>JAQFVV010000003.1:10176420-11626845 GCA_028023455.1 Epiperipatus broadwayi
TCTATCATCTCCCTTTTGCTATACTAAGATCTTCAAACATTTCCTTCTTAATTTCTTCCTTAAATACACTCACATCAAACTCTTTCTCTCTACCCATCTCCATACATTATTTCCTAATATCTTAAATTTGAACATCAAAACTAGTAATATAACTGCCTATTTTTTCATTAGAAATTTTTATTTTTTCTTTCAGTTGATCCTGTGAACTCTTTATTTTCTCTTCCAACTGGGAAAACCTCTCTTTACTCTCACCTTCATTATGAGACAATATTTGACTTAACTCAATTATTTTACTGTTTATGTCTTCACTCACCTTTTTACAATTGTTGTCTAATACATCTCGATGTATCCTTAATTCTTTTTGTGTTAACTGATAATATTCATGGATTTTGTCGTCCATCATTTCAGCATTTTTCGCGCTCAATAGCTCCATCTTAAAACCCATGTCCTCTTTTAACACTTTTAAATCCTCTTCATTTTTATTGAATCTACTATCAAAAATATATTTCATGTTTTCCAAGTTATTCTCAAATTTTTTATTCATATCTTCTCTATTGTCATCTAATTTTTTATCCATAGCATCTAATTTATTATCTAATTTTCTATCCATTTGATTCATATCTTCCTTGTTATCCTCTAATTTTTTATGCAGATCATCTTTCATTTCCTGCATCAATTTAAATAACTTATTCAAAGTACTATCATTTTCAGAACTCTTCATCCTTACAGCTTCTTCTAATTCTTTTTCCTTATTATCGCTCATTTTGCTATCTATTATATTTTCTTTAATATCTCTGTAATATGTAATTTGATTTGGAGTAATTTAATATAACCTTGCATACATTTCAACACCACTATCTTCCATCGACCCACAATTCCACATAAGTTCACACAAGAAAAAGAAAAACAAAACACTTGATCATATACTAGACGATATATTTTACCTAACTGTTTCAAGTTTATATGCTGACATCACTGGATCACTTTAATCATGTTGCAATCTTATGCCAATATCACAACTATTCAACATATTGCTATCGAAGATATTTTATTTTATAATCATATTATATTTTAATTACCCAAAAGTATATCATGCAATTTATCTATTATCTTTTCTCAAATGGATTTGAATCAGGATCATCCACACAATTTTAAGTTAATATAATGTAACATTTATTTATATATGTTACAAATATATTGGCATTTGGTAAAAGCTAAAAAAGTAAATTTCGATTTTTTTTTGATTAGTATAATTTTTGTTAAGAGCGTACAATGAAAGTTAAATTATTCTTCGATATTTTTTTAATTAGTAATAACGTAATTGGAGAGAACAAAAAAGAATTCCAAAAGCAAGTAAAAAGATAAGCTAAAAGAAAAATATTTCTAGCTAATTAAACATGGCCGAAAACTTGATAAGAAAATAGAGACTTTAGTACATAAAATTTTAAAAAACTGTATAAGATTAGAAAGGCATGGTACGAGCATGCGCAGAAGCCCTAAAACTGAATATAAAAAGGAGGGATCCGGTTGAAGGAATGTCTTGTTCGTTTTATTTCGCTAGTTGGTCTTGGATAACATTTAATATGTCCAAGATCACTCGTCACCGAAGGAATTCGGCAATGTCGCAGTGAACCGGAGCTCCTGAAAACATCAGACCTAATGATGTACCCCAGGAAAAGCCTTCGTGACCAACTGGGAAATGGACCACAAGAACAAGCAAGAACCGAACGGCCGAGCTCATTATTACAGAAAACTATGCATAGTTCGCTACAACATTCGTGAATTCACAAAGCTTACCGGTAAGTTAAGAATAATAACCCTGATTGTGACCAAGTTAAATAGTTAAAAAAAAAACTACTCGTGAAAATATAGCTATAAAAGGAATCCCGATAGTGACTTTATATTTCTATATGAGAGACTCTTAATTAACCAAGAACTTTTTGCTTATTTTAAATGATATTGATATTTTCTATATATTTTCCACCTAAATTAAATGTGTTCTCTCCAAAGTATTAAATAAGATTTAACTGATAAATATTTTAGTTGGTTAGAATAAAAGAGATTATACTTTTATCAACCTTTTCTTTTATTGTGCGTTATTAATAGTAGTTATTATTTTTTATTATTAAATTTGTTTTTAGTGAAATAAGATTTAAACGTAAGTTACCTTTGCCAATATGTTTCAATACGCCAGGGCTAATAATCGTAAAAAAATCATTAATTCTCATTACGGTAGAATTACCGTCCCTTGAAAAAAAAATATTATAAAAGAATCTTTTTATTTTTCTTTGTCTTACAACTTGCGAGAGGTGCTGGCGACATATTTCAGCGGATTCTTAGGAGTCCTGGCGCCCATAGTAAATAAAATTAAAAGTTGATTTTTGTCAATAGCACAAATTCGTAACAATTAATAGGCTGGAGTTGATCAGGAAAAATAGCTGTGTTAAGAATAGAAATACAACTTTCTTTTTTTTTCCTTGATACAGTTTGATCAACTCACGCTCAAATATACATTTGGGGCGTATAGTGGTCTAGTAAAATGGAAAACGATACAATAATATATTAACTTGAGAAATATCATTCACAACGTGATCACATTGATTAAGTCTTACTAACAACTCTTTTAAGATAACTACAACATCTCAAACAATAATAATTAACTTAATCATAGGTCATATTTTCACCCATCCTAGATCTGAACTTATGATTTTCTATCATCTCCCCTTTTGCTATACTAAGATCTTCAAACATTTCCTTCTTAATTTCTTCCTTAAATACACTCACATCAAACTCTTTCTCTCTATCCATCTCCATACATTATTTCCTAATATCCTTTATTTGAACATCAAAACTAGTAATATAACTGCCTATTTTTTCATTAGAAATTTTTATTTTCTCTTTCAGTTGATCCTGTGAACTTTTTATTTTCTCTTCCAACTGGGAAAACCTCTCTTTACTCTCACCTTCATTATGAGACAATATTTGACTTAACTCAATTATTTTACTGTTTATGTCTTCACTCACCTTTTTACAATTGTTGTCTAATACATCTCGATGTATCCTTAATTCTTTTTGTGTTAACTGATAATATTCATGGATTTTGTCGTCCATCATTTCAGCATTTTTCGCGCTCAATAGCTCCATCTTAAAACCCATGTCCTCTTTTAACACTTTTAAATCCTCTTCATTTTTATTGAATCTACTATCAAAAATATATTTCATGTTTTCCAAGTTATTCTCAAATTTTTTATTCATATCTTCTCTATTGTCATCTAATTTTTTATCCATAGCATCTAATTTATTATCTAATTTTCTATCCATTTGATTCATATCTTCCTTGTTATCCTCTAATTTTTTATGCAGATCATCTTTCATTTCCTGCATCAATTTAAATAACTTATTCAAAGTACTATCATTTTCAGAACTCTTCAACCTTACAGCTTCTTCTCATTCTTTTTCCTTATTATCGCTCATTTTGCTATCTATTATATTTTCTTTAATATCTCTGTAATATGTAATTTGATTTGGAGTAATTTAATATAACCTTGCATACATTTCAACACCACTATCTTTCATCGACCCACAATTCCACATAAGTTCACACAAGAAAAAGAAAAACAAAACACTTGATCATATACTAGACGATATATTTTACCTAACTGTTTCAAGTTTATATGCTGACATCACTGGATCACTTTAATCATGTTGCAATCTTATGCCAATATCACAACTATTCAACATATTGCTATCGAAGATATTTTATTTTATAATCATATTATATTTTAATTACCCAAAAGTATATCATGCAATTTATCTATTATCTTTTCTCAAATGGATTTGAATCAGGATCATCCACACAATTTTAAGTTAATATAATATATTAACTTGAGAAATATCATTCACAACGTGATCACATTGATTAACTCTTACTAACAACTCTTTTAAGATAACTACAACATCTCAAACAATAATAATTAACTTAATCATAGGGTTCACATGTGGCTTAACAATAACATCCTAAAGATAACTTTATCACCAGCACTCATAAATACATTAAGCTTCACATTTTTGGTATGCTATATCCTCCTACTTTGACTTACCATAATTAGACATCATCAACTGAACAATCGGGCCACTTTGACAGACACTATAATCACAATCTATCCAGTCATAAATAAATCGGGCCCCTAAGTTTTTGGTGCCATAATCGCCCCTGTAACCTTCCTTCTGATCATTGGACAACTAGGCCCACCCATTTCTAGGTGCCATAATCCCATATAACTTAGCTACATCTTTAATCAATTAATCAAGCCACTACTTTGCGCCATAATCTTAACTGTAACCTTCTCAATGGTTTAACTGGTTACTAACGAATCATGCCGCATGTTTTAGTGACTAAATTCTCTATGCAACCTATTATACTATCCTTATCAAGAATAGAGACATAAAGAAACAAAATGTAAAACTAATAAAATGATTCCAGTCTTGCATAAAACTAGCATGAAACTATAGATTTGAGGAAGATCACAAGGTGATTAATCAAGATAATAACTTTTGGTCAACCCAGCTTTGAAATCCACATAAACAGAAATGAGATGGGTTAAATTTGATATTCAACAAACTAATAAATAACTAATAATTATATCTCTGAAATGATTATAAAATTAAACTTATAAATGAAATAATGAGTAAATTATGATGTAAATGACTAAATGGATGATGGAAAGAAGTAATAATTAATTAGTGGAATAAAATGAGTCTAAGAATGAAGAGAAAGATGTAAGAGAATAAGGAGTGATTGAAATGATGATAGAATAAGAGTTAATGAATAGTTGAGATGATAAAAGAACAAAAGTTAATGTATGATTAATCAATTATCATAATGAATTAATGTTAAATGAGAATGAATAAGTACCAGTACAATCAAGATGAAATTGAAGAATAATGTTAATGATGGAGATTTTAATCTTAAACTATGACCTAATATGGTATTAAATTGTAAAAAGATAAGTTAAATAAAAATAGGGATTTCAAGCTTGACACAACGAGAATACTTATCCTGAAGTTAAAACAAACTATACATTTGAGGTCAAAATAACTAATTTACATATTAAAGCTTAGCTAACTTTCATAAAACAGTGAAAGTAATCTATTTTAAGTCCAACTATAATAATTGACTAGCAATGAAATTTACTACAAATTTAAATTCTATCTTGAAACTTAACAATTAATTCTTCTCAGAATTCAAACACTATAAATTGTTATACAACATATATTTGGGTCAGTAAGAGGGATTTTACCACTACCCAAACATAATGCACAAAACAGCTCTCAATATAACTTAAATCAAGAATTATATTTAGCAGTTCTAAAGAAACTTTATAACTAATATAAACTTTAAAATTTATGACTGGGAATGACTTTTTACTAAATAAATACAATAACTTACCAAATTCCTTTTATTAGATAATGACAAACCATGTGATCAAAGTCAGTGAATGATAGCTCTATGGATTTAACTAAATCAATTAAATCAATGTTACATTTAGTGTTTAATATATTACTTAAAGCAATTTGTACTCCAAGTTATTAGCATTTTAATTATTGTGTGATAATGCATTAGATGTACCATAAATTACAAGACTTACCAAAATCATTATGATATAGCATAATATAATTAAGAGTACTATATTGGTTGATGATGACTTCAATTTATAATCTTCTGATAGTTTGATAGCAATAACAATAATAGTGTAAATATGTGGTAATTAGCAATAAGACTACATGCAACCAAATAAAATTTTAAACACAACAAACTTTATTTACATTATGTACAAATTTTTAATTCACAGATATGGCATGAAATAAAACTAATCTAGTAAAATAATTTATGGATGGGACAAATACTTATTATCCCCTTGACCATATACTCAGCAAATGATACAACCTGCTTAGAAAATAATATTCAAAATATCATTTGTTACTCTTTGGCATATTTTTAAGAATAAAATACTAAAACTTGTTTAAGCTGACCAGCACTTAAATTTACAACCAGCAGTATGCCTAGAACTTTAGGACATGCACTAAGTATAAATTTAGAATTCAGAAATTTTTTTTAAAAATATTGCATTCTCCTAAAACCCTTTCTTTTATCAGAATATGATAAGGGCAATTATCATATTATGTGCAATTACTAACTTATTTAACTTTGAAATGAATAAGTTCCGTGCATTGACTGAAGACCAGACATTAAAAGTCAACTACACATAGATCTCATTAAGCATTACCTATGTCCCAAGCTCAACCCTTGAATACATAACTGAACTTACAATTCTGGTGTCACATCATTATTTGATGAAAATGAATCCATTCTGCCAATGTGCATCTCTTACTTTTACATTTAAATTTTTCTACCATCATTAATAGATTCTGGTTTGGTCTGTCAACAACTGATGATGATCCCACAACATCATAAACACTATTTCGATTAAGAAAACACTATGCTAGATGAGTATTCCTAAATTTAATATTATTTTGTACTTGCTATATGATCTGGACCTAATATACTTCACCATACGAGGTGGAAAAACTATCTTTATATTATCAGGAGGAATTTTACACTAAGATGGGAGACTTTATAAAACAACATGACAGTTGTATAATAATATATGGCCGATTCTATATCTCTCTATAGGTATACGTACGTGTGTGGGCCTTGCCTCACCACGAAAAGACTAGAATATCCTTTCTTTTTATGATTACTTATACTAATGAGCATTAATTCCTACTCAGCTTCTACCCATCTTTTCTCTTGTGAAATTAGCCATAAGTGACACTCCATCAGCCTATGCTCTATATAAATATTAATATATTGGATTCCATTCAATTGGAACATCCAATTAACTCAAAACTGTCACTAGTCATTCCCAATATCATAGCAAGACAAAAACAATACCAACAATAACAGTGAAAATCTACATATTCCATTTTATAATGTAAACTCATTAATGTATTAACAGCCAAACCAAAATACCTATGTCCAATGATCGTTAATCATTTTAGAATGACAACTATATTTTATTAAAGAGAGCACAACGGATTTAAACAATAAAGATCAAACCTGTATTTGTATTCAAAGTGAACATGTTCACCTTTATAGCAAATTACAAAATGAAAAAAAAAAAATTATATCAAATTTTCTTTAATATCAGAAAATAATTCAGTCATGCCAATATATATATTTTTGATAAAATGTCTGTACATTTACCTCTTTTTAATATATCTTAAAATTAGTTTTAGACTATGAGAGAAATAAATATTTTTTTATCACTCTCTCTGAATAAATGATATAGATATTTTCCAGTTTTCTCTTAACTAAAAAAAAATATATATAATAGATGTATA
The DNA here is from genome assembly GCA_028023455.1 of Epiperipatus broadwayi. Classification (NCBI taxonomy): domain Eukaryota; kingdom Metazoa; phylum Onychophora; class Udeonychophora; order Euonychophora; family Peripatidae; genus Epiperipatus; species Epiperipatus broadwayi. Next base: position 10,183,825 of record JAQFVV010000003.1, read on the forward strand.
TATTTTACACATCTTTTTTTTTAACCCAATATATATATATATATATATATATATTTCATGTCACAATAAAACACATCTGTTTTACAAACAAAATTTCCAAGTATCACATTATGTAAGTAATAACACAGCAATGATAAAGAAAAATAAAAGCACATTTTGATCCATTAAACTGTATACTCTGTTCATCCAAGTTATTTATCCTGGTGAGTTAAAATAATGTAAATGGTTATTGGGATGAGCAATCATTCCAGACTAAGCTTATATATTTCATTATCATCTTGGACGTATAATAGAACAATATTCAACACTTATCCCTAAAGCAGAAATTATTTGATTGTTTCCGTAGCGATAATTAATCAGGCAATTAACATTTAAGTTTCCCATTGTAGCAGATTTAAAAATATAAATTTATCTACTTTGCTCTAGATAATTCAAAACAAACTTATTAAAATCTTTATTGATTTATTCAGTAAGCATTTCAAATGAAATATAACAAAAATCATTTATTTACGTTTAAATCAAGATAATTTTTCCTTGAAAAATTAGTGGAATTTTTATTACTTAGTATATTTATCTTTCCTTTTTCTTTTAAAACTCTTTGTGAATTTTATTATTTTCTGCATGCCAATCCATATATGTGTAGCAATGTTTTAAACAGTAGGACATTTTTAAAACCGTAAATATTATTACAACGACGTATATTTTTCAATAAAAATTTAAAAGTAAATATTTATTTCATTCCATTCATATTGGCAAAATATGATATGATTTTCAATCTTAGAAAGAATTCATCCAATTATCATGGTGACATATTTAGCATTTTAAACAGCTGGCAATTGTCTATTTCTTTCATTACATAGGTTCCCACGATAAAATTTGGCAGACAGTATAGATAATAAAATCACGCAATTATTTATTTTTTTATCTTTACTTTATTAAAAGTTAGATAATTCAAAAATGACTTTTAAATTTATTTGTTGTATATATATCATATATAACACTTGTTTTAATATTATTTCGAAGCATTATTTTTTTTATATATATTTTAATTTACAAGCACATAATATCGTATGCTAAATAATAAGACTAGCATGCGAAATATAAACATTATCAACTTTTCAGTCTATTTATAAATGATTTGCGTGTCATTTCCAAAGAAGAGCTTTTAAATCTAGGAATAATATAAAAGCAAAATCTTACTTTTTCCTGAATTTTTCTAGGTTTGAAATGATACTTATTTAAATAAAGACTTATTCCCATGGTTTTCATTTCCTTCTCCAGTATGAATCCTAGGAAATATGCGGTCGTGGAAATGACTTAAAATGATAGCAAGGTCTTTAAATTTTCTATTCTGACATTTTTAGATAGGAAGGTGTTATAATTCCATTCAATTATAATCAAGAATTTTCTGATTTTTAATTTTTTTTTCCTCCTTATTTTAAATCAGAGCTTAATCCTGTGGTTATTTAGTTCTTGTTTTTCTTAGTTAGTCACCCCTTACAACTTTGTTAAAACATATATAGCTTTTATTATATTGCACTCTGGGAGTGAATTGGCCAATGATTTAGGGTATGCATAATTAGTATTACCCCCTCTGGCTTCATTTTAATAACTATCCATTATTACTTAAGATAGCTTGGTGTTTAGTACTAAAAAAATATGCTTAAATAATTTACTATAATGATTTATTTTACAAGATTTATAAATTTGATTTAATTGTTTATTTTTTTTAATTGCTATTCAAAACTAACAAAATAGCAATGTATTTATCTCCCAAATAATAACAATACTTTTAAATTATTATTTTAGTCTAGTCAGAGCCTAGACTGGGTTTGAAATCTAATCTCCACTCAAGCAAATTTCCCAGTACATTCAAAATAATCTCTATTGAAAACCACTCTAGTAAGATTTTGATGTTAAATATAGCATTTAAAATTTTGGAATTATTAACTACAGTGACCTAAATAAAAGGTCACAATATATTGTACCGGGTCGATCCGCTGAAACCACCTACTTATACGTATATATAAGTTTAGGCCAGTTTCAAACTCCTTCACAATACATTTATAATATTATAAAGGTTAGGTGAACGAACCGGCACGTTCGAGCAAAATGGGAGATCTTATTAATAGCTTTAACTATCAACAATGGCCCATCTCGGCTGCTAGATTCAAACCCCTACCATCCAAATACTTTATTTGTTTCAGGGTAAACCCCGGGGTGCCAGCTAGTCTGAAGACTAACATATTCGGGTAGTAGGCTCATAATCCAGCGCTCGAAACAATTCCCTTAACCAGCCCAGTCTAAGTTTAATCAATGATATTTATTGCTAATAAGATATTGATAAAAAGAATTGACCGACAGATCAAATTTAAATTTAAAAATAATTTATTTCAATCAACATCAATTAAGTTTAAATATAATTTACTAACCAACATCAACGCATTCTAAACATTTTATAAATCCAAATTTCACACACGCACATTTTAAATTTACATATGATAGGATATTTCATGAACAAAGCAACATAATCTTAGACATTTAAATTAACTCTCATTCGCAAAAAATAATAATAAAGCATTAATGACATTTGAGACTCTCGCACACACATCAATAGTTCCTTTTATGTATGATAGAGTTCATATAATGTTAATCTTCAATATTTACGGATTACAGTGGTGACTACTACTGGTAAATAATAATAATAAAACAGATACCTAGGATTTTTTCTTGTCGGTGGCTACTTCTGCTGCTTCTAATGGATTGTATCTAACCGGTTAGATTTTGTTTATGGAAGAGAATTTATGGTAATCCGTTGGTTTCTTCTTGGAGACAGCTGCACGTTTTGACGGAGGGTTTCTGTGTTGTTATCCAGACATTATTTCTCAGGCAGGTTTTGATGATCTTATTGGACTAAAAAGGCTGGAGCGCAAGCGTATATTTCCAAAAGCTTTTCAGCACTGCATTTCTGTAAACTGACACAGTAAAACTAGACTGAATTTCAAACTCCAACTGAATGTCTGATAAAAAAAAAAAAGTCTATTTATACCTGCGAAGTGTTTTTGTTTTAATATCCTCCGGCAATACGTGTTGTCGAAATTCCTTTAGATTAATTATATGACAACGTTTTTTCGATTGAATATTTTATTAGTAGTAGCTATTTTAAAATGTTTTTTTCATATCTTTAATTAGCAGTCCACCACTGTGTTTCTTTTGAAATACATTTCATTTCTTTATTCATTTTTTTTTTTTTATATATCTTACATGCATACTTTTGTTTACATTCGCACGCACTAATATAATCTATTACAATAAACTGGAATGAAAAGAGATTTTTTTATTTTTTATTTATAATAATTTTAACTTTTATGAAACTCTTAGTTTTTTTTTTTTTTTTTTTATAGGAAAACTCCCTCTCCCCTCTTTAAAGTAATTAATTGTAACTTTCAAATTCTTTTTTCCGAAAGATTTTGATAATAATTTTTATCCAAAATTATTTTATATACATGTGCCAATTTGGCATTGGCACATTACACCCCCCTCCGTTTTAGAGTAAAATGCGTCATTTTTGACCATTTTATCTCTTGCAATTTTAATTGTTGACTATAAAGATTTATTAATTTTTTTTATTTTAGATAATTCCTACACATGTGTATACGTGCAACATAATTCTACACCTACTAATATTCTAGATATCGAGTTATTACTGGACTTGCATACAGGGAATCTATAATAAATACATCCCTTTTTGCACTCACCATAAGGTCAGCAGTACCAAGAAAATAACCTAAAAGGATATCTGGATAAATACATTTAAGATACTCATCATAAGGTATCGTATTTACCGAATATTACAGTGTATGTCGCGTATATACCCATGCATACTTACCTACTCGTAATACACATTAGACTGACTTTATACTTTTATTACTAATCTTATAATATTATTTGTAAATCGTTACTAACATCTTTATTTAACACAGGATATGAAATTCTACACCTACTAATACTTAATATCATATTACTCTCTTACAAACTAAATAAAAACCCCTTTTTGCACTCACCATAAGTAGCAGTAAAGAAATAATGAAGCCATTGAGGGCGACGCTGAAACCACCTAAAACTTCCGATCTCGTATATATAAGTTTTGGCCGGTTTCAAACTCCTTCACAATACATTTATAATATTATAAAGGTTAGGTGAACGAACCGGCACGTTCGAGCAAAATGGGAGATCTTATTAATAGCTTTAACTATCAACAATGGCCCATCTCGGCTGCTAGATTCAAACCCCTACCATCCAAATACTTTATTTGTTTCGGGGTAAACCCCGGGGCGCCAGCTAGTCTGAAGACTAACATATTCGGGTAGTAGGCTCATAATCCAGCGCTCGAAACAATTCCCTTAACCAGCCCAGTCTAATTTTAATCAATGATATTTATTGCTAATAAGATATTGATAAAAAGAATTGACCGACAGATCAAATTTAAATTTTAAAAATAATTTATTTCAATCAACATCAATTAAGTTTAAATATAATTTACTAACCAACATCAACGCATTCTAAACATTTTATAAATCCAAATTTCACACACGCACATTTTTAAATTTACATATGATAGGATATTTCATGAACAAAGCAACATAATCTTAGACATTTAAATTAACTCTCATTCGCAAAAATAATAATAAAGCATTAATGACATTTGAGACTCTCGCACACACATCAATAGTTCCTTTTATGTATGATAGAGTTCATATAATGTTAATCTTCAATATTTACGGATTACAGTGGTGACTACTACTGGTAAATAATAATAATAAAACAGATACCTAGGATTTTTTTTCTTGTCGGTGGCTACTTCTGCTGCTTCTGATGGATTGTATCTAACCGGTTAGATTTTGTTTATGGAAGAGAATTTATGGTAATCCGTTGGTTTCTTCTTGGAGACAGCTGCACGTTTTGACGGAGGGTTTCTGTGTTGTTATCCAGACATTATTTCTCAGGCAGGTTTTGATGATCTTATTGGACTAAAAAGGCTGGAGCGCAAGCGTATATTTCCAAAAGCTTTTCAGCACTGCATTTCTGTAAACTGACACAGTAAAACTAGACTGAATTTCAAACTCCAACTGAATGTCTGATAAAAAAAAAAAAAGTCTATTTATACCTGCGAAGTGTTTTTGTTTTAATATCCTCCGGCAATACGTGTTGTCGAAATTCCTTTAGATTAATTATTATGACAACGTGTTTTTCGATTGAATATTTTATTAGTAGTAGCTATTTTAAAATGTGTTGTTTTCATATCTTTAATTAGCAGTCCACCACTGTGTTTCTTTTGAAATACATTTCATTTCTTTATTCATTTTTTTTTTTTTATATTATTCTTACATGCATACTTTTGTTTACATTCGCACGCACTAATATAATCTATTATAATAAACTGGAATGAAAAGAGATTTTTTTATTTTATATTTTAATAATTTTAACTTTTATGAAACTCTTAGTTTGTTTTTTTTTTTTTTTTTTATAGGAAAACTCCCTCTCCCCTCTTTAAAGTAATTAATTGTAACTTTCAAATTCTTTTTTCCGAAAGATTTTGATAATAATTTTTATCCAAAATTATTTTATATACATGTGCCAATTTGGCCTTGGCACAATATATATATATATATATATTGTAATGATATATAAATATGTCGTTACATTAATTTAAAATAAAAACTTAAAAGTTCGCAAATAAAAGGAAAAAACTAAACGCTAAAATTAAAACATTGTTAAACGTGTATACATTCGCACAGATGTTAAACTTTAAAAATATTTTTTTTTCATAAACAAAAAAAAAAAAGTATTTGAATGTATTTTTTTTAAATAAAAAAATACAAGATTGAAATATAAAAATATTTTAATAAAAAAAAATAACGTAAGTTAAAATAAAAGCAGGTATTAATTAATTCCTGTAATCTATAAAAGGAAATGATTGTTTATTAATTATCTAAAAGCTGTTTAATTAAAAAGTCAGATGGAAAGTTAGATAAGAGAAGAAAGAGATTTTAGCTTGACAAATGGAAGCACTAAGCCTTGGCCCGGACCATAACGAAAAAACAGATTAGTGACGTTTTGTTCAGTGAATCCTTGTGGATGATATAAAAAGAAAAAAATATTGAGTTGAAGAGCTTTTTTCAACTTGGTTGGGGAGACGAGCGATAAAGACGCACTTTATCGTTCTCTCCCACTTATCTCTGAAATGAAATGACTGATACCATGAACCAGCAAATGCCACCTCCTGAACATTAGATTGATCTTGCAATTAAAGACTCCATGGACATTGACACCAGGAACCGGGAGCTCTGCTACCGTAAGCTATAGGAAATGAACAATTATTAAAATCAATCAAGAACTTTCGTCAAGTTGTACAATGTAATAAACAAGCCAACTTATTTAAAATGGACTCTTATCTGACTTTTGTAAGTTTTAAATCAAATTAATAATGGTTAATTTTATATCTTTCCCGATTGTTAAAAGAATCATTTCCCTTTTAATATTTTTATGTGTAGTAATATTTTATTGTAGAAATTATTAAATGCATTACATTTAAGTTGTCTATAGATGCTTGCATGGATTCGTTTGCGGTTAATTGGATTTTGGTTTTCATATTTGATCAAAATATATAGACATTCGATAAATAATGATACCTTACGGTGAGTATCTAAAATGTATTTATTCGGATGTCTTTTAAGTTATTGGTGACAACGCAAGTATCTTATGGTGAATACTATTGGGTTACTTATAAGTTTCCCTCTGCGATTGTCGGTATCAATAATTTTGTATTTTGATCGTTTATGTTTATTTTGAAATGTTTTTGACCGTGGAATCTGTGTAATCGATCTATACCCAACATTTTTAAATAAATCTGTGCGAACGTATATAAATGTTAAAATTAAGTCGGGCGCGAATGGCTATATAGTTTTGTAAAGTTGTATTAAGGGAGGGTAATCTTAGGTTATTCATTTCGTAGTTGAATTGGTTCAATGGATTGGATATATTTGTGTAATTAGTAGATGTAGTATGAGATCCGCTACGGGCAGGATTATAGATATACGCCACACACCCTCTGTTTGCCTATGGATGGGTTTGTAAGTCGGCAGAAGACCGCAGTCCATTCCTATGGAGTTTTTAGTTTATTGATCTACTTGCCCACAGATGTCACATTTCTGTGGGTGGAGAGTCAATGTCTTCTCTATTTCTACTTATTGTTCAGATGTACATTCCTGACAATATAGTATTTTGTGTTGTCATATCATGCTACATTGAATACATGAATGTATCAGATGGATTGGCGCCAGTTGATTGCGAAATTTGTTGCCTAAGGTTAAATCAGGGAAGAATATTTTCCTTTCAAATGCAGACCTATGTAGTCCATTCATACTCGACCCTCTAAATAAAATATTAAACATTATAGCAAGCTATTTTAAATGTAAAATTAAAAATTAAGATAAAAATCTAAATGTTAAACTTATTCCTCGAATTTAGAATGATTTTATATGTGCGTAAATAAATATTTTTCTGTGTTAATTTCTGGCAGTGGCTTTTATTATTTTTTTATATTTATATCTAAGGTTATATATATTTTATTATCTCTGCGTCTCCACTGAGCTAGTGACAATGGGCTAACGATCTAAATATGTAAATAAAGTGGAATCCTAACAGCGCGTATCTGCCTACTTTATAAATTTTTCTAGGCTCAAATGCCTAGATGGCACCCTTTGGTAGTGCGGTGCGATGCGATCTCCCACTTCATTTCGATCATTATAATATATATATATAAAATATGAAAGTATATGTATATATATTAAATACTGCCTAACACTATATTAGTAATTATAAATAAAATAGAAATCCATATAACATTACAATCCTAGCTAAAAAACAAAATTTTACTAAAATTCTCCACAACCATGGTTTCATCTATTAACAAATAGACCTTTTCAAATGAAATTCAATTAAGCCTACAATATATATACAAAAGTTGTTGAAAACACTAAGCCATATTTAATTTATAGAAATAACAAGCTTCTCTATAGTTGCGTTTAAGGGCACTTATTGCGTTTATTACATTCCTGCAAGAACTATTCCAAATAATATATACACACACAAAACAAAATGTTGGGAAGTTAGTTTTTGAAGTGAATGATGGGAAGACTATTTGTTTTGTATATATATATGACGTTTTACCAAAAACACCGACAAAGCGTGTTTGTTTACATAAACGTCAGAGTAAGCATTCACTACCTCTTTCATTAGTTCCACCTTCAGATCATGATTTCAAGCTGATTTTGTTATCATCAGTGAAGGACAGGAAATAAGAAACTAGATCTAAACACTAAACTCTGAGCATTTATGAAACAATTTCTATTCAACTTACAAGTGTGAATTTTTTAGACACGTAATGTCTTCAAAATCAGCATAGCAAGCCAGATAGCTATATGGGTCTGATATCAGTTCAGCATCTCCACATAGTAGAAGCCTCTGCAATATATATCATTGCAAGAAAAAACTCATAAATGTACCTTTGAAGTTTTTTTTTTTGCAATGATATATATTGCAGAGGCTTCTACTATGTGGAGATGCTGAACTGATATCAGACCCATATAGTTATCTGGCTTGCTATGCTGATTTTGAAGACATTACGTGTCTAAAAAATTCACGCTTGCAAACTGAATAGAAATTGTTTCATAAACGCTCAGAGTTTAGTGTTTAGATCTAGTTTCTTATTTCCTGTCCTTCACTGATAATAGCAAAATCAGCTTGAAATCATGATCTGAAGGTGGAACTAACGAAAGAGGTAGTGAATGCTTACTCTGATGTTTATGTAAATAAACACGCTTTGACGGTGTTTTTGGCAAAATGCCATTTGTTGATCATAAATACAAGTGTTGGCAGGTTTAACTTGTTTTTTTTTGTTTTTCATATATATATATATTGTAGATTTAGTTGAATTTCACATGAAAGGGTCTATTTGTTAATAGATTAAAGTCTTCAATCCCTGGCTAATCAATCATACATAAATTAATTTGTTTTTCTATTACCTCGGTTGTAAAAATTTCCTGATGAGCATGTTGCAGGAAGGAACTATCAATTGGCATTCCCCAATGCAGATGTTAAACCCCCCTACAACAATATTTCCTGCTCGTCAGAGGATGTAGCACCATAGAGACTCGAAGCATCTAGACATTTTTATGTTTGGTTTTCCAAACGGCACCACTAGAGCTCCCTCTCACTACAACCTGACCTATGTAGGTCTAGTTAATTCTCATGAACAAGTGCACTGAATGATGAGTGATGCAATAACAAAAAAAAAAATAGAATTGAACAACTGGATAATTAAAATTAATTTTAAGTAACAATAATTTTATTTAATAACAGGTTTAAATAAATGTCCATCAAACAAAGTATTTCATTGACAGTCCCTTGTATCTCTTGGTATACATCCAATAATAGTACAATATGACTTAAAAAATTTAATCTGTTGAGAGTATAATAAAGTCCTTTTTTATCAATAATTCTTTAACAGATTACCTCTTTAATCATTCAGTTAACTCACTGAGAGGAGTGTGATATATTAAGACAGCAGAGAGAATAATGAAGACAACTGATAGCATTTAATTCAGAGTTCCACTTAATTCAATAAATATTTAATGCAACAAATATTTTATTTACAGTCCATTGTGTATCTTGGTATACATCCAATAGTAGGGCAATATGAATTAAAGAATGCAAGTTCTTTAGCAATTTATATTTTACATCTAATTTAGAGTTCCACTTAATTCAGCAAATATTTTATTTACAGTCCATTTGTATCTTGGTATACATCCAATAGTAGGACAATATGAATTAAAGAGTGCAAGTTCTTTAGCAATTTACATTTTACATCTAATTCAAAGTTCCAGTTAATTTTAAGTTAGTTAAAGCATAATACAGATATTTTTATTCATGGTTATCCAAATCCAGGTTTGAATCCATACTATAAGCACATTTATCCTAGGTTCATTGGTCTGGTATTCTTATTTCTCATTCGTATGTATATAACATGTTTTATTTCTGTGTTTATATTACTTTTTTCAGAGTTTTCAGATAATAAATAAAATCATTTTAATAACAACAACAACAAAAAAAGATTTTCTCAATCTTTCAACTTATTTAGGGACATGGTTCATTATACACATATACCATTAACTTTTATTGATGTACTAACTCATATTTAAATGTTTGAATTTGTTCACAATAAGTATACATATACTAAATATATTCATTTTGAATGTATACCTTCATTTTGATTTTTTTCTAGTTTTATCTAAATTATAAATATGTTATTATAATTTAATTAATTATAGTTATGTGTAATATTCGTATACAATCCATAGGCAGGTAAGCATTTGTAATTTTATTTGGTTACTCCAATATCTATCATAAATATTGTTGTTTGGTCTGCCACAGATGTATGTTTCCAGATATAAGTTAATCAGTAGTTTCCTTTATCATTCATCAATAATAATCATATTTTCATGTAGCTACATTTACTCATAATTTTAGTTTCATTTATAATTTCTCAATAATAAACATATTTTCATATAGCTACATTTATTCATAATTTTAGTTTCATTTATAATAAATGTATTTTCATATAGCTACATTTATTCATAATTTTAGTTTCATTTATAATAAATGTATTTTCATATAGCTACATTTATTCATAATTTTAGTTTCATTTATAAGAAAGACATTTTGTTTGTCTTTTATAAACACATATAAATATTATATATTTTATAAAATTGTTATCTTCATTTTTTTCTTGTTTATATCCAGTCTGTTCCATCAAAAAGGGGTCATTTTATTTAAGCTGAATGGTGTTATTCCCTTTCATGATGATCACCCAGGCAAATCTTGGAGAAACATGGCTTTGGAATGAAGAGAGAAAGCTGTTACTGTTTAGCCTTTCATCATTATGTTTTCCTTAATAATGTTTTCTTTTTCCACCATTAATAGTGGTTCTTTAACTGCTCTTAATATCTTTTTAAAATTAAAATCTTTTTTCAAAAATCTTCTTTAACATTTACTTGAAAAATATCTCTTTGAAAAAAAAATAACTCTTTGAAAAACTTTTTTAGAATCTACTTTAGAAAACTCTCTGAAAAACTTTTTTAAAAAAAATCTGCTTGAAAAACTTTTAAAAATCTACCCTGAACTTGCAGCTGAACTATTTATATTTTGATCCTTGGATTGATTAAGCAGCCTTTCCCACTGTACCTGATTTGTTATACAGCTCTCATTTAAGCCCAGGTGCTTATCTCTTCTTAAAGATTGGACATTAGTTTTGGCAGGATAGATAAAAAATCATAAGGATAAGCCATGTTTTCCAATTTGAAAAAGACTGCTGCAAGCGATTATCACACTTTACACAACAACATCGTTTCAAAAATTAAAGTGTAATATTTTCAATAAATGCCAGCTTTAATTTATATCGTGAGTTAAAATTATAAAATCAATAATGATTTATCTTTATTATTTCCTTTTCTCAATTATAGAAAATAATGATTTTCTTCGTTAGATTGATGAATCTTAATAAAGATTTGTACTTTTTTTTAATTGCAGATTTAAACGTATTTGTTGTCCTTTTTCTTTTCAATGACAAATCATACTACCCTTTTTAAATGGGGGGGGGAGGAATCTTTTGAATATATACATGGAACAGTATATCTGTTTCAATATATATATATATGAAAGTATAGGTATATATATTAAATACTGCCTAACACTATATTAGTAATTATAAATAAAATAGAAATCCATATAACATTACAATCCTAGCTAAAAAACAAAATTTTACTAAAATTCTTCACAACCATGATTTCATCTATTAACAAATAGACCTTTTCAAATGAAATTCAACTAAGCCTACAATATATATACAAAAGTTGTTGAAAACACTAAGCCATATTTAATTTATAGAAATAACAAAGTTCTCTATAGTTGAGTTTAAGAGCACTTATTATATTTATTACATTCCTGTGAGAACTATTACAAATAATATATACACACACAAAACAAAATGTTGGGAAGTGAGTGATGGGAAGACTATTTGTTTTGTATATATATATATATATATATATTGTAGGTTTAGTTGAATTTCACATGAAAGGGTCTAGTTGTTAATAGATTAAAGTCTTCAACCTCTCGTCCCTGGACCAGTGCCAGGCCACAGAAGTTTTCTGCCGGTCCATGCTAGACTGGCAGGAAAGTTTGTAATAACAGAATAATAAGATTTTAAACTTTTAATTAATATAAACAATTTTTATTTATTTTTTCAACACATTTTTACTCGATTTAAAAAAAAGAAAACAAAATCTAATCAATCATATATAAATTAATTTGTTTTTTTATTTATCACAGATGTTTGGGGGGGGGGGGTAGGATTAAATTTTTTATTATTTTTCTAAAAAAATTCAAAATTAAAAAAAAAAAATTTTATTATACAAACTATATATATAACTTCATCTTAAAAAGTAACGAGTATGCGCTTTATAAATATAATTATTATAACTTCATCTTGTATATTTAACATTAAATACAGATATTACATTTATCATAATCATTGTCATGTAATTACACTAGCCGTGATATTTCCCAACATTCAGATGAATAACATTTTATTCTTGTATGTTTTAACAATGAAATAATAAATGTAGAAATGCAAGCACATTAATGAGAATGATTGTTATTGTACTGTTTTCTGTAGCAGTATGATTGCGCAACTCGAGAAAGAGTGTTCAGCATATGAAGATAAGCAACACCATTACAATACACAGTAACTAGTGTGCTGTTTTGATCAGTTATAACAATTATGCTCATCTAAGGCTAAGTAGTTTACATCTTTAAGAAAATTTATCTGTAAACTTCTGCCAGTCCTTGAAATCTTATCCTTATTTTTGCTGGTCCGCAAGTGTGAAGAGGCTGAAGACCACTGGATTCAACCATGATTCTGAAAGAATTTTAATAAAATTCGTTTTTTGACTAGTATTATAATATTATATAAATTTTTATTTTATTTATATATATGTATATAAAATATTTTTATATTTTATGTTTTATATTTTAATGAGTCTGTTGGAATATCTTTTGAACAAAAGGATCATTAAATCTTTTTTTTTCTTTTTGTGCAGATCAATAAAATTGAAGAAATTTCTAGGCAATAAATGTTGTATGAAATCACATAGCAATACTCTATTTTTCTATTAAATATATTTATATTTTGAATATATTAAAGTTTATCCATTTTTGGTCTGATCCTTGATGTCTTCATCCAGCATTTCTTATGTATCTCATTATAAATCTTTTTTAAAAATAACATTTCTTAGGTTACTTTTTGTAGAATCACTTTGTAATATTAATCCATGATTTTAAATTTATAGAATATTTAATAAAAATATTGAACTTCCTCAATAATATTTGCAGCCAAATTCTACTTTCTGTTTACTGCTTTGTTTTTGCGATTAGTTTTTTTTTTATTTTATATTATAATGTAATCTCCTAGATTATTTGATTTAAAATATTGCAATGAAAATATAATTTATTGTAATCTCTAGTTCTTTTTATATAAGTATGTTACTTATATTTATATTTTACATTGAAATATTTTGACTGTATCTATTACTTATTGTCTGCTAGTTATTTATTAGAAGAGAACGAATATATTCTTTTCTTATTAAATAAAATGATTCCAATTTTTTTTTTAATTTGAGAAAAAAATGTGTTCTCTTAATGAAATATAATTTTAATTTTATTTATTTATTTAGAATGAACATTAAAAGTATTATAAATCTGCAAAAGCCAGGAGAACATGCAAGCTGTGGAAATCCATTGGAAGAAAGTGGTTTTTCATATAATCCTCAAATATTTATGGATAATGCCAGTATGTATTGTTTTTAATTTTATAATAATTTTTTGTGTTTTATTTTTGTAGAATCTTTATAAGCTTTGATTATTCTTATTTTCATTGAATTCAGTTTTTATAACATTATAATATATATATATATGATAAACAAAAATGCAAGTTAAAAAACTTGCTAACGCTTGTATTTATGTCCACAGATGGCATTCTACCAAAAACACCGATCAAGCGTATGTTTCGTTTACATAAACGTCAGAGTAGTTAGTATTCACTATCTCTAACTATAATTCCACTTTCAGATCATGATTTCAAGCTATTTGCTATCGTCAGTGAAAGACAGGAATAAAGAAACTAGATCTAAATACAAACTCTGAGCGTTTATGAAACAATTTCTATTCAGCTTGCAAGCGTGAATTTTTTAGACACGTAATGTCTTCAAACTCAGCATAGCAAACCAGATAGCTATATGGGTCTGATCTCAGTTCAGCATCACCACATAGTAGAAGCCTCTGCAATCTATATCATTGCAAGAAAGACCTCAAAGGTACATTTATGATAAACAAAAATGCAAGTTAAAAAACTTGCTAACGCTTGTATTTATGTCCACAGATGGCGTTCTACCAAAAACACCGATCAAGCGTATGTTTCGTTTACATAAACGTCAGAGTAGTTAGTATTCACTATCTCTAACTATAATTCCACTTTCAGATCATGATTTCAAGCTATTTGCTATCGTCAGTGAAAGACAGGAATAAAGAAACTAGATCTAAATACAAACTCTGAGCGTTTATGAAACAATTTCTATTCAGCTTGCAAGCGTGAATTTTTTAGACACGTAATGTCTTCAAACTCAGCATAGCAAACCAGATAGCTATATGGGTCTGATCTCAGTTCAGCATCACCACATAGTAGAAGCCTCTGCAATCTATATCATTGCAAGAAAGACCTCAAAGGTACATTTATGATAAACAAAAATGCAAGTTAAAAAACTTGCTAATGCTTGTATTTATGTCCACAGATTTTGTGTATTGAAAGAAATAATAATAAACGCAAAATTAAAGAAGCTATGTTAATAAAAAGTGAAAAGCAACATTTGATAAATAGACAGGCTGCCAATGTAAAAATTAATGAATTGTGGGAAAATTGATGTATGATGTATTACTTTTTGTTTACATTTGTAACAGTTTTTTTATAATACAATTTGAATCAGTTGACAATGACTACATAGATAGTTGAAAGTACTTCTATTAAATTGTGGTATATATTTGTTTTTTTAAATATTTTACTGTATTAATTATTGTATTGTTTTAAATAATTATATATATATAATTCAAGTAAATCTATTTAACATAGTATCCAAATTTTAATAAATATATTCTTTACTGGAAGTACTTTCGATTGTAACACTGACAATCTTTATCAACAATCAAATAGTACAAATTTACACAAAATAAAAATTTTATATTACCCATCATTCAATTCATTCAAATTTTCCACAATTCTGTTGTTTTTATATTAGCCAATTGTTTAGTCATTAAACCCTCTCTATTTTTAGATATTATCATTGCTTCCTTAATTTTTTATTTTTCATTACAAAAATTTTAATTTGAATAATTTTCACATTTCTATTATCAAATTTAAAACCATAATTACACATTTTATTATGATCAAAAATAATTGATGTAGTATTCATACATATTGAAGTTTCATTTCCTTTCTGTATATGTTTATACAATATCCTATGATCATTATATTGTTTTTGTAATGTGCACTTTGATTCCCCTATATATTTTATTCCACAACTACATATCAACATATATATATATATATATATATATATATATATATATATATATATATATATATATATATATATAATAGAACATAGTTCAAACTTAGAAATCTGGGTTTTAGAAATATTTATCATATCATTTATATTATTTGAAGAAAAAAAAGATACCCTACACAAACTGTTATAAAGTTTATTGATTGATTTAGCTTGTTGATTAGATCAATTGAAAGTACTTCCCATAAAAAATATATTTATTAAAATTTGGATACTGTGTTAAATATATTTCTTGGAATTATTATATTGTTTAAAAAAACATATATATATATATATATATATATATATATAAATATATATATTTATATAAGAAATATATATATATATATATATATATAAAAGGGTCTTTTTGGTATAAAGATAGTTGTTATCCTTGTATAAATCATTTGCTTAATTTCATTTATATATCTTCTTGATAGACATAAAATTCAAGTCTATTCTGGTTTGTGTTACTAATATTATTTGAGCTTGGCATACTTCATGGAATTTTCCTGATGTCAGTCCTCTGAACCTTGTATTGTCATAATTTATAAATCAAAATTTGATTATTATGTAAAAAAAATTATATTTTATTCTTATAATGATTCAATAGAGGGTATGCTTAAATGTTTTCATTCATAATAATATTTCATCTATTACTATAGTTAAAAAGAGGATATTAGATTGTAATATATTTAATTATAACCTTGAATTATAAATAATTAAATATTGACCTAAGGTAAGCTATTGTCATTATTTTTTATACCTATACCCACAGATTTTATTATTTGAAAGATTTTTTTTGGTCACGTTATTAATTGGCTTTCAATATGAATAGCTCAGTTCAAAATACCCTTTGTGTGAAAAAAATTTCACTCACTGTCAAAACATATATGAAAATAATATTGTTTTATACATTTAACATTCACTATTTTTATGTAAAATCACAGTTAATGCAATGTTTCTAGTCTTTTACATATCAAAATTAATTTCAGAGGAATTAACTTATGACCTTTTT
This sequence comes from Epiperipatus broadwayi, assembly GCA_028023455.1. Taxonomy (NCBI): domain Eukaryota; kingdom Metazoa; phylum Onychophora; class Udeonychophora; order Euonychophora; family Peripatidae; genus Epiperipatus; species Epiperipatus broadwayi. The sequence goes on from JAQFVV010000003.1 coordinate 10,200,613, forward strand.
TATTGAAGCAAAAATTATCTAAAACTTCTCTTTCTAATTGAATGAAGTTTGAAACATTAAAAAAAATATTTTTATTATGATGTAGGTAGCTACTCCTCCCTCCAAGAATCACTTCAAAAATATGGTAGTTATAATACTTACAGTGTCATAAAATGGGAATAAATATAATCCATTATATTATTTTTTTGCATATTAATAAATAAATAAAACTGAAAACGATTATACAACAATAAATACTGTATTGTTTAATGTAAAAAAGTTTATGTTAAATTGTCATCTTCATTGTATCATGTATATTATTGTATTTACAAACCATTATACATGATGACTGTAGATAATATGTATATATAATTTCTTTTCCCTCTTTTTTTTATTTCCCTCACCTCTTTTTGTACAACTCTTATACATATTATATAATAATGAATAATAATTTATTATTATATCAACTAGCTAAAAGTAATGTTATTAAAGAAATTAAATTTTAAAAAATAATATCTATAGAATCACAATAAGTAGGACATAAAAGGGGCCAATGGATTCAGGTATCTATATTATATATTTTCTTTAATTGATTCTTTAAAAACTGACAATTGATGTCATGAAACAACACTGGAATAACTAATTAATAGATTGAAAATCCAGTCTACTTTACCTATGTCAAATATAAGTAGTAAATAGTTTTAAAAAAATAAAACTGAAAAGGTAAAAATGAAACATTTTGCATCAATTTTTTTTTTTTTTTATAAATTTATGTACTTTTTTAAAAAAAAAATGTATTTTTCATTTATATTATTAAAATGTTTTTATTTGAGAAAGAAATCTAAAACTTGAATTGTTTATTTATATTATTGTAGTATTTTTTTTTTTTTGCAAGAAATTAATTTTCAAAAGAAAACTTACAATTGACCTTTTTTGCCTCCCTACCATCCTCCTTTTTTTTTTATTTCCCTCAAAACTAAATAAGAAATTGAAAAGACAAATAATACTAAAAATTTGAAACAAAAAAGATTTTAAATTGCACATTAAATTTATAATAAATTGTAAATCAGTATTTTCATTAGAGATTTTAAGAGAAATATCTTCACTAAAAACAAAATAAAGAATCTTCAATTTATCAATTATTTATCTCAGTATTGTTTCAAGGATGTCAATTTTCAGTGTTTAAGGAATCACTTGAAAGATTGCAGCTATCAAAACTTTTACACATACAAATGATAAATATGATATTGATATAAATATAAATTTAATTTTCACTTCATTATATATTTAATACTTTTGCATACATACTTGTGTATGCTTGGCAAGTGTGATATGTTTTTTTCCTATTAGCATCATAATCATAGAATTTTATTCTCTTGCTGCATTTTATATAATTGTACTTTATTATTCTAATTATTCAAATGGATTCATTTACATATTCCACCTGTGAAATAATTGGATACCCTTTTCTCTCCTGTTTATAATATTCTTGTAGTTACTCTGAACCATGCCTCTTTTATCTTCCTCTTTTAGTTGTCACATTCTATGAAAACTATGTTAATGCTTTGTGGATCGAAGCTATAACCAAATTCTCTTTCATAATCCCAGAAAACACATCTATTTTCAGAATTTTCTTTAGGGTGTTTGCATAGTTATTTATATTGTGCTATTCTGGAGAAGATATTGTTTTGGATTGTCTGTAATATATCACTGTGTATCCTTTTTCATTGCATTGCACTTCATAGACTATTTGATGGATGTCATCCTTTGGTAATCTGACCTTGGTGTTGTTATTAGTCTATTGAGGTTCAGAACCTTACATATGTTTGTTTGCAAATCGTTTTATTTTATCAGACAATTTTTTATATAAGAAATGCTGATTTACAGTTTATTATTTTTTTGTGGTGTTATAATCTGCTCATTTTTATATTAATTTTTTAAATTCATGTATTGTATTTGCAGAGGAGCTGGTTTTAGTAAATTACAAAGCAATTTATTGAAATATATAAAATATGAACATACTCCTAAAATTGTTAAAAAATTATACTACTTAATGTAGAAAATAATAATATTAACAGTAATATCATTAATCTTCCAAATAATAATAACTCAATAATAATAAAAAATTTAAGAATAATGAATGGATAAAAATTTAAGAATAATGAGTAGATAAAAATTTAATATTTTCCAATGATATATAAAACCTTTAATAAAAAATAAAATTGATATAAATGAAATCATAAGTATTGGGTGGCCAAACAGAAAAAACTAGAAGTATTAATCTCTAATTCTACAATAAAAGATGAAATATGAAATAAAAAAAGTATAATTCATAAAATTATTTGTTTGTTTTACAACAGCATGTTGAAACCGCCGGAGGGCCTTATTTCTATGATAGCGCACAGAAATATGCCATTTAGGCAGCCTCCGCTGCTATCGAACATTCTATTTCTAATGCATAAGTCTAGAAATAGTCTGTTGATATGGGGGGGGTGGCTGCTGTGTTTATTTCTATGCTAATGCACAGAAACATGACATTTGCCAATCTGCCGCAGAAGCTAACGTGTCAGCTTACAGTTCAGATTTGGGCTAAGCATTTTGGATGTGCGATCACATTTCACTTTTGGCTACAGTATTGTCTGAGGGTGTCTGGAATTCCGATTGTCAAAATTATTCTAATATTCATTAAGACCACCTCCCCCTCTATCTCCCATGTTTTAGGAAGGTCTACTAACAATTATGAGCAGAGTCTCATGCTTCTCTAACCCCCATTTCCTGCTGAAAAAATGGGCCAAGTGTAGGTGCAAGTGCGATTCCTATCAAATCATGCTGTAAGTCACGTTTCGTGCAAGAACATCTGCGAGCTGAATCAAATGGCTAAAATAGGAAACTTTCCAAATGTCAAAGAAATAATTCTTCTCTGACTGCTGGAACTGGGTTATCAAACAAAACAGCTTGAAGCTGCATGCCTGCTGTTTTTTTCCTGAAGAGCCCAAAAAGTTGGTTTTAATTGCCGTATATATTGATGTTTTTGGTAATTACCATCAAAACTTTGTCAACCTTCAAGTTTTTTGCGTTCCGTTCTGTTAGCAATTGGAAACACCCTCCCCCCTTTTCTTCCTCTCCCAAAGTTGGACTTTGTCTTATAAATGTTACCGTTAAATGGAAATCAATTTATTTATAATTTATAAAAATAAAACAAACAAACAAAAAAAAAAGAAGAAGAATCAGCTGATTTTTTTGTTGTAGAATACCGAACTGAAAATATAAGGGTTTAATGAGAAGAAGTAAAAAAAAAAGTGGTAACTACTTTTTAAAATTCATTTTTAATTGATGTATTTTTTTTTTTTGGGTTGCCAAAATTGATTTGATAGCCGCCGTACTTTTTGAATGTGATAAACAACAACAACAACAAAAAAAAAAAATACTTAGACTGAAAAAAAAACCCCAGCCCCTTTGAAAATATAAATAATGAAAGAATAAAAAAAAAATAAGTACTTTTTTGTAAATTCATTTTTTTGTACTTTTTTTAGCATTTTTTTTTTTTTTTTGGTTGTGTTTAAAAAATTTGATTTGATATTACTTTTATAAATGTGATAAACAAAAAACCAAAGCCAAAAAAAAAAAAAAATAGCAAGAAACCCGGCCCCGGCAACATTATATTTATCTTTGTTTACAAACAAACCACGCCCTCCAGCAGTTTCAACATGCTATTATAAAACAAACAATTATTCATAAATCATAGATTTATGCTTTATGCCCATCCAAATTATAATAATATGAAATAGTGCTAATACACTTATAACGTAAAGCTGTATAAATTAATAGCAATTAATCAATTAAAATGGCTTAGCGCTTTTCTTGAAAGTGCTAAGCCATGTTAATTAACTAATTGCTATTAATTTATACAGCTTTACATTATAAGTGTGTTAGCACCATTGTTAAAATTATTTATGGAATTTGTGATATTGTTTATTATGGACACACATGAAAATAACTAGAAGAAAATGGAAAACATAATAGAACAATTAAATATAAGAGATACATTATATGATCAATGTTTAACATACAGTAGCAAAATAGATTGGCAAAAAATATTAAACTTTTATGTTACATTAAAGATTCTAATAGAAAAAAAGTATTTGAAACTATTTGCATGAAATATGATAATAATAAAAAAGTGTGAATATATATAAAACATTGGTACAATTAATTAATAATGAAATGAATAGAAAGTTATATAAAGTATGTGCATGTATATAAATATAATGTTCTATATTGTAACAGGATGGGGGATCAGAAAGTGGAAGGAAAAGAAAAAAGGTTTGAACTGGGTGATGGGAAATCATCATCACTCCCAGTCAATTCAAAATTTAATATATAAATAATTTAAAATATTAAATATAAGTACAAAATATTTAAGAGGAGTATGAGATTATGAGATCTCTGTGAGATCATTGAGAGATCAGTCAGCTAACTCAGAAGAGCAACTAAAAGTATAATTATAAATTCAACCAGCATTTTAAAGTAAAATTAAGTATAATTCAAAATACTATTCATCATCATTAATAGGAATAAACAAATCAGTACAATATATCAACAGTCAATCTTGTGACGGGATTGGAAATAGGTCTTCTGTAGACCAGGCTAACTATTGAGCCTTTGCCACCTTGGGCAATTATTTAAACATAACTTGGATGCACCAGCTTAGTACCCATCCATTAAAATACACAATAATAAGAAATTGAAACAATAATGCTGGGGCATTTAAAACATGCTGATCATCATCAATGCTCTGGCCACTTAAGCACCATTAGTGTACTGGCCAACTATAAACAACTTTTAATAAGACTAAAATAAAAGCTAATGCATGGGCTTTAAAGAGTATTCTCTTTTGTGCCAACCAGGATGATAATGATTGATCATCGCTGGATGCCCCAAAAGCACTAATATACACATCTCCATTTATATATTCATCCCTTGCATGAATCTAGCTTAGAGAACATAAGCCTTATTACTGTATGTGACCAAGAGATGATAGAAACAATTTTTAACAATTAAGTAAGTTTATTAATAACAATAAAAAAAATAAATGATATTTAAGGTCTGATTTTGAATAATGTACAATATAAAAAAAATTATCATATTTGTGACTGACAAAATTACTATACAAAATTCAAATGATTACATTGATTTACGTAATTTCTATTTAAAATGTAAATTGTTACATTAATTTACAAAATTACAATTTACAATTCATGTTATTACTATGGTTTACATATATATGCGCACAGATGCGTGATTTATAATATACAATTAATATCGATTGACAAAATAATTATCAAAATCTTAAAAATACAATAAATGATTAAAGTTTCAGTTATAAGTTACCCTTTTTTTTCCTTAAAAAAAATATATAGTCAATTTTTGACAGGTATTTGTTGATTAATTATCAACGTTTTTTTAATTTAAATTATAGAATCATCGATTCTTTACTTGTTTTAATTTTGTAATTCCATGCAAAGTTATTTGGTTGTTTGCTTCACTTTTAAAATGTCTCTTTTTTTTTAATAAACGAAAGATATCATTTTATAGAATCAAAATATATAAATTTTAAAATGTCTTTCTGCTTGATTAGTTAATTCTGATGAAGTAGGCAAGGTGAGATAGTAAAAATGAATACGTGAACTGCCGCTCCTCATGCCATGATAAGTAGACAGTCAAGTATGGACTCCAGCACACAAGGCCTCATGACATCATGAGAAAATATCTCATTTTTAAGCACTGCCTCTTCTAAGTATTTAGACAGATCATCCTCAAAGAGTAGTATCCAGAAAAAAAATAAAAGGCATTGAGCCAGCCCTGCTTGTCTCTGTGAGACTTAGGTGTATAAATGAGGTTTATTCATGAGACCAAAACCTATTCATGAGGTCTATATATATTCACTGCTGGACTACTCTGGGATTTCAACATCTAGGTCTAGACAGTGCCGAGCCTATACTTTGGAGCATCATGAACACACTGCATCCAGACAGCCCTGCTCAACTATACACCACCATAAACATGAAAAGTACAAATTCATGCATCACTTCTAAAATGTAATTTTACTAAAGAAACTATTTAAAATTTCATTATTATATATAATTCTACTCACCACAGCTGTACATATGTTTATCTGTGCTTCTCTGCCTTTAGATATGTCAACACACACACACGTATATATATATATATATATATATATATATATATATATATATATATATATATATATATATATATATATATATATAAAAAAACAAAAAAAGACTCATAAATCCAAGAAATAATATTATATTTCAACCAGAGGACTGGTTTTCATCAGAAAGAAAATATATATATATATAATTGCTTCTTCACTAAGCTTGGGTTTCCTGGGCAAGCTGGAATATTTTTCTTGCTAAGTTTGGTTTTAGTGATTGTCATCATCAGGAAAAAGTATAATCCATGTAAAATGTTGGTCTCTTTCTATCTAGGATTGTTCCAGGTAAGCAGCTGTCTTGGTTTGATAGATTTTAGACAAGCAACTGTCCTCTTCACATTTAAGGCTATGAATTTTAGCACAAAGAATTGGGTCAATTTCTCCATGTGAATTCACCCTCCTGCAAGGAAAACAGTAGCAGTTTCTAAATCTACTGTCCTGTCTTCAGCTATATAAGTTCATGGTAGCTTTTCTTCCAACTCTATGGTCAGCTAAAACCAACTGCTGCAAACTTCAAGAAGCTGCAACAAAATATTGTAACCAACTTTTCAGCTGATCTTTCTTACAAAAATTATCATCCAGACCGCTCTCTTCAAAAATCATTATCCAAACTGCTCTCTTCAAAAATCACTATCCAGACTTTGCAATTGGCCCAATTAACCACTGCTTAAAATATTAAAAACTCTTCTGACCAACTCTTACAAAACTGCAAGCAGAACTAACTGATATTTTTAGCAGTCTTTTTATAAAATCATCTGAGGTGATAACAACATCTTGATTGAAAACAGAGTTTTATTTTTATCTCTCTAATTCCTTGAATCTACATACATGTTTTCACTTAGTGGATTTCTAATAGATAGAGATTTTGTTTTATTAATTAAAATTTCAAAAATACAATACTTGTTTTTAAATCTCAAAATCAGAATAATAATAATAATAATAATAATAATAATAATAATGATGATGATGATAATAATAATAATAATTATTATTATTATTATTATTCAGACCTTTTAAAAGTTTAATTTATAAAACAATATTTTAAATCATAGTTATTATTTATTTATTTCTATTTCAATGAATGTAGAAAATATCTACTATAATTTTTGTTTGTGCTTATTTCTACTTTTTCTTTCAACTTTATATATATATATATATATATATACACTATCTTTCAACTTTATATATATATATATATATATATATACACTATGTTAGTGTGTGCTATGTAATCCAACTGGTTACAATATATTGTAATGGAATAAGTATCTGCAGTTACATTTCTTTCAAATAAAAGTGGGAAAAAATATAAAATCACCCTCAAGTAGAAATATGTATATAAAAAGAGAATTTAATAATTTTATTTAAATTGATATATATAATGCATAGATGGCAAACTAATTATATAATTTAAAGTTTAAAATTTAAAAACAAGATTGTTTTAATAATAATAATAATATATAAAAAAGTTGTTAATTAGTTATTTTAATCTTAAAATGGAAATTATTTCCTATATTGACTTAATTGCAAACAAAGATAAATTAAAAAAATACTAGTGATAAAACTTTGAGTTTCCACTCTAAAGAAAGCTGACCAATAACAATGGAAATAAGCACATGGTCCATAGAGAAAAGTCAAACTAGGTGAAATTGATCCTGAAATTTGCTGATAAGAATTCATAAAGATATAGGGGGAGGGCTTTGGAGTTGAGATTGAGATTGGATTGCTCATGCTAATTGTGTCTTATTTAAATATATTATAAGTGTATTGCGAATCTCCAACTTGGCCCCCCACCCCCCCCACCACATATTTTTTTTTTTTTTTTTTTTTTAAAACCCCCCCCCCCTTTCCACTTTTAAATATTTATAATATTTTTTTTTTTTACACATTGGGTCCCTTCTTTGTGTGGGGGTGTTTATAAAAGGGGATTTCCTCCCCCCCCCAATTTTTTTTTTTTTTTTTAATATATTAGATTTTTTAGCATGGTTGTGTTTATGATAATAATTTCATTTTGCATTGGTCACATCGGTATATCAGTAAGCTAGCATTGGTTTAGATGAAAAATTTTGGCTAAGGTTAAAAGAGATTGGGTTAGTTATTGCGTAATCTATGTAGTGTATTCATACTTATTAAAATATTAAAATTGTATTTAAATCTATTAAATGCTTCAATCTATGCACATGGTTTAACTGAAATATATTCATTAGTTAATTTAATTTTCCTTTTAATGTGTGTGTGCATGATAATAAAATGTTTTGTTTAATTGATTTTGGCAGTAACTCATTTTTATATTTTATTAATATTTAAAATTAAGAATTAGAAATTTTAACAGACAGTGTGATATTTTAAGCTCAGATTTTCCCTGAACTAGTGACTGGTGCTTTCAGTTCTATAAAAGAGTAACCTCTCCCATGCATATCTACCTACTATATAATTTTCTAGGTTCCAATAGCCTAGTGCATGGCAGATTAGATTAGGGATGTTCCATCGACCTTTATATTATGTAAAAATATGTGTACATATATAAATTAATATATTAGAAAAAGTCAATTGTAAGTTTTCTTTTGAAAATTGCTTTATTGAAAAAAAAAAAGAATTTAAAAAAATTATATATATATAGATCCAGAATATTGTCATATTCTGAAGAATATTTGCTTTATTGAAAAAAAAAAAAGAATTTAAAAAAATTATATATATATAGATCCAGAATATTGTCATATTCTGAAGAATATTTATAAAAATGCAACAGCAAAATTACATAATAATATTAAAAACATTAACTTGAGAAGGGGGTATGTCAGGGTGACTCCATATCTCCAAACTTTTTACAGTAGTTTTGCAAGAATTGTTTTGTGGATTAAAATGGGAAGCTAAGGGAATAAAAGTAAATGAAGATTATTTAAATCATCTAGATTTTGCAGATGATGTGATTGTTTTTGCAAATAATGCTCTAGATCTTCAGGAAATATTGCAAGAATCATCATAGGGAAAGTAAGAAAGTAGGATTAAAAATAAATGTTAAAAAGACTAAAATAATGTTCAATGGATTTTTTCAAAGTAAGAAAATAATGATTGATAATGATAAGGTAAAAGAAGTTAACAACCACAAATATCTTGGTCAGATTAATACTACAAATAGAAATCATAGAATTAAACTTGATTGGAGTGCTTTTGGTAGAGATAACTTAATACTAAAAAGCAAATACGCCTATGTTTGAAAAGGAAGATTTTTAATAAATGTATATTACCAGTTTTTACTTACATATCTGAGACTTTGACACTTAACAGAATAACAATATAGAGACTTCAGATCACCTAACAATGTATGGAGAGATGTATGTTAAGAATAACAAGAAGAGATTGAAAACTAAATACATAGGTGAAAGAACAGGTCTTATATTGAAAGAATTAAAAGATTAAAGTGGAGTTGGGTTAGACATATTTCTAGAAGAGATAATAAAAGATATACAGTTGAAATTTTAAACTGAATTCCAAAAGATTGTAAAAGACCTAGAGGGTGATCACATGAAAGATAGGGGGTGAAATAATTAAGTGTGCTGGAGTAATATGGAGATGAGAAGCTAGAGATCAGAAATGGATTGAACTGACAAAGACCTTCATCTTGCAGTGGATCAATAATGTTTGAAAATAATGATGATTATATGTATACACATTTGTGCATTAATATTTATATATTTTATGCATCTATATATTAAATACATATATGTGATTACAAAAAAAGATATGCCAAGGCACATGCAATAGGAAAAAATATCAGTTGAGGGTTAGAATAGTTATTGTTGTCAGCATGGAATCAAAGCTCACTTAAATTGGCTTAAAATAGTTTTAATATATTAAGAAATAGGCTGGTATATATTTATAGTGTATATGTATATGTGTGCATGGAAAATATTTGGTAGACACTGATTTTAAAAAGAAATAAAAAGATAAAACATATTCAAAATTATATTTATTTGTTACTAAAATAAAGAAATAAAATACAGTTGTTTTTGTTACTAGATATTTAAATGAAAGAAAAATATTTTTTATTAAATGCTTTTATATTAACTTGTCCTGTCAGTGTTTTTGTCAAGATGTCCAGATGTTTGAATTTTTAACAAAAAAATCAAGTTCTATTTAAAATTGAATCCACATCTTTATACTTCCCAAAATAACTTTTTAACAACTGAGCCAAGAGTAATATTTCATTTACAATGTAAAATTTTGATAATATTGAATTAATTAATTAAAAGTAAATATTCTCTACTAAAATGTGAATTATTCTTCTGAAACAATTAATATTTCATAAATATTTTGTGAAAAAAAATGTGTAAAAAAAATGTTTGTTTTTCATTTCCAAAATCAAAACTATTATCAAAATTGTTGATAGCAGGTGCTCTCTTGTCAAAAGAACAAGAAACAAACAAAAGAAAATCTTGTGAAGAAAATTATTTTATTTTAATTAAGATTATATGCTTTATTTATAACTAAAATCTAAAATAATATTAAAAAGAATTTTTTTAAATAATGCTTTTATGCAGCTAGTCCACTAAAAAGTAGAAAAATAACAAAGTAATATATTTCATAAAAGCATTTGAGGTTCACCTCAAATGATTTTATAAAATGAATTATTACTTTATTTTTCTACTTTTTAGTAGGCTATTTACATAAAAACATTATTTAAAAAAAATATTTTTTTAATATTAATTTATTTTTTCTTTAATCCTTAGGGATTAAGATTGTTTAAAATTGATTAAAATGTTAATTGATATAATTAAGGATTTTTTTATGCAGAATGTTTTTAAATAAAAGAATTCTTTTGTAATAGCTTATTATTAAATGAGAATAAACTAAAGATAAATTGTTTAGATCAAAATTTTGGAGAATTATTTCAATAATAAAGAAAAAAAATTTTAAATAAATTTAAATCCTATAAATTATTTTAGATTAAACTCTTTTATACTTATTTGTACTAATCAGTAAAAATACAAGTTAGTCCCCAAGGATAATAAAATTTTAGACAAAGAGAGATCTTAATAAATAAGTATAAACAAGGTTTTTAAATAAAGAAAGGATAGTGAAATTCTAGCTTGTGAAGAAACTATATCAGTTTATTGTCTTTCCAAATTATTAATCTAAGAGTTCATTGTAACAGTAGTCTATTCTACATAGAAGAATAGAGCAAAAGGTTGGTTTTTCAAATGACCTAAGGAGAACTATAGAGCAAATTCTAAATACTAGCAATCTGTGAAATGAAGAAATAATGTAAAATTTTAAACAATGGATGCTATATACAAATATGACTTCGAGACAGTGATTGTTAAAATTCTCTTTGATAACTGCAATAAAATATGAAAGTGAACCAATCCTAGATAACCTCAAACTTTATTAATAATCAACGTAGAAATCCATTTTGAAAATCAATTATGAAAAGTATTGTTCATTGTTAAAACTATATTTCATAGTGATATTAAGTTTCTTTTTATGTATATAGTTGTTTTATATTATTTCTTTTATGTAAAAATTTGGTTTAAATAATTTTAAAAAAGAAAATGAGTATACTTAACTAGAAAGAAGGAAAAAGAAAATTAGCCTTGTTTAAACTGTCCAATTTGAATATATATGTAAAAAGGTAATAACAATATATTTTTTTAAAAAACACCACCTACCATAGTCTGAGTAGGAAGCACCTTCCTGAGCTCCCAAAAGTTTTTTTTTTATTAAAGATTCCCTAAAATTATAACCATCGGAAAAAAGGCCTTGAAATCGTTTAAGGTAAGTGGTTCTTATATTTTATCTAAATGGATGTGAGTTCGGTTACTCACAATCCGAATTATAATGTAAAATTTGGTCCGTGCATAAAAGTGGCTAACATAGACCAAATTACAAAGCAAAATCATTCTAGTTATGGGAAAATTAAAATACAAAATAAATCTAACAAAGGTTCTTGGAGTATTCTAACAAGATCCAAAAAAAAGGATCCGTTTTTTTTTCATAAAAAAAAAATAAATAAAACTATAAAATATGTCGTACAGAAAAAACCTCTTGAAGATGTTATCGAAGGTCTAATGGTAGACATTAGCAACGGAGACTTCATTGGAAGTTCGCCTAATGCAGAAATACAAACAGCCAGCTGTAGCAATCTTACTGAAGCACCAAATCCATTGAATCAAAATCAAAATATGTCTTTTGGAAAATCCTTAAATATGTCTAATATAACTAATTTAGGAAAAATAAATAAAAGTAACGAGTTGCAAGATAACGTAAATATGAACGTAACCACAAGCCCGCACTATAACATGAACCTAGGCTCTGCACAAAACGCTGAGGGCCTGTTGCAGAAGAGCAAACAAATAGTCTCGATATACATTCCATGAGAAGCTCATGTAATATTAAGACTAACTATAACAAATGTCTGAAATTAATTAAAAGTTACAATTGTTCAAACTCCCCCAAAATTAAAGAAATCAAAGATTTACTTACAGATAAATTAGTTCCTATCACGGCTGATGTTCCGGCGAAAGTCAGCGATGATACAGCCAGCAGCTCCAACTTTACCAAATATAAAAAAACGAATCATAAGAAGAAGAAACAACAGTCGTTTAGATTATTTAAAAAATCTAATAAAAAAACCTGCTACAAAATTAATAATAATGGTATTGATAAAAAAAAACAACACACTGATAAAAAAACCTCTAGAAATGGACACCGGAAAGTCAAATGAAATGATTAATGACTGCATCACTTTAGATTACTGCTCGCCATGCTTTGATGTAACTGGCGCTGCAGTCGAAGTGACAAAACGTAGAAGCAATAGAATTAACAGTGCGAATAAAAATTCGAACGTAAAGCTTAAGTCTAAGGCTCTTAATAAATGTAATAGCAATAGCGGAGACACACAACATATCATAGAAATAATTGAAAACAGTGAGAGCAATTATGAAACAGCACCTAATATTTCAAAACAAAATAAAACTAAAGTTCTATCTGATGAGGCAACCCCCATTAATAGTAATGAACTCACAATAGAAGACTGAGTTGAAAGAAATATAAATCTCAATTCCAATAGTGCCGATATTTTGTGCTCTGGGACTAACGTAATAGAGACCAACGTAATTACACCAACATTATATATCAATTACAAGACTCCCGATGAGCATAACTGTCAGGATAATGATTGTAAATTGGACAATCTCAATAAATCAGGTCATAATAGGAATAATTCGGAATCTAATCAAAAGGAAAAAGGAAATAGGGGAAAAAAATCATTCCATTCTTAATTCATCAATACCTGAGAATATGTCAAATGTACACGTGAAGGCGGATGGCACTGCCAATGGCTGCAAAACCAAACTTAATAACCGGAAGTCGCACAATACACCTAAATCTAACCCCAGTTTGAGTCATCAAACATCCAAAATCCTGCCCAAAATATACTAACATACCAGCTAACTCAAAATCAACCCATTTCTGGTGAACAGAGGGTGCTAGCCGATAATGCTGACTGTTTTTCTTCCACATCAGAAGACAAAACGAACATTATAAACGCATATAGGCCAAAAGCTAATAAAACTGTATATACAAATCCCCTTGCATTAAGCCTGGATGATAAGCATCCAAGCACAAAATTACTATCTAATCATAGTCAAATAGATAGTGAATCATTTCCCAGTTTAATTTTTCATAACAGCACTAGAAATAATGTGGAATGGCTCAAAGAAATACACTATCCAAATAGAAATAAAAATAATTTACAAACACAATCGTTTGAATATTCATTAGAATCTCATTCCATAGCTGGTCAACCACCACTCAGCACTTGTCACAATAATGTCTCCCCTCCTGTCACTTCAAAACATACCTTATTGATGGGAAAACAAGATGAACTTGATCATAATTTGTTAAATCTCATACAAGTAAATAATGCAAATTTTACTAAACTACAAACTAACCCTGCTGATGAAACTAAATGTTTCACACTTCCTATGTCATATGCTAGTGCAGCTCGGGCTGGAATGACACAATCTGGGTCGGTTAACCACTCTAGCAATGGCCAACCCTTTCTTCCTGCAGGTCACAATACTGATCACCAAGGCAGCAATACAAATCAAAAAACTGTGGGAATGGACATTCTTGAGTTGATAGAACAGCAATCACACTATGAAGATGATCTGGTTCAAGTGGATCCAATTGAAAGCAATATTGCACTAAATCAACTTTCAGTGGAGCAAATGGGTACTATTGTCTCAAATTTTAACCTGACTATTCCAAACATGCTTCTGAAATCGCTGGCTAACTATAGCAATGATAAGAGCATTATACTAGCGGTAATGGACCTAAAGTGTGCTCTGTTTAAATTTCCAATGAATGCCTTATTTGAGTTAATTAGAAGAGCAAATATTGCAAACGAAATTCATAGGATTTCTACCCATCCGAATGACCACTATATAGCAGTCGAATTCAAGACCTGGGCTGGCAGGAATAACTTTAAAAGCAAATTTAAAGTATTGGATGATAAGATCATAGTAACTGTAGATATAAACAGATCATCCACTCTAAATGGGTCAATAAAAGATTGCATTACAGGAATAGATGAATCTTATTTACAAGAGATATTGGAATCCTTTGGCAAGGTGACAAGTTTCATCTACCTTCCAATTGACAAAACATTTAACAACATTCTCTCGAACAAAGCAACATTTAGACTGCTCCTAAAAAAGGGAATAGTGCCAACAGATATTCCAACAGTGTTGTCAGCTAGAGGCTGTCCCATGATATTATCTTTTTCAGGTGTTAGGCCACAGTGCTTCTACTGTGGACAAAGAACTCACCTGATTAAGGAGTGTTTGAATCGTATATGTACATCTTGTGGTCAAAAAAAGGTCGCACTCACAGATGTAGGCAACAACAGACTTCACATTCAGTTCCAGAGGTACAACATGCTTCACAACAACCGAGTGCACAACACTACAATGTAGAACAGCAGGATGAACTCAACTTAAAGTACACAAATAAAAAAAATATCCTAATACATGAAAGGAATCAGCCCTCCTTAATTAACAGTAATCAGGATTACAAACATAACACATCGCATAACTATAGTCACCAAAACAGTAATCAAAGGCCATTGGAATCAAAACCAAAAGATTCACACAATTCTGGACGTAGGAGTTTGCATGAAGGCCTAGGCTTTAGCTCAGTTACAGCATCTAGTAATAGAGCTGGTGAAAACAATACAGATGATGATCAAACCAAACAAAAAAAAAAGACGGAAATACCTAAACCTAATTCCATCCAAGGTAAATATAACATCTCACCAAGTCCTAGTGATACACTGATAGCTGTGGCTAATGAAAATATCAATCCTTGCCAAACACCGGTAGATTCTGCCACTTTCTGGTCTGCAGATGAGATGGAGAGATTTATCACTGCTAGCACCAGTCATAAAAGAAAACCATGGGTTGTATCTAGTCCTAGCTCAGGAGAAGAAGAGATAGCATTCCCAGTGAGGCAAAAGTCTAAACCTACAATATCAAATGCAACGAACAATAAGCATAAAGGAGCCACAGAAAAGAAACACAAGATTAATCTTCCATCTGATTTGTTAACTGGTTATCCTACCAATGGTTTGCCTGTGGACCTCCCCATTTCAGATTTAAACATCCCTCCAAACATCCGCAAGGAAATTAATAAAAAAAAAGAGTCTGCTGATGCTTCATTGAAACTGCCTGCGGTGGAATCTAGCGGGCCACCTTGCAATGGATAACAATAAATGTTTAATCTCTGCTGTCAATGTCCGAGGTATTAATTCCCTCGGTCATATTAATGCCATCAGGCATTTCTTTAGGCAAAACTCACCACATATGTTGTTCATAGGTGAAACAAATTATCACCTAAACTCAAACTACTTCATAAAATCAGAACTTAGTAAAATAGGATTCACCCATTTATCTACAGGTTATGCGGCTAGGGGAGGAGTTGGGGTAATAATAAATAATCTTTGGGGTAATAATAAATAATCTTTTGGCTCCAACCTCCTTCAGAACAATTTATCTAGATCGGAACCTAATTGCCTTGGAGTTTACCTTCTCCTTGAATACTTTCAATGTGATTTATGTATACAGCACCAATGTTCATGCAACTCTGCTGAAAATAGTCCACACAATTAACCTAATTACTAATAATAATAATGCACCTACCATTCTGCTCGGTGACTTTAACATCTCCTATGAATCCTTCACAAAGAAATATTTACCCCTACTCAACAAGGTATTTCTCAACGGGAGGGGATTCTTTCCACCTGATGCATTTTCATTCTATACAAAAAATAGTCGCACATTCATTGATCTAATGTTCTACTCGGCCGAATTGCACTATGGGATAGAGGCTAGACTGCAACTGACAGCCTTTTCAGATCATTTTGCAATTATGGCATCCATAGAGCTGAACAACTTTCAACAAATTAAAGTCAATCGGAGTCTCAGAATGTTCACTAAAACCAATGCCACTGAGGCATTCTTCTCAGAGGCTTACATTCTTTTTCACAAGGTGAACCTCATATACCTACACTCGGTTGAGGCCTGGACTACATTTATAGGCATTATTCAGTCACTGATTACTCAATACACTATCAAGCTTAAGGGAACAACCACACTGATGCGTGAATTGGACAGCCTGAATTGAAAAATTAAAAACTTCAATTGTCAGGATCACAACATTGAATACTTACTTGAGCTAAAAGCTTCATACAGATCAAAACAATCAGCAGTAGCAGAGATAATAGCTACAAAAAAGGCAAAAATTACCTGCCAGCTCAACATTGCTGGACCCGGGGCTATCTCAGGTGGGCTCTGGGGGCCAGAAAGAAACAGGAGGTTCCTACTTCATTGCTCATCAATGGTGGCAGCCTTACTGGTGTGAATATGATTTTACACATAGAGAACCACTTTCAAAACCTTCTCTTAGGTCACCGCACAAACCCTGCCTTGGAGTGGGTGGGCACAACCAGAGAGGCAGATCATGGTATTACACTCCAAGACATCACCAGTAGGTTTCAGGGTCTCCCTGACAGTGTTCATCCTGGGATTCATGCTATCCTGAAGTTTGTGTTCACTCACTTAATTTTTTTTACTGCAAGGATTATATTAAACATGTTAACCTACCTCGCCATTGAAAGGAGAGTAATTCCTAACCTATATCCAATCGCCATGGTTCCATTCATTAAAAAGAACCGGGATCCTACCTCTCTTAGCAGTATCAGGCCAATATCGATGACACCAATTTTGTTCAAAGTCATGGAGGATATAATAAAAGAAAAAATTCAGAATGCCATTCTACAGGATATATCGGCCTCTCAATATGCAAGGAAGGGATCATTGGTGCTGACTGCAATTGGTGAAGTGAAAATTCTGCTTGATCACATTAGATCTAACAGAAAATCTCGGCCTGTGGCAGTCCAGCTGGATGTGTCCAACGCTTTTGATACAGTAGATGTCAACATTCTTCTTGAATTGCTATCTCAGTTGGACATATCAAAACAGATAATTCAGATATTGGACAATCTCCTGAATAATAGGCATATTCATATTTCCATAAATGGACATTACTCAGATGGATTTGGCCCTTCAAGATCCATACCACAAGGTTCACCATTGAGTGGTCTATTGTTCATAAAGTACATCGACCCTCTGATTAAAGAGCTAGATCAGTTTCCAGGTATATATGTGCCCCGGCTTAAGAAAAACATCAAGTTTTTGCATACATGGATGACATACTTGTGATTCTTCCATCCCGTAAATATCTGAAGACACTTCATTACATAATTACTAATTATACTAAAGATTATAAATTATCCATCAATCCTCACAAGTCATCATCCTGGTGCATCAACACTGGTAGGAAAATACTATCCAATTTTTTAGCGGAACCTCAGTGTTTTCTGGGATTTCCTATCTTCAAGTCACAGACTGCTATGTCTGTCTGCCTACAAAAATCCATCATAAGCAATGCTACTAAGGTGGTTCAGTTGCTGTCAAGGACATACCTGTCCCTACAAGGGAAGATTGCTCTTATTAATATGAAGATTATGGCGAGCATAAATTACTACCTGCCAATAATGACAGTTACCAAATCATTCACCTTACAGATTCAGAGACTCTGTGGTCAGCTCTTATGGAGAGGTCGGACCACTGCAATTAGCATCCACAGACTCCAGTTTCACAGGAAACAGAATGGTATGGGTCTCCATTCAATACAGACAATCAATTTCCAAAAAGGGCATTCACTTTTAGTAAACCTGGGGAAAAAATACCCTCTATCAAATATTACAGAGACTGTAATACCTACTGACAGACCTCCCCCCAGTAAACACACATGGCTTGACACCATTATTAAACAACAAACTCAATAACAGAGTTTAATAATAAAATCAACATCTGGCAGGCACACTGCCTGCTGAATCCTGTTAATACAGTTATTTATGCTCACCTAGGGTGCAGCAATCATAAATTCACCTCAATATTTAAATATCTGCTACTGGAGCCCAAACTTTTGGATTATCTGATCAAGGTGAATATGGATTCCATGCCAACTAATACATTCTTATACTACAAGTGGTTTCTAAATAAAATAAACCCTATTTGTCATGCCTGTTCTAGAGGAGAGGAGTCCTTTAATCATCTGTTAAATATATGTCCAGGCTATAACAGTATTTGAAGAATTATCTCTCAACACTGCATTATAGCAGTGGATAAAATCCTGGACATCAGGGATTGTCTCTTCTCTGGAGACTTTACAGTAATCAGGTTATCAATCTTCCTGACATATGCTTTTTGGTACACAAGGTGCAGGACAAAGTTCACACAACCAACACCGGATCCCAATGCTATATTTTGTGATAAGCTCAAAGTTCTTCAAGACAAGGATAAGATACTATCCTCTAGATTTTTGTTTAATAATACATGGAGCCTACTAGTATGGCCCACAGAATCTACATGAATTTTGGACCTGATATATCCACATTGTAGTGTATCATAGAAGAAGTAGTCTGTGTTGCAACATGTCGGATTCTACTAGAGAGGCATTGATTTCACACTACATGTATCCCAGCTGATAAGTTAGCATTATTGGGTCATTCTCTGCACTGGCAGGGGTGGGCAATACCAACTAAATAGTACGTATTTGCTCATATTATAACCTGCTAGTGCGGAGAATGGCTCTTGCATACTTTTTCCGGACCAACGCCAGCAATGGATGAGCCAACATTAACAAAATGTTTTTATTATGCATCTGTACAATTTTATAATGTCAATAAATATATTTTTAAACAATATCATTTTAAATTATCATTTAAAGTGTTTGATATTCGATGTCAAAAAAATATAAAGAAATAATCTAAGCTTTTAAGAGAAACATAAAATTTATGTAATTATTATTTCCAAATTAAGAATTATACAAATAAAAGTGCGTCTATATGAAGGAGTTCTGTGCAAACCAATATCTAAAGATTGAATATTGTATTCTTATTATTGCGAATCTTAATTCAACATTATAAAATAATTCAGGCAAGGTAATCTCTTTGCATTATTTATGTAGCTGGTAATGTATAATGGCCAATAGTTTGTTTTATATTAATGTATGAAGGCACAAATTATATCTATATGTGTGTGTTTAAATATGTATTGATTCTGTTGGCAGAGATCAACTATAAAATATATTAGTATGAAGTTTATATGAATAAAATAATATTATATTAAGAAGTATTGATATTTGATATTTAAATTATTAAGAAGTTTTTTTAGTTAAATAATAAAGATAATTATATTTAATCAATGATGGTTACAGTTTCAATGCATAATCTGAGTTTAAAAATCCCAATCTAAATTATGCATCTTAGATAGCATGTTGTAACTGTAGCAGTTGGTTGTATTTTATTATTATATGAGTTTCATCTAACTTTATATATTCTTATATAGTTATGTTTGGAAGGATTTTTTTTGTCTAAGGTATGTGATTCAGACTTGGATTTTTAAACACAGGTAGCACATTAAAACTGTAGTACTAGGTTGTATTCTATTATTATAAGTCAAATAGTGTTTTATTTACAGTTGAATATAAATATATAAAGTTAAATAATAATAAAGATAGAGCAGTATTTTTAAGATATATATTTCTGAATCAATCTTCTATCTTTGGAGTATTTTCAAGCTTAAGTTCCCTATAAAACATTTTTTAGGAAGTTTATTATTTTTCCCATGCTTCACATACCTGATGCAGTGAAAATGTGTTTTTACACTTGAAGATTCAATATCATTATATCCAAGAAGTTGATAAATTTATCAATTGATCTTATAATCTTGCAATCATATTTCAAAGTATTTGGGAGCATCTTTAAATAAGATTTTATGCTACAACAGTAATAGATTCTATGTAATAAATTTTGGAAATAATTATGTCAGTATGGTAAATACTTGATATCTTTTAATTTGTTAAATGCAATATCAGACTTTAAAGAGTGTGTTATATTTTCACATTAAAAGTCTATCTTTCTATCTAAAAAGCCATCAACTTTTTTAAATAGATCCATATTCTCAAGCTGATAATCATCTAAACTAAATGTTACTATCACATTAATTACTTTATAATTGCATCCAAAAGATTAATAATATTTTAAATTGACAAAGATACTATAGTCATTATTGTAATGTAAATCTAGAAGCCAGGAAGGTGAAAATTATTATTTTGATTAAACAGAGCAAAACTCTCCATACAGTATTGCCACCTGTGCTGAACAGAGTAATCACTGGATGCCAGAAGGCTTGTGCATAAAATCCCCATCTAATGCCTACTCATCCAATATCCCCAGACTAGTTTCTGGCTTGTGGCCTTCGTCAGTGAGGAGCTTTGGATCTGAGAGCGCTGCATCTAGATCTTAGGATCTAATGCAACCCTCTAGCAACCACCTTTTATCTCTACTTAACTACTAAACTATGAGAATGAAATTGAAAACACAAAAAATATTTTCAATCTAAGCTCAATAGCTTATATAGTCATATGGGTCTGAACTCAGTTCAGCACCCATACATTTTGGTGTCTTTGGTTCTTTTACAACCATAGCCACCACTATCCTATTAGGCAGGATTGGTGTTAAACCATTAAGCATCACATAATCACATTTCCTATACTAGCACATTAATTGTTGATAAACAGAGCAAAACTCTCCATACACCAATCCTGCCTAATAGGATAGTGGTGGCTATGGTTGTAAAAGAGCCAAAGACACCAAAATGTATGGGTGCTGAACTGAGTTCAGACCCATATGACTATTACGCTATTGAGCTTAGATTGAAAATATTTTTTGTGTTTTCAATTTCATTCTCATAGTTTAGTAGTTAAGTAGAGATAAAAGGTGGTTGCTAGAGGGTTGCATTAGATCCTAAGATCTAGATGCAGTGCTCTCAGATCCAAAGCTCCTCACTGACGAAGGCCACAAGCCAGAAACTAGTCTGGGGATATTGGATGAGTAGGCATTAGCACAGGTGGCAATACTGTATGGAGAGTTTTGCTCTGTTTATCAACAATTAATGTGCTAGTATAGGAAATGTGATCATGTGATTATTTTGATTGTTAATCATTTCTAATTAAAAACTCTGCCATCAATTGTATACTATATCTTAATACCTCTTTTGATGAAACCTTATGTAAATTCTTTTAAAGATCATTCTTGTAAGAATACAAATAAACCTTTAATTTCAAGTGCCTGTCATGTTTTGCTACTAATAGTATGATATTGTGTTAATGCCTTAACCAAATAGATAAAGAAATATATAAATCATACCAAAACTTCTAATTAATTTAATAATTTACTTCATTTAATAAAAAAAAAGAAATGCTATTTGTAGTAATCAACAGTCAATATATAAATGGAGTGCATATTTTAGACTTAATAAGGTTAAAACTATTGAGCATTAAACTAATTACATAGTGTTATCCTAAATAAATAAAATATTGAATTATTTATTGCTTAGGAATTCATAAAAATTTTACATACTGAAAGAGAAAGAACTGGAGTAATGATCTATAAAATCTTGAGTTCTAGTCTGCTACTGCCCTAAACTATGCAATGCATAACTATTCTTTAACCACAGATTATGACTTAATGTATTTAACAGTAATACAATTTATAATAATATATAGAAACCAAAAATGAAAAGAAAATCAAATGAAAGTGTGTAAAGTAGTTTGTGATAAATTAAAAATCTTTCATGATCCAAAATTCTAATGTGTTCTTCTTGGCGACAACAAATTCACATTGAAGGAATAATTTCAATATTGTAAATTTATCACAAAGGTTTATATTTTCAGTGATAAAATATTAATGCATTCACTCAAAGAAGATTCTTGGAGAGTACCTAAATTTAAATAATCTTGCTTATGTCATTGTCATTATGTCTTGCATATTGAACTTGACCATCTACTTTAAGCCATTCTATTTTGCTTTACTCCTTAAATATGCACAATTGTATCTATTCTTATATCATCATTTAACTTCTTTCTTAATTTTTTCTTTTCTATTTAATTTCCTGAATTTCATCTAGAATATCCTTCAAGATTCTCTTGCTTTGAAGCACATACTCAATGCAATCTCTCTTCCATCTCATAATTTTTAGAATATTTTTTTACTGACACATTTATTTTTTCAGTTAACCATTTTATTCTCTACCAAATTAACACATCTAAATTCTCCAATCTTTTCAATTTTACTAATTGTTCATGATTTTGCATTATGTAAAGTAACATCTGAAATAAAACATTGAATAAGCATCATTTTCAAATCTAATATCAGTGACTCTTAAACTAATCTATTGTAGTCAATGTATTTTTCATATGAATATGTCTGTTATTACTATTATTATCAGAGACTCAATTTTCAAAAAACATTTAAATGCACTAACTCTTTCATAACTTTCTTTTTCCATTACTTATTCTTAATGTTTCTATCTTATTATTTTATTTGCATTTATTTTTATCTCAACTTTATTAAACTTATATTTTGCCAGAAAATTTTTATTTTATCAGCATATTTTATACAATAAATCTGTCTCTAGTACAAACTCTGTCATTATTAAAACAATATTTATTTAACAATTCAACTAAATACTTATTAAACAGCAATAAATAGTTGCTCTCTACATCTATTTCATGTAAGGCCAATTGTCTTTTGATTCACATATTTTCAAATAAATATCTCAATCTGTATATATATTTCACTATGTTCAACATTCTTAGATTGTATGTTTAATTTACTTTATTAATGAAGAGGAATTTGAGATGTTACTATTAAATATAACTATCTGGAAGGGGGTTGTTTAAAATCTGGAAGTATATCACAGGACTGATGATTTAACTAAATTTATGAACAATTAATATTGATTAAGATAAAGTGGGAACTTATCTTTAATGTGGGTAGTAAATCAAATCAGTAAGGAAATCATTTTGGCTATGGGACTTCTAAACAAAAATAAACACACACATAAAATTATATGAATATTCAGAGGACTTTCAGAATTGCCATATAGTTCCATAATTCAAATATCTTGAAAATTATAAATATCTCTTTCTCAACACACTCTCAAGCTACGTACTTTAAAAGTATTTCTTCAGCATATTTATAGATATTGATGTATTAACAGAAACATATATAATACATATATATATATGGTTTGATAAATTTTTAACAACCAGACACAAAAAGAAAAATATGTAAATAGTTACTGATTACATACAAATTCACTAAATATATATATGTAAATAAGGGCTTTATGCGTGTGTGTTAAACTGTGTATTATTTTGTTTTATTAAATTCCCGATATTTTGATAAAATAACATTTTGACGAAATATCATTCTTCATTGTCAAAGGTCTTAATAAAGAACTGTTAGATCTAATGATATTTAATAATAATGTCGGGATTTTTTTTAAAAATGCACATTTTAACACAAAGAATACTTATTTACATCATTATAACTGTGAAAACATTAAATATATATATATCATTAATTAACAAATAGTTGTTATCTTAAAGTTTTTTTTAAAAAAAGAAATACGTAATTCTCTTATTTCCTTTCTTTTGTAATCATATTTTTCTAACTTTATTTATTATACATATCATTTTTCTGATAGTGAAAATTAGAATTTTTTTCAATTTTAACAATAATTTGATGTTGAAAACATGAAATTAAAAATATTTCTGTTGATAAATTTTAAAATTTATTTCAAATAAAAAAAAAGTCGAGAAACCAAGAATTGAGATCTCTTTTTTAGAGTATTGGAGTCCTTGACTTTTATAGTTTAAATTTAATACAATATTATTAGCATTATTATTTTAAGAAACACATTTACAAATTGAAGTTATTTTAGCAAATATCTAAATCAAATTGGTGCCGATAGAATATTTTTGCATGTAAGAATTGTATTTTTTGTGTACTTAACTAATATTTTCAACATTTATAGTATATGGTATTGTTGATTTATATGCTTATGGTAGCACATATTTATATAATTAATATAAAATATACTGTATATGTTATTATTATTATTTAAATTTAATTATTAGAATTAAAAGGTTATGTAAATAAACAGCTAGTCATTATAAAAGATTATTAAGTGAATCTTAAACATTGATTAATAGCTAATTACATTTTATTTCTTTACATGTCTATTAATTTAGGCACTAATTTTACTTTATTTTTATTACTATTTTACTAGATTTTTAATCTATGTCTTCATATTTATTTTGATATAGTTTTGATTTACATTTTGTAATGTTTCTACTTTTGATTGAGATAAATTTCATTATTCTAACAATTTGTGTTTTTTTTTATTCCAGTTTATTTTTACAATTTTGGTTGGTAAGTAATACCTATACTTATATATATATCCTTTGTTTTTTTATTATTTTTTAATAATTAAGTATAAAAATAATTATATTGATTTTTATTTTTGTATATCTTATAACTATTTATGTCATTCATATCAACAATCTAAAAAATAATTATTAAATTTAAGGTCACATATGTAAACTATCAATTTTTAATGTTAACAATTTTCTTTTTCAGTATATATATATAATTGCTATTTTTTTCTGAGTAAATAACTATTTATAACGTAATCAATTATGTTCCTATTGCATAATTTTATTTTTGTTGAAATAATTTGTTCAGGTTTAATGAAGTGTTTTCTTACTTATTATATAAATATAATTTTATTTTGAGTAATACTATCACCAGACAATTAATGGTACTAGTCTTATAGCTAAAGACACTGCTCTATGGCGCCGTTTTCGTGCTAAAACACATAAAAATGCCGTTTCCATGGCCGACACGTTCGAACCCGCACTTTCTATAATACAACTTTTTTGTTGTGCTACAGATTGCAGGCCGCTATGTCGCATCGCAGTACAGCATGTATAACGCATTGCAGCAAATACATTTTCCGAATTTGCACAGTTTATAAAATGTTTACGGCTTGGTGAGAGGGTGTGTTTTTTGAATTGGATGGAAATGTTGTTTTCATTGGATTTTTTTTTATTTTAAAGTATTGAAATGTTCAGATTTTGTAAAGTAATAATTATCAGACTTTTTACATTGTACTGTATTGAAGTTTTAATTGTGAAAATGTTGACAAGATATATATGTAAAGTGAGTTGGAATTAGGTAACGTGTCAAGTAATGTACTGTTCATAACATTCCATGAGACAAACAAGATTCTACCGTGTGTATATTTTTGAAGTAAAAAAGAGCAGTAACACAAAAATATCCAGTAAGAAAAGTACAATTCTGCACATTTTTTTTGTAAATTTCATAAAAAGCATATATTATAAACATGATTAATAAGTAAAGAAGACATTTTTGTTGTTTAAAACAGTTTTACTTTCTCTCTTTTCTCCGACTACAGTTATACTTTGTTGAATATAGTTTACGTTTATTGTTATCGTTTATTTTATAGATGTTACTAAAAAAATATATTTACAAAAATACGATTTTGATATTTTTTATTTTAGCATTACAAACAACAGAACACTAAAACTAACCCTAACCCTAAACCTAACCGTAACAACTTTTACTTTTTGTTGTCATTCTATATGAAGTAAAAATAGCTGTAAAGCTGAACCCCAGTAAAAAAATATACGATAGAAAATTGATTATTCTAATAAAGCAAAATAAAAAACACGAATCAACTTGTAATTTGTTTATTTTATTTTATATTTATTATTATCATTTAATTTGTATACGTTAATAAAAAATAATATTTAAAAAAGTCGATTTTGTTTTGTTTTTATTTTCGCATTACAAAAAAGCACATCAAAATGATTAAAATCAACAGCCCGGGAATGTTCATATTTTATAGTTTTAGTGTGAAAACGGCACCATCGAACAGCGTCTTTATCTATAAGACAAGCACCCAATTAACTTATTGAAGTGAAAATATTAATTAGAGTATAAAATTGATTTTTGTATAATAATGGGCATATAAATATATTTAATAAGACAAAATTTAAAGATGCTGTTGAAATTATTACTATTATATTTTAATTATTAAAGATCGTAGATGAATAAACACTATATTTCTCTAAATTATAACTTATATCTGTCTTTTATATTATGTATAAATAAAAAACATACAACACGTTTTATTTTACATTAAGCATATATAGAGGGTTATTTGTTCTTTCACATGAACATATCCCATTATGTCAACAATTTAATAATTTTCTACTAAAAAGTCCAAAAGCCATTAAATTAATATTACGAAATGTTAATAAAATGTGAAAAATCTATATTTTATAAATCAAAATCTTATTAAATGATCATAAAGCTATTTAACTAACAATTAAATGTCTGATTGTGGGTTTTATTTTTGTTTTACTGGTCTACTCTATTATTTTCAATTAGGATAAATGAAAACGTTTTCTCTTTATCATTCTTATTGCATGTACATTTTCCCAATTATTTCATACTTTATTATTAAATTATCAATTTATTGTTTAATTATTGCTTATTTTTGTGAGTGTAACCATGAACTTAGCATATTAATGGAGAATATTTTCTTATATTAGGATCATAATTTTTAGTTTTTATAATCAATACATCATTAGTCATCTAACCAATCTATATTAACTTGGGGTCCTATCCTTTAGAAATAGGTAAATCCTCTTTTACCAATCACTATTGGATAGCTTGTTGGGTTAGCTATGGGTTATTTATCTAAGGAAAAAATCTTAAATGTGATTAAGATCTGAAAAATGTCAAGGTGTTCTGATTACAGATTCAGATGTTAAATCATAGAAATGGCAGGCAGATGTTCTAATTACTATTCCATTAATTTTCAATTGTAGCTAAGAAAAACACCCAATTGTTACTATTTAAGTTAATTAAATGACAAATGAAATATAAAAAAATATTTACAATTGTATATCATATGTACAATATTTGTTGTAAAATAAGGGTAAAGGGAATAATGTGATATTTCTCTCAACCATGATAATCATTTGACCAATCCAGATTAATATGTAAGTTTTACTCTTTAGTTAATAATAGGTAGATATTTATTTATTGAGTGCTATTATAAAGCTGAAATAACTATGAACTGGATATCTAAAATAATCTGATTTAGAAAATGTTATCAATTTATTATTGTTTTGAAATGACTGCTATTTTGAAAGAATATTTTAAAACTAGCATGAGAAATGTGATGTATATATTATCTAAAATACAAATGGAATGGAATATAGAATGTGTGAAGATTTGCTATAAAATAAAAAGTTAATGAATTGGAATTATATTATGCAATGAAAAGACCTACCATTCAAAAAATGAAAAAAAAAAATCAAGAAATGCCTTTTTTTTAGGTTTATTGAAATAAATCATTTTTTAAAGAGTGGTTTGATATTTATCTTCTTACTTGGAAAGTGTTAAACATATTGAATGCAAATTGAAATTGAAGTTAAATAATATCCTAATTATGTTTTTATTTTTTACTTACTCTAAATACAATTTATGAAATTTTTATTTTTTGCTGTTCAATATATTTATATATTCATCCCATAATTTCACAGCTTGTTATTTATCATTTTCAAAATTATTGTCGTAGAT
The DNA here is from genome assembly GCA_028023455.1 of Epiperipatus broadwayi. Classification (NCBI taxonomy): domain Eukaryota; kingdom Metazoa; phylum Onychophora; class Udeonychophora; order Euonychophora; family Peripatidae; genus Epiperipatus; species Epiperipatus broadwayi. The sequence continues at coordinate 10,228,980 of JAQFVV010000003.1, forward strand.
TGTGATAATAAACTGCTGTACATTTTGTGTTCATTACTCACACATATAATAGTTTTATTTTCCTGTTTGTTAATGTTTATGTGGCCCTAAGCTTCATGTCCTTATCTTAAAAATGAAAAAATATTTTATTTAATATTATCAAAAATATCTTCAGCTTAAATTTTGATATTATTATGTTATTTATTTATTTTTTATTTCATTCTTTAATTTCCATTACATTGTTTTCACTTAGTAAGATATCTACTCTTTTATTTTACTTTTTAATACACTTTATGCCTCAATACTCTGCTGGTTATTTTTATTCTAATATTGGTATATTTATTTCAATTTTTGAATAGAAATCTAAATATATTATTGATTTAATTGTTGTTTTTTTTGCACAACTCACAATCTTTTTTAGTCAACCCAATTACTAATTTTTTTTAAAATTAGTTCAATAAAAATTATCCTAGCAAACTTGTATTTCTTCAAAAAAAAATTAATTTGTCATTAGTTTTTTCATATGAAACAGTAATTATCATATTTTCATTTATGAGGTGCCTATATCTTCCCAAGTTCCTATCTTTTCCACTTTTTTTTAAAAATCTTATCCAAATTTATATAATATTCATAGAGGTTTTTTTTTTTTTTAGCATAAGATAAGGTTGCATCATAGTATATATTTTTTTATTATTATCTGTATATCAACTCTTATCTGATCAACCTACATCAGTTAGCTAATAATAGTTGGATATTGATAACTAACTGTAATGACCAGAAATCAGTTAGTTGAAAAGAATGAGCCTCAAAAAATTTTCAAGGTTTATTAAACTTAATTAATCTCCATGTCATAGAAGACAAATATGGTCATGACATTTTAATTTTAGCAGCACTTCTTATTTAAAGCTTATGGGTAGTGTGGATTCTCAGGGATTAATGCTGAGTTAATATTTTAATCTTATATTGATTTCAGTACTTATATTTAAGCACCTGGTAGCTTTTGATCATAATTTGTTCTAAACCAAAATGCAAACTTTTCATATTACTTCAGAGTGCCACCTCTCACAATCAATTCTCCACTCTTTTTGATACTTTTTTTTAATAATATTCCTTATGAAAATGATATGATTTATAAGTCAGTCTTTCTGAGTTTATTTTCATACACTGCTCTCTCAACTTTAATATTTATTATTATTATTTTTTCAAATTTTTAGTTTATGTAATTATTTTTGTTTTATTTTCCATATGTGTAACTTATTAAACTGGAAATTATACATACATATATGCATACACACACATATATATATAAACTAACTAAAGGAAATATATACAAAAAAATAGTAAAATACAAAAAAATTACTTATGTATAAAATTACTTTAATATTTCAACCAGAAGAGCGGTTTTCATCAGAAAAAAAAACCAGTCCTCTGGTTGAAATATTGAAGTAATTTTATACACAAGTATTTTTTTTTCGTATATATATATATATTAATGCTGGATACTTTTTTGTTGAAAGTAATTTTATGGACCGATAATTTTTTTTGGGTGCATGTATATATTGTACCGGTCGAAACTGTCTCATTCACACAACAAGACCAAAAGTGCAAGCAACAGTACCTCAAATCTGATCATGCTCAAGATACATGGGTCAGGAGCAGACACAGATTCTAACCTATTGCCTATTCTTTGAGTCTCTGATCTTATGAATAACAGTCCTAGTGATACAGTGTGATTATTTTAATTCCAGGCCCGGCAACACAGCGGAGAAAACAAGAGACACAAGTGGGGTTTAACATGAAGATGATGATGATTGTGACTAAGAGTAGCCCAGGAATTACCATTTATTAAAGTCATATTTATTAATGTTTAATTATTAATTAAAAGAAGATTTGAACACAGGATTTACATTTTATATATTAATTTAATATAACATAATGAGAAACATAGATATATAGTACTGAAATGTTTCACATTTGACGGTTAAATTAGTTATTTACAAAGTTTGGGAGTCACCATTATTAAATCCCAATATACAAATTACTTACTGCACACATAATTACATTGAGGGATTTATAGCTTGTGCAGGATTAATATGCCAATTTCAAGATATTTACATAGATTGCACTAATGCAATGGATATATAAAATATAAAAGATCGTGATCATTTTGAATTATCTATGACTTAAAATGTGCTTTACATTTTCACAAGAAATGGTTTGATAATTAAGTAGATTATACACTTCTGTTTATTTATTTACAATACAGAAAATTAATATATTTTGAATGGCATTGTTTAGAAATAACATCTTTAGAATATTTACATGAGAACAAGCAATGCATTACATCTCTGAACGTATGTGGCATACACAATCTTGAGAATATTTACATGAGACGAACAATGCTTTACATTTCTTTGATGCTATATTATATAGCATGGAGTAACAAACTCTTTAGGATATTTACATGAGAACACATATTGCTTTACATCTATTGGATTCATTCATTATTTGAAAAGGGAAGCAGCTCAAATCAAGCACGCTCAATTAATTAGTACTGATTGATTAATTAACAAATGATTTATTATTTTTGACCCATCATTGCAACTAATGGAGATCAAACATGCGGTATTTAAATTTATAAGTAGTGTAACAGTACTAGCATGACATCAAAGGAAATTCAACTCCTATGGTTGTTTCGATACTTTATCATTTCATGTTTTAACTTGAATAAAATTTTGATATGTCCGCATATTCTAGTGGAATCATACTGAATGAAGAGGTTGGGCTTCAAGACTTAGTGCCAGATTATGACCTCCCACAGAATTATCAGTCCACAACCCCTTCCACAGGGAGTAGCCTTTATCCCTGATTATGAATGATTTATAGAATAGGAAGGTGGGTGGCTTTGGACTTCTGAAGTTCCCAAATGACAAAGCATAAAATGCATCAATACCATAATAAAACTAGTAGTGTATTCTTATAATGCTATAACACAAATAAAATCTATATATTATGGTTTAAAGCCTAAAATTGTTTAATCTTTGCGCAATGATCTATTGGAATAATAAATTGACAGGAAAATTATAACTATTGTCTGCATTTATTACACTAGAATAACATAAAATTATATTTGATTATTCTCATATACTGTTAAAATAGTATTAAACTCAACTCCTCAGGGTTTTAGAAGAGGTGATGATGATTATAATTATACAGTTCACAATCTTCAATAACAATTTGCAATAAATTCAAAGCATCCATCCATAAATAATTTAATAAAAATTCAACTTGGTGAGAAGTTTCAAATAAAGTATACTTCTCCTCAAACTAAGCAATTAGAATGTTCAACTCATGAGTTTGGGTATTATTGGCATATTAAGTAAAAGAATCACATATATAAATAAAATACAGTAAAATACTAAATAGAGTCGCAGAGAACTATATAATTAAAATTAAGTATGAAATTGACAGGTAGAATTATAATTATATTAGATGGATTATAGAGAGATTTTACAAGAACTATTACAAGAATGAAAATATAGACTGTCATGATCAGTAAATATGCAATTAATTCTTTAACTAATAGCTTATTAAAAACTTATGCATAGGTTATACAAATTAAGGCAGTTCTTATACAATGGATGATTTTACCTTCAGATCTCCCAGGGTAGTGGTTATGGGTGGATCTACTTCTCTCCAACTATCTCTTATGTTCAAAGGTGGGGTGCAATATGGCATAGTCAGCAGTCATGGTAACCCCTCAGCTGGGCATATTACATGGCTGGACAGATAGAAGAAGCATTACAGCAGCAGGTGGCAGACGGCCTCTGAGAGGTCTGGGGAAAGATGCTTGGCTTCTCTCTACTGGCTATATATGTTCATGATCTCTTTTATGTGGCTTAGATTGAACTTTCTCTAAAAAAAAATGTTACTAACTCTTCAAAATTTTACCAATTCCTCAAAATTTTTACTAACTAACCTTCTTTTGTTCTCTGTCCCCTTTTATATCTTTCATTAATTCTTTCAGGAATACAGCCTCTTCATTTGCCTGAAGCTGTCCCAGTAATATATTATTTAATTAGATTAGTTTTTGTTTAATTCAAATATAGAAGCTGATAAGGCTTGAGGCACTTTTTAAAATATTTTAGATTTTTAAAAGATTTGCAAAGAAATAACAAAGAATTCATTAGTGTTTTAATTAAAATCTTACTTTTTTAATTAGAGAAAGTAATTTGACATTAGATAAAGGATTATTTCCGCTTAGTAACAAACTCTTAAGAGTATCTCAACCTTCCAAGCCCAGTAAATATAATTAATTGTATATATTAAAAAAAAACATGTATGATTTTTCATCAATAATTTTACTAAGATTATTGATTCATACATATAAATATAACACCCTGACTGCTTATTTTTACATGTATTTAAATAATTTCTTTAGTTATTACAATTAAAGTGTGTGTGTGGTCAGCACATACATACAGAAAATGCTATATTATGGACCCCATAGGGTGGTTAGCATAGATGGTTAAGCATGAAGCTCGATGTGATTAGACATCGACTGCTTCAATATATATATATATATATTAATACTGGATACTTTTTTGTTGAAACACATTCATGTGAATAAATAAATATATTCATGAATATAAATGTATTATTATTTAATAAATTTTAACTATTGTTCTTTTATTAACAGGAAGGATTATGGTGTGGCATCTTTAGGAAGCATTCTTGATATGGTTAAAGTTGTGGATTTTGCTGTTTCAGAAGGAAAAGTAAATTTTATTTTAACAAGTACTTTCTTTATATGTGTGAATGTGTATACGTATGGTATAATGGTGTTGTTAGTATGTATTTGTAATAAAAATTTTATCTATTCACATACCCAAATGTGTTTCGAGGGAATTCATTATTCATCACATTTACTTCATTTCAGAAAAATAGTATGGTAAATGAATTCATTTAAAATGAGTCAAAATTCTGATAGGAATAATTTTATAGCTTTTATTTGGAATTGTAGGCCAATAAAACTGCTTAAGTATTATATATTGATATATGTACAGTTTACTATATATATTTTTTTAAAAAAATGTAGGCTATGCATATATTTATAATATATATATATATATTTAAATAATCTGTCTAGATTTAAAACAGGCTTAGGATTTTTTTTTTTTTTTTTTTCAGCAGTAGATTCATAAGATGATCATTATTTTTTTATATATTTTTTTTACAGATATAGTATTTCTTTACCAAAAAATAAAAAATATTTTAAAAAATATGTTTTATAAAACAAATTATTTTATTGGTATAATTACAAATTATGTGTGTTAATAAAGGTAAAATATAATCCTTTATTCATAGGATGTCCATGACTAATTTAGAAAATAAAAATTTAAGTCATCTACATTGCTTTATCTGCTTATAGAAAATAAAAAATGTATCAGTATTTTAATTAAAAAAATTGTGCTAGCAAGAGAAATTTAAAAGTTTGTTCTTTTTGAAAACAAAAAGAATGCCAATTTAATACATAAAAGGAAGTTTTTATTTACATAAAATTCACTACCATGATTTTAAGGGATATTATTTCTCATATATTTCATTTTAAAATTTATCTATAATGTAGTGCAATATTTATTGAAAAGTATTGCTATTTACACCATGATAGAATAAGATTGTATTATAAAACGAAAATTCAGGGTCTTTCAAAATATTTTTAAATACTTCACATATAATTTGGTTTTATGAGCTTAGGCGATTATGATTCTGAGAAGGCTTATCACATATTTTAGAATTAGTCGACAATAAAGTTGCAAAATTGCATTGAATGAACAGTATGTTTAATGAGAACACTTCTTTGCCATATATAAGTATATGGTATTTATTAATGAGGTGTTTTTTTTTTATAAAACAGCAATTATAGATATTGTTATATACATTAAAAATAGTCCACTCTTAAAATGAAAATACTTAAATGGATTTTTTTTATGAAAAAAAATAGAAAAAGAATAGGATAAAAATGTTTAAATGTTGCCACTTATGCATTGTAGGCTCACAAAATAGGTTCAGTAACCAATTTCTTTACACAGGATATCAGATATAGTTTTTTTTTTATTTGTGCAATGTATGCATTTAGATTTACAAACTGAAATGTTGCTAAAATAATGTTAAATATTTTGTTGCATCTATTTTGTATTGTATAAAATCAATTAGTTTTCAAATATTCCAATCATTTAAAATGAGATTAGAGTGGTTTATAAAATAATCAAAGATTAAGTCCATCTCCATGTCCAGAAGAATTTGAAAAATAATTAATTAAAAGATATGCTGAAAATTATTTTTAAAAATGTTCTATATTAATTATTGTTAATCATTTCCCCATTCTAATTGTTTATTCCAGATTAAGGTAGTTACATATTTTAGTGTTTCAGCAATAATGTAGATTGAATGAAAAAGTCTTGTAATAAATCAAAAGTAACTGAAATCAAAAAATTGCAGGATTTTGGAAGAAGAAGCTGGTTATCTATGTGTAAGTAAAAATAGGTGCAAGAAAAAAAACTTTACGATCCTATAATTAAATACTATTTATTTAAAAGAGACTATGATTATGGAGCAGTAAGGGCTCTGAAAGCACTTAGTCTGTAGAAATTATAATATAAAAAAGCCTACAAATTATTATATAAAAGTTTCACTGCAATGCAGCAGCATATATTATTAATTAAAAGCCTTTAATAATATAATAGAAATAATATTTTTCCAATTATAATATGAATATATGCAATTGCATTGGTCTAGTAATAGACTAATATTCATATTTGTTATATTTTGTAAAAATATATATTGTTTCCTTTACAATTGGTACAGATAGTAAGATAGGGTTGGATAAGTAGCTATATTAAAAAAATTTAAATTTAGGTTATTTTCTAGCATATAATTTTGATATTATAGGTAATAGGTATTCAAACTCAGTAGTCTATAAACATATATTAGATAGTTTGAACTCATTTGGATATGAATTAAATAATAAAATGATACAATAAATTGATTAAAAGATAGTATAAATTTTATTTGTTATATTTAAAAAATACTACAGAGATAGTATAGCTTAATTATAATGATAAATATTTTATATTATATGTTTAAAGTAATTATTTTTGTTTAAAATATTATTTAAATGATAGTTAATTTAATATTAGTTTAGAATGTGCTGAAAGTATCACATGAGTAGAGGTGGTTGTGTGAATATGCGAGCTTTCAAAAGTTAGGAGGAAAAACTATAATTTTAGCTTGTTAACAAAAATTTGATGCAAAACAAAGTGTAACACATATTAAGTCTAAAGATAATATTAGAAAAATAATAATTAAAATTATTATTATTTTATTTAAGTGTAGTATTTTATTTTTAAGTCAACTTTAGGTCATTAAAATATTAAAAATTGTTTTAACAAGGATATTTAATTTTTTTTAGATAAAAATATTTAATATTTAAAGTATTAATATTGATGACTCATAATTTTAAAAATGATAATGATGTAATTATGTAAATTAACAGATTTTTACAAGTGGTATTGACCAATGAAATCATTGGATTAAGGCCAATATAAAAAGAGGTTAAAGCCAGCCTAGACAATGATTCAGTAATTCTTAGATTAAGTGATTGACAGATTCAAATTAAGACAGATTCAAATTCAGAATAAGACAGTAATTTAGATTTTAAAATGAATTTAGTTTGAAATTTATAACTATTATTTTTTATATTGAAACAGTAGTAATTTCTTTTAAATTATTATTATTATTATTATTATTATTATTATTATTATTATTATTATTATTATTATTATTATTATTATTATTATTATTATTATTATTATTATTATTATTATTATTATTATTATTATTATTATTATTATTATTATTATTATTATTATTATTATTATTATTATTATTATTATTATTATTATTATTATTATTATTATTATTATTATTATTATTATTATTATTATTATTATTATTATTATTATTATTATTATTATTATTATTATTATTATTATTATTATTATTATTATTATTATTATTATTATTATTATTATTATTATTATTATTATTATTATTATTATTATTATTATTATTATTATTATTATTATTATTATTATTATTATTATTATTATTATTATTATTATTATTATTATTATTATTATTATTATTATTATTATTATTATTATTATTATTATTATTATTATTATTATTATTATTATTATTATTATTATTATTATTATTATTATTATTTAAAAGTGCTTTAAAAATATAATTGGAATAACTATTTAAATAATGGTTTCCCTATCAGACTATTCTTGAAACTTAACTTAGGATTACAATAATTCTATGGAATATGATAGTAGTTACTTAAATATTGGGACAATGAATACCAAATGTCAAGGAATATACTACAACAAAACCAGAGAAGTTTTATGTAAGAACTTTGAAATTTTTATGAATAGTATTACAATGAAACTAATTTATTAAAGTTAATTAGAAGGAATCAGATATTTATTAAAAATCATTATTGTAATATTAAATTTGAAAGAAAGAAAAGAAAGTTAAGACTCTGCATCTAAGCTTAAAAACTGAAATTAACATATTTTATTTTATGGTATGATAGAATGACTGTTTATTATATAATCTATAATGGGTTACATTTAATTTGTCTTTAAAGTAATCTATATAAACTTTTATTTAAGAATGATAGCTGAAATACACAGGCTTATATAAACTTTTATTTAAGAATGATATATTTAAAGACAGATTGAAGAAAATGATTTTTGAATGTCTTTTATTCTTATAAAAGGGACTTGTTATTGATTAAATCAATATATAAGCTTTATACTCTAAAATGATTTTATCTGGAATAAATGACTTATAATATGTCTTTTTAAGAGATTGAAATTATATCAGTTAATAAATGTTTTGAATGATATAGCTGTCATTTTACCTGGAAAAGAAAAATAGCTAATGAAAAGATACATGTTTCAAAGGATGAAAATCATAAATCTTTTAAAGAAATATTTATCTTAACTTATAAATTACATGTCTGCTGATACACGTATTAAATAAATATTTTATATTATATGATGTTTTTCACTAATGTTTTTAACTAATGGAGATGCAAATATTATTTATGCTACATTTATTACATTATATCTCATATATACAATGGCCGAAATTATCGGAGAATACATATTTAGCAAAACAAATATTTTCACATAAAATGAATCCTTGAATTATTATTTTACAAAGATATTACATGCCTGGATAAAATTTTCAGAAATGACTAAAATAAACATTTTACTTTTTTGGGATAGTTAATATTCTTTTTGGATTTTATTATTTGTGCATTTCTTTAAATGGCACCGAGACAGGAGTATGATTGTGCATAAAGCTTTTCATCTGTAACTAGGCAATGGAGGAAGATTCCTGACAAGCATTTCACCTTATGAGCAGGAGAAAAAAATATATATTTTTTTGTAATTTTAAAACTTTATCATTTTTTTAAATATTAAGTCTAACATTAATATTTAGAATATTACAAATTTTTATTTATTTTAAAACTAACCTTTTGTTATTATATTTTAAATTTAATCTTAAAATAGATTAACTTTTATTATTAGTAGCATGTCAAATAAAAAATGGGTATTCAAAAAGTAATTTTTGAATAAGGTAAATTACAATCATAATTGATTTTTCTGAATGTATGGTTGAAGAACCAGATCACCGTAAATGATCTTAATAATTGTTGAGATCATTGGTAATTTATTTTATTTATATTACATTTTGCTTGATAATTTTGTTTTTAAAAATGATATATTTTAATTAGTATTTTCAAATTAATACTTCATATTGCTGAATTTAATATTAAGCAATTAAATGAACTGTTGATAGAATTATCATGTGTATTTTTATAAAAGATTGATGAATGCAGATGAATATCTTGAAACATCCAAGGGTATTTTAAATATTTGTTTAATGAGAAAAGAAAGACCTAACACTGATCTCTAAATTATATAATAACAAATAAATAAATGTATAGTACTGATATATGTTTTTCTTTATCAAGATAATTTGTGCTTGAAAACTTAAAAAAAAAAACTTCTTGAAATGAATTTAGATCTTTGTTGTTTCTTTAATATTGTTGTTTTGGAAATTATTTTAGAATGCAGTTTGTATATTTTGCTATGTTAAGTGAGTTATTCAGTGTGGAAGATATGTAATGGTAGTCAGGAGATTAATATTCATATGAAATCCTAAATGTTAGATATTTATTGAAAACTGTTGTATGTGAATTACATTTTCATACTTTAAAGTTATTAAAATATACACATAACATAGGGCTGTATATCATTTTTCATGGATAGTTGCATTTCCTTATCACCAATAAGTGCTATGATAGAGCCATGACTTTAATCTTAAATACCCGATGAATATGGACCTATTATGATTTTGCACTGTATCCATGATGATATTATCTTACTCATTTGAATCATTCTTGTTATTATTCCATATCCTACACTTTAATTGATATCTATCACCACAGGAATCATCATAGGGAATAGTTTTTATAAGTTGGTAAAATAATGGCTAAACCATTTGAAGTTGATAATTTTGTGTGAGGGTAAGATGACGTATATAGAAATTTCTTTCACAAATGATGTTGAGATGTTTGTCATAGTACATACTATAAGAAAGGAATGATTAATATTCTTACAAGGATTAGAGATCACTTAGCTCAAACAGATGCTTATTTAAAGGGGGATGAAAGTGAGAATAGTGAAAATGATTTTGAATGATATGATGAATGTAAGAGTATAAAAACAAAAGAAATACAAATGTCAAGTAATTTTTCTGATATTCAAATATCAGGATGATACTTTGCTAAACTGCAAAGAAAGTCTTTAATAATTTTTGAAATATTTTATTTGTTGAATTTCAAGAAAGGTATTTTAAATATAAACTAATATTGGTGCACTACATCATAAGAAAAATATTTTATAATAGTATAAGTGTAATATTGAGTTTTCTGAGAAATTGCGAAATTTACTGTAACTGTTCCCAACTTAAAATAATAGAATATTATTTTTTACTGAATGAGGATAATATTGTCATTATTGTCATAAGTTTTTATTTTTATTTGAAATGGCCAGAGCAAAGGCTATCTTATTTTATTTTTGTCATTTATTGGTAATATTTATTGTAAATATTTTTTTTGTCAAGCATTGATAGGTCAAGAGGTCAGCGACAGCTGCTTTACGAGCGGTTGTCCCGGGTTGGCGGGTTCACTTTCCGGCTGATGCTATGACACATGAGAAAATATATACTGTCAATTCTTATTTTACTTTTGTAAATATTTTTTTTATTATGTTATAACCTTATTGTAATAGTATAATATTATTGATTTATAAATAAATTTGTTAACTGTTTTGAAACTTATATTCTAGTCAAGTTGTGATTTATTTGCATGTTGTTTATTTGGTATTTCATTCTACATGCGTGATTCACAGAAATTAATAATTTAAAATATTACTTATTTGGCACATGATCCCAAAAGATTACTTAGATATTATTTCTATTATATTTGATTGAGTAATAAAGTATATTATTATTATCATAGAAGATATGATGTTGGTAATTATTTTTAAACTGATACAACAACAATGAGAGGTATGTGATATTGCCACAATATTCAAATACATTATATTTTATGAATATCACATTAAACAAAGAGAGATTGTACAATATTTTAATTAAAATTTTATTACATTATTTATGTTTTATTGCTAAACTTTAATCATTAAATAGATTTAATAATGAGAGTCATTAAGTTATTTTAGTTGATTATTGTTGTTATTATTTTGAAACAGTATTTAGATATTATGCCCTCATCATTTTAACTTTTAATTAATTAATTTATCTTTATTATTTATTACAAATAACCTGAGATGATTATTATTATTGTTAGAGAATTAAATTTTCTTTAAAGATGATAAAAATTATTACTTATGATAAATTTAATTAGTATTTTTATAAAATATTAAATTTCAATTCACTGCGGGACCGTATATAATTTAGACGCTTCCTGACAATATACACACTAGACTTTTGATATACAACGGCCACTGACATCCTTGGTCTTTAGGCTGATCTATGTCACATTTCATGTTGGACAAAATATACTTTTCTATCAGGCAATTTATGAATAGGCAAAAGAAGATATTACATTCATGGTTAGGTTTCGGTGGTTTTTCCCACAAACCCACTTTAGCTGAATATATTAGATTTTTCTACTGAATGAATTTTCCACCAAATATTCATTATATTTTTTCAATTGGTTATGTATATTTTTTCTGTACTCGAATCGAATTGTTTTTTACTTTTCTTTTCTTTTATAAGCTAAACAATTTTCTAGTTTCATTAAACTCAATTCATTCTCTTTTTACTATTTTCTCTAAATTTAACTTTTATACAATAATTATATCTAGAAACAAACCTTTGAACGCTCCTTTACCTTCGAAATTTATTCCAAAGATATGACTCATTAACATATAAAACTCAAAGAAAATAAAAACAAAGTACCATTTTTATATCGATATTTTATCTTTATTAATCTATCTTTATTGGTCCTTATAACATTTATTCTATAAACTTTTTTAAAAAATTTTTTATTCCATGCAGTTGTGATTATACAACAACAGTTAAATTTTTTATTGCTTCTGTTTCTATCGGATTTGTTCAAAAAAAATTTCATTTTTTTTGAAGATCATTTTTTACTTCACATATGGTTGCACACAATATTTATTTAAAAAGTAGACATAAGCGTTACACTTTTTTAATAATTTTGTTGTTTAAGATTTTGTTTAGTCTTTTATTTTAAATATTACATCATATATTGTTTTCTTTATTTAAAATAATTAATTTCAATTTTAAATAGATTTAAACATTTAAATTTAAAGAATCTGTTATTTTACATTTTATAAAAATCACACCCAAATTTTATGGAAAGTAAATAAGGGTTGGGAAGAGAACAAAGACTTAATTAAAAGATTTGTAAAAACATTAAATACATTAGTGCTGAATATTTGCCATCAAGATAAACAACAAAGGTCCACCGGTATTTTTAATTAAAATATTTTTTCTTTTTCATAGTCTAGCATCAGGCGAACCCCACCCGCAACCAACACTTGCTTGCAGGCACGCAAGACCCGCACAAGCGACAATTAAAATTTTAAAACAAATAAAGTTTTAATCTGAAACTTAAAAGAATTTAATTAAAAACCCGTGATGATATTTGGAAAGAAATTGGCAGTTTCCTTATTTTGAGATTGTTAGCGTGGGGCAGGCATTGTAACTTCGATATGAGGTTATTGTAGATATGATTGATATTTTATTTAAGAAAGTGGCATTGGTTGTGCTGGGCTTAGTTTTTTAAGCAGGATTTTTACAGCGCCCCTAGCCTTTGCCAAATGAAAATAGAATGTCTGAGTAGGGCTGGTGGAATGGAAAGGTAGTTATGTATTTACCTTACTATGATGTCATTATGCTCAACATTGTTTCTGCCAGTAATCGTCGTCAGAAGATTACAGGAACGTTGTCATGAAGACACTGACATGACTAATCCAAAAGATTTGATTTTTTTTTCTAAAAACAGATAACTTTTTTTATAAAGAGTTTAAATTTGTAAACATTTTATTGTATATGTGTGAGACTATCCCAGGAATTGCAATTTTTATACCAATGCATTTAAATAAGGAGTTTTTAACTGAGAATATTTCAAATTTATATTATTAATTTAAGAGTTATAATGCTTCCTTAAATCTATTGCATTACATCTTCTCTCACATATATATGTAAGTGGTTACACACATATAATAATGTTCACACAACTTAATTTAATTATATTATTTTATTACCTTTAAATTTATAACTGCATATACATTATACCCATGCAGGCATTAATATATTAAATGTGCTCACATATCCATACCTGCACATAAATATATGTTATTACATATCAAAATAAATTTTTCTGATTATATATGTGCTGTGAGGGTTCGAACTAGTGGAAAAGATACTATGATAGAACATAGTAGGTGAAATGGGATGGTTAAATAATACCGTTTCAAGTGGAACAAAAAAAAAACGTAATAAGTTTTAAATTTGTTTTTTTTTTTTAAAAAAGTGAAATCAAAATCTTGCGATCTTTGACGTAACATCTCCACATGATATGCGGACAAATTTTAGCGATTAACTTTGTCTGCAAATAACTAGGTGACATTATTTTAAAGATCAGAAGATTATAGTACACCTTCAGGGTAATGACATCATAGCAAGGTAAATACGTGATTACTTGGCTCTCTTCCTTTTTGAGAATGGCCATTCTGCGGCACATCATACCATCAGATTTCCTACACCTAGGAAGATCTATAAACTGCTGCTGTTTGATCCTACACCAAAGAAGCTGCCATAAACATCAAAATAGATGCTGCTGCCATCCATCAACTTGCACTGGAACCTCAAATAAATAACCAGAGTATCAATGTGTGCAAGGACCATCCAATATCTATGAGGTAACCTAATTAACCCAAAAGCTCGTGTAATATATTCCTTCTAAGCTATAGCTATTTTAAATAATTTTTCTGTAATCACTCAATATCTAAATGTCTTTCTATTATAAAATTTTTATAATCTAATTTGTGTGCTTTTCTCTCTATTCTTGGGTTAATATTTTTATATTTTGCTAATTTATTTTATGTCTTTCATTATGATGTGCCTGGATAGTCACTGAATGAGCAAATCACTTCTTTTCCCCTTTTGAATTAGTATGCGACCATATTAGTGTGGGTTAATTGTAAAACTAACCCTCTATTAAAAAGCTTGTAAAATTGCTCATTTGAAAACTACTTTATTTTGTTAATCGTTTAAATAACTATGTCTTTTAAGAAAAGTGTATTTTCTTTTTTATATATAACATGAGGATATGTGCTAAGTTAATAAGTGAACTATACAATATAGAAATGCATTACATATAATCTTATGAATTTCTATAATCGTGCATTCCCCACCCTTTTTATTTAAAATAACTTATTTTCTTGTAATTGTTATTTACTGTTAAGAACTGTCAAATTTGAGGTCAAGAATGTGTTGACTTTCTTAAAATTATTAGGAATTGATTAAGCACCTTTGCTCAACTAAAGTCAACCCAGTTATATAATTTTATTACGTTATTTGTGTGTTGACAGGGAAAGCGTATTGGGTGTTTGAGACCTTTGATTTCTCAAGGATAAAAAAATGGCTGAGACTATTACCTTTCCCTCTTGCAGTTCCCAAATAGAGTATGTGCTAGAAAGCCATACCTGAGAATTTTACACATGAATCACTCAACCACAAAGTTACATGGTAGGATGCCAGGCTTGAGCTGATTTGTGATGAAACCTTTCATGGATTTATGGCAAGACACCATTCCATCAGCTTTAGTTTTATTTTATCATTTTATTTTGTTTTACAAAGCAACGCGGTTTCAACGTACCACATTCCATCCTGTACACTTTCTTACTTTATAGCTCAACGAGCTTTCGTCTGCACTATTCTTGAAGTCAATATATATATTTTTATCAAATATTAAATATAGAAATCTAGTTAATCAAACACTTATTATATTTGCTATAGGCCTTGTATGTTTTTGAAATCAACCTTTCTGTACCCAACTGTACTTTTGTTAAGCACATTATCGTAATATTATATTGTATTAACCTGAGTAACGGTCAGATTTGTACATTTGCTCAACAAACTGAGAGTCTAAGCCAGAGAACCAAAAGCTGACCAAGTCGGGATAGTAATACCCTACGTCTGATCATATCTTAACTCTCTCACTTGTGCTTCCAAGTCAACCCATCGTGAATGACATGCCTGAGGTTACACTCAATATCTCCTTGATCACCTTCCAGCAATAGCAAAGCAGTAAAACATGAGACATTCCCCCTATTACATATTCTATTATATAACTTAACTAGTGATTCATAAGATAATGAGCAAGTAATGAGACTGAGACAAGTTTGTATTTCATAAATTTAACATTTAATAATACTAAAGCATAGTAACTGGTGTATAGCTAGCTCACATGCAGGTAAGTGGATACTAGGGTTATAAAATAATATCACAAAGCAATGAGTGGATTCTCAGGGTTATAAAACAATATTACAAAGCAATGAGTGGATTCTCAGGGTTATAAAATATTACAAAACAATGATTGGATTCTCAGGATTATAAAATAATATTACAAAGCAATGAATGGATTCTCAGGGTTATAAAATAATATCACAAAGCAATGAGTGGATTCTCAGAGTTATAAAATAATATTACAAAGCAATGAGTGGATTTTCAGGGTTATAAAATATTACAAAACAATGGTTGGATTCTCAGGGTTATAAAATAATATCACAAAGTATAGGACTTTTTAATAAGCTTATGTCATCTTTCATGTGCTAATTCATGCTGTTTTATATATTGGAAATCAGTTATAGCTAGCTAGAGTGATCGAATTGATGGATAAATGATAGAGATTATATGGTTATTACTAAGTTTAAAATTATATTATAATTACTAAGTTTAAGATTATATTATTAATACTAAGTTTAAGATTATATTATAAATATATTCAAAATCATATTATAGAGACATTTTCGCGATATATAATTGTTATACAGATAAATACATTAACTCTGATTCTAGTTCGGATCAACGCCTAAGTTACTTTCTAGGGAAACTGAACTGAGATGTGGTGGCAGCTGAACGTCATATTCTGGGCCTTAGATACTATAGTATAAGTGCGACTCGAATGCATTCTTAATGGGGTTTATTACCTAGTAAACGGTTCCCTAACCGATCTCCTTGCTATAAGGGAATAGGCCTTTTTATTAAATGAACTGAAGAATGGCTTATGAGCCCTTTGGAAACACTTTGGTTCCGTTAAATACGAATAATGGTCACATTTGCCTAAACTTTCGAGGCGTGACTTGATGAAATACGAAGAAATGTCGCAGTTGCCTAAACTTTCGAGGCGTGACTGGACGTGGAACAATCTTGAGGTGGGCCATTATAGACATAGCAAGTAGATATGCATATTTATGCAAATTAGCAATACATTCGCAACGCTAAATAAATATTTATAAATTAATTACGCCAAATCTTAGCTTCTTCAGTGCTACTACCATCGGTCAGTTCATAAATGAGCTTATTAAATTTATATGATAATGGCGATAATGAGAATCTGATTTAAGGTTACTCTGCATAGCTACTTATTCTCTAATTCGAAGTTATAGCAAACTTGAGATTTTTTAGAACTGGGAACATTAGTTATATGTAGTATAACTACATCTAATATCAAACTGATTTTTAAATAATAAAAGAGTTATAAAATAGCTCACGCAAATTATTAATTTTTAGATAAATTACTCATCTTAAATAACTTGTCAAAACCGACCTTACTAATAATGCAAAATGTTTTATATAGCGAATGCAAACCTACATTTTAAATAGCTTGCGTAAAATATACTTTTTGAAATATCTGGCAAAATACATATTTTAAATCACGCAAATATAATTCTTAAATAATCTGGGCAAAATCTGCGTTTTAAATAACATACGCAATTTCATTTTAGATAACTTGAGAAAACATGCGTCTTAGATAATATACGCTAAATATACACTTTAAATAACTTTTAGCAAAATATTTCCATTTTAAAAAACTTTAGCAAAAGATTTTCATTTCAAATAACTTTAGTAAAACATTTTCATTTTAAATAGCTTTAGCAAAACATTTTCATTTTCAATAACTTGAGAAAAAGATGCGTTTTAAATAATATACACAAATATACATTTTTAAATAACTATAGCAAAAGATTTTAAATAACTTGTTCGGGCATTATAAATACCGATTCACTCTAGCACAAATATAATTCAGAAAAGAGTCTTGACTATATTCTTTATATCGCAATAATCTGAAATAATGGAAGTGATTACTCACTCCTCTCCTCCCGATAATTTATTAACACACAAGACTCCGTTCCGATAAAAACACAGCATAAATCAATAAACATGAACTTAAAACTAAAGATAGATGACATAAGAAATTGCATAAAACGATCTATAAGATGATAATTTAGAAATAAGAATTTGTTGTATAGTTTTATAGAATCTAGATGTTTAGGATTATTTAAAATTATTAATGATCAAGCAAGAATTTGGAGAGTGTTCTGAGATTTAAACAAATTTAAGATAAACATTTTAATTGAACATTTAGAAATATAATTAATTATGTGATTTAGTTAGCTAGCTTTCATTTAGAATACGTTTTAGTTATGAGATTTAATATTTGGCAGAAAGGATTTACCGGAAAGTCTTTAAGGCATGGTTCATTACGCTTCTCTTTATATTCAGTCAGGCGGGGCTTCTCTTAGGTTTTAGTCTGGATGTAGCTTCGCAAATTTATCTCTGTGGCAGCTTTCCCCATTTCTCTGGTCTCTCAAATACAGCTTCTTTCTTACTGTGCTGGGCATGGTGGAGGTTTTCTCTCATCGGTAGCCGTTCGTGGAAGAGCAAACGGCTGTCTCTTTGTCTCTAGCCCACGATCATCTTTGGAGCAGCTTGGATGGTAGTTTTCTAAGATTCAGCTTTCTTAAACGGCAGGAACAGTTTTTTTACTTAACTTCAGCTCTGGTCTTTGGAAATAATTTCGGCAGCAACTACAATTTCACAGCAACAGCAACAGGAAAAACTTAAGTCGGATGATGATGAATGGATGGAAGAGGTTGCTTGATGGCTATTTTGGCCCTTTTTATCCTATATTTTTGACAGTAGTTACCTCCTACTTTGAGTCATGCCACATCACCAGATGACTAGTTTCGAACTAGCCTTTAACCAAATATCCAGTTAGTAAAATATTTAGTATATCTAAATCTGGACTTGGTAGGCTCTATTGTTTTAACTGACGTCATGGTTAAAAGATATATTTTCAAGAGAATGGTCCCAAGCAATTTGTAAAGATTTTTGTATAGATTTATGCCTGACTGAATATTATAATTGGTCTTGGTTATAATTTTTAAATAGGTCAAATTTTGTCCAAAGATTTATTTTTAGAATGAAGTGTCAAAACTGATAAAACTTTCTGCTTGGAATTTTAAGCAAACAAAAGAATGGAAAATTATCTAACTTGGAAATTAGTTAAAATGAATACGGACTTAAATAATTATTTTGAAAGAATATTGAAAAATAAGTAATATTATAATTTTAAATTTATTATGCTGCTATATAGATAAATTTTAATTATACAGTTTTGTTTATTTCAGTTTTAACAAATCTAAACTGAATATGCTCGTATATAAATATTTGAGACTGTATTTTTATATTTATAATTAATAAGGACGATTATATACGCACATACTCGCAATATTATAAACACAAAGTTTTTAAAATTTAAGAAATACACGTCATCTGAGTACAACAAAGATATACTATTATCGAAGATAATAGGTGAAACAAGGTGTAACCGTTTCACCTGAGGTATAGAATATATATAGTATTAACAAGCCATTATTGTAAATATAAATGGCACTTTGTTTAAATTTATCTTTATATGATTAAATGGCATGGTCTGGCTTATGCAGACAATGCCCACATTTATAATGTTAAATTAATAAACCACATTAAAAATTTTAATCATTTTGATATTACTTATTTATTTACTAATATATATATATATGTGTGTGTGTGTGTGTGCTCTGCACAGATAATGAAGCTATTATACGTAAGTAAAATTATCAAAAGTTACCGCCACGTGCTTTCAGGACAGTTTATAGTCCCATACTCATGGCTACTTGTGTTTAGTTAAGAACTGTAATATTTATGCAAATTCATATGGAGATGCTAGATGGACCATTTTCGAGACAGAGAAAAGCAGGCGTCTCTTCTATTGATTGCTGCTGGGTCACTTACTATGTAGTAAGCTTCCCTGATTTTGCATTTAATATTGTTTACTTCAGAGCAAATGACACTGGCTGTGGTGGGTAGAAAGGCATGGCTAGTGGCTCTCTCATGTTCAATGAAAATTGAATTGCCTTCAAGCTTTGTTTTAGTTCTGTTATAAAGATATTTATGTTGATCTATTCTGGTTGCAATGTTGGTTTTAGTTTCTCCATAATATGTAGCCATGCAATTTATTTGGGGGCAGGTGATTTTGTATACAACTTGAGGGGTGAGTTCGGGTTTGATCCTGTCTTTGGTGTTATTGATAAGTCTATTGGTGTTAGGAGGTAAACAGTTCTTAATTAAACATAAGTAGCCATGAATATGGGACTATAAACTGCCCTGAGAGTGCTTGGTAGTAACTTTTGATAATTTTACTTACGTATAATAGCTTCAATATCTGTGTAATGAGCACATATATATATATTAATTGATTTCAAACGCTAATGAAGTAAAGGCTTAATTATTTATTTACTGCAACCCACATCATTACCTTGGTCTATATCACATTTTATATATATTTTGTATCATCCATAGACCTTAGTAAGCAAATTTAATGATGTATTTTAAGATAAAGTCTCTTCCTTCTCCTTGACCTCTGGCACTGGCAAGAAACTATACTATTAGTAGCTTCAGGTGTGTTGTCACATAGGTGGCACTGTGGAGTATCAACTTTGGATTTGAACCTGGGATTTCTGGGAGACAATCCTTCCCAGAGTGTTGAGTATTATGTCTGGGTTTGAATTCTGCAGTGTGTTAATGAGGCATACAAATCTGATCATTACAATATATAGTCCTACAGTAAATATAAATGGTGTGTATATCTATACTTTAACAAAGCTCATGAATTAAATTAAATTCATCCTTTTCTTTTTCTAAAAAAAATACTTTAAGAATGAGTACTGTTGTTTCGGGTTAGATAGTGAATTACCCTCACAGTATACTAGTTGGAACCCTAATTATTTATTATGAATCTAAGTGTTATGATATTTTAATTTAATAAGTTTTCTTATATTTAGTTATTGGAAAATATTGTTTTATTAGATATTGTATTTTAGTAATGTATTTTGAGCTAGTCAGAACAGTATTATTTTAATAGTCATTGTTTATGTAACCCAATTGCAGTTCACTATAGTTATATCCCAGTTAGCTGGATTCTTTTATTCAGTTTCCTTTAAGAAAGGGTACAATATATAGTGTTAGTAACCATATGGATATAAGCTACAAAACTAGTTTGTACTCGAGAGAAAAATAGTAACGGAAATTTAATAATAGATAGAGATAGTAAGTTTTATAAGCAATAAAAACGATTGCTAATAGATAAAAGGAAACTTAGATGTAAAAAGATATTTAAATTCTAAAAGCAATGAAAAAAAAAGATTGGTGAAAATAAAGGAAACTTTATTTTAGATAGATTAATTTAAGTTTTTTTTTTTTCTCTGGGAAGAGAAGTGGGCCATTCCTGGAAGTACTGCAATACCAGGTCAAACCGTGCGGAGGTGGAGCAAACCCCTTACTCTCCACCTAATTCCAAAAATCAGTTTAATATTTTGGCCCCCATTAGGGAGCGTATCAGATATTAAGCGGATAAGAACAGATACTACACTTTGATCTTAGCCAAAAGACTGAGAAGTGATAGATTAATTTAAGTTTAAAATCAACAAGAAAGATTGCAGGTAGATAAAATAAACATTAAATTAGATAGAGATTGCAAGTTAAAAGAAATGCACAGAAGATTGCTGAAAGATAAACTGAATGGTGTATTATAATGAGGTATATGCTTAATGGATTTTTTTAAATACAGAAAAAACTGTTGTTTAAATTTAAACCTAAGCCATTTTTAATGAATCAAACAAAGGAATAAAAATCTAAAGCACTAATTACAAGGGAAAGGAATATGAATGTAAGCAAATTAAACACCAGATAATAATCGTTGTAAAGACACATTAGTCTAATGGATTATCGCTACCCTAGTTTTGGTCTAATGGATTTTGCCATTATTCATTGGAATGTTAATAATGATATTAATGGATAGGAAGTGAGAAAAAAAATTATAAATAATGTGTGCTGAAAAGAATGTGTCTTTTGTGTCAGCTTTTCTTCACTTGTCATAATGCTGTTGTGGTTGCTGTTTCAGAAAAGTGAACCCACTTTTCTGAATTGAGGGATGTGTTCTTAGAGTCTGTGCCTATGTAGGTGAAAGACAGCCAGATAGGAAAATTTAACAGACTCCTTCAGTCATATATTATTTGTGTATGCCTGATAAGGCCCAAATAGGATTGTGCATAAAGGAACTGTGAATATAAACTTTAATTATTCACTTAGGTCCACCACTAGTAAAGTTGAAGTGCAACTGGTCAACTGTGTATATATAGTAATGTGTTTATATTTGTAAATAAATATTGCATAATCTTTATTAATATTGTTTTCTTGTAATTAATACATTTGTAGTAATTATTAGCATTCAGCTTCATAGTTGAATACACAACAAAATTGATGCAATTAACAGTTGTATTCGAACCCTGATCTAAAGTAGGGTTTTTATATAATAGTGGTTTAATCAAAGTATGTTATTAGATGAAAATTATATTTTAAAAATGTCATAAGGTTAGTGTGTAATAGATGCATTTGATGTTAGTGATGCTCAGGAATGGCCTCTTTACACTACTCAGCTTGAAATTTTTTCCTGGCTCAATGGGTTGAGGACAAGAAGAGAAAAATAGAAGTGTTTATATGTCTACCAGGAAGAAGGGTAAATGATATAATAAATAAGTATTTTGACTTACCTATAAAGAATTCCATAGCATATGAGGATATAGTGAAAAAAATTTGATTATTTTAGCCCCTGCCAGTCTAAACACATAGCCAGATTGTCTCTAAGAAATAGAAGACAATGCAAGAGAGAATCTGTAAAAGAGTATAGCTTGGCATAGAGACAATTAGCAAAAGATTGCTTATATGGAAATTATGTTGACAACATATTATTAGATCAGTTATTATGAGGTTTGCTTGATGATAGTTTGAGGAAAAATCTGATGTCTGATATATTTAAATTTTGAATCAGCTATCAAGAAGTTTGTTTTAAAAGTAAAAGTAAAACAGGAGAAAAGCAATGCAACAAGTAAAAAAGAGTTTATGTAATTATGTACAATTACAAGATATGCTACAGGAAATAAATGCTTGTGCAACATTCAATGCTTTGCCTGGTAACTGGCTTCTCACATGCAAAATTACCACTTGGAAGGGGACTAAGAAAAAACTGTTGTTAATCCATCCAAAGGAAAATAGGGCAAGCCAAGGTGATTATCACAGTGTGAAGTTCACAATCAAAGCAGCAGTATGTTTTTGTGATATGCTAAGTAAAACTTGGGTCAAAGGTGCTGTAGAAAAGATGCTATCAAATCATATAGTAGTGATGAGGGATGAAAATAATGTCATATATTGATGCCATGAAAACCATGTTAGAGAGTGTGAAACAACAGAGACATTCAATTTTGGAATGATTAATTTAGAAAATGAACTAAAAATGGACAACCCAAAAGCAGAGTTATGAAAACAAAAGTAATAGTGCCATAAGAAAAGAAGAATTGGATGAAAACAAAAGCTCACAAATGTCTTCAGAACATGAAGAAGCAATGATAGAAAAAAAATCACCCAAACATATTCAGGAAAAGAGCAAACTGAATAGATTTTGAGACTATGGTTAGTAAAGTAAATGCAGTTTTCTCTGGAGAGGGGGGAGGTGTTATATTTTGTAATATATATATATTATACCTAACCCCTTCTCACGTCGTCTCGTAAATTTATAAAAACATCATTTATATAAAATCAATAAAATGTTTAATGTTTATAATAACGACTCGATCAGAACTTTGTACCTCCCTCTTACACAAAATCCTATCACGGGGCTGTCGGTACCTCGGGTAGAGTAATCAATATCATTTGCAAACATTTGCCAATAACACTAATACTCGTTTACTAGACTACATATTAGCCAATCAAACTTTTTATTTATTTAAAGGAAAAAATCCAATGGGCGCCAGCCGACCTTTATCGACAAGTCTGCTTGACCAATACGATCTAGTACCCGCTCCCGCTAGCTCAGCTACAATAATCAATAAAATATACTCCGCCTACCTAAAAATCAATTTTCGAATCTTTCTCTGCGCTAATTTTCTCATTTTCTCTTTTTCTTTTATTTAATTATTTAATTTAAATCTAATTTAAGTAATCACTAACCCATGAAGTCTCCATTTACGCTATTACCCTTCGTTTGGTCTTATAATATAATTAATTACACTTTTGTTCAAGTTTAGATAATATTTAATACAACCAAAATATCATATTATACATACATTTAGAAAATAATTATACGCACACAATTATATTTGAAATCACAATAAAATCTCATATTATCCATACATTTAGAAAATTTATACGCACACAATTATAATTAAAATCACAATAAAATCTCTGGGTAATGGAGCTAAAGACAATTACTAATTATTGTTCGTAACATAAAGTTCAGAGTTTATTCCATTTATTATTACGGCTTTTTAATTAGTGAATTAGAAATTGAAATAAACATTACCTAGCTTTCTCCCTTATGCACGGTTCCGAGCGTTGCTTCTGATAGTATTTCATTCGGTCAGTTAGCGCTAACTCTTTGCAATCCTTTTCCCGATGTCGTTGGGATCCTGTGGGCTCCACGTGGACACTCCGTTTCCTTCTTGTTTTACGCGACCATGATCGAAATTTGAACTGTCTGCTGTTGGTATTGCATGGAAGGATTCGGCCGGCTGTTCACACGATGGGTTTAACAATGCAGCATTTTATTTAATATTAGACGTATATTAATATTCAATACTCTCTATCTATGAAAAAAATAATAATTAATTAATACAATAGAAAATTCGCCCTTTTTATATTTTACGGTCCTTATCTTGCGGATTCAATCTACATTCTGAATTTCTGCTATTGGACAACTATTTCTTTTCTTTCGACTTTCTACACAGTTTCATTGGTCATTGCAAATTTCAATTTCTTTATTAGAGTTATTTCAATTTCTTTGTTAGAGTTATTTCAATTTCTTTTTTAGAGTTATTTCAATTTCTTTGTTAGAGTTATTTCAATTTCTTTGTTAGAGTTATTTCAATTTCTTTGTTAGAGTTATTTCAATTTCTTTGTTAGAATTATTTCACCAACTAGCCGTTTAATGGAAATTTCTCATGTTTGTCATTAGCTCCCATTGTTCACTACATTCCTTTAATTACATTTTTTTTTTTCTTATTATAATTATAAGACAAAACGAATTCCACCTTGCTTTTTCTTTTTTTTTTTTCTTAAAGCAATCTTAAATCAAATTTCAATTAAATCAAATTTAGTTAAATCAATTTTTAATTCTTTAGGTTTTATTTAAATACGATTCAAAATTATATCTTATAAAACTGTCTAATTTATGCTTTTAACGATAAACCTTTCTATGAGAAAAAAAATCTTTTTATTCTTATTTTACCCTACAAGACCTTTTATTTTTATTAAATACTTAAACAAATCTTTTATCAATTTATATATTTTTTTTTAAATTATGTGTAACTCCGAAGAAAGCACACTCCTTCCTGATGTATCTTGGTACATTTCTCCATCCCCCCTTTTTGAAACTAAAATATCAATCTGAAGGTTTTAGTTTCAACGTTTAACTTTATTCTTACTATACATTCCCCTCGATTTATTTTGATGGAAGTTCGTCCTCTCTTATTCTCGTGTGTCCGTGTTACTTGTTAAGTTTTCCTCTTTAGTAATTGTAAGGATCGCGCATTGAACGTTCCCCTACAGTCTGACCCTTGGGCGACTTTGAAGGCGTTATTTCCATACTCCTTTATGATTTTGTATGGCCCGTCATATATTGGTTGAAATTTCTTGTATATCCCCTTTTCCGGATGGCTTACTGGGTTTACCCTTACCATGACCTCATCTCCCAGCTTGAACATAGCCTTGCTCTTCCCTTGTCTCCTTTGTCTTATATTTCCCATCTTTCTGAGTTTACAGCGTGCTTCATCCACGTCTTTCTTCTTATCAATAGGTGGTGTTCTAATCGGTAAAGGGGTTTTGAATGGGTAAGGGGTATTTCTCCCGTGATGAAGCCTGATGGGTTCGAACCCGGTGGATTCGTTTTTGGACCAATTTATCATGTTCGCCACTCTCGTGGCCTCTTTTACCCATCCATGATGATTGTTCTGGAGATACACACGAAATAAGTGCCCTAATTCCCTCATGACTCATTCGCAGGGATTAGACTGCGGATTACGAATCGAAGTGAGAATATGTCTGATCTGGTGGCGCTTCATCCACCTTTTCCATTCCTCCGACATAAAGGGAGTTCCATGGTCTGATATTATCTGCTTTGGGATTCCCACGTCTCGAAAATGTTGACGTTCAAGTACCTGTATAGTTTGTTTGGCATTAGCTTGCGTCACCGGATATATCGCTACGAATTTGGAAAAAACGTCATATGTTACAACAAGATACTTCTTTCTATTAAACTGGGGTAGAGGTCCATAGAAATCTATTGCCAATAGGCTGTTAGGCTGGTATGCATATATAGGTCTCAACGGGCCCACGCTTGATGAGTTTTGGGGCTTTGTTTTCGCACATACAGTACATCCCTCAATGACGTCTAAAACACTCTTATACATTCTTGGCCAATAAAACCAATTGCCTATCAACCCTTCCATCTTGCTTGCCCCATAGTGTCCATAATTTTCATGTATGAACATGATTATTTGTTTCCGCATATTCACTGGAAGAATGACTCGTGTATGCTCCTCATCTCTTATTTTACGCTGTAAAAGTCCATTTTTCAAACAATATTTTTTTTCTTTCCAGACCGTATTGTTTACAGGTCTTCCTGTAGGCTGATGGCGCAAGTGGTCTATTATTTGTTTACACTCTGTGTCCTCTTCTTGCGCTTTCACTAATCTTTTCAAACTGCACTCTATATCCTCGCCTTTATCTACTTCCGCCGCTGCTATGTACGCATCGTTACAAGTTAAATGTTGCTGCGGTGGTTCTATCGGATAGCGACTTAAAGCATCTGCTGCCATATTGTCTCTGCCTGGGCAATACTGCACGCGATAGTTAAATTCTTGTAAGATCAAACTCCATCGGATCAGCCTACTATTCGTGAGGAAGCTATGATTAAGGAACTCAAGGCTCCTATGGTCTGTGATCACTATCACCTGTGACCCGATTAAATACTGTCTAAACTTCTTAAAGGCCCAGACAATTGCTAAAGCCTCCCTCTCAGTTACTGTATAATTTTTTTCCGGCTTACTTAATAAGCGACTTATAAAGAATAACACCCCATGTTTCCCATCATCCTGCACCTGAGATAATGTGGCTCCCAGGCCCATTCCACTACTGTCAGTTTGCACTACAAATGGTTTGTCAAAATCTGGGTATGACAGCATGACCTCTCTTAGGAACCCCCTTTTTACCTTTTCAAAACTACGCTCTTGTAGCTCCTCCCACATCCACCTTTTGTCCTTCCTTAATAACTGTAAGAGAGGTTCCATGTCTGAGGAAAAGTTTTTATAAAATCGGTTGAAAAAATTACACAGTCCGAGGAAAGCTTTGATGTCTTTCTTCTTCCTTGGTTTTGGAAACTGTTGTATCGCCTCGATTTTTTCTGGATTTGGAGATATTCCCTGCTCACTGATAATGTGTCCCAAGAATTTCACCTCCGGAGTCATTAGGTGGCTTTTCCCCAAATTTATTTTAATTCCTTTTTCTATGCACTCCCCGAACAGTAGCTTCAAATGTTCGAAGTGCTCTTCCACACTATTCGAGGCCACAATGATGTCGTCCACATACATCGTAATTAAACTCTTAATTTTTTCTGACAATACTTGATCAAGGCATTGTATTAGTCCTGCTCCGCTGTTTTTTAAGCCAAAGGGAACCCGATTAAAGTTATATGCCCGTCCATTATATCGGAAAGCGGTATATTTCCGGTCTTCAGGGTGAAGCTTGATCTGCCAGTAGCTGGCCGTTAGATCCAATGTCGAAAATATTTTTTTTTTATGGAACTTCATTAATAATTCACTTATAGGTGGCGGGGCATTAGTGTCTAGCACTGTTATTTTATTCAACTGTCGTGCGTCTAAACACAATCGAATAGACCCGTCCTTTTTCTTTACTGTCACCAACGGATTATTGTATGGTGATGAGCATTTAGAAATAATTCCCCATTTTAGCATATTCTGTAGCTGTTCTTCTATGGCACTTCTATATTGATGTGGTATTGGGTATGTTCGCTGCTGAAGGCTGGTTTCCATAAGGTCTTCCATAAGTTTTATTCGGTGTTCGTATCCTTCGATAACTCCCGGAACTTCTGAAAACACATCCTCGTACGTGTTCAACAAACTCTTCAGTCGTTCTCCGTTCTCGCTTTCCTGTTCCTCTTCCCTTATTATTATTTTTTTTCTAATTGTATCCCTGCACTTTCTGCATCGTGCTCCGTTCTACTATTGTCTGCCTCGCAGACGTCAAACGGTATTTCTGCATGATTAATTCTCACCTGTCGCTTTTCATAATCCAGCACGCATCCTGCTTTGCACATAAAGTCTGAGCCCAGGATAGCATCATGTATCAATCCCTCCAAGATCAGCATGACGTGGTTGTATTCCTTCCCTGCGATCTTAATACTCACCCACACTTGCTCCGATGCCAACTTGGCTCTTTTCCCATTCGCCAGCCTTACGTATACATCCTTTAATGGCAAGGTTTTAATTTTCAAGTTACTCCGGTCCATTTCATTGAACGTTTTCTGCGAAATCACCGACACTTGGCTGCCTGAGTCAAGTAGTGCATTAATCGCCTTCCCTTCGATTCCTATTTCTATTTTAGGACATGATTGGTATGCCATTCCCAGCTCACCCCTCTCTTCATTTTGTACTAGGTTTGCTACTTGTCTGCTATTATCTTCTGCCTTTCCCTCTTTCCTCCGATTTTCTTCGTACTGTTTATTGTTATCTATCGTCCTGAGTATCTCTGCCGCTCGCTCTATGGTATCATTCCCTATTATTGTTTCTTGGATGTTTTCTGGGAAGCCTCACCTTACTATCCGCAGTATTTGTTGCTCAGATAGTTTGTATGCTGTGATTTCCCTTAATCTCACCACTTGTCTGCGGAAATATGTACTTAGTGATTCTTCTGTTCGCCATTTTTCTTGTGTTACCTGATGTTTAACAACTTCCTGAAGCCCCTCCCCCAATAACTCTTCAGCAATGCTTGTTTATATTCCTTGAAGTTCGTTGGCTTTATTCCCAGCAACTCCCACCAATTTTCGGCCTCATCTTGTATGTAGCTAACAGCTATATTAACTTTAACCGACTCGCTGAACTCATTACATGAAAAAAAATGTTCTAGACTCTCCAAGTATCTATTCGGTCTTTCCCCTTCATTTCCCGAGAAAGTCTTTATTTTGATAACCCGACTTGCTATTTCCATTGTACACCTATTTTATCTGACTTTATTTCATATGATTGTTTTTTCTCTTTTTAATAATAATAATAAACTTACGTACGTACAACCAAAACCTAACCTTCCCAGTTCCTCTTTTTTTTCTTATACTAAAATTCCCCGGAGTGTCCCTATGCCTCCACGTTTTATATAATTGCAAAATCACCTTTACAGTTGCGCTGCTTATACCGTTTTCTAATCCTACTATCACGCTCCCTCCCACTTCTTTTTACTAGCTATCACTTCTGTCACTCATACATGACTCTGGCCACACCGCTTAAAACGTCCATTCATGACTCACATCGGTTCTGCCATTCAAAATGTTTAGTTTCGTTCCATGTCGACGCGCCATTTATACCTAACCCCTTCTCACGTCGTCTCATAAATTTATAAAAACATCATTTATATAAAATCAATAAAATGTTTAATGTTTATAATAATGACTCGATCAGAACTTTGTACCTCCCTCTTACACAAAATCCTATCACGGGGCTGTCGGTACCTCGGGTAGAGTAATCAATATCATTTGCAAACATTTGCCAATAACACTAATACTCGTTTACTAGACTACATATTAGCCAATCAAACTTTTTATTTATTTAAAGGAAAAAATCCAATGGGCGCCAGCCGACCTTTGTTGACAAGTCTGCTTGACCAATACGATCTAGTACTGCTCCCGCTAGCTCAGCTACAATAATCAATAAAATATACTCCGCCTACCTAAAAATCAATTTTCGAATCTTTCTCTGCGCTAATTTTCTCGCTTTCTCTTTTTCTTTTATTTAATTATT
The DNA here is from genome assembly GCA_028023455.1 of Epiperipatus broadwayi. Taxonomy (NCBI): domain Eukaryota; kingdom Metazoa; phylum Onychophora; class Udeonychophora; order Euonychophora; family Peripatidae; genus Epiperipatus; species Epiperipatus broadwayi. The sequence continues at coordinate 10,259,342 of JAQFVV010000003.1, forward strand.
TAATTTAAATCTAATTTAAGTAATCACTAACCCATGAAGTCTCCATTTACACTATTACCCTTCGTTTGGTCTTATAATATAATTAATTACACTTTTGTTCAAGTTTAGATAATATTTAATACAACCAAAATATCATATTATACATACATTTAGAAAATAATTATACGCACACAATTATATTTGAAATCACAATAAAATCTCATATTATCCATACATTTAGAAAATTTATATGCATACAATTATAATTAAAATCACAATAAAATCTCTGGGTAATGAAGCTAAAGACAATTACTAATTATTGTTCGTAACATACAGTTCAGAGTTTATTATTCCATTTATTATTACGGCTTTTTAATTAGTGAATTAGAAATTGAAATAAACATTACCTAGCTTTCTCCCTTATGCACGGTTCCGAGTGTTGCTTCTGATAGTATTTCATTCGGTCAGTTAGCGCTAACTCTTTGCAATCCTTTTCCTGATGTCATTGGGATCCTGTGGGCTCCATGTGGACACTCCATTTCCTTCTTGTTTTATGCGACCATGATCGAAATTTGAACTGTCTGCTGTTGGTATTGCATGGAAGGATTCGGCCGGCTGTTCACATGATGGGTTTAACAATGCAGCATTTTATTTAATATTAGACGTATATTAATATTCAATACTCTCTATCAATGAAAAAAATAATAATTAATTAATACAGTAGAAAATTTGCCCTTTTTATATTTTACGGTCCTTATCTTGCGGATTCAATCTACATTCTGAATTTCTGCTATTGGACAACTATTTCTTTTCTTTCGACTTTCTACACAGTTTCATTGGTCATTGCAAATTTCAATTTCTTTATTAGAGTTATTTCAATTTCTTTGTTAGAGTTATTTCAATTTCTTTTTTAGAGTTATTTCAATTTCTTTGTTAGAGTTATTTCAATTTCTTTGTTAGAGTTATTTCAATTTCTTTGTTAGAGTTATTTCAATTTCTTTGTTAGAGTTATTTCACCAACTAGCCGTTTAATGGAAATTTCTCATGTTTGTCATTAGCTCCCATTGTTCACTACATTCCTTTAATTACATATATTTTTTTTTCTTATTATAATTATAAGACAAAACGAATTCCACCTTGCTTTTTCCTTTTTTTTTTTCTTAAAGCAATCTTAAATCAAATTTCAATTAAATCAAATTTAGTTAAATCAATTTTTAATTCTTTAGGTTTTATGTAAATACGATTCAAAATTATATCTTATAAAACTGTCTAATTTATGCTTTTAACGATAAACCTTTCTATGAGAAAAAAAATCTTTTTATTCTTATTTTACCCTACAAGACCTTTTATTTTTATTAAATACTTAAACAAATCTTTTATCAATTTATATATATATTTTTTAAAATTATGTGTAACTCCGAAGAAAGCACACTCCTTCCTGATGTATCTTGGTACAATATATATATATATATATATATATATATATAATGTTAGTAACTGTATAGTTATATATGTATATAAACCAATAAACATCACATGATCACCATTTCTTATGCTTGCTTATAACTGTTATTAAAACAGGCAAAACTCACTATTGCCACACAGAGCAAATAGAAGAATCAATGGATGCCAGAAGGCTTGTGCATAAAATTCCCATCTAGTGTCTACTCATCCAATATCCCCAGACTAGTTTCTAGTTTGTGGCCTTCATCAGTGAGGAGCCTTGGATCTGAGAGCACTGCAACTAGATCTTAGGATCTAATGCAACCCTCCAGCAGCACTGCAACTAGATCTTAGAATCTAATGGAACCCTCCAGCAGCCACCTTTTATCTCCACTTAACTACAAAACTATGAGTCTTAAATTGGAAAACACCTTAATATTTTCGATTCAAGCCCATCAGTTTATATAGTCATATAAGTCTGAACTCAGTTCAGAACCTATACATTTTGGTGTTTTTGGTTCTTTAATAGCCATAGCCACCACTATCCTATTAGGCATGATTTGTTTTAAGCCAATAAACATCATATGATCACCATTTTTTATGCTTGCTTATAACTGTTATTAAAACAGGTAAAACTCACTATATGTATTGCTACAGACAGCAAGCTACAGTAATCAATCGATGCCAGAAGGCTTGTGTATAAAATCCCCATCTAGTGCCTACTCATGCAATATCCCCAGACTAGTTTCACATTAGATCCTAAGATCTAGGTGCAGTGCTCTCAGATCCTAGGCTCTTCACTGATGAAGGCCACAAGCCAGAAACTAGTCTGGGGATATTGGATGAGTAGGCATTAGATGGGGATTTTATGCACAAGCCTTCTGGTATCCATTGATTACTCTAGCTTGCTGTGTGTGGCAATACATATAGTGAGTTTTGCCAGTTTTAATATATATATATATATATAGAAGCCATTGAGATACTTAAAAGGCCACATTGTATCAATAAGCGAGATGATACATGCAAACTTCCTCCTATTTGGAAAGATTTTTTTAAAAAACATTCCTAAAATTTAACATTTTTTGCTATTAGTGGAATTTTAACGTTTTATTCCAATCAGTGGTTGTAGTGCCTCTACAACTATCTTTCTACTTTTTATAACTCTGTGGATGGCTTGTGTGACCAATTCAAAACATCAGTATATTAATATTAAAAGTTTTTAACATGGATGAACCCGCAAAATATGTATTATATATATATATATAATTGTTATCTCTGTGCATCTTTCACCTTAGCTCCATTATATCACAACCATCCATCAGCCTAGAAGTCGGAGCAACCTCTCTCAATCTGGATAACATTTTTGAAACACCAAGTTCACTTTTTTTAAGTGACTAAGACATAACTAACTCATATTGTAATTTTAAATTCATATACACCTTTTTTTAAAGATATATTTTTAACTTCATATTGTAATGATATATAAATATGTCATTACATTAATTTAAAATAAAAACTTAAAAGGTCGCAAATAAAAGCAAAAAACTAAGCGCTAAAATTAAAATGTTTGTTAAACGTATATACATTCGCACAGATGCCAAACTTTAAAAATATTTTTTTTAAAAAAACAAGTTTTTGAACGTACTTTTTTATAAAAAAAAAGTACAAGACTTAAAAATAAAAACAGGCATTAATTAATTCTTGTAATCTGTAAATGGAAATGATTGTTTATAAATTGTTTGAAAAGCAAGCTAGCCTTGGGCTCTTGTATAATTAAAATGATCTGATGAAAGATAGATAAGAAAATAAAGAGAAATTAGCTTGATCAATGGAAGCACCAAGCCTTGGCTCGGACCCTAATGAAAGTGATGGATTAGTGACGTTTTGTTGATTGAATCCGTGTGGATAATATAAAAAGAGAAATACAGTTTTTTGGACAGTTCCAGCATTTTGTGTTTGAGAGATGGGGTAGGACGCACATACCACACTCTCTATAAAAAAAAATGAATGAAAAGACTGTGATACCTTGAACCAGCTATTGCCATCTCCAGAACATTATCTTCCAATGGAGGCATCACGGGAATTAAAAGCAGAAACCTGGACTCTTCTACCGTAAGCTATATGGACATGAACTCTAATTTAAAAATAATTAAGAACTTTTGTTCAAGCTTATGAACTTCTATCTGACTTTTTTAAGTTTAAAATCAAATTAATAATGTTTAATTTTATATGTTTTTCAATTGATAAAAATAAATTATTTATTGTTTAAATTTTAAATGATGAAATTTAGGTTGGGTATAGACATTGCATAGATTCATTAGCGGTTGATTATGTTGAAGTTTTCACATTTGATTAGAATATGTAAGTCAACGATGTTAATGCGGGCATCTTACGATGAATGCCATGGGGCCTTGCGTATTCCCTTTTGCAATTGATGTTATCGATGATTTTGTATTTTCAGTGATTGTGTTTAATTTGGATGTTTTTGACCGTGGAATCTGTGCAGCCGATCTATACTCAACATTTTAAAAACAAATTTATAAAAATAATCTGTGTGAACGTATTTAAATGTTAAATTTAAGTCGGGCATGAATGGCTATACAGTTTTGTAAAGTTATATAATCTTAGGTTATTCATTTCGTAGTTGAATTGGTTCAATGGATTGGATATATTTGTGTAATTGTAGATGTAGTATGAGATCCACTACGGGCAGGATTATATATATACCACACACCTTCTGTTTGCCTATGGATGGGTTTGTAAGATGGCAAAGGACTGCAGTCCATTCCTATGGAGTTTTATGTTTATTGTTCTACTCGCCAACAGATGTGACATTCCTGTTGGTGAGAGACAATGTCTTCTCTAATTCTACTTACTGATCAGATGTACATTCCTGACAGTATAGTATGTTGTGTTGTCATATTTTCATGCTACATTGAATACATAAATGTATCAGATGGAAATCAGGGAAGAATATTTTCTTTTCAAATGCAGATCTATGTAGTCTATTCATACTCGACTCCCTAAATAAATATTAAACTCATGGTTGTAATTTACTTAAATGTAAAACTAAAGATTAATAGAAAAATCTAAAAGGTTGAATTTATTCCTCAAAATTTAAATAATATTTTATATGTGCGTAAATAAATATTTTTATGTGTTAATTTCTGGCAGTGGCTTTTATTCTTTTATATTTAAGATATAAAATTTATATTTTATTATCTCTGCTACTCCACTGAGCTAATGACTTGGGCTAACGATCTGAATATTTAAATAAAGTGGAATCTTAACAGCACATATCTGCCTACTCTATAAATTTTTCTAGGTTTAAATGCCTAGATGGCACCTTGTAGAGCAGATATCGTATTTTGCGGTTAGATTTGATCTTCACTTTCATTTTGATCGTTATAATGTATATATTTCAAACTCATATTTAATCACAATTTTTTGAAACATATGACCAAAAACATGTAAAAAAGATAAATGGTTCTCAAGATGCACATTTTATGCTGAAACAGCACACATCAGTTGGCTCAGATCACAATCTCTTACACATATTTTAATTTTTTAGAAGTTTGATTACAAGTGACAATCTTTCTGAACTCACAACTTTACCACGAACCATTATATATATATATATATAGATAGATAGATATATAGATATATAGATATAGATAAATATATGCATATATATTGAACCGTATTAAAATATGTATGATTCGTGAGTAGTATGATTCATGAGTATATTAGCATTTGGTAAAAAAAATTTAAAAAAGTAAAATTTAAAGATCTTTTTAAAGATGCAATTTAATTTTCTTTTTTAGTTAGTATAATTTATTTTTTAGATAACATACAATGAAAGTTGTTTTTGTTTCATATTTATCTATTTAATTTAAAGTTAAAATTGGAAGGAATAAAAAAGACATGCAGATTACTAATCTAGATAAACAAAAAGAAAGAAATTCCAAGTGTAATTCCAAATGTAAAAGAATGACTACACTAATTAAAGATGGCCAAAGTAATTCATAAAAAAAGCCTTTGAAACTAAAAAGAAAAATGAATGTATAAGATTATCAACTTACACATTCTGATAACAATAACATGTGCAGAAGCTTTGAAACTGGATCTAGAGTATTAAAAAAATAATACAATTTTGATCTGGGTCTTGTTTTTTCAGATGGAGGTTCCCATGTGGGTCCTGGATAGTGAAATGCATCTGCCCAAAAATACTACTCACCTGTTGAATGAAGTCTTCATGCAGGAATGGTAATGAAGAATTGTGAACACTGTTTTCTGTAATGAAGAGATCACTGTGATGTCTTATGATCCACGATGATTTGATATCATGACATCATTCAAGGAATAACTGCGGAACTAGATTATCATTGTTTGCCATATTAATGTTTTGACTGCAACTAGTAAGCAAATGCTAATAAATAGCACTGTTGCTTCTTAGAATCCTTACCAGTTTTTGGCTGGTTTTTTATTTTTAGACACTGAAACACTACACCAGTTTTGGTGACAAGGATCAGATACGTGAGATACTGAATAGTTTTTTCCACATAGATGTGGTTTACTATTCAATAGTGTTCTTTACAATATTATTATTAATCATATGTAGGATGCCAACATATATTTTTTTTACTCCAACTTTGTTTTCTATGTAGGATGCTGACATATTTTTTTACTCCAACTTTGTTTTTTATTTGATTTATAATAGCAATTATTGGTTCTTTAGCACCTTTTGATGTTGACTCACTGCAAATGTGGGATACATATGTGTCACAGGTGAATTTCTTTTGTATACTGATGAAAAGAAATGTGCAACACTCCTCGCTGTCTGCAGATTAAGAGCATTAAGCATTCTTCATTCTCTTATATCACCTGAGTTGCTTAATGACAAGTTCTATTAAGAATTAATAAATATTTTAAAACAGTATTTTTATCCTCAACCATCCAATATTTCCAATGTTTCCAATTTCACCATCATTGGCAATGAGAATGAGAAAATGTGAGTGCATTGTTAGCCGACTTTCAACATTTGACAGAACTGCAATTTTGGTCTTTCACTAACAGAGGGTCTTCGAGATCAATTTGTCTGTGGGCTTTATGATGACACTATACAGTGCAAACTATTAACAGAAGAAACTTTAACCTTAGAGATAGGTAGCCTAGCTGCTGAATCTGCATTGGTGCAGGTGCATGAATCCATGCCACAAACACTCCCATGTTGACCATCAATCTTATTCATTGAAACAGATCAACCTTACCTCGCAAAAATGTTTCTACATTTTCACCACCTTCTCAACCATCCCCTGCACATAAAAGGAACACTGGTGCCTCTCAATCAGGATTTCAACCTTGCTATGGTTGTGGCAGCCTACACAATTGAGTGGAATGCTCCATCAAAAAACCAAGTACCATTTCTTCCAGTAAATAAGTCATTTACAGTGTGTATGCTGAGCAAAACAATGCATTATTCCTGAATCTGCAAGTCAATGCATGGTAATAATGGAGATGGATGATGATGTTGTAGATTATATATATGAGATACATGATGATGCCCAATACCTAAATCTTCTGCCCACATGTACATTAATGGCAAGGAATGTAAAATGGAAATTGACTCAGGATCAGAATTTGACATACTATCTGAATTGTGCAATGGAAAAATACCTGAACTACATCCAGTAACAATTACATTATGGGATTTCCAGCACAACTCAATATCATTCAAGGGATATTGTGTTGTACATGTTCAATATGGTGTGCATTCATGCCATCTACATTTATTGATAACAGAGTCCTTGTACAAACCTGTTAGGATGTGAATAGTTCACACCTCTAGGTATTTCACTAACTGTCTATTCAAGATATCATTAACTAATTTCCACAAATTTTCAGCACATCTATAGAAACTTACAAGCGTCCAGCTGTATCATTGCCAGTTGATCCTAAATTTCCCCCAATCAGACTATGAGCAGGCCACTACCACTTGCTATGAAACATAAAGTGGATATTGCTTTAGAAACTCTTGCTCCATGATGGGGTTATTGAACCAGTGGAAAACCCTGTGTGGACAACACCAGTGGTACCAATTTTTAAACAAACAGGAGAGGTGAGATTATGCAGTGACTACAAGGTAACAGTTAACAGATCTCTTCAGAATCACCCATACCCTATATCTGCACTACATCATCTTCTGACTTCTCTTCCTCCTAGCTCCATTTTTGCAAAAATTGACTTAGCTAAAGGCCTACCTACAACTTCCAGTTGATGACATGTCTGCAAACATATGCACAATCATCACTTATCGAGGAGCCTTCCATGTAAAATGTTTACAGTTAGGAATCTGTGTTGTACACAGAATGTTTCAATGCATTATAGACAATTTACTCTGAAACATTTCTGGAATTTTTCCATATCTCGATGACATATTAATTTGTGCATCTTCAACAACTGATTTATGTTCAAAATTACATACTGTGCTTAAAAGGTTAGCACATAGTGGGTTGCAGGCTAATAAAGAAAAATGAATATTCGGAGTAGATTCTGTGGAATTTCTAGGATATACAATTGACAGTAAAGACGTGCATCCATCTCCAAGTAAAGCATCTGCAATTCAAAATGCTTGCTCTCCAAGGAACAAAATAGAACTGAGAGTATTTTTAGGTATTTTTCCTTCCAGATCATGCAACCATAGCTGAACCTTTACATAATTTATTACAGACAAATGCCACATGGACTTGGTCACCACAACATGAAAGGGCCTTTCTTAAACTTAAAGAGAAATTGATATCCAATAATGTACTGTTTCTATTTGACCCTCAGCAAAGTATTCTACTTACATGTGATGCATCGCCTTATGGAGTAGGTGCAGTACTAAGTATACAATATCCTGACAGATCATCCACTCCAGTTGCTTTTGCTTCACTTACATTGTCTAAGGCCAAACAAAACTATGCACAAATTGATAAAGAGGCTTTGCCAATAGTATTTGGCATCAAACATTTTCACCATTTCCTATTTGGAATAAAATTTAATATTTGTATTGATCATCGTCTGCTGCTTGGCATTTTTACCTTGGATAAACCAACACCAATAATTTTATTTCTGAGTGCAAAGATGGATGCACATCCTCAATCCATATTCTTTCAAACTGGAATATAAACCAGGAAAAAAAGTTGCAGATGCATTGAACAGATTTCCACTTGCATCAACTGAATGTGACAATCCAAACATGAATGGTGTCCTTTTTTTGGAGAAATTGGAAGATCCTCCTGTAACTTCTGAACAAGTTGCACATGCAACATGAAAAGACTTTTTGCTATCAAGAGTAAAGAACTATATTTTCACTGCCTGGACAAGCAGACCCACAGACACCAAACTTCAACCTTTTTTTATACGACATAATGAGCTATCGACACACAAAAACTGTTTGCTTTGGGAGTCATGTGTAATTATTCCTTTTTCCTACAGAGAATCATCTTTAATGAACTTCATTTGAGTCACTTTGGCATCTTGAGAACCAAAGCATTAGAAGGTCATACATATTGTGGCTGTCAATGGATAGTTGAGTATCTTGTGGGAAAGTGCAAAAATTGTCAAGTCATAAGACATACTTGCCCCAGTACTCCAATTCACCTATGGAAACCACCATCCATCCCATGGTCATGACTGCACATAGATTTCACAGGTCACTTTGGCATCTTGAGAACCAAAGCATTAGAAGATCATACATATTGTGGCTGTCAATGGATAGTTGAGAATCTTGTGGGAAAGTGCAAAAATTGTCAAGTCATAAGACATGCTTGCCCCAGTACTCCAATTCACCTATGGAAACCACCATCCATCCCATGGTCATGACTGCACATAAATTTCACAGGTCACTTTGGCATCTTGAGAACCAAAGCATTAGAAGATCATACATATTGTGGCTGTCAATGGATAGTTGAGAATCTTGTGGGAAAGTGCAAAAATTGTCAAGTCATAAGACATGCTTGCCCCAGTACTCCAATTCACCTATGGAAACCACCATCCATCCCATGGTTATGACTGCACAAAGATTTCACAGGTCCAATCGATGGTCAAATGCTTTCTGTTGTTGTAGATGCCTATTCAAAGTGGATGGAAGTATATACAATGCCTACCACAACCTTAGTTGCAACAGTCACAGTACTATGAGAATTATTTTCCACCCATAGAATACCAGAATGTATAGTTTCAGACAATGGACCACAGTTTGTATCTTCAGAGTTTTCTACTTTTCTTGCCAATAATGGAATTTGCCATGCATGGATCACACCTTACCATCTGTCAAGTAATGGTCCTGTGGAGATGGCTGTCCAGTCTGTGAAGGAGAGCCTAAATCATATTATTAATTGGGAGCAATATATTGCCTGATACCTTTTGGCTCAGCACGTTACTCCATCTACAACTACAGGTTTAAGTCCAGCTGAGATGTCCTTTCATCGACACCTTCATACATGCCTAGACTTCCTTCATCCAGATAGAGACCCAATGTCAGCACCATCCAAACATCATTGGTATGTGAATTCCAATCAGATGACACAGTATTTACATGAGCAGCAGGAAAGGGTTCTCCAGGGATTCCTGCCATGATAGAACAGCATATAGGCTCTCTGTCATATGAAGTCCAAACTGATCTGGAATTACAACATAAGCACATTGATCAGTTGCGCTCAAGAACAGTGGATACTCTTCCAATCATCTTGTCTCCTGCTGAGGAAACACCACTTTCCCAAAATTCTCCACCCAGTGTGACACAGGAAAACACAAACAACCTGAGCTCAACACCTTGGTGTCCTTCATCTCCAATTCAAACTCCAAATGCTTACAGAGAACACCCTCCTGCATCAATGCTGTCCACCAGTGCATTTCAAGGATTATGATGTTACATACTAAGGGGAAGGAGTGTGATGTCTTACGATTCACGATGATTTGCTATCATGACATCATTCAAGGAATGACTATGGAACTAGATTATCATTGTCTGCAGTATTAATGTTTTGACTGTAACTAGTAAACAAATGTTAATAAATAGGGCTAAGTCGCTTCTTAGTATCCTAACAAGTTTTTGGCCAGTTTTTTATTTCTAGACACTGAAAGACTACAGTCACCCCAAAAAAGCTTTCAAGTACAGTCTTAAAACAGAACAGGAACATGAAAATGCTGTTAAAAATAATCAGTTAACTTCCAATGAGCTCAGGATCACAAGAAATACATGTATACTACAAGAATCTACACAAACTTGCCTGTAAGCTAAGATTATTCATTTCCAATTTATGACTAAATTAAGTGTTTGCAAACTAATTTAAACTATAAGCTTATGACATATTACTGATAGAGACATTCCCTGATGTATTATAGACATTTCCTCTATGGATTGTTTTCTAAAAAGAGATTAATAGAAATGAATTGTTTAAATTATTTAACATTATTATCTGGATACACTTGTATGTACTTTCCAATTTTATTTAATAATTTATTGTTTAAATGTTTTAATTTGTTATAATATTTACCTTTAATATCAACTTTTCATAATGTTAGTTTATTAGAATTTATTATGTAGAATTACTTTTGCCAATATGCTTGTTTTATAGTTAAGCCCCAGGAATAAAAGCTTTAAAATGACAAGAAAACATAATTCCCAATCTTTTAATAATTTGCTTCATAAATGACAATGTGATGCAATGGATCAGTGAATTCTGGCACCTTTTTAAATAAATAAAAAACTAATTTTGCCAGTAGTGTACATTGTAAATAAATAGTAGGCCAGTTAATCAGGAAATATAACTATGTTCTGGAAATGTCTAGAGTTGTAAATGATCAGAATATATTTTCTCTTCATAGTTTGATTAACATGCTCTATCTAGTGTGTAAATAAAGGCCTAATCAAGTGTAAAATGTAAAAAACATTACAATATATATATATTCTAACCTCCCCCCGCGCATTCTCACCCCAAAATATACTGTTTATACGAATTATACGGGTTCTAGCTCAGTTAACAAATAAATAAATGAAATATTCAGCATTAATTAAAATGATTACTAGCTCTAATTTTAAAATACAAATTCGATTCAATTTTAAAATGAATTAACAAATATTTACTATTTTCATGAGACATGGAGTGACAATATGGGGAACGAGATAGACTACATTGAGCCATTATCCACACGATACTACCTCAATGGCATAAGAACACTATTCCCCCTTTTTACTATACCAAATAACTAACTCATAGTATTCTTACGACTTTCTGAGCTCTATTCACTACGATTAAAATAATAATCATATCTTAATCTTCTTTATAACAAGAATCTAGCTCAATTAAATAAAATGAAGTAAAATAAAATAAAATCTCAGGTTCATAAATTGTATTCTAACTGATTTAAAATTACGGTAGTAAAATATAAAAAGGGAATTTTATGTCATAATCTACTACACAACAACTAACAATAATAAAATAATAATAACAATAATAATATAATATAATCTTATTTCTTCCTAAAATGAAATAAATAAATACGTACATGGTAGTATTTTAATAATCTGACAACAGAATACGTGTGGCAACATTAGCATATAATTTAATGTAATATTGTGGCAACCGACTTATGACCAATAAATAATATAAAATTATGATCTTTTAATTTTAACATACCAATAAATTCTCAAAATTATTATAACACTTTTATGTTTACCTTTTGTGCAAAATTTATATGTCTGTTTCAATTATAAATGTATCGTGATTTCATGCATCCATGTGGAGAAATAACAACTCGGACACAAAAACTTTAAAATAAATTTTAAAACAAAGTTTATTAACAACATAAATAAATTAACAATATTTTTACACTATATACATTGGATATCCCTTACTTTCATATCTCAACTTAATTTATTAGTTTATAAAATGAAATCAAAATAATATTTACTTTTCCTAGTTAAATCTTATTTTTTAAAACACTTAAGAAAATACAGTATTATTACTTGATTTATTATTATGGTTAGCTTATTACAAAATGCATTTCTTATATGATTATCACTAACACTTTGCATCCCTAATATTATTAAAATTATATTTTTTTACAAAATTTTACATTTGTAATAAAATTCTACAAAATAACAAATTTTAGTTTTATATTGGTTGTATGGAATCTTACAAAGTCAAAACATTGTTCTACATTTGGTATTAGGTTTTTATTGTTCATTATCTGATGTTTATTAATCCTAATATTCTCATTCAAGCCTTACTTCGGATGATATAATTACAACTATTAATATACCATGCACAAGTATATGTTTATTATACCTTATTGAACTACTTTCTTAATAAATATGCAATACTTATTTTCTAAATATTATAAAAAAAAAATTCATTCAAATTTTATTATCACTTTTAAAATACTTGGTTTAGATTTCTTTTCAAAATCTTATATTCATTTCTGAATTAATTTTACAATGTATTATATGATTCTTTCTCTCTTTATGATATTTTGGACTTTCAATTTTAAAGTTACATAATTCTATACATTCCAGCAAATAAACTATTCTTACATAAACGATAACATATCTTCAGTTCTATTTTATTCATTATTTCTTTGAAAATATTTTTCTGACCAATGCAGATTCACGAAATAAGGATAGCGAAGATAGATGCATAGGATCAAAATACAACTAGAATATTACTCATCATATATCTTGACAATCATGGCACAGTGAGTTAAAAGACACTATAGAGGAGTGACCTTTACCTGTCTACCAACCTCTATCATAGTAACGATGCTAAAGCTATTTCTTCAGCTTTATTATAACATCAAAAGTTTAAAGATATGCAAAAACACTGTCCAAACTATATGTGTTCAGTCATAGGGCTTAGTTAACTATACTGAAATCACACAAAACTAAATATGATCCAAATCCTTTATTTTTCCTATTTCTTAAAAAAAAACATCATCTTGGTTTCCTTTCCACTAGTACTTCCAAGTCACTATCCGATCTTATTTCTCAAGAGTTTTTCTATACTGTACATTGACAAATACATATCTGCATTACTAACAATAATAAAATTCATTTATTTTAAAACTATTCCACTGTTCTATAAGACAGCTTGCTTACTACTTTCCTCCATATATTTAGTCATACAAACTACTTAAATATCTGAATACTTTATCACATGAAAGTTCAAAAGAATCACACAATTGTTCTGTTAAATTATAGGATTAATATACTTTAAATAAATTATTGCATGCATAATCCGAATTACTCCTATCTCATAATATGTTAAAAAATGTTGTATAAAATGTGTACATATAATTTAAACTTTCACACTTCATTCTTAGGTCAATAGATGATCTAAAAAAAATACATTATGCATTATAAATAACTATTAAAATTACCAAACGACCTTTATCTCCTCGATCACGTTCCGTAGGCTTCACCATCCATTTGATCCTTGTAGATATAAGATTCACATCCATACACTTTATTTTAAACACTATTTCTATAATTTTATCAAGCTATTATATTTAATTTTTAATATTACTAAATTTATGTTTATATGTTTTCCCTAATCTCACATAACATTTTATATTTTAAAATAAATTAGTAAAAAATATTCCAAACTATATTTACTGTACTTCTTCATCAAATTTTCTTGAAAACCATTCATATTAAAGCTAAAAAAAAAATGTTTATTATTTCTTCTTCTGTCACTTAATGTTCTTCTCCCTGCTTGTTCAATTTTAAGGCAAAACAATTATTGCTCTGTTTAATAAATATTCAAAGATGACAATCCTTGGTTTTTTATAATATTTAATACAATTATTAATTATGATATCAATTAATCCCGTAAAGAAAACGTCTACATATTCTCTTCTAATATTTTCTGCTAATATTTTCCCGTGCAACTTTTATGATGCATCTTCTCAGTACTTTGATTTAAATATTTAGTAAATTTTTCTGTCTCCATGGATCCATTTTCATTAAGTAAATTAAATTTCCATTTTCCTAATCTCTATCTTTATTAAGCGTTTTTATAATGAACACTTTATAATATTTTAATTCTTCTTAGATAAAGTTTTTTTCTTTCCTTTTTTAAAAAAATAATGACTCTTTCCTATCATTATTCGGTAATTTTTCCTTTCTTTTAAAGTTCTGGTAACTATATACTTTGTAATGTTTCCTTTAAAAAGGACAAACATTCTTTCTCTGTTATAACTTTTACATAATTTTTTCTTTATGATATACATATCTTAATTTTTCCATAGAGAAGAATAAAATAACTTCAGAGTAGCCTTATAAATTTGTGCGTCATAATTTTTCCTGACGGCAAATAACTTCTCTTTTAAGTTTTTTGTATAGCGTCCAAATTATATTCCTCTGAGTTACAATAATAAGTTTCTGGTTGAGCATAAATAAAGCTGTATCAAGGCACTTTACAAATATTTTTCCTTTATCATAACTTCTATATACTGTTTTCTGTAGTATTTCCATTTTACTGTAAGGTTTTGGCTAAACTTGAATAAAATATCCTGGTAAGAAAACTTTTAAAACTAGCCCTCCATGTAAAGGTAGTTCAAAATACTATATTTTAAAAAAAACTTTTAAAACAAATACAAAATTTTAAAATTATATTACTTTTCTAGCTTACGATCTTATACAGCTAAAAAATATGTTACTCCCTCCTTCACTTACACATTACTTTTCTCCCGCTCCGTCTAATTCTTATATTTTGTCTGCCAAAATACCTCCGTTGATTGGTTAATGACTTTTTTTTTAGCGTGAACAAATTTACACATTTTAGTTTTATAATAGATTAAACCTTTTTAAAATAAAGAATTTATGACATAATGTCTTAAATATTATTTAGAATAGTATTTTTTAACTCAATTATAATTTTATCAAAATCATTTAAACTTTAAAACAATTATTAAAATAACATTTAATATTTCAACTTTTACTTTAACGATCGATAGCAATTATATTTAGCTTTATAATTCACAAACTTTATTATTATATTCTAACAAGCGTGTGTGTGAAGGTATATAATATACAGTCACATGATTACTAACTTTATCAGATGATTTTTTAATTTACGTCTCGGTCTAAATTACCAAAACTGATATATTTTATAAAAAATTTGGAAAATAATTTAAAATTGTAGAACTAAATATAATTCTCACCATCCTAAAGTTTATTTTAAAATATACTCTATTAATTTTGACTATTAAATATAATTATAACACTACATATAGCATTTATTTAATTTATTAGTTTTAAAATATCATACTCAAATTATTAATATATTTTTAACTATTTATAGCTGTGTTATTTTATATGGCCAGCTTTTACAACCATAAGTAAGGATATAATTAAGCTTTATTTAACTGTTTTCTTTTAAAACAATCCATTACACTTTTATATACCAGGTATTTTCAGCCTTAAATTGTACTATAAGATATAATCAATCATAAAATTATCAATATATTACACAAACGTATTTTAAAATTTAAATTTTTTTTTAGCAATTGACCATTCTACCCTATTATGACCTATAGATAAGGGCACAATATATATATATATATATATCTGGGTTCACCTATGTATGATTTATATTATAAATATATGCTGATGTTTTGGCTTGATCACACAAGTCATCAACTGAGTGATGAATAGAATACTATAAAAATGGTTGTAGAGATGTTGTAATAAAAATCACTTATGGAAGAACCCAAAAAATATATCTTTACATCTGTAATTTGTGAAAATTTTCATATCAATATATATATACACACACTTGAAATCATGCTATTTGATTTTAAGAACGTTTTTTTTTTGTTCAATTTTATAAAAATGTATAGAATATAGAATACAATGTCTGAAACATTATTATTATTATTATCTATTACAGCAAAAGTATTTTCAAAATATTATTAAATAGATATTTTTCAGTCCTGAATGAAAATGAGACAAAGATGTGATTTATCTATATTTTGTAATTGGTTTGATTAAAGCATTTGATTGAATTAATTTAAAAAATTACATCTTATTTGGAAT
The DNA here is from genome assembly GCA_028023455.1 of Epiperipatus broadwayi. Taxonomy (NCBI): domain Eukaryota; kingdom Metazoa; phylum Onychophora; class Udeonychophora; order Euonychophora; family Peripatidae; genus Epiperipatus; species Epiperipatus broadwayi. Next base: position 10,275,846 of record JAQFVV010000003.1, read on the forward strand.
TAATTAATTATTCCTCAAAGATTATTCATGTTATATATCAATTTTTACATGAAAGAATAAGAGATTTTAAGTAAAATTTGATGGTGAAAACATGAAAGAATAAGAGATTTTAAGTAAAATTTGATGGTGAATACACTTGTGTACTAAGTCCAACTTTGTTTCTCATTTCTATAACAGTTGTCTTTAGAATTATTCAATAAACAGAACTGGATGTCCAATTTGAAATGTCCAGTTGGAAACATTTTTTATGGAAACCCAGACTTCCAGTCAAGATCAGTGGAATCTTAGAGATGTAAATAAAGTTTGTAATAGACTATATATTACAATGGAAATTCATCAAAATATGAGTTTAAAAAATGCACATGAGTTAATGAACCAAAAAATTTCTAAGCACTTTTTAATATAAAATTGCATACATGTAAGCCTACAAATAAACATAAAATAAATATAGTACTCTTTAAAAGTAAATAGTTACAAAATCACTAGTTTAACTGACTATAAAGTGATTAAGTAAAAATATTAAGTTTAATTTTTGTTTAAAAAAAAGGAAACACAATTTAAATCTAAAGAATTGGGGAGAACAAATTATCTTTTTTTTTCTAAAAATTAATTAACATTAATAAAATTTAAATGTCATATTATTTATTTTTACATTTTAACATGAAAAAATTATTTTTTTAGCTTTATTGTCTTTTTTTTTTTTAGAATTTTGTCTTAATTTAAACTTCTAATATCAGATTCAATACATAATTTCCAAATTGTTCAAACATTCTCATTAAATTAATGATCTGAAATAAATTTTGATCAGTTTCAACTTTAAAATACTTTATTCATTTGTCATAATTGCTGAATTAACAAGAAATTCTGAAGAACAATAATTAAATTTGAAAATGCAGTAGAAATGTTGCAAACAAGAATTTAATCATTTCCATGGAGTTTTGAATCTTTGTCAGAATTAACTTAGATGGCTGTATTTCCTCATAAAGAATGTCAGTCATGTTTATACTTTTAACTTATTCAGTTTTATAGTATTCTTGGGCAAGTTCTGAAAATTTCACAAAAAGTACAATAAATTTTGTTGCTTTTTCAGTTCTTTAAACAGCTGCTAATGTTTGCATTACTCTAATTACTATGTGATCAAAAAAGTGCACTCTGGAGGCTGTTTTTGAATTTGAAAAAGTTTGATTAGTAAAGTCATAAATAATTTCTTTTCCCCCCCTAAGGATTTAAGCTGAGTTTTAAATACAGGCTTAACATTTTGGTCTTTGGAAATTTCTTTGATATCATTAAGGATTTTATAAAAACATTTTTTTATATGTTTTTAAACCAATACAAAACTATTGGGATAAAGAAAGTTCTATAATAATATCCATTATATTACATCTAAAGTTTTTTTTACAAAATTTACTAGAAAGAATAAGCAGTGCTCAGAAACTAATGAGAATAAATAACTTGTAATCTTTTATTTAACTGACTAATAAATCAATATTGACTTTTGCTTAAGCAATATCTGTGCTTTCTGTTAATTATTCTATTACATCATATACATCAGCAGTGTACAACTTTAACATTTTCATATTTCACATAGAAATTTTACAGATAAACATGGCAAATGTTTATAAAAAACAGACTACATTTTAATAAATGGTGGAAAAAATATATAAATATTGAGATAAGTATGTGTCCCATGGTATACAACAACATAGTAGTGTGTATGCAAGTATATATATATAAATTTGAATGGAAAAGTATAAATATATATAAATTTGAATGGAAAAGTATAAATAAACACAAACTTTTGTAGATATTTTCTATATTACACTAGAATGACAGTTAAAGAGTTAAATAATAATTTTGAATTAAACAAATTATAAATTAAACATTGAAAAGGGTCTATTTAATGTTACTCTGATTTTGATAATTAAAACAAGCATGTTTTTATGTTACAATAGATATACTGGTAATTATAAAATTCCACTATCTATTTTAATTAGATTAAGAAATTTTTTAAATTAAAGTTTGTAATAATCAAACATTTACTTCATTTGCATGTAATCTATAAAGTATATATGTGCTTGGTGCACAGATAATAAAGTTAATAGAAGCAAATAATACTCTGTAATTTAATGAACTGAGTCTTTTGGGAGGCTTTATGCTCCCATAATCATAGCTACTAAAGTGTGGAGAACTATACAAATGTAATATGAAATTATTCCAAAGATAGAATCACATTTGAGCTGCAACTCAAGTTGTTTATAAAATCACATGCCTCCAGAATAATTGCCAAGCATAATATTACAGAGAAACCAGGACAAACATTGCTACCAGAATAGCATAACACAAATACCTTTATAATAAGGCTATAACTAAACTAGAAGGTAATTCGATTTTCACCGAACATGAAAGGGCCACCGGTCCTGCTTTCCAACCAACTGTAGCATTTGTTGTTTGTTCTGAAAGAAATGACAATAAACAGAAGGTAAAAGAAGAATGCTATATAGCAAGTGATCCAACATCAATCAATAGATAAGATGCATGTTTTTCTCTGATGAAAATGGTCTTTTAATCACTTCACATTAATTTCCATATATTTGCATATTACATTTGTATAGATCTCCACACTTTAGTAGCTATGATTATGGGATCATAAAGTCTCCCAAAAGCAGTCAGCTAATTAAATTTCAGAGTATTATTTGCTTCTACTAACTTCATTATCTGTGTGTCAAGCACATATATACTTTAAATCTTGTATAACATATTTTGTTAAATATCCTACAAAAATGTTGAAAGGATTAAGAAATACTTTTAGATAAAATTTTGGTATTTAATTAAGAATAATTAAAAAAAGAGTCATTAACTTTTTTTTAATAAAGATAAAGAAAACTTACTTTTAATTATTGAGCTTTTTTACATTTCAGGATACAGTATAAAAAGATACATTTGAATCATTCAATGGGATTACAACATATATAGCATGATTTTTCTGAAGTTATAACTGAAGGCAAATCAGTGTAAGTCACCTGCTTCTAATGTCACAGTGATAAAGTTTCAACCTCACATGGAAGCAAGACCCAGCTTTATGGGTTTCATAACCCATATTATGTACTAAGCAGCATGCCTGAAGTTTACTTAATTATGCCAACAATTATCTGATTTATATCTTTCTCAAAGATGTCAATAAGCCAGTCTACTGTTTTAGAATGGATCAGGTTACCAAAAGAGTTCTGTGCTAATTGGCTTGCTGAAGGATTATTATGATATGACTTTATATGTATGCTAATTAATCTAATATAAAAGGAAGCACAAATTTATTATAACCTTATATTATATAGTATGCATATAGGAGATATACTTTATGAACAGATATTAGCTGGTGAGTAGAATATTTATTGAAAGGAATGATTATTATAAATACTTGACTGTTCAGTTAAATCTTTAAATTACAAGATTTAAAAATAAATAACTTTTGTTTAAATTATTCAATTAAAACTAGAATAATGACAGAAAAAATAAATGGTGTTTCCATTTTTATTTTATTAAAAAAAACTCATTTTTTTTTAATATTGAAAATGAAGAAACAAAAACTTGAATTTTAAAAGAACTTTCCAAAATGGATCTAGTGATTTTTTGTTAAAAAAAGAAAAAAAACTTTTACTTACCATTAGAAATACTGTAATGGGTTAATTAATAACTTTGATTTATAGGAAGATAATAATAATATACACATGTGCGCAGTTTATGTATATTTTAAACATGAAATTAATTATGGCTTGTGAAAATATAATATGGTTTAATATGTTTATTATTTTTGACAATTGAAATATCTCAGGATTGAAACTCCAATGTCTACAAACATTTCCATACATACACACATATTTTATTCAATTATGTATTATTAAAATATATTGATTCTTTACGACAATTCTAATATGTTGCAGCACACCTGTGTGCTTAAGCAGATACATGTAATGTAGACACATATACATTAAAATCAGTCATCAACTGCATATGTGTTAAAATTAATTATTATGTATTATATAAATGAATTTTTATTATTGGTTTATGACAATTCAAAGATAATAATTTTAAATTATTATCCAACACATCTGTGTTTGTGTAGTTGTATGTCATATAGACACACATTTATATTAAATCAATTACACTTCATGAATTATTAAAGTGAAATTTTTTATAAGTCTATAACAATTTGAATATGTTTATGTTATATCATATAGGTACATCTGTGTGCTGATACATAGGTGTTTTATGTCAACTTATTGAGATATTTATAAATCACAATGTAATAGTTTTTTTGTTGTATTCTAATGAAAATAGGAATTATGAACTTATATTTGTGGCAGACCTTTATTTCATTTTATTGTTCCTAGTTAATAAATTTATGTTTTATTGTTTAAATTATTCCAGTGAATTTATTTAATCCTTGACAAGGTTTAAAACATTATATGTTAGTATTATCTTTTGTTCACGGTAACAGTTATAGAGCTATTGCTCCCTGAACTGGATTCAGGTTTATGTGTAGTGTTTTTGGACATCCAGATGATTTAATTATTTTTCTCTAATCCTGGTTGGCACAAAAGGATATCCTTTAATGTTCAGCCAATACATTTTACTTTACATATTTTACTAATTCTTTAAAAATTAAGTTTATAGTTGTCCAATACGTTAATGATACTAAGTGGCCAGAGTGCATTTATAATGATCAGCATGTTTTAGTATCCCAGAATTATTTTTTAAATTGTTATATTCTTATGGGTTAGCACTTAAGTTTGTGCATTCAAATTATTGTTTACATGATCTGCCCCAAGCTTGGCAAGAGCTAAATAATTAGTCTGGTCTATAGTGAACCACTTTCAAATCCATTCACAAGGTTGACTGTTGATTTTATTTTATTTTTTTGATCATTTATGATGATGAATGATTGTTTTTATTCATATGTAATGCTGGTGAACTTCTAGTTAATCTTTGTTTTTGCTGATCTTGCATGCTTGTAGTCTTCATATTCATGCTTTTTCATTTTTTTTATATTTAATTTTATATTTAAATTAGACTAGATGATGATGAGCCAGTTCACTCCTGAATTTGTATCATTACAATATGTTGTAGTGATTCAGCAACTGGACATTTTTTAGTCATTTTTTTTCCAAAACTAGCTTATAATTATTACATGCATGGTAGAAAGAAAGTGCTTCTTTTTTTTTTTTAAAAGTCATACCACAATGTCCGAGTTGTATTACTTGATATTGGCATGACTTTTATTTGTGGATATTTTGAATATTAGCATAATGTGTCATGTTCATGTAAAAAAAAAGTTTTACAAATTTTTATCTGTGTTACATCTAAAAACTAATTAAAATCCATATATACTCCTGGTGATACATTTGATTGAATACCTTCTGTTACATATTTAATTATCAATGACATTTATTCCTAATGACTTGTGTCAGAAATGTAATTAAGAATAAATTTCAAAATTAAGGATAAATTTCAAAATATTTAGCAACTTTGACTCACAAAAACATTCCTTCAGAACAATTTCATCTATTATTACATTAATAAACTCATGTTAAATGTTTTTTCTAAATAATTATGTATTTTCTTATTCTCTATTTTATCTTGGATTGTTAAGTCAAACTTTTCTAATAGCTCAATAATACCAATAAAGTTTCATTATGTGAAATAACAACCACTTCTTTTTGATAAGAATTGTGCCAGTTGTTCATCAACCTGTTGACAGAATTTTGTTTGTTGTCTAGCTTGCAAAAAAAAAAATCATGGCATTATATTTGTTTCAGACTATACAAAATCATAAATAAAAAAATCTCCAAATTCATACAAAGTGTGGACCCTGTCATTTTAACGCATACATAATGTCCATGGCAGCGATAGTCTCTCTTTTGGCATATTCTGTGTATGTAATTACATCATGGATAACATTCTCCAGAAACACTTGCAATACTCTGTGAATTTCTTTGTAAATTCAACCAGAAATATAATCTTCACTCCTCCATGGTGAACTAAATGACAGCCAATTTTGTGATTCCTTGGATATTATCATACCTTTTTCTAATCCTTTGCTTTCTTTTTGATGGCCAGTCATATTTATTTAATAGTTTTTGATAACTTAAGCAACAAATTGCACTTTGAATCAGCAATCAACTTCATCCATTACATGAATAAACTCTTTTTAAATTTTTTTTCTAAATAATTATGTGTTTTCCTTATTCTCTACTTTATTTTGTATTGTTAAATCAAACTTTTCTAATAGCTCAATAATACGAATAAATTTTCATTATGTGAAATAGAAAATGCTTCTTTTTCATAAGAATTGTACCAGTTGCTCATCAGCCTGACTACAGAATGTTGCTTTTTGTCTGATTTTCTTGTACTTTATCAAAAAAAATTTTGTTATAAGATAATTTTTACTGCTGTTTACAAAACAGAGACCAGCATGCAAATGTTTTTTTTAATTTTTCATGCTCAACTAGTTTTGTTTGAATGTTCAAGCAATTATTAAAACCATAAGGTACTGCATTATTTTCAAAAAGTTTGAAGTACAAAATATATAGACGTAGACTATCTATAATTTCACCATTCGCCAATCATTTTATGTACAATACAATTTTAGAAAAATGTGATTGATTCTCATTTTGGGGAAAATTCATAGTTCTTTTTCCAATAAACAATCCTTAATACTTTAATATTTCTGATCATGTTTTACAGGATTGTAAGATTTTGAATCTAAGTTCTTTTTTGCCTTAGAGATATATGCACTTATATCAACCAGAAAATTTTATTTTTCTTGAATTCAACACTTTTGAAGTAGCTGATATTATTTTTAGTAAATAAATTTACATTTTTGTTGTCTTGCATAACCTTTTCAGACTGGCTTTCTTCACTATCATCAGTGTTATTATGTAGTGGTTCCATTTGCTTTTCTGCATTTTTTGAGATAAGTTTGCTGAAATACTTATGTAATGGACCTGTTTTCTTCTGTTTTGGTTTTTTTTTTCCCTTGGTCATCTTTTTATTGCCATTGAAATATTTTCTTCTGAAGTCTTTTACCCATTTATAGAAATTATGCAATCCTCATAAAATACAACAAAATATTAAAGATGGAATACATCATCAAATTAATAAAAAATAAAGCACATTGTATTTGATGTTTATCTCATATAATATCTGTCATAAGAAGTTCAGCAGACATTATATTAGACCTGTCAAAAGCAATAAACTCGTATTCTATTATTTTTGTGAGTGCAAGATACATATTTAATATTTTTGCATTGATTGATTCTAAATATCTAGATTTATGTATGTAAAATTTTTAAATTGATGATTTTGAATATAAACCTACATTATTCTTTATGCAGCATTTTTCCTTTTACCTTATATTATTCTATATGCATTGAAAAAATTATAAATAATTAAATAAATCCAATTTTCTCTATTACTATAACAATATTTATTTTATGATAGTTTTGATTGACTAGCAATCTTCTTCAGCACTTTTTGTTATTTATTACTGTAATTTTGATTGACCAGCAGAAAAAGCTCTGAAGAGGATTGCTGGTCAATCAAAACAGTTATAAAATTATTATTACTATAATAATGTTTACCTACATTATTACTAAAGTTGTCAGTTGAGATAATTTTCTTAGTAAATAAAAGTTTCTTGATAATCATTGAATTTATTTAAAATAAAAAAGTGCATGTTCATCTAAAAAATTAGAATTATAATCAGTAAGTAGTGTTTTCAGCAGACAATAATAAATATATTTTGCATTTACAAAATATATATGTGCATATGAATGTAACATAATAATTCAATTATGATTCTGTTAAAATACAAGTTTAAAGATTTAAAACTACTTCATGTATATTTATATTTGTTTTTTTAATGTTTTTAAAAAAATAAATTTCTATTTCTGTTTTAGAATTAATTAATTAATTTAAGTATATTTTTAAAAAAATTCAAAATATAAGCAATATAAACAAATGCTGCTGATATTTTAAGAATTTAAAAGAAAATTAAAATTATTGCTATTTTTGAAACCCTTTCAATGTGGTGTATATTACAATCTATTTTGTGCATAGTAGATACCTGAGATGGTTTTGGTTATAGATAATTTTTAATTTGAATCATTTAAAAACAGAACTTTATTTTTGTTATCTTTTAGATTTATAATTTGCTGATGATTGTTCTACTTTTGTTTATCTCCCCAAAAAAAAGATCAACAAAATATTTTTAATGTTTTGAATATATTTTATAAAGACTTTGGTTTACTAATTAATACTCAAAAACTTAAGTCCTTTATAAGTCAGTAATGGGGAAAAAAATCTTTAGAAACTTTTAGCAGTTAAAAAATAAGAATCAATTTAAGTATCTTGGTAGCATTTTAATTAGAAAAGCACTCTTAGATCTTGTTGTGCAACAAAATCTCCAATGTGCTGCTGTTGCATTTAACAATATTAAGAGATGGTATATTTCACCATGCAATGTATCTTCTCTAACTAAATTTATTGTATATACATTATTATGATAAATTTATAAAAATGAAAATGGATCTTTGATACTATAACATAAAGGCAAATGCTATGTAAGATTCTAAAATATTACAGCAATATTGTAAGACCAATTGATATTATCTTCAAGTTAGATATGATGCTACTGAATCTATTATGTTTTTATTTGGTTCAGCATATGAAGTGAATGAATAGGGAAAGATAGTTAATTTAAACATAATTTTATGGGAGAATCATACCCCATTCATGTTATAGAAATTATTTCAAAGTTACTCTAAAGAAATGTAATATTAACTGCTTTAATTAAAATAATATTACTGAGTGTAAAATATAACTGAGATACACTTTATCAAGTTGCCGAACATTTTCAAAAAGTAAAGTTAATGACATTAAAATACATCTTCTCGAGATGTCAAATAGCTGTGATATATGTGTGGATGAATATTTCTAAAACTTAGCTTTTTAATCTCTCTTTCTTTTATTATTATTTTTAAATTTGTTAGAATCAGAATGGTTATAAATGTTTTTAGATGACTTCTAATAAATTCCATTTTATGCAAGGCTGAAACCATTTTAATTAAAGCTCAGAAATAATGAAAAGAAATAAAAATTAAAAATTTTATTAGTAAAAGTAAATCACTGATTGTTTATCATTAAAATAGAAATATTTTTTTTTATTGTGCAGAAAAAGAATAATATAGCATAATTTAACTTAGCCTTTTATTTGTTTGTTTTTTTAATTAATATTGAAAGATTTGAAGCTAAAAGAAAACTCATTCATAATTAGATGTAAATAATTGCTTGATAAATATTTTTATCTATATTATTTCTTTAAACTAAATCTCTTATTAATTAAATCTATTACTAACTTTGTTTTTAAAACTGAAGTATTTATTATAATGTACATCCTCAGACTTATGTTAGATTGATTGTAAATAATAAACGATGAGCTCTATATTTATAGGTATATAAAACTGTCTGTTCTCAATGAAAATTGCTTCATATTAAAATATTTCAAATTATAAGCTTTTCCAAATGGACATTTTTTGTGTTGTCTAATTGACAAATTTTAACATTGCTTTAGAAATTCCGTTTCATGAAAACATTTTCAAGTCGTATCTGAATTTGGATCTCATCCAAATATTATAATCATTACACTATAGGATAACTATTTGTCATATGAAAAATAATTATTTATGAAAAATTGAATTTATAAAGATTTTGAAATATATAATAAATCAAGGCTTGAATAAAATTATTTTTTAAAAGAAAATATTTTATTATTCTAACATTTAGGCCTCAGTACTCAGTGGATGCAAGAAGATTTATGCATAAAATCTCTATCTAGTGCCTATTCATCCAATATCCCCAGACTAGTTTCTATCTTATGACTTTTGTTAGTGAGGAGTCTTGGATCTGAGACCACTGCACATAGATTTTAGTATCTAATGCAACCCCCCAAAAGGCACTTTTTATCTATATTTAGTTAACTATAAAGTAATGAAAAAACAATCATGTTTTCAACCTAAGCTCATTTACTTGTATAGTCATATATATCTAAATCCAGTTTAGTATCCATACATTTTGGTATCGTTAGTATTTTAAAAATGACAGTTATCATCATTCTGTGAACAGGATTGGTATAAAATCAATAAAATTACCACATCATCACCATTTTCTATTCTTATACAAGCTGTTAAAACAGCAAACTCTATATAGTAGTGCCATCCAGTGCAAATAAACAGTAAATGCAAATTAAGATTTATGCATAAAATCGCTATCTAGTGCCTACTCATCCGATATTCTAGTTTTTAGCTTGTGTTTTCATCAGTGAGGAGTTTTTGTATGATAGCACTACATCTGCTTTATAATTAACTAAATATATAAAAGATAGCTGCTGGAGCATTGCATTAGATCCTAAGATCTAGATGCAGTGCTCTCAGATCCAAGGCTCCTCACTCATGAAAGCCACAACCTAAAAACTAATCTGGGATATTGGACGAATAGGCACTAGATAGAAATTTTATGCACCATACTTCTTGTATCCATTGATTGCTAAGGCTTGCACTGGATGGCCCTATGGTATGGAGAGTTTGCAACTGTTATTAGTAGTTTGTGGTAAGCATACAAAATGGTGATCATGTAACATTTTAGGGGATTTATATTAAAGTATTGTGTGAATGATCATATTTGCAGAAGAAGCATTTATTATTGAAAATATTTGAACCTTTGCATTTCACCTACTAGAACTCAAAATAAATTATAAAAAATAATGGGTTTTCTATGATTAATAAGTTTCTTATTAGTAAAACTTTTTTTGGTAATAAATGAAAAGAGAAAATTATTACTCACCCCCACCTCACTTAATAATTGGAAATGATTTTAAAAATAAAATTGCACATAGGAAAATTATTTTATAAAATTATTATCTGTATTTTTAAATATATATACTTTTTTATATTAATAAACATTTTTATTTTATAATTTAATAATAAGAAAATATACTGAAAATAACTCCATCATCAATGTATTTTTATAACTTTTCATCTTACACCATATTAAATAACTTTGTTTAGAGCCAGTTTGTTAATATCTTATTATTTCTTATCTTTGAATTAGGCTGATTACAATTTGTAGGAAACATATTATAGACTGTATTATAAAACTATAATTTTTCACAAATGCATGATTATTTTTATCTTTATTTTTTCATTTATAGGTGGCAGTTCATTGTCATGCTGGATTAGGTAAGTGAAGAGAAAGCATTAGGTTATGTTCTTATGCACTAAAACAAATTAAAATATATGGTTGATTCAGTTTCAGATAATATTGTATTTGTCAAAAGTATTCAATTTTACACCCCAGTACTTTTAAACCATCACTATAAGTATGATTAGTCATGGAAAATAATACTGTCAACTAGATTTTTAGACAAGTTTCTAGCTATTGCCTTTCCTCAGTAAAGACTTTAACAACCAATATAGTGCAAAATTTTGCTTTCTATTGAAGAAGATCAATAGACAGAAACTTATTAGAAATTTTCTTTGGCACTTCATTTGGTATTCGTTGATTACTCATTCTTATTCCGATGGCTTAATAATAGATACATTACTGGCAATATTTATTGATCACACATTCAAATATGACATGTGTATGCATAATCAAATACAAATAGTGGAATAATTATAATTTTGAAGTTTATAATTACTTTATAATTGATTATGTATGTTTACAAAACTTCATATTAAAGTATATGTTACTTAAAACAACATTTCATGTGACTTTCTTTGCTTACTATTAACATCTGGACTAAATTCAGCAATTATTATATTTACTTTACTTTAATGCCATCAGCTCTAAGTTTGAAAGATAACTGGACAATAGATGATAATGTTATATCCAAATAGAAATAGAATTGCACTCATTTATAAGCTATCTTTACCTTTAATTCTTTTACACTATTCAAGCTATTAACATGACTTTAAAAAATACTAAAGTTTTGAATTCAAAAGTAATTTACTTGTATAGTTATATAGATTTAATATTAAACCAGAAACTATATATTTTAGTGACTCAATTTTATTGCTACTGCAGGCATCTTTCACTATCGAACAATGATGGCATATGCTAAATAACACATCATGGACTTTCTCTGCTATTTATATCTGCATTTGTTGGCTTTCCTTCAAACTTTAGGGTGTTCAAATAGTACATCATTGGATTTTATAGAATAAAATTAAGATGGGTTGCTACATATATAAGTTGTCTTGCTGTTCTTTAAAATAAATAATCTTGTGACCTATTTCTCAGGAGTTTATAGAAGCTTTGAGATTTGGATGTAATGTAACTGACTATGATTCATGTACTTTAAGCTCCTAGTGTGCCATTCTATTACTGTACCAAATCATGCAAAGCATTGCTATTCTTTGAAGATGCCCAATAACTAAAAAAAATTCTTAGAATTTGGATATAGCACAACCATTAAGAGTTCATTGGTTGCACAAGTTTAAAATAAGGACTTGGGGGGGGGGTGATTTTAAGTTTATTATTATTATTATTTTGGAGTGGGTGATAAAGCAGATGTTTTGCATTGATGTTTTAATGATAAAATTAAAATCTAGCTTTTTACATTATTACTTTATACATTTGAAAATATGATCAACCATGTTTTAATATTTTTTGATATTACAATCCAGAGTTATACTTCGATGTAATTTACATCTGTCACTAAGAGACCAATTTTTTATTGTTTGTTATTTATGTTAAATAAGAATATATATATATAAACACTAAAATATACAAAGTACACTCAAGGTAGATGAAATTGAAAATAAGTTAATGTTGAGCATTAGTTCTACTTTTTTATGTATAATTAAATCTGAATAAATAGTAATACAAAAATGTGAATACATTTTTTAAAGAAGCACACATACAGAAAAATTAAGAAATGGCATTGATATCACAGAATCAAAACTCTTCATACAGCAGCACCAGTCAGTGCAAGCCAGAATAATCGATGAATGCAATAAGGTTTGTGCATAAAATCCCTATCTAGTGTTTACTCATCCAATATTCCCAGACTAGTTTTTAGCTTCTCGTTTACATCAATGGGGAACTTTGGATTTGAAAGCACTGTACCTAGATCCTAAGATATAATGCAACCCTCCAGAACTTTAAATAGTCAATTATAAAAGCTTATGAGTCCAAAATGAAAACAATAATATTTTCATTCAAGCTTATTTGCTTGTATAGTCATATAGATTTAAACTCAGTTCAGCATCTGTACATTTTAATGTTCTTGTTTCTGTTATGACCACAGTCACTATGGGTAGGATTGATGTTAAATCACTAAACATCACATGATCACTATTCTTTATGCTCACATAAGTTGTAACCCAGAGGCAAAATGCTCCATACAGTAGCACAACTCAGTGACAGCCAGAGTAATCAATGGATGAAGGAAAGTTTGTACACAAAATCTCTATCTAGTTCCTATTCATACAATATTTCCAGACTAGTTTCTAACTTCTGGATTTCATCAGTGAGGAGCTTTTTATTTAAAAGCACTGCACCTAAATTTTAGGATCTGATGCAACCTTCCAAAAGCCATCTTTTTAGTTAATTATAAAGCTTTGAGTTCAAAATGAAAAAAACAATAATGCTTTTAATTTAAGCTTATTTGCTCATATACTCATACTCTGAATTCAACTCAGCATCAATACATTTTGGTGTCTCTTTGATTTTTTTAATAATCACATTCACCATAATGCTATTTGGCAGGATTGATAATAAATCAATAAACATCATGTGATCATCATTCTTTATGCTTACACAAGTTCTTAAGCAGAGGCAAAACTTTCCTTACAGTAGCACCACTCAGTGCAAGCCAGAATAATCAAGGAATGTAATAATGTTTATAAAACAATATTTATAACATGTCTTTTTAGGGTTGAAAAACAGTTAAATGATTCAAAGATGTGCTGAACCACCATAGGTGTGTGCATTTTCTAATGCATCTACAACATTTATCAAATATCTATTTCCTTGATTCAGTAAATAGACTTTAAAATTCAAAATATGTTTATTGATATAACAAATATATTTTCAGATGTTTAACAATATTTTAAATCTATAAAAGAAAAAGTTTAACTAATAACAATTTATACTTCGATAAAATAATTTACGTCTGCTGCATTGCAATAAAAGACATTATGTTAATATTTGTAAAACAGCATCAAAACTTTACTTATGATTATTTCTTGAAAGAGAAATGAACCTACAATGAAATATTAATTACTAATATGGGAAATTTTAAATATTTCACATGATAAATGTTAGAAATATGAATTTACCCTTAAAAGTGATATTATATTTAATGAATTTAAATAATTATTCTGCATTTAAGGATTTATAATGCCTGAAAAATATTTTAAACCTACAAGTTATTTCTTCCCTCTGTGCATTGCTATGGAAACTGCTGAAGTCACAAATATAGTTCAATTAAATCACTAAACATCACATGATCACCATCTCTAATGCTAGCACATAACTGTTATTAAAGAGGTAAAACTCTCCATACAGCACTGCCACCCTGTGCCAACCAGAGTAATCAATGGATGCCAGAAGGCTTGCGCATAAAATCACCATCTAGTGCCTACTCATCCAATATCCCCAGACTAGTTTCTGGCTTGTGGCCTTCATCAGTGAGGAGCTTTGGATCTGAGAGCACTGCACCTAGATCTTTAGGTTATTATACAACCCTCCAGCATCCACCATTTATCTCTACTTAACTACAAAACTATGAGAATAAAATTGAAAATAATAATATTTTCAATCTAAGCTCAATAGCTTATATAGTCATATAGGTCTGAACCCAATTCAGTACCCTTATATTTTGGTGTATTTGGCTCTTTAACAACCGTAGCCACCACTATCCCATTAGGGAGGATTGGTGTTAAACCACTAAACATCACAGGATCACTATTTCTTATGCTAGCACATAACTGTTATTAAAACAGGCAAAACTCTCCATACAGTAGTGCCACTCAGTGCCAACCAGAGTAATCAATGGATGTCAGAAGGCTTGTACATAAAATCCCCATCTAGTACCCAGTCATCCAATATCCCCAGACTAGTTTCTGGCTTGTAGCTTTCATCAGTGAGGAGCCTTGGATCTGAGAGCACAGCACCTAGATCTTAGGATCTAATGCAACCCTCCAGCATCCACCATTTATCTCTACTTAACTACAAAACTATGAGAATAAAATTGAAAATAATAATATTTTCAATCTAAGCTCAATAGCTTATATAGTCATATAGGTCTGAACCCAATTCAGTACCCTTATATTTTGGTGTATTTGGCTGTTTAACATCCATAGCCACCACTATCCTATTAGGGAGGATTGGTGTTAAACCACTAAACATCACAGGATCACTATTTCTTATGCTATCACATAACTGTTATTAAAACAGGCAAAACTCTCCATACAGTAGTGCCACTCAGTGCCAACCAGAGTAATCAATGGATGTCAGAAGGCTTGTACATAAAATCACCATCTAGTGCCTACTCATCCAATATCCCCAGACTAGTTTCTGGCTCTGTGGCCTTCATCAGTGGGGAGCTTTGGATCTGAGAGCACTGTACCTAGATCTTAGGTTCTTATGCAACCCTCCAGCATCCACCATTTATCTCTACTTAACTACAAAACTATGAGAATAAAATTGAAAATAATAATATTTTCAATCTAAGCTCAATAGCTTATATAGTCATATAGGTCTGAACCCAATTCAGTACCCTTATATTTTGGTGTATTTGGCTCTTTAACAACCGTAGCCACCACTATCCCATTAGGGAGGATTGGTGTTAAACCACTAAACATCACAGGATCACTATTTCTTATGCTAGCACATAACTGTTATTAAAACAGGCAAAACTCTCCATACAGTAGTGCCACTCAGTGCCAACCAGAGTAATCAATGGATGTCAGAAGGCTTGTACATAAAATCCCCATCTAGTACCCAGTCATCCGATATCCCCAGACTAGTATCTGGCTTGTAGCTTTCATCAGCGTGAGGAGCCTTGGATCTGAGAGCACAGCACCTAGATCTTAGGATCTAATGCAACCCTCCAGCATCCACCATTTATCTCTACTTAACTACAAAACTATGAGAATAAAATTGAAAATAATAATATTTTCAATCTAAGCTCAATAGCTTATATAGTCATATAGGTCTGAACCCAATTCAGTACCCTTATATTTTGGTGTATTTGGCTCTCTAACAACCATAGCCACCACTATCCTATTAAAGAGGATTGGTGTTAAACCACTAAACATCACAGGATCACTATTTCTTATGCAAGCACATAACTGTTATTAAAACAGGCAAAACTCTCCATACAGTAGTGCCACTCAGTGCCAACCAGAGTAATCAATGGATGTCAGAAGGCTTGTACATAAAATCCTCATCTAGTACCTACTCATCCAATATCCCCAGACTAGTTTCTGGCTTGTAGCTTTCATCAGTGAGGAGCCTTGGATCTGAGAGCACAGCACCTAGATCTTAGGATCTAATGCAACACTCCAGCAGCCACCTTTTATCTCTATTTAACTACAAAACTATGAGAATGAAATTGAAAGCATAATATTTTCAATCTAAGCCCAATAGCTCATATAGTCATATGCAGGGGTCTCAACCTTTTTGCACTTAAGAGCACATTCTATAATACCAGCCAGATGGTGGGCACTATTTATTTTTTTCAATGTAAATTTATAGTTGGCTATTGTTAATAATACACATAATGTACCAAAAGATATTTATTTCAAAAATAAAATTTTAACATATAACTAACATTATTATGGACAGAATGAATACCACTGGCCCCAACGTTGATGGCGCCAGATATAATGGACAGAACTCTTCATCAACAATCATAAGCTAACCAAACCCAACAATGGTGTGCCAGATGTAACGGATGGTCAACTAACTTGCAGACTGTAATACTATGCAGATGTAGCAATCTGGTGTGGGATAAGTTAATATGCTCTAATTTATTGCCCCTAATGAAACAATGTGCAGAGACCTACCAGGCTTAGAAGGGGGAAAAAGTTGCATCTAACTATGTTCAGACTGTGGGTCTTCTGATGATAGAATGTTAATGAGAACCTGATGAAATATTTAACCAATGATTGCATACACTTTAATTGACTAACTCTATGCCTATTTACTAATATTAAATGCAATTTAGGTTAGTTCATCCACTTTTACTCCTTTTTAAATTTCATTATGCCCTAATATTGATACCCAGAGAGAATATTGCTTTCGACTTTCTTAACAGGTATGAACAGATACAGCAACTCCTGCACCTACATATAGGTTATAACTAGCATTTATTATATTTGTTTTATTTTCAAGCTTTTATATGATAAGAAAAATAGATGTGTGTGCATGCATAATTGTTTACAAACTATGAAATGTCAGGACAACTCAATAAACCAGAGACCGGAATAAGACAAACTCTTAAACATTTATTAACAATAATAAATATCATAACATATAGCAACAATAGTAATGATAAAAAAATAAAAATAATAATCATATGTATATGTGTCACATGTGAATCCCTACCATTTTACTAATTAATGATTATTATAATCCAACCCTTATACCCCATGGTAGAAATCCACATATGTCACTCATTCTCTACAAATCATAATTATATAGAAAAATAAACTTTACTTATTTAAGATAATTGTGTTGCTGGCTAGCTAAATTATATATTTGCAGATGTTAACAACCTATTTAACAAGTTCCCCCAATTTATATATATGATAGAGATAGATACTAGTTGTTTAGTCAAACATACTGGAAAATATATACACAAGGTTAATCAACAAAATAAAACATATAATATGTATTCTGTATAAGTGTTGCAATGTAATCTATGAAAATAAATGTAGAGAATCTTACCTTAATATTTATGAGGATAACCTGATGTGAAGCAGGGATTTTATTTACAATGAAAATAGAAAAATATCAAAGTGAATAATTCCCCCTTTCTTCCTTGCTAATTCTATAAAAAAGAGGCTTTAGCATCAGTGTGTGAAAATACAACAGATAACGTGAATAATAAAAAAAAAATAAAAAAAAATTTACAATATTGATTCTTTGATTAAAAAAATTGGAACAAAGTTCATAAAAATCATTCTAATGGAGGTAGTAGTAGTTGATAGTTAGGCAAGTTGTTCTTCAAAGTAGTTTCACTTAGTAAATCATTTTCCTTAGCAAGGATAGATAGGTACAATGGTGTCTCCTGTAGTTGTGCTTAATGGTAAACACCTTGATCCTCACTTGATTCACCATTAAGTCTTCCAATGCTTGTTTACTTTGGACTGCATGCATCTTCTTGTGTGTTTACAATAAAGTAGAAAAATACATATAGAGAGGTTTAATGCAGCTGGTAGGAAATACCATGATACACAATAGCATGTTTTGCTCTAGCCCATATTCATATTAAAGTACAATTTAATAATTATTTGTAATCATAAATTTTTATTGGATAATATAGAAGGGCTTTATGTATATATAAAGAAAATTATTTCATTTTTCTTTCTTTCCAATTTTCAGCAGATTAATTTTTGTTATTCTTTTTGAAATAAGATTTAAAATATTTAAAATTACTCCGACAACTTTTAAAACATGCTTTAATTATTACAAAATTTATCAGTTATTCTTACTTCTTATTTCACTTTCTTTCCTCTGAATTTGGTAAACTTTTATTTACAGCATTTGACTTTTAAAAATGTTTATGATTTAAATAAAAGAAAAAGCAAAACTCCATTTTAGCATTCTAAATTTTAGTTTTAACTATTGTCTATTGTTATAGCTGCTATCTCTCTTGACAAGAAGAATGATTTGTAAAAAGTTTTTATTTTTATACAATTTGTTCACATAGATCTGGAACGCTGAGATTTTTAACTGCCTATTGTTTAAATTTATTTAGATTTTTAAATGCCTATTGTTTAAATACATTTCATTTATTGCAAATATAAAAAAGTAATAATAAAATCAGTTTTATTTTCACATATCACCACCTAACTTAACTTCAGGCCATCCTTAAATCATTTGCTTACAAATTAACATTCAATATTATATATATATATTACAGTGTTTAATCAAATAGTTTATATATATACAATATTACTTTTCAAAATATAGATCCTATTTTATTTATAATAATATAATAATTTATTATGTATTATATGTATATATGTAATAATAACAAATAATCTTCCCACTATTAATAAAATTCCAAATGGGTTGGGTTCAATAAGCAGGCTTGATCTTTTTATGAATATGTGCATTGTAAGCTACCCTTTACAACCCCCTCTCCTTACAGGATTAGAATTTTAATCTGTCATGAAAATTTTAACACTTACACAAGGTTTGGATTTGAAGTTTGATGGCTTTTTTTTTACACAAATATAAGAAGGGTAGTGAAACCTTATTTTACTGTTTTTTACACTCAACTACACAAATTGCTTTCTATTCTTCTCTATTCACTCTCATGAGATACTTTGCAAGGTGGGGTTCAAACATAGGTTTTTTTAAAAAAAACTACTGATGGTTATGTCTTGATCACACTAATAAAAATGTGTATGTTTCAGATAGCACATATCTTTTTTTTGTTATCCTCTATCCTGCTCCTATTGAGTCTTATTGGCATCCATTAGGGAATACTCTCAGCATAATTTTTTACGTAACTTCATAATATCTAATTTTATTTTTTTTTACTTATCAACATTCATTTTTTTCCCACATATCAATTGAGTATGACAATTCTAATTACTAAGATTGTCCATAGTATGGTATCATAATTCGGGTATTATATGTGCCCCTAACTTGTCCTTCCATATCCAACCAAAATGCATTAGGACTCGATTGTTTAACTATTGTGTAAGGTCCTTCATATAGATGGTAAAACTTACTGTATTTATTTTCAATTTGCTTACTAATATGAGGGTTTTTTATTAAAACTTTGTCTCCTACTTTGAAAGTATGTGGAGTTCCAGTCTTATTTTTGTTCCTTTTATTGGCCTTACTTACCAATCAAAGATATGCTTTCTGCACATTTTCCTCCATACTACTTTGTTTATATCTAATCATAGGTTGATATTTAGTGAACAACATGGGAATTGATTGATTAAAATGTAGTTCAATGGGTGTGAATCCAGTGGATTTATTCACACTCCAGTTGATATAATTAACTATCTGGTCTATCTGTCTTACCATATCATTTTCCTATACTATCATATGTTGTATTATATATACATGTATACACACACCATTTGATTTATTCATTCATTTATTTCTTTTCTTAAAAAATATATTTACATCTCTTGAGAATTTATCCATTGTAAAAAGTCCATTTTATGTGTTCTAAGTAACATCACTTGAAGTCCTTTCCTTATGTACTTTTTTTTTAAGTACTGTTATTTATATGCCTCATAAATGTGAAGGGTCCTTCATAAGTGTTACATAACTTGTGAAACTGAAAACATTTCTGTTTTATGGACTATAACATGGTCATCTCTGTTCTTATTATATAATTTTCTATGTTTTGATTATCTTGTCGATTATGGAAAGACTAATTTCCATAACGTACAGTTTAAGACGATCGCATTCACCAATTTCTTTAATGCCTTCAAAAATGGCATGTGTAGTATGACAGTTTTCTCCTAAGAAAGCTGTTTGAACTTGTAACAACCAAACCTTGTTATTGCTATTATGCTCACAAATGTCATGATTGAAAAGCATTTTATCCTTGTTTCGATGGTAAACACGAATGTGCTGCAATGATCTCAAATATGAGTCCAAATCATTTACCATTGAACTTTTTTCATATACTCTATCATGACATCTTCAGAGTATGAGGTATCATCGACTCCTATGGCTTTATCATTTAACTTGGAATCAATCTTGAAACCTTGTGATTTTTGTATCACTTGAATCTTGAGAGTATCATTCCATTGCTTTTCTCTCAACTTAAATTCAGTATATCGAGTATTTGAATTAGTCTGGGTTTGTTGTGTTTCAACAACTAATGTACCCTTACTCAGTTGGGATTCAGTGATTCCAAAACTCTGGGTAATGGTTTTATCTAAGCATTTCAGTTCTTGTCCTAAGGTTTTTATCTCCGTATTTTGTTTGGTAAAATTTTGCTCCAACTCCATATGGATAATTTTATTTCCATCTGAACTTCATCTTGGTGCCTCCATTGATTTTCACATACTTCTTCCTTAAAAATTTCTTGATTTCTGCATGCCTCATCATATTTTGCATCCAATTGTTCCACGACACTGCATTTGAAATCATCAAATTGTTGTTGGCATCTTGTATTCTTTTCATCAATTTCCTTCTTCATCTCTAAAATTCCTTGCTTCAATTCAATATTGTCTTTCTGAACATTTTCTAACTTTAGAGAAAGTTGTCCCATATCTTCAGACAGCTTAATTTCAACATTATCAATTTTTGTTTCCATTTGTTCTTTCATATCATTCACATCCTTCTTCAATTCTACTTTTATTTTATTTATATCAGCCTTAGTTGCCATATTCTCCAACTTACTATTTATATCATTCTTCATTTCATCAGCCTTGGTTGCCATATTCTCCATCTTACTATTTATATCACTTTTCATTTCATCAGATTTGATTGTCATATTCTCCATTTTGGTTGCCATATTTCCCAGTTTACTATTCATATCATTCATATCACTCTTCATCTCCATGATTACTTGGATTAGTTGTGCCAATGCTGTAGGGTCTTGCATAGCCCGAGTTACTCCAACTTCAGGCACTTGAGTAATCTCCCTGGGAGAAATCATCTGAATTTAATAAACTGTTTGATTCCCTTCTTGCATTTGTGGAGATTGTTCAACTTCCAGAATAGACCCCCCCCCAGATATCTGAATGATCATAGGTTCTACCTTATTACTGGTAGCATCATCTACCATCTCACTATCACTATTATTTTTCTCTATCTCCAAATGTTTTGATTCCATATTACTTAATTGCTTACCACTTCTGGTTATCATTAAATATTTATTTATTTGCAAACTATTTATAAAATATTTATTTACAAAACTATAAATAATCACATGCCACAGTGCATCATGCTACTCCCAACCATTGCATCTTACCTCTTCTTTTTTTTTAGTTTTTAATAGGTCTACTTTTAGCCTATGTCCTTTTACATGCCTAACTCTACTATTTTAGTATCATTTATTACTCACTTAACTATTCATCATCGGTCTCTGTTTATTGTCCAATCCTCTATATTTCCAAATTACACTCAATACTTTAGATCTCTTATTGAAAATTGATTCAAGTTTATGTGATCTATTATCACTATGACTATTTTTTGATGAAAGTGCTAGTTATTTGCCAAGTGTATAAGTTCATTTGGGTTTATGTTGATAGAAAAATATAAAATGAAATGTGCTTTAACATTTTTTTAAAAAAAAAATTTAAACACTAGTCCAATGGCTGGATCACCCCTACAATTAGAGTATATTCATACGTAACATACTG
Source organism: Epiperipatus broadwayi (assembly GCA_028023455.1). Classification (NCBI taxonomy): domain Eukaryota; kingdom Metazoa; phylum Onychophora; class Udeonychophora; order Euonychophora; family Peripatidae; genus Epiperipatus; species Epiperipatus broadwayi. The sequence goes on from JAQFVV010000003.1 coordinate 10,298,480, forward strand.
GATACCAGATGCAACTATTGGTAAATACATTTGGATATATCTATCAACTGTAATATCTTCATGCCTACCACGTTGCGCGCCAGATATAACGGACAGAATGATTACCACTGGCCCCAAAGTTGATGGTTCCAGATATAACAGACGGAATGATTAACCACTTGGATATATAGATCAGATTTAACAATCAGCTGGTTTGATCACAACGTTTATATATTTGCGCTGTAAAAGTAAAGTATGCCCTACAATTTGATTACAATATAATACAATAATTTATAAGAAATTTTAAAAATTAATTTTATTTGTATTAGATAAATAATTTTTTATCATGTTTGTATAGTGGTGGGCATAGGGTTGGGGACCACTGGTCATATGGGTTTGATCTTAGTTCAGCAGCCATACATTTTGGTGTCTTTGGCTTTAGGTGCAGTGCTCTCAGATCCAAGGCTCTTCAATGACAAAGGCCACAAGCCAGAAACTAGTCTGGAGATATTGGATGAGTAGACACTAGATGGAGATTTTATGCACAAGCCTTCTGGCACCCATTGATTAATCTGGTTGGCACAGGGTGGCACTACTGTATGGAGAGTTTTACCTGTTTAATAACAGTTATGGGCTAGCATAAGAGATGGTGATCATGTGATGTTTAGTGGTTTAACACCAATCCTGCCTAATAGGATAGTAGTGGCTATAGTTGTTAAAGAGCCAAAAATACCAAAATGTATGGGTGCTGAACTGAGTTCAGGCCCATATGACTATATAAGCTATTGAGCTTAGATTGAAAATATTATTGTGTTTTCAATTTTATTCTCATAGTTTTGTAGTTAACTAGAGATAAAAGGTGGCTGCTGGAGGGTTGCATTAGATCCTAAGATCTATGTGCAGTGCTCTCAGATCCAAGGCTTCTCACTGATGAATGCCACAAGCCAGCAACTAGTCTGAGGATATTGGATGAGTAGGCACAAGATGGGGACTTTATGCACAAGCATTCTGGCATCCATTGATTACTCTGGTTGGCATAGGGTGGGAGAGTTTTACCTGTTTAATATATTTGAATTATATATTTTCTCATGAAAATATTTAATATTATTTGATAAATGTTATTTACCAGGAATACTTTATCATACAATATTTGCATAATGCAAATTTAAATACTTTGTATAATAGATTAATTTAAAAACCTGAGTTCAAGAACTTGAAATATATATACTGCAGTATTATCAACGTTTATTATAATTTAAACCCATGAATATATTTAATGAATCGCCATAGATTTTGTCATATATTTTCTAATAGAACTATTTAAATTTTAATAAAGATATCCAAAAGAAATGCATTCAACATTGCATAATTATATTATAAATTTTAATTATATTGTTTTATACAATGGATATGTTTGCTGTCCACACAATGTTATTGCCAGCATTCTTTTTTATATTTAAGTTTATGTAAACAAGACATTTATTTTTATATAGCACAATGTTTTTTTTTTATAATCTATAATATTAATAAGCCAATAAGCTGATACACATGCGCTTTGCAGATGTCACTATATAAATGAATACTCCCATTTTTTTTTCATACACAAGATAAAGTCTTTAAGAAAATATAGAATGAATCCAATTGATCACTTTAAATTACTTTTTTACATTGTAAATAATGGAGAATGATTCCTAGTAGGAAGCCAAAGGATATTATTTTATTTATTCATTTGGTTGTTTTCTCATCCCTGGTGTTTGCCTTGAGATGTCACTATTTCTAGGTCAATTCCTAGAAATATACCATTTCACCGGCATTCACCCAACAAAAGAGGAAATTTTCTACATTATAAATGCAGAAAAGAGTCCTCATGTTTTGTTGGATGAAGATGGTGGCGGTGACAGAAGCCAACACAAATGGGACTTCTTTCTATGATAAAACACAGAAAGAGTTCCCAACGGCTGCCGGTTATGGCTTTTTTTTTCTATGCTAAAAGCAAAGAGAAAGAAATGCCTTGATTGGCTGCTGTAGTAGTTGATTTTGTTCATCATTTTCTCATAATAGTAGAATATCTATTTTCTCTGTAGTTTCGTGTGAGAGTGTGTGTATTTGAAGCAGTCATAGTTTTTTAAAATTTGATGTTTATTTTTTTAATGTGTTGTAACTTACTTTACTGTTGTAAGTTTAGTAATAATGTCCTGAAGATTCCATTATGAATGGGTAATCCTCAAAAATTGCTTTTAAGGGTGCGGAATGGAAAAAATTTTAAGGATCACGCAAAAAGTACCGTTTTTGCGAGAATTCATCCGTGACCAGTTACTTTTGCTATATATATATATATACGCACAAACAAAAACAACCCAGTGTCTAATTATTAGGAATTACTTATCCAAAAAAAAAAAATTAGTCGGATATTATTATTATTATTTTTTTGTTACATTTATTATTTCAAAATAAGATTAGTTTTATATCTACACACTAACACAAAAAAACAGTTCCTGATTAACTATTGTCTTAAAAAAAAAAAGAAAGCAAATTCAATGGTGTTTGGTTTTTTTCAATGGAATATTTGAATTACGGTTTTATATATATACACACAAGATTTAACAAAAAAAAGAAACCCACTTTCTGATTAATTACTGTCAAAAGAAATGCAAATTAGTCAGCTATCATTTTTAAATTTAGTATTTCAATAGCAGTACCCTTTTTATATAGACAGAGTTAACAAAAACAACCCACTTTTTGATTCATTACTGTCCCCAAAAAAAAGAAAACGGAAATTTGTCAGGTATCATTTTTCAATTGAGTCTTTCAATGATGGTCCTTACTAATAGTAGTTGGGTATCAATTCTAAATTGTAGTATATAAATGACATTACTTTTGATAGATTTAGAACTATGTATTGCTTGTTTAATAAAATGATTGATTTACTCTTGACCAAAAATACCGTAACTTTAAAAAAAGACACACATAAAGTCCCAAAAAAATGAGAAAAAGCCCCGTTACTTTAAAGACACACACACAAACTCAAAAACAAGATAAGATTAATAAACATTGACTTATTATGTCTTGCTTTTGAATAAAAGTATTGATTTACTCTTGCAAAAAAAAAGACCGTAACTTTAAAAAGACACACATAAAGTCCAAAAAAAAAAAGTTAGAAAAACACTGTAACTTTAAAGATACACACACACACAAACTCAAAAACAAGATAAGATTAATAAACATTTACAAAAATGGAAAAACTTACACCATATAATAGTATTAGTTAGTAGAATATTTTATTACAAATCTAAGAAATCAGATCTTTTTAGATCAAATCGATCATTTAGGTCCGGCCCTGAAATCGTTATATGTATATGTTTTTGATTAGCATCAACGCCATCCTGTGGTGAACACCAGGGATGAGAAAACAACCATTTATTTATTTATTTGATGGTAAAAAAAAATTGAATTTATTTGTATTATGATTTTTTGTTTTATTTATATACATATTATTTTCATGTTATGAGCTATATTTTAAATGTTATGGGTTAAAGTTCTCAAAATAGTATTTTATTGTATTAACATATTTTTAAAATAGTACATGTCTCCCTTTTAAAATATGAATAGTTCATTTCTGAAGATATATTGTTATACTGTAAACTGAATAAGAAGATGAATATTTCTATAATTTATTTTATAATTATTTATTGTCTAATATTAATAGTACCGGATTTGGCATTAACTACTGTTATTTATCATATTTAACATTTGTTAGCTGTTGTATTTTTATTAGAGATATTAGATTTATTCTCTGTCTATTTTAGGAGTGCTTTTATATGCCAGTTTATTTAATGATAGTGCTGTTAGTCTCTATCATTAGTTTGCTAGTTTATCTTTCACAAGGGATGGTAGCATGTCTCTCTCTTATTACTTGTTGTTTTGCAAGCATTTATATGCTTATAGCATATTTTTGTGGGGATTGAAGTTTAGATTCTCTATTTTTAAGGCAATTTCTATTTAGTATTTTTGTTTCTGATGCACATTCTCATTATTTTTGCTGACTAGTGACAAAGTCCTAGATCGTTTATTAGTCCTCAAAAGTAGGTGAATCTTATGAGCTATGCCATCATACTTTTGCTTTGCCATTATTATTATTGAAGATGGGTTTTATTTGTAGTTTGAGTATGCTTAATAAAACATGTGTAATATTTTACTGTGGCTTTATCTGGCATTTTAGTGTTTTTTATCGAGATATTGAGGAATTCTACCTTACCTCTATAGCATTCTTGGTTGGCTTGAAATGTGAATAATACATTGAAAATGTATAAGTCCTATACTGAGCTTTGCTAATTATCAGGACTAAGTATGATAAATAATTAATTTAAAAATTTTTTAAAGTTTATTTTACGATAAGTAGATAAATAGATAATATACATCTGTCTTATAATTCTTTCATTGCTAGATTGATAAGCTATTATTATTATTATTATTATTATTATTATTATTATTATTATTATTATTATTATTATTATTATTATTATTATTATTATTATTATTATTATTATTATTATTATTATTATTATTATTATTATTATTATTATTATTATTATTATTATTATTATTATTATTATTATTATTATTATTATTATTATTATTATTATTATTATTATTATTATTATTATTATTATTGAGTATGCTAAATATTCATAAAAGAGACACTACTTATATGAAGGTTATTTATCATTGTATGAATTTATTGATAAATGAAACGTTTGACTAATTAAACAACAGAAAGCTACTTTGATTTGCTGGATTATTTTTGCTTGATCCAATATAAATTTATTTTAATAAAACATGATGTAAATTTTATTTTTAATTCTTCTATTATACATTTTTGAAGAAGTGACATTGTGAGATGTTTGGCTATGTGATCTCAAATATGGAATATTTGTAATTTTGTTTTGTCTTTCTGTAAATAAATATTTGTTGTTATTAATTAAGAAATTTCTTCTAGTTGTTTCTTTACATCATTCCACTTATCAAACAGAAATTATTCTACATATTAATTAAAAATTTAAATGTGATTATAAAATATTATACAATTATTTTAAATGTATTTTCTAAAAGAGTACATGATATCTAAATTAGTAAGAGTTACTTTATTGAATTAATTAAGCATTAATGTTACATCTAAGAAAAATGTATTTGCTTAAGAAAGTATTACAATTGGATTTATTATTTTGATCACTTTAATATTTGCTTATATATATTTATTCTAAAGTTATTTTCATATTTGAAAATCATATTTATTATTTTATGATTAGATTTAATTTTACAAGAACCTAGTTCATAATTAAAAGGTGTTTAAATAGATTTATTCTAGGATGGCTACAAAATCCCTCATCTATTCTTAATATTTGAGTGTAATCCTAGATTATTCTTTATCTTATTCTAAAATTAAGAAATCATGTTATATTTTATTTAAGTTAATAATATTATTGTTATTGTCATAATTATAATAAGATATTAGCTTAAGAGAAGTGCATGTCATTTATTTATTAATTAGGATTACATTCAACATTAAATAAATCTAAAGTTTCAGAAGAATTTATGAGATTACAATTTTACATTCAAAAGTGAATCTTAAGTGGCATAGATTTTCAAAGAACATTTTAAATTATAAGAATTAATGTTTTAACTAATCAAAACACTGAGTTGCTTAGAAGATATTTAGAAGATGGATAAAAAAAAAAAGTATTTGCTTTAGATCTTTGTAGAAGAAAGAAATTTAAATGTAACCTTAATGGCATATGTTTTTAATATCAAGATTCTTTTACTTAAGCTAGAGTGAGTTGAGATTTTTCCTCCTCTTCATTTATTAATATAATATTACTTAATGCTTCCCTGATATATCTTTGTATTGTGGCATATGTTATAAACCCACTGAACTAGTTATTGAGAGATCTTTAAGGTTTAGAATGGTGCTTGCATGTTTAATTTTATTATCGTTGCCATTTTTTCTTAGGTTATAATATATAGGGATAAACTATTAATTTATAAATACTGAATGTTGTATAAATTACTCTATAAGTGCAGCATATAGAGAATTGGAATACAAAATGGAACATACACTTCATATTGATTTTATATTTCATGTGTGGATATTTGCATACTATACTAATTTATAATTATTCAGAGATTGCTTTATTATATATCAAAAGTAAAAAAAATGTATACGTCTATTGAAAAATGAATTTTAACAGAGAAATTTTGATATCATTTCACATTTTTACAAAAAATTATACATATTGAAAAAATCATAACCAAGGAATTGCAGATAAATTTAATAGAAAGAGGAGTCTGGAATAAAGAATAGTTTAAAAATCCACATAAACAATAAAGACAAAACAAAATTTGTTTAATATGTGTTACAAAACCATTATCAAAATGTATAATCATTTACTGCCAGTTTTGCATAAGAGACTAGTAAATCTCTTTGAAGTGTAATTGTTTCTAGAGCATTGACAAAAGCAGATTATCGGGGATATAAATTAAAAAAGAAATGGCACTTAAGCAAAATTAACAGACACCAAAAATTTCAGTCTTGGCTTATATCATGAATTTAATATCTTCTAGAATTAATTCATATGCAATACAAATGTAAATTTAATAGACCTAATTTCTTTTGAATACTTTTAAAACATCTTTTTTAGCAACTATTATCTTAATACAACTAAAGAAAAAATAAATTTATTTAACATTTAGAATTTTTAGCGTAAGAAGTAAATTTTATTAACTATATAATTCATCTTGGGAAAATAGTTTTGTGAGATGAAAGAACCTATATTAATGTTAACAGGTCAAATTTAATATATATATATTATTACAATTGGCTTCTTTAAATTTTTGTAAATGATAATTCTTTCTGTGTATTTGATCTTCTAATTCAAACACACATTTTTTGCTCTTAACCCTACATCTTTTTCTTCTCTCATTTTTTTATCTCATTGAAAGAGAGCAAGATTAATGTTCATTTCATTTTATTCAACCCAAGTATTAATTCAGCAGATTTACATGAAGACGCAAGCAGCAAGGGGAATGGATATAGGAAAAATTTCTTTATAATAGGCAATCTGTGAATTCCTCTACACTAAAGGATTTCCCAGTTGCTGACTTTGGAAATTGTATTGATAAATTAATAACTAATATAAATAAATATAGAACGAATTCAGAAAATTAAATAAATCAAAATTCAGTTTAGAGATTACTGTCAGCATCTAAAATGATAATTGTTTTTTTTTTTAAAAAAAAAAAAAGTATTTTTAAAGCAAGTTGTTTTGGTTGAACTTGAGTTTATTAAAGTTTTTTTTTTTTTTTAATTGGCATTTCTTGCTCTATGAAATAATTAAAAAGAAGCTATTGATGTTGGAAACTAATCTAACAATGAACAATTGCCAATAAATTACTAAAGTTAAAACGTTTAAATTTAGACGTTGTTTAGTACTAGGATTGGAAATAGTAATAATAGTCGGAACTTTTAAACAGTAATTAATAAAAAATTTAAAAAGCCAGAATTTTTTTTATTTTTTAAATAATATGTTTCAAACCATGATTTATACCATGGTTCAAGCTAGGCAAGACTTGTTTAAAAATAGATTGTTCTTTTGTGCAGATGTATCTACTATACATTCGCATACAGACTGTATAGAAATATTAATCAATTTATATTTAAAGGGATTTATATTTTATAATTATTTTAACTTATTAAAGATTGTACTGACATAATAAATTTTATGACAATTTTTAAATCTCTTCCCTTTTTTGGTTCCTTTTGCTTTCTAAAAGCTATTAATTAAAATAGCAATTTTTCTTATGCAACTGTAAATTCGACTTTTGAGCGTTTGCACTCTATGGTAAAAAAAACTTTATAATAAATAATAATTTCGAAATCTATTTATGACCTCATATTCATAGCATTGAAAGTTAAGTGGGAGAGTGCATAAATGTATTCAAATTATAGGCCATTTTTCGATAAGGGAAGCAGGATTCCTTTTTATTGATGTAATTGTGATTGTTGATTATATGGCATGTTTCTTTAATCTTGCGCTTGATATCATGCATGTTATATTGGCAACTGTGAGCTCAAAAGTGCTATGAATATGAGTCCATAAGTAGGCTTTGAAAGTGATATGCTTGAGTCAAAACTTATTTATTATAAACTTTTCTTAACATAGTGTCCAAGCACTTGAGAGTCGAATTTATAAAAGCTATGTGAATAATATTTGCATGGCTTATACTATTCCACTCCAAACTATTTAAGTATGAAATTTCAAATATTTTAAAACATTTGTTAAATAAAATAATGTAATTTTCATATCTTTACTTTGTTGAGAAATGGTCAGTATATATCATACTCATTACAGCTGTAACATGCATTTGAATCAGTATAGATAATGTTTTTTTAACAGATCAAGTATTTTAAAATCATTAAAGAGATTTTGGTGCTAGAATTGGTAAACACTGGAAGTATGAAAGTTCAGTAAGTAAATATAAATATTAACATCAAAATGAGATGTGAAATAAAAAAAAGTATATTGAAATGTTTTCCCATCTGACTAGGTCTCTGTTACACATATAATGCGCAAGTTGATCAAGTTATGCAAAAAGAAGAAAGTTGTATTTCTATTTCTAAAAAACATAACTATATTTCCTGATCAACTCTACCTAGTAATTGTTATGATTTATGCTATCGAAATTAGTTTTTAATTTATTTGAAAAGTGCCAGGATTCTGTAAGAATCCACTGAAATCATCACATAACATCTCGTAAATTAAAAAGAAAAATGTTTTTAAAGAATTGGTATTAGATTACACCTAACTTAGAATTATTCCCTAAATATTATTATTCCTGGAACTTATTAAACATATTGGCAAAGGTAAATTATATTTTTAAATATCACCAAACTAATATTAATAAATTTAATAATAATTAATAACTATTATTAATAACACACAAATGAAAAGTTGATATTAGAAATATTTTTTTTATTCTAACAAATTAAAATATTTAATGCTAAATTGTTAATTAAATAAACTGGAGAGAACACACACTAATCCAAACATGAAGCAATTAATAAAAAACAACAGTTTCACAATTAAAAAGTTCTTGGGTAAATAAGAGTCTCTTGATCAATAAAATTAAAGTCTCTATTGGGATTCTATTATAAGCCTATATTTGTAAAATGGTTTGTCAAAAATTTAGTCACAATCGGGAATAATAATGAGTCATAGCTTACCGTTAAGTTTAGTGAGAAGGTTGTAGATTACTATGCATAGTTTTTTGGGTTAGAATGAGCTCGGCCATTGGTTATAAGTTGATCTTGTGGTCTATTCTCCTAGTCAGTCATGAAGGCTTTTCTGGTGTCCATCTTCAGCCATGATGTCCGCAGAAGCTTCGGTTCACTCTGACATGCAGAATTATTTCAGTGTAGGGCAATCCTGGATATATTTTGTTATCCAGGACCAACTATAGAGAAACAGACGAAACAAGGCACTGATCAAACTGGCTTCTCTCTTTTTATACTCGAGGCCCAATTTTCAGATTTCTGTGCATATCTTTTGTTTCTCAAAATATACATTGATAATCTTGTAATTCTTTATAAAATTTCAATTACAAAGTTCTCTTTTTTATCAAGTCTTTTGGCCATCTTTAATTAGCTAAAATATTTTTCTTTTAGCTTATCTAGATTACATTCAAATATCGGCCTTTCAAGCTAATTGTGCATGTGCTTTGTGAGTGTTAATGATAAATGAATACTTTCCTTTCCAATACAAGATATAGTATTTATGCAGGAATAAAATGAATCCACCTATTCCTACAACTCAAATGCTTATATATGAGTAAATCTGAAGTACTGGCAAGGAAAGCGTGAGGAAAGCATTTGAGTTGTAGGAATAGGTGGATTCATTTTATTCCTGCATAAATACTATATCTTGTATTGGAAAGGAAAGTATTCATTTATCATTAACACTTGCAAAGCGCATGAACAATTAGCTTGAAAGGCTGATATTTGAATGTAATACAATTGTAAACACAGCACTATATAAAAATAAATGCTTATTTACTTATCTAGATTAGTGATTTATGTGTCTTTTGTTCTCTCCAATTTTTACTTTTATTTTTAATTACGTAAAAAAAAAATATGAAAGACAATTTTAACTTTCACTGTACATTTTTAAAAAAATAAATTATACTACTAAAAAAAAAAATCTAACTTTACTCTTTTTTTTTAGCTTTTACCAAATGCCAATATATTTGTACCATATATAAATAAATGGTACAATATATTATAAATGGTCAATGAACAGACACTCAAATGAAGGTAATGCAGAATTTATTACATATTAATTAGCAAAATGCAAATAATTTAAAATATGCTTAATGGATTTAACACAATCAGAGAATCATCATTTAATGAGATGCTAAGTAAAGATCAACAAAACAAGAAACCAAATCTACTAAAACATACAATATTAATAATTGATATTTATAATCTTTTGTAATACTCCACTAATGTTAACCTAGAAGCCATAAATTGTTTCAAAGCATTAATAGAATTTGAGGATTGATCTAACTTTAACTTTAATTAGATCAATGAGAAAGTGACAGATACAGTATAAAAATATCTTGGTAGGAATAAGAATGCATCAATTCATTAGCAATTGTATTCAAGAAAAAATAAATATGAAAATAATTTTAAATGACTCAATTACAAGAACTGAATATCTAAAAGTATGCAGAAGAGAATAAAAATCTCAAAGATATAAAATTATATCTTATTATGGGATGAAAAATTGTTTCAGAAATATGAGAGGAAATGTGGCACAATTACTAAAAACAAATATGAAATTAATATGAAGTACATAGAAAATTTTGTAAAGAAGTACATAGCAATTTTAAAAAATAAATAAAAAGTATTCCTTAAAGTAACTGTACCATTTAAAATCTCAAACTTTTAATAAAGAGATGAGATATATAATTAACTTTATGTAAAACAGAAAGCTCCAGGAACTGATAGGGTTGTTGTTGATATAAAAGATTCTAATGAAGAAATTTAAAAAAGCAATGTTGTCAAAACTATAAATATTTGTTCCATCAATTCTAAATATGTTATTTAATAATAATATCAAAAAATATCAATATAGGTCTTTGAATTCAATTCATAGAAAAGAATAAGCTATACTTAAGTGCTATCCAAATATTTAAAAAAATTATAAAGAGAAATAATGAATATAATTTACTATTTTACATTGGGCTTGTAGCTTTGGGGCAGAAGCATTTTTATTTATAATTAAAACTTTGGAACATCATAAAGTTGACTGAATACAATGCTAAATTCGGAAAAATATTTATTACTATGTAACAGTAAGGAGTAGATTGCTTTAGTGACATTAAAAATATTAACATTGAAAATAGTATTTAATAGGGTGATTACTTTTCTCAAAAGTTTTTACCACAGTTATGTGAATTAAAATAAAAGCAAAAGGAATACGAATATGTAATCATATTCAAAAACATATGTAATTACATTCAAGAACAATAAAAGCAAAAAAAAAAAAAAGAAGAATCATTTATATTAAAAAACTAAAACAATGTTTTATATCTTTGCAAAAAAGAGAGAGAGAAAAGAGTGATAGTAATTCATTAAAAAAAATTATCTTTAAATATAGTGTTCAAGTTATTAGTACAGAAACATAATGGATAAAATTAATTATAGAATTAAATTTAGACAGAATACTTTTATTAGAAATAACTTAAAATATATCTACTCCAAAAGAGATTAATAAATATTCTATTAGTGCTTGCTTATTGATCTGAAGTATTTAATAAAAAAGCATTACAGAGACCACAGAGTGAAATATGGATAAAAAAAATATGTTAAAATTAACAAAAGGAAAATAAAATAAAAGAGGAGTATGTAGATGATAACAAAATGGCTAACATAAGTATTAATGAAATCAAAAGATTGAAATATATATGGAATGTGCATATTGAAAATTGAAGTTCTAAGTTAGACCATTAAATTGCTATGAGCCCTAGAAATAGATCACATGAATTGGATGAGATAGTAGGGAAAAGAAGCTACACTTAGAAGTAACTGAATTAAATTATGGAAGATCTAGCTTGTGGATTTATAATGTTTGAAGATATCTCCATGATTGAAGTTTGATTCTAGGTGAGTTTTGAAATATTTTCAGTAACTTAAGATTTCCATGGAAGCTTAAAATTGTTATTGGATAGTTGGCCATAATCAATCAGTTAGTTATGCAATTAGCTATTTTTAACTAGAATTAAAACAAATAATCAATAATTGACTAATTTGATATCTTATCATTGGTTTTAAGTAACCAACCCATAGACAAAAACAGCTAACTATTCAATATTGGTTAGGAAAATGGTTTAGCTATTGTTAGATAAAAAGTAAAACAAAGATGAAAAATACATTTTCATCATCCAACAATTAGTAAACCTGGAGAGTACTATTGTCTTTTCCTTCACTGTTTCTGGTTGTTGGAGAGACCTTTATCTTGCAGTGTATTATTTAAAAACTCTTTTATCTACCTTTTACCTATATATAAAATTTTATGTAAATAAAGGGAGTAAATCACTCTGCCCCAGATTACGGTTCAAAAGCACTCTAAATGTTGAACAAAGGATCAACAATAGAATGAATCTATCTGTTCTTGGAGCTATGATATTTATAAGCATACCTTTGTCAAACTGTTGGAAATTCAGAGGAAATTAATTTATCAGTCAGATACAATATGGCACTTGTGAGTTATGAAACTCATAATTAATTATACAATGCTGGAGACAGAATCTCACTTTTAATACCTTGATTGTAATAATTAAACAAGATTTAATATGTAAACTTCAAATTAAACATAGCTCTCTCTCTCTCTCTCTCTCTATATATATATATATATATATATATATTGTAACCGGACCGCCATACAACCCTTTTATTACATTAGTTGTAACAATTTTCTGATGAGCATGCTGTAGGAAGGAACTATCAATTGACATTCCTAATGCAGATGTTAATGCCTCCTACAACAATATTTCCTGCTCATCAGAGGATGTAGTACCATAAAGACTGGGAACATCTAAACATTTATATGTTTGGTTTTCCAAACAGCGCCATTAGAGTTCCATCTTACTACAACCTGACTGGCCTAGGTCTAGTTATGTCAGACGTAGCTCAGAAAACATGAGATTCTCATGAACCAGTGCTATAACTGATGAGTGATGCATTAAAACAAAACAAAACTGGACAACTGGATAACCAATTTAATTTTTAGTAACAACAAAAAAAAAAAAATTTATTAAATAACAATTAATTAGCAATTTCTAACAAAGTTCATTAATTCCTCTATGAGAATAAGCTTGGAAACATTCTAATTCAATAATAGTTCGTTTTGAATTCATTTATGGGAAGAAGCTTGTGAATATTCTAATTCAACAATAGTTCATTAATTCCTTTATGAGAATAAGCTTGGGATTATTCTGATTCAACAATAGTTCATTTCGAATTCATTTAATAGTTCATTTTGAATTCATTTAAGAGAAGAAGCTTGGGAATATTCTAATTCAATAATAGTTCATTTTTGTATTCCTTTATGAGAAGAAGTTTGGTAGCAGTTAAGTATTTATGATTTATATAACATTTCGTTATTTTATGAATCATTACTGATTGGTAAATATTTGAACTCAACAATTCTTGGTTTGTAGAGCATTTATCATTTGATAATTGAGGTATTTATACTTTAGCCAAGTATAGAAGTATATTTTTACACATAAACTTTGTTACATTATAATAAGTTTAGAAGCAGTTAAGTATTTATGATTTATAGAGCATTTCATCATTTTATGAATTATTACCGATTGGTAGACATTTAAATTCAACAATTCTTGGCTTGTGGAGCATTCATCATTTGGTAATTAAAGCATTTATAATTTAGTCAAATATAAAGGTATATTCATCTACATAAATTCTGTTTGGCTTGTGGAGCACTTATCATTTAGTAATTAAAGTATTTATAATTTAGTCAAATATAAAGGTATATTCATCTACATAAATTCTGTTTGGCTTGTGGAGCACTTATCATTTAGTAATTAAAGTATTTATAATTTAGTCAAATATAAAGGTATATTCATCTACATAAATTCTGTTTGGCTTGTGGAGCATTTATAATTTGGTTAAACATAAAGCTATATTCATATACATAAATTCTGTTTGGCTTGTGGGGCACTTATCATTTAGTAATTAAAGCATTTATAATTTAGTCAAACATAAAGCTATATTCACACACATAAATTCTGTTTGGCTTGTGAAGCATTTATAATTTAGTCAAATATAAAAGTATAATAAAGGTGTCTTAATATTTATTGAACAAATTCTATGCAATTATTTCAAAAATTCACTTTGTAACGTATGATAATTATGTTTTAGTATTTTATAAAAATTACCTTCCAGTTTTATAGTCCATTTTATTCAAAAGAAGGCGGGTTATTTCATCGATGGAAAGTCATGGCATAGTGTGGAGAGAGTGGAGCTTCTAATTTATTCCAGTTTCATTACAATTTCTCTAGTAAAACTTTTTAAAAAAATTTATTTTCACGTTTTGTTAAAGCTCTCTGTGTAAGACGAGAGAGAGAAAAAAAAAATTCTTTTTTTTTCAACGACGTGTCTAATTTGAATACTGCCTCAGTTTAACTCAAATATCTTTTTTTTTCTTTTTAATGGTTGGATAATTAATTTCTTTTTTTTTTTTTATATTGAGACAGATAAAAAAAAAAAAAAAATAAGACGATATAACATTTTATTCAAATCCATCAATATTAAAAACCAAAAATATGATTTTATTTTTCATTTTTAACGAATCACAACTTTATTGCGTTTCCAATTAAACTGAATCACGCTAGACGTTTTTTAAATGGGAGGGGGTCTTTTGAATATTTATATGAGGAAACATATATGTTTCAATATATATATAAAATATCCATTAATTAAAAAAAAAACAATATTGTAATTATAATTGAAATAATATTTTAACGGTTTACAAACAATTATAAATAATTCTTAAATCCGCAGAAGTACTTTTGGTTACTTTCTAACCTGCCTCAACTGCCATTAAATTCAAAAACCAAAAGTGGAAGCAAACATCATCAATTCAAATTCCACGAATCTTGTATTTTAATGTTAGAAGCTTGTCGATGTATTAAATGCATTTTATTCCTGTTTATAAAAATTGCCTCTTTAATTTTTCTTTTACTATGGTTTCTCTCTTCATGAAGAATTTGGTTTTTGAATTTAATGGCAGTTGAGGCAGGTTAGAAAGTAACCGAAAGTACTTCTGCGGATTTAAGGATTGTTTGTAATTGTTTGTAAACCATTAAAATATTATTTCAATTATATATATATAAACAAAAGTATACCCCCCCAGGCTATGAATTAAAAGCTCTTTAAATGTTGAACAAATGATCAAGAATAGAATGAATCCATGTATTCTTGGAACTCTGATATTTATAAGCATATCTTTTTGTCAGCAATGTTGGAAATTCAGAGTAAAATTAATGTTAGCCAGATAGAATATGCCATTTAAGAGTTATTAAACTTGTAATCAATTATCAAGGCTGGAACTAGAATCTCACTTTGATTGTAATTATTAAACAAAATTTAATATGTAAACTTTAAATTAAATATAGCTCAATATATACATAAATGAAGAAAGGGTGGTTTATTTCAAACAGCTACCATACCATTAATAAAACATGCATTCAACTCTCAATAAATAGAATGTGTAAATAATTTTAATAACATTTTACCTATAAATATTGCAGCATACCAGCCACTTTATGAGTGCTATAAATCTGACTTCTCCAGCCAAAAGTATGCTCAGTTTCTGTTATTAAATAAAGATAACAGAATAAGCCAATATTAGAAACATTTTGGCAATTAATTATAAACAAAGGAAGTTAATCATCTTTTCCTGAAGTGAATTTATTCTATTCTTGTTCTTTTGTTTAACATTTTGAGTGCTTTCAATTCATAGCTTGGGGGAGAATGATTTACTTCCTTTGTTTACATACACATTAAGCTATATTTAAGGATTTCACATTAAATCTTGTTTAATTATTACCATCAAAGTGTTAAAAGTCAGATTCTGTCTCCAGCCTTGTATACTTGATTATTCAATACTTATTTAATTTCTTTTCTCTCAGCAGTTGTAACTCAATGTAAACACATTTGTTGTGTCTATTAAGAAAAGATTATATGTTATCCACAAATATGCTTAGCATGCTTTCAACTATCAAATAGACATACATATTCATAGAATTCACTTGTTATAATTTTGATTGTTATGAATATGATTATTTGAAAGCATGCTAAGCATATTTGTGGATAAAATATAATCTTGTCTTAATAAACACTATGAACATGTTTACATTGAGTTATAATTAATTATGAGTTTAATATTCCATGTGGCTGATAAATTAATTTCATTCTATTCTTTCATTCTATTTTTTGTTCAACATTTAATAAAAGGTATTTTTAATTCATAGCCTGAGGGAAGGTGACTTACCCCCTTTGTTTACATATGCACTGAGCTATGTTTAATTTAAAGTTTATAAAATTTTATATGTAATTTTATTAATATTAGATGATGATATTATTTTTAACTGTGTAACCATTTCGTTGGAAAGCACATATTTGTCAAAATCATTTTTAAAAATATCAACTTTCTTTTTTACTTTTATATTAAACTTTATATTTTGTGTTATTTCAATGTTTTGAGTTTTAAAAATTTTTTAATTATCATTTTTAAAATGAATTATCAATTGAACACTTAGACATATTATTAAAATCATACATAAATATGATGGATATAATTAACTTTCTTTTTTTAAAACTAATAACCATAAATAAAATTTTAAAAAATTCCATTTTTTAGTGATTTTATTAACATTTTTTTATTCAACTTAGTTTTTTTCATATTAATAGATGCTTTAAACTTTAATATTTAAAGTTTAATAATTATGTTTGATGTTTTAGGACGCACTGGAGTGCTTATTGCCTGTTATCTTGTATATGTTTTACGAATGCCAGCTAATGAAGCAGTTCATTTTGTTCGATCAAAAAGGTAATCATTCAAGGAATATAAAGCATACATATATCGAAATACTGTTAATTACCTAATCTAGAGTATCTAAATGATCAAATTTTATGAGTTTTATTCTAATTTTTATTTTTTATTAAATAATCTATCAAAATTGTGTGTGCATCATTTACTATTAGTTAATATGCTAAACTATATTTTTTTTAATATCAAGAGAATAAAAAAGGGCTGCTAATGATGATGGTGTTTTGTTTAAGTTTTTTGTTTTTGAATATTTGCTTTTGTGTTTTAATATTGTAAAAAAAAAAAAGAACTTTATTAATTATTGATGATGAAGCTGAAATCATAGGACTATTATTTTACAGTGTAAAATAATTTTAAATATGAGATCAATTTTAGTTGTTAAAGAAATATCCAGGAATTTATCTGCTAATTATTGAAGTATATTATTGATTTACTTATGATGTTTTATTATTGCTTTGCCATGCCTTTCAGTTAGTCTTACAGATTTTTTATTATTCTCATAATATAAAATAGAAATATTCATGAGAATAAAACTTTTGCACTATTACATCAGCATTCTTTCTCTAGCATATCAAACAAAGAAGTACATATGATTTTAAATTAAATCTAACCTTTAAAAAATGAACAAAATGAAGTTTTATAATTTTAGATGAATAATAAAGGAATAAAAGAAAATCATTTGATAAAACTTTTTAGTATACTAATGAAAGAATGTCCAGTACAGTTGAAGTATATGATTTATATATATAAGATAAGGAAAAAAAGAGATTAACATTTATTTGGTAATTTTGAATATAGAATAATTAGGGAAGTTAAGTAGATTTTTATAGTATAACACTTTAAAAATTAAGCAAGTCAATATATTTAGAGACAAAAACTGTTGTAGAAACCATTCAGCAGCATTAGACAATAAATATTGATTAATAGGTGATGAGCTAAATATAGGAACAACAATATGCATCATGATAATTGCTTAGTTAATGACTGGCATTAACATTGTTTTATGTCTGATTCAGTTTTATCTACTATTTTATCTTAGAAC
The DNA here is from genome assembly GCA_028023455.1 of Epiperipatus broadwayi. Classification (NCBI taxonomy): domain Eukaryota; kingdom Metazoa; phylum Onychophora; class Udeonychophora; order Euonychophora; family Peripatidae; genus Epiperipatus; species Epiperipatus broadwayi. The sequence continues at coordinate 10,316,687 of JAQFVV010000003.1, forward strand.
CAGTTGCATATTCTAAGAAATGAACATAAAGATCTTATTATATATTAATCTATTGATATATGAAGGTTGTTTCTCGCAAAAAAATATATCCTCATTAACTGGCTACCATTTTAAATGGTAGCTTATGTTTATTATGTTGAAAAATTTTATTAGCTATTACTTGTAAACAAGTAAGACCCTCCTAAAATGAGAGATATTGAAAAAAACAAAGTTAAAAATAAATTTTGTAAATCAGTCTCTGAAAAACAATAATATTTACATACATTATGGGCACAGAGGCAAACTTTAAAAATGCATACTTTAAACATTATTGAAAGGAATTGTTATGAAAAAAACAATGAATGTTTAGAAAAATATATATAAATTAAAAATATTTATATATTAAATATATTTGGCTGCCAAGCGCATACTATATCAGCACCTATATTTGTATGATTTTTTTCAATACAATATCTTATTTAATACCTATTTCAATTTAGCATCTGAAGCAGTTACTTTATTATCTCATGCATGGGACCAGGCTGCATGGGCAAGTCCATTAGTTTATGTTAGTTCTAATGATGCTGTTTTTCAAACTTTTTTCTTCAGACAATTATTCTTTTTGAAAAACTTCATTAAATATTGTCTAATTTTGTTTTGAATATATTCTTTCTTAGATATTTTCCCAATGAAAGCAATTGTTATTGCATTCTTTCAAATTGGATTTGAAATAGTCTTTATTTTGTTTCATGTAAGACTTCTGTAAAAATATACAAAAAATTTTTAGATTTTTGTCCCATTATGAATACAATAGACAAGGACTTTGTGATTTTGTTCTTTAAAAATTTGATGAATAAAAACTAGACATAGCAGTGCAAACATACTTGGAAAAAGAAATGACCTTCAGAAAAAAATATTGGATTTAATTCTAAGAGCCTTTTGTTTGTATCTTGTTTAACTCATAAACTCAATTTATTGGTAAACAATTCTTCTAACATTTCTTTTGAAGCAGTATTTTTTTAATCTGATCCAGCACTTATGACAAGATTTGCTATTGTTTTAATATGAAAATATGTATGATAATACTATCAAAAAAACATTTGTTTTTGGAGTGTAGGATATTGAAAGGAACTCAGAATGAATTATATAAAAAATGGGAGAAATTTAAAGATAAAAGAGTGAAAAGGACATAAATGTTATGATTTTTCATGTATGTTTCTATAAAAAATAGGGCCCTCATAAACCAAATAATTGAATTAATGAAACAGTATTTATTAAAATAAAATATGAGAAGAAAAAGAAATGAATCATGGTTGAGGAAATGACTAGGAAAATTATTTGATAATGAGTAAGTAGATAAATTTATTGTGATATATAATGGTTTCACAGGTAGGGAGTGTGAAAAATAGGAAAACAAAAAAGAAAAGATTTTATGTTGTTAATTAGCTATATACCATAATAATTTCCATAGCTTTAAAAATATTTACATATATATTAATCTATAAGGTTAGGACTTAAATTAAAAAGCATGAACTCTTGGGAAAATTCTGAATGGATTTCATTCAGGGAAATAGACAAGGAATAATTTATTCATTGATTCTCTATTGAAATGTTTTATAGGAGAAATTAACAATTATTTATAGCATTTTACATATAGAATAGTTTATTTAAAAATCTTGATAAGGAAATTTTTTTATAAAACCCAAATATGAAATTGGATTTAAAAAATGTATTGTCATCTTTACTATTCATTTCATTTCTTTGAGAATTGAAGATTGTTGTAAAAAGTTTAGGGATAGGGATGAAGATTCCCACTGGGGGAACCAAAGAAGTTCTTTAAAAAACTGCTGCCTTTTTTTTCTTTTTTCATTTTTTTTACAATTAATATGGTGTTTTTTTGTAAATATTGTAAAAATTATGGTGCCATTCTGAAAAAGTATGCAGAGATAAGAAGAAATTTGAAATTTAAATTTAATGAAAAAACAAAAGAAAACTAAAAAATAGCAAATGGAAGAAATTAAAGAAGTAAGGAATATAAGTATTTAGATATTTTGTTAAATGGATAAATAAATTATAGAGTGAATTGGAAATTGGAATTAAAAACAAAAGTTTAAAAAATGGATTTAAAATGTAGTGTATTTCTCATATAATAAATATGAGATGTGTGGAATAATTTGGAAAGGGATTATGGTACCTGCTTTAACATTTGGAAATTAACCATTTTTAATTTTCAGTTTTGACAACATAACAGAACTTTGTTCAATCATTTTCATCACTTCTATTTTTGCTAGACCACCAATCAAAACAAAATAACTATATATATATATTGAAACAGTAAGATCTGCTTTGCAGATCTTCATTTTATCTTTTCTCACCTTTTTCCTACCCTCATACCTTAGTTTAAACCCCAGTATATCGTAGTATGTCTGCAATGCGATTATATACCGAAAATCCCGCTCAGTTTTAAACCACGAGTACAACGCTCGTGTTATATATAATTGTATAACTCATGCCCAATATAAATAAAATATATTAAATTATGTATATGTTCACATAAAAGAGATTTATTTAAAAAGTAGGTTATATAGGTCGTAATTGTGCACACACTGTGATATTTATTTTAAAACTTATGTTAAAATAATAAATTGTTATTTAAAATTATTTTGTTTGAATCTGTTTACAAAAATATATTAGTCTTAATATTTGTTTTTGATTTAAAATAAAATTTATATTCGTTTTGTAAATAGATTCAAATATTGAAAATTAAAAGTAAAATAATTTTCTTTTAGATTTAAAATCACGCCATATATTTTCTGTTTAAAATAAATAAGGGCTGGTAGGAACAATAGTTTTAATTATTTAATGTTATAGAAGCTTATCTAGAAATGCAGCATATGTCCACTTAAGGTCTTTTCTTTCAATTAGCAAAAGTTTGTTTTAATTAAATCAAAGTTGTGGTCCGAATGTCGACAGGGAAATTAACAATAGAAATTAATTAAAATTTTGTTGAATTCCTTTAGACATTCGGATAGGATTGATTACAGCTGATAAGTGAGCAAAGTTTGGAATATTTTTGTAACACTCCAGGGCAGTTGTATTGCACAATTTCACTATATATATTGTAACGGTATTGTCTGATATACCCGGATGTTCCAGTCTGCAAATACATTTGAACACACAAATCAACTTTAACAATCAGCTGGTTTGTCCATAATATATATATTCCAACTTACTTCCAATCTAAAAGTGCTGGTGCACTTATCTGCCATATTCCAAAGTTGATAGTGCCTAATGCAACAAACCAGTCCATCCACATATACAGGTGAAAGAGAGCAAGCTCGCATCTAACTACTGTCAGACCTAGGGTCTTCATGTAGGATGCTAGAGATAAAACGATGAACTACCTGACTCATGATTACATCCATCTTCAATAGACTAGCCTAAGCATCATCCACTAAATCTACATGCAATCCAAATCAATTCATCTCACATCTTACCACTCTTTTCCAAAACCGTTGCCTCAGATGTTCGAACTCAGGAAGAATTCGCATTCGACTCTCTTAACAGATATGTATCTATGCATACTCTTAATTAATAACTAAAATAACATGTCATATCTACTAAACAAAATTTAACCTGTATTTAATGTTCTCTCTCATGCTTAATAAACAATAATGTGGATGTGTGCATGTGTAAAATATTGGTTATAAGATGCAGTGTAAGTGCTTAATTGAATATAAATGCTGGATCAACAAAACTACAGAGATCCTGTTAATTAACACAACTTCATAATATTTATTTAAAAACAAAAATAGGATATATTTAAACATAAATATAAATTCTTAAACAATTTAGAAAAGCAAAAAAAAAAGTTTCTAGATAGAAAAATATTTAAAAATCTCAATAAAGAAAAATATTGAAAAAAATGATGCCCATAAACTACTTGGATATCTCTATGTATTTACAGTTTCTATGTCTATTATGATAATAATAATAATAAAAAAGATTAATTCATAATGAGATTGCCAACTCTAAGTAAATTTAACTGCAACCTTAGATATAATAATTGTGAAAAAAAGTATGCTGATAACACAACACAGAATATGATAGAACATAAGATAAAGAATACTACTTAAAAGAAAAATGTTAGTCATTTATTCAATTTATCTTAAGAAATATTACTAACATATATATAATTAGTCGTGTCATGTGGTACATATTTTATATCGGTGGCTTTTAAAAAAAATAATAATAATAAAAAAATCTCTTACTGTAAAATAGTCTAGTGAAGCACTTAACTGTTTGTGCATATTTCTATCTCATATCTGTCAGTAGAAAGTAAATCATCTAAACTTTATTTTAAAAAAAATAAACTTTTCAACCTATCCCCCCTCTCCCCTTACTCTCTTGATATTTTTCCATATTGGATTGTTCCCTCTATATAATTAGCAATAGCTTTTTCCAAATATGAGATAAAAATTAAAAACAAAAAATACAAATTGATACAAAAAATAAAATAAATCATAATTTACAATTTTCCTTTATACAAAGTCCTTACGGTTGATGTATTTTGTTAAATAGATGTTGGTAGAACTCCAGTTTGATTTCCAGAGCATCCTGAAGGTATTTCAGTGGTCAGTTGGTATGTAGTTTGGTGTTATTCATCCCATAGGTTTTTATCCGGTGTAAATCTCAACTCCTCAGGCAATTTAACTATAGACAGTCCCATTTTTATATTTTTATATGGCCGTAGTCGATAGAAAAATGCTTCAACCCCAACACAATTATGTTCTTTAGCCAAAATATTTCATGCTTGAACTGTAGATATACAACTTTACATAAATTTGTAGTCTAATAAAATATTTTTATAGAGAATAAAACTTAACTGTTTTAATTTCTTTTTTTTTTTCAGTTCCTTTTAAACAAACATCAGGTCACTTTTCTTTTTTTAAAAATTTGAATTAATAATGATTTCCACTTCTCTATCGAATAAATCAGATTAATGTTCCACCCATTTCTTTTATTTTTTTTTTATTCAAATGTTGAATTAATTAAGAAAAAATGTCTATTTTGTAGAACAATATAAAAATAATCCTTCTCCTAAAATTAGACTTGACCGATCTTTTTTTTTGCCAACCAGAAGAAGCAGACGATTTCTTAATTGTTTCCTTTTTATCTTGGTGCTATTTCTATGATTTGAAAACAAGCATTTGAGCTTTTAAAATATTTTTTTACATTGATTCATTAAAAAAAATAATACAACACATTCTAAAATAAATTTATAATATTTTTATCTCACCTTATATTTAAAATATTGATTCACTTTCTACTGTTATAATTATTGTTTTTTTATTTTATTTAAGTCATTGTCAAATCAATTAACACAATACCAAAACAAATGACCAACATATATATAACTGTGTACAATTTTTTTTTATTAAGATTGATGCTTTCTTAGTAATAAAATTTTATTACTAATATATATGTGGGTATTTTTTTGGGGTCAATTACCCATCATTAATAACTATTTAGTAAGTAGTGATTCCACTGTTTAGAAAAAAATATAAAAACATTATCCAAAAGTGCTCTAGCAAAATCTATTTATCTTTCTACCTGCCAATTTAAAAAAAATATTTCATTATTTCAGATTGCTTAGGTAGGTTGTTGAATAGCAATTTTTAGCTACCTACACAATATATATAGGAGGGTTTTCTTTTGTTCTTCATTCTAGTAATATTCTAGCAATTATTCTAATATTCTAGCAGTTATTCTAGCACGATTTCTAGCATTAGTCTTCGAGATATTTTGTTCTAAGATTTCTGAGCACATTGCTGAGCTTTCAAAAATAATTGTCGCTGAACTCTGAGACTTTCGGATTCCAATAGCTATGTGCCTGCAAACTTAAGTATTTGAAGCCGAGTTTTCATCTTCAAATAAATTTTACCATGTTCTACAATACCACTTGAAATATCTATGAATCACCCAACCTTTAAAATTGCTAGCTTTGAAATGACAGAGTAGAGCTGGCAAAAAGGCTATTTTCCCCTCGGGAATGGCCTGCCACTGCTCTATACCATCAAATGAAGTCACATAGGAAACCCTGAAACTGCTGCTACTGCCGAAATGTGAATAATACCAGAGTTTGCTGCTGAGTCATATAAAACCTGCTGACAATCAAACTACCAGCAAATGCTTCTCCAGAGGTAACCCCAACATTAACCCAAGGCTCTTGTGATTCTCTCATATAATTAATATGCTATAGCTATTTTAAATTGTTTTCCATTTTACTTTACTTTATCATGTATTCCTTTAAAATGTTCTAATATAATCAGTAATTTTGCTCTCTATCCTTGGGTTAATATTTTATATTTATTATTCTTTCTCTTTATTTTATTAGGATAGTGTGCCAGAATAGTCTTTGACCAAGTGAGTTATTTCCTTTGTTGAAAGCAAGATGCCAATATTAAGGCATTTTAAAATTTATAAATAGTTCCCATTTTTATTATCTCATGAATCTTTTGTTCCAGGGCTATTCTAATCTTAGTCAATATGTGTAATAATTATACAGTTTAAAATCCACATTTATCAATTTTAACCTAATATGAGAATATATGTGAGGTCAATGATTAAATGTGTCACAAATGCATGATTGCGTAAATAAATCTATGCTTTCTTTTCAAACCCGCAAGCATGCATTTTCCTATTTTAAAATATATTCTGCTTTAATTTCAAAGTTCGTAATTGAGGTCGAGAATGGGCGGACTCTCTTTAAATAATTTTTGGGGAATTGATTAGGCATTTTCTCAATCTAAGTAAATCCATTTTGTATGCTTTATATACGTTAGTCGAGTATTGCTAGTAAGTGAATTGGTTGTCGAGACCACTTTGTGTCTCTTAAGGGCTTTAAGTGGCCAAGACCATTCCCCTTTCAATTTCTGCATTTCCCGGGCAGAGTGTGTACTCGAATGTCACACCTGGGAATTAAATGCAGCCATCGCCCAGTTGCTAAGTTTTGTATGAGTCCAGACTTCAGCTGCTCGTGACACCACATTTCTGCAGATCAATGGTCAGACGCCCTCCGTAGTTGTTTCACATATTCACTATAATTTTACTTATTTATATTTTACAAAGCATCCATGATTTAAATGTATCGCACTCTCCATCCTTTAATAAATTCCTTATTAGCAATACCAACCTCCCAATATAACTTTAATTATAATTATAAAATAAATGCCTTGATCACACCCCCACTTTATCACTTAATAAGCTTTGGTCCATGCTATTTTTGAAATCAAGAAATATATTAAACCTTAATGTTCAAATGTTTTATTAAACTTTTATAATTTACTCAAAGCACCTCGCACATCTTCCCATCTCTTTTAAGCACATTATTGTAATACTATATTAGCCTGAGGGATAGACTATATACTTAACAACCTTTTAATGTAATTTTTATGGAATGTTATGCTAACAGCCATTTTAATAAGCATCCCTGTCTCATATAAGCAGACAGTGTGTGTTATATATATATATATTTCTTGCTATATATATAAATCTTTTAAATCTTATAAACTAATTTTGATCTTTTATTTTATTGATCCCTATCTCTGTCTCGGTCTATATATCTATTTTATACATTTCTTTTGTACTATCCATAGACGTTAATTAGCAACCCAACTTATCTCATAGTATAGAGTCTCTTTGTTTCTCCCTGACCACCAGGCACCGGTAAAAGGTTATATTATTAGTAGCATCAGATGCATTATCACGTAGGTGTCACTGTGGAATTTAGACTTTAGATTTAAACCTAGGATATCTAGAAGGCAATCCCTCCTAGTGTTTAGTTTCATGTTTGGGGTTTGAATTCTGCAGTGTGTTAGCGAGATAGATGAATCTGACCATTACAATATGTATATATATTCTTGGAAACATCAAATGGCAAAATTATCTTTGTTCACATAGATATAATCTTTTAATTTTTATTCTTTATTAATACTAAACATCCATGAAAAAAATATAAATTCAATATATATTTATAGAAGTAGTCAATCAAGCAAATATTTTAGACAAGTATGAGATCAACTGACGTAGGCCTTTTTATATGTATGCATGTGTGTTTACACATAGCTTTTATGAATTTACTTTTTTGATTCCCTCTGCTTTTTAAATTAATTGTTATGCTTCATTTGCACCTGTATACTATTCTCTTTAAGTTACATAGTACTGTTTACTTTTATTTATTACTATTTTTTCCTTTTTGGGGAATGGGAGAGTTATGGTATTTATTTTTTTAAAGCAAATCTGGAAAATAAGAACTACCTTAAGAAGATTAATCACAATAAATGGAAGCTTCATGAATAGACATACTGAAAAATGTGTGGACTCATATTATAAGGAAAGCAAAAAAGATTAATCAAAGATGATTTATACAAAAAAAATCTATATTAAAAAGACATTTACCAAGACATTTTTGAGGAAATATCTTACATCATAGAACTTTTAATAATAGGGAGGAGTATCAGCCAAGCATGGGGTCATTGCCAAATGATAGAATTTCTGGAATTGATAGCATTACAATAGAAATTTTGTAAGAAATCAAGAAGAATCAAAGGAAAATTATCAATTCATAGGAAAATATTTTTCATGTGATTGTCATCTGCCTATATTGGTCTGATAGTATCTAATAATAATATTAATTATAATAGAATACACAGTGCATCCTAGTAAAAAAGACAATAGATTAACTAACATATCTTAATCTACACATGTTTACATAAAAGATAAGTTAGTTATTCATTACAAAAATTTTAAGATGCTACCATAACTCTGTGTCATATAATACTAAATCATCCATGCCCTTTACTACTGTTACACAATGCTTTATTTAAACACCCTGCAGTTGAAGTTAGGAGATATAAAATAAAAGTTCTGAAGAAGATTGCTGGAGCAATTGAAACTGTAAACTGTAAAAGAGGGTTGTAAATAAAGCATTGTGCAATGGTAGTAAATTGCATGGATGATTTAGTATTATTATAATATACATTTGGCAATTCAATAAAAAAGAGTAGTTATATCTTTGTATTATGAGGTATGACATGAAACATGACAGTGTTCTGCATATCTCTGTAGAAAATCTACTATAGAAAAATCCTCTGACATTTAATTTGGTTTTAAATTGAAGAAAACTGCTATTAAAATATTTGAAATGATTCAAACTGTGCATGGCAGTAAAACCATGAGTCACAAAAATGTTTCCAAGTGGTTTGCAAAAATTCATGATGACCGAGAGAACATTGAAAAATATATATGGGCAGGCACTTCAAACACATTCGGAAATGGAAGAAAATATGAAAAAAGTTAGCAAAATTCTTCAAATTGATCACTATCTGACTATTAAGTCCATTGAAAATCTCATTGGCATTTCCAAAGTCACTGTTCCCCTTAGTTTAATAGAAGTTTTGAGAAAATGGAAAATTGTGCATTCATTTTGTGCTTCACTTACTGACAACTGATTAAAAAATGTCAGAATGGAAAATTGCAGAGTCATATAAAAAACTGCAATTATGGATCCAGAATTGTCAAACATCATATCAGGTGATGAGATATGGTATTTTCAATATGAATTGCCATTCAAAAATAAGACTGTGAAATGCCAATTATCAGAGGAAAGAAAACCAATACAAATGTAAATGCAAAAGATGGAATTAAAACATTGATTACTGTGGATTTTTTCTTAATTTCTAAAGGCATTATTCTCCACAAATACATTCCAGAAGATCAGATAAAAAAGCTAATGCTATTGCAGGTTTTAATTGTTTGTGGGCCAAAATTCTTTGCAAGTGGCCTTAATCTTTGTTGCACAATAATGTGCCAGGCCATGATGCATGATTGTGTGCAACATTTTAGCTGAAAAAAGCACTATTCTGCTTGAGCATCCATTTTAATTTTTTGATTTAGTTCCTACTAGCTTTTGACTAATTCCAAAATTGAAGTTGATCATAAAAGGAGCACATCATAGTTCAATTCTGAAGATCTAGAAGCGTGAAACAATGTTTCTGTAGACTATTTCAATGGAGGATTTCAAGGACTACGTCAAATATTTTTACAATCATTTTTGGTGGTGTATTGATAGTATTTTGAATAGTCAATAAAGAAAACAAAACATAAATAGTGCCTTGTATTTTATTTCATAACAATCACTTTTTATTGTGATCTACTGTGTAAATATTTTTGCTCATATTTTTAATCATTCATTTTTTAAATAATAAGTTGATTTTTTAAGAGATTCTTTCTGAATATATAAATGCATATATATATATCCACAACTTAAAGACTTTGTAATGTAATTGTTATTATATTTTCCCAAAATCTGGAATTCTAATCTGAAGAAAAACTTAAAAAATTAAATAGTTAAGAATTATTATACAAATGCAGAATTTTTTTCAAGTAGCCATCTGATATTTGTTCACTCTTATGATATCTTTTTCAATGTTTTTTTTAATGCTTGATAAGCTTTCGTACTATTTAAAAGCTGTTTGTTTTTTACATGCATGTGTATATGCAGTATATCACATAATGTATAGCATAATAATTTCTACAACTACAAAGCAAATTTTTAAATATAAAAAGAGAAGTGCTAAAAATGCTTTATCATGTATTATAGATTTTCAAAATAAAGAAATTTAATGTATAATAAAATAAAGAATATTCATTATAACGAGTAGTTGAAATGAAGTTTGTGTGTTGTGTATATATATAATAAATTAAAATGCTTAGAAATATATGAAATTTACCTAGAATGATACAATCTCCAATCACAGTTCATGAGAGTCATGACCATATCACAGGGGGAAACTGGCAATTACCTACAGTTGTATATTTCAAATACAATTAAGCCAGCCTATGAATATAATTATATTCAAAATTTGTATCTTACAGGCTTATTGACCAGTTTTTTTAATATGATGTAGTAATTATCTAATTTTAATTTCACACAATGTGGTGTTATTCTAAATAAATTTTGTATATACGTGTAAGTGTGATTGTGTGTATATGTATATATTATAATAATTATAAATATACATTACTATTTTTAGGCCCAATGCTATACAAACTCGAGGTCAGATTTTATGTATTCAAGAATTTTCACAGTATTTAGCTCCATTACGGATTGTATTTGCTCAAGGGTAAGATACATATATTTTTTCAAAATTTTGTACAATATATATATATGACAACTTGTAAATCAATCTTTATGTATAATAAACTAACGTATACTTCAAAATAATAATATTGTAAATAAAAATATTTATATATATGAGAGATAGTGACCTGGGCCAACTGATGAGTGCTGGTTCAATACGAAATGCATCTCGGAGGTCATTTGTCTTTTATTATATCTTTATTTAAGTGAATTTAAAGAAAATGGGAAAGTATGGAGGTGTTTATTATATCTATAAGATATTACACATGGGAAAGAGAAAGGTTAATAACTCCGTTTGTGTAAAATAAATAAAAAAACAGATATATTAATCTTTAACTGAGGTTTAAAGTTAATATCTGTGCTAGAAATAATCTCTAGTATTGTATTTATCTTAAATGGATGGCGTCAAAGTTGTGAGTGGAGGAAGTTTGACAATGGTAAATGAAAATGTAACAAAAAATATTTATATATATTTAAAACATACAATTGCTAAAGTTTTCACTTGGAGGTTTGCCATTATCAAAAACATTAGCTTTATATTATATTATCAATTATATTGATTTATAAACATTTTAAAATTCTAAAAGCTTTGAGTGTCCTGAAACCATAATTGAGGGTCGTGTGAAAGTCTGAGTTCAACTCCCTATATATTACATATTGAAGTGCAGGTATGAAAAAGCCGGTACTGTAGAAAAAATTCATATCGTAAATATTAATGTAATTTAACCATTTGATAATCACTGATTACTCAAACTTCCTGTAGATGTCACTAGAGTGAAAGCTGCTCTTGTTTTTATTTTATATTGTGTAAATTGAATCAGTGAATAATTTGTTGATGTCGTTTTTTAAAAAATTTAATGACAATTTATCTGTTTTATTCATACTAAATAAAGTTGACATAACTTTTGAATTGTGCTTATGAATGTTAATTGGTGTCATATAGAATTAAGTTTTTGATAATGATGCTACAACTAATTAAGAACAAACTGTTTGATCCCTCTGAACTCCGTTTCTTCATTTTTTTCTCACATGTTTATGAAATTAATATCAATTTTTTATTAGGCATTTTCTGTAGTTCTATATATATGTGTGTGTGTGTGTTTGAATTTGTTCTATTTTTGTGCTCACATAATGTCAAAAATAGTATTACTATTCCCAATAATTTGTTCAATTCTTGTTCATAAATAAAATTACAATTATATATCATTTTAAATAAATGTTTTTAATTTTAAAATTGTGATACTTTTAAAAATTATTTTACTTGAATTTATAAATTATATTTTGATTTTGCAGTGAAGAAAATGAATTTACTTTAAACCAATATTTAAAAAAGCAAAGACATCTACTTCATGGATATGAAGCAAGACGACTAAGATTTATTCCTAAGGTAAATATAATGAAATACACCTGTGAAATACATTAAACAATTCGTTTTATATCCATGCACTCAAAGAAGTTTTCAAACATATAACATATACATTAATAAATAACTGAACTTTTACATTTCATAATTAAAGTAAAATTTGTGAGATCTCTCTCACTTAATTCTAAAAAATCACAAAGTGAAAAATGAATAACATTATCGGATACTTAATGTTAATGTCTCAGACTCCCTTGATAATTCTTTGAAAGGCAAATTCAATATCTCCCATTAACTAATTAAAATCATTGCTGTTTAGTATTCAAATGGTTTTAGTCATTGTTTATGTTATGGCTTTTGAGTTAAAAGAAAGGTGTCACTAGAATAGATTTATATAATTTAAGAATTTACTGAAAAAGTTTCTCAATATTATTTTTTTAATGTTGAGGATTTTAACTTAAATAATCAGATTGTAAATGAATTTATAAACAATCTTTATAAACATTTTGCTATGAAAATGATTACAAATTTTGTTATTTAAACCACTAAATATTACATTGTCACTATTCTTTATGCTTACACAAGACTCTCCATATAGTGCCACTCAGTGCAAGCCAGAGTAAATCAATGGATGCAGGAAGTTTTTGTGCATAAAATTCTTATCTAGTGCCTACTCATCCAATATTCCAGACTAGCTTTTAACTTCTCACTGATGAAAGTCACAAGCTAGAATCTAATCTGGGAATATTGGATGAGTAGGCACTAGATAGGGATTTTATGCACAAACCTTCTCACATTTATTGATTACTCTAGCTTGTACTCAGTTGCACTACTGAATGGAGAGTTTTTGTCTCTTGTGTTAATTTTGTTATTTATTATTATCAGCATTTTTTTTTAAACTATACATCAAACATTTAAATGTTTTTTTTATAAAACATTATATTATTTTAAAAAAACTATAACTATTTTAAATAAGATATTTATTTTATATAGCGCGATGTTTTTAAACTGTAATAATAATCAGCATTAAGCTAATGCACATGCGCTTTGTGGATTTTAACTATAAATGAATATTCTTACTTTCCAAACACAAGATAAAGTCTTTGCGAAAAGATAAAATGAATCCATCTATCCATTCAACCCAAACATTTAAGTATGGGCAAATCTTAAGCATTTGGAAATGACAGCATGAAGATGTTAAACCATCACTTTAAATTACCTTTACTATGCCTGAATGAATGACGTTTGTGAAATTTTTTTACTAGAATTTAGTAAAGTACATGGATGATTTTATTATATGATATTTTATTTTTAATTGTTATTTATAAATCAAACAATAACTTATTAACTATACAAGAAATATGGTTTGGGTTCAAAATCTTTTTTAAGCTAATAAACTCACAATTGGATACCTACATTTCTAATTTCTTTTATTTTATTTTTTTTTGGTTTATTTCTTTGTTTGTATTAATATAGTCTCTATTAATAACTTTTATTAGTCATTCATTAGACTAGAGATTATCCACTTAATAAATAATATCTCTGTAGTGTAATTTTCTTATATGACTATCATGCAAGATAAAGACATGATTGGTTTATATGTGTTTTTAACACCTTATGGAGAGGGGTAATTATAAACATGACCAAAGACATGTGAAATAGATGTATGATCCCAAAGATGCATATTTTGTGTGGAACTAGAACTCATCAGTTGTCCCAGATCATAATTTCTTACATACATCTATTGATAAAGTAAAATTGTGAATACCATTACTAAAAAGGATATATATATATATATCAACAGATTAATTTTTGTTTCATTGATTTTGAAAGAATATTTTATGTACTATCTTATACCCAACTAGCTAATCATCCTATTGGATAGTAAATGTTTATCTAGATATTCTTAACTATAAGATAAATAAAGACAAAAAAAAAAAAAAATCATTCAAACATTCATCTCTTAGAAATTGGCAAGCCTGGTGATAATGTCTTCAGTTTCAATATTATTTTATAAGTGGATGTTGAAGAAGTCTTTGTTCTGCAGTAAATATTTAAAAGTTATTATATATATATATATATTACTTTATAAGACAAATTGAGTTATTTTGTTGGATATTTTTTTTATAAAGAAAAGATTAGAATAGAAGTAAAAAAGACTAATGCAGAATTTAAATGTGGAACAAAATATATTTTAAAAATAAATAGTCTGCTTGCAAAAGAAATAAAAATTCTAGGTACTTATGGTTAGAACTACCATGCTGACACAAATACATTTAATTAATAGTATCTGTTCTTTATATTTTTATTATATATTGTTTGCATTACAAAGTCTTTTTTTTAACTGTAATTTTTTTTTTCAAAAATAAAAACAAAGATTTTTAAATATTGGCATTTAATATTGTTTTTATTCTTTTGATTATATATGTGATATTTCATAGGAGGTCTAATGTGTAAGTACCAAATGTTAAATTAGGATTATTATTTATCTGCAGCTTACATTTATTTATAGAAGGCATAATATTGAAAAAAGAAGAATGGTATTTCATCAGTATCTGTATATTATGGTGATAAAATTAATAGAGTGTGTAAGAATAATTTTTTTCTGGTTATAACTTATAGATTGCTAAATTAAAGTCTCTTCAAGTTTATTCTAATACTTCTGATACATAGCTTTTTTTTTTTCAAATCATTCCAGAAAATGTTTTATCCATTCTTTTTTTTTTTAAGTATCTTGAAGCAATCCAATTTAGGTTTCAACTGTCAATTTATTGTCATTTTCTCTAGAAATATGGATCATTTAGTTTTATTTTAGCCTCTTAATTTTTTCAGTGTTGGTAGTGATACCTGAACATTTTTTTTTACATATTTTGCTTTTGAGCCTTTTTACTGCTATGTCTAGCTGATCTAAGAGTGCGCTCCCCAAAAGTACAAATCACCACTCAACAGTTAATATTTAGATAATTTAGTGAATGCTAATTAATAGCATGTTAACTATTTACATATATTTAATTATTTTATATAATATAGCCCTAAGGTATACATAAATAATTATATAGATCAATACGGCCTATAAGAGTCCTAGTTGGCTGTTCCCACGTTCGGAGGCCAGCTCTCCGCACTTGAAGTCCCTGTGCCAAGGGAGACATTCTTCTCTAACTTATGTCTGTGCACACAGGTGAAATTCCAAGAATCAAGTGAAGTCTTCTTTGCATACTGAGGCATTCATTGTTTCAATTCCTAAAGTTAATTGGCTCATACTCCCATCCATCTGTTCAGATGATTCTTCATTTCTTTGCTCCATACCAGAATTTAAATCTTTATTTCTCTGACTTTAATAATGAGTTACATGATAGTTTATCGTTTATCTTATGAAGGAAATCTAAACTTAAATTCCTTTAATTGTTTTATTAGACTAATATTTCTTTTAGAAAATAATCTTTTTCTATTCTTAAAAGTTATAAATTTTTTTTTTACTATTTTAAACGAATCAGTCTTAAAATTCTTTAATTTATTTAAACTTTTTTTTTCATTAAATTTATACCTATATATGTATGTGCATTTAAGCATACAATTACATATCATTTACTAATGCTAATGAATACTACTTAAACTGATATGTAATTTGCTAAAAATTGTTCTTTTACTAAGTATTCAAGTTTCATATTCATAAGCCAGTACCATTTAGAACACAGTTGTTAATAAATAGAAGTAAAATTATCTTGG
The DNA here is from genome assembly GCA_028023455.1 of Epiperipatus broadwayi. Lineage (NCBI taxonomy): Eukaryota > Metazoa > Onychophora > Udeonychophora > Euonychophora > Peripatidae > Epiperipatus > Epiperipatus broadwayi. Next base: position 10,332,955 of record JAQFVV010000003.1, read on the forward strand.
AATAAAATAATTTGTGGAGAATAATATAAAAATGCTAATGCTTTTAAATATTTAGGCAATTGGTGAAATAATAAATGAGGTAATAAAAATAATTAAAATGAAGAAACTTTTAATGATAGAAACTGTCACAATCTTATTAAATAAAGTTTGTTTTATATAAATCAGAATCTTGGTCTGGTAAAAGTAGGGAATCATTTAAAACCTTTGAAATGCGGATTTAAAAAAATGGAAAAGATAAATTGAGTATATAAGATTAGAAATGCAATAGAAAGGTTTTATAATGGAATGTTTTCTAAACAGTTCTTGTCAATTCCAAAAGCCAAAATATAAACATTGAATATATTTAATAAATCTTTTAACCACGTTTTTATTTAGTGATTTTATTTTATAAACGATACTATTTTCACTAAATAGATCTCTTTTCTTTTTCTGTCAATCAAAGCCTGGTGCTTGAAAATTTAAGTATTCTAACATTTTTAATCCAAGACAACTTTATTATTATTATTATTTATTTTTTCATGTGTCAAAGCATCGGCCGAGAAGCGAACCCAGGACAACTACTGACCACTCGGCCACCAACTCATTTATTTTGTATAGCTATACGGGTCAGATACAAGATCATTATGTCATATATACCATGATTTCATTTAAGCTAACTACAAGCGTCTTTGATTTTTTGGAAAAAATGTTGAGAAAAAGAAAACAAAGGGTTATTGACTTCTGTTACTTCCATTAATTAAACAATATTATAAAAATAATTTTTATTCTTACATTTTTTTTTTTTTTGCAATATATTTGTAAGTGGTTTATTATATATATATATGTGTGTGTATATACGTCTTTCAATTCTAGTTTACTTAGTATTTATTACTTAATCAAAACAGTTTATTGAATAAATTAAAAGTGATATTGAATTAGACATGTTTTTTTTAGAGATAGAGAAATAAAGTAGGATATTTTAGAACGAGTTCTAAATGGTGAAGAAGAATGAAGCTGACAGACGATCCGGAAAAAAAAACAAGATAATTATGCAAATGTAAAAAATAGAGTAATAAGCTTTAAGAAAAGTGGTCTGAAGTGATATGTGGAAGCAAATCTTAAAATCATATGACTAACTTTATATATGTATAAAAGATTGATAGATAAACATGCATATATATTTACGTAAATATATGTATTTATTATAAATAAATACACTTTCCTATATCAAATAAATAATCATATGATTAGTTGCTCAAAAGTTTATAAAACAGGTTGAACCTGAATTAAAGATCATTTAGCTCGTGAATCCATCCCTCTAATTTCTATTCAATCACAAATTTATATTATTATATGCATTTTATTTAGACAATTATCTACAGTGCAATTTTCACATTTATTCATATTCATTATCTGTGATTTAATATGTCTTTATTGTCAGTTTTAATCAGACTTGGACGCTTAACAGAAGAGTAGTACAAAGATTTCAAGAAACTCAACAAAGTATGAAGAGATATATGTTAGAAGGGAAAAAAAACAAGAAAAGATTGACAACAAAATATCTGGGGGAAGAGAACAAACAGGTGTTACTGACATCATTGAAAGAATTAAGAAACTGGAATGGAGTTGGATTGGACATATTGCTAGAAGAGATGATAATATATGGATAGTTGAAATCTTAAATTGAATTCCAAGAGATTGTAAAAGTCTTAGAAATTATTTAAATGTGAGATGGATGGATGACATAAGAAAGTGTGCTGGGATAATGGGGAAAAGAGAGGCTTGAGATTGGAGAAATGATTAAACTTGGAGAGACTTTCATCCGCAGTGGATTGATAATGTTTGCAAATGATGATGATGATGATTTGTTCTAAATGATATAAGAAAAAACATGAATGATTTTAAGTATCATTGCACTTGTAAATTAAATTATAATTGTTTACTATTGATAAATATTAATTGTGATGATGAAGATGTATGCACAAGTAATTGGGCCAACTGATGAAGGCAGGTTCTGATACAAATGCATCTTGGGGATTGTTGTCTTTATCTATATGCTATATGATGCATATTGAATTTACAAATTTTATTACATATTGTAAATATCACTCATGATCAATAAAAAGTGGAAGGTATCTATTTATGCTGTAGTTTATTTAATAAGTAAAATGTTAATCTTTAACTGGTTTAAAGTTTTTATCTAGGCAGAAGATTAAATAATTTAAAGTTTAATAATAAAAAAAGATCTAATAATCATTAATATTCATTCAAGATGATATTATTAAAATGAGTACACTTATACATAATCTCATTTTTATATTAAATATATATGCACAAACTAATATATATATATATATATATATATATATATATATATATATATGTTGTGCCATTACAATTTAGTCATTAGCTAAATTTGTAGTAATGTGCATGAAAGAAAATGTAAAACAAAAATCATCATCACATTTTTATATAAAAAGGAAGCTGTAGGGCATCCAAGTTTAAACCCTACAAGATCCAGTTCTAAAAGCTTAAGATAGAAAGAGAGTGGGACAACAGTTATATTCTTTATTTGTTTGTGTGTTGATAAAAAACTCAAAAAGAGTAGTACACACAGTTAATTATTCAGTATTTAATTTTTTTTTGTTAAAAAAATAAAGTTATAACGCATATGTATAGGCAGTGTGTGTTATAAAAGCTATTTAGTTAGTCACTTTTAAATTACACATATTAACTTTCTTTAAAACTAACCTACACTTGCTAAATTTTAATATCTTATTCTATACTTCTATTTTTGCTTTTCTATAATTGTAATTTGGATTTAAAAGCTAAGGATTTAATTTTAAATATTAGGGTTATAATTACTAAGCTAGCAATTAGATTATTTAATGTCAGTTTATACATGATTTGAATGATGGAGTGTGTGTGTTACATCACATAAATATATCTACATTTATTAAATATTGAGAGAAAAGGAAGAAAATCTGTTATATTATTTTTTTTCTTACTCAACAATTTTTTTTGTATTATAAGGGTTGTTTTTCTGTTAAAAAACTTAGAGACGATGTGAGAAGTCTAATTTTAAAAATGTCTCATCTTAAGATCAAAAGAAAGAAGCTCAAATTTGAGATGTTACATAGGTGTAAAAAAAGGATTAAGACTATTTTTTTCATCAAAACAAAAGTTTGTCTGGAAACCAGGTGTGTGATTTTTTTTAATGTTCCTAAAAAAAGATTGCACTCTCCAGCTAAAAATGAATTGGTCAAAAATAAAAATAGAAAAAAAATTGGATATAAAAGCAGTCTGGAAAATCAGTTGATATTATTATTATAGAGACTTTTAAAAATATAAACTAAAAGGACAAGCATTTTTAACTCTACAAAAATCTCAATCAAAAATCTTTTTTTTTTTGTTATTAAATTTTTTTTTTTTTTAGGATTGAAGATATAAGAATGGCGGGGTAAGAAAATTAATATATGTCTCATCTGTTGACCAGACCATCCAGCCAGCACATCATATAGGAAAGAAAAGATGTCTTGTCTGAAAAATAATATTCTACACCTTTCAACTGACTGAGAGAAATAAGATGTTTTTAAATAGAAAGAAGAAAACATTCACCTGCATTTGGAGGCGATCAGAAAAAAGAGTAATCTACTGATAAATATTAAATCATCAAGTCCAATTAATTGTTCCAGTAACTGAGTTTAAATCCAAGCAAAATTATAAATGTGAAAACAACTGCTATACTTCACCCACTAAAAGAATCATGCTTGACAGGAAGAGAAGAAAAGTTAATATAATGATTTCCAAATTGTCCACTAAAGCAAATAACCTCAATAGAATCATCATCATCAAATAATTATACACCTCAAGAAAGAGATTGTTCCAAAGAAAAATGGAAATGGTAGCTGCAAAATATAGACATTGAACAAGATAAATTTGAATTATTGGAAGTCGCTACAAAGAATAGAACTGGTAATATAAATTTTTCTTTTATATATTTTCTTTATGATATCAGAGACTTAGTAAAATTTTAGCAACAGAGTGGTATATTTTGTTTAAAGAACTTTTAAAACAACCAAGATCAATTGAAACCCAGAATTTCTTAATAAAGATAAACATAAGCATTAATGATTTTATATGTACTAAAATTATGATTGTCTTTTAACTTAAAGTTATGAAATGTTATTAATATGTAACACATTTTTTTTATTATTATTTTGTTTTAAATAATATTTTTGTTATTATGGGGATAAAACATGCACATACATAATATAATACTTGTTGCATATATGTAATTGTGTGTGAATGTAAAAAAAAAAATAGGCGGTATTAAAAATATTAGATTTTGTTTTAAATTAAAATATAGCATTTCAGAGGGAGAAGGGAGGGGGAAAAATAATTTAAAACTTGTTTCTAAAACTTGCTCTTTCCAATTTCTCAAAAAAAAGAGTTTTTTTTTTTTTGAGACATTTTCTCGTGGAGTGAAAATCATGGTCAATGTGACATCCAATTTGAAATACATTTACGGGAAAGGGGGAAGAATTTAAAATTAATGTTATGATTTTAAAACAGTCGATTATGATTACTGTTGTTATTGTTAATATCAATTTTCATGTAGATATAGAAATTTTTATGTATATGTTAGAAATGCAGCAATAAATATTAGTTTATTTTATTAAATGAGGCGTATATATTTCATTAAGAGTAGTCTTTATTAAGTGTGATCATTCATCATCAAGGTGAATATTAGCTATTTAAGTTCCAATTAGATATACTAAAATTAAGCAATAATTATGAATTTCTTTATAAAAATTAGGTTTATGATTAGGCTTAGTCCTAAAGCTGTGGTTAACCATTATCGTTATCATTATCATCATCATCATCATCACGTTTTAATTAATGAGCTGTTTAAATGTTTAAAGGCCATAAATAAATATTGATTTCTTATTATTATTATTATAATAACCACCATTCCATCATCTATTTCATGCAAGGATGAGTGAATTGCCATCCTAAATTAATAATAATAATCTGAGCTAGTAAAACTTATAAAAAAATATTGAAACACATTTGTTATGTTAAGATCTAAGAAATGATTTCTGTCTAATGAATTTTATATACTCCAATTTAGTTTAAAGATGTTTTATATTTCCCAAAATATTAATGCATACAGTGATACAGTGATATGGGTCTAAAATCAAAAATCCTCCATTTTATTAAAAAATAAAGTACCAAAAAGGAATTCAAACCCAGTACATGTGAAAAAGTTATAAATATAACTTTGTCTAGGTCCAGCTAACCTAGTGGCGCCCTGATAGACCATATTCACTTGTTGTTCACGTAGATATGCACTTGAGATCCAACCAAGAGATAAGAGTGAGTAAAATCTACAGTTGGATATATTGAGAGATATTTGATTGAGTTACCAGTGTACTCACTCACTTGATTTCCATATACCTGAGTTATAATAGTTTGTTCTGAATAATAATGGCTTATAGTTTGATCTACTTGTTTATTGAGGATACAATGCCTGCCTAACCAAGGTTTGAAATAGGCCAGACACCTTAAATGATTAGTCTCCAGGCATTAGTGTTTATAATTATTGATATTGTGATATCTTTGGAATTTCTAATTATAGAAATATGTTTAATTTATTCCTACTCATCATTTTAATATTTATTTACTATTATAGCTACTATCCAGGAGTATGTTTCATTTAATCCAACCGTTATTTTAAATATTATGATCTTATACATTATATGACTACTCAGATATGGTATTTATTTATATTTGAATCATTTCTACCTTTATTTAAGTTACAATGAATCTTAATATTCCTTTGATCATTTAATTAAGTATATATATATATATATATATATATATATATATATATATATATATATATATATATATATATATATATATATATATAAGCAGATATCAAATATATATTAAATAAATTTAAAATGTTTTGTTTTTAGATATTGGCAGTTATTTGTGATCGGTTATTAGAATTAATTGCCAATGCAATTGATATCCATTTTAATATATCAGAATCTATAGCTCATTTGCAAAAAACTCATCAAACATCAAACTTTGGGCGTAACTTAGAAATTCCAAATTCTGAAGTTCATCGAAGTACTAGTTCAGATGAGATATATCATGAAGTTATGGTAGCCAATTGCAGTTTCGAACAGAAATATGATTCAACACTGCCAGATGTTGATACTCTTACAAAGCACAAACATCTAAGATGTAAAAATAAATTACTGTCTGTAGTAGATAGGCAGAAAGAAAACCCCACCACAAAAGCAGTAGTACAAGCTCTAATTGCCTCCACATATGAAGACGAGGTTCAAAATGAAATCTCTTTATATCAAGTAAGTTTCCGGTTTTTGCAACAATATTATGTTCTATATCTGATTAATAATTTTATCATAAATTAAGAGGATATAATTTTTATTTCAAATTGTATCATATATTTTAAATAAATCTATCACTTAATGTTATTTATTTTGCTTTATTGAAAATGTTATATATGAGAGAGGACCCAAAAATAACTAGAATTGTTCTCTGGTTTGTGTGCTGTTGTAGTATATACATCTGCTGCTGTTACATACTTTTTGCAGGAACCCTTCTGCATCAATCTTCTGAATGATGTGGTCATGTAAAATTGTGGGGCCATGTAGCCCATTTTTTTGTAAAGTGTGTTTCACGTATTTATCGATTTTTTATAATGGCTGAAAAGGTCAAACAATGTGAAATTCTGTTTTCGTTTAAAGAAAATGACACCAAAAACAGTTGTAATGTTTAAAACAAATTATAAGAAAACTGATCTCATAAAAACACAAGTTTATGAGTGCTTTTATTGAAATGTTAAATTGATCAACTCCCTAAAAAGGTTTGGCGATTGAAGTCGAAAGTCAAAACAACGCAGATTTTTTTTTTTTTGCAAATGACATTTTCCTCTCAGATTTAGTTCATAATGGCCAGGCATTTTATCTGCAAGTTCTGAAACATTTTCATTATGTAGTACAATATAAACATTTCATTTTGTGGCAAAGAAAACAGTGCAAACTCCACCCTAATAAAATGTCAACTCTCAACACCTTGAGTGTGAAACACTTTTTAATTAAATTCATCATGATCCAGCTTATCTATCAGCCATATTCACTTGATCTTGCTTTGTGAAATTTTTTTAATCTCTCAAATAAAAAATTGTCTCAATTTTTTTTCCAAACTTAGAAGTGGTGGAAAATGATGGAAGCATTAAAAGGCATCACTTTGCAAATATTTCTGGACTACTTTGAAAAATGAAAAACATATTTAGACTGATGTATTGCATCAAAGTAATTAAATTTATTATACTTAAAAATAAATAAACAATGTTTTATTATAAAATTCTTGTTATTTTTAGATACCTCCTCATAAGTTGTATTAAATGAATATTAATTATATGGGATATCCTGTTATTTGCATATTTATTATTCACATTTTCATATATTTGCAGAAATATAATTGATGAATTTCATTAAAAAAAATTGTTCCTAAATCAATGTCAAACAAAAATTTGTTTCCAATGCATAGAATAATTTAAAACTAAGCATTTTTATACATATGTGAAAGAGAGAACAATTTACAGAAAAAATGTGAGAAGTTACAAATTGTAATTTTACCAAATTCAGCACTTCCTTTATTTTGTTTTAATATCTTATATAAATACAATTTATCCACTACCTTGAACACTTTGTAGCAAACCTTTTATTGATCTATATCCATACACAATCTCTTATGTTTCAATTGTTCTGCAGTTTTCAGTCGAAACAGGTGAATAAAAGGTTTTTGCTAAAAAGTGTTCAAAATATGGCTTTGAAGAAGGCAGCAGGACAGTTGAAATATAAGATTGGTCATGAATATAAATCAATAAAAGGTTTTTGCTAAAAAGTGTTTAAATTAGTGGATAAATTGTAATTTTATTGCAATATTGTAGTTTTCAATGCTGTTTAAATAATATGATGAAAAGTTAAAATGACTTTTAATTTCCACTACAAAACAACGATCTTTCTAGCATCTTTCCAAAAGGAATATATTCCAGCAATTTAAATCATATATTAACTAATATAAGTGTGTGTTTACACAGTTTTTTTTATTTATCCTATAGAATAAATGGATACTCATTTTTGTTATGAAAACAATTCTTAACTTATATATAAATCCTCAACTAGAGAAAAAAATTTCCAACTTAAATATCCAATTTCAAATAATAAGTAAGAATGTTTTATTTTATATATAGAAATATATTCCTATGTGAATAATTGCTTAAAAAATACATTTATATATATATATGTATTTTTTTTACAATTTTGTACTTTTTTATATAAAATATATACTATAATTTTATTAGAGTGTTTTTCAAACTTTAACATTGTTTTATAGAGTTGATTCCTCATTGCTTATGATTTCAGTATTCACATTTACTCCTCCCTCCTCAAGAATTACATGACTTCTATCAACATAATTCCTCATATTCAGTATTTTTGTAATGAACTAATTGATTTTTTAATATCCATTTCCAAAATATTAGTAGGAATTTGAAAATTATTTTTTACCTATGTAATATTATCCATCCAAATCTGTCATAAATAATTCTTAAAGGAATATGAAGTTCATTTTGATTTTTTAAATTAAGAGTTAATTAATCAAATATTTTTTATATATGCAGAGATTCTTGTTCTGTTAAATTTAGTTTTTTTTTAATATTCTCCAAAACCATGCATAATTAAATTACAAATAGTTGATGTATTTAAAAATAAATAATGAAAATGTAAGTATTGTTGCAATTTTTTTTGCATGTAAAAAATATACATGCATCACAAAATGTGTGTATATATATTGCAGCTATGGGTACATTGTACATTAAATGTGAAAATCAAATTTAAAAGCTAATAATTAGCAGCCTGTTCATTATTAAAACTCTTAGTTGATAAAGAGTTAAATTATATAACACTAATTAATAGCAAATTAATTCTAAAACCTCATTATATAAACGTTTTGTTCTAGTATGTGTGAATGAATTTCTTTGCATTTTCTTTCAAACAAATAAGTCTGTTGCTTGTAAAAATTAGTTTTGAAAGAGGAGAGAGGCAGAGAACCTGCTTTATAAAAGTTATCCATAATAGAAATTTCTACTAATTTTTTGTTTTATAAAAATGTGATATCTTCAGAATGTTTTGTACTAAAAGAAAGGGGAATTTTTTTTTTTTTAATGCAGATACCTAAAAAAAAGATTCAACAAAAAGTAATTTTAAACAACTAGTCTTAGCTAGCTTAAAGCTTAGTTGTTTAAAATTACTTTTTATTAAAGCTTTTCTCTATATGTGTGTGTATATGCATTTACATTAATTGAGGTAAAGGTCTGTATTATGATAATATTTTTTTTATCTGTTACCAATCATGAATAATCATCTTTCCTGTGCTTTTTAAAAAGCAGACCTTGACAATGATTTTAAAGTAGGTGTTTAATTATGCTGTTTATTAATAAACACGTATAGAGCTTGGATTGAGGCAATTAAGTCTGATAAGCTATAAAGAGCTGCCACTGTAAATTTAGGTCAGTGTATGTTTTGGAAGAGGACATTTCATAAGCAGAATACATTCATGTTGGCTAGCAGATTTTTTTTATTGTGAAAACCATCTGGTCTGCATACATACATGCTAAAGTCAGAAAGAGTGCATTATAATTTGAATCTGCAAGATTCATATATATCAGCTAAATTCTAAAACAATGACTTGCTGCAGAAACTTTAGCAGTTCAACCCCTATTGCATGGTACTGACAGAAGAAGAAAGTGATATGTTTATCCTGTATAACCTAGCATGATGAAAAAAAAAAAACAATTGCTTCATTCGAGCCCTATAATACATGTATGCCTTACCAAGAGAAGAAGAATATGGACCCACCAAACTATTATCAAACTACAAATAAATCATGGAAGAATTACAATACCCATTTTATTAACCTGGCTGAATTCACAGGTTTTTTAAAAGTACATGGATGAAAATTTGTGTGATTACCAAATGTGTAGGAATAACTAGCAAATGAAGAACTCATTTCAAACTTCTGGAACAAATGATAAAGGTACTTCAACTACCAATCCTAAGAATGTATAGAAAATATAAAAAAAATAAAAATCTTCACGCTAACCAAAGTATTAATTTTATATTTTTTCTGAAATAATTATATTTTGCTGACAAAAGATAATGGACAAAGACAAGAGAATAATAAACCAGGACTCAAAGTAAGTTATCATTATTTTATTATTATATTTACAAACAAATATAAATATTTTTTCTCTCAGTTAATTATTAACCAGTATTAATTTTTATTGCTATTAACTGAAAGGAGACCCTTTGATTCCTCTTGGAGGCCTTAAAGGAACCGAGCAGGGCAAAGTCTTAATGTCCACTCCATACGTTCTTGTCATTGCAGCTGTTATTACTATATGATTATTCATATAGTATAGGAACATGGATGGGCTGCTCACCAACATGCATTAGCCAGTGTGGTGAGTTTATTGGCTTTTTACCTCTGAGTTTAAGATCAAAAAACACCATGGTCTTTCTTCTCAGTGCCTGATAAGGCAGAATGAATGTTTGTGTAAATGATAAATATTTTTCCAATACATATATACAATTATGACAGACAAAAATAAAGCATGGCCCTTATTCCCAGGAGGCTGTAAAGTCACCAACCAAGGCAGCAGTTGGTGGCCGAAGGCGGAGGGTGCTAAGAATCCCCTGATTGCAGACCCAGGCTGCCATTTGATGACGACTTTTTATTTAGGTACTTACAACTGCAGATCACTTTCAAGTGAAGGAAGATTGCAAGAATTAGAAGAACTCTCTTATATTAAATGGGACATTATTGGACTTTGTGAAGTTAGAAGAAAAGGTGAAGAGACAATTGATTTAAAAAGTGGACATATACTCTATTATAAAGGCACAAATATTGGAAATACAAGTGGAGTAGGATTCATTATAAATAAAAAGTGGAAGAACAATATTGTGGAGATTGATGGTGTATCAGACAGAGTGGCAAGATTAGTTATACAACTTAATAGCAGATACCAAATGCAGATAATTCAGGTTTATGCCCCAACAAGTTCTCATAGTGATGAAGTAGTAGAAGATTTTTATATGGATGTACAAAAGGCTTTTGATCAGAGTAAACAACATTTTAAAATTGTTATGGGAGACTTTAATGCTAGAATTGGTAAACAAATGAAAGATGAAAGTGCTGTAGGTAATTTTGGTTATGGTAATAGAAATGAGAGAGGACATAGACTTGTGGAGTTTGCAGAAAAAGAAAAACTTTATATTATGAATTCTTTTTTTGAGAAAAATGTTAAAAGGAAATGGACATGGAAGCATCCAAATGAAGGTACAGCAGAATTGGATTATATTTTGACTAACAGGAAATACATATTTCAAGATTGTAATGTTCTTAATAAATTTAACACAGGAAGTGATCATTGATTAGTAAGGTGTAAGATACATGTTAATGTAAAACTAGAGAGACAAAAATTATTAAGAAAAACAATATTTACAGTTGATATTCCTAATCTTCAGAAACATTCTAATGAATTTAAATTAGAACTTACAAATTGGTTTCAAGTATTAGTAGATTTTGAACATGATTCAGATTTGAATGAAATTAATATGAAAATAACAGATACACTTTTAAAAACTGCAACAAAGATAGCTGGTAGAAAAAAGCAGCAATTGACCAATAAAATTTCTACTGAGACTAGAGAATTTATGAAGAAAAGAAGGAATATGAAGATATACAAAAATGATGCATTAAAAAGAATTGAATATCTTGAATTTTGTAAAATGGTGCGGAAAAGAGTTGAAAATGATATAAGAAAGTATAACTGTGAACTAGCAAGGAAAGCTGTAGAAGAAAATAAAAGTCTTAAGAATGTAAAACAACATTTTGGTATTGGTAGGAAATTTATATCTGCAATAAGAAAAAAAGATGGAATTATTACTAAAAAGAGAGATGACATCATGAAATTGGTAGAAGATTTTTATCAAGAATTATATAGTAATAAAGAACAAGTACCTCCTATATCTATTACATCTTCCAAATTGCCCAGAATTTTAAATGAAGAAGTGAGACATGCAATTAAATGTATGAAGAAAGGAAAGGCTCCAGGTAATGATGGAATTATAATTGATATATTAAAAGAAGCAGGTGAAGAAATAGAATTTTTTTTAGCAAAGTTATATACCAAATGTCTAAATGATAAAGATGTACCAGATGATTGGAAGAATGCAGTAATAATATTAATATTTAAAAAAGGTGATAAAGAAGATATTAGAAATTACAGACCTATCAGCCTTTTATCAGTTTTATATAAAATTTTTACCAAGATAATTACAACTCGTCTACAGAGAACATTGGATTTCCACCAACCAAGAGAACAAGCTGGATTTAAAAGTGGTTTTAGTACAGTAGATCATATCCAGGTATTGAGAGAAGTTATAGAAAGGACAAATGAATATGAGTTGTCATTATGTTTTGGATTTGTAGATTATGAAAAGGCATTTGATTCTATAAACATTTCTTCAGTGATTAAAGCATTGGATCATCAAGGTATAGATCCAGGATATTGTCATATTTTAAAGAATATTTATAAAAATGCAACAGCAACAATTAGATTACATAATGATACTGGGAAAGTCAACATTGAGAAAGGTGTAAGACAAGGTGACTCCATATCTCCAAAACTTTTTACAGCAGTGCTGCAAGAAGTATTTTGTGGATTAAAATGGGAAACTAAAGGAGTGAAAGTAAATGGAGATTATTTAAGTCATTTAGATTTCACAGATGATGTAGTTGTTTTTGCAAATAATGCTTCAGAGCTGCAGGAAATGTTGCAGGAGTTATCAGATGAAAGTAGGAGTAAAGATAAATGTTAAAAAAACTAAAGTAATGTTTAATCGATTTGCTCAAAATATGAAAATAAAGATTGATTATGATGAATTAGAAGAAGTTAACAGTTACAAATACCTTGGTCAGATTATTAATACAGATGGAAACATAATGGAGGAAATTAATCATAGAATTAAACTTGGTTGGAGTGCTTTTGGTAGAAATAACTTGATACTAAAAGGAAATATGCCTATGTGTTTGAAAAGGAAGGTTTTTAACAAATGTGTTTTACCAGTTCTTACTTATGGATCTGAGACTTGGACACTTAATAGAAGAGCAATACAGAGACTTCAGACCACTCAAAGAAGTATGGAGAGATGTATGTTGGGAGTAACAAGAAGAGATCGAAAACGCAATGTATGGGTAAGAGAACAAACAGGTGTTACTGACCTCATTGAAAAAATTAAAAGATTGAAGTGGAGTTGGGCTGGACATATTGCTAGAAGAGATGATAATAGATGGACAATTGAAATTTTAAACTGGATTCCAAGAGATTGTAAAAGACCCAGAAAGAGACCACATGTGAGATGGATGGATGAAATAAGAAAGTGTGCAGGGGTGATGTGGAGTAGAGAAGCTAAAGATTGGAGAAGATGGATTAAACTTGGAGAGACCTTCATCCTGCAGTGGATTGATAATGGTTGATAATGATGATGATGATGTTTACTTTAGAGTAAGGTATATTTTGTAATTTTTTATATGTGTGCATCATCTTTTTTTAGTGTCATTATTATTTTTTTACATATGTAATTTTATCCATGTCATGGCATCTGTATAACAAAATATATGTTATTAGTATGTGAGGTATTGCAATATTTTTGTTACCAAGGGCTGCAGATGCCTTGTCAGAGTTGATAACAGCAATTGTTTGAAAGAATGTAAAGACTATTTGCATTTTTAAATGTGATTGTTATTTTTTTACATATGTAATTTCAATCATGACATGGCATCTGGATAATAAAATATATATTACCTACTGATGCAGATGCCTTGTCAGAGTTGATAATAGCAATTGTTTTAGGATGTAAAGACCATTTGCATGTTTTTAATGTGATTGTTATTTTTTTACATATGTAATTTCATCCATGACATGGCATTTGGGCAACAATATATATATTGTATATATATTGTACCAATATCATGTTGGTACATTTGATAATTTTGTCTAAAAAAGTATTAAAATAAAATTATTCATTAAAAGAAATAGTATGTAAAAGTTTAAGAGTTTTTTTATTGCAGTTTGTTTTCAAAAAAACGTAAAATCAAAAGTCAAAGAATTTTTGAAATAAAAGTTACAATTAATTAATTAAAAGAGGAGAAATGGGTTTGCGTTACAAATGTCAAACTAAAAGTTTTAAGTTTAAAGTGTTTTGCTAGAAACAATTAATTCATAGTTATGTGTAAAATTAAAAGCAGTTAAATAGTTTTTTTTATTATTATTATTAGTTGAAATATAACTTAAAGTTTAAAAATATAAATCTCTTTTTGTTTAAGTTAAAGAAAAAATAAAAGTCATTTTAAAAACTAAATAGTGAATTGATCTTAAATTATATATGTGCGTAAATGACGAATTAATATGAGTTTGTTAGTAAAATATATACGTGTGATTGTAAATATAATGAACGTATGCGTATTAAATTTAAAAAATGATATAGAAAATTATCATTAAAAAACACAGCAATGGTTACTAATTAAAAATGTAAAAACAACACTTTTGCATGGCTGCTAATTAACATCTCCAATAATAGGATTAAAAGTTTATCTCGAGCTCTACAATTAAAAACCAGGAAGGAATTTCGATAACAAATATTGCCGGCGAACATCAAAAATGACAACAGGCCTTAAATATCAATAGTCCAGTTTTTTATCAGACAATCAGTTCGGTTAGTTGAGATTACAATTTAGATTGTGTAGTTTAGAAAACAGTTGAGATCATGCAGTTGAGATTACAGTTGCATTTGAGAAAGCAGTTGAGATTGAGCAGCTGAGATTAAATCAATCAATAATGCAGTGTTAAAAACATCGGAAACATATGATTGTCTCCAGCCTGAGTTCCAGTGAAACAGCAATCTGCCCAGAATAGAAAAATGCCTGCATAACAACTTGAAGATACGCCATCAATATTTAACTGTCTCCCAGAATAATACCAATGAATAAGCATTAAACCTCCCCAAGAAACTTCAAATCTAACCGGTTAGAAATATTTCATTAGAAGCAGCAAACAGCAAGAAGTATCCACGTTCTAAAATCCTATGTAATAACATTTTTCTTATATTCATTTCTAAAGTAGCCATCGCATTCATAAAGCCTCCAAGAGTCAAGTAATATAAACTCAATAGCATACATAGACAAACTATTAATGTGTGTTTAAATGTTGTGTGTTCATGTGTTAGTATATATAGATTTCATTGTATTTAAATGTCAAATATTATTTAATTCTTCATTATATTATATTGCTATTATATGTGAGCCTGAAATGATGATAAGCCTTTGTTCATTTAAATAAGATTTATAAAATATTTAAAATTAGAATACTAAATGTTAATTAAAATAAATTGTCTTTTATATTTAAGCTTAATTTTGTCGGTCAATTCTTTTGCCACTAATTAAAACAATGATTTGTTGTTGATTACAAGTAGCTGAGCTAGTCATGGGTATATCTTAGGCATTGAATTAGTGACCATTGTTATTTATCCTCTGGATAAGTAACTGGCACCCATGTTTCTACAAAACAAAAAAGTGCTTTGAACGTGGTGTTGAATTCAACAGTTGAGAAGAAATCTGTTTTTTTTCAAATGTGGTCAGTTATATATATTTTACAGATATATCTGCTGGCTTGGATTCAGGTGTTCTTTGAGTACTCTCTTCTCTGCCTAAGGGGCCATTGTGGAGCAATACGTAAATTGCAAGGAATAATATTAAATTATATTTTAGTCATAAAATTTTGCTTTCATAAGATAAATTTATTTAAAGAGTTAAAGTAAATATTGAGTTACTCCTTCAGGCATTTTTGTGCCAATTTAATAATAATATTTTGGTAAACCATCCAACCCGGTACAATATATATATATATATTAGTATGTGTATTTATTTTATACATATACTAAGAAAAGGTAATGCAATATTATTGTTATCTAGTGATGCAGATGCCTTGTCAGATTTGATAACAGCAATTGTTTGAGAGAATGTAAAGGCGATTTTCATGTTTTAATGTGATTGTTATTTTTTTACATATGTAATTCCATCCATGACATGGCGCCTGGGCAACAATATATATATATATATATATATATATTATTAGTATGTGTATTTATTTAATACACATACTAAGAAAAGATAATGCAATATTACTGTTATCTAGTGATGTAGATGCCTTGTCAGAGTTGATAATAGCAATTGTTTTAGAACATGTAAAGACCATTTGCATATTATTACAGAATTAAAATTGCTATTGTTACATCTGTTTTGCTACATTAACTTTTCATTTATTCATTTCATCAAGTTACTTAAGTAGTGCAACATTACCAGTGAGTTTCATAAATACCTAGAACTATGATCCAGAGCTAACATGATTTCTTCATAGAGCATAGGTTTAAATCTAGATTGTTAGCACTGTTGTTCTGGTCTTTGAAAATATAACATGCCAGAACTAATAAATATTTAAGCCTACTTAGCTTAAATTTATATCCATAAAACTTGCATAAAATATTAATGTATGGAGTTAACATTATCAGCAATAGGTTGTAAGCTGGCAGTGTCCCTCAATATACTCATTGTACTTAATGGTTGCAGTATAAAGTCAGTTACAGTCATAACCAAAGATGGCTTAGTCATATTAGTGTAAAAAGGTTCTGGGTTACATTTTAGCATGCTATCATGATTCATTGACACCTCAACTATGTTGAGACTAACTTTCTTATATTCATTTTGTATGTATATGAAAACAGTATGTGAGCAAACATAAACCTTGAGAGAAATAAATTACTGTTGCAAAAAAGGTAAAATATAAAGATGAAAAAGTGGATAAAACAGTAGGTAAAGATAATATGCAAAAAGTAATCAAAAATAGTATGATATAACTGTCTTTAACAATAACAAACATGCAATGTTGAAGAAAACTTTAAATAATATAATAGAGCTATAATAACAAAAGCAAATAAGCTGAAAAAATAGAGTTGCATATGGAAATGTAACTATATGGAATGGCTATGTAGCTGAGGGATGGATTCAACAACCATTGATATTTATATATAAAAATTTATATATATATATATTTGAGTATTCATAATCTTTTTAATAAATATAGCGAGGGCTAAATCAAAAATAAAGGCCCAAAAATCCAAAGAAAACACTGTACTGTTAGCAGAACCGATAGATGTCACAGAGCCTGTGTTTTGAAATTGTGATAAAGATAAGGCTGAAGAAAAACTTGAAACTTCAAAAGAGAAGATGGATCAAACAATATTCTTGATGAGCTTAATATCACAAAAGGAACAGATGATTGGCCAAATAGAAGATGAGTGTAATAAAATGGCTGATTATACTAAAAGCCTAATAAAATGGCTAATGGCCAAATCAAAAAAATGAGTAAAAAAGTGATTGAGGGTAATAAAAGCCAAATGTAAAACATAGCTGATGATAGGAAAATCATCATGAGTGAAATTTAAAAATAATCAAAACTAATTAAGAGAAAATTGTGAAAACAAGAAAGTGGATTACAAAGTATAAAAAACAAGGTAGAGAAAATTCATAAAGAAGTTCAAATGAACAAAGATGAACATGATAGCAAGATAAACCAGCTATCCAAGAAAGAAATAAAAAAATAAATAAATGAGTTCAGTAAGCAAATAAAACAATTTAGAATTGGAAATAATGGTAGCATGAAACTGATTGATCAGATTGAAAGGCTAGATGTTGACCTCTGAGAAGATAGCCAGAATGGAAAAATGGCTGTGTCTATTCCAAAAAGGGAAACAAATGAAAGAAATAATGATGAAGAAGGGAATATAAATCCCCAACTACTAAATTATTTACCTAGTATATTAAACTGTTTTTAAAAATTAGATTTTTTTTCAAGAAATGCAGGTGAAAGATCTATTGAACACATAAGCAACCTGAAAACATATTTCAATCTAAATGCTATGGCAGAGGATGAAAAGCTTACTATAGACTGTAGAATTGTGCAGGGGCATCACAGGCATGGTGTGACTTATTTTTCATGCTCCCCAGAAGTTTAATGAATTTAAACAAGCATTGCTAAATTGCTACAGAAATGAGGATTATCACAAAAGTATCAAACAAAATATCCCAGAAAAAGTGTCCATGTGGTAAGACTTGCACTCTATTTTCCAGAAAACAAGTGGCAAAGCTGAGGGTCTTGATAGCTGACCCAATATCAGAGTTACAAATAGACATAGCTTCCCAACTCATGTGTATAGGATGTTAATAGGTACAGACCAATATACTATTGAACAGGTTGTGCAACTGCTAAATGCTTTTAAAAATAGAAAACCTGTTACAGAGGAAAAATAAGGGGGAATTTAAACTTCCACTGAAAACTACATATAGAAGTGATAATGGTTTTCATATAAATGCTATCAAGTATGGCAAGCAAAAAGTAAAGCCACCACCACAGTATGAAGAAAGGCAAGCAGAAGTGCTACTAGAGAAAAAGAAAAAAGTGAAGATTACTGGTAGTGCAACAATCCAACTAGAACTCACATAATGATAATGAGAAGTAGAGCATGCCTTAACCAAAGTAATTTCTATCACAGATCTGACTATGAGTCCAATATCCAAAATCAGGATGCAATTATAGTTCAAATTAAAATTCATTCCAGAGTGAAAAGAGCAACATATTTTTAGGTCATCCCAAAATGATTTCTCTGCTGGATATCTGGAAAAGGTAAAAATTAAATTTTACATGATAAAGGGTGGTCTATTCTCTGATAACTTTGGGTCTGTCAAAAAGAGTGAAAGTTATTAGAAAAATAAATTCAAAAGAGTATAAATTTAAAATTGTGACAATACCAAATATTAAGAAATTTGACAAAATTTAATCCAAGTAGTCACTATGTCTTAAAATAACAGTTTGTATAAAGTATTTTCTATGGTGATTACCATGGGTAGTACTGTTTCATGGATCCAGATGTCTAAGACTCATAATGTTAAATGAACAAGGTTTTATTGTGTCAAAAACTTTGTTTTATTTTTTGTACATCCCTGAAACAGAAAAAATACAAAGAAAACTATATGCTGACACTTATAAAATCAACTTTAGAATGTCTCCATCACTAAACAATTTAAATAATTCAAAAGACAAAATACCATCAGAGCACACCCCTCAAGTTCTTATAAAATTATCTGCAGTGCCCCATTTTACACTTTTGTTTATTATGGAGAATTACAAGCAAAGATATCTTTGAGAATTGCCTAGCATACATACTTGTACAACAGAGCAAAACAAAATAATGGATATAATGTTTGTCCTTGATAATAAGCTTGTTATGGGTTGTACTTTCAATCCTACAAATGTAAGAATGCTTTGTGCTCAAAAAGATGATAAAAACAAAAATATAGAGATGTATGGGCAATTGAAAAGCATATCAAATGCAATCAAAATAAAATATTTATGCATTTCATTGTCAAATAAATGAAATATTTACATGCATCATTTACATAATAAATTATGTGCATATTGAGATGGTATTTTCTGCTACATTAGGTGTAAATATATATATATAATTATGTAGTTAGTTTAGTAATTTCATTAGTTATAAATAAAATTTTATAAAAATATGTAAAATGTATTATCATATATTTAATCAATAAAAAGTTGGATTTTTTATCTTACTAAGAAATCAGACTTTCAAGTTTAATTTCAGTTCAAGATAAAATAATTTTCTTGAACTATAAGTTGTTTCTTTAAGTTTTTTGTTGAAATTCATGGGAAAAAGTGGGTTGGGGGAAATTAGAAAAAGTTGCAATTAAACTCTATTGTTGAAAATAAATAACATCAACAAATTAAAAAATCTTTCTCCTTTTTCTTTTCAAAAACTTTATTTATATTAATACTGAACATATATGTATATATTGAAACAGTCGATGTCTAATCACATCGAGCTTCTTTGCCAGCTATACTAACCTGCAGGACTTGCAATTCAGACTTCACCATAGATATATGTCATTCACCCACACTGTATTATAAAAATTAAAGAAAAGCTAGAAAAAGATTTAGTAAAAACCAAAATGGTAGTGTGCATGATGCATATATATTGTAATGATATATAAATATGTCATTACATTAATTTAAAATAAAAACTTAAAAGTTCACAAATAAAAGTAAAAAACTAAACGCTAAAATTAAAATGTTTGTTAAATGTATATACATTCGCACAGATGCCAAACTTTAAAAATATTTTTTTTAAAAAAACAAATAAATAAGTATTTGAACATACGTTTTTATAAAAAAAAAGTACAAGATTTAAAAATAAAAACAGGTATTAATTAATTCTTGTAATCTGTAAATGGAAATGATTGTTTATAAATTGTTTAAAAAGCAAGCTAGCCTTGGGCTCTTGTATAATTAAAATGATCTGATGAAAGATAGATAAGAAAATAAAGAGAAATTAGCTTGACCAATGGAAGCACTAAGCCTTGGCTCAGACCCTAACGAAAGTGATGGATTAGTGACATTTTGTTGATTGAATCCATGTGGATGATATAAAAAGAGAAATAGTTTTCTGACAGTTCCAGCATTTTGTGTTTGAGAGATGTGGTAGGACACACATACCACACTCTCTATAAAAAAATGAAAAGACTGTGATACCTTGAACCAGCTATTGCCATCTCCAGAACATTATCTACCAATGGAGGCGTCACGGGAATTAAAAGCAGAAACCTGGACTCTTCTACCATGAGCTATGAACTTTACAAATTAACAACAACAACAAAAAAAGTAATTAAGAACTTTCGTCAATGTTTTTTTTAAAGATTCAGCTAATTTAAATTTTAAAATGAACTCTTATTTGATTTTCAAATTAATAATTGATTGTTTAAATTTATATAGTTAAGTTTTGCTAAAATCATTTCCATTTTATTATTATTATTTGTGGTAATATTTATTGTAGAAATTATTAAATGCATTACATTTAAGTTGGGTATAGACGTTGCAGAGATTCGTTAGTGGTTGATTATGTTGTGGTTTTCACAGTCGATTAGAATATATAAGTCAACGATGCCACTGTGGTGTCTTATGATCAACACCAAAGGGTCTCCTGTATTCCCTCAGCAATTGACATTATCAATTGACTTTGTATTTTGATCGTTTGTGTTTAATTTGGAATGTTTTTGACCATGGAATCTGTGCAGCTGATCTATACTCGACATTATAAAACAAATTATATAAAAATAATCTGTGCAAACGTATTTAAATGTTAAATTTAAGTCGGGCGTGAATGGCTATATAGTTTTGTAAAGTTATATTAAGGGAGGGTAATCTTAGGTTATTCATTTCGTAGTTGAATTGGTTCAATGGATTGGATATATTTGTGTAATTGTAGATGTAGTATGAGATCCGCTACAGGCAGGATTATATATATATGCCACACACCTTCTGTTTGCCTATGGATGGGTTTGTAAGACGGCAAAGGACCGCAGTCCATTCCTATGGAGTTTTATGTTTATTGTTCTACTCGCCAACAGATGTAACATTCCTGTAGGTAGAGAGACAATGTCTTCTCTAATTCTACTTACTTATCAGATGTACATTCCTGACAGTATAGTATTTTGTGTTGTCGTATTTTCATGCTACATTGAATACATAAATGTATCAGATGGATTGGTGCCGGTTTGATTGCGAAATTTGTTGCCTAAGGTTAAATCAAGGAAGAATATTTTCTTTTCAAATGCAGATCTATGTAGTCTATTCATACTCGACTCACTAAATAAATATTAAACTCATGGTTGTAATTTACTTAAATGTAAAACTAAAGATTAATAGAAAAATCTAAAATGTTGAATTTATTCCTCAAAATTTAAATGTTATTTTATATGTGCGTAAATAAATATTTTTATGTGTTAATTTCTGGCAGTGGCTTTTATTTATTTATATTTAAGATATAAATTAAGATATAGATTTTTATCTCTGTGTCTCCACTGAGCTGGTGACTTGGGCTAATGATCTGAATATTTAAATAAAGTGGAATCTTAACAGCGCGTATCTGCCTACTCTATCAATTTTTCTAGGTTTAAATGCCTAGATGGCGCCTTGTAGAGCAGATATTGTAGTTTGCGGTTAGATTCGATCTCCACTTTCATTTCGATCGTTATAATATATATATATGAATGTAGCAATGATTTATTAATATTTATTGCTGAAAATTAGACATTTTCTTTATATAATTGTAACTATTTATTTTTACAAAGCACAGACGGTATTGAAATTAAACTGAGAGAGTGCAAACCTTTCAAGTGCTTAGCCAATCAGATCGCAAATACTGAGACAGAGAATTTAACTAGAAAAGAGTGGTTCCACTCTCTTCTTTACTGGTCTTTCTATATATCCAAGCCAGTCCAAAGTACTTAGATCTGAAAGCATGAATCTTAAATATCTTCACACTCAACTCACTGAGTTCTAATTATAAACATACAGTGTGAAATCTTTCGATTTACTATGCAGTAGTTTTTCAGTGTTATAACTTGCAGCAATATATGTAAATATTTATTTTTACAAAGCGCAGACAGTATTGATATTAAACTGAGAGAGTGCAAACCTCTTAAGTGCTTAGCCAATCAGATCGCAAATACTGAGACAGAGAATTTAACAAGAAAAAAGTGGTTCCACTCTCTTCTTTACTTGTCTTTCTATATATCCAAGCCAGTCCAAAGTACTTAGATCTGAAAGCGTGAATCTTAAATATCTTCACACTCAACTCACTGAGTTCTAATTATAAACATACAGTGTGAAATCTTTCAATTTACTATGCAGTAGTTTTTCGATGTTATAACTTGCAGCAATATATGTAAATAATATTTATTTGTACAAAGCACAGACAGTATTGAAATTAAACTGAGAGAGTGCGATCTGATTATCTAAGCCCTTGAGAGGTTTGCACTCTCTCAGTTTAATTTCAATACCATCTGCGCTTTGTAAAAATAAATATTATTTACATATATTGCTGCAAGTTATAACATCAAAAAACTACTGCGTAGTAAATCGAAAGATTTCACGCTGTATGTTTATAATTAGAACTCAGTGAGTTGAGTGTGAAGATATTTAAGATTCACACTTTCAGATCTAAGTACTTTGGACTGGCTTGGATATATAGAAAGACAAGTAAAGAAGAGAGTGGAACCATTCTTTTCTTGTTAAATTCTCTGTCTCAGTATTTGCGATCTGATTGGCTAAGCACTTGAGAGGTTTGCACTCTCTCAGTTTAATTGTAACTATCTTTTTTATATATATGTATTTTAATTAAAGTGTTGGAATTTAAAAACAAAAAGAAAAATGGGGAAGGCTCGAAATACTTTTGAAATCATTAACAAGCTTAAACGATCTTTATCTGTAGTCAGATTATTTTCACTAATTAGAACTAAAATTTAATTAAAATTATGAGAAATTTTTTTGTTAGTTCATTTGCAAATCTTTACAAATATCTAAAATAGTATCTTGAGCCTCGAGCCTTAACTATTTTAAAAATTTTGCTAATTAAAATCAAGAGATTACGGGAATAGCTGTGGGCAAGTAAAATAGCATTCTTGGAGGGATTAAAAATGTATAAAAGTATTCATAGAACAAAAGAAATCAGTTAATAAATTCTTTCAGCACATTTGAGTCAGTAGGTAAATTTTCAGAGAAGGTGATTCAAGAAATCGTCAAATTTTAAGAAGTTAACACCTGTCCAGTGCTATGAATTTTGAGTAGAGGAAATCCAGTGTCTTTCTCCTTTCCTCAGAGACTTTTCTTGCTGCTGCCTTGTTCCATCCATCTGACAGTTCGCACAAATGACTGAGTACTGAGCCTACTTGCTGTGCTTTCCTGAGGTAACCTTATGTAATGAAGAGCTGCTTTAAATTTGTATAATATGTAATGAAACTATGACTTCATTAATGTATTAGTGTATAACTTCTACTAATTTTGTTCTTGAACTTTCTCTCTCTTTATAATCCCTACTATTTTAGTGTAATTTTTAACTTACCTGCCATGCTTGAACTCTTATATATAGCTTTGTGCAGCTCCATTAGATATTTTTAACTTATATGTGTTATATATGTAGACAATTTATGCTCTTTAATTAATATGCATAAGGGTTTATTTTATTTATTTAATGGGGAAAGAAGCAGGGGCTTCATTTAAAATTTATTAGTAAAGTTTTATTCATTTTAACAGAAATTGCTCGCTCTGTTGGTTTTTATATTTAAATCTTTTATTCACATTTTTTGTCTAAAATATTTTATTGTGGATGCATATTTTTACTTTAGTATTTGAATTTATTCCTAAATTGTCATTTAAAAGATTGTGAACCTTAATATTGTTATCATCCCATCTTGCTATTTTGCACAGAGGGTTAGTTCTGTTACTAAAACATTGATGGAAATCGGATTTAAAAATAAATTTTATTAGTTTACCATTAATAGTTAAAAGAAATATTATCCATTTATAATTTGTTTAATGATTCTTTGTTTAAACATATCATTGTGCAGAGGTCAAACCATTTTCAGGCTTTAGAATATAACATTAATTTTAGTGCTCAGGTCTAATGCTGCTGGCATATGTTTACTTTCCCTTATGGTACTTACATATATATATATATATATATATATATATATATATATATATATATATATATATATATATATATATATATATCTTTATTGCTTTGTCACTGCGACTTCGGAAGCCTGAAACTCCCATCCTACTCTCTCAAAATCATTCATAATCAGGGGTATATGCTACTCCCTGTGGAATGCAAGATATGAGGTTTTTATTGTGCTGTGGAAGTTCCATATAGCTGGCTATGGGCATTCAAACCCAAGCTCTCCATTCAGTACTATTCTGCCAAAAATGCACAGATGTACCAACCCTCATTCATTCTCAAATGTGTTAAAATGATGAAATATTCAAACTACCATAAGAGTTGTATTTCTCTAATGACATGCTACTATCATTATTGTATTAAATTGATTTGTGCCTGTTTGATTTTTTGTTAGCCGCAACAAGGTGTTGGAAATAATGACTCATTCATGAAATATGCCAACATGCTAATTAGTCAGTATGCTATTTTTAAACTGCCTTCTTTTAAAATATTAATCAATTCCCATAAATGTAAATCAATACATATTCTCTGTAAAACATTAATAATTATATATTTTACCTCTCCTTGACAATGTAACACATTGTTTGCTTTTGTATACTTATTCTAAAGATGTTATGTCCAAACAATGCCTATCAAACATATATAATGATTTTTAAGATTGCAAATAAATGATTGAGACTGTATATTTATATTTATTTGTCAAAATGATTAATGCCAAATTCTCAAGCATCTTTCTATAATCTGAATCTGTTCTGATCTTGTAGATTGTTTTATGCATCCACAACATTCTGTTTGAAAAAATTTATAAATTGGCATGTTCAACTCCACACAAGCTTTAACACACTTCATAAAATTATATCCATTAAATAATTAAGGTAAAGGGGATTTTATAAAAACAAATTCCCAAGTTTTGTACGTAGTCAACATCACTCCAAGCATGAAACAATTATAACATATATATACATTTTCTTAATATTTTATTAAATATATATATATTTCATGTAAATCCTGGTTTTTTTAATTATTTTCTTCTAGTTAATATTTACAATTATTTTTCTTAGCTAATAGCTTAGCATTAATAAATACAACTTTAATAAATGTAATTCCTGGGCTACTCTTATATCAATCATCACCATCAGTCTATTGCTTTGTTTTCAGACCTGGAATTTAAATAATTGTGCTGTATCATTGGTATTGTTGTTCATAGGGTCAGAGACTCGAAGAATAGGCATATAGGTTAGAATCCAGGATTTCTTCAAACCTGTGCATCTCGAGTATGATCGGATTTGAAGTACTTTTGCTTAGGATTTGAGTCTTGTTGTGTGGCCATATATTTTTAACTGGTACAATATAATGCAATTTCCATAACAATCTCCAATGTTTCAACTGTTTTATATTCTTACAGTCATTTTCAAGAATCTGCAACAATAACAAGAAATACATATTTATAAATAAAACCTTAATTACATAAAACTTTCTATTTTATATTAACGTAAACAGTAACAAACATATTAGTTACACATAATTATATTTTACTTATATCTGCCTTCTCTATTTATATTATTACACTACTTTTTACATTATATAATTACAAATCTTAAAATCATTCAAGACACTTTTTATACAAATTTAAAACCAATCCTAATTTCAAATTACTTCCCCCTTTTTAAATCTTATCTAAAAAACCCATCTCAAAACCACATTCCTAAACTATATCTTTAAATGAATATAAATCTAAATACCAAGTTGAAATTAAAAGTATTGTAAGAATCTATCTGTTGTATATTTCATTAATTATTTAAGAACTTTTAAAATTAAAAATACTCAAAAGAAAAAAAGAACCGATTTTTAAGTGAAAATTTTTTGCTAAAAAAACCCAAACGGTGAGAATCCTGTTTGTAAAATAAAATTAATTATAAGTGCAGAGAGGGGGGGATTAAAAAAGCATAAATTACAGAGTTTTCTTTTGTTTGAATTATTCAGAAAAATTAAAACTGTTTAATTGAAAGTTATTGGTGCAAGTTGCTATGAAAGTGTTCTTTGGCTAGAGAGAGTCAAGGACTTCTTTCCCAGGGGCAACCTTGTCTTCCTAGTTGCACCTGATGTATACCAGGGAATTTTCTATCTTTGAAAGAGTAAGAAAACAGTCATCTAGCTTAAAGGTGTTTCAAGATGAAAGAGGACTAAGATGATCCATGCAACAAGCTACTGAAAATGTCAACCCACAGACTAACACCTTCTGATTAAATTTGATGGATTGATAGATGCTAATACATGGGAAATTGATGGTCAATGCCAATTTAATCCATTTTAACAATAGATAAATGAGTGGATAATTTATAAAATGTTTATAAAGTGAACATTACTACTATAATATAGTGAAATACACTTATAGATTCAATCAGTTATATTTTATGTGTATAAACTATTTTAGACTAAATGTTTCAACAATAGAGCATGGGATTACTTTGCATAATCTATGCAGTAAGGGTCTTTTAGAAATGATTATTTATTAATTTTGACATAATTTTGGAGGGGTAGGTTTTTATATTTTATTTTTTTATATATATTTTTTAATCTTTGTTATATTTATGCATAGGTAGATTTTGGTTTCACAAATGTGAAGAGCTCAATCATGGAGAAATAAAAAGTAGGTTAAAGTCAGTTTAAATTATGGCCATAAGACACAAAGACACTTATGCCATAATTTAATGGTTAAGATTAATTTATTTATCATTAATATTGTAGAAGTTTTGGATTAAGCTATATATAGTCAATTCATTATTATAATACACATAGTCTTTCACTTCTATTTGTAGAGAGGCCATCTAGAATATTGGATTTTATTCATGTCATAGGTTTGTAGGGAGCATATTTTCCTCAAGAAAGATAATTAGAATGTTAGAATAAGAATATTGTTAAATAATGTGTAAGCAATTGCTCTAATTGGAAAATATTTTATTTTAAAATAGACTGAATCATTTCAGATTTCAGTTAGATGTGATAGGGAAAAGAAATGGAAGAAGGTGGTTATTTTAATATATAACTGTAATAGTGAAAACAATTGTGTTGTCTGGAGAAATTAGTTTTCTGGAATTATTAGAATCTATAAAAGATTATGCTAGAAAAATATTATATGACCATGTAACATATATAAACACTATGATCATTGAATAATCTTTTTGATCTAATGCTAGGCTATCTGATTAGTGGTGCTATTGTATCAGCTATTATAATTTTAGTAAATCTTTATAGTTTGGCAGCTCTAAAGTGTTTCATATCATCACATAGAGTAATTGAGGTCTCCTTATGAAAATGACTTTCCAACATGTAGAACTTGTTATCAGAGACATCAACCTGAGAAAAGAGGGAGGGTTGGTGTAAATAAAGATATTCAGGTGGAGGCAGGAGAGATAGAATCTGAAAGGGGTGGGATATTTTTTTAGATTGTGAAATTTTGAAACTGAAATGGAAGACAGAATTAAAATAAAAACATTTAGGGGAGATAGAGAAGAAAGCCCATTTGAATATTTAAAAAGCTTAGAGTATTGTTTCCACATATATAAAGTAGAAGAAAAAGAGAAAATAAATATAGTAAGTAATTATTTGGAAGGGACAGCACAAACTTGGTTGAGAACTATACATAAAAGTTCAGATAACATCAAGCAGTATGCTAAGACATTGGAGTGTACATTTTGGGGTGTAGAAAAACAAGAAAAGATGGAAAGAGACATAGAAATGGAAAGATACAGAAGAAAGGAAATGACAGGAAAAAGACAAAAAAATTTATTAAATAAATGGCAAAGTTGAGAATTGTGGGTGAATAATGAAAAAAAACATGCCAGAAAATATTCAAAACAGACTAACTAAATTTATAAGCAAAGAGTTAGAAGAGACATTGAAAGCACTTAGAAATGAAGAAAACATAGAAGTAAAAGAGGAACAAGAAAAAAGGTGGGCCAAAGTTTTAAACGTAAGAGGAAGAAAAGATCCCAACAGTGGCTGAACAGACTTGCTTGGTGATCCCAATTAAAGTACAGGGGATCAAAATACAGGCTCTGCTTGATTCAGAGATTCTGGTCTCAATAATTTTTAATAAAATGGTAAACCTGATTAAGCATCAGAAGGGTGAAATGTAGGTGTTACCAATAAAAAAAGTCAGAGATAACCATGGCTAACTATAGAATAAAAAAGGTGGACTTTCAAGTGTATGTAGAAATACACAAATTGGAGGGAAAATAAAAAAGCATACATTATTATCAATGCCAGGGTTGATAGAGGGTGTAATACTTTGATTCGATTTCATGCATCAAACTGGGAAGTCGGAGATAAAGTGTATGTAGAAATACAAATTGGAGGGAAAGTAAGAAAGCATACATTATTATCAATGCCAGGGTTGATAGAGGATGTAATACTTGGATTCAATTTCATGCATCAAACTGGGAAGAAAATAAATTATGGAAATAAGTCAGCAGTAATAGAAAATGAAAAAGTTATGTTTAGTAATAGGATAAAACATGATAATAATAATAAGATAACATATATTTTAGAAGATGACATACACAAAGAGTTAAGGAATAAAGTAAGAAAGTTCAGAGGGAGCAATACTAACTGGGGAAGCTAACTCAGAGAAATAGTACAGCAATACAAGCAAGTGTTTGCAACAAAATTTGAGAATCATAAAAGATTATGTTCAAATAAATTTAAGAGCCACAACACATTTTTAGTGTAGGTCATACCTGGTCCCAGTCAAATATAAGTACAGAGTAGGCAGTCAAATATGATAGATGGAAGAATGTGGAATCATTAAGAAACAATAGTCTTCATACATAAACCCTCTGGTAATCATAAAGAAAAATGATGACTCTGAGAATATGTTTAGATGTGTGCCAATTAAATGCAATCACTATACCTGACTTCTTTAGATGACAGGTGGCCAAGTTAAGGACCCTGGCATCCGACCGTTTATCAGAACTTCAGATATATACCACGGTTCATCATGGTGATCTATTTAACTGGCAGGATAGTAGACGTTCTTTCATGATTGAGCTGAAATTCAGACAGGCAAAGATCAAGCAAACGCCTGTTTAAGGTCCTTAGCCACACATATTCACAGGCATATGCCTGCTAGTATTTTCTCAGAAAAAATTTCTCCTCACGTCCAGCTCTACAGACAAGTTCTGATCACCTTGAAATCCAAAAGTCAATTAATAAATTTTTTATAATCTAGATATGTCCTATCTGTCATTCCGCCAGCTATTGTTTATTGGAATGTCACTAATTGAAAAATGTCTTTTTCACACCTTTATTTTATCTTCTCTAGATCTATGAGGGAATTTTTCTATAAGTTTCATTTTTACACCATGATGAACCATGCTATATATCTGAAGAAGGGAATGCTGCTACAAAACTTATAATAAGAAAAGAAATGAAACCTAATACAAAGGATCTCGATGAATAAACTAACCAATTGGAACATATAGGAAGAAATCAACTGTCTCTGCAAAAGAAGTGGGGAATTCCCACAGGATGGTTAATAAGGTACCGAATGTCAAGTAACCAAGGTAAAGAACATTTTTATAAAACATGGATGTTTTCTTGATTTTTTCATATCAAAAAGTAAACATATTAGTTTTAAAAAAAATTGTGCAATAACTAAATAAAGAAATAAGAACTAGTACCAAATAAATGCATTTATTAGAAAAAATAACAAATATTTATGCTGGGCTTTTGCTCATTAGCCAGTTTGTCATGTAATCATATTATTGTAAGATTTATTTTGTAATATTTTGATCTTAAATTTATTATGCCATTTATCTAATAATTTTTGGGAATTAAACATTATTATTATTACTAACAAAAAACAAAATAGTTGTCTTGCTTAATTCTTCCTTTTCTTGCCAAGCGAATGATTAATTATCAACTTGAATCTAGGTCATGAAACTTACGTAAATAACTTTAGATTGAAATAAAAGAAGAGAAATTTAAATAAATTTCTATGTAGTCTAAAGAGAGGAAAAGGGGAATAGATAAGAATAGTAGAAAGGGTTATATGTTTAGATTCTTTTGATTACCATGATAAATTCCCGTAAAATTTTTATAAATATTTCAAGCGCTGGATTGTTTTTTTAATTAAATCATTCTTATGGATGGAGTATCCAGCAGCTGAGGGGTGGCTGATCAGGAAAAATAATACTGGAATAGTGCATTTGTAATTTTTCAGGGTTCAATCAGGAATATAAGCCTAAAATAATTAGTTTATATTTGCTTCTTGCTTGACGTGACAGTGGTGTCGATTAGTAAAATACGTAGGCACAAACAATAAACTGTTACTATATATATATATATAATCTTTGTTATACTTATGCATAGGTAGATTTTGGTTTTACAAATGTGAAGGGCTCAATCATGGAGAGATAAAAAGTAGGTTAAAATCAGTTTAAATTATAGCCATAAGACACAAAGACACTTATGCCATAATTAGTGTGTATAAAAGCAAAATAGATGGACCTAAGACCCAAAGATACTTATGCCATCATTTAGTGGTTAAGATTAATTTATTTAGCATTAATATTGGAGAGGTTTTGGGTTAATATGCTTAGAATACACCTGCTCTTTTATTCCTATTTGAATAGGAGGGCATTTAGAATGTTGGATCCTAGTTATATCATAGGGTTATGGAGGACATATGTTCCTCAGGAAAGATAATTATAATGTTAGAATAAGGGTATCTTTATACAATTGGTAAGCAATTGCACTAATTGGAAAGTATTTTATTTTAAAATAGATTGAATCATTTCAGATTTCAGTTAGATATAATAGGGAAGAGAAATGGAAAAAGATATAATAAAGACAATTGTATATTCATACTTGCATGTTTCTCTGGTTATTTTAGTGTATAATTATAATATTGAAAACAATTGCATCTGCTGGAGAAAGAGTTCTGGAATTATTAGTGTCTGCAAAAGACTATGTTAGATTATGCGCTCATGTTATGTATATAAATAAATACTACTATCATTGAATAATCTTTTCAGTCTAGTGCTAGGCTATCTGCTAGTGGCACTATTGTATCGGCTATTATAATTTTAGTAATCTTAGTAGTTTGTTCGCTCTAAAGTGTTTTTGTTCCATCACATAGAGTAATTGAGGTCCCCTTATGAAAATGGTTTTCCAACATGTAGTGCTTGTTAATGGAGAGATTGGCCTGAGAAAAGACTCGGGGTTGAAGTAAATGAAGATATTCAGGTATGGGTAGGAGAGTGAGGTAGGATTCCAAAGGGGGGGGGTTGTTTTCATTAGACTGTGAAAAAGAAAAATAGTGGTGAGAAGAAATTTTGAAACTGAAATGAAAGACAGAATTAAAATAACATTTAGGGGAAATACAGAAGAAAGCCCATTTGTATATTTAGAAAGCTTAGAGGATTGTTTCCACATATATAAAGTAGAAGAGAAAAAAATAATTATAGCAAGTAATTATTTAGAAAGGGAGGCACAACCCTGGTTGAGAACTATATATAAAAGTTTTGACAATTTCAAAAGTATGCTAAAACATTGATGTGTAAATTTTAGGGCATAGAAAAACAAGAAAAGATGCAAAGGGACATAGACATGGAAAGTCACAGAAAAGAGGAGATGATAGGATATAGACAATTTTTTCTCAAATAAATGACTAAGTTAAGAATCTTGGTTGAATATCCTATGCTTTAATCCCAGGTATTAAGAGTAATAAAGAAAAACATGCAGAAAATAAACTAACAGACTAACTAAATATATAAGCAAAGAGTTAGAAGAGACATTGGAAGCAAAAGAGATAAAAAAAATATAGTGGAAGTAAAAGAGGAACAAGAAGAAAGGCATGCCAAAGTTTTAAATGTAGGCATTGAAGAGGAAAGAAAGGTTCCAATAATCACCAAACCAACATACCCAGTAATTCCCATAAAAGTGCAGGTGATCAAAATACGGCTCTGCTTGATTCAAGGAGTCAGATCTTCATAATTTCTAATACAATGGTTAACCTGATTAAGAGTCAGAAGAGTGAAATGCAAGTGTTAATAATAAAAAAGTCAGAGATAACCATGGCTACCATTAAAAATCAAAGATGGACCCTATCCAAATGTATGTAGAAATACAAGTGGGAGGGAAATTAAAAACAAATACATTATTATCAATGCTAGATTTGATAGAAGATGTAATACTCAAATTTAATTTCATGCAACAGACTGGGATGAAAATAAATTACAGTGATAAGTCAGTAATAATACAAAATGAAAAAGTTAAGTTTAGTAATCAGATAAAAACAAGATAATAATAATAAGGAAACATATATTGTATAAGATGACATACACAAAGATGTAAGGAATAAAGTTAGCAAAGTCAGAGGGAACAATACTAACTGGGAATCCAACTCAAAAGAAATATTACAGCAATACAAACAACTGTTTGCAACAAAACTGGCAATCATATATGTTTCCAAATAAATGTAAAAGCCAAATCACATTTTTGGTGTAGGTTATACCTGGTCCCAGTCAAATATAAGGTCAAAGTAGGCAGTCAAATAAGACAGATGGAAGAATGTGGAATCATTAAGAAACAACAGTCTCCATACATAAACTCTGGTAATCATAAAGAAAAAAGATAGATGTGTGTCAATTAAACACTGTCACTATACCTGACCACTATGTGCTTTCTCATATTTGTTGCTGAAATTTTGTGGGAAGAAATATTTTTCATCTTTCAATTTAACATTTAATTGGCAGATGCCTTATGAGAGTTATACATATGTGTTTCAATGAATTCCATTGTGGCTTGTTAATGGCATGTCAAGGCTGCTGCTGTGTTTGGATCAGATTTTGTCCAAGAGAATAAAATACTTTATAGTATACTACTTGGATGATGTGGTGATAGCTTCAAACACTCTCCAAGTTCATCTGGAAAATTTATCCATCTTTTTACAGGATTGTCAACAAAAATATACAACAATTAATTTAAAGAAAAGCGATGTAGACTAGAGTGACCAGACTGGATTGATCAAAAATTGGAACATAACGACCAATCATTTTTACACCACTGCACTTTTTTTAAATAAAATTCCATTCCTGTGTATATTCATTGTTGTAAGTACACTTCCTCTTTGGCATGTTGTCTAATTGTTTAGGATTATTAATAATCCTATTAATTTTATCGCTATATAAAATTAATATCAACAAAGAACTTGTAAAACTATATTGTCAATCAAACCAGAGGCAAGTGCAGTTGAAATTTTAGTCTACAAAAATTCAACTGTGCATGTTTTAAGGTGAGGTTCGACACAACATGTCTAGCTTGAGAACCTGGCCATATAATGTAATAGCGATCTTTATTTGGTGTTGGAATTTGTCTGAAGTTTTTCTAATATTACTGTAGAGACTGAAATGAACAGAGATGGCCAAGAAACTCATTTTTACATTGAATTACTTATCTGTGACAAATAATAATTATGGTTTATTTGAAAATAAAGAAATACAATGATCCCAAAAAGAAGATATTTTGGGAAGACTAATCAAAAATAGGGACAAATCCCGAAAAATCTTGATGTCTGGTCAACCTATTACAAGAGAAAAATCACTTTTGTTGGGCGTAAGGGGTATGATAATATACAAACAGGATCAAGACAATAATTAGATTTCCTTAACCTATGAGATATGCAATTTCTACTAAAGATTTTATGAGAGTTTGTCCAAGGACACTGAAACACTAGTACAGTTACTTAGAAAAGAAAACAAATGTGAG
The DNA here is from genome assembly GCA_028023455.1 of Epiperipatus broadwayi. NCBI lineage: Eukaryota > Metazoa > Onychophora > Udeonychophora > Euonychophora > Peripatidae > Epiperipatus > Epiperipatus broadwayi. The sequence continues at coordinate 10,367,520 of JAQFVV010000003.1, forward strand.
TGGAATGAAAAGCACTGTATAATGCTTTTGTGAAAATTTAAGAAAATTTTATAAAAACAGCTATGTTAGCCTACCCAGATTTTAATAAACTCTTTATTCTGCAAACAGTTAGCAGTAAAGTTGAATTGGGAGTTGTTTTGTTTCTGAAGAACTCAAAAAGAAAACCACAAGTTCTATGTTTTTAAGTAGCATGTTGAATCAAGCAGAAAGAAACTACCCTACTACTGAAAGGGAAGTGTTAGCTATTGTATGGATGTTCAGTAAACTCAAAAAATTTATTATTAGGGTCAGAGATTATAATAATTGTGGACCATAAGAGCTTAGAGTTTATAAACTAATGCTATTTAACTAATGATAGAATGATAAAATGGGTGATATACCCTACAGATGTTTTGCTACCATATAGTTTATTGCTCTGGGGAAAATTATATAATGCCAGATATATTGAGCACAAATCTGATCAGAACAAAAGACAAAACTTGACACTAGAGGGAGATCAATTGACTAATATAACAAGCACCCTAGGTACATTTGTAGACAGAGATGTGAAGAGACTGAAGATTCTGCAAGCTTTAGACTCCCCATACAATGATTTGATAAATTGGAGCAACTGTGCAACTGCCAGTCAGCTGGCAATTCCCTCTCAGTGGAAGAAAAAACTGCACCAGTACAAAATAATCAATGGTTTGTTAACATATGAAATAAAAAAGAGAAAAAATTGCTAGAGGATTGCGAGCAGTTGATAAATTATGTGCACCATATGGGCATTATAGCTTGCATATAAAATATTATAATGATTTTACTACTGGCTAAATATGTACCATTCTTTTATTACTAACTTGCAAGTTTTATCACGAATGCCACAAGAATAAATTAGAGAGCAAAAATTATGCTGGAGTTATGATACTTATAACACCCAAGAACCACTAAACATCACATGATCACCATCTCATACTAGCACATAATTGTTGTAAACAAAGGCAAAACTCCATAATTGTTGTAAACAAAGGCAAAACTCTCTCCATACGGTAGTGCTACCCTGTGCTAACCAGAGTAATCAATAGATGCCAGAAGGCTTGTGCATAAAATCCCTATCTAGTGCTTACTCATCCAATATCCCCAGACTATATAAGCTATTGAGCTTAAATTGAAAATATTTTTGTGTTTTCATTTTCATTCTCATAGTTTTGTAGTAAAGTAGAGTTAAAAGATGGCTGCTGGAGGGTTGCATTAGATCCTAAGATCTAGGTGCAGTGCTCTCAGATCCAAGGCTCTTCACTGATGATGGCCACAAGCCAGAAACTAGTCTGGGGATATTGGATGAGTAGGCACTAGATAGGGATTTTATGAACAAGCCTTCTGGCATCTATTGATTACTCTGGTTAGCACAGGGTGGCACTACTGTATGGAGAGAGTTTTGCTTTTGTTTAATACCCAAGAACTCATACGAGTTACTGGCCATAGAGTTTTATGGTCCATACCTTTGTTTGCTGATACAAATATTTATTGGTAACTTATAACATCCTTTTAAAACTGGTAAGCATATCCATTAAGAAAATCAGATGCAATAAGTTTCCATTGCTGTACTGAAGAGTAAGCAGTTTGTACAAGTAGAGAAAGTCGCAAGTGATTTTAAGGGAACATGGAATGCCCTTTATGTCTAAAGAATGAAGGGATTAGGTATATCAAGAAAATATCCATCATATTCTAACCTCCATCCATAATGAAGGAATAGGGGGCGATATTTCATTTTCACATAAAAAAAAAAAATCTTAAGCAGAGGTTTACTGTTTTACCCTAGCTAATGAAGATTATTAATTGTTCATATCATTAGGCTACACGTGTCACTTCAAAGCAATTACATAATGGCCAGGTAGAGCCCTTTCTGCTAAATACCATGTGCCAGTCTGTCATGATAGGGTCAATGTAGCAGAGGACAGGAGTTTGGTGAGAGAGTGATTAGAGAAAATTGCTGAACAGAGGAAAAAAAAAAGAGCGTACTTCCAGATGGCAGTCTTTGGGATAGGATCCTTGGTTTCTATAAAAACCCAGCCTGAGAGGAATCCAAATGCCTATTAGTACAATTTTTTTTATTTGTTTTGAAGGACCATACCAGATTGTCCAAAAGTGTTCTTCTAATACTTTCATGGTATGAGGGGAAAATGAAAAGAAAGGTGCTTATAATACTCAAAGTCTAAAATCATTCAAAGAAAAAGGTGGGAGATATGACACAGGATAGTTGCTATTTTTTTTGTTTCTCCGAAGAAAGGAGTATTGAGATGGTATTTTCTGCCATCTCATGCCTAAATATATATATAATTTCATGGTTACTTTAGTAATTTCATTAGTTATAAATAAAATTTTATAAAATATATAAAACAATTTGTATATTTAATCAGTAAATAATAATATAAAAACTCTGTCAGATAATGAAAATTATTCTACACGAATAAAGCGTGATAAACAGAGCACAAAAACATTAATTATAAACAACAATTAGCCAAGCACTTTCGGTACTGTATACCAGAATCATGGTGACATACTGAAACTGAACGGTTAATTTTCCAGTGCATTCTCAGTGGAACACTAGTGTTATGCTGATTAATAATGTTTTTAGACTTCGCAATAAACCAAGCCTCTTTCAACTTCCTTTTCCGATCATTTGACTCATTGCACACAGTAGTAATATTTTGAGGATAAAACTCATGACCACAATTACTTTCATGATTTGCAAAAACAATTAACCTGCAAATCACTTTTAGATTTTTTGTACTTATAAATATGCTGTTGCAATCGCATTAAAACATTTGCCTTCATTTCCCCCAAATAAATAGCATTAGAATCTTTGTTTTGTTTTTTTTTTTGCAAGTAATGGAATAAACCACTTCATACTTATTCATTTCTTCTACATTATCCTTTGAATTGTTTATTAATCTATTCAAACACAAAGGGGAATGCAATCCTACATTATAATCTTCACTGATAATATTTTTTAATTTCTTACTTATAAGTGGCACATAAGCTAAAGAAAACCACTTTTTGACCACTTTATTATTTATATTGTAACAGTCAGAATCATCTATCTCGCTAACACACTGCAGAATTCAAACCCCAGACACAAAACTGAACATTCTAGGAGGGGTTGCCTTCTAGATATACTAAGTGCGAATCTAAAGTCCAAATTTCACAGCACCATCTACATGACAATGCATCTGATGCCACTACTAGTATGACCTTTGACCGGTGCCTGGTAGTCAGGAGAAACAAAAGACTCTATACTAAAAGAAGTTTGAGTGGTTAATTAACGTCTATGGATTTACAAAAGAAATGCAGAAAATATATATATAGACCAAGACAGTGATAGGAATCAAATAAAATAAGAGATCAAATTTAGTTTTAAATAATTTCACAAAATTTATTTATATAATATATATATATATAACGCCACTGTCTGCTTATATGAGACAGGGACGCGTATTAAATAATTGTGGGCATTATATTTCAATAAATGACAAAAAGGTTTTAAAGCAAAGTGATATATTCTATTCCTTGGGTTAATAGCATTACGATAATGTGCTTGACGAGATAGGAACATGTGCGAGGTGCTTTGAGTAATTATACAAGTTTAAGAAAATATTTGAAAATTAAGTGTTCTAAAATATTTATTGATTTCGAGAATAGCACAGACAAAAGCTTACTAAGCATCAAAGTGGGAATGTGATCAAAGCATTTATTTGAGAATAATAATAGAGTTCCATTGGGAGGTCAGTATTGCTGATAATGAATTTATTAAAGTTGGAGGGTGTGACATGTTTAAGTCACGGATGCTTTGTAAAATAAATATCAAATAAAACAATATTGAAGATCCGGAATAATTATGGAGGGCATCTCGCCGCTAACTCGTAGGAAAGTATTTTGATGAACAGCCGAAACTTAGCGACTGGTTGACGATTGCATTTAATTCCCAGGTGTGTTATTTGTGAACACACTCTGCCTGGAAACTGCAATAGCAAAAAGTAGCGGTCTCAACAACCAATTCATTTACCAGCAATACGAGACTAGTGTATATAAAACATACTGAATGTGTTTTACTTGGATTAAGAGAAATGCCCAATCTAATTCCCAGAAATTCATTTAAAAGGGTCCGCACATTCTCGACGTCAATGATGAACTTTGTAATTAAAGTATAACACGGTAATTAAAATAGGAAAATGCATGCTTGCGGGTTTGAAAAGTAAGTATAGATTTATATACGCAATCATGCATTAGGGGACACATTTAATCATTGACCTCACACATACTCTCATATTAGATTAAAATCAATAACATGTAGATTTTAAACTATGTGATTATATTATATATTAAAGAAAAGAATCACCCTCGAATGAGTGATTTGCAAGATAATAAAATTGGAAAATTATAAATTTAAAATTTCAATAAAGGAATAGTTCACTCGGTCAAAGACGATTCTGACACATTATCATAATAAAATAAAAGAAAGCTTTATAAATAGAAAATATTAACCCAAGGATAGAGCAAAACGGTTGATTATATTTGAACACTTTAAAGAAGTACATAATAAAGTTATGTGAAATTTCAGAAAACAATTTAGAATAGCTATAGCATGTTAGTTAGGAATCACAAGAGCTCTTGGGTTAATTTAGGTTACCTCTGGAGACGCATTTGCAGGTAGATGTTCGGCAGGTTTTATAATTCTGCAGCAAAATCTGGAATGTTCATATTTTTGCAGCAGCAGCAGTTCCGGGGTTCCTTATGCGATAGCTTCCAACGGTCTGGAGCAGTGGCCGGCTATTCCGAGGGGACATAGCCATCTTAACACCTCTACTCTGTCATGTCAAGGTTAGCAAATTATTATAATAGAACTCAGAATGATTTCTCTTAGAAACATTAGAAAAACTGGAGAACAAAAGAAAACCCTTCTTTTATAGTAGACTTTAACAATAGAACTGCCCTGGAGCATTACAAAAATATATCGGACTTATCAGCTGTAATTAAATCTATCCGATGTCTAAAGGAATTCAACATTAATTAATTTCTTTTGTTAATTTCCCTGTCGACATTCGAATTACAAACTAGATTTAATTAAAATTACTTTTATTAATTAAAGAAAACCTTAAGTGGACATCTGCTGTTTTTAGATAAACTTATATAATATTAACTAATTAAACCATTGTCCCTCATTTATTTTAAAGAAATATTTGGAATGACTTTTATTAAATTAAACGAAAATTATTTTACTTTTAAATTGCAATATTTGAATCTATTTACTAAACAAATATTTACTAAATGAGTTTTATTTTAAATCAAAATACATTATGACGGTAATGTATTTGTAAACAGATTCAAACAAAATAACTTTAACAATTTATAATTTTGATATGTTTTAAAATGGATATCATAGTGTGTGCGCAATTACGACTTATATAACTTACTTTTTAATAAATCAAAATTATGTGAACATATACATAATCTATAATCTTTTATTTATTTGGGAATGACTTATATATATATAATATGAGCATTGTACTCATGGTTTAAAATTAGGTGGGATTTTTGGTATATAAGCATATTGCAGACACCTACGATAGATTGGGGTTCAAACTAAGGTATGAGGGTAGGAAATAGGTGAGAAAAGGTGAAACAAGGTCTGCAAAGCAGACCCTACTGTTTCAATATCCACTTTATGTATAAACTTTAAATTCTGATAAAACAAACACAATTGTCTGTGTAATATAGTTTTTTGTATCCCACCCCTATCAAATCATCCATGTATTTATCAATATTATCTTTCCTATCTGCTTCAAATTTACAAAAATGCAAATTACGATATAAAAAACATTTAAATCCAGCCATTTTATAATTCAAAGGAACATTTGATGTCGGATGTATAAAACCTCTTACATTCAATTGTTTAACATTTTATACTCAGCATTTATATATATTTACATCTAAATACTTTAAGATACCATCAGTTTCAAACTCAATAGTCCATGACAAACTGGAATTCTCATTTAATTCATTGAACATACTCACTATCACATCTTTTGAACCATACCCAAAAACATCATCCACATATCTTCTATATATTAAATCATAACTTCTTATAAATGGCTCCACAATATGTTTTTCCATTTCTGAAACATAAACTACACACAATACCACTCACTGCCAACCTCATTGGCCAACCAGTTTTCATTTGATAATGATCCTTTCCATATCTTGCAGTAATATCCCCATTAATCCATTCCAACACTTCCAGAATAAATCTGGCTTTACAAGAGTCTTCATTATAATCCACCAAAAGTTTATTAATTACACCTATCGATTTATTATGGTCCACTGATCCATATGACTCGCATACATCCAATGAGGCCATATAACCATCATCAAGCACCTTGGCAGACTCCAAAATCTGAACAAATTCAAATGTAGAATTAATTGTATATTTGCCAAAACCCACCAAATCTTGTAGCCATTTATTGTGATGCTTTTTGATAATAACAACCCCCAAAATACATCATCAATCTTAATGGAACATTCTCCTTATGAACTTTAACATTTGCAAACAAACATGGAACAATTGCAGCTGATGGATAAATCCTCAAATATTCATCTCTCCTAAATATTTTACCAATATACGGTCACAAAACATTGCAAACAACCTTGTCCTTATACACTTTTAGCTTATAATTCTCAACTTTTTCAAAGTTCAACTTAACAATTTGCTGAGAAATTTTCTCTTTATATATATATGTCCATCCATCAACACAAATCTATTGCCTTTATCTTTTTTGCACAAATAATATTTTTATCTTTCAGCAACATTCTGAAATTATTAATCATTCTATATCACTTCTTATCCTCTGCAAGATTATAATAATGATCTTTTAACAATGGAGCAACCTGCTTAATCACCATCTCCTTTTTCTCTGAAAATTCATACGCTATCTCAATATCTGCAATTATCTCCATATTCGGATCTCTCCAACCACCACCAACAAATCTAGGACCGCATTCCAACAAAGATTTAAATTCCATTGACAAATTTTTATTTGATAAATTCACAAAATTATCTTGTACTTCATTATAAATTATTACATTTTGTTTCTTCACTAAAAAATTAAATTTATTCTCAAATTTACACTGTAAAAACATTTGCAAACCATCACACCTATCAATAATATCATCCAGTATTGAATAAAAATTTAAAATCCTCCACCTTCTTGCAACATTTAAATATAACTGTTTTTTACAATCTTTCACAATACACTTTAATAACATAATCCTCATTAAACCCATGGCTTCTCTCTTCCTGTAAATGGAAGGGTTAATAACAAAATTGCAACAGTTCGGAAAAACTTTAAATTTCATGCACTTCTTTAAGAACTTTACCCGTCCTCCAAGTTTAACAATTTCTTTACATAACTTCATGGCTTCTACATACTTCCAATCATATTGATATTGATACTTCATAATTATACTTAAATAATAAATAAATAATATAAAAACTCTGTCAGATAATGAAAATTATTCTACAAGAATAAAGCATAAACAGAGCACAAAAACATTAATTATAAACAACAATTAGCCAAGCGCTTTCGGTACTGTATACCAGAATCATGGTGACATACTGGAACTGAACGGTTAATATTCCAGTGCATGCTCAGTGGAATACTAGTGTTAAGCTGATTAATAGCGTTTTTAGACTTCGCAATAAACCAAGCCTCTTTCAACTTCCTTTTTCGATCATTTGTCTCATTGCACACAGTAATAATATTCTGAGGATAAAACTCATGACCACAATTACTTTCATGATTTGAAAAAAACGATTTAACCTGCAAATCACTTTTAGATTTTTTGTACTGATAAATATGCTGTTGCAATCGCATTAAAACATTCACCTTCATTTTCTCGAAATAAATAGCATTACAATCAATTTTTTTGCAAGTAATGGAATAAACCACTTTATACTTATTCATTTCTTCTACATTAGCCTTTGAGTTGTTTATTAATCTATTCAAGCACAAAGGGGAACGGAATTCTACATTATAATCTTCACTGATAATATTTTTTAATGTCTTACTTATAGGAAAGAAATCAGACTTTCAAGTTTGATTTCAGTTCAAGATAAAAAAGTTTTCTTGTACTATAAGTTGTTGTTTTTTTTTCCAAGCTTTTTTTTTTTGTTGTTGTTGTTGTTGAAATTCTTGGGAAAAGGTGAGTTGGGGGGAAATTAGAAAAATTACAATTGTACTCTATTGTTGAAAATAAATCTAATTACCAAGTTGAAATTAAAAGTATTGTAAGAATTTATCTTTCTATATTTCATTAATTAATTAAGAACTTTTAAAATTAAAAATTCTGAAAGAAAAAAAAGAACAGATTTTTAAGTGACAAATTTTTTTAAAAAATAACCCAAAAGCTGAGGATCCTGTTTGTAAAATAAAATCAATTAAATTGCATTAGAGGTGGAGTTGAAAAATAGTATAAACTATGGAGTGTTCTTTTGTTTGGATTATTCAGAAAAATTATTAAAACTTTTGAATTAAAAGTCATTTTCTGCAAGTTGCTATGAAAATGTTCTTTGGATAGAGAGAATCAATGACTTTTCTCCCAGGGAAACCCTGTCTTTCTATCTGCACCTATGTATGCCAAGGAATTTTTCAACTCCAGAAAAGTGGGAAGCCAGTCAGCTAGCCAAGGATGATTGAAGAAGAAAGGGGACTAAGGTGATTTGTGCAAGAAGCTACTAAAAATGCCAACTTATTAACTGTACTCTTCTAATTAAATTTTATGGACTTACAGCCACCCAGTACTTGGGAAATGGATGGCCAATGCCAATTTAATCCATTTTAACAGCAGATTAATGAATGGATAATTACAAACTGTTTATAAAGTGAACTTTACTATCTTAATATAGAGAAATACAATTATATACTCAATCAGTTATATTTTTGTGTATAAGCTATTTTAGACTGTTTCAACAATAGAGCATGGGGTTACTTTGAATAATCTATGCAGTAAAATAGATCTTTAAAATAGAATGATTATTCATTAATTATGATATAATTTTGTAGTAGGTTTTTGTATTTATTTCATTTTTTTATTTATATATATTTTTAACTTTGTTATATTTATGCATAAGTTTATTTTGGTTTCACAAATGTGAAGTGGTTGATCATGGAGAGATAAAAAGTAAGTTAAAGTCAGTTTAAATTCGATGACACTTATGCTATAATTAGTATACATAAAAGCAAAATAGAGATCGGAAGAGCGTCGTGCACTTAATTCCATTATTTAGTGGTTAAGATTAATTTTATTTATCAGTAATAATGAAGAGGTTTTGGGTTAAGCTAGATATAGTTAATTCATTATTATGATATGCCTAGTCTTTCATTTCTATTTGGACACAAAGCCATCTAGAATGTTGAATCCTAGTCATGTCATAAGCCTGTGGAAGGCATATTTTTTGGGAAAGATAATTATAATGTTAGAATAAGGATATTGTTAACAATTGGTAAGCAATTGCACTAATTGGAAATTAATTTATCTTAAAATAAATAGAGTCATTTCAGTTGGATATGATAGGGAAGAAAAATGGGAAAAGGTTTAATAAAGATAATTGTATATTTATACTTGCATGTCTCTATGGTTATTTTAGTATATAACTATAGTATTAAAACAATTGTGTCCTCTGGAAAAAGAGTTTACCTGAATTATTAGAGTCTGCAAAAAATAATGCTAGAAAAAGGTTATTTGGCCGTATTACATATATAAATAAACATTATGAATGTTGATAATATTCTCAGTCTAGTACTAGGCTATCTGCCTAGTGGCCCTTGAACCAGCTACTATAATCTTAGTAATTTGGTGGCTCTAAAGCATTTTGTATCACCACAAAGTATTGGTATAATTTTAACTACTATACAAAACAGCACTATGATTTTGGCATCGATCTACCAAATGCATGCTTAGTGCAATATAAAAGTTTTGAATATTAACTATTACTTTTTCTTAGTATTCAATTATACCAAGTTTGTAATAATTTCTTCTGGTTGTAAGTTGCATAAAAATGCTTAAAATGTGATGACTACCTGGTGTTCATGCTGTATTGTATACTTGTGACTTGTGATTGAATATTTTATATATCATATAGATGGAGTTGGTATTCATATTTTTATTTGCTGAAGATCATTCCAATCTCAAAGCATAAGTTAATCATAACTAGAGACTTACTACTAATAATTTCAAGATAGCCCAAAGTGGTATTGTAATACCAGTTCATTAGTCTATAATAATCATACAAACATGTGAGCATTAAAAAATTAATCATTTAAGAATGTGAAATAAAATTGGTCTAAGCCCCCCCCCAAACAAATGTGTTTGATCCAATTAAATGCAATTTCATTCCCAATATGGTGTAAGATAACTATGTGTAACTACATCATGCATTAAATGTAGATTTAATTTTAATTACTGTCTGAACCTTTCATATTTTTTATTCTAGTAAAAGAATTTGTTTAACCTTCTTAATTGTTTCTAGAATTTTTGTGATACTACTATTATTCCTGAACCATTACCCAGTTCTAATTTCAAAAGACTTATTATATATATATCATAGCTTTTCTTTTTGTTACATTATTGTATGAATGTTGTTAAAGGTCATTTTTCAATAAAAAATTTATAATTTTATGTAATGTTTAATAATAATAAAAAACCCTATTATTTAATTTATAGAAGAGTTAAATTAATTGTTTCATAAGTGTTAAATTTGAGTTAACTTTTTTTAGATAGTTATAATCTATATAAGTTATCATTTCGAGTTATAACTTGTATTTATCTTTAAAATAAAAAAAGTAAAATGATAGTTACAATAATGTAAAGTATCTTTAATCAGTAATTATGATGATTAAAATTAATATTTCTTATAGTTATCAATAATAAATTTAAAAATTATTAGTTATTTGTTATTTTAAACTTATTTAATTAATGATAAAATAAATGGGAATGAGATGTATGTTAATAGATGTGTTCACACATTGATTTAATAATAAAGAAATTTACTTCCCTTGTAAAATAGTCAATTTGTTAATTATATAAATAATAAATGTTACTTTTAATAATATAAATGTCACAAAAGTTCATAAAATCAATAATAAAAATAATAATGTAAATTATAAAACTTAGGTGTTAAAATTTCATTTAGATAAAAAGTATTTTCTTACTAAAATTTAAGTTAAATTTCGCATTATTAAAATTGATAAATATTGATTTAATAATGTTCATTTTAATTCATTTTAAAATTGTAGACAGTAATTAATATTCATTTTAACTAGACATCTGAAGGTAATTAACCAATTAGATGTTGTAAAATTTTACCTAGAAGTAGGGATAAGCAGGTGATAAAAAAAATCAAAAGATCATTGGCAGAGGAAGCTGACTTTTCTTTTCCTAAAATTTAAGAGTAAATTTATTAAAATTTTATTATTTTTTTTAGTAGTAAAAGTTAAATAATAATTCTAAATATATGGGAATTAATTTTAAGAAGTTTGATAATAAATTTCATCAGGGAGTGAAAAGTAAACTATCCTTGTTGGTGCTTTACATATGTTGACTATAAACTTATGATAATGATTGAAATAGAACTTCATTCACTTGGATAAAATATACTTCAACAAAAGAAACTGCATACTACTTAAACAATTTTGCTGCTTAAAATGAATGGAATATGTAAGAAAATTATTTCTTAATAATTTTTATAAGCTATGTGATTAGGGTGACCAAATGTCCTGATTTTTTTGGATTTGTCCCTACTTTTGATTAGATGTCCCAGTGTCCCTGAAATATCTTTTGGAACCATTGTATGCCCTGATTTTCAAATTCTTATAATTATTATTTGTTGGACATAAATAATTCATTCCAAAAATGAGTTTCTTGGCCCTCTCTGTCCATTTCAGTCTCTACAGTAATATTATAAAAACTTCAGACAAATTCCAACACCAAAACAAAGAATCTGTTATGTTATATGACTGAATTCTAAAGCTGAACACATTCTCACATTCAATCTCACTTTGGAGAATGAGCAATTGGATTTTTTAGGCTAAAATTTGGAACTGTGCTTGCATCTGCTTTGTCAATATGAGTTTTACTAGTTCTTTGCTGATAATAATTTTCTATAGTGATAAAATTAATAGGAATATTAATAACTCTAAACAATAGGCAACATTCCAAAGAGGAAGTGTATCTACAATGATGAATATACAGAGGAACTGTAGTTTTATAATAAAGGGGGGCGCAACGTGTAAAAATGATTGATCCATTGACAGACCAATATTTGATCGATTAGGTCTGGTCAACCTATGATAGGAAACATTTTCTGCTAAATCTTATCTTTATTATTGGTAAAGATAATTACTTATTATATTCATTAAGATTATTAGTATTTAAAGATATGAATTTATTTATGTCATTAGTAAGGTGATAATTGTATAAGAGAAGATTATGTAGATTAAGTCTTATTAAAAAGTTAATTGTTACTAATTAATATAATTTAGATATTTATAATTAATCAACTATTTTAAATATTGATTATTCAAAGAAGTAATATTAGAATTTCTAATTCTACAAGTATATGTTTTGAAATTTAAAGAAAGAAATGAAACTTTTAAAAAGATATAGTAAAATATATTTACTAAATTGTGAAGTAATCATGTCATAGAATGAAAGGAGGAGCTTATATTATGAGAATTTATTGTTGTTGATAAATAATTCTAATTTGGATCTATTTATATTTTCAAATGTGAGGATTTAATTCATTATACTTAAAACTAAATGTTTACCATACTTATTGAACAAATCATTAATAGTATGATATAAGTAATGATGAAGAGTGGGGAGGGAGATAAAAATGAAAGAAATTTCTCTTCTTTCAAGCAGCAGTTGGCCTTTGATGTCATCATGGAAACCATACTCCCAACTAAGTGTTGTGATTTTTTATTTATTTCAAGAAGTTAAAGAAAACTTTATGTTTGTATTGTTTTATTTGAATTGACTATAATGTTAATATAGTATTGAGTATTAAAATTATTTATTTTATATGTGGCGTTAGATTTAAGAATTTAAATTTTTGTATATATAAAAAAATATTCATTATAATGTTATAAGGTGGAAGAGGTTATATTTGCAAGAGAGTAAATGGTAATAATCATAAACTATTATGAGAATATTTTAATAAACTATAAAATATTGGTATCTAATTTTAAGCACAGAATCAGATAAATAAAAAGTGTGGTATTTATAGTATATAAATTTAAATGAAAGTATATGATAAAGAATTGAATTTATTTATTATAACATTAGTATGTTTGTATAATGGTGTGTATGATTGATCTCTTTATTAAAGATAAATCATTTATTATATTTATGATAAATTCTATCATAAAACTATTTGTTTGGTTTTAGTCTTCTTGATATGTTAAAAGTATCATAATGAGCTAATGATAAGTTTAGACGTTATGAGAGAAGTAATGTATTTTATTTTATTCATTGTAAATATCTCATAAGGAGTGTCAGATTTTTAAGTAGTGGTATGGGAAAGTATATCTATTAGAAATTTTGTACCATTGTGGATGTGTTTATTCAGGTCAAATATGACAAAGTATAGAATAAGTTGGAATATTTATGATATAATGGATAGTGACATTTCTAAAATCTGTAAGAGCTTGAAATAGTAGCCATGATAGAAAATTAAGGTAGACACAATAATTTTTCCCTTAAATTACATTTAGTCCATGATATCATTCTTATAATTTTATAAGATATCCATCCTACACTTTTTATCATGAAATGTCAAACTAGTATAAACATCAAAGATATAAGTAGTGGTAATAGCTAGACTTTCAAATGGTGAGAAGAATGATAAAATATGAAACAAATAGAATATTAAAGAATGCAGAAAGAGATATTTTGTTAATGTTTTATTTGATATATGAGATCAAAATACAAAATGAGAGTATAAGGTATAAGTGATATAATATTGAAAGAATACCTCATATTTATTCTTATTATTGTATGTAATGGAATAAAATGCCATATCTTAATGAATGTCTAAAATAATTGAGCATTTATTTTATAATGAAATAATAAAACATAAAGAATAGATATATTATAGAATTGTAATTAGACAATAATATTGTATAAAGGTTAAAGATGGAGGAGTTATAATGTGAATGAATATATTTGTGAAATATTTGTACTTGATAAAAATACAACTTGTACATATATTATAACGATCGAAATGAAAGTGAAGATCGAATCTAACCGCAAACTACGATATCTGCTCTACAGAGCGCCATCTAGGCATTTAAACCTAGAAAAATTTATAGAGTAGGCAGATATGCGCTGTTAAGATTCCACTTTATTTAAATATTCAGATCGTTAGCCCAAGTCACTAGCTCAGTGGAGACGCAGAGATAAAAATCTATATCTTAATTTATATCTTAAATATAAATAAATAAAAGCCACTGCCAGAAATTAACACATAAAAATATTTATTTACGCACATATAAAATAACATTTAAATTTTGAGGAATAAATTCACCATTTTAGATTTTTCTATTAATCTTTAGTTTTACATTTAAGTAAATTACAACCATGAGTTTAATATTTATTTAGGGAGTCGAGTATGAATAGACTACATAGATCTGCATTTGAAAAGAAAATATTCTTCCCTGATTTAACCTTAGGCAACAAATTTCGCAATCAAACCGGCGCCAATCCATCTGATACATTTATGTATTCAATGTAGCATGAAAATACGATGACACAAAATACTATACTGTCAGGAATGTACATCTGAACAGCAAGTAGAATTAGAGAAGACATTGTCTCTCCACCAACAGGAATGTCACATCTGTTGGCGAGTAGAACAATAAACATAAAACTCCATAGGAATGGACTGCGGTCCTTTGCCATCTTACAAACCCATCCATAGGCAAACAGAAGGTGTGTGGCATATATATATAATCCTGCCTGTAGCGGATCTCATACTACATCTACAATTACACAAATATATCCAATCCATTGAACCAATTCAACTACGAAATGAATAACCTAAGATTACCCTCCCTTAATATAACTTTACAAAACTATATAGCCATTCATGCCCGACTTAAATTTAACATTTAAATACGTTCGCACAGATTATTTTTATAAATTTGTTTTTAAAATGTTGAGTATAGATCGGCTGCACAGATTCCACGGTCAAAAACATCCAAATTAAACACAATCGATCAAAATACAAAATCATCGATAACGTCAATTGCAAAGGGAATACACAAGGCCCCATGGCATTCATCGTAAGATGCCCGCATTAACATCATTGACCTATATATTCTAATCAAATGTGAAAACTTCAACATAATCAACCGCTAACGAATCTATGCAACGTCTATACCCAACCTAAATTTCATCATTTAAAATTTAAACAATAAACAATTTATACAATAAGAAAAAAAAATGGAAATGATTTTTATCAATCGGAAAACATATAAAATTAAACATTATTAATTTGATTTTAAACTTAAAAAAGTCAGATGGAAGTTCATAAGCTTGAACGAAAGTTCTTAATTATTTTTAAATTTAGAGTTCATGTCAATATAGCTTACGGTAGAAGAGTCCAGGTTTCTGCTTTTAATTCCCGTGACGCCTCCATTGGAAGATAATGTTCTGGAGATGGCAATAGCTGGTTCAAGGTATCACAGTCTTTTCCTTTTTCTTTTTTAAATAGAGAGTGTGGTATGTGCGTCCTACCACAACTCTCAAACACACAACGCTGGAACTGTCAGAAAAAACTGTATTTCCCTTTTTATATTATCCACACGGATTCAATCAACAAAACGTCACTAATCCATCACTTTCGTTAGGGTCCGAGCCAAGGCTTAGTGCTTCCATTGGTCAAGCTAATTTCTCTTTATTTTCTTATCTATCTTTCATCAGATCATTTTAATTATACAAGAGCCCAAGGCTAGCTTGCTTTTCAAACAATTTATAAACAATCATTTCCATTTACAGATTACAAGAATTAATTAATACCTGTTTTTATTTTTAAATCTTGTACTTTTTTTTTTATAAAAAAGTACGTTCAAATACTTATTTATTTGTTTTTTTTTTTTTTAAAAATATTTTTAAAGTTTGGCATCTGTGCGAATGTATATACGTTTAACAAACATTTTAATTTTAGCGTTTAGTTTTTTACTTTTATTTGCGAACTTTTAAGTTTTTATTTTAAATTAATGTAACGACATATTTATATATTGTTACAATATATATATATTAATTTATTTTAATGTAAAATAGTAAGAAATATATTAATGATAATGGGGTTAAGAAATGTATTATTAATAATGGGGTAAAGTATTGTAATTTTCTAGATCCTATCTATAAGTTACTTCAGATTGGAGTATAAATTATTTTAGTTTGTAATAATTACCTAAAGTTTTGCTATAGTATTTTAAATATTGTTTATTATAGCTAAGATATTTGTAAATTATTTTAAATTTGTATAATCTTACTATAATAAATGTTAATATTTGTTTTAAATTAATTAAGTGTTGATAGTTTTATTTCTTGTTCCCAAGTCATTGTTAATCATCCTTGCCACACATATATAATAATGATTGAATATATTTGGAATTATCACACATAATAAATAGATAAGTTAATAAATAATAAAAATATGATAATTATTCAATATATTGTATTTAAAAATATTAATTTAAATTTTCTGCATCATTCTCAATGATTATAGTGAAGAATTAAGTAATTAATATGCCATCATAATCCAATGTGATAGTAAATTATTTTGAAATTAATTATAGTAATTAACAGTGTTATTAATATTTATTTATTTTTTAATAGTCAATTTATAAGAAAAGTTAGTTACTAATTTAAAGGCGAGGAAGTGATTAATATATTTGTTTCTTAATTATTTTAACTATAGCTGGATGTGAGCAAAATCCCTCTCTACATTTAGTTATGTGGATTAATCTATCTTTTAAAAACAATATTTACTGAGATGCTTATTTATTTAAAAAAAGTTAGTAAATAAGTAGTATAAAAATAATTTCGATAAATAGATGAGTATTATATTATTATTATTAAAATTTATCATGGGAAATTTTAATATTCAGTATAATTTATTTATTTTGTTGTTAGTCATTGGAGTATCACTGATATTTTATTTGGAGTTAAAGTTGTGTGATATTCTTACACCATTGAGGATATGCTCTTGATATATGCTTAATGTTAAAAAGGGTACCTTACTGGATGATTGGATAATAAGTCTCATGATTATTGTTTCATTGTTAAACAATTCATTCATTATATTAGGCATGGAATGATTCAGATTGGTATTGTTAGAATTATTATATAAAAAAAGAATTCTGATAAGATTGAGCTATAAGTTTTTTTATATCTGCCATTAATAATGATTGGTCCTCATCTGGTTAGGTTACAATATATATATAAAAGGAGGAACCCAAAAATAACCAGAAATTTTATAATAAAAAAATATGTATTTTTAAATGTTCAAATTACTGCCCATTTGATGCAATATACTGGTCTACATGTGTTTTTCATTTATTAATGTTTGTGTCATTTTTCTTTTCACCACTTTAAGTCTGCAAAAAAAAAAAACATTGGGGCATTTTTTCATTTGAGAGTATAAAAAAATATTGCATGAAGCAAGATCATGCTAAATTTAATTAAAAAGTGTTTCACACTCAAGGCTTTGAGAGATAACACTTTATCAGGGTGAAGGTTACACTCCCTTTTTTGCCTCAAAATTGAACATTTACATTTTCCTATATCACATGTTTCAGAACTTGCAAATAAAATGTTTGACCATTATGAACTAAATCTGAGAAAAAAAAGCCATTTGTGTAAAAAAAAGGAAATCAGTATTGTTTGGACTTCGATCTTTATTTGCTACACTTTTTAGGGATATGGTAAATTTAACATTTTAATTAAACCACTCACAAACTTGTGTTTTTCTGAGCACAGCTTGTTTGTAATCTGTTTCAAGCATTACAACCATTTTTCTTGTCATTTTCTGTAAACAAAAACAGAATTTCACATTATCAAACTTTTAAGATATTATAAATATGTCAAATATGTGAAATGGATTTTATAAAAAAATGTGCTACATGGCACCATGAATTTACATGGCCATGTCATTTATAAGATTGATGCAGAAGGGTTCCTGTGTGGAAGCATATACTACAACTGGCATGCAAAGCAGAGAATGATTCTGGTTATTTTTGGGTTCCCCTCATATACTGAGAAGGGTAATGTCTGTCACACAACAACATGGTAGTGTCTATGTGCATATTTATATAAATTTTAAAAGAAAAAGCAGAAATGAATACAAACAAAAAAATTTGCAGATATTTTATTAAAATATATACACTGGATTAACAGATTAATGATTAAATAACAATAATTTGATAATTAAAAGTATTATAAATTATTTAAAATAAAACATAAAAAAGAGTCTATTTAATGATTTATTTAATTCTGATTTTGATAAATAAAAAAAACTAAAGCAAGATTTGTTTCATTATAAAATTTTATTATCTATTTTTATTGAATTAAGTAAAAAAAATTTTCTTTAATTAAAACTAATTAGTTTTCATAAATGTAAAATATTTTGGAAGCAGATTGTATTTAATAATGTATTTTGATTGTAATTAAATCGATAATCTGCTTTTGTATGAAGAATTAAGAATTTTTTTTTAGATGAAAACTGTTTTTAATCAATGAGATTTGAAAAACAGGGCAATGTAATTAAATTATTATCTGTTCTTTTTTTTTTTTTAATCAAGATAAAAAAGAAAACTTTTTTGGTTATTCTATTTTCAAATTTCACTACAGACTATAAATAGTGAGCTCAAATTAAAGATTATTAATATATGAGTATGTTATTAGAGTACTTATGTATTAGTCTGACTCTGATGAAAGTCACTGGCACAAACAAGTTTTATATAAAGACTGAATTAAACACATCTACAAATCTTCTAAAAAGAAAATGGATTAATTTTGTAAGTGAATATTAGCTATTATTCTGATGAGGAGAAAGTAATTTGTCAAAATGTTAGTTTAGTCACTATTTTATGATTTAAACTATGCTGTGAGTAATGAATTATCAGACAAACAATGTGTAAACCAATTTATTGTCCATCTTTAATTCTTGTGAATTGAATGTAGGTAGTATTTTTTTACAAAAATAAATGATTAAAATTTGGGAACTTTCCACCTCCAAGGATGATGCAGTCTACTATTTTCAAAAATATGGCACCCTGCCCTCACAAAAAGTCTGTGCAAATGACAATGATATGTAATTTTTTATGTCCACACTTTGAACAAACAATGGTACTGTTTTGCTCAGGATTGTTGAAAGAGTATCCATTTTTAACTTAACATGATTCCAGGGCTCCAGAATTATGGGTTGGGATGACAATCAGATTTATTTACAATGTCAAAACACTTGACATCCATTGAATGGGGCAAAGAACAGTTGGATATGGCAGTTGTGGTGATAGACTTGAATAACTATCTGTAAGAAGGTCGCACATCTAACCTTTTAGCATGAAAAAAGGACAAAATTGGAGAATCTACCAATTTATTAAAAATTGATGAGAGCCTTTTTAGTAAGCAGAAAAACCAAGCTGGGAAAATGCTTCCAAAGCAATGGATGTTTGGTGATTTCTGCAGAGAGAGTGACAGATGCTTCATCATGAGAATTCCAACATATTGGCACCATCTCTGATGGAAGTCATCAAAGAAAATGTCAAAGAGTGCTCCCAAATTTATCCTAATTGTTGGAAGTTATACAAAACTGGTAAGTTGTGAGCTTCTGGATATAAATATTTTGGGGTAAATTATAGTTACAACTTCATAGATCACCAAACTAGTTTCCACATTAAGAACATTAAAAAGTCTTTGGGGTGTGGTTAAATGGTATAATAAAAACAATTTGGGAACCATGTACCAGCACCTAGATTCATATTTGGTGAAATTTATATGATGAAGACTGCTTAAAGATGATGATCCTTTCATCTGTATTTTTCAGGACATAAGAAATTTCAGTCAGCTGCAGTAATGCTAAGAAACAATATTTTTAAATGGACATAATTGTGCATATATATATATATATATATCTTTTGAACTGCCTATAACCTCCCACTGAGCTGAGCTGAACATAAACTTAAGTATAGAGTCTCAGTAATAATTTTATATTATATCTTTTATTATTTTGTTCTATTCATTAATAGAACTGGCGCCTGGGCATTTTGCTCATGTAATGTAGATGAGCGGTGTTGGGAGTGTAGGTTATAGGGTACGTTTTCTGGCACCCAAAGATTAGTTTAGAATGTTTAAATTGAAAGAGAATAAGCAAAGCGAGTACCTTTATAAAGTTTAGTGCTGCATATTGAAATTAGTTCCTTCCATAATATATTTCTTCTAATCTGACTTCAGCAATTAACTTTAGTTGTTTGAAAAATATAAGCCACTGTCTTTTTGGCTATAATTCTTTACAAAGCTAATTTTTTTACATACTGGAGATCTTTGTTACAAGCTCTCTCTTTTGCAACAGTTCATTTTTGTCTTCTTTACTAGCTTACTCCCACGCATTTTTCCAGCTCTACTAATTACATATGCAAAAAAAAATCTTTACAACAAAAAAAAAATGATTTTGATTTTCAAAATTAAATGACAAAAAAAAAAAAAAATACAAATAATGAAATAAATAGCTTTTACAAACCTGAAAGAAAAATGAATATTAATTAACCATCAAATAAAAATGATTAATAATTTATTTAATTTGTAAAATAATTTATTGATCTAACTATCTATTAATTATTGGAAAGAAATATATATTTGTTAATTATTTAAGATAACTACTGTAATTTAAATATTTTTATTGTGAATGTACTATTGTTTGCTATTATTTAAAGGATGAAAATGAGATGAAACCTAAGGCAAAATCATACAGGCATACACATGCATGCACTACAATCTAAATATTGAACTACCTTAATTAAATCTAATCAAAACTGCTATTAACTGTTGACAAAAAGGATAAGAATTAATAAATAAAGGATTTTAAAACCATTCAACTAAATATTACACTAACATAGGATCACTTTGCATTTTTCCAACAAAATATATCAATTTCATTAACAAACCACCCCCCTTCCTTACATTATATACCCCATTAACCACAATAATACTAATGAATACTTATCAAGTGGTCAATAAACTGCATAACAACCCATATTTAAACCTTAAATAATCTTGTTCAAAAAATTTTTAAAATTCTAAGGCTATTTCATTTTTTTTATAATACTATATAGCTATTTATCTAAGATACAAGGTATCTTGGACCCCTGTGCCCATTCAGATGGTCGCATTCCCCCATCCTTATAAAAGAAAAAAAATGAATCAAGTAACACCATTAGGTTATATTAAACACCATTAAGCAACATAAATAAAACTAATTTACACTTTAGAAAACGATGCATACAGAATTTTTTTATATTCTCACATTTATTAACTATCTGGTACTTTAACTGGATATGGTATTAATTATTATTTAGTACTGGTCGCACCCTTTTTAGGTGTGGTTTGCATGCCACTGGTGGATGGTTGAACACCATCATCATTCCTCAGAATAGAATGAGGATTATAATAAGGCCCACTTTTCATTTGTGACTTGGGTCGGTACCTACTTCTGCTTCTAGCTAACCTATTTTGATACCATGGGGATCTACCTTGTATGTTAATGCTATTTACAGAGGCAAGGGACTCCCTATTGGCTCTAGTCTTCCCATCACTCACTTTATCACTAATTTCAATGGAATCTAACAGATCAACAACCTCCTCAATGGTTTGCCTGTCTGATGCTATTAAGATCTGTTCTACATGATGAGGAAGGTTGTGCCGTAATATGCGAACAATTTGCTGTTCAGATAATGGGTAGGCAGTGAGGGTCTTCAATTTTCCAGCCTGCTTCCAGAAGAATTGAGTGTAACTACCCTTATAATGGCTGTACTTCTCTTGAGATATTTGGTACTTCAAGTTGTCCTGCCTATCCTCTCCCCAAAAACTATTTAACAGCAAATGTTTAAAATCTCCGTAAGTACGTGGTTTATCAAATAAAGATTGACACCAATCCTTAGAAGATGAGTACAGATGGTTGCTAGCAATAGCAATCCTCTCCATTTCTGACAATGGACAAAGTGAAAACAACTCATCCAAGCTTTGCAAAAACTCAAAGGGGTTTTCCAAGTATTCCCCTTTAAAAGACTTAATGGTTAGAAACTTAAGGGCCGTAGAATCACACGAATCTCTCTCATGATTTATCCTCGCTTTCTCTGATTCTAACTTCTGCAAATCTATTCTGTTATTTTCTACCTCTTCTATGGATCCTAAAGAATACTGATCAACTAGACCACAACATACTTCCTTAACATCAGTAGCATTCAAATCTGTACTGCCTAATTGCCTTACATCCATCTTCAAATGCTGCTTCTGGCCTAAAGCATCTTGAACATACTTCTCTAACCTAGTTTGACATCTCTTCCACTCACAACTCAGTTCACTTCTAAGTCTATCTTCTATCTTGTCTGAAAAGACTTGTCTATCCACAGAACTCTTTACACCATCTATTTCTACTTTCAAATTCTGATATCTCTCACTCACCTCACTTAATTTAGTTACTATGGCTTGCACATCCTCACCTCCTATCTCTAGATGATCTACTCTTGTGCTGATACATCTAACTTGGTCAGCCATATCTTGATTAATATTACCTGGGTCTAACTTCTGGGCTTCTACTTGTAGGCTCAAGTTCTTTATCTGGTTCTGACATAAACTAATCTGACCATCAGTCCTTAAGGTGCTATCTACACTCTTACTTTGGTGCTCTAATAAATTTTCTCTGACACCTTCTATTTTTTCTTCAAACATTCTAAATTTCTGTTCAATATCTATAGTACATTCATTGGTGTACCTACTATATAACTCTTGATATTCTTGTCCCTTGTTTACAATTCTCATTTCTGCCCTTGTGAAATTTTCCTGTATTTCTTCCCTAAACTGAATTATTGAGTTCTCACAGTCTACTCTTATTTGCTGCAGCTGATTCTTAACATCAACTTCTATTGTTTCTAGCTTATGCGTCTGACTTTTTATATTCTCTCTAATTTCTTTCATCTCTAAATTTTGTTTCGCTGCATTTTCTTTCATTTCGGACATTTCCATCCTTATTTCGGACATTATACTATCTTTCATCTCTCTACAATCTTCCTTTGACATCATACTATCTTTCATCTCTCTACAATCTTCCTTTGACATCATACTATCTTTCATCTCTAACATTTGTTTAGCTAAATTATCTGAATTCTCTTTCATCTGTTTATCTGTATTATTTTTCATCTCTAACATACTTGTTTAGCTAAATTATCTGAATTCTCCTTCATCTGTTTACTAAAGCTCTTATTTATTGCGTCAAGCAATTTGGAATAATCAAAAGCTCCTTCCAATGAGACACTTTCTGCCCTACTATCTTCTTTATTCAGGAAGTTTATAGTTTCATTTCCCGAATCTACATCAGGAGACAAGATAATCACCTCTGGTGATAATATTTCTTGGGACCCGCCCAAATCTTCATCAATATTAAACTCTTCCATTGTACTTTTTATATTTTTTTATTTATTAATATTTGTAGACAAAAAAAAAGGTACATCAGCTTCACTCCCCCTCCCCAATCAAACAATTCAAACTTCCCATCATCACTTATAAATACATAAAATTACTCTAATATGTTTATTTGTGTTATTTCATGTAACACTCGGTTTCCACATTTGATAGCAAAATTATGGCACTGTATACTCTGACAATATCGATCCAAACATTACTGAGTTAGCTGGATACAATCTCTATATCCAAATACATTTATACTGTACATTAAAGTGACTTCTATATAATAATGAAGACAACACAATTTTTTTTTATGAGCATGATTATTAAGCTAAGTTCTCTGCACCATTCAAAACTATAATTAATATTTGCAATACTAAACAACTTTCATTTATCAAATTTGGTATGTTGGCTGTACACAATACAATCATATCAGACATACATCACTATAATTATCAAGCCCACAAAGCCACAACTTGTTTTATCTATGTCACAATATATCCATACATCAAACATTGGGAATCCAGAAACCAACTTTATATCCAATCATTGTAACTTGACACATCATATATCAACAACTAACACTATAATTATCTATCATTAATAAATTATGCAGCTACATTAGCGCACCAAAAAAAATCTACTATAATCATCATCATTGGGCCTTAATACACTGGGCAACACAAAAAATTCTATAGTTAATCATCTATCAACCAATCAAGCCACTATGTTGCGCCAGAACGCCTCACCAGGATCATCATCATCAATCAATCATGCCTAGTTACCCAATCATTAACCAATCAATGTCAATCGATGTCCAAAATTGGCACACCAGAAAATGTTAACTAATCTTAAAAATATACTAAACTACTCAATGCCAAGACATCTAAGCACCACAATCCAACCTAGACTATGTGTAACTCCACTACACATCACACATCCACATTGGTCACCAGAAAATCTAGTCCAATCATCATCATTGCACAATTGATTGAGCTACCACTTTCATACAACAAAATTCGTATTGCAATCTATCTACTAAGATGTCAA
This sequence comes from Epiperipatus broadwayi, assembly GCA_028023455.1. Lineage (NCBI taxonomy): Eukaryota > Metazoa > Onychophora > Udeonychophora > Euonychophora > Peripatidae > Epiperipatus > Epiperipatus broadwayi. The sequence continues at coordinate 10,392,351 of JAQFVV010000003.1, forward strand.
ATATATCTCAAGCCACCATAATGGACATACAGAAAACATACTTCTCATCATCATCAGTCAATCGATCTAGGCCACATGATGGGTGTACAGAAAACGTATACTGAGATCATCATCATCATCACTATGACTAAACGTGAGCCCATCAATCCCAAAATATGTCCACCAGGCTGCAATGTATCTATCGGGCCACCATGATTGGCTGTGCCAGAAACTTAGCCAAGATCATCATCAGTCGATCAATCGATCGAACCAGGCCATGTTGAGGCCACTGAGGCTATATCAGAGCCACTGAAGCTATGTCAAGGCCCCACGATGGGCCAGCCAGAAACATAGCCTATAACCTACACTCCCAACACCGCTCATATATATTACATTAACGAAATGCCCAGGCACCAGTTCTATTAATGAATAGAACAATATAATAAAATATATAATATAAAATTATTACTGAGACTCTATACTTAAGTTTATGTTCAGCTCAGCTCAGTGGGAGGCTATAGGCAGTTCAAAAGATATATAATAATAAATGAATAAAGGAAGAAATATTATAAAACATTCAATATATTGTAAATTCCTTTGTTAATTGATTGTATGATAAAGAATCATAATGTTTACTTAGTACAGTCTATTAAAAATATACTTTAAACTTAATTTCTTCCTTCATCCAAGTATAACATATATCAGCTTGCTATAATTATATTCGTAGACAATTTTGTTACTTGGCATATCATAATTTAAACATTTACTCTAATGCCAATCAAGAAATAAATAATAAGATCTCAGGGAATTTAATAAACACAGTTGAATTAAATAAACTACATTGCCCATAAGTTATAATTATAAAGTATGCTAAAATATAATGAAACAAATTGACTAAATATTTTACTGTGCTTCAATAATAAGATAATGACAGAGATAGGGTATTTTAATCTCATATCATCATCTAACGAATATACTGACTTGGCAACCTTTCTAATACGTTTATCAAGTGGCAAATACTCTTTATAATGTTTGGATTAAGAAATACAATATTGTCAGACACTAGCAAATTTAATATGATAACTTTAAAATAGTATATCTGTTTTATAATAGATTTATACAATGTGGAGATGTGGAAATGGAAATACGAATGTATACAAAAAAATAACTCACGACACAGTTGTTTTAAATTTAAATAACTAAATACATCATTTATTACAAATAAACAAAATAAATTGGGATGAACATAATATTTACAAAATAGGTCTTCGTTTTATAGACCTTTAAATTATTAAATAAATCTTTAGCATCAGTTTGGGATTCCTACTATCTAAACAAACTAATAATAAACTTAAAGATCCCGACTTGGAACACATACTTGCTTAGATGTTTTATCCATACGACAATGAATAAATGAAATATCATATTATTATCACAACAAAAAAAATATATATATAAATACTTTCGAGAGGATATTACGGTTGATTGACAAAATAAATCAAACCATTAATCTTTGGCTTTCAGCAAAACAACTTTCTCTAATTGACTAAATAATAATTCCAATTCCTTATACCTTTCATACATAGCAAAATCATGTTTATTCTGATGATTTGATGATTAATTTTTACTTAAATAGATACATTGTATTTTAAAATACTTATTTCCTGTTTAAATCTTAATGTTTTATACCTTTATTAACTGAATTTAGTATATTTCCGAGCATTTATTTCTCATTTTTATATTTCATAATTCTATACCTCAATTCGCGATATTATCTATATTACGCGTGTGTGTGTACGTTCAAGCAGCAATATTATAAAACAATCTTTTCTGTAAACTCTCCCTTCATTAAGAAAATATCACATAATTAATTTATTTCGAACAATGTCGTAAATCCTCCATAAATATGACACTAGTACTACATCCAGAATTAATCTAACAATTTGTCTAACCACTTTTTAATTAACACAAAGCTATATTTTATGATTTTACATACAACACGTTATAAAGGGAATATACATGAGGAGCAGATAAACATCTATTGAACACTTCTACCAGAATTCACCTAATTCCACATATACCTTTGGTGGAGAACATCTACTCAACACCAAGAATCCAAGAAAAAACGTCATATCACTTCCTAAGCATCATTTAATCATCTTTTAACAATAACTCCTTTACTTCAAAATACATTATTTGGTGGGGATTTTAAATTCCACAACACCAGGACCCTAAGAACATCACTTCAAAAATATCATTAATCATACGCATATAAAATAAACTAGGCTCTACTCATGGAAATTATTAACATATATTAAATAAGCAAGATCTTTTATCCTTATAAATATTACAACGCAGTCAGATTTCTTTCTATTATCATAGCTTCTAAAATATTGAACCTTATAAATACATGCTAGCAGACAAATACCTACAGATAATACATCAATCTGTTCAACTCAGGAAATACGACACTGTACGAATTTATGCATAAAATATTCACAAATTATACTTTATCACACAAATATTACAATTGTGCAAAACAAACACACCCCGCGAATAAAAATATATATAACATTAACCCTAAATTACGCACTAAGCAGGTAATATGATAATTAAATATTGCATTAAGGTATAATTTTTTTAATTTAATAAACTTTAGGTTACTTTTAAGATTTAATGCTTCTAATTATTATGAACGAACTTTCTTTATATTTAACAAGCTATTTTTATTATACGTTCGTTAATTCAAAAAAAATAAATAATAATAATAATAACAATAATAATTCTCACTTTAAGATAATAAATGCAAAATGAATGTAAACCTCTCTAATAATATATTATTAAAATTATTTCTTTCATCCTCGTAAGAAAAATAATAAGACCTATTTGAACACAATCAATATTTTTACCGGCGTACTACTTTTTTTTTTAGTAACGCATTTTCCGAGACGGTCTTGAAAATCAAAATAACATAGATTATAACATAAACATAATAATAATAAAGCTTCTCTATCCATTATATACATTATATGAGTTAAGTAATAAAAAAAAATAAAAAGATAAAAACACAAAAGTTATTAGTTTTGTAATCTGAATAAAAAAGTTCATTTGCCAAGCTTCCTCCGGGATATTATAATAAACAACGTAGGACACATTCCAAACCGACTTTAAATTAAATGCACTTCTGCAGTATAACTTAAAAAAAATATATAAGTTTAACTTAAATAAACCCACTACTTTCCAATATTCATAACATATCCATTGAGATACCAAATCACAAGCAGTTAATTTCTCCTTTATTATACTGAGAAATATACGATATTCCTCGTGCCGTTCTGGGTTAAATACGCAATTGTCCTTATTATTTTGAATAGCATTATCCACTGTAAATTGTCTTTAGTAATTCCGTGATTAATAATGCTTTATTTGATATTCCGTTTTTATTGAAGAGAACTAAATTTACCAGCAATTTTGTCCATCAAATTCAATTCAAACAGAAGTAGTTATATTTTATTTCCTTAATTTATAAATGCGTATTAGCTCCAGATATATATCCAATAAATGAGTATTGTTATCTAATTACGAAGAATTTAAACATGGTATGCTCTATCAAGATAGACACATCCTTAAGTCTATGTATAATCCTCGCAAGACATAGCACGAAAAATAGTGAGAATAATATGTATTCTATATAACAGTTCTGCACACGTTTTCCATATATCAAAAAAAAAAAATACGTTGCTTAATGATAAAATAATAATACTTATGTGAATCATTCTTATTTAAAACTGAAATAAAATAAAATAATATAGACTGCATGATATTAATATACATCTTCACAAGAGCAATAGTGACGAAAAGATTAGTTTAGAATGTTTAAATTGAAAGAGAATAAGCAAAGCGAGTACCTTTATAAAGTTTAGTGCTGCATATTGAAATTAGTTCCTTCCATAATATATTTCTTCTAATCTGACTTCAGCAATTAACTTTAGTTGTTTGAAAAATATAAGCCACTGTCTTTTTGGCTATAATTCTTTACAAAGCTAATTTTTTTTACATACTGGAGATCTTTGTTACAAGCTCTCTCTTTTGCAACAGTTCATTTTTGTCTTTTTTTTACTAGCTTACTCCCACGCATTTTTCCAGCTCTACTAATTACATATGCAAAAAAAAAAAAAAAATCTTTACAACAAAAAAAAAAAAAAGATTTTGATTTTCAGAATTAAATGACAAAAAAAAAAAAAATACAAATAATGAAATAAATAGCTTTTACAAACCTGAAAGAAAAATGAATATTAATTAACCATCAAATAAAAATGATTAATAATTTATTTAATTTGTAAAATAATTTATTGATCTAACTATCTATTAATTATTGGAAAGAAATATATATTTGTTAATTATTTAAGATAACTACTGTAATTTAAATATTTTTATTGTGAATGTACTATTGTTTGCTATTATTTAAAGGATGAAAATGAGATGAAACCTAAGGCAAAATCATACAGGCATACACATGCATGCACTACAATCTAAATATTGAACTACCTTAATTAAATCTAATCAAAACTGCTATTAACTGTTGACAAAAAGGATAAGAATTAATAAATAAAGGATTTTAAAACCATTCAACTAAATATTACACTAACATAGGATCACTTTGCATTTTTCCAACAAAATATATCAATTTCATTAACAAACCACCCCCCTTCCTTACATTATATACCCCATTAACCACAATAATACTAATGAATACTTATCAAGTGGTCAATAAACTGCATAACAACCCATATTTAAACCTTAAATAATCTTGTTCAAAAATTTTTAAAATTCTAAGGCTATTTCATTTTTTTTATAATACTATATAGCTATTTATCTAAGATACAAGGTATCTTAGACCCCTGTGCCCATTCAGATGGTCACAATATATATATATATATATATATATATATGACCATAATATCTTTACCTGCTTTTTATATATATATTGTAACCTTTAAAGAAGGCAAGAAAAATGGTGGAAAAGATGAAAATAATGATAAACCAAAAAAATGGAAATGGAGAAGAAATGGAACATGAGATGAGAGGGGGTGCTAATTGTAACCTTTATTAATGAAATGAAGAGATGGGGTAGGTGATGATGATGATGAAGATAAGGTGAAATGATGAAACTATCAGAGATAAATTAATTAAGCAGAAGAGAAAAAAGATGAGATGATGATGAAGAAAGAGAAACATAATGGAATGAAAATTATAAACTAATCTATAAGAGACTATTTGAAAGGAAGAAGATGGAGATGATTAAATGGTGAAGATATTAGATAAAAATGAATATGAAGATGGAAAAGGATGAAATGAAATGGAGATGACAAAATGAAATGAACTAATCTACTCTAAATTATTTGGATGGAAGATGATTATACTATTAGAGACTCCTAGTGACTTGGCTCAGTGGGGTTACAATAAAAATTTAAGAAAGAATGATGATCCAGAGATATACAATCGGATAGAGACCAAATCCAATACCAATGCAAATATAACTATTATAGCATATTAATAATTTAACATAGATAATATAAAAGATAATTTAAATCATTAGTTAATAGTTATTAGAATCGGCCTACTATCAGATCATACACTCTGAATAACACAAATTATACTTTGTTTGGAAGGATTATCTCACTAAATTATAACTAACAAGGCAACAAGAGTAAACAATCTCAGGGGTTTTAAAACTAAACTCTTGTGCAAGATAAAAGTTTAAGTTGCCTAATAAATGATTGCTTGGATAAATAAACAAGTGAGTGATATCTTGGCCGACCATAAGATAACTATCTTATGTTCAATCATGGAGTAATAAACAAAAAAAAATATTAATCCAAAGATTTGATTAATTAATCTAAATTTAAATTAATAATGGCCTATTACCCAAGACATCACTTGAGCAAGGAAAAGGACAAGGGTACTTTTTATGCCTTTCCCCATACTCACAGACAACCTACTAAGGACCTTAAATGCAGATGGATTTGAAAATTTTAAAAATATACAAGATGATGATAGATAATGTGCAGCTTTAAAAATAAATAGTAAATACTTTTCTGAAGCACTAATATTCTTCATTTCACACTGCATAATCTTCAGTCTAAGAAGATATAATAATAACTTAAAAAATCAACTTTAAAATGAGCATTCTATTAAATATCTGTAATTATGTGATTATCTGTTACTGTGATTCAATCTGAGAATCACTTAGATTAGCATGGCTTTATATAATTTAAACCAGTATAAAATATATTTTGTATACTTTATGAAATTTTTGTGAACCTTTGGAACTCGAGACAACAATATTTCATATAAAAGTAAAACAAACAGAAATGAAACTTTTAAAATAATAATAATTTGGTTTATTAATAATAATAAAAAATAAAAAAATATTTACAAACAAAATTAAAAATTACTGGAATAAACATTGCCAAGATAGCGCTGAAATCTTTTAAAACATTTTGACTCTCAAAGTTTGTTTTGACTTACAAAATTATAACATTTTGTCTGACTAAAGTTACTGAGTATTCCTCTTTAACTCTTTTTTTTTAAACTGTTTATTTTAATAAACACACAAAAAAAATAAATAAATACAAGAGTAAGCAGAGGCTATTTGATATTAAACTCTAATCTCTTTAAATAATTAGAGATTCTAAATCTTTTATACTTTAATTACAATGGTATGAGTTTAACAAACATAATTCTATTTTGATTGGCATATTTAATAATACTGTGGTGTCATTTAACAACCAGAATAACACACTAATAGGTTTATATTTATTACCCTAAGCTAAGCAAATGCTAAGCTGGGACTAGCATATACAGCATATATTTTAAATTATCATTAGTTACACTAACACTATTAATATTATAGCTAGTGGTGCATTTAAGTAAGACTAAGCTAACTTTAAATTAAATTAGATGCATGGGCCACTCACTCATCAGAGGTAATTTATACACATATTTCCAAAAATTCTGTCCACATAAAATTATTAAACCAAATGTTTTAAAACTGAAATTTAAAAGACTTACAATTCCAGTGGTGAAAACTCTGGATGAACATATTAAACTACTTAGTATGTGTGTATTGCCACTTATAACCATATGCATAATTTACATACTTATAAATTATTGTTGGTTGGTTTGTGGATGATAAAACTATCATAACAGCACAATTCAGACATTGATATACCTTTAAGCATTAAAAATAGCTAAATACAACCTGAAGAAGCAAAGTTCCTCAAACAAACATATCTTGTCATTACATATCTAAAACAAATGCAACATCACCTACTGTGGTGGAACTAGCATTAATACATCATGAGTGATAGGCCAAAATAAATACATAATACATATATGCTCCACAGAGCTGAACAACTTCCTAAGAATGTGGTGGCTTCCAAAAATACCTATCTTTGAGGCAGAAAATAGGATGCCTGGACCTTGTCTCAGCGCATCAGGAAAGAAAGATGCACCAGGAAAGTGGGATCCTCTTCATGGGATCTAAGCACTTCAAAATATGTGATCACAATCACTAGAAATACAAATATCTGATATACAATAATCCTCAATGGGAACGAGCATCATCACCTCATGGAAAAGCAATACAATAAGGATGGAGGACCTTGTCTACTCCATTAAGCATACTAATAATAATTAACAAAGCCTTGCTCTATGAGGCTAACAAATACTAAACTAATAACAAGATATAAACATCACTTGAACTGACTAAGTCATCAATAAGAATTTTAAAATACAACACATATAATCAATGTCAGAACCAACAATGCAAACTATGTCAACTGACTAATATAAGAATTACTTAAAAATTAAATGCATATAAAAATTCTAGGCAAATGTACAATGCACACATATAAAATATTAAATATTAAAATATAGTCATTAGTGGACATTTAAAAGATTGCAAATTAAATGTGAGAAAATTTCTCAATGCGTATATAAAAATATTTGCGGTTATTATTAATGTAGCATTTATAAAACAAATGAATGGAAACCCTCTGATAAACCTCTTTGGCTGATTTTAAATAAAACTGAGTGAAATACCACACATATAAATAAGCTAAGAATGAGATATTAAAATCTCCAGGAATAAAATTATTAAATATAAGTTAACTTGTGAGACGTTTAACAAATATAACAATACTAATATGACCTGAGAATGGTAGAATATCTACTCATTCTAATAAACCCATTAAGACTAAAATTATAACATTAATTTACCTGGCATATTTATACCAAACAGTATTATACATATTTAAAAAAATATATATAGCATAAATATTTTTCTGGTTTCTTTTTTTTTAAAACCAATAAAACACGCAAAATAAAAATACAATAACTTTAGTTCATAGCTTCAGCTTCCTCTATACTGGTTTTTCTGTTCAAGACATTTACATAATTTATTAAATATTATTTATCTGATGGCGTGAAGCTTCTGGTCAAAACATTTAACTTAAACATGGCAAAGATTTCCAAATGAAACATATTTAATAGTTCTTTAAAGTTAATGTAATTTCTTCCTTTAAAGATATTTTAGTTTAAATAAACAATATAATAAAACATTAAAATAATACTAATAAAATAAAAGGATGAGCCGGCAATAAAATGATGTGTAAAACAAATGATTCAGCTGAGAATATCATTATGGGATCCTGGGTTTAGTTATATAATAATACAGTGTCATTTTAATTCCATTTTTTTTTAAAGAACGCATTTTTAAACAATTTTACTCTTTTTTAAATTATTTTCACGTACAATATTTTAATTTTACTTCCAAATAATTTATCTTTATTCTTCTTCATATAAGAGTGGGAGTATTTTGCAAGTAGAAATTTCCATCTGTTTTAAGAGTTAGGAATAATTGTCACAAATTTCACATATAGATTTAAGCAAATATAACAGTTCATTATATTATACCATACATTTGACAAATAAAAGTTCGTCCTTAATTAATTTCAATGCAAAACATTTTTTATAAAACTATTTTAGAAGCAAATGATTAATATAATATATAGGATACTTGAAATCAGCTCTAAATGAATTTAACAAGGATATTGAAGCTTTTTTGAAATATACAATAAAGTGGTACAAATGTTTTACACTTTCTTCATTGAAATTGTCTTTTATCTAATGAATAACTAAGTAATTCTTGACCATAAAAGTTTGGTGCAATAAAGTCATTTAACCATAAATATATTAATTGTCTATATCTTAAATTTATTTCATGGAAGATATAAGTTATGCAGTTAGAAGATGAGATAGCAGATATAAAATTTCCTTTGAACATTTTTACTATAGCTTTTAAGAGTATTAATTGAAAGTCAATGACAAGAAATGGTTACCTTTTTCTTTTTAGCAGTTGTTCATTATAATATTGGAAAAATTAAATATATTCTAACATACTTCTGTTTTAAAAATAATAAAGTTTTTAAAAAAAATTACAATTTATTTTAGGAGAAGAAAGATTTCAGGAAACTTCGGGATTCAATAACACACACATAAAAATACAATAAAACCTATTTATAATAATTATTTCTATCCCCTCCCAGAATTTTTAATGTCAATTTATTTTAATCAACCAATAAATATAATTTATTTCATTTTAACTGTAATTCTTTTTTTAAATCAGCTCAAAAAATTGACAACTGACATAATTTTGATCTATTTATTTGAAAATCATGTGGTTTAATGACTCCAAATTAAAAGTTAATTATTAGCTTTTATGTAATCTTGAAAATAAAAAAAATGTATTACATAAAAATAAAAATAGGAATACTGATATAAAATTAAAACCAATTTCATTTATCAATAGACCTTTTAAACATTTAATTATACTGATTTTATTCATTCATTTGTTTTCTTGTTAATTTAATATTGTAGTTAAATTGTTATTTATTCATTTACCTCTTACATTTCTATGCATGCATACACACTGACACAGTGATGACCTTTAACCTGACCTCCACTAATTAATTATAACTTTTTAATGATTACAAATAAAAATATTAATGAATATAATATTAGAAATAACTTTTAACAGGTTAAAGCTAATTTACATTAAACATTTAATTACTATTTAGCTTTAATAAATCTAAAGATTAATTTTAAACCAATTTGATATTATTTATTTTATTTATAATATTAACTCAATTATTAGTTATAAACTAGAAATAAATAAAACAGAAGTTATTTTATGATACAGTTAACATCATTTATTATTATTTTAAATACTAACCTAAATATTTACTTTGAAAAAATGCTATCTTATATCTCCTACAAACTAATTATAATTATGTTACTTACTTTGCACATATAATTATATAAAATTTATTAAATATCACTACATTATCAATTATTATGACATCTTATTCATTAACTAACCAATTTCTTCTTTTTTATCATTATTTTTTTTAAAACAGATAATTGCAATAAAATAGTTAAGCTAAGATAAACTCTGGCACCTATTGGAGCCAAATGAAGTTTCACTTATGTACAATATATATATATATATATATATATATATATATATATATATATATATATATATATATATATATATATATATATATATATATATATAGTTTGGTTACCACTTGTAATAAATATATATTGTCAAAATTTAATTGTTGTAACATCATTTCTTGCAATGTTTATATGTTTTTAAATACAGTTATAAATCACCATTTTGCAGTAAATAAATTTAGATGTCATCATTTTTCCAAATTAATTGATTAATTAAAGTTTTTCAGAAGTTCCTGCATAGTTGTTATTTTCTTATATCACAAGATTAAAAAATTATTGCCAGACTAATACATGTGTGACATTTCATTACAGACTAATACTATTATATAAGTACCATTATTAAACTACAGAGAATACTAAAGAAGAGTGTGTGGAAATTCAGCTCCAAAGAACCGATCAACCACTTGTAGTGGAATGCTTCAGTACATGCCCAAAGAAGGGATCAACCACTTGTAGCTGCAATCCAGCAACTTATAAAAACTATTCCATGTAGTTATTTTACTTGAGCTGAATTTTTTTAAATAAAGAAGAAAATTTCTCACAGTAACTTAATATTTAAAATTAAAACTGATATAAATTAATAGTAATAAGTAAAATTATCTAGGAACATTCTCTCTGTGTGTATATTCAAAACAGGAAGTATTAAAAAAGTCATTAAGCTGTATAATTAGAAGTGGATTGAGCAGGGAATTACAAATAACCCAAAACAACATATACAGCAATTAACCAATAATGTATAAATATATGTTTTCTTTAATGATAATGTTCTGACTATAAATACCAACTAACTAATTAGACTGGGGATCTTTGGATACAACATGGACTTGGAAGTCATGTGAACTTGACCCAGCCATATTTACTCAGTAGAATCCCTGCTAAAGGTGTAGAAAAGAGATGTAGATAATAAAGAGACTGTCATCATCTATATTATTGTTTTTGTATGCCATATGACTTTTTATTTTGTTTATTTATTACTAATGTGATTGCTTAGATATTAATGTACTTCTTATATGTAATCTTGATCACTATATATATATATATATATATATATTGTAACAGTCAAGTTTGTACATTCACGTAACAGAATTCAGAATCCAAGCAAAAAAGACCAAAGCTGACCAGACTAGGACTGTGACATCCCAAGTCCGACCACACTTCAACTCATAAGCCAGTATTTCAAAACTCAAGACCCTACAAATGACCACCTTGAAATTACATGTAGTATACCTCTTTCCTCACAGCTGACATAGGTCACGGAGATGCAGTAAGATTCTGATAAATAAAAGAAAGGTTCTTAATTGTCAAAAATATATCACTAATTTAATTTAACTAATGCATAGTTTTCACATATATAGACTATAAATAATAATTAAAATTGGATTGAATTAGATCAATAACAAGACAGAGAACGAAATACACTAAATTAATTATACATTTATTTACAATTCCTATATATATCATTTATTTACAATAGCATTTCAGCGTAGAATGTATGCAAACATTGGGTAGATAAGAGAACACATTCTTTTTATATATATAATTCAAAATAGCTTTATATAAATAATTTCATTTAATTTTCACACATGGGTTTAACATATGCCCATCTTATGAATTGCTTTACAAACTAATACAAAATGATCACTACGTTATGTCTATAAATCTAGATAAACCAAAACCTATTAAATTGGTGGCTGTTATATAAATAATTATATTGAACCTTGATCATTCTAAAAATTCATTATTTATTGCAAATATAATATTTAACAATGAGCACATAAACCAGCTCACATAACGATCGATCGAACATGGCTTTCGAGAAAAAATTTCAGAATGCTGAAAGTGTTATGTTAAGGTGGAAGAGTTGGCTGCCTAAGATTTTACCAATGCACTATGGCACAGGTAAATAACAATAGGAAAAGTTGCTCTGCGGATGGATGAATAACTTCAGGGTGCTTGCGACCAACGCCGGTACCCTGTAACCGATCGCAGTGCTGTGAGAAAAGGAACATTTTTGTTCAGAAATGGCGGAGGACTTACGTGCTAACCTGGCCTTGGCTCAGGCTTTTCTACTGCTCGACCCTATAAGAGAAGATGTGCTGGCAATGCTGTGGCTCCATCTTGATATACGTATCATACATATAGCAGCAAAACAAGAATAATTTTATAAAATAATATATCACATCTGCCAAGCAAAAAATAGTATATTTCATACTATGAAATACGAGACAATAGCATATTAGCTCTATCAAATTGGGACCAACTCTTGTGTAGCCTGATAATAAATGTCTATGCTACTAAAGGGGATATTAGTACATCTGTACTTTGACATGCTCGATCTATTAGGTTACTTATAGATAAAAAATATTTTAAAGAGGGTGAGTATATTTCTATGGACTTAAGAACTTAAATAACAAATATACTTATAAATACGATCAAGGCTAAATTTAATTCTTAATAAAACTATAAAGTTAAGTTTTTAAATGGTTGATTAAAAGAGCCACATTTCATATATTAAATCATAAATAAAAATGACAATGAGTGCAAGGCAAGTCATTATTATTTTATAAAAAATAGGACTTCAAAACAGTTTGCAGAAAGTTGACGCTCTAAACAAATTACACGAAGATTTTCAAATAATATCTTCTTAAAAACATAAAATTAAGTGCCCACTGTTTCGAAATATTAGCATATAAAATAAAATAAGCATTTAAAATAAGGAAAGAAATATAGATACAACCGCAGTGATATAACTTTAAATTAGACACTTATAATTTACTTTTAAATGAAAGTAAAATATAAATTAGATAATTTTAACTTCAACAATATTAAATCTTGATAGCAATTTACATATTATTTTAAGTATTAAATGGATTTAAATTATGGTTACTCTTAGTTTACAATTCTTTTAAAGAGAGTTAGCTAACTTATAAAAAGATTTACACAGAGCTCTGCAGTTTGAAAAATAAAATGGTACCGGTATTATTTATCTGGACTGCAAGTTCTTAGCTGTAGGTTTTGTGAGTTTGACAGGGGCAGCTGGTGGCATCATCTTTCCAATTCTGTTAGGCTTGTCTCTGCTAGTGGCATGATGGTGGTTCAGGCATTGCAACGAGAGAAACCCCATTCTCCCCGCAGAGTAACAGCAAAAAAATGCCCGCTTTTAGCCGGACATATTAAACATTAAACAACGTGGAGACTGGCTGCAATTTTCTCTACAAAATATGGCTGTCTTTCCTTGTTAAAATACAGAGTATTTATAGCTTTTCATTATAGGAATCTATCGCCTCAAGACTCACTAAACTCAAGAATTTAATTAAATATTTTCAAATTTATAATCCAGATTTTAAAAATTTTAGATAACTTATGTTAGAAACATTCCATAAGCTATTATTATAGTTAAGATTTTTCATTGCAAACAATGTCCAATTTAGATTTTAAAAATAACTTAATCTTATCTAAGGAGATTTCAATTAGTAAATTTTGAACTAGTTTTACTTTTTACCAATTCCAGGTGTGGTCATTAATGACACTTGTTTACAACCAAAAATCTTTTTAATTACTTGACCAGCTTTTATTTTTAATCTTACATATAATAGAAACTCTTTTTATTAAAAACAACCTTTTAACATTTTTTTAAAATGAAAACCTTTTTAACATATTTTTTTAAAATAACTTACAAAAATATTTTGATATAACTTTTAAATATATTTTCGAGAAACTTTTTCCCTGAAATATATTTAAAACAAGAAATCTTTTAACTATTTTTTAAAGAAACATTTAATATTATTTTTAGATAACGGCTTTTACATATTTTAAAATCATGTCTTCCTTCTATATAGCACAGATTATATGTCCACATACGAATTTACAATATTAAACAACAAAATTAATAATTTACTTTTAACTTAAATAATATAACAAACATTTTTTAGAAATATTAAGAAAATTTAGTATGCTATAATTTTCCTAATCCTATCTAATTATAGTGTTGGTTCACATGTAAATATATAATACTGTTTAGACAGACATTAGCTAATTTTAAATTTATTAACATTTAATAGGTTCGAACTTAGCACAGATGAGTGTGTCATTAGGTTTGTTGGTGAAATGATAAGGGCTTGGAAAGTTATCGTTTCCATATATATATATATATATCAATTCTGAATATAATCAATTAATGTGAATTGTATTAAACAAGTAATAACTATACATGTCTCGAGAGTCTCATTATTTATCGTGTTAAATTAATTAGTCCATACATAGCACAAATTGGCACAGTAAGACAGTCTCAATTGGTAAAATCATAATCCAGAAGTATGAAGGCAGGTTAAGTATGTGTTATAAATGTCTAGAAATAGGCGCTAAAAAATTTATAGAGACAGGAATTAATATGGCAACTGCTTAACTAGAAAAAGGGGGTTTTGATAATAGTTATCCCTCTGACTAGCCTGTTTATACAACTCATATAACTAAATACTTTATAGTTAATAAGGTAAAAGATATATCAAAAATTGCTATATTGTTACTTTTCAGAGGATCAAGACTAATCGAGGTCACAAATCAATTATGTGAACCACAGAAGATCATGAAAGCCTACTCTATACAGAAATAATTAAGCAAATAAACAGCTATTTTAGTCCTAAACCATCAAAACATATAGCCCATTTACACTTACAAAATAGATGCCAAGTGAAGGGGAAAGGTCATAGAGATTTTAATATAGCATTAAAGGACTTGGCTAAAGACTGTTCAGCTAGAAACTGTCTATATTGAGGCCTTATTGTAACAGTTTTTATAAAGGATGAGTAATGACAGATTTTTCCAGAAGCTGTTAGCCATTATAATTTAACTTAATCAAAGCAATAAAAAAGGGCATTACTCACAAGTTGGAATTAAATAATGCTAAAGAATTTCATTTACTCAGAAGTTGATATTAAATAATGCTAAAGAATTTCAGAAGTTAAATGCAAATAGCCCAAATTATATTTTAATATTAAAGACATGCAGAATAGGGAAGACTGATAACACAACCTGGGAATGATTTCATTGCAGAAATACTGGCATGTTGCATGTGAATGCAGCAAGGTGGACCACCAAGAGAAGCTCTGCTGCACCAAAACTAAATCAAAAGTAAATGGAATTTCTGAGAAACAAAATGAAGAAATCTGAACATCTGACCGAAATCCATAAGGCCAAAACTGATAATAGCAAACAAATAATGGTGATAAATAAATATATAGCAAACCAGTGAACATAAAATTGGGGCAGGCATATTGTAATATCACAGAGTGAAATTTAAAGAAAAATCTAGAGAGAAAATATGGGGGTAAGGGTGATAGACATGAATGGAAACCCCATTGACATATGTGAAGTGGTTAAAGTAATAGTAGCTTCAACATTCATTGTTAAACCCTAAAACTATACATAGTAAAAGATAAGAATGTGTTGTTAATAGATAAGAAGTGTTTCACTTCATTGAGAATAAAAATATATGTGCTGAATAAGATGTGCATAAGAAAAAAAGAATTAAATAATAAATTCCCCAAACTATCTTCAGTGAAACAAAGAAAATTAAACATCAAACCAATTGAGATTGGGCTTCACAAAGGGGTAAAATCCATCTGGTGCAAACTAAAAAAATATTGTTTGAAAAGATACCCCAAATAGAGGATCTCTAAATGAAGTAGTGAAGAATGAGATAGTAACACCTTAGAAAAGGTTGTATGGACCACACTGATTGCCATTGTAACAAAGTGACCAAATACATATATGCAGAGACTATAGATTAACCATAAATAAGTAAATAGATAAAAGTGTATACCCTGTGCCAAAATGTCAAGAGAAATCTTAGCCAGTCTATGAGACTAAGCATTTTGAAAAACTGAATTTGAACTCAGTTTTCCATCAGATTACAATTGCAAAGGAAGCTGAAGCCCTTCTCACCATTACAACTCATAAGGGGTTATACAATTACAACCAACTTCTATTTGGGGGTAACAATAATTCCAAACATTTTTCATGCTAAGATTGACTCTGTTGAAGAGTCTGAAGGGAATCATACCTTATTTTGATGATATATTGGTAGTGGCTAACTCAAAGGGATCCTGGAAAGAGAAACTAAGCAAGGTATGTGAAAGATTGGAAAGTTTCAGAGCCACACTCAATATGCAAAAATGTATTTGAAACACAACTGAAATAAAGTTTTTATGCCACTTTATGTCAGGCATGAGAATCTTACCCAATCCCAAGAAAACCAGGGCAATAATGAAGGCCCCAACTCCGAAGAATATTAAACAACTCCAAGCATTCTTAGGTTTGATTAACTTTTTGAAAGTTTTATCAAAGACAAAGCACATATAGCAAAATCCTTGTATAAAATTCTAAAAAAGAATCAGCACTGAATTTGTAAAGGGCAGCAAGAGGATGCTTTCTGGAAGATCAAGACACTGCTCTTTTCAAATTATCTATTAGTGCATTATGATGATAACCTCAATATAACACTGATTACAGATACATCTAAGTCTGGAATTGAGGCACATTAACAGTGGCTGAAAGAAATTATAGCCAGCTTGACAAGGAAATGTTGATGATTATTGCTGTGGTATGGAAATTTTACTAGTACGTCTATGGAAGACCAATTAAAATTATAACTGATCATTGCCCTCTTCTAGGTATTTTCACCAACAAAAAAGCTGCTCCAGATTATCTAAGCTCATCTATAATTCAATGGTATAACTTGTTGTTAATGCGAAACTAGAGAGACAAAAAATTATTAAGAATAACAATATTCACAACTGATATTTTTAATCTTCAGAAACATTTCAATGAATTTAAATTAAAACATTCAAATCATTTCCAAATATTAACAGATTTTGAACATAATTCAGATTTGAAAGAAATCAATAAGAGGATAACTGATAAACTTTTGAAAACTGCAACAAAGATAGTTGATACAAAAAAGCAGCAATTGACTAGTAAAGTTTTACTGAGGGAAGACAATTTATGAAGAAAAGAAGAAATATGAAAATATATAAAGATAATGCATTAAATAGGATTGAATATCTTGAATTTTATAATATGGTATGAAAAAGAGTTGATAATAATACAAGACAATATAATTGTGAACTAGGAAGGAAAACTGTAGAGGAAAATGAAAAGTCTAAAGAGTCTAAAACAACATCTTAGTATTAAAACCTTTCCGAGGCTCACTTCATTATTGGCCAAGTGAGGTAAAACTCTGAAAGTTTTAATTGGTCAATTGACAAACTCGTTGATAGAAATATTTTCATCTTTTAATATATATTAATTTTAGTTTCGTTTTCAAAAAGTATATTAATTCTTTGTAATGTTAGGAAAGTAAACGAATGTTTTTTCAAAAATATATTTTTATTTGTATTTTATAGAAATATTCAAAAGCGGAAAAATCAAAGAAAATATTATGAGCAAATTACAAGCAATGCAAACATCATTTATATCCCTTCCAGATTTATGATACAAATTTTTTAAGAATTTTTTAGTAAAATCTTAGCGTTTTTCTAAAAATAATTATATTTTCAGCATATTTTAACCAAAATACATTATAATATGTAGATAAATGCCAGAAAAATATTCTAAAACATTAATCTTTGTTTGAAATTCAAATAAACAGCTTGGGGCAATCTAAACTCTTGACAGGATGCCAAAATTATTGCTATCGCTGGTTTCTTTTTCAATTTACAATCATGTAAAGTATACAATTTTTTAATAAAAACTTACTACTTTTGTAAAATAACTATATTTTCAGCAGATTTTATGAAAATAATGTATAATATCTATGAAAAATAATAAAAACACTCTAAAACATATATTTTCATTTTCAGCGGTGAAAAAATATTTATCGGAATCATCAGCCAATAAGCATCGAGAATGGATGGCCCAACCAATCAGTGTTCGCCTTCTTCTTTTGTTAACTTAAAACACTCCTAGTATTGATTTTTTACTTGTAAAATAATTCAAGAGAGGTCAGCATCTTACGGGACTTTTTCTAAACTTTGCAATGAGTATTAAACTATCACCGTAGCTCAAAAAATGACCGATTTAGAGCGATCCAAAGCCACTGACACACCTGTGCATTGAAACCCATTGAAGAGTTAATAGGATACTTACTTTTGCAATAAGAAAAAAAGATAGAATTATTAATAAAAAGAGAGATGACATCATGACTTATAGTAATAAAAAATAAGAAAAAGTATCTCCTTCAACAAATGGAAGAAATGAGGCATGCAAATGATTTATGAAGAAGGGAAAAGCTTTAGATAAAGATGGAATTATAAATGATATCTTAAAAGAAATATTAGAAGAAATAAAAATTTTTTGTCAAAGTTATATACCAAATGGTCTAATAGAATGATAAAGGAGTACTAGATGATTGGAAGCAGTATATTAATATTTAAAAAAGATGATTAAAATATTAAAAATTACATATCTAGTAAAATTTTATCAGTTCTATAAAAAAATTTATCAAAATAAATTGCAAGTCCTCTACAATGAACTTTGAAGTTTAACCAAGTAAAACAATGGATTTAAAAGGAGTTTTAGTACAATAGATCATATTCAAGTATTGAGAGAAGTTATAGAAAGAATCCATGAATATGATTGCCACCATGCTTTGGATTTCTAGATATAAAAGGCATTTGATTCTATAAGCATTTCTTCATGATTAAAGCATTTGGATCATCAAATGTATTGTACTGGTAAATTCACTTCCCTTTTTATCACCAAGGGTGTCACTATACTACTGTCAATCTAGAAAATTTAATTTACAGTGATCAAAAAGTTGATGATAAATGCTACCAGCTAGACTCAGGTAGAGAAAGAGATCTTCAACATTGTTCAGACAATAGAGGAAAGCACACAGAGACTAACATCAGTCAAAAGCAATTATAATTATTAATAATTTACCCCAACTTTTTTTGTCAGAGAGTGTGTGAGAGGATTATGGCATTAAACATTTCAGCAGATAAGTTCATTTCTCACTTAAGAATTACAGGGATTTATGATTTCTTCCTGCCAGTGATTTATCAAAGCAAATTCCACTTTCCTTTATTTAGAGATTTCAAAAGAAAATGATCTTGTACAGAAGTCAATGAACAGTGCAGAGTGAGCTTTTCCTAAAATCTGACAAAACATCGGGGCATAATAAGATTGTCATATGCCTGCAAACACTCATAAAAGTTACCCAATGAGATTTTATGGTTGATTCCAACAAGATAGAAAAGACTATAATTTTATGCAATCTTAAATAGAAGAAAACAAAATCACTGTTTAAGAGAAACAGACCAATACAATCAATAAATTACTAGCCAAAAGATTTATGGTCTGCAGGAAACAAAAGTCCAGATTGACTAAATTAATTACAATGAAAAAAATAAGGGACAGGTGAATTAAAAAAGAAAACTATTAATATCTGTCCAAGCATTTATCAATGGTTAGTAATATAAAAAGACAAACAATGAGTATAAAATATTAACTCACAATAGACTCTCCAACCATGAAATTTAAAATAGAAAATATTAAAACTAAGACTCCAATACATATAATAAAAACAAAATATTTCTAAAGTAATTAATGATATTTATATGATTATACATAATTTATTAAAGGTGCATATTTCTTTTTATATTAAGCTGAGACCTAAGCAAAGAGATTTAGACTAAGAGATTTTAACCCTGGTTATAATATGAAAATGTTTGTATACCTTTGGGGTGTAATGTTCTATCTGGCTGATTTCTTCCAGCAGGGTGCATGCAATTTATTTCTATCTAAAGTTCATTATGAAGGCTTTTGATCTCCTGTAGTCAGGTCAGATAGGATGAAGGCAATATTCAGGATCCATTCTGGGCTAAGCTTTTAGGCCATGTTCTTGAAGGCACTATTTCGAGCTCCAGGGTTCATCTTTGGGGAAAGTTTAGCACTGCATACTTTTATTAGGGCTCTTTATGGTGAGTAGTTTCTGCAACTTGGTTGGACAGTCACTATTTCCAATATTTTAGTATATTTACTTCTATTAGTAAATAGCTAAGCAATTCTTTCTTAGCACAGCAAGCAGCAAATACTGTTATCAGTCAGCAAAAATTCAACTTAGAAGATCTGCATTGAGAAATTAGCAAATATAAAACTTATATAGGTCAATAGTCTGCCATTATCAAATATAAAACTTAGAATCCTCTCAATCAAAAACATGGAACTTTTGTATGAAATTGTTATCTCCTGCCTAATCTTGATTAAAATATTTTGACCAAGGTAAATCTCTATCTCCCACTTAATCTTAATTAAAAACAAAATCCAACTAAGGCTCTTATCCACTTTTAAACATTAATTAAATGAAAAAATAAGTCCAACTTTTAAAATAGATTAAAATCAACAAAATACTTATCCCAATCAAAACTCTTTTTTTTTAATTAAAATGTTTTAACAATTTCTAACTATAATCGAGTATGTGTGTTATAGCACATACTCTTAATGCATAAAAAAATACAAATTTTTTAAATATGATTTACTTTGAAACTGTTTAAAAATATACATTTTAGTTTTGATTTTCTGCTGTTGGTTTTTGAAGAGGATAAAGCATCTGTTTCAGTATAGACCCAGAATATTGTTTGAAGAATATTTATAAAAGTACAACTGTAACAATTAGAATACATAGTGGTACTAGGAACATTAACATTGAGATGGGTGTATGAGAGGGTGAATTACCATCTTCATAACTTTTTACCCCAGTTTGGGGAGCTAAGGAAATAAAAGATAATGGAGATAATTTGAATCATCTAGATTTTTTTTTTCCATATGTCAAAGCATTGGCCAGAGAAATCATTTAGATTTTGTAGATAAAATAATTTTTTACAAATGATGCTTTAGAGCTTCAGGAAATGTTACAAGAGTTATTAGATGAAAGTAAAAAAGAAGAATTAATGGTAAATATTAAAAAATTAAAATAATGTTCAATGAATTTTCTCAAAAGAAGAAAATAAACTTTGATAATGATGAGTTAGAAGTTAACAATTACAAATATGTTAGTCTGATTATTACTACAGATGAAAGCATAATAAATAAAATGAGAATTAAACTTGGTTAAGTATTTTTGATAGAAATAATTTAACATTAAAAGGAAATATATGTTTGAAAAGAAAGGATTTTATTAAATGTAAGTTACCAATTCTCACTTATGGATCTGAGACTTGGACCCTTAACAGAAAACCAATACAGAGACTTCAGATCCCTCAATAAAGTATGGAAAGATGTATATTATGAGTAACAAGAAGAGATCATAAATGAAATTCATGGATGAGTGTTATTGACATTATTAAAAAAATTAAGAGTCTGAAGTGGAATTGGGTTGGACACTTTGTTAAAAGAGATAATAATAGATGGCTAATTGAAATTTTAAACTGGATTCCAAGTGGTAGTAAAAGATCTAGAATGAAATCATATGTAAAATGGATGGATAGAATGAGGAAATATCCTTAGGTGTGTGGAGAGGAGTGGCTAGAGATCAGAGAAGATGGATTGAATTTGGAGAGATCTTCATTCTGCAATGTTTGATGTTGGGTGAAAATGATGGTGAATCTTTTGTTTATCAGTTCATCTCCATCAGTATTAATTTTATTAAATATTTTAAACTATGTATGTTATCTTTCTCAATTTTTTCAGCTAACTTTTGATAGCCTTCTTTCTGTTTACACTTTTTGTGATTTTCTTATATTCATTAAATAAT
Organism: Epiperipatus broadwayi; assembly: GCA_028023455.1. Taxonomy (NCBI): domain Eukaryota; kingdom Metazoa; phylum Onychophora; class Udeonychophora; order Euonychophora; family Peripatidae; genus Epiperipatus; species Epiperipatus broadwayi. The sequence continues at coordinate 10,414,666 of JAQFVV010000003.1, forward strand.
TTTTATAACTTAAATGTCTGATATGTCAAGAACAAAAACATTAGGTTCTAATATAATTCCATGTAACTTAATTATGAACTTGGTTTTCATTTTTAGATTTGTGTGATAAAATGGTGTTTTTGAATTATCTGTGTTTTTCCTAGTTTATTTCAGATAACAAATTCTTGAGTTTGTTACATTACTATTTTATGATCTGGATCTTTTCTTATATCTTCCTTAGATTATAATTCTGGATTTATCAGTAACTATTGGTGACACTTGTCATCTCCCATACTGCAAAGAATTGTTTAGGAAAGGTCTCTTGCCATTATATCCCTTATAAGCATGCTTTAGCCTGGTCATGTAGATCAACATTATATTCTTCAATTTTCTTTCTTTGTTAGCATTTTTTCTGAAAATTTGACAGATGATATATATTAGAGAAATTGGATTGAAATATTTATTTAATTTTCTAATGATATCTGCATATTTTCATTTTACAAAACTCATTTGTAATCTCATTAGCATTATGGCCAGCAAAACAAAGTGTAATCATGATTTTAGTTTTGTCATCATCTATTTTATTTATGAGGAAAATTTTCTGTATATGAAATATATATTTTTTCCATTCACTTACATTAAATGTACATATTTGTTCTAGCTCTGTTATTTCCCCCCTATAAATCTATGTTATATTGGTTTGTAATTTTTTTTTTCCACTGAAAAATGAATCTGCTTTATTTTCATTGCTAAATCTACAATAGTATTTTTTGAATTCACTTTATGGAGTATTTTATGAGAAATTAAGTCATCAGTGGAGTTGCTTGCTGTCCATTTCCATAACTTACCAAACTTATTTTTTGTGAGTTTACCAATTTGCTATGTTCAAATATTCCAATATAGAATATTTTCATAGATAAGTCAAATTTTAAGAATTTTGATTATAGTTATGCAGTTTATTTCAGCCAGAAAAATAAATCATAATTTGTATATCTACTATTAATTTAATCCACATCTATTTACAGTTAATATAAAATAAGTTATAGTGTAAGTTATGCACACTTAATACATATTAATATCAATTCTATTAGCTTGGAATTATGCTTAAAAAAATAAGATTATGATACTGTAAAAATATATAATATGATTTTTGGTCATTGGATTACTATTTCAGCAAATAATTCCATAGTCAATCGTTAATATTTCAATAATATTCTAAATCCTCTTATTTAGAAGTTCTTAGTTTCACCTAATATCTCTCTCTTTAAAACTTTGCTTTTTTAATCTCCAGCTTTATGGGCTATTAAATCTTTATTGATTAATCTGTAACTATTTAGAATTTCAATATTAATTAATTCCCTGTTCTTTGTATATAAATTAATTTTTTTTATAATCTCATGTTCTTTTTTACAATAATTTTAACTAATGCATTTTTTTTAAATTATAATTTAAGTAATTAACAAATAACACTATTAAATATTGTTTTTAGATATATTTTATGTCATCAAGTAGCACAAAATGTATTAGCACATATATAGTATGTTGAAATAAAACTTTATTAATTAATATGAAAATAGTTTTATTATCTACTTTGTTAATATTCAATACCCCCCTCCTTGCAATAGGTTAAAAGCTTTAAGAAAATGTAATTATTAAAATAAAATAAAAGAATTATAAGTGTAAAGTATGCATTTTAATATCAGATAAGCTTACTTCTAATACAAAAAGAAAAGCTTAAAATATAAATGCATAGTATATTTAATTTTAAAATTATTTTTAAAATTGTTGCTAAGCAATATTAGTAAATTCAAAAACAGAGAACAAAAGTAGTAGATGAGTTGGAGATAATTTTAAAGGCAGATTAACAATCTAAATTTAATTCTTAGAATGAAAGTTAAAATTAAAATCTGTTTAACAAAAAATAGCAGTCAGACATCAGATAATTAAGACTGGGTCAATCAGACTTTTGCTTATATTTTTTCTGTTGTGAAATTAATAAGTCACAAGATAGCTAAACATGGAAACATCTAGAGCATCAAAGCAGCAATAACCAATAATTAGTTAATAGCAAACCTTAAGAAACCAAATCTTCATTTATCTAAAGCTATGGAAATCATCAAATGCACTTATAAGATTTCTATGTCAGGCTAAAGGTTTTTGCTATATTTGTTCATTACTGTTCTTGGTATGTTTGTTCATTACTGGTCATTCTATGTGCTAAGTAGGTGAAAATGTTGCTCTGACCAGTTAAATATGCCTACTTCTAGTTGTCTGTCAAACATTTACTTATGAACTAAACAGCAATTATGCTCTGTCACATTATCTCCTGACAACTCACAAGAAACTTATTCCCCAAGAAAGAGTGAAAAAAATCATAATCCAAGAGATGAAATATGAACAGAGTAAACATCATATAAGTTAAAACATAGGAAAATAAACTATATAAAAAGGTACCTGTAAGATGAACGGACTCTGAAAAATACTTGTAAGACATTTTAATAGTTAATTAATTAATTAATTAAGGCCTTTATAAAAATATGTAAACAAACAATAAATATTTTTATATGAATTATTTAACTATTACACATTTTGTTGTGTAAAAATTTTTTTTTTAATATTTTGTCATTTAATATTTTTATTCATTCGTGTATTATTAGAATAATTATGTTGGGGAAAGATAATAAATGAATCTTAATAGTTTCTTTTTACTGTTATTAAATATATATTTAGAAAAAATCTCATGGTTTCATTTCAAAGTTACTTTTATACTAATTAGTTTTATATCACATTTTAAACTAACTACGTAGAAATAATCAATTCACTTTACAATATAAAATTATAAATTGATTTTTCATAATCCTCTGGAGAAATAGTTTTTGGGTCATATTCCACTTGTCATTAAAATAGCCATTATTTTTAATGCTGGCATCTGAATATAAGTTATTCTTAAGTAGGAGTGATTTCCTTCAAATTACCATAATTAATTTCAGCCTAGATGATGAATCTAGATAATCAGGAAATATAACTATGGTTTTTCAATTTAATTATTTTTTATTATGATTATTTATTTCATTAGAAATCTCAGTTTGATTATCTTGTAAATTAAAGAAAAAGAAATTTATGTATAGTCAATTAAAAACACCCCTTAATGGAAACACCCCTGTGTGGGATATCAACCTGCACTACGTATTATATTTTTAATATTTTAACTTTAGTATATAGCAGTTTCAATTTATATACAGTAGAATAAATCAGGTTTTAGGAATGAAGTAGAAAGTGAAAAGTTCTTAATAGAGAAAATAAGTGAAAAGCTGGGAAAGATTTGTAAATGTTTTTCTAGAAAGAGAAAGTTAGAATAGATGGGTGGAAAAATGTATGTAATATTAAATAATGATATTTCTAAAATGCTATAACTAAGATTAGCATTATTAACAGAAAAGTGATCAATTTCTAGAAGCTGTGAGAAGAGAAAAAACTATTAGTTGATCTTTGTAATGAAATTAATAAATAACTCAGGAAAATAGTCGTTAGATTTTTTTTTAATCAAATGCAGTGAAATGTGAACATTTTTAAACAAATACTTTAATTTTTAAGGAATCTAAGCATTATTAAATGTATTAGGAGCAATTATTCTGCTTCAGAATCATCTATTGTAAATTTGAATAATCATTGATAGTGCTTTATCCAATACCAAAGCCTAGTTGTTTTACTTTTGGCTATTTTAAGTAACTATTAAAGAGCCTTTTATAATAATAAATTAGGTAAGTTTCTGTCTAAAGAAAGAACAATTCACATTCATTGAAAAATAAATATTTATTGATCTTGAAATGTTATGTCATGAAATAAACTATTTTATTTTGTTGAGATTTTGAAAGAAAAAAAGGCTGGATAAGATATTTACTTGATTTTTTTTTTTTTTTTACTGCTGTGTCTGAACTTTCAAATTATTTCAGTCATGGGCTTGAATGAGAATATGAACAAACATACTTAACTAAATAAAAAGACCTAGAGCAAAATAATTTAAAAGACTTTTTTATATAAATATTTAACATTATTATTATTTTTTTCATGTGTCAAAGCGTTGACCGGGAAGCAACCTGGGCCAACTGCTTGGAAGGCAGCTATGCTAATCACAAGGCCACCAATGCTTGACTAAATATTTAACATTATTATTAGCAGAAATATACAGAGTAAATTTATATTTTGTTTACAATTTAACACAAATTATTTACACTAACAGTTTCCTCTGAAATCTTATTTTAAATTATAAATTAGACCGAGGTGGCCTGCAATAAGTCCCCAGTCCCCTATTTTACCTTCAGCCTGGATGTGGCTAGGTATTGAGGCTTGGACTCAGGTTCTTGGGTTGTTTCTACTTTTCCAAGTTAGCCTCTGCTTTTTGGATAAATTTCACTATTATTTATAAGTTTTGAAATCAATCCTAGAAATCTTTAAAGTTTCTATTTTTTAGAATATCATCCAGGAGATAATTAATGTTACATAATTATTACTTTTCCCATGTTATCACAGAGGGCTTAAATTATCTATTTTTAGATTATTTACTAGGTGATAAATGTTTTGGAGATAATTGATTTTTTCGGCATTAAAAAAGTCTGCAACACCTATAATAATTGTAATTTATTAAAATAAGTATTTTATGTTCTTTTTACAAAATTCAGCATATATAAATATAATTAAATGTGAACACACACAATGTCTTATTTTTTTTTTAAATCTGGTCACTGTTCTATCCTTCCTTACCCTGGGGAACTATGTTTTTTCTCCAAAGTCGCATAAATAATCTTTTAAAAATATACAGGTGGTCATCTTTTACTATGGTTTCCATTGTCTAGTGGTTTAATTGGAGAATCTAGTTTATTTTCGGCAACTTCAGAATTATCAACTTATTTGTTCCATTAACTACTGTACTTTCAGTTTGTGTTACTTTTGTCTGGCAGTCTGACTTTACTTGGTAACACATAATCTAATGTTTCTTTACTTTCAGCTGTTTTGGCATCTGTCCAGTTTTTCTGGAAGTAATTAAAATGATAACAAAAACAAATTCCTGAAGCTGTTTGAATCTCAACAATGTGGTCCAAAAATATTTTTGACATTTTGCCATTAATCCATAATTTATGGAGATTATCTCATATCCAGACTCAATTTCCAATGGTTATCATATTAAATTCTTGACATTTTCTACCCATAAGTATCTCTGCAAATCATTTTCCCATAACTGTGGATGGAGTAATGTGTTGATATAGCATTGTGAAATTTATTGCTTTTTGCATATTATTACAATTTATTTTATTTAAAGTGTGTTTTAACTGCTGGACTACTTTTTCAAAAATTCATTTAATTAAGATAGCAATGTGGAGTACAAACATAATTTATAGCCCACTTGATTAAAAATGCTTGAAATTCTGAGCCATTATCTGATACTAGAGTTTCAGATAAACTATAGCATGCAAAAATTTATTTTATGATTTGTATAGTTTTAGCTGAACTAGTGTTTTTATTAGTCTATATTCTACATATTTTGAATTAGCTTCTATTAACACTATAAAAATTTGGCCCTTAAAGGACCTGCATGATCTATATACACTTTCCCATGGTTTGTCAGTGTTTGGCCATGGATAATATTTTTTTAAATAATACAATTGCTGTAAATTGACAAGGTTCACACTCATGTCTTCATTTCTGCATCTAGCTGCAAGTAAGAGCTTTAACTCTAACTATGCCTGTTTGTCCATTGTAAAAGTTTTTCAAAATTTTGGCATGTTCCTGTGGAGGAATGAGATCCTTATTACTGACTATTATAGTCTTTTTAGTTGATAACTGAGTTTGTAAGTTTCACAAGGACTTAGGAAAATTTCCAAATCATTTACTAAGCCACCCATCTTTAATCCAACTTGTAAATGATTGGTAGCCCATGTTAGCTTTAGTCTAATTTGCAATAGTTTTATTATTGATTAATTTCAGTTTCTATTGGTTCATATAATTTACAGAAACATTGTTTTTGGCATTTTCTTTTATATCTCACATGTGAAATAAAAAAGTATGTTTTATTTGATTCTCTTTTTTAAAACAAAGCTGGTAATCTTATGCTGATAAAAAAAATTACTGGCAGACCATTCTAGAGCTTAAATGATCTGGTGTTGCCTTTTTACTTTGAAAAATTCCTAATAAAGGTCAATGATCAGTTATTATTTTAAAAGGTCTATCATATAAATATTGACAAAATTTTCTAACTCCTATTATGATTGCTAATACATCTTTGTACAATTGTTTTAAGCTTCTTCTGTCTTTGTCATTGTACAGGACATGATAGTTATCAAGTACTCTCCATTTTCTGAGTGAGGATTTAGCACTCCTCCAATTCCATAATCTGAAGCATCCATCATCAAGGTTACAACCAAGTTATTATCAAAATGCATTAATAATTTTCTAGTTATTAATGCTAACTTTATTTTATTAAAAGCACTCTTTTCTGGTTCTTTCCAAATCCAATGTTTATTTTTTCAAAGTAAATTCTATAATGGAATAGCAGCATGATTTTTACCTTTTAAAAAAGTTTCAAAAAAATTTACTAGTCCTAGGAAAGCCTACAATTCTTTTACATTGTTTGGCCTCTGGACATTCTTAATTGCTTTAACTTTTCCAGTCAGGCTTTATTCTTGATACTGTAACAATGTGACACAGAAATTTAATTTCTTTTGTATTCTAAATGCATTTCTCAAAGTTCAGTTTAGCTGCAAACTTTGAAAGACACTCACATACTTTACTTATTTTATTTTTTAATGATTCCTCTGAATTTTCTCTGATTAAGATATCATCAAAATTTTGTGCAACTCCATTCCTCACAACAGTGCATCTATTTTCACCTGGAATATGTTTGAAACTGCTGTAATTCCAAAAGGAAAACAGTTATATTTAAGCAAGATTGCAATTTCTTTAGACTTGGGATATCTGGTGGAAAGCAGCATTCAAGTCTAACTTTGAAATAAAATTTGCCTTGCCTAAATTAGCTAGCATTTTTCCTATCTTTGGAACAGGATATGGACTTTTATCTATGCCATTTGTTTATAGTTACTCTATAGTCCTCACAAATATGAATTTTTTTATTGAGCTCTATTGTGATAACTATGGGAGTGGCCCATTCTGAATTTTCAACAGGGGTCAATATCCCATTCTTTAGATTATCTAAAACTTCTTCAACTTTTGCTTTTTGTGCAAATGGTATTTTTCACAACTTACTATGTCCAGGTCTTATGCTTTCTCAAAGCTTGATGACAACAGATGTAGTATTGATTATTTTCTGCTGCTATCCAAATGATTTAGGGAATTTTGTTTGCATTTCCTTGTCAATATTAATTTTGTTAATCATGCAAATCTTTATATCTAAAGAAATAAACCATTCCCTATCTAATATAGGCTGTAAATTTCCTTTTATGAGAAATAACTTTTTTCATCTCTTATTTACTTCAATCATTACTTTAACTACACTGATAGTGACAATGATATTTCCATTAACACCATTAGTTTTAATTGTTTGGTCAATTTAGAGCACTCTTTCATTTCTTTGCTTATTCTATCCCAATCCTTCAGGATATGATAGATATTTCAGTTGCACTATCTATTTCCATTGCTAAGAGTTTGTTGCTTATTTATCAGTCAACATTATTTTCTGAAAATTATTTATATTAGACATTTATTTCATAATTTCACTCAGGTTATATAACTTTACTTTGAGAATTTTTTTTTATTGGCAATGTTATTTTTAGTATGACAGTCTTGAGCTAAATGGTCTTTTGCCACACTTTCTGCACTTTGCATTTTTATAATGGCAATCTCAAGCTATGTGCCCTGATTTTCCACAATGGTAGCATTCTAATTTAAGCTTTTGTTGACATTCAATCTTATTTGCCTTTAAAATTATTATTTTTATGTGCCCTGATTTTCCACAATGTGCCCTGATTTTCCACAATGGTAGCATTCTAATTTAAGCTTTTGTTGACATTCAATCTTATTTGCCTTTAAAATTATTATTTGTTTGGGGATCTTCTCTTTCACCTGACTTAAAACCAATTCATGAGCCATGCCTATTTTGATGGTGTCCTCATAAGATAGGTTGGAATGGCCAGTAATTACTATTGGGGTTGTTCATTCTCCATATCTTACAGAAACTGTTCTAGCAATGCTTCCTCCAAATAATCTCAATAAGCACAATTTTTTGTCAAGTCTCTTAAGCAGCATTGTAATCTCTACATTCTTCCCTCTCACTTGGCATCTGTCTTGTGGATGAAGATGAATAATGTGTTTAGAAGGTTCTGGGCTAAAATGATTATTCAAGCATTTAAAAAACTGCATAATATAAGCTTTTGGGGTTTGCAGGTTCACAAAGGTGATTTGCTATTTCAATTTGTTTTGAGCTTCCAAAAAGAAATAATGTGGAAAATGTTTGTAATATCATCTTTTGTATTATTTATAATAAAGTATCTATCTATTTTCTGTGTATAGATAGGCCACTCGGAGGGGTTATTAATATTAAATTCCGTTTCCAAAATGTGTTGTTGCCATATTATTGGATGACTAATGGTTAACTTAATTTATTCTCTAAAATTAGCTTTAATTTTAACAAATACTCTGTTAATTTGAAATTAATGCTCTGTGGGTCTACTGGTTTGCAACTGCACCAATTAGTGTGCTATATCCAAACTTTCAAATTATTTCAGTCGTGGCCTTGAATGAGAATGCAAACAAACATACTTAACTAAATAAAGACTACTAGAGCAAAATAATTTAAGACTTTTTAATATAAATATTTAACATTATTATAGCAGAAACATGCAAGTAAATATATATTTTGTTTACAATTTAACATAAAATATTTACCCTAATAGTTTTACCCGAAGGCTTACTTAAAATTATAATTTAGACTGAGGCAGCCTGCAACAAGTCCCTAAATCCCTTACTTTACTTTCCCAGCTGGGATGTAAATGGATATTGAGGCTTGTCCAAGTCCTCATGTGTCTGGGTTTGTTTCTACTTTTTCAAATTAGCCTCTGCTGCTTGGATAAATTTCACTATCATTTATAAGTTTTGAATTCGATCCCAGAAATCCTTAAAAGTTTCTATTTTTAGATTATCATCCAGGAGATAATTAAAGTTACATCATTATTACTTTTTCTGCATAATGCCAGAAGGCTAAGTGATAAATGGTTTGGAAGAAACAGCTTTTTTCTTCCGTATTAGTAAAGTCTGCAACACATATAATAATTGTAATTTATTAAAATAAAATAAGTACTCTTTTCTTTTTGTAAAATGTAATATGTATATATATATATTGAGCTGATATTTTAAGTCAGCTCATATATATATAAGCTCACATATTTATAATTTGTCATAAATATTTTGAAGTTAAATAGTTTGTAAAATGAAAAAAAGAATTAATTAACAAATGGTTTTGATTTAATGGAAAGGGTAAAAATTTTGAACTTTTATTTTGAAATAAACAAATAAAATTGAATATAATTTATTAAAAAAAAAAAAAAAAAAAAAAATGTTAAAAGTGTTTAATTAAAAGGGAGAAAAATTCGAGAGATAAAAGGGTGGGGAAAAGAAAACAAAATTAGATTCTTGGTAGTAATTATACTCTATTGTTGAAACTTTCACAAAGTAAAAATATTTGGTTAGTAATTGCTATTACGCTAATTAAAAAAAAAAGATAAGAAAGAGTGGAGATAAGATCGCTTTGAGAAGTTAGATCAGTTGACTTGACTTTAGAGACCAGCAAGGACAATAAAGAAAGCAGCTGTGTTTCGAACAATAAAAATTATTATTATTGAAATTTAATTTTGCGGACTCTTGTCAAATGTATAGCGGCTAAAGTTATCACAACCTTCCCCTTTGGGGAATTGACCGCCACTCCATCTGAATGAAGCTATCGAGAGAGTTATGGAATGGAAGAAACGGATATTGCTAGCCGGACAACCAAAGGAACACTCATGGAATTCGCATATACAAGGACAAAGGCACGACCAATGGAATGTAAAACCTATGAAAATCAGGCCACTCCGCTCTGATCGATCAGGGTAATTATAAACTTTTCAATTAATGAGAACTCTAAGTAAAGCGTAATAGAACTTTATCTTTAATTTAATTTTCATTTATTATGTTTATTACGAATGTTTCAACAATAGAGGGGGGAAATAAATTTGTTTAATATTGTAATCTATTAATGTTAATTTTCGTTCAATATTTTTTATGAAATATTGGAATAACTGTATTTTAAATTATTTAATATCTATTCGATCTAGAGAGTAACAACAGGGTGGGGGTATAAAAGTGCGTCGCCAAGTAACAGAGAACCTTGGGGCGTTACTCGTTTGTTAGTAGAAAATAAGGAAAGAATTGAAAGTATAAGAAAACGAAAGACACTTATACGTTCATTGTAAGATTTTTGCAATTTATTTATTTACCAAAGAAAGTGGAGTTTAAAAATAAACTTCAGGAAAGATTAAAAATACTATAAGTCGTCTTATATACACGTCTGCTAGAATTCACAGTATTAGTGTAGGCGCGAGTAAATCTATGGTAAATATTTGGGAAGCATAATTAGAAAGTAAACAGAGGGAAAATCAGAAATTGTAAGTCAGTTCTTTCTGGATCGGATAGAATTATAAGGTTATTAATAATAAATAGTAGTAAAAGAAATTAAAAGTTTTTTTTTTTGTCCAACGTATTCTTGAATTATTTATAATAATTAGTTAGTGTTCTTAAAGGAAAACCCCTGTGAGATTATAATCAAAGTTTATAATCAGTGAATCGTCGTTCGAAAATAAATAAAGACCAGGTTTATGTAAAGTTACGTGACCAGGTTCCAAGAGAGAAATCCTTGGTGGCGCCCTCGACGACGATTCTAATAACTAAAATTCAGTTAGTAGGGGAAGAAAGAAAGTTGTCGTGTCACAGAGGAGTGAGGGGGGGAAAGTTAGAAAATGGCGCTTCCAACGTGTCGGGCTCGTTAACAAGAGAAACGCCCAGAGATTAGAGTTAAAAGAGAGAGTAAATTTTTTAGTAAGGGGGTGGATTTCAGATGGTGGTGGTACGTCAGTATTCTCGTAGGGAAGGTTATGAGTTCGAATATAAAATTAAATAAAACAAAAGAATAAAATATGAGTGAGGACGAAAGTAGCATGGAAAGCCCGGTGGTAACATTTAAAAACCCCGAGCGGTGTCAGTTGCAAGAAATATTGAAAGCTATCGCTGAGCTCAAAGAAATTGTAATGGAAGACCGTAAAGAAATAAAAGAAATGAAAGGCATGATACAAGAATTGAGGAAAGATGTGAATGAATTAAAAGAGAGGGAAAAGAATAGGAACAATGAAAACAAGAGGGAAGTCGTAGACCCAGAGGACCATAAAGTCAGTAAAGAGAAAGAAAAGGTAGAAAACGAAGAGACAGAGCAGTTTACAGGGGAAACTAAAGAAATCCCGAACAAGAAGGCTATACAAATAAACCGAGAGATAGAGGTAATAAAAAAAAAGCTCAACGAATCTGGAGAAGAAGAGTTCGATAGGGTCACGTTGGCGAAATTTATACACATAAAAACATTTAAAGGGGAAAGGGAGGAAAGCCCCTTTGACTACCTGGACAGTCTAGATGATTTTTTCTACGTCCATAGGTCGAAAGAAAAAGAGAAGATCATAATAGCAACGAGCCATTTGAGTGGTGCCACTAGGGAATGGTGGAAGGCGGTAAATTACAAACCCCCTACATTCCAAGAATATCGAACTATGATTTTGCGAGGGTTTTGGAGCGTTGAGAAACAAGAAACCATACGCATGAAGATATCGCAAGAAAAGTATAAAGCGGACAAAGACGGTACGTACAGTCAGTTTTTTCAATGTCAAGCGGCAAAATTGAGAGCCTTGGAGGCATATCCGATGGATCAATTCCAGATAGTGCGAACTATCAGATTTAACCTTCCGTCAAGTGTGCAACGTAAGTTGGCCGAAAACCGTCGGTTATCCATTGAGGAAGCATTAGAAATATTACAAGATATAGAATGGGAGGACCAGGGGGTAGGTGGAGAAAGTAAAGTTAGATGGGAGAACTGTAACGAACCCGCGAGTACGAGTAACTATAACCCCAAGAAAAGTTGGGACAAGTCACCGCGGGGCAATTAAAGTTTTTTTTTTATTGTTTTTTTATGACAAATGGGGCAATGAGCTGATATTTTAAGTCAGCTCATATATATATAAGCTCACATATTTATAATTTGTCATAAATATTTTTGAAGTTAAATAGTTTGTAAAATGAAAAAAAGAATTAATTAACAAATGGTTTTGATTTAATGGAAAGGGTAAAAATTTTGAACTTTTATTTTGAAATAAACAAATAAAATTGAATATAATTTATTAAAAAAAAAAAAAATGTTAAAAGTGTTTAATTAAAAGGGAGAAAAATTCGAGAGATAAAAGGGTGGGGAAAAGAAAACAAAATTAGATTCTTGGTAGTAATTATACTCTATTGTTGAAACTTTCACAAAGTAAAAATATTTGGTTAGTAATTGCTATTACGCTAATTAAAAAAAAAAAGATAAGAAAGAGTGGAGATAAGATCGCTTTGAGGAGTTAGATCAGTTGACTTGACTTTAGAGACCAGCAAGGACAATAAAGAAAGCAGCTGTGTTTCGAACAATAAAAATTATTATTATTGAAATTTAATTTTGCGGACTCTTGTCAAATGTATAGCGGCTAAAGTTATCACAACCTTCCCCTTTGGGGAATTGACCGCCACTCCATCTGAATGAAGCTATCGAGAGAGTTATGGAATGGAAGAAACGGATATTGCTAGCCGGACAACCAAAGGAACACTCATGGAATTCGCATGTACAAGGACAAAGGCACGACCAATGGAATGTAAAACCTATGAAAATCAGGCCACTCCGCTCTGATCGATCAGGGTAATTATAACGTTTCAATTAATGAGAACTCTAAGTAAAGCGTAATAGAACTTTATCTTTAATTTAATTTTCATTTATTATGTTTATTACGAATGTTTCAACAATAGAAGGGGGTTGCAACAATAGAGGGGGGAAAATAAATTTGTTTAATATTGTAATCTATTAATGTTAATTTTCGTTCAATATTTTTTTTGAAATATTGGAATAACTGTATTTTAAATTATTTAATATCTATTCGATCTAGAGAGTAACAACAGGGTGGGGGTATAAAAGTGCGTCGCCAAGTAACAGAGAACCTTGGGGCGTTACTCATTTGTTAGTAGAAAATAAGGAAAGAATTGAAAGTATAAGAAAACGAAAGACACTTATACGTTCATTGTAAGATTTTTTGCAATTTATTTATTTACCAAAGAAAGTGGAGTTTAAAAATAAACTTCAGGAAAGATTAAAAATACTATAAGTCGTCTTATATACACGTCTGCTAGAATTCACAGTATTAGTGTAGGTGCGAGTAAATCTATGGTAAATATTTGGGAAGCATAATTAGAAAGTAAACAGAGGGAAAATCAGAAATTGTAAGTCAGTTCTTTCTGGATCGGATAGAATTATAAGGTTATTAATAATAAATAGTAGTAAAAGAAATTAAAAGTTTTTTTGTCCAACGTATTCTTGAATTCTTGAATTATTTATAATAATTAGTTAGTGTTCTTAAAGGAAAACCCCTGTGAGATTATAATCAAAGTTTATAATCAGTGAATCGTCGTTCGAAAATAAATAAAGACCAGGTTTATGTAAAGTTACGTGACCAGGTTCCAAGAGAGAAATCCTTGGTGGCGCCCTCGACGACGATTTTAATAACTAAAATTCAGTTAGTAGGGGAAGAAAGAAAGTTGTCGTGTCACAATATATATATTTAAATGCAAGCACACACAATGTCTCCCTTTTTATTAATCTCGTCACAGCATTTACAGAATAGTTTGTAAATATATGGACAGTTGTAAGAGAGGGATGTTATCTGTGTTCTGTTTTATTTACTAATGAATCGAGCACTGGTATGGCTAGAATTTTTGGAAACTAAAGCAAAATTTTAAAAAAGGGTTTTTTTTGGTATTTATGTTATATACCTTAATATTTTTAATACTATTTGTACATTTAATGATATGCAATCACACAGTCCCTAATATCTAGGAACATAATATTTATACCAATGGATATGTGAATAATAATAATGATGATGATGATGATGATGATGATGATGATGATGATGATGAAGTAGTAGTAGTGGTGGTGGGATGGAGTGGGGGAGGTGGGGGTGGTGGTGTTGGAGTTGGGGGATGGTAGTAAGGCAGTGAGTATATGCAGAGAGAATAAAAATTAAAAATGCTAAATGAATAGAAAAAAATCATTAATGTGTAGAATGGCTGTAAGCAGTAGTGGTCAAAACATAATAAATATATTAAATTAAGAATTGCAACTACTAAATAGTCATTTAATAAAAGATACAAAGCTATTTTATAATCCATTGAAGTTACTTTTAAAAAGAGACTTGTTAAATGTTTTGATTGAAATGTAAATTATATGGAGCAGAGACATGGATGGCTAAGAAAAGGGAATCGGAAAAATTAAAGATTTTTAGAAAGTATTTAGGAAAAGAATGAGGTGATAAATATAAGACTGAAAAAATTAGTGAAAATATTTATTAAGAAAATTATAAAATCGCATAGAAATTAAGTTCAGCATATAAAAATGAATAGAGTTATCATATCTGACCTTGCCTTCAGAATGGACTAGTCCAGATTCTTTCCTTATCTAATTGAATTGAGCATTTACTGCCACTAACCAATATATAAACATGCCACTAACCAATATATAAACATGTGGATTACCAATATACAAACATAGTCAAAGAATAAAACATAAGTATAGCCAATATGTAAACATGTGTATAAAATCCTACCATTGGTTAGGCTCCCTGAATCTGATTGCTTCCAGTAAGGGAGAGGATCTGGCAAGAAAGAGTCAGTCTTTTTGGAGGCAAGACCGAGAATGTCTATCTAACCTAAGTGGTAGTACCTGTTCTTATGACAGAGAGAGAGATAATATCTGTCTAACCTGAGTGGCTGAATGTACTCTCAATTGAAACCACTTTCAACTATGAATGTGTTTCTCCTATAGTCATTACCAATACATCTATGCCATGAGGCAAGTCCATGATAGACTGGAAGCTGCTATAACTACAGCCAATTCAAGGCAAGCTGTCCAAAACAGCCGGAAGAGTCCTGACTAGAACTCACAAGGCAAGCTATGATGTATAGCTGGAAGTGAGCTCACTCATTCTGGCATGACCAGCTCAGTGTTAACTATGTTTATCTTTGGAGAATTGTATTTATTGATTGTATAATATGTATGTATATCTATTATACATATTAACTTCAAGTGTTCATATTTTTATTTATATCATTTGTTTTGAGTCTGAAACTTGCAATTCAGACCAAATTTTGGTGCAGTCAGACAAAAGAAATTTTTTTTTATATGACTGGGAAAATATAGTAAATACATGAATACACAATGAGACATTCATTATATTAAAATCACTATTCTACCTCAATAAAAATCAGATTCCACAGTTTGGAAAAAATGTGGGAGTGAAAAAAAATAGACTTGTTGTATTTACAAAATGGTGATAAAATTCTATCACTTAAATCTGACTGACTAAAAAACAGCTTCCTAAGAAAAATTGACTGCAAACATAATAGGCATGTCAGTTAAAATCATAAACCAATCATGAGAGTGTAATACATAATAAAGTGACAGAAGCTCTCACTAGTGGAGTAAATGTTTCATTGGGATAGTTACAAACAGTAGCTGTCAAAATTTAAAATTACAAGTAGTAACTCACAAATATAAAAATCGGTCTTTGTTTCTCTTATGAAGAAATGAGTGGTCTTTGTTTCTCTTATGAAGAAACGAGTGAAAATTTAAAAATGGCTAATTCTATTGACTCCATGGAAGCTTTTGATCCAGCCTATTCTAAGAGTTGGTCAAGCTATAAAGAGTGATTAATATTTTACCTGCAAACTAATCAGATCAAGAAGCCTGAGGTAAAATAGCCCCAGTAATGACAATAATCAGACTTCAGACTTACAAGATCCTGAGATCACAATCTACATCAGAAAAGCCATTTGACCTAAATTTTGACAAGTGATACTCACAGATTAGTTCCCTCCTAAACCTATGACAATAATGCAGAGATATTATTTCAATCTTTGCATCCAAGAACAGGGGGAAAAAACTAGAGAGTTTGCAGTGCAAACCCAGACATTGGCATTAAAGTGTGAGTTCGAAGATTTCCTGAATGAAGCATTTTGTGTTCGTTTTATTTGTGGCATAAATGATCACAGCCTGAGATTCAAACTACTAATGATGCCAGATTTAGATTTCAAATCAGTTTTGTCTCATGAAGTACTAGCAGAATCAATAGCTAGTCAGGCAAAGTCACTAAAAAAATTAGTTTTATGGGCAAAAAATCGAGCAAAACACTGGGTTGATCAAACACCCAGTCAGTTTAGATAATTTAACAACTGGTATAAAGCATTGTAATAGATGCAATGAACAATTGAACACACATACAGAATACCCCCCACCATGATACAATATGTATATTTTGCAAGTGAGTCGGACATATAAAGGCCACCTGTCTGAAATTGAAAAGACAGACAATTGATATGAGAATGGAAAAATCCATTCCAAAAAACAATAAAGGCAATTACATGAAAAATAAATAAGTTGCCTATATAGATGATCAGTCTGGATTTAAGTACAGTATTATAATTAATGATATATGAGTTACAATGGAACTGGACACAGTCTGCTATGTCTATTGTTTTAAAAAAGATCTGGACTATCATTAACAAAAATAAAGAATATAAGCTGCACCCTAGCAGCAAGTCTATCACAGACTAACAGGATAATAATGTAAAACTTTTGGGCCAAATAATAGTTAAAAATTAATATGCCTAACAAGACTATATGCCTACTACTGGTAGTGGTATCAGATGATCATAGGAATTGTGACTGGTTCAGTCACTTAGACTTTGCAGTGACAAAAGTGAACCAGATCACAACATTAAGCAAAATGAATCAAAATATGTGAGAAAGGATAAAACAGCTCAGTGTCCTAAACCTAGAACTGCCAGCTCTGAAATGTGACCCAAAGTGTGGTAAAAAAAATAGCAAGATAAAAAGTATAAAAAGGCACTCAGGTGCCATAAAGAATGTACTATAGATTCACAAAATGAATACCAGCAGTGGTTACACAACTGAAAGAACTCTACCCTGTAGTAGTTCAAATAGCAGATGGGTATCAACATCATCTTCACCTAACTCCACTGAGACTGAATCACATGGAAACAAGTATATCAAGCAAAAATGATGATCACCAAACCAAAGACAGCAACAACCTAGGTAACTATCAAATAAGAATGATGAGCAAGACAAGAATAGCAATAAACTTGAGAAACCGACAAAGCAGACAGCATATTGTCCAGCTCATCCCAATAATTATGTTCTTCATGGCTAAATTTAGCCAGGGGGAAGGATGTCACATCTGACCTTGCCTTCAGAATGGACTAGCTCAGATTTCTTATCTGATCAGATTGAGAACTCATTGCTGCTGACCAATGTGTAAACATGTGGATAATCAATGTATAAGTATGGCCAAAAGGTAAAAACAAGTATGGCCAATGTGTAAACATGTGTATAAATTCTTACCATTGGTTAGGGTCTCTGATTATGATTGCTACCATTAAGGGTAGGGGGGTCTGGCAATAAATAGTCAGCCTTTTGGAGGCAAGGCAGAGAATGTCTATCTAGCTATATGACTGAACATGCTCTACATTGAACTACCTCCAACAGCAAAGGTGTTTCTACTAAATTTCCTACTGATAATCCTGATATGACTGGAAGCTGCTACAACTTTGACAGACTTGAGGCAAGCTGTCTATTACAGCCAGAAGAGTAATTCAACAAACTCCAGGCAAGCTGTCTAGTACAGCTGGAAGAATTTAAAGTAGAACTCATGAGGCAAGGTAAATATGCAGTTGGAAATGAGTCCAGTCATTCAGCATGACCAGCTCATTATTGACAAAATTATACATCACATTGTATTTATTGAGGGTATATTTGTTCTAATAAATTATACATATTAAATAGTGACTGTTTATAGTTTTTAATATTATTGTTATTTTGAGTTTGAAACCTGCAATTCAGCCAAATACAACACTTGTTGTATATTGTAAAACTGTGTAAAACGTTGTTGTATATTGTAAAACTGTGTAAAACAATGTTTAATCTATAAATAAAAATTTTAAAAAAGTTAGGCATTGTAATAAAAGTAATTAGTTGTAAATGTTAAGAATTTAATTAGTAGTTTAAAAATACTAGATTATTGGAGTTATTTTTAATAAATGGCAATTCTAGATGTTTCCAAGAAAATAGGTGGGTGAACAATAGAACTAGAAACATGTAAAAGCTAAAAGTTTTAGCTGCATTCACTATTCACCCTTTTTTTCAATTCCTGCATGAACATATATTATTATTCTATACACTTTTCATGATCCAAAGTTCTGGTTATTTTGCCACTTGTCACTATAAAATTTTCCAAATAAGAATCTATGGCAGTTACCTGCAATCACTGTGAAATATGTGGTCATTTAAAAGCAACCAAGCAGTCTCCAGAAGATTAAAGTATCAACTATCTCCAGAATTTGTATTGATAATATGCATGGCTAAAGGACCCCTCTTTTGACATAACTCCAATTGCATAAACTACTGACCTGACTAACCTGCTGTTTCACATATCATTAACATTGATACCAAAGCTTAATTAGGTACTTGAGTATCAAAGCTGCAACACAGAGCATGTACTAGATCTGTTATTCCTGTTCACATTTGTACCAATCCATTGATAACTTTGTAATTTTGTGATCTGACCAAAATAATGTGGACATAGATCTTGTATATGACTTTCTTCAGCAAAAAAAAAAAAAAACAACATGCATGCAGTTTTTGTACTTGGAATTTTGGCAAGAATTATAAAATTATTGGGAGGTTGATATAAATGTTAGCAGGTGCAATAGATGTAATACATATTCCACATTGCAGGACTAAAAATAAGTAAAAGTAAAAAAAAATAGTAAAACTTACAACATTAACAAAAAAACGTTTAAGAATAACATTTAAAATAAATGTGACTTTCACAAATATGTATGACTTTGAACATTAACAAACAACTTTTAAAAATAACATTTAAAGTAAAATTTCAACATTAACAACTTTCCAAAAAAATGTGACTTTCAACATTAACAAAAAAAATAACTTGAAAAAAAAGACGCAACTTTAAAAAACTAACAACTTTTAAGAACGTCATTTAAAATAAAAAATGTGATATTACAATAATGATGTCATTAATCAAAAAATAGTTAGTTTAAATATACACCAAACAACAGTAAATTATTTTGATTTTTTAAGTAATTTGGACAAAAATACATCAACTATATTTCTATGACACTTAC
Organism: Epiperipatus broadwayi; assembly: GCA_028023455.1. Lineage (NCBI taxonomy): Eukaryota > Metazoa > Onychophora > Udeonychophora > Euonychophora > Peripatidae > Epiperipatus > Epiperipatus broadwayi. Next base: position 10,434,187 of record JAQFVV010000003.1, read on the forward strand.
CATGTAATGTATAACAGGAATTTACACATTAAAAGCAAATTTTTGATATTTAATACTATCACAGAAAATGGAGATCTGCAGTAAAAAATGTTGCTCCAAAAATGAAATCATGTGACTGCAAAATATGCTTGGGATTTTCATAAAACTGATAATAAATGCTGTGTTTTTTAAAAAAATAAATAAAGAAATTAAAATAAAAACTATAAAAAAAAATGCTGACTTCCCTTGTTGGTACTTTGTCCTGTCTTCAATTTTCATAATAAAACATTTGTCTGTTTCCCTTCATAAGCCACCAAATATCCATGTCCCCTTGTGAATGCCAATTGTAGTGTTGCAACCTCAGACATTACAATGCCATTGCTTGTCACTGATGGCAGGATGCCTTGTTGTTGGAAATAGAGCACTGCATCCATTTGAATACTTTGTAATTTCCAAAATGAAAAATAACTGAAAATGTCAAAGTATTACAAAAAAAAAAAAAAACAGATTACATTGAAAAAAAAAATCTTATTGAAAGAAAAAATCGCATTGGAAAAAAAACCTTGTTTTTTTTTTTTTTTTATTAAGAAAAAATTTAGTGTCAGGTAGCTACATTTGATAATTATAATAGTTTCATATATTAGTTCAAAGTTTTGCAACCAATTTGTGTAATAAAAACATGTTTTTATGTATATTTGCAGGAATTATTTTCTTTCAATTTGATGTCATTGTGACATTACACATTTATTGTGGGTGTAAAAAAGCCTCCTATCTCCCCTATGTTACAGCTTTAATACTCAAGTACCCTGTTACAATATCTACAGTTTTATGGTATATTTTTTAAGTCAACGTGATTGAGTTACCTATTCCAAATGATTTTTAGAATCTTAGACCCTTCTAAACATCCATCTGCGCACATTTACGGTACCAATTATACTAAACATCATAAATTTCCTTGCTAATGACAGTCAGGAAGCCTTGGACATATGTCCAATCACTATGGTTCCCCTCATCAAGAATCCTGAGGGTCCACTGGTTCTTGAGAACCTTCGACCTATTTCCATGGTGCCACTTATGATAAAGGTTATTGAGGGCCTTATAAAAGAAGACATCCAAGATAACATCATAGAATACCTCTCTCCTTATTAATTTGCAAAGAAAGGTTGCTTGACTGCTGATGCTGTCAGCTGATTTCACCTCATCATTGACCATGTTTGCAGGAGAAGAAAATCCCAGCCAGTCATGGTTCCGCTTGACTTTGCTGGAGCTTTTGACTGCACCAGAATTGACATATTGCTTGGTATACTGGAGAGGCTCAAAGTGCCCAAGGCATACCTTTAGATTATAGAGAATCTCCTACAAAATATGGAGGTTTTTCTCTTATTGGATGGCAGATTATCTCCAGGATTTAGGCCCTGTGTTTCATCCCACAGGGCTCGCCACTGAGCATCCTTCTCTTCACAGCCTATGTAAACCCCCTGCTTCTAAGCATCAAGGCTGCTCTCCCAGCGATAGCCATTCCTGAGCTTGGAGAGTACATATGCCACATTACCTATATGGACGATGTGGTGGTGTTTCTCTCCTCTGGCAGGGAGCTTGCAAGACTTGAAGAGCTCTTATACCAGTTTGCTCGTGTATTTGGTCTTGAGGTCAACGAACGCAAATCAGCAATGTGTTCCATCCTGATAGGGAAGCAAATCCAAGGCAGATTCAAAGCAGCCCCCCAGAACTTCCTGGGATTTCATCTCACTTCCACCCCCCCTCAGTCATGAGGAGAGACATGGAGAGGAAGCTATTCACCAAAATCGAGAAAACAGTTAACTCACTATCAAAAATTTACCTTTCCCTTTTGGGCAAGGTCGCCTTGCTGAATTCAGTAGTACTTCCCAAAATCACATATTACCTGGCCAGCTTTTCACCCACCAGCGCCTTCATTAAAAGAATCGAGACGCTTTGTAGGAAACTATGCTGGGGGAAGGGGGCCCCGGTCATCAGTTTAAACATTTTACAGAAGCCTAAACCCCTGAATGGACTGGCCTTACATGCCATTAAAGTCTTCCAAATTCAAAGGACATACAATATTCTGGTTAGGCTATTAAATTCTCATTCTGACATTGAGTGCTCAGTTCCCAAAGAAAGGGTCAAACGTACCGATAGACCCCCACCAGATTGAGGAGACTTTGGATCCAACAACAGGTGATGGATGTCCTATCATGGATCAAGACCTCCAGCTCCCTATTCCAGTCAAAACTTACTTACTGGGACACATACTGACTAATGTTCGAGGAGAAAACATGTACTCCCATCTTGCTCTCAGTTTCTATCTCCAGACTTGCCAAATGGACACAATTCCTCAGACTTGAGCCCAAGTATGTAGACTTCCTGCTCAAGGTCAAACCCAAGGCCCTTTCCACAGGGTCCTTTTTATTCCATCATAGAGGCTATAACATCGATACCTTATGTCCAATGTGCGGGAAGCAGGAAGAGACCATGGACCAAATTCAGTTCCATTGTGATTCGTGGTCTCGTCTCCGAGGCAGATTCTGAGGAAAATGTCTGCACCTGACCTGACTTATGTAATGATTCCTCTGGCCTTTGAAAAGGGGCATTTTGCCAGAATTTGACTGGCTTCATTTGTCAACTTTGGGATTTGGACTATACATTGCAAACTATTGTTTGAAAGTGGGATTGACCATAGTCCTGAGGACTTCCTTATAAATTTCATATGGAAGTCTAGGGAGATTGACAAGAGGACTTGCTCAGAACAGTTTGTGATTCAGACCTGGGATCAACTAAAAATATGTTTCAAGACATTCCATTTCATTCTATGGACGATGCCTCTGATCTTGTCAGGACAGATTCTCCCCCTATTGCTGTGATGACAGGGATGGTATGACCTACCTCCTAACCATCCTATTTGAACTGTATTTCTGTAAACCCATTGCAGACAATGCTTGTTAACAGCAGCTCTAACTATTGCCTGTATACACAATTATGTACCTTGCTCTATAATTGAATAAAATATATTTTTTGAAAGTAAAAAAATTGCAATGTTTTTTGTTTTTGTGAATAGAGATTAAAATAGAAAATTTAGATGAAGAAATAGAAAAATCTATTGTTTATATATAGCAATATATTTTTCTATTTGTCTAAACTAAATTTTTTAATCTTTGTCTTTATTCACAAAAACAGAAAACACTCCAAAATTTTAATATATACTGTACATATTTTCAGCACCCAAATGAAATACATTAAATTTTCATGTTTAGAAGGATCTAAGATCTTATTGTGAATAGAGATAGAAAATTTAATCAAACAATTACAAAAACCTATTCCTTATATGCAGATATATTTTTAAAAATAAACTATATTTTATTTTACCAGAACACACTGTTTATTCTATTCTACTGCTGCTATCTATTACAAGCTAATGAATAAATATTAAATGGCAGTGCTTATTAAATCTATATTTAAAAAGTTTACCTATATTTATTTTATTCTATGGCTGCCTAGTAATGTAAGCTGGTGCATTATCATTGTCAGTGAGGAACTTAGGTTGAGATCTAACTGCATTCGGATCTTTTATACCTAATGCATCTTTTTTTCAGAAGCCGTCTGTCTTTTACTCTTTTTAACTTTTAAGTTATCAATCTGAAACTCAAAACACTGTAATGCTTTAAAATCAAGACTGATAGTTTGACAGTAAAGAGAAAAGTAAAAGCAGCTGGATGAAAGGTGCATTAGATCTAGGTTAAAGTATTAAAATTTCATATATAATCACAAAAAAAAGTATTAAAATAAATATTGATATTATAAACAAGACATTTATTTTTTTATATAGCGCGATGTTTTTTTATAATCTATAATATTAATAAGCCAATAAGCTAATACACATGCACTTTGCAGATGTCACTATATAAATGAATACTCCCACTTTTTCAAACACAAGATAAAGTCTTTAAGAAAATATAGAATGAATCATCTATATTTTCGACCCAACCGTATATGTATGGGCAAATCTGAAGTGTTTGAAATGAAGAGCATGAAGTTATTAATTGATCACTTTAAATTACTTTTTTACAACGTAAATGAATGATGCCAATGAAATTTTTAGAATTTATGATACATCATTCTTATAATTAAACATATGTAAACAAGACAATTATATAGTGGCATCTGCAAAGCAGATGTGTATTAGCTTATTGGCTTATTAATATTATAGATTATAAAAAACATTGCGCTATATAAAAAAATAAATGTCTTGTTTACATATGTTTAATTATAAGAATGACATATTGTAAATTCTAGAAATTTCATTGGCGTCATTCATTTACATTGTAAAAAAGTAATTTAAAGTGATCAATTAATAACTTCATGCTCTTCATTTCAAACACTTCAGATTTGCCCATACATATACGGTTGGGTCAAAAATATAGATGATTCATTCTATATTTTCTTAAAGACTTTATCTTGTGTTTGAGAAAGTGGGAGTATAGTGACATCTGCAAAGTGCATGTGTATTAGCTTATTGGCTTATTAATATTATTGATATTATGTAAAATGTTTTCAAATAAAAACTGAGTGAAAACACACCACTTAGCTACTGAAACACAAATATTGAAATTAATTTACAAAAAATAATAAGAAATATGTAAATAAATTCTGTGCATTTTCCAAGTTCACAAAGCTGTGCATTTTCTGCTCATTCATAAATTTTCAACCAAATAATTTTTTCCCAAAAATATAATTAAACAAAAGCTGAATGAATATAATGCTTATTTTCTGCAAAATAAGTATTTAATTAAATGTTATAAAAATAAGAAAAAAAAATAAGTTAACATACAAAGTAGCATTTTTCAGTTTTCCCAAAAAGCAGAAATTAATGTTGAATAGGGGAAATTGATTGTGCACATTTATTAATTTCCATTTCTTTTATTATAACAGGAGCTTTTATCTTCTAAATTGACTTTGTATTGGAAGATGTTATCATCTAGTAATTTTTTAAGGCATAATATTAATTAAAATATAAAATATATTTAATTTTAGTTTTTGTTATTGAATGTATGCAAAATTGTAAAACTAGAACTTTAGATAGTCAAAAATGAAACACTCTAAGCCGATTACAATACTAATTCCTCTTTCATAGGATTTGACTTAGAAAGGTTAAGAAAAAAATGTTTTGTTTAGATAATATAGTTTTTTTCTTTCTTTGTTAAATTAAAAAATTTTAATTTTGTCAAAATTAGAAATAAGTTCAAATGCAATCCATTTGTATTTGAGACTTTTTTTTAATATAATTTAAACTAACTTATAATATTTCAAAATATCAAGAAATATTATTAATTAATTAATATTCAAGTAATTTCAACTTTATTTTAAATAGTTGTGTAAGTAATTTTGTTTATGTTCATTTCTTTTCATTTAATTTACATATATGCACACCCAAACGCTCTCAAGGTTAAATACTGACTGTATTGTGTGTGCCACGAGACAGCCTGTTCTTGTATAATTATATTTCACAAAACTATAAGCACAATTAATGATTAAAATTGCTCAGATAGGCTTTTTATGAAAGCATTTTTGTCAAACTATGACAAAAATGTTCTGCATCAAAAGCAAAGCTAAACAGTTTTAAAAATTAATGCTTTCATAATTATTATTAAGTGTACACAAACTATTGTGGAATATAATTATATATATATATATATTGTTTTTTTTTTTTTTTTGGATTTTAAAGAATCTTTTAAATGAAAGTGAAGAAGCCTGGGCAACATTGGAGTCAGAAAATAATGTTGACATTTTAGCAGGGTTACTCTGGTCCTGGATTAGTCAGCTCAAGGTAAGTCATGCTCACTGACTCACTATATATATACATATATATCAATAGTTAATTTTTGTGTAAACAATGACTACATTAAAATCTATATATATAGATCTTTACATATTTATTTTTAAATAATTTATAATCTGCATGTTTATGAAAGTTTTTTTTAAAAAAAAATTCAATTCAAATTGCATACAGTAATTTAAAATATGAATGATTTTAAAATAGTCATTTCTTCATCAGCATAAAAATGAAGAGTAGTTAAAAACTTATAACGGAATGAATAGGCCAAAGCATTTATATTTTTTAATAATAATTTTAATACTGTATTAATTTAATAATGATAATTTAATGTTATACAAAGTAATTTATAAAAAACAACAACTTTTTTTTAGTTTTTATTAAGTCTTAAAATGAAGTCAAGAGTTAGTTGTCAATTAAGTTTTAGTTTTATTTTATCCTCTAGCACAAGTGTGAAAATGTATCAATCTAAACCAGTGGTCTTCAACCTTTTCACACCTGCGGACCGTAAAAATAAGGATAAGGTTTCATGGACCAGCAGAAGTCTATAGATAAATTTTCTTAAAGATGTAAACAGCTTAGCCTTAGATGAAGTTATATATATATATGGAGTTTGTATAATAAAAAACTTTTTTTTTTAATTTTGAATTTTTTTAGAAAAGTAATAAAAAATTTAATTCTATCCCCCCCCCCCCCATAAACATCTGTGATAACTAGAAAAACAAATTAATTTATGTATGACTGATTAGATTTTGTTCTGTTTCTTTTTTTTTAATCAGGTAAAAGTGCATGAAAAAAATAAATAAAAAGTGTTTATATTAATTAAAAGTTTAAAATCTTATTATTTTGTTACTCGGACCAGCAAAAACTTCTACGGCCCGGCACCGGGCCGCGGACCAGTGGTTGCGCCCAGTGATTGAAGACCACTGATCTAAACAGTTGAATTCTTCACTCATCACTTTGATATTTAAAAGTTTATGATCTTCCAAGCAACTAATTGTATATCCGTAAATAAATTGAAATTATTACAAATTAAAAGGCAAAAAGAGTCAAATTATTATCTTGGTTTTATTTTATTTTTTTAATAATTAACAAAATATATCATAATAATGGTTATTAGATATAAATATAACATTTTTTAAAATCTTAATTATCTTTTAATGTTTAAAAATATACAATGAAGGCTTGTTTTTTTAAAACTAAAAAAGTGTCTTTGATAATTAAATTGCTTAACTGTAAAATTTATAATTAATATCTTTCTTTTGAAAAATTTTTTTAAGTAACATTATTATTCTGTTGTAGTTCATGGGAGGACAATTAAACTTTGTTCATAATATTCCTATGAGAATTTAGTTATTTTTACTTACATAGTTCAGTATTTACAATTTTTGTCAAAACACAATAATAAATAATGTAAGATTTTTTTTTATTTTATGTTTTACTTTTACAAAAAAAAAAAAATTGACTGTTTTGACATTACCATTTACCACTATACTCATTTTCTTTATTAAATTAATAAAAGAATACATTTATCTTTCAAAAGGAAAATTTATTCACAAGCCATAAGAATCATTTACAAAAAAAGGACATTTACATATCAATCTCAATGGAGACCAGTTAACAAAATCGGAGGTTAGGCTTGTATACATAGGAAAAACAATTAATTTCACATTAAGACATTAGTTATCACCAGAAATTGAAGACATATAACTTCCCATTCCAGAAATCATAGTTGTGGCCCATTTACATTAATCTGATCATGTATATCACATATATGATGGTGTTACACATATAAGTTTGTTTAATTTATGAACATGTAGACAATGATTAAAAACCATATTTGGCCATTTAGTTTATAGAGCTTTATCTTACCAAGTGAAGAGCACTTCCAATGTTTCTGTGTGTATTAATTTAACATTTAAATTTCGAGAGATTAGTCATTATGAACCATATATGAAAGCCATACACTTTACTTATAGATCATGAGGTTAGCCAATCCAATATAGGGATAACACTCATAAAAATTACTTAAAAGCAGGTTTTCATAGAATACCTAAGACTGAAAATTATACAAAATATATCATAGATTCTTTACAGTAAACAAATCGGTTACCATTAAGCATTATTAAAGCAGTCTTAATATATTTATTGGGTCATTAATTAAAACTGATCCATTAATCAAATGAAAGCCCTTTCCTATTAATCATCAATTAGGTGAATAACTTTATAATAGCATTTTCTAGTTCTTGGATCTCTTCCATATAAAGTTTATCTAAAATGTTTTAGGTAAATGGTTCATTCAAATTTTCTTAGTATCTGTGGATTTACAACTTTATATTCTTTTCATCATCAGTACTACACTTTGTTTTAGGTTTATTAGGGACCAGGTCTGGTTAAACATCCAATTCTGAGAAAATTTTTGGTCTAATACTTTAATTTTTTTTAATAAGTGTAATGACATTTTAATCATGTCATATTCTTCTTTACTTTCGAAGATGATCTTATTTCTCAGTGACCAAATGGAAAAATTTATAAATGTTGCCAATCTTATGACCTCAAAAATGTCCATTCTTGAAGGCTTTAGTCAAATTTACACAAGCTGATTCTTTGTTTTTAATGAGAGATTTAATAATGTTTCTTATGCTATTCCAAATTTGACACTCTTCCAATATATGTGCCATTGTCTCATCACTACACCTACATAGTGTGCATGTAGGGTCCAGATTATAATTCCTTTTATTATGTAGGAAGTCAGTGGTAGGCAAGATCCCAAGGTTGACCTTGATTAAAAAATCAACAAACCTCGGTTCCAATTTCAGTCGTTTGGTTAACCTCGAGAACCTTGATATCCCAATCGAACGAATATTGTCAATTTTAGTTTCTTCCAGATTCATAAGATCATATGTGTTCCAGTAAAAAGAATACATTTAATGTACATTTATATCTATTAATAATATGATTAATTAAAAATTGTGATTGATCTGTCAGTCATTCAGTATAGTGTAGAAATTATGTTGAAAAATCAAACATTTATAAATGATTAAATCTTGAATAATTTTTCTCTGTGGTATATTAAATTGTACTATAAGTTTATAGGCTTCTTTAATGAAAAAAATATATATTATACTGGAGTCACTGCAAACATCAAGCCTAGGTTGGTGTAGTAAATTATTGTACCAGTAAGTGGTTTGAATCACCAGTCTGATATGTTTGGTCATCAAATTATTATAATTGTCTGGTACAGAGTGGGTGTACAGTGTTCATCCACAGGGAACTTGAGTGATGGCCAATCATCATCATCATTCTACAGTTATGTAGCCAAATTATTGTTTTAGTATGAAATCACAGCAACGGTCAAGCAGTTGGTGCTGTACTGCAATCTTAGCATCTATACACAAATATCTGGCCCTTTACTCTGTAGCCATAACTAACTGTTAGTGTTTTATTATTTGGGGTGGGCTGACTAATATCAATCCCTTGGAACATCACTTAGTTCCAACCTTTATAAGATTGGCTTCTGGATCTTATAGTCACTTTGCTTGTGATGGGAGACTAACCACTAGGCTAACACATGGAAAAAAATAAACATTTTTTTCTGGTGATAATATCACTCACTCATTCTCCTTCAAAGGCACGAAAGAGAACTAGACTCTAAATACATATTCAGCCACTAAAAGATTCATATACTCTATACATATTTCTATTACTAAGATTTTACATATTATAACTAAAATTACCCTTTTCATATTTTTATTGTGGTTCATAATGTATTTTTATCTGATGATGACTTATGAGCAACATTTATAAGAAGTTTTGCAATTGATAAATAAACACATATAAGCAGGTTAATTTTAATATCTGATTTATGCTTTATTCCAACATCGCAAAATAATATGTACATCCCCAAAACAATTAATTTAAGATAAAATTAGTATAGAATTATTAAACATTTAACGATTAATAATAAGAATAAGAAAAACAATAGCAAGTAGCACACATCTTTTAATTATGGTATTTAAATGCCATTTCATCTAGCTAAATAATTTACTCCCTTGTGACATTCATATAATTAATAAACAAAAATCAAAAAATGCATACACACACCCCATCTTGTCAATAATATTGTAATGTAACTATTCTCTAATTAATCTGTATCCATTCACAACTCTGCCTAATTTATGCCTTTACTAAATCAATACTAAAAGAAAATAAATAAATCTCTCATCTAGTTACTATTATCATTTCCTCTCCCCCTTTATTATTTTATTTTAGATCTGTCAATTACTACCATACATTTAAGTACATAGATACATTGTCTAGAGTTTAAGCCTTCCCCATCATAAAATGTTTACATAAATAAAATATATTTTAAAATGAACTATATCAAAGGTACATCAACATGTGTGTACAAATAAATATATACAATATGATTGATAAAACAATTGAAGATATAATAAAATAAGAGAAAATATATATATATAAATAATAACAATATTTAGTAATAACAAAACCCTTAATCACTAAGACCTATTGTAATCTTTAAGGAGGTGGAGAGAGGATTGAAAAAAAAAAAAGAATTCAATAGTTAATAAAATTTGTCGTATATTACCAATTTCTTAAGTTCCTGCATTTTGTGAAGTACTGTTAAGCAGCTTTTTTAAACACACACTATGGATAAATATATGTATAGATAACACATTGATTATCACATGCAAACTTCCTTGATAATAATCACAGAAAAAAAGAACACAAAACATCTTTTAAAGCACACATTGATTATTGCGCCCAAATTTTCTTCAAATTAGCCTGATTATTATTTTCAACATGATTGTTAAGGTGATAGAAAATTTAGGATATAGTTATAAACTAGTTGATGTTTAAAGTTATTCATGGACAATTCTGAATTTGAATCAAAATCTAAACTTATTCATGGATAATTCTGAATTTGAATCAAAATAGTCTTTCTTCATGCTTTTCCCTTCCTCTGATGTTTACTTTCCCAAAGTGGATGGAGGCATGGGGTATTGTAGACACTGTACTCATCCCTTTTTGCATGGTCAGTTCTGGATGTGTTTCTCTAATGCTCCCATTCAGATATGGCTGGACTCCATTGGCTTCTGAAGCTTTTGAACAAAGCAATCTACAGTTCAGCACTACATATTTTTTTTAAAAATTTTTACAATAAAATATTTGAGATAAGTTGGTGATAACAGTCAGAAAACAACAATAATAATGTTCTGTTTTGGATTTTCTCTGATATTTATTCATTTTGTTTTGTTGACATCACTATCACCTTAATTACATTAACTTCTTGATGGTAACAATCAGTGTTTTATTCTTGATGCTATGATGAAAATAAATGACCCAGAATTTATTAATTTGTATAAATGGTTCAGATTTCACTCCAAAATAAACCAAAATATAAACAACTTTATTAATAAAACAAAACATTTAACTGAAGGTAAACCTACCGCTGGTTAAAACACTGACTTATGCTGTGATACATAGCTGTTTTAGGACTGAAATACTAAACTGTTCCATGGCATTTTCTAACATTAATCATGAAATAGTAATAAATACTACTATATAAAGTCTAAATAAGAATACGAGATCACAATTAACCCTACACTAGAAAAAAAAATTCTCTCTATTTTTTTATACCTAAAATTTATTCACCTCCCTTTCTTCTACCATGCTCACACTACCCCCAGTATATAGTGACTATTGATCACTCAATCATAAGCACCAAATTATTATATGTGGCCTCAGATTATTGTAAGCCCTTTTTTAATACTGGATTGTTTGTCTACCTATCTCTCCCATTTATGTCTGCTCTCAACCCCAAGCAGATGGTATGTAGTATATCTTGTGCCCTCAGTTGGAACACCAAATTATTATACCTTATATTGAAATTACTGCCAACATTAAGCCTGAGTTGGTGTGACAAATTATTGTACCAGCAGGTGGTTTGAATCACTAGCCGATATGTTGGTCATCAAATTATTGTAATAGTATGGTACAGAGTGGGTGTACAGAGTTCACCTACAGTGAACTTGTGAGATGGTCAATCATCATTATCATCTCACAGTTAGGTAGCCAAATTATTGTAATAGTATGGAATCACAGCAATTATGAAGCAAATGGTGTACCATAATCTTAGCATCTATACACAAATACATAATGATGTAGCCATAACTAACTGTCTGTGTTTTATTATTTGGGATGGGATGACTAATATCTATTCCTTGGAACATCACCTAGTTCCCACCTTTATAAGATGGGTTTCTGATCTTAGAGTCTCTTTGCCTATGATGGTAGACTAATCACTAGGCTAGCTCATAGAAAAAAATAAACATTTTTATGGTGATAATATCACTCCCCCTCCTCATTCAAAGGACAAAAGAGAACTAGACCCTAAATATATATTGTCACTAGTAGATTGTCACATGTACCATATACATATCACTATGACTAAGATTTTACATATAACTAAAATTACCTTTTTCATATTTTTATTGTGGTTCATAATGTATTCTTATCTGATGATGACTTATGAGCAACATTTATAAAAAGTTTTGCAATTGATAAATAAACACTTATAAGCAGTTTAATTTCAACATCTGATTCATGTTTTATTCAAACATTAAAAATAATGTGTACATCCCCAAACAATTAATTTTAGATAAAATTAGGTATAGAATCACTAAACATTTAATGATTAATAATAATAAGAAAAAGGAAAAAAAAGGCAAGTTTCATGCATCTTTTAATTATGGTATTTAAATGCCATTTTATCTTGCTAAATAATTTACTCCCTTGTAACATTCATATAATTAATAAACAAAATCAAAAAATGCATTTACACCCATATTGTCAGTAATATTGTAATGTAACTATTCCCTAATTAATCTGTATCCATTCACTGCTCTACCTAATTTCTGCCTTTACTAAATCAATACTAAAAGAAAAATAATAAATCTCTCATCTAGTTATTATTATCATTTCCTACCTCCCTTTATCATTTTATTTTAGACCTGACCACTACCATACATCTATGTACCTACACACATCATCTAGGGTTTAAGCCTTTCCCATCATTAATGTTTACATAAAGTTTTTTAAAAAAATGAACATCTATTTTAAATTGAACTATATCAAACTACATCAACATATACGTGTACAAATAAATATATATGATATGATTGATAAAATGATTAAAGATATAATAAAATAAGAGAAAAAAATAACATAAATAATAACAATGTTTAGCAATAACAAAATCCTTAATCAGTAAGACCTATTTTAATCTTTAAAGGGAAAGAGTGAGGATTGAAAAAAAAAAAAAGAAATGTCAATATTTAATAAAATTTGGTTATATATTACCAATTTCTTAAGTTCCTGCATTTTACCAATTTCTTAAATTCCTGCATTTTGTGAAGTACTGTTAACCTGATTTTTTAAACACACACTATGGATAAATATATATATATAGATGACACATTTTGATTATTATACACAAACTTCCTTGATAATAATCACAGAGAAAAAGAATAACAAAAACATCTTTTAAAGCATATTGATTATTGCAGCAAATTTTCTTCAAATTAGCCTGGTTACTATTTTCAACATGATTGTTAAGATGATAGAAAATTTAGGGTATAGCTATAAACTAGTTGATGACTAAACTTATTCATGGACAATTCTGAATTTGAATCAGAGTAGGCTTTCTTCATGCTTTTCCCTTCCTCTGATATTTGCTTTCCAAAGTGGATGGAGGCATGAGGCATTGTAGACACTGTACTCATCACTTCTTGCTTGGTCAGCTCTGGATATGTTTAAATCTCCCATTCAGGTGTGCCTGGACTCTGGTGGCTTCTGAAGCCCTTTGAACAAAGCAATCTATAGTTCAATGCTGCATATCCTTTTAAATTTTTTACAATAAAATATGTGAGAGGAATTGTGGCAACAGTCCAAAAAAAAAACAATAATAATGCTCTGTTTCAGCTTCTCTCTGCTATTTATTCATTTTGTTTTGCTGGCATCACTGATTCCTTAATTATACTAGCCTCTTGATGGTAATATGTGGTTGAAGATATCTACTATCCACTTGGGTGGTTTGAAATATTTTTATATTGAAACTGTCAACTTATGATTAATTAGTAGCTGAGTTCAAACTAGTTTGATGGGTCAAAAACAATCATTAGCAGTCTCTTTGTTTTTACACATTTTCTAAAGAATATCTTTCTTTCTTTTTTCTCTCTCTCCTTTTTTTTTTCTAGAATATTAACAAACAAAAGTAGAAATAATATATAAATTTTTTTAAAAAACTGTCTTACATCGAATTAAAAACTTGAACTATTAATTAGAAGGCATTTAAGATAGATTATCCACACATACACATAAGCCCACACACGTAGCCAAAAGTAATATATATCTAAAATTAGCAGCAATCTTGTATTTTACTCCCATTTTCCTTTCTATATTCTATCCATGATTTTTAATGAAAAATATACATAGCTGATTAAAACAAACACATGCAAAAAAAATTCTCCCTATTTTTTTTCCTGAAATAATTGGGTCTTACTCTAGAATATATTATACCACTAATGAATAGCAATTCATATAAAATTGTTGTTTGCAACTGTTAAATAAAATTGTATATTTAAATAATGGAAAGATTTTGAAATTAAAATATCTCATTTAAAAAAAGGGAGAAAATTAACTTAGCAAAAACTAAAGTGTAGAATAGATTAAGAAAGTGTACTTAGAAAGTTAGTTTATTAAAAGAAAATGCAGTTAGCCTGAGGGGGTGTGTAACTGAGAAAATTTAAAATGTTAAAGAAAAAAAAAGAAATCTTAAAAACTAAAAAAAAAAAAATCTCTCTTTTCATTTATTTAGTTAAAATATAATATGTGTTTATAAATAACGAGTTGATTGTAAACATAAAGAAAGAGTAAAATGTGTGCATGTTAAAAAAATAAAATATGAAAGTTAAATATTAAAAATAAATGAAAGTTATAAGTAAAAATTTCCCTCAAAGATTGCAAATACTCATAAGCTATATAAAAACAGGATTAGCAATGGCTACTGATTAAAATCCATAAACAACAGGCTTAATTAAAAGGCATCTTATCAAAAGAATTTAATCAAAGCAGTGAATGAATGTAAAAACTAATTAAAATGGATAACAACAAGGTCATGATATAAATAGGCTGAAAATTTTGCCAGTCATTCAGATATCTAGTCATTCATGTATCTAAAGTCAATCACTTGTTAGACTTTTTTCCAATGAATACAATGCAGTGCTAAGCAGTTTTTGGAGCATGCAATGAGCTCAAACCTCCATCCGCAAGAACATCAGCAGTCTGCCTATCTGATAATTTGAAGCTACCAGGAATGTCTAACTGGCTAAATAGAAATAGCCCAGGATTACAACAGAAGCCTAAAATCCAACCAGTTGGCAAAACACATGCAGCAGTAAATAATTTGAAGCCACCATGTTCGAAAATCCTATAGATAATAACATTTTCTTATTCCAATTCTTGATATTAATTAAGGTAGCCATTGTAATCTTTGAAGCCTCACAGAGTCAGTTTAATAAATAAACTCTTTAGCCCACATAAAATGAACTATGTATGTGCAGGTTGAAATAATAAACTGATAGCATTAGAACTTTGAAAACTATATAAACCAACAGCTCATATGATAGAGTGTGTGTGCACTATATATTTTGATACTTATGTTTATTTAATGTTTTATTATAATATGTGTTGTAAGATATTAGAAATCATTGTTTATATTTAATTAAAAGATTTATAAAATTAGTTTACAAGTTATATTAAACATTTTATTTAAAATAAATTATTCTACAAATTAGTATTTGTTGGTCAATTTCTTTTAATTATACTACTAAAAAAAACAATTTAGCAGAGAAATTAGAGCAGCAATTTATTATATTATTCTTATGATTGAACTAGTTGGTATTTCTTAGGCACTGAATTAGTTTGCCATCATTCAGGGTATGTTAGTTACCTTTTGTAATTAACTGGTGCCTGGAGTTTACTCCGAAACAAAAAAGTGCTTTGAATGATAGGTGTTAAATTTAGTAGTGGAGAAAATCTATGGCCTTGAAATGTAGTCATAGTTATGTATCTTATATAGCTTCGGCTTAGTCATAGGTATTCCTGGGTATTATGCTTCTCTGCCTAAGGGAGTGGTGTGGAGAAATATGTAAATTGCATTGGAGTAGATCCAATTTATAATAAATAATATAATAATAATTGTATCATATTTTTCTATATATAAGTAAGTCATACAATTTTGTTTTTCACAATTTCTATTTCCATTAAAGAGTAAAATTTCATGCTAGATTGTGTTTTCCATTCAATCTACTACCCACCATGTTCAATATATATGTACTTATATAGTATGTATCTATTACAATATATATGTAATTACAAAATCTGTAAACCATTGTTTATTAATAGGAACCAATTTTAAGAAATCAAGATTTACGATCTCTTGTGGAGTGGGATGATGAACCATGTAAAAGCTTGAACACATTAGAACAGGTTAGAGTTTATTAAACACACACACATATATATATATTTTATAATTGAATGATTATTTTTCTCATCACTGTGAGTTTTTTTTTCCACGTGTCAAAGCATCGGCCGCAAAGTGAACCCGCAAACCCGGGACAATGGCTTGTAAGGCAGCTGTGCTGACCACTCAACCACCAATGCTTGACTCATCACTGTGTTGTGATATTCAACTACAAGCAGTGACAAATATGCATCATTATATATATACATTAAAGCAGTATACTTCAAACATGAGCTTTTCAGGGCAGTTAAGAAAAATAAAAACAAAAATAGTTTAATGTTGATTTAATATCAATAGTTATAATAGGATTTAATTTTTAAAGGTAACCTAGTGTGAGCAGAATTTTCGGATATCCATCTGGGCCAAGACAGTTTCAACAATTAGAAAAAAAGCTTTGAAGCATAATAAATTTTATTTCAAACAATTAATAATTCCTTATGCAAATATAAATAGTTATATACATGCATCACAATATGTGTGTTGTGTGTAAGTGAATTTTATAAAAAATATTTTAGTCAAGCATTGGTGGCCTAGTGGTTAGCTGCCTTCCAAGCAACTAGCCCGGGTTCGCTTCCCTGGTCATTTGATATATGAAAAAAAAAAAAAAAATTTAATGCGCAATTAATCAATTATTGAAAGTATTCCTTTTCTGATCTCATAATCATTTTTTCTATCCTAATATAAATTGGCACTTACAAAATTCAAGACTATTTATAGAATATAAGATATTTTCTGGGACATATTGAAGTAGTTCTCTACATTAAAAGTAATTATTCTTGCTACCAGTCCGGGATGTCTAATCAGTCAATTAACCTTTTTATACACATACACAGTTGTGGTATAAATGTGATTATATATGTACATATGCGCATTTATTAATTAAATATAAAAATATATATTATTTATATTTTATAATCTAAAAATAAAATTCCTTTAACAAAGTGATATAAATAGACAATTATTATCTGATATTAATAATATCTTTGCAAATATATGCAATTTTTTTAAAAAATAAACAACAAAACGAAAATAAAATTGCATTTGATATTAATGTAGAAGTGTCAAATTAATAAAAATTATTAATCACATAACTTTTGATAGGCAATATGTGAACAAGGGAAACAATTATTTTTACTTGGTATTGTGGATAATTTGTATGTGGTCACTTGTAATGTCTAATATCTTGTCAATTATCCCCAAAGAACAATGTAATATTAGTATTTAAAATCTTTATTTATTTATTTATAAACATTATTATTAATTATTTAGTCCTAAATAATAGAGAAAATACAGAATAAATAATTCTTTTTTTTTTTGTTTGTTTATATTTGTCATGCATTCCTAGAAGGCCAGTATCACTATATCTATTATTAAATTTATGAATGAATGTCTTCAAGACTGGAATTATGTACATCATCAGGTTAAAATAGAAATATTTATTATCATATGGAAAAGAAATTAAATTCTGAAGATTCTTCATTACTATGCTATACTGCATAGGGGGAAACTAATCATATTATTACTTTTTCAAAAAACAAGTGATATTCTATTACTAAAAATGATAGTTTTAATTCAGGAATCTGTAGCTGTCTACTCCATCACTTGTATCTTTTGATAACCTGCATAGGATATTACAAAATAGCATAAACTCAGATACAAATTGTCCATGATTTAAGTTCCCTTATTATTATCATCATATTTTTTCTATGCATATTTTTATAATCAGGAGTTAAAATAAAATTCACATTCTAAAAATAATTTGCAATGGGTCTTCAGAAGTAGTTCATTATCTATGAAATATTATAATTTGTTATCAACATACATATACTTATATCTTCAAAATAGTGATTATTCCCAGAGCATCATGATAATGTATGGTAATGACTTATGCACATCATATGAGTTTTCATTGAGAATGTCAAAATTAAATTTATTTAGCATCCTTTTGTGGTGAATTATCAATATATTCACATCAAATAAGTGTAAATTTTATACACTGAGTATGTTAACTAAAAATAAAATCAATTTTTGGCTCAGAAAACTGAATATTTCTTCATTATAAATTTAAATTGTCTCCTTAGATATCAGGATTGCTAATGACATGAATCCTGCTGTTCATAATTAATTTCCCAAAGTCCAAAGGAAATTTTTTAAATACAAAATAATAAGTTATACATTGGATAATTAAATATTTTACACAAATGCAATATAAAATGTAAATTATAATTACTAAATACATATAAAATGTTTTAAATATCAAACAGTATTTGAAATATAGACACTCTTCATATACCTGGAGCCTAATTGTAGATATAGGGGATTTGAACACAGACTTTCAAGCATCGTTCAACTATCCATACTATCTTATACCACTGGTACACATGACTACTTACATGTAGAAAAGATAAATAATCACCATTATATGTATTTTGTGCCAAATCAGCACTCATCAGTTGGTCCAGATTATCATATCCCACACATATATATAATCAGTGCTCAGTTTATATTAAGATAGCAAATCTTCATACTTTAATGGACAGGCTTCAATCCACTCCAACTCTTCGGCCATCCATACCATTGAAAATCTTCAACTTGAGATCAACATGGACATGGTAATAATATTGGTATCAGCATGGGATTTGGGCTTTCCATCTCAGATTTTCAATGGTATAGATGCTGAAGATTTGGAGTGGATTAAAACCTGTCTATTAAAGTATGAAGATTTGCTATCTTAATATAAACTGAGCACTGATTGTATATATGTGTGTGGGAGATTGTAATCTGGACCAACTGATGAGTGTTGGTTTAACATGAAATACATTATTGGTGATTATATATATCTTTTCTATATGTATGTGGTCATGTGTATCAGTGATATCTATGGATAGTTGAAGGGTTCTTGAAAGTCTGAGTTCAAGTCCCCTATATTTATATCAAACAATAAAAAATTAGAGTAATATTTATTGAAGTATTGTACTGTTCAAAGAGCTAGCTTTTTTTTTTACATTTAACTTGTATAGTTTGATTATATTCTTATAAAAACAAAATAAGTAAAGGAAAGTGACTAAAAAGTCTATAAGTAAGCTTTTATTTATTTAATTATTAGTAAAAAGGTTGTGATATGATTGCAAATAAAAATATGGTTGTAGTTTTGAGACCATACTGCTGCCATCAGATGGCACTGCCACACCGTGAACAACTGGCCTGAAAATGGCAATGATAAATTTTTTTATGAAAACACCTGAAAATCGACAAATAAAAATGCCTAAGGCAAAATATATACAGCAAATAAATCGAAAAGTGCATATTATAAAAAAATACAAGAAAGTGCTAAAAACTTCAAATAATAAAACCAAAAAACCATGAAAATTCCACTACAAGATATACCCCCCCCCTAAAATCAAAATTTCTTCCCTTAAATTGACAAATAAAAATGCCTCAAACAATATATATACAGCAAATAAATCGAAAACTACAAATTATAAAAAAATGCAAGAAAATGCTAAAAAATTCAAATAATAAAACCAAAAAACCATGAAAATTCTATCAAGAGATGTACCTCCCCCTACAATCTGAAAATTCACAAAGAAGCATGGCAGCCAAAAAGAGCGGGAAAATATAAAAAGATCAAATTATTTACATTCAACATAAATATGCATCTAAGTTCATATTGAAAAGCAATTAATTGTTCTCTGGCTTTCAAATTATCAATATTTTAAAATTATTTAAGTAACAGATATAATAACAACTCATAACACAGATTAATACATAGTAAGTAATAAAAATAACAGTTGATGCTGTAAAAATCAAATTATAAAAAAAATATGATCAATAGATACCCCCCCCCCCTACAATCTGAAAATTCACAAAGAAGCATATCTAAATTGAGCAATATTTAAATAATCAAAAAGCAATACACAAAAAATAATTACCAAAGTCCTTCCAATCATTTTTAGTAGGCACTTAAATGTGTTCAGCATAAAAATCCATTATTTTGATTTAAAGTTCACATTTTACATAGTAACAGAAGAATTCAGCATGCATGGCAGAATTTTGAAGCTTTTAAACACACTTGAATAGTAGAATTTTGAAGCATTTTGGAACAGATTTTAACTCATATATTAAGAAAAGATGGCAGAAATTAGCAATTATAATTTAAAAATTTAGATTGACGGTATATTGATCACTTGCAATATTGCATCGAATACATCTTCACCATCATGCAATCATAGAGACAGATTTTGATTTAGAGTTTACATTTTAAATAGTAACAGAAGAATTCAGCGTACATGGCAGAATTTTGAAGCTTTAAACACACTTGAATAGTAGAATTTTGAAGCATTTTGGAACATATTTTAACACAAATATTAAGAAAAGATGGCAGAAATTAGCAATTATAATTTAGATTGATGGTATATTGATCACTTGCAATATTGCATCGAATAGATCTTCACCATCATACAATCATCGCCACATGAATTCGTCTAAGTAGGACTCAAGATAATGTTGGCCGGTCCTCCTCTCTCATTTATTGTGACATTTTACAAGCCCTCAAAGTCTCTACATTCTGGGTGTGAGCCCAGTCGTAGGATCGACAAAATTGTACGAATGATTCACTTTGAAGTGTTGGAAACCTTCAGCATTCAATACATCCATTTTGTAGGCCTTCCAGCAGTCAGTATATATGGTGGATTCTGTTGCTACATGTTCTTTAATGGCATCTAGAAGAACAGATGCTGTTCAATCTGGAATAGCAACAATGAAACAATCTTTCATTTCTCTACATAAACCGCCAAATAACCACTGCTGTGGAAGAATTCTTCCCTGTTGATTTTTACGTTTACTAAATAAACTTTTGTCGACCTCTACAATTTTTCCTGGGCCTCCAATTTTGTAGGATGGGCGAGAGAGCAGACTTTCTTTACATGCTTCTCTCAAATATTGCTTCCACGCAACAACAATATTGCTATTCAAATCCAAATCATTGTTTCCCGATTCCATGGTCAATTGGTTTTTGCTCCAATAATAAATGATTTGGATGGATATGACAAATGACAATTTGCAGCCTTCCAACCAGGTTCCATTCTGAAGTGCTACACGACATTGACAAGCCTTAATATTGCACTTCCATTGTGCCCTTGCATTCACATAAAGCCTCATTTCATGGTCATTCTTACACACTCTTCGAGAAGGCAAAACATTTTTACTATGGAGGAATTCCCCTGCTTCAACTTCTGTTGTTGGTAGATCCCAAACTTTCATCATTTTGAATAAAATAACCAAATATCACAAAAAAGATGACACGTAAATTTTAGATGCTGATATTTCAATGCGGGATTTTGAAATATTGCCTCAAACTTTGCTGCATATTTAATGTTGTATTCTTCCACATGAAAAAAAGTAATCCTTAATAATCCTGTCAAAAAATAAAAATTATCCCAATAACTTGTATTTCTAGCAGTCCAAAATAATTAAAGTGTCATAATAGAACTAAGCAGGTATTTCAAAACTCTACTTTAGCTACATTTTAATTAAATTTGTTAGCTTTGGAAATTAGGTTTCATGTAAAATGTCTAATTACGTCATATTCATTTTGAAAGTACAAACTGATTTCATCTATAAAACGGTGAAAAACAATTTCTTGAACAAAAAAAACTGGAAAAATCCAAATGCCTACTACTATAAAGGAAGGAAGTAATCAGTAATTAATTGCTTTTCAATATGAACTTAGATGAATATTTATGTTGAAGGTAAATAATTTGATCTTTTCATTTTTTCCTGCTCTTTTTGACTGCCATGCTTTGTGAATTTTCAGATTGTAGGGGGAGGTATATCTCTTGATAGAATTTTCATGGTTTTTTGGTTTTATTATTTGAATTTTTTAGCATTTTCTTGCATTTTTTTATAATTTGTAGTTTTCGATTTATTTGCTGTACATATATTGTCTAAGGCATTTTTATTTGTCGATTTAAGGGAAGAAATGTTGATTTTAGGGGTGTATATCTCATAATGGAATTTTCATGGTTTTTTTGGTTTTATTATTTGAATTTTTTAGCATTTTCTTGCATTTTTTTTATAATTTGTACTTTTCGATTTATTTGCTGTACATATTTTGCCTTAGGCATTTTTATTTGTTGATTTTCAGGCGTTTTCGTAAAAAAATTTATCACTTGCCATTTTCAGGCTGGTTGTTGATGGTGTGGTCACGCCCTCTGACGGCGGCAGTACGGTCTCAAAACAGGTACCAAAAATAATTTCTAAAGCAAAATTTTGTAACAGTTAAAAAAAGAGAAAAATAATTTATAAAAATAAATTAATCATGTTTATGTATATAAAAAATATTTATTTTAAGATAGAAAATTTTGCTAAAGAAGTATTGATTTAATCAAATCATAAGAAATGTGTTTGGAAATTTATAAATCAGATTAGATGCTTCCATATTATTCAGTATTACATTAATTTATCACATGACAAATATAAATAACATGTTCTTTTCAGTTAAATAAGTGGATCTATAAATAAAAAAACAGACTTTTCAGGAGAGTGTTATAAAAACTGTTGTAGATAAGATGGTGGGGAAAAAATAGACTGTAAGATAAATTTTATTTGGTTCTCATCTGATCCTTTGTGTCAGCTGTGGGATGGCACTATTTCTAACCAACCACACATTAATATAACGTTCCCAGGCTAGCAATTCTCTATTAATATTGACTTTTTTTGTTTGTTTACAAAGTTTACTTTCTTTCGTTTCTGAATTATTTTTCCCAAATAATATTTTTGACAATGGGATAATAATAGTTTTTTTTTTAAATTTTTATTGACAAGAGGGTCTTTTTTGGTGTGTGTTCAAATAGTAATTTGTATTTTTTGTAAATAGTATTACTGTTTTTGTAAAATTGGATTGACAAAATTCAAGAGAGAACGGGTTTTTTTGATGGATCTTTAAATAATAATTGACATTACTTTGATACGTTTACATTTGATTTCTGACAAGAATTAGTGGGAGGGTTTTTTTGTGTACAATTAAATAATAATTTACGTTGTTACTTTTATAGGTTTACATTTGATTGCCGACAACAATTATTGGGAGAAGTGTTTTTTTTTCCGTGTGTGTGTGTGTATGTTTAAATAAAAATTTAAGTTACTTTTATTGGTTTACACTTGATTGACAACCGATTTGACTTCCTTTCATTTATAAATTATGATTTTTGGTTCTACAAATAAATATTTTTGACAATAGAACACTAATAGTTGTTTGTTTAATTTTTATTGACAAGAGGGTGTTTTTTGGTGTATGTTCAAATAGTAATTTGGGTTATGTTTTAATAATAAGTTATGGTCTTACTTTTATTGGTTTACATTTGATTGACACTAATGATTGGGAGGGGTGTTTTTTGTGTGTATGATTGTAGACAGCAATTATTGGGAGAAGGGGTGTAACTGTTTAAAAAATAGTTTACGTTACTTTTAGTGGTGGTGTACATTTGATTGCTGACAATAATTAGTGAGAGGGGTGGGTGTTTTTGGGTGATGATTAAATACTAATTTACATTCCTTTTATTTTACATTTGATTGCCAACAACAATTATTGGGAGAAAGAGGGTTTTTTTTTGTTTATGTTTAAATAAAAATTGAAGTTACTTTTATTGGTTACATTTGATTGATAACCGATTTGACTTTTGGTTTCGTTTATAACTTATTGTTTTGGTTTCCCAAAAACCTAATATTTTTGACAATGGGACAATAATTGTTGTTGTTTCTTTCATTTTTATTGACAAGAGGGTCATTTTTGGCGTATGTTCAAATAATAATTTGGGTTACGTTTAAAAAAATAATTGGTTTAACTTACTTTTAGTGCTTTACATTTGATTGCCGACAACAATTAGTGGGAGGCATGTTTTTGTGTACGATTAAAGAATAATTGTATGTTACCTTTTATTTTTTACATTTGATTGCTGACAACAATTATTGGGAGAAAGGATTTGCATTTTTTGAAATCAAAATTTAAGTTACTTTTATTGGTTACCATTTGATTGACAACCGATTTGACTTTCTTTTTTTTTTCATTTATAAATTATTTGGGTTTCCCAAATAATATTTGGTTTGACAATGGGACAATAATAGTTGTTTTTTTTAATTTTTATTGACAAGAGCAGGTCTTTTTTGGTGTATGTTCAAATAGTAATTTGTGTTACGTTTAAATAATAATTTACGGTCTTACTTTTATTGGTTTACATTTGATTGCCGACAACAATTAGTGGGAGGGTTTTTTTTTCTATATGATTAAAGAATAATTGATGTTCCTTTTATATTGACCATTTGATTGCCGACGACAACAATTATTGGGAGAAGCGGAATTTTTTGGGCTATGTTTAAATAAAATTTTTAGTTACTTCTTTTATTTTACATTTGATTGCTGACGATAACAATTATTGGGAGAAGGGATGTATGTTTAGATAAAAATTGAAGTTACTTCTTTTATTTTTTACATTTGAAGAAGGCCATTTGGAATTCCTCAAACAAGCTGCCCTTTACGAAGTGAACATTTCCGTCGGCAACAAGGAGACTTACAAATGAAAGTCAAAAGATGTTTTTGGACCTCAAATCTGCATATATTTGCCACACAATCCAATCTTTTCTTTCAGCAGCAGGATGTTTTTTTTCTGCTGTAGAAATATGTTCCAGCGCCGGCTTCCGTGTCTGGCAATTCCCATCTTTTCAAGTTTTCTCTGTTGGAATTAGCCATCTTCTTGGTCTCGGAAAATTTCTCACTAAAACGTGACTCAAAGCATGATCATTAAAAATTTTACACTACCCCACTCTAATCGAGAATTTAGGAGGCTTATAGCTTTATGAGGAATAATCACAACACTGTTAAAATTGTTAAAAGGTAACAGTACATCAATTCGTCTTAAAAAAAAGTCACCAATGAAAATTTAAATAATTTTGACATGATCAAGTTAACACACCCTCGTATGATATTGTCACATAAAATACATAACACAGCATTATGATGTAGTGTGTGACACAAACAACTACAGCATTTTCCTCTGCTTTAGCATCGGAAAAAGCCACACCGTTAGCCGCTAAGCCGAGTTAACACTCTTTCTAAGTTTTATAGGAGAAAGAAGACTTAATTCCGAGTTAACAGTCTACCTTTTAGTGTAGAAAGGAAGACTTAACTCCAAGTTAACAATCTTTCTAGGATTTATTTTAGAAAGAATGTTAAAGTCTTGGATGTGGCCGCGGAAATGGCATATTTCTAGAAATTTAACTAGAAATAGCACCATCCCGCATGAAGGATCAGATGACAACCTTTTATTTAATGTTCATATCTCTCGATGAAAAAAAATTCAGACAAGTATTTTAGAAGATATTGCAATTAAATATGCTACCACTGTACAAATATTTGAACATCTCTGAATGGTAAATTGCAGAAAGGAGTTTGCAGTTAAAAGAAAGAAGACTTTGATTTTTCTTTGAGGCCTTAAAGAAATGGATACAGCAAATAATTAATGTTCATTCCATATATTTTGCCATTATATATGTAATTCATGAAAAAGAGGTTACATATATATATATATATATATATATATATATATATATATATATATATATATATATATATATATATATATATATATATATATATATATATATATATATATATATAAACTAATTGCTTTTTCACAAAGAATCTATTCACACATCACAAATTTCTACTATATGTTGCTTTGACAGAATAGCTCAGTTGTTAGAGCATTTGTCTTAAATTCAATATTCAAGAATCTAAAGGTGCAAGTTCAACTTCTAAGTGAATATTGTCACTGTGCATATAGGCCAGCAACATCTGAAGAAAAGGGGAGAATAATACTACTTGAAACATTGTGTGATTACTAACCTGTATTGTCAATTTGTGTGTTATTACTAACAAGTTGTTTGTATTTGGGAAGTTTAAATAAAGTTTAAAATTTTCTGTACATTCAACATTCACTTGTAAATAATGGAAATAGTCCAACATATTACATCTTATAATATACCATCATTACAAACCTTCAGACAAATAAAACTATTTAAACTTGTACATTTTTTAAAACTATATATATATATATAGAGAGAGAGAGCACTATTATAAAACAATTAATTTGCTAAGAATAAATCACATTCTTAACAGTCATAAATTCAAAATACTCATTAATTTATATTAGTAAGTTTTGTAATAAATACCAGAAACATCATTTTACATAGCAAATGCTGCAAAGTAACATGTTTAGAATTAGAGGATTTTCAATAGCATTCCCCCATTGTTATCAAAAATATCAGAAATAAATTTAATAAATATTATTAATATTTAATTGTTATAGTATGGATTCAATTGTTATCAAAGAACTACAATGTGTTTGAGAATTTGATTATCATATACTTATAATCATATGCTATCAATCATCCCAAATAGTCATTCAAAGATTATTTATCACAACAATTACTTATTTTTATATGATTATTAATATTCTAATTTGTCTTCGAATAGTATTTACATACAATTCTCAAATTCTACATGGATGAGTTAGTTTTAACTGATCTTCATTCTGGAAAGATTTAAGAATTTTATCTACACACAAATATAAAATAAATCACTTAATAAGAAATAAACCATTTATCTTTAACCATGACTGAAATTTGATAACTTTAGTATAGTTAATTTTAAGGCTAATTCAAAAACAGTTGTGTAACCAGACACTCCTTCACTTCTTTTGATCACTTAGAGTGCCACTAGGCCAATATCAACATAGAAAATTTAATTTACAGTGATCAAAAAATTGATGATGATAAATGCTACCAGATAAACTCAGTGGAAAAAAGAGCTCTTTAACATTGTTCAGACAACTGAGGGACAGGGCACAGAATCAAACATTAGCCAAAAACAAATGTAATTATTGATCATTTTAAAGTTTTATTAAATTCAAAAATAAATATTAGTGAAATAATATATAAAAGTTTGACGAGAATACCCCAAGTTTCTTTGTCAGTAAGTGCACAAGAGTATTGTGGCATTAAATACTTTGGCAGATAACTTTATTTTCTCACTTAAGCTTAAAGAGAATTATACTTTCTTCCTGCCAGTGATTTATCTAAACCAATTCCACTTTTGCCTTCCACTTTTCCCTTAATTAGAGATTTAAAAAAAAGATCTTGTACAAACGCCAATGAACAGCACAAAGTGATCTTTCTCTAAAACCTGATAAAACATCAGGACATAATAGAGATGTCATATGCCGAAAAACATTCATAAGAAGTCATTACTATTTGACTCTTAACACTAGCTCCACACAAGCACAAAGGAAAGATTATGATTTTAAGTAATCCAAAATATAGTAAAACAAAATTTCTACAGGTTTAAGAAAAACAGAACAATATAATTGATAAATCACTAGCCAAAAGATTTATGGTCTGCATCGAATGCAAACATACAATGAACTAATTTATTTTTAAATAAAAAGGGGTTAGGTGATCTAAAAAAACTACTTGTATCTGCCAAAGCTGTTAATGATATAAGGAAAGAAACAATAAGCATAAAATATAAACTCACAATACGCTCTCCAACAAGTAAATTTAAAATATAAAATCTTATAACTAAGACTCTATGATCACAGATTCCATTAAAAATAATATACAATAAAATAAATATCTAAATTATTGCGAATAATTGTTCATATTTCTTTTGTATCAAGCTGAGACTTAACCAAAGAGATTTGAACAAAGAAAGTTAAGCCCTGGTTAAAATATAAAACTTCATTTATCTTCAAGCATAATGTTTTGTCCTGGATATCTAGAGTTCATTATGAAAGTTTGGATATTTTGTAATCTGGTTGGAAAGGATGAAGGCAATATTCAGGATCAGTTCTGGACTAGAACATTAGGATGTGTTTATGGCAATGCACTTTCAAGCTTTGGGCTTCATCTTTAGATGGCTTATCACTGCATACTTTTAATAGGGTTCTTTAAGGTGTGTGGTTTTTGCATTTTTGAAATGAAGGGTGACTAATTCCGGTATTAAACATATTCAGTTCTTTTTGTTTTTTTTTCTCCTTTTGCAGTTGGCAAATAACAATCTTCTCTGAGTGGTCTTAACTTCACAAATAATGGCAAAATAAAGTAGCAAAGCAATTGGAAAATATAAAAATCTATAAGTCAGCAGCTCACGATTAACAAATATAAAAGTTATCTCTCTCTTAAACAGAAACACAGAACTTTTATATGAAATTGTTATCTCCTGCCTAATCTTGATTACAAATTTAACCAGGGCTATCTTCATCTCCCACATAATCTTGATTAAAAACAAAATCTAACCAGGGCTCTTATTTTTGTTTTAAACATAAGTTAAATGTAATATATATAACAAAATAAATGTGTGTTATAGATACAATATGTAAAACTTTAATATGTGTTAATATTAAATATGCACACATTATATAATTCGAATATGATATATTGAACAATTATCTTGAACAATTCTATAAATAATAACAATTTTATTAAATCTTCAAACGTTTTCAAAGGTTTACCCTTATCGAGAAGTACAAGTAAATGAGAAAATAAGTTGCAGTTTTTAAAATAGATTAAAACCAAAATACAAAAGAAAATAATTATTTTAATTAAAAGTCTTTTCAAATTAAAATTATATAATTTGGAAAATATGATACAGTATGTGAGCTATAGCATGTACTCTTAATAAAATCAAATAAAATATAAAATTTTTAAATACAATTTTCTTTTAAAATCTTTATAATATACATTTTGAATTTGATTTTCCGATTGTTGCTTTTGAAGGAGATAAAGAATCTGGTTCAACTGTGCCATCATGCCACAAAAAAAAAATTCTTTACTCTTTCTCTCTTTTTAACCTTTAAACATTTTTAAAAAATCTCAGAAACCTTGCTGAACATTTGTCCTGTTCTTATCATATATTAACTTCTCAAAAAAACATTTTATTTTATTTACTTAACTTTATCTCCAT
Organism: Epiperipatus broadwayi; assembly: GCA_028023455.1. NCBI lineage: Eukaryota > Metazoa > Onychophora > Udeonychophora > Euonychophora > Peripatidae > Epiperipatus > Epiperipatus broadwayi. The sequence continues at coordinate 10,463,635 of JAQFVV010000003.1, forward strand.
TATTCTTATAATCATGTATAATAAACATTTTTTAAAAAATCCATCCGATTACTCTAAACCCACCTACCCTCTGTCAGGTGGTTATTTCTTTTTTAAAGTTTGGTCACTTTTGTGGTCCAGCCTTCTGGATTTATTTATGGGCCTGTTGCATATATTGCCGTAGTCTATTGACATTAATAATTCCACCATTTCCTCAATAGATCAATCACTGCTGCTCAACATCATTTGTTGGACTGTAGGTGGCATATTATTATGGATGGCTCATACAATCTGGTCATCTGAGAGAGGAAACTTGATTAATGATCTCAATTTGGCCCCCAACTAAAAAAAATTGAGTGTGTGTTTTCCCAGACAATAGAGTATTTTCTTGAGATACTCTGTAGAGTATCCTATCTTGCCTTGCTTGACTCCAGAATGTACTTAAAATTGCACATCTGTATTCCTCAAAGATTTGAGGTTTTGTATATAGGGTATGCCATCAATCTGAGGCTGTTTCCCTGAGATGGCTACTGATGACTGTAACTTTTTCTTTTTCTTGCCACTTCTGAACTGGAAATAAACAAGTTAAACCCTCGAGATGGTTTAATGGGATTTTCCCTATCTCTGCTTTGAACATTTCAATATGGAATTGTTACCAAAAACTGACTGGTTGGTCCATCCAAAAACTGACTGGTTGGTCCATCCTGTCTTATTTTCCAAGACCCTTTGCTCATTTTCCATAGAACCACTTCCATACTGTTTGTTCTCAATAGTAAAACATCCATATTTATTTTCTATCTCATTTGTTATATTTCTGTTTTTAAACTATCTTTACTCTCTTCTATATCTTAAAATGCCCGCTCTAACTTTCTTATCACATTATGTATACCCTGTTATATTTCCTTCTGGATTCCCCCCTTCATTAGTACATCTAACTGCTCTTTGTGTTATTTTATCTATGTTTATCAATCTTGGCACATCTCTTCTATATGCACTACCTTTATCTACATGTTATCTATCCTAATGCTATCTTATTTTAACTCATCTTTCACTTCTTTCACCTCTTCTTTTATCATTTTAACTTCCTGAATTTCTTTAATTGGATCTTTTTCTATGGTTTTTATGGCCTCCTGATTTTTTTAACTCTTTCCATTATTTCTTACGTTATTCCTTTCATTTCCTTTATCATTTCGGATTTGAACTCCTCCAACATTGCCTGTTGACTTTGTTTGAATTCTTTATTTTCTTCTATCATTGTCTGCTGACTTTGTTTCATTTCTTTAATCATATTCTGCTGACTTTGTTTTATTTCTCTATTTTCTTTCATTAGCTCCATCATCATCAACTGAATCTCAGTCACTTTTCTTTCAACTACTTGTGGGTTTTTGAAAGAAATTAGGGCTTTCTTCCAACAATATCCCCCCTATCAATTTTTACACTGGATTCCAATTTTGAAAACAAGATCAAATCAAATATTCTATAATTCCTAACTTTTATTTTTTGTTTTAAAAATTTTTCACATTGATAAAAAATGTATACTAGTGTTTATTAATCACTCTTTCTTATTAATCACTCTTTCTTAAGTTCAAAATCAATAAGAAATATGCTATTTGACTATTTATTTATTTTTTTCATATTAAAAGATGAACCCTGTACTCCAAACTGCACCAACAATACATACCAACTAGCATAACTGATCCCTAATACTAAATTTTGCCTCACTATCCCTAAAATATTCCTCAATTGTCTGAACAAAATCTCATGTGGATTTTCAAACTTGAAGTCCTATGTGGGTTGCATTAAAACTTTTACCCATTGTACCAGACATTCCTTCACTTCTTATGATTACTGAGGGCACTACTGGGCCATTGTTGACCTAGAAATTTTAATTTACAGTGATCAAAAAGTTGATGATGATAAATGCTACCAGCTAGACTTAGGGAGAGAAAGAACTCTTTAACATTGTTCAGACAATTGAGGGGTAGGACACAGAATCAAAAATTAGCCAAAAACAAATGTGATTATTGACAAATTTTAAAGGTTTATTAAATTCAAAAATAAATATTAGTCAAACAATATATGAAAGTTTGACTTGAATACACCAACTTTCTTTGTCAGAGTGTGCACAAGAGTATTGTGGCATTAAACCCTTTGGCAGATAACTTTGTTTCTCACCTAAGCTTAAAGAGAATTATACTGTCTTCTTACCAGCAATTTATCTAAACCAATTCCATTTTCCTTTAATTAGCAATATTAAAAAAATGATCTTGTACCGAAGTCAGTGAACAGCGCAGAGTGATTTTTCTCTAAAACTTGGTAAATCATTGGGACATAATACAGATGCCATATGCCTGCAAACACTTATAAGAAGTCATTACAATTTGACTTAAAGTGAACTCCCTACAAGCACAAAGAAAAGATTATGATTTTACATAACCCGAAATATAGGAAAACAAAATCTCTCCAGTTTAAGAAAAACAGAACAATATAATAGATAAATCTCTACCCAAAAAATTTACAGTCTGCATGAAATACAAATATATATTGAACTAATTTATTTTTAAATAAAAAGGAGATATATGATCTAAAAGAAAACTACTCATATCTGCCAAAGCTGTTAACAATAGTTAATGATATAAAAAAAAAACAATAAGTATAAAATATAAACTCACAATACATTCTCTGACAAGTAAATTTAAAATATAAAATCTTTAAACTAAGATTCTATGATTATAGATTTCATTAAAAATAATATACAATAAAAAATATTTATCTAAATTATTATGAATAATTGTTCATATTTCTTTTGTATGAAGCTACTTAAGCAAAGACATTTAAACAAAGAAAGTTAAGCCATGGTTAAGATATAAAACTATGCATTTACTTTCAAGGCATAATGTTCTGTCTGGCTGATTTCTTCCAGCAAGGTGTGCACAGTGTATGGATTTCTAGAGTTCATTATAAAGGTTTGGATTTCATGAAATCTGCTTGGGAAGGATGAAGACAATATTCGGGATCAGTTCTAGACTAGGACATTAGGATGTGTTCATGGCAAAGCAATTTCGAGCTCTGGGCTTCATCTTTAGATGGCTTAGCACTGCATATTTTTAATAGGGTTCTTTAAGGTATGTAGTTTATGCATTTTTTAAATGGAGGTGACTAATTTCAGTATTAAGCATATTCACTACTTTTTGTTTTTTGATTCTCCTTATCAATTGGCAAACTGCAATATTTTCTCAATGGTCTTAACTTCACAGATAAAGACAATAGTAATGCAATTAGCAAATATAAAAATCTATAGGTCAGCAATTCACCATCAGTGAATATAAAAGTTATATATCTCTCAAACAGAAACACAGAGCTTTTATATGAAATTGTTATCTCCTGCCTAATCTTGATTATAAAGTTAATCAGGGCTATCTTTATCTCCCACATAATCTTGATTAAAACAAAATCTAATCAGGTCTTTCATCTTTTTTTTCAAACAATTAAATCTAAGAAAATAAGTTTCAGCTTTTGTTTTCCAAAATAACTTTATTGGGACTGCTCATGTTACATGAGCTAAGTAAATCAAAGAGTCCAGGTAATCTTGTCACTTTATGCTGGCATTATAGCACTAGATGGCTGCATCATTGTGTAAGTGTGGGTACTTTGAATTTCTCAAGGTGAGTGTTCATTTGTTTGGGAAGGAGACACTTGTCCAGGTGTCTCTGAAAAGCCATTCAGGAGACAATAATTTATCTCTTTGTTTTATCTTGGTGAGTAGCTCAAGGAAGGTCTGGCAGGCATTGAGATTTCCTTGCATAAAAATGAGCTTACACCTAGTAAGCCAGATTGCAAATGTGAGGAAGATGGCTAATCTGATGAGGGAGAAGGTGCCATTTTTGATGACATGCTTAATGGATGATATATTTTGGGTGTTGGTTGTGTTCCCTTTGTAGATAAGGTGCCAAATCTGACTGAGATAAGGGCAGGTGAGTAATACATGCTGAATAGTTTCTTCATCCAATGAGCAGATTTGGCAAAGTGTGTTGAGGTGTGAGATCCCCTCTTGCACACCAGGAAGTGGTTAGTGGGCAGAAAGGAGATATTCAGCTTTACAAGGAAGTCTATGTGTTGAGGTTCCAAATACCATCTCTTGGCCCTTTTAATTAGCAATTTGTTGTTCATGCCAAGCTCTGCTTGGAAAGGTACTTGGCTGGGGTAAATCAGCTTGTATATCTCCCAATAGGTTCTTTTGTTTTGTAATGTTTGAGCTGTTGGGTTTGCAAATTTTTTGATGTGGGTCCAGATGTCATTGATCCACTTTCTTTTGAATGGTGGAGTGTCTGAAGGCTCAACTGGGAAGGTGATAGAATCATCTGGTGCCTCCAGGAATGCACCGTGCATGGAATTGGAAGGATTTTTGTGCGTAGAAAGTGTTTATTGAGTGTAGGCCTAGGCCATTTAGTTCCTTGGGCCTTTGAAGTTTAGCCAGGCTAATGGTGATTTTACTTTTCCAGAATAACAGTGCAGATAGAATTTATGCTGGACATGAAGCACTGTGTGGGTTTGAGAGCAGGCATATAGTAATTGATGCGAGGAAAAAACAATCATGTTCAGGAGGGCTGTTTTCCCTGACAGAGACAGTGATACAAGAGACAAAGAATTGACCAATCTTCTGGGTCTTCTCCAGGATTGATGTTTGTAGCTGTTCTCTCATTACTGTGAATGACTTTGCCACTAGAAATCCCAGAAAATATTGTGGCTCAGAGATAAACGGTGAAGCTTTGGTAGTGCCTGTATAAATTTTCCATGCAGAAGATTTTGAATGGTTGATGTGAAGGTTGTATTGGCTAGCATATGTGTTAATGATTTGGTGTAGTTAAGGTAAGTAGGCTTTAGAAGGAAGGAAGATGGACACATACATCATCTATGTATGAAATGTGGTGCACTTGCTGTTTCAATGCTGATACGTAGACTCCAGGGAGGCGGGCTTCGATTTTTTTAAGGAATGGGTTGAGGTAGGAGATGAAGCAGAGAGTACTGAGTGGGGAGCCTTGGGGTATGGAGAGGCATGGCCTGAACCCAGATGATAACCTGCTGTCGAGAGATGTAAAGATGGAACGGTTGAAGAGTAGGTTGCCTATTATTCGGATGTGCACTTCTGGGACATGGTATTGATGAGGGGTTTGTAATTGTAGGGAGGGGATGATGGAGTCAAATGCAGACCCAAAATTGAGCTGTATGGCAATAGGCTTTGATTTCCTGTGATGCTTGATATGTTCTGTGAGTAGGAGGTAGTGACAAATGGCCTGTGACATGGAAGTGCCCTTGCAGGCAAACTGAGACGTGGAAATGTGTGTGTACAGCTGTTCCTGTATTCTTCTTTTAATGATGGCCTCAATGGCTTTAATGAGGAGAGGTGTCATGGATATGGGATGGATGTTAGTGAGACTTGAAGGGTTGTGTTGTTTTTTTTAAGAAGGGAACAAGGTCAACAGGGTACAGGTCTGGGATATTTATGAAGTCCCCTACAAGAAGGTCTATCATGTGGCGAATGATATGCCCAGTATACAGACTGAGGTGAAGGAACACAAATCGAGGAATGCCAGGAAGTCTGAAATGAATGCTGTCCAGATATTCCCTGAGCTTCTGGATTATGTGCACTTCCATGATGTTATGTTCTATTGACTTGTAAGGCCGATTCCAAGTTTTATCCACTTCAAAGCTGGCATTTTGTAGCTTGGATTTAAAATGGGTATGTATTTTTGATGGAATAGTGGACCCTCCATATGATTGTTGGTCTATTGCTATCGAAGCTGGTGTGGGTTTTTTTGTCAGTTCCAATTGCCAAGTGAATATAACTTTATGTCCAGTTGTGTTGTTTGTTTAGAAATATTTTGGACCTCTTGGTGGTGCCATATTCATGAGGGTCTTTTGTTTGTCTCTGTATTGACCTTTTAGCCTCATGATCTCATGGATGTCTGTGTTTGTTCAGGTAATGTCACTCAGTTTTATAGCATTGTAGTCGAGCTCTTTGAGAAGTTGATTCAGCTTTTGGTTTTCTTAATGAAGATTTCAATGAGTGTACTGAGTATGCCTATGTAGGAAGCCCAAGACTGGAGTGGAGGAAGAGAGAGGATTTGAATTTTGTTGAACAGTATGTACACTTCTGAGAAGATGCATTCCGGAGTGGAGGCTTTGTTGAGAAGTCTGATAGTGCGGTTATCATTTGACTGAGTTGGGCAAGTAGGATCTAGGTGAAGTGAAATGAGCAAAGTGAGAATGGGATCAATTGGAGTTCAGAATTGAGATCAATGTGAAGTTCCAGAGTGTAATAGAGAAGGTTGATCAGGGTTTGCTTGTGGAGTGTGTAGAAGGAAAACACATTGGGAGGGAAGAAGCCTTCACAACACAGCATGAGCCTGTTGAAGAAGTGCAGGTATTTCATGATGAAATCCCCAAAACAAATGATAGGAGAGGTGTCTGATGAGAGTATTGAGTTATCTTGTTAATGATTAGGTGGAAAAAAGTAGGGTCATTTTTAAGAAAGAGGTAAATGATTGTGATTGCTGTATTACCAATAGTGATGCTTAGAATGACAAGTTCTTGGTGTAGATAGAGTGTGTGATATTTGCTGTATGTTAAACTTTTGTTAATGATGAGGCCACTCCTGAGGAGGCATAGAGTGAGGGTATGTGGTGGAAAGAGCCGAATTGCAAGGGAATTTGGATGACTTTGGGGTTTGATTGAAGATGTAGCTTAGTCTCTGAAAGGCATACAATATGGGGGTCTATGCAATGTAACCATCTTTTGATGGCATATGCCCAATCAAGGGAGTTGAGGCCCCTGACATTGATGAACTTAATTCTCAAGGACCATGTCCTCAACTAGAAGCATCTCTTTGAAGCATCATGGTGCAGCTTTAGGAGGCTCGACACAATGTGGATGCACCCTGGGTGGTGCTGTGTCTGTGGCATCCATAATCTTGAGTTTGGAGTTATACTGAACTAAGTTTGTAGTTTGAGTGATCATTGGAAAAGATTGGTCAACATCTTCAGCTTCTTCATTTTATGATGCTTCACGATGTTTGATTTTCTTTTTGAAATTCCTTTTCTTGGATGTACCATTGGATGTGTCAGATTAGCCAAATGGAGGTTCTGAAATTTCTGCTATAAGTTGAGGGCTAGAGTCTTTGGTTTGCGAACCCGATGAGTCATTGTTCTTTCTCTTCTTGTTGGTTGCAGCCTGTCTTGCTGTTGGTATTGTGGAGCTGAGGTGATGGTGGTGTTGGCACATAGGATGATGGGTCTCCTACATCAGAGCTGGAGTGTTTAAGAGTGATGCATATGTTGTGCTGTGGAGAGGATGTTGATGGCACTTGTAGATCAGACCTACCCTGAATGGTGTTCAGTGACTGCTGTGGGATTGTTGTATCCAAATACGATTTGTTTTTGCATTGTTGACTAGAGCTGGTTGTAGTTGTATGAGCTGGAATGGGAAGATGCTGGGTGGTTTGGATGGTAGGCAGGCATTTGTGGTTTTTCGTTTTTCTGACATTACAACCTTCACATATTTTCTTGGGACATGATTTAACTAGGTGGCTGCATTCTCCACATATAAAACATTGTGGTTTAACACCCTTGGAAGACAGAAAGAGTGGACATCTATTTTCTTTGAGTGTGGCGGGAATGTCTAGCGGAGAGATGCCTTTGTGCAGCTAAAGAGTGAATGTGACTGTGTTTGATGGTAGCTCTAAGTTTGCTCTTTTTTGTCAGGAATTTGTAATTGGTGATTTGATCCAATTTAGCAAGAAGTCTCTGTAGATCAGATTCAGAAAAGTTAAAATAACAATTTCATGCAAGGCCCTACAGTATCTTTGGCTTATTCATCTCAATTTTTACTAGATATTGGTCCTTTATAAAAAGGTGTGTTCTTTTGAAGAATTCTTTTTATAGAATATTTTGGAACTAACTATGAAGTACCTTTTGTTGGGATGGTGGTACACTCTCTTGATAGCATCTCCTAGGTTGTTAGCTTGTAGGAGCTCAAAGAAGTTGTCTGTGGGAATTGGATAGAGTTGGCAGAGGTCATTTGTTGTACTCAGTATGAGGCTGTGGTCTCTATGATAATTAAAGAAAGAATTGAAAAGAATTACTGGCAGTCTTGAATTAAATTGGTCATTTATGGATTGGTAGTTATTCAGATTTGGGTGTGTGCAGTGTTGACTTCTTGGTAGGGTATTTAATTTATTGATTGGAATTTCTTCTGGCTCATTCACAAAGTCAGCTATAGAGATTTGTATAGATGAGTGTGTGGTGCGTATTAGATGAGTTGAATTGCTGTTAGATAGTGCTGTGACATAGCTCTGCTGATTATGTTTAGGAAGAGATTTCTTTGGTTTGTGATGGTGGTAATGCAGGATGAGTGTTTTCAGTCTCTGTACACTCCATGTGTTGTGAGAGGTTGGTAGTGCTAAAAGAATTTAATGTTGGAAAGTCATTATCCATCGGCAGAGTAAAATTCTGCAATTCCAATGGCTTAGTTAATGTTTTTTTTTGGGTACGATCTTTTTTGCGTTGTTGAGGTATAGATCACCAGATACATTTTCATGTAATAACTCTTGTGATGGTAAACTTTTGTCAAATTGGGTCTTGGGAGTTTTGGAGTCTAAGTGAATAGTGTTGGGTCTATTAGGAAGGGTTATGCTTGGATTTTGATCATTATTGGCTTCGATACAATAAGGGAAAGCTGTTTCCAGTAGAGCGCCCTCTTTTTTAAAAAAAATTTCCTAAGATTTGCATATCATATTGTCATGAATGTTTTTCTGTATGTGGAATTTGCCCTACTATATTGTTAACACTGAGGCTTGATATTTGATTGATATTTTGACTGGTAAATGTGATGCTAAAGTCCTGTTTTTGCCAATTGTGTTCCCGATTTTTCGCATTTACGGTCACTAGATTCGTAGCGGTCTTTTCGATTTGAAATGCACTTGTAGTGATTTTGTGAAATTGATCATGAGCGCTACTAGTTTGTATTATAGTATTCTTTTGGAGTAGTTTATAGTTATTTGAACTACCCTGATTACTTTTTGTTGTTGCCAGATTACTGTGTTTTCAGCTTCAATTAGTGAAGCACTGGAACTGAGCTTATGCAAATCAATTTCAACATTACTTATCGTGTTTGCACTATTGTATGTTATAGCTAGGTCAGAGTCTTGACCTCCAAGGTCTGGGAAATTAAATCCTTTGTTCATTTTCAGTGTTTAAGTGAATAATAACATAGAAAAGAACCTACCTTATCATCCCCTCTGCACGATTCGGATTTAGATGTCACTAATATATGTAATTTTAAAAAAGTAGCAGACTTGATTTGTACTAGTGGATACGAGCATGCGCCATCTTGGATACAACTAAAACCAGAATGCAAAAGAAAATAATTATCTTAAGTAAAAGTCTTTTCTAATTTAAATAGTATAATTTAGAAAATATGATAGAGTGAGTTTTAGCATGTACTCTTGATAAAATAAATAAAATAAAATACACAATTTTTAAATACAATTTTCTTTTAAAATCTTTATAACATATACATTTTGGTTTTGATTTTCCTATAGTTGCTTTTGAAGTAGATAATGCATCTGATTCAATATATTTAACTGAACAGGAAGTAACTGAAGCTTCCAATGAGTTTTATAATCTAAATAAACTCCTAAAAATACAGATGATACCAGTTATTATTATTTGTTCTTGTATATGCTTTGTTTATTTGTATAATTTTAAATGAGGGAATGAATTCAATCTATTGAATATATATATTTATAGAATAAATGATAAGAATCACCATTTAAATATTCAGAGGATCAAATGTGAGTTTTAGTTTAACTCATTGGAAGCTTTATTTACTTTCTGTTCACTTACATATAATCTGACGTATTTATAATTTACAGATATTAAAACGGAATTTTTATTTCATATTTAGAGGTTGTTTAAACTAAAGCTCAGCTTTGATCCACTGAATATATAAATGATGATTCTTATCATGTATTCTATAAATATATATAATCAATTATCCACTTTCTCATTTAAAATTACACAAATAAGGTAACTATATATAAGAACAAATGCTAAGAGATGTGTAGTATTATCTGCCTTTGGAAAGTTTATTTAGATTATATGATTCATTCTAAGCTTCAGGTACTTCCTGTTAAGTTACATATAATCTGTTATTTATTATTTACATATATAGTATATAATATGTGTGTGTGTTAATATGCATGTCAAATGTGTGAAACTCATTACAATTTAATGATATTATTAATCTGTTGTCATGTGCAGTTTCATTGAATAACAGACTAGTGATTTAAAGAACTAAAGATTATTGGATTGATTCTCAGATTAATAAAGTAGCTGAATTGTTTTATACCATTTATTATTTAGTTTCTGATCATCACATTACTTTTTAAAATGTAATCTTATAATTATTATTATCTGTTAATGAATAAAGTGTTGTATTATTGATTTTATGAGAAGTAAATATTATAAATTTATTAAAATTTGTTAAATATTGCTTTTTGGAGAAGATAAAATAAACACTTTCTATATTTTGGAAGCTGAAGGAAAAAATGCATAATAATTAATAGGCTCACCAATTATTTTTACAATGACAGTCATAGAGATTTATTAAATTTTATTATTTTTTAAGACAGAGCAAAAAATATATATTTTTTAGTTGAACAGTTACTGCATTAGTGACAGAAATATACAAGTATCAATTTATTGAATCAAAATGCAGAAATAAAATAGAGTGTGTATTTTGAAATAAAAAGGTAGTATATATATATATATATATATATATATATATATATATATATATATATATATATATATATATATATATATATATATATATATATATATATATATATATATATATATATATATATGGGAAATTAGGGAAAATCTTAGAACCAGAATGAATCAACCCTCATTAATGTATAAGAAATCTAAGATTAAGGCTGAAAAATCTAATTCATCTATCTCTCTCAATCATGAGAGAGAACATGGATATAGCTGTGATCCGAATGCACAAATGCAAAATAAGAGCTATGGTTTATTACACAAAATAAATATGTAATGAACCAAAAAAGTAATAGTATTCAAATCAACAAAAAATTAATATTCTCAGCAGACAGACCATGAATATGACATGAAAACATCAAAAGTATACTCAGTACAAATTATATTATTAAAAATTGTATATTTAAATTTTGTATAAGTATTATTTTACATTAATATATAAAGTTCTGTGATTAGGAGAATGTAAGTGACCTCTGTCACTGTGAAAATAAGGTATTAAATTGTAATGGGATATATATATATGTATGCATTACATCTAAATTCTAATACTTAATGTTTTTGTAAATAACTAATACTGAATTAAAAGTACGAATGTTCAAAATGCACAAATAATGAATCATTAATCTATTAATATGTTTAATTTAAATATTGAAATAAAATAAGCTTTAAAAAAAATTATAAAATCGAAGCAAAGATTCTAATCTTTAAATAAAATATAATAAAAAACCTTTTAATAATAAAAATAACAAAGAGAGTTTTTAACCTTAAAAATGAAAATTACAAACAGATCCTTAGGGCAAAATGACCATTTAAAAGATGATTACAAAAGAGATAAGAGTCGAGGAATAGAAACAAAAGACTTGCTTTTCCTGCCCAAAGATATAGACACAGACTTCAGTGGAAAAATCCACTTAACCACAAACCCAAAATCTACTTAGCCACAAACCCAAAATCTAGTTGGCAACAAACTCAATGAACCAATGAAATATAGATATGAAATATGTGAGATGGATCCATGCATTCCAGAGATAAGATGCCTCAGGACTATAAAAAGAAAAATCCAAAAGAAATAATTAATTAGAGAATTAGAAAATTAAAGTTTTAAATTCATTCATCTTTGCTGAAAGTAAAAATAAAAATTTAAAAAAGCTATTATCGCCTTCACCAAGAATGTAATCAGCTTCATAGTGCTTCCTTCAGTTCGGCCGGCCAAAGGCAGCTTTCATCTTCATGGATTCCAGCATTGAACCACTAGTAATGTCTTCAATAATCTTCATAAAATCATCATTGTCCGCAAGAAATGGTCCTTGCGTAAACTCAGATCTTCGTTGCTAAGGAACGAGCATGGAGGAAGGAAAGTATAAATTATAAATATGAAATATAAACTCTTCAATTTAAAATCTGCTAACTTTATTTATCTTTAAAATGAACTATAGACTTTCTTTCCAGATCAAACCAGGACTTTATTTTTTTATAAACTTTGCAATTTTAAATTCTTATCTAAAATTTAAATGTAATCTTTTTCTTTCTTTTTTTTAAATGTATTGTATTTTTTTTATTTATGCTTAGTATAAGGTCTGTTGGTAATAGGGTAGGGGTTTGCGATTGCAAATATAAAATTGAAAGATATACGCATCATTATTTGTGCATTACTGGATTTTAAAAATAGGTCAAAATATTATTTGTGTAAAAGCGAAAAAAATAAGTTGAATGCAATGTAATTTTAAAATAAGTTAAATACTATAAACTAAATTTTTTTTTTAAGAATTAAATTATTAAATTGACTTAAATTTAAGTTGAGTATGGATAGCTGCTTTGACTCGTTTAAGTATATGTTAGTTTAAAGGGGATTTGATTTCAGACTTTGTTTCGTAGTTGTGTCAATGCTGGTGGAGAGATATATGGATGTTTACATCAATGTAATGTGAAGTGTGTTAGCACATAAGGGTGATGAGCCCAACTGAATGCATGACCCCAAAGAGGCAGTCATATCGTTGCAGTGGATGCAGATGTATTTCCTGCACCATTGACCCATTTGGAGCTCTATGGATTGGGATGATAAGCTGGTAAGATAGACCACTCTTCCATCTATATTAAGCATTATTCTCTTTATTATATTACATGCATAATTCCTTCACCAGACAGACAGACATTCTTGTACTGGATGAAGGTCATGTTTTCTCAAATAATATCACGCTGTCATATGCATATGCCTGTCAGCTTGGTTTGATGCTAACATGTTCACATTGCATTGGTTGCGGATATATATTTGGAAGCAAGCATTGGCATGGCTGTGGACCTTTAGCCTGGAGTCAAATGTTGTGAAAATCTTTTAAGTGTGTTGTTTGGGTGGCCTATCCATGCTCAACATTCTAAGATTAAAAATTAAAGTTAAAAAAAGATAATAATAATGAAACATGAAACATAATTTTTTTATAGTAATTATTTTTCAAGTTTGTGTGTTATCACCTATATATATGTGAATAAAATATTTTGTGTTATTAGTACTGACAGTGATCTAATTTAGCTTATTGTTTTTATTCTTTATTAAAAATATATTTTAATAAAAGTTTTAAAACCTCTACTACTCCACGAGCTATGACTTGGGCTGGCGGTTGTGAAAAATATCTATGTAGAAGTTGGATCATTAACAGCACATATCTGCCTACTCTACAAATTTTGTAGGTTCAAATAGCCTAGTGGCACCCTGTATGGCAGATACAGTAAGACTCCAATGATCCCCAAATCCCCACCATTATAAAATGAAATTACTAATTTCTAAATTGCAAACTGTATGATAATACAAGATTCATAAATCATTTTTAAGAGAATGCTTTTCATTAGCTGCACCAAGTCATCAAACATCACTAATTACAAATCAGAATAGGTTTGAATATTTATTTATACTAAACAGTTTGTAGTCATTTTATTTGAAAATGTGAAAAATGAAATATATTTATTAAATGTGATGCATTTTATAGTCAACAAACATATGTATAATATTGTAGAGTGGATGCATATTTAATTCAATTGGTGAGGTTTGGATAAATATGAAACTGGCAGTTGTATATGGGTTTATTAATTATATAAAAGACAGTGTATTAATGATTATAAATTTTGTATGTCACTTTTGTCCCATGTTGAGCACCAAATGTTAAAAAAATTATGTAATGGACAAAAGTCTCTGCAAGTATAACCAATATTCATTGCCAGAGGGCATCATTAGATTTACCATCTAGAATGTCTTACATTAAAACATTAGCATTTATTAGAAGTTTAACTACTAATATTTATATAGAAAGATTATAATTTACTAGTAAGAAAATCTAACCTTAGATCTCTATAAAGCCTTCTGCCACTATTAGTAATTTATGTCCACTAGATCACTATGACCCATTCAAATAAACAAATTACAATTTATTATATAAAACATACATTATAATGATTTTGGTTATTATATTTTTTTATACTTCATTATAATTATTGAACTGATAAGGGCAATAATTGCTTTGATAATAGTTTCATAATTTGCAGTATTATATTAAATTACAGTAGTCTGAATATTTCATAAAGATGAAGTATAATTTATAGAATTCAATGCATAAGCAACAACAACAAAAAAGTTATAATAGATAATTTTAAGGATGAATTGATTTTATATATTTTCTGAAAGTGAGATTTAAAAACATTTTTGAAAGTGCGCTAGGATTTTCTATTGAAATTTTGAAAACCATAGTTTAATCAAACAATATTTACTAGTTTAACATTTTTAATTTACTTTAATCTGAGCATATTTTTTTATAATTATTTTTATTTATTATGTTTCTTTGTAGGGTCCTTGTTGTACTACAGAGTTTTTGTTAAAGACTTTTGCAGGTATGCCAGGAATGACATCTCAATTAAGCGAAAAATTGATCCATCGTCTGGTTCTGGAGCTTACACATCGCACATCCCGAGAGGGAAATGTAAATAAAGCTAGTCAGATTTTTATGAACTTAATAGAAATATATCGTTCAGAACAAGACAGAATAGATTGTGTCTAGACCGTCCAAAATTTCAGAATTTTAATTGACCAAGACTATTTTCTTCCTAAATTATTTTCTTCCTTATAATTTATCAATGTCTATCAATATTTTTATGATATAAAAGATTTATAAAAATTATACCGTGTACAATATTTAACCATGTAATTATTGTATCTAAATTACTTGATCGAGTATCAAATTGGAAATATTGTTTAGATTCAGGCTATCTAAGTAACTAAACACTTCCTATCAAGTTTAACTTCATTTAAATATATTAACTTCTTTGTATTCTCATTTTCTGCTGTGTTTTTTTCCATCTTTTATTTAAATTATTATTTATATCTTCCAGCAAAAACATACTTTTTGTTATATTTCTCAGGGTATAATTTTTTTTTTTTCCATAATAATTCATGGAGTAATAATGTTAATATATATATATATTCAATTAAAATCTTTTTTTTTTTAATTTTTCTTCCATTTTTAGTAGAATGATCTATTTATTTATTGCACTGTGCATATATATATATATATATTGTAATCCATTCATATGTATATATAAATATATATTGTTGTGCATTTGTGTATATATATATTTCTCTATCATAAGGATACTTTGTTTTTAAAAAAACATGACTTTTCTATATTTTAGGTGTATATGAGTATATTTTTATATGTGCATGTAGTACTTAGCAAATCTGCCTGCTATGATCATAATCACGAATTCAAATCCTAGTGAAGTTCAAATTTTTATCTAGTAGCTGAGTATATTTGAGAAAATGTAGGATTTTTTTTTGTTGGCCAACCTATAATTCATTAAGCTAGCCTTCCAATTATGTTTGGTAAAAGAGAATTTATTCATTTTTAACTAAAAGCTAAAACAGGGAAGAGAAATTGTAAAATTCTCACCAATTATCACTTGATTAACCTGGTATATATATATATATATATTACTGCATCTTTTTCGAAAGAATATCATATATAACCTGGTATATATATATATATATATTACTGCATCTTTTTCGAAAGAATATCAGAAAAGCTTTTGCCCTGTATTTGGCAATTTTAGATTAATTTTGCCAATTTATATATATATGCACTCATATAATTGTATATACAGCACCATCAGATATATAATACTGATGTGCAAAACCATTTTTGGTAAATAATTAATAATAATATGCATATTTTCTCTGTCACAGAACTCTAATAACTAGTCTGTTGATTACATGTAATCAAAGAGAATCTCTTATTCATTACGTGGCTGTAACAAAATACTAAAGTTAAAATAGATAAAAAAATAAAATCCAAGTATGCAATTTAATTATGATCATCAACGTTGGGGTCATCAGCGATCTGGTGCAAAACAGTGATTGGCACCCCCCCTCTCAAAAAAAAAGAAAAAGAAATTCTATGTGAATTTATATACGTTTTAATGTTTTATTAAAGATGACAATGAAAATTTACTATTACATAATCATAAATTTACTTTCCGAGCTTTTACTGAACTAAAGTTAGATAAAATATTATCAACATGTAGAGTATTGTATATGTCGTTCTCTATAACTATCACTAACAAATTTATCAGCTGATCTTGTGACATTGTTGAATGTGAATATATGTCGTTCTCTATAACTATCACTAACAAATTTATCAGCTGATCTTGTGACATTGTTGAATGTGAATATTTTTTTTATCTTTTTTAACTTCCAAAATAACCTTTCTTCACTAGCTACACTTGTAAGAAGAGTTAGTAATATTCTTAATATGCTCAATTTTAAGAACAAAACAGTCACTTTATTTTCATGAATATAAGTTTATTCATCAAGAAGATTTTTGACTTGAGATAATTTACTTGAAAATACATTTTTAAATAGAACATAGTTAGTTCTTCATACAATTCCTGTCCATTTATGTCTTTATTATCATTGTCACTCAAATGAATTTGTAAATCGATACATTCTTTTTTAAGTTTCTCTAAGTCAGCTTTACCAAGTTTATTTATATTTGACAAAAATTCAAACTGTTTGTTGCATTTTCATTTTCACATATCTCTCATCAAGAGATGTAATTGTCACATTCAATATTATAAAAAATTTTACTCTGAATTTATCTTCAGATGTTTGAAGTTCATAATAATAAAATATTTTACTTTTTTTTGTTTCTCACTGCATTATTAGTTTTGAAGTGTGGCTTTCCTTCTAAATCTTGACATAGATTTTTAGCTGTTTGAAATAAGGAATTGTAAAAAAACATCTGTATGGTAATTACTAAAAAATTATTTTAGATTTTTAATGATTATCATATACATTAAAACAGGCAAAACTCACTATATATATTGCCACACACAGCAAGCTAGAGTAATCAATGGATGCCAGAAGGCTTGTGCATAAAATCCCCATCTATTGCCTACTCATCCAATATCCTCAGACTAGTTTCTGGCTTAATGCCTTCATCTAGCTTGCTGTATGTGGCAATATATATAGTGAGTTTTGCCTGTTTTAACAACAGTTATACACAAGCATAAGAGATGGTGGTCATGTAATGTTTATTATCATATACATATCTTGATATAGATCGTATTTAATGCTCAGCTACATTATTTATAGCTCATTAGGATAACATTTTTATTGCTGTATCAATTTAGTTGATAAATTTTACTATGCATCTTTAACTTCAAAAAAGAAATTTATACATTATAGAGATTAGAGGTTGCAGCACAAAGAAAATAACCATTTGATCTTTTAGTTTCTAACTTTCTGTCTAATACTAACCTTTACTATAAATACATCTCATAATATTGATATTATTAGCATACCTGCTCAATTCACTGATTATAAAAATCAATAATAAATTTTGTGAAAGAGAACAATGTATTATATCAAACCATATTGTCTCTACTACTGAACTTATGTTTACGTGCACATGAATCTACATGTTGCTACTCATATATATTTTTCTAACATTATTGGATGTAGTGACAATGTAATGTGTTTATACATATAAATGGCATGGACAATAATAGTAAAAATAGACTGTTCCATTTTCACATCACATAGCAACATGATGTGAAAAGCAGATTGTATAAACACAGCATAAGAAGACATAACTGAGAATATCATAAGAGACAAACAAAATATAGATAATTATAATTGGCAAATCGCACTTCAAGAAGTGATTGTTTATTTTATTATGTTTATATTTTCTTATTTTGTAGAAATAATGAAACAAGTCACATTAATTAATATTTGCATTATAATAAAAATGCATTCTTAAGTTTGCATCATTTTAGTGCCCTTTGTATCTGCTCTTATGTCTTGTTTGCTGCCTTCCACCAGCTCTGATGATCATAATATATTTCAAGTTGTAATGCATTTAATATAACTTTATTATTATGCTTTATGACCTGTTGTATAAATTTAAAAAATATACTTTAAGGTAATATCTTTATTGTCTATGCAGATGCAACCAGACAGTTATTAGAATTCTTGAAAAGAAAAAAGCATTGAGTTTTAAGAGAAACATTTTTATAGGATAATATTTTGTGTTTGATTAAAGTGAAGCAAAATAGTTGATTAATTAGATATGTTTTGGAAATAAGTGCATTAAAACTCATGAATACTTTACCCAAATTCATAATTCCTAAATCAATATCATTAAATTGTTGGGTTTTTTAAAAAAAAATATTTCCTCTTACTCCTTCCAAATTCTCTAATGTTATTTATATATAAAATGAAATAATGAATTAAATGGGTAGTAATGTAAAGCTAATTGAAAATAAAAATAATAATAGTTATATTTGATTGTAATTTTACATATATGTATATGTTGCATTGCACATTTTTTAGCATTTATTTCTATTTTGAAATGAAATATTATTTAAAAATAAATATTTTTATTTTATTTACTGAAATTAAATTGTCTATACAAATAAAGTTGTTTGTTAATAAAACTTTTCTCCAACAATGAGCCATAAATAATTAAATTTCCATAAAAATATTTTCAATTAATATCAAATAAATCTAATAATCTTGAATTAATTCTGTTGTATATGTGTTTTAATATAATCTCAGAAGTTTATAAATATATAGTAGACTTTCAAAATAATGGTACCTAAAAAAATTGAAGATATTATAATTTTAAAACTCTATTATAATATATTTAATGCAGAAATGATAAGAGTAAGCATGTAGAAACACATAATTATATTATTAAAGATATGTTTATAAAAGCAATAAAAACTTTTTTTTCATGTAATAATTAAATATTTTCATGCATATTTTCAAATATCAGCAGTTATTAATTTTTTCAGTTAGATGTTTTACTTTTTATTATTCTTTAATAATAATTTATCTAGCATTTTTCTTTTATTAATATTAAAGGATATTTAAACATTTGTAATCATTTTTTTTTTTGTACATCTAAATTCACAAACTTTCTAAACCATTTTATTATGCTTCTAATTTTTTAAAAAAATATTTATCATAATTTTGTACATGCTTCTATGTCTGTTAATGTTCATCAGACATCTGATCTGAAAAAGCTTTCTAGCTTGAACATTTTGTTACTTGGGATACTATTCTTTGATAGTTTACTATAAATATGTATTTTCTTTTTAAGTTAAAAAACATATGGTTTTGACAAAAAATATATATTTAGAAACACAATTACATATTTATATGTGTATGGGTAAATATAAAATAAAATGGTCATCAAAAAATTAAACTCCATGTAATAACTTGAAATATTATTTTTTGCTTTTCTATAGATAAGGAATAGAATAAAAATCTAGGAGAGGGAAGGGATAATTTTTTATCTTCATTATCTTCTTTTTTGGCTGATGTATATACATGACATAGTTATAAATCTATGATTATTCTATTATAATTTCTATTTAAATTATCGTAATAGATTTCTCACTATAAAATCTTTCCATTAACTCGTAGTAAATCGAAAGATTTCACGAATATTAATGTGTAATAAGAAATGTGGACTTAATTAGTGAAGTATTGAGTAACTTCACGCTCTCAGATCGAACCGCTTCAGCTTCACCTATTTAAATAGAAAGTAGGTTGAAGTAAAGAAGGGTTCCCCTTTTTTCTTCCAAAGAGTAATCTTGTAGTTTAAGACCTGTAGAGGTCCCTACTATCGCATTTTTTTACGCATGTGCTTGAGGCTACAGCCTTAATGAATATTACTTACGTAATCAATGTGCGTTTAAATAAATTTATAATTTTTATTATAGAAAAGGTAAATTTTATCAAACTATGCAACATACCTACATTATTTGGTAATGAATTTTTGTAAACCAATATAAAATAGGTAAATCATTGTTTTTATTCAAAGTGTGTCTTTTTTTTTGTCAAGTGCATGTCAAAACAATCATGATCATTATAACTGCCAAGTTATTATATTTTTAATTGGGTTATTTTGAAAACTTTTTTTTTTTAAAAATAATTTGCAAAAAGCATTATTATTTTTGGTATGTTAGTGTTTATATTGTAGTTCTAATTAATGAGATGCTGGAATAAGTAATAAACTATACTGACAATAGTCAAATATTACTCTACTGCTTAATTATTCCATTATGCTCTATGCAGAATTTAAAAATTTATTTTTAAAATTATTTTATTAAAAAAATAGTTATTTTAATTTTATATATTGACAATTCTTTTTTGTTATCTATTCATTTCATTATTTAAACAAGTAAGAAAGAAGTATTGTAAACTATATACACATTAATAGTAATAAATCAGTTTTATAATAAAGAGAAAAATAAAGATAGAAACTTAGATGTGAAGTAAATTTATATTTTACTGCATTTTCATTATTTTATATTTATAGAAATAAAAATACTAATTTTTGCTTATCTCGAAGTAAATGAGAAGCAATGGGGAATACTCATTTTATTAAATATGCTTTTTTCCACTTCTCTTTTTCAAATATTCCTTTATTTATTTATTCTTTGTATATAAATCAAAAACATTTTTCTAGAGAAAGAACAAATTAAAATATTTTTTTTATTTATATAGAAGTAATATATTTATGCATGATATGAGAACTGCTTAAAAGCAAATTTATTTATTCTAAATAATCTGATATAACAAATAATATCATTAAATTATTATCTCTGTTAATTTCAGCATTTGACTAGGACCTGTAATTTACTTTAAAATTCTGCTCTAGAATCTTAAGATTTTGGGTAGTGTAAAAAAAAAATAAAGTTAGCTGCTAAATGTGTGGATGCAAATCATCACTAAAAAATGCCAATAGCTGGAAACTGGATTGGGAGACTTTGTCATGACATTACCATGTCCTTTGAATTTACAAGCATGCTATGAATAAATCTGGAGTAGAATAAATAGAATGGATGTGTGCATATAATGCAAAGTACTGCCATTTGACTTGTGTGAGATTATTAGACAAGTAAAAGTACCCTCAAAAGTTATATAATTTTAAAAAATGAATTAGGAAACTTCATTTTAAATAATTTGTGATCTTTTTTTTTTTTTAAAACTGAATTTATTGTTTAAAATTTATGATTCACATTAGCTCTCATATATTATAGTAATTATTTTTTTTTAAACTTGAGTTATACAAGTAATTTTGTGTTTCCAGCATTATCTTTTGTTTTAACAACTTTATAGTTAACTATTTAAATCTAAAGGATCAATAGACAGTGAAAATAAATTTTATAAACAGTTTTTGTTTTAATAAAGTTCTTAGGAAGCACTGACTTTACACATTAATATTCCATTTAGAAGTCACTGTTTACTTTTTTAAATACCCACGATTTTGAACCTTAAACTAACTTGAATATATAATTATGTAGGTTTGATAATAAATCTACAAATATATATTTTAGTGATTTCAGTTATGTGACAGCTGCGGTTCTAAACTGTGTGAATATGTGTATGTATACTGATTTCTATAATGTTGCATACATGCTTTTATATGCAACTACAATCAGATATCTTCATACAAACATTCATGATGATCCAAATAATTTTTGATGATTATAGTCAATAGTATAGAATATAAAATTTTTAAAAAAAAACAGACCAAAACTGTGCAAAAGAACATTTTACAAACAGTAATATCTGTTAATTTATGCAACTTTATAGACATCATTATACATGTGCACATGTATATTGATATGATTTGAAATCATTATACATATGTATGTGTTTACATAGAAGTGATATTCAATGAGGACATGCAGGTACAGCCATACCTGTTGCTAAAATTTTAAAAGTTTCCATACCCGTTGTTAAAACAAACGCTACAAAATAATAAATCAATTATGTTATTCTTTAAAAAAATGTAAATACCCCCCCCCCCCAATATAAGTTTTATATTTAATTACACCTTTAATATTATAATTTAGTTAGTTTAGACCTGTCAATTTCAACCATGCTCCCGTCTGGGATGTGTCAACATCAGGTTTAGACAAGCGCATGGATAAAAAATATTTGGGGTCTGCGATTCAATAATAAATATTTGTTTACCTTCTATCTTATTTTTTTAGCATACCTGTTATTAAACATTTTGAATATCACCACTATATAGATTGATGACTGATATCTATAATGTTCTACAGGCACTTATCAGATATTTTTTATACACATTCATGTTGATCAAATTAATTTTTTAAGTAGCGCAGAATATAAAAAAAAATTGTTCTAAACATATTATTTTATTTAATGACAAAAAAAGACATAAACTTAATCTTAAAAACAATAATGTCTTAGCAAATTTATTTTGCTTAGCAAGAACAAACTGAGCATGAAAATGTTAACATTGTTTTATTTAATATTGTTAAATCTTTAAAAGAATTGTTCTCTATGTATTTTCTTTTTTTTTATTCTCAAAAATTTAATAAGTTGCTAAACAATTTTATATTTGACAGTGACCAAACACAAAAACAAGAGTCTGCATGTGATTTAATATCAGTTTCTATTTTTTTTAATAAAAAAATTAAAGTTCAATGCTTCTGTTCTATAATAGTGAAAATTTTTATGTTGATAAGCATATAGATTTATAATATTTGCAAATTAGATAAAATATCGATTTAATTATATTTTACGAAAGTGTAAAAATTATCCATTATTTTTTTATAGGAAAATAATTTCATATTTAAATATTTGCTGCAATTTAGTTTATTTTGCTTACAATTGGAAAAAATTATTTTTTAAAGATTTGTCATTTATGAAGAATTTATGAATAATTATTTTAAAATGAATAAAATAAAATGAATTTATAAACAAGCCCACATTTCTTTTTTTTTTTAAAAAAAAAAACCTATAAAAAACAATTTGAAGATATAATTAGATGACCAACAATTTCTCTAGAATATGTTATAATAATGCACAGAATATTTTATCAATGAATCAAATAAAAAATATAATCTCTGATGAAATTCAGAGAGTGTTACTCAATGTTACTAACCTCAGACCTAATCATCAATTAATAAATAGTTTACAAGAAGAATACAACAGCTTATATCAACTTATGTATCAGGCACTCATACAATATGGCTTAGGAAATTAATTCCTAACTTGAGTAAATTATCAAAACCCATGATAAACTATGCTAGATTATATATCCCACACTCTAGAGGTATTCCCAGCATCACTAAAGACAATGATAGCATTGCCTCTGGAATCTAGGTTGATAATTACATATTTGAAAAGTTAAAAATGAAATTTGGCATAAGCACAGGTTTCATTGATCAATACAGTAGTATCATAACCGGGGAACAGAAAGAGTATATTTCAAATCAGGATATTCAAGATGAGATTAGTATCCTCAAGGTACAACCAATAATGGCGAATCACACAATCCCAGCCTCTGTTTATAAACAGCTTGACTATGCTCTCAGATTTGCAATGTGATTTTTTAATCAGTTGTGTTATGAGAGAATTGATTGGCCCTTTATGAGCAACAGGGTAATGTTTAGCCTTAAAAAAGACAAATTAGTGCAAAGTCCATCAATTGATGAACTGAGACATATTTCCATAAAAGATATTGATTTGAAGATTCTGGCTAGAGTTCTCTTGAAGAAATTGCATCACCTTATCAATACTAGAATATCTTCTGCTCACCATGCCATTAAGGGTAGATGTGCAGTAAATGCAGCCTTAAAAGTTTACGAGGCTATTAAATATGCCAGGGAATTAAACTTAACCCAATATTATGCTATCCAAATAGATTTTAGGGCTGCTTTTGACCTGGTCAATTAGTCATATTTGATTCAATCCCTCCGCCTTTTAATCTCAGATCACATATGGTTGGTAAATGAAGTTGAAAACTATATTAAAAATAGTAGAATCTCTCTTAAAAACTTTATGAGAATATCTGAATTTTTTATCCCTAACAGAGGTATTCCATAGGATTCTCCCTTGGTGGCTTATCTGTTTGCAGTTTATATGGACCCTCTCATTCATAAATTGAGAACCTCATTCCTGGCCTTTGTCTTCCACACTTGGGATTGCAGGTAGCTGTTAGAGCATTCATTGATGATATAATTATATTTCAAAATAGCTATAATATCCAAATTGTGATGAATATCTTAGAAAATTTTCAGGCTGAAACTAGCTCAGTTATTCAACCAATAAAGTCTGCAGCCTGGCAGTTAGCTACTGGTAAAAAAATGCCATCTAATTTTATGGCTCTCCCATCTGCTTTTTTGTGCATACCATTATATATATCCAAGACAAAATTGAACACTTACTTGAATAAATTAATTATTACAAAAATTGAAGATAAAATAAGTAAATTTTCATCACTTAAATTATATGAAATTACAAGAGTATTAATTTTTTATTCCATTATTTCAGGGATTTTGGCATACTATGCACCCTGGGTAGTCCTACATAACAAAACAATACTCAGAATAAACCAGATTGCTAAGAAATATGTCTGGGGTAGAGCTTCAAGATGAATCCCAATATCAATCTTGCAGATGCCAATAGAGAAATGAGATCTTGGCCTGATTGATCCAGGGCTATATGTATCTTACATCAAGGCAAGTACATTTATTAATTAAAAGTCAATTTCTTGGGCCTTTAATTGATTATGCTGGCATCTTTAATGAAATTGGATGTAAGTGAAGATCTTTTATCACTGATCTGTCATTGTTTATAAGGATCTCCAGGATGATCTGAATGTGCCCAGTTTGGAAGATATAAAATATAAAGACTTAATGAATCATTTTAAAAGTCATGACAATGTGTGGTTGGATATATATAAAAATGTGTTGAGAAAGTTCCACTTTATATATGCACCTCAATCCTACTTGAAATTTGTTTTCAAACTAATCATTGGCTTGTTTCCAACAGCTAAGGTTCTAAATGAAAGACTCCATATGAATTTGGATCTGATCTGTTTTCTATGCAAATCTGGTGATGAAACTTTTCAGCATTTATTCAAAGAATGTTTGGCATTTGGGCAGATAAGAGCTAGAATGTTCCATAGGCCAATCATCAACTTAAAACTTCTACTTAGCCAATACATTGAGAAATTTAACCCCCACAATGCAATGGTAACTGAATACACTTAAGTCAATGTGGTATATAAGATGTATTATAATATTTGATAATAAGAAATTCAACTGCCTGAGAAAATTATAGTGATTGGGAAACTTATTTCAATCAATGTCTGAGATATTTGCCAAGGAAGATGATGAAACAAATCTGTAGTAGTCCTGGAATAACTCTATATGAGATTATCAGATAAACATTTGTTTTGAGTAAAAGTTGGAATTTTTTTGGGTGGCTTATTCCTTAGGCTAATCAGACATTGTTACATCCTTCACTCATTTAAATTGCATTTGCTTGATGTCTTGGAGTCTCCTTCTATTAAATTGTTATAGGTCAATATCCTTGAATTGAAGATCGCTATTTAATAGCCTGGTGCCTTTTTGTCTAAGTAGTGGAATATATTAAATTCTTTGGGTTTTGGTATACAAAACTGTAACATATACAGTATTTATCATTTGTTTAATTACTTGTTTAAATGGTAAATATTTATTTTGTTAATAAAGTTTTTATTATAAATTTTTTAAAAAAAGAAATAGATAAAAATAATTTTTTTCCTTATGATATTCAAGAATAATCGCATTTATTTATTTACAACTATTGATAAAAAAATAAAAAAGCAAGAGTAAAATTTTTTTCTCTGACTGAATACAAGGATGTGCAGGGTCCTAAGGAAAATGAATAACTGAATCCAGATTGTAGTTGGTTTACCTTTTTTTTTTTTTATAGGACCTTTTTTTTTATATGCAGAAAATTTTTTTTCCTTATTTCCAATTCAAAAGTAGTAAGATCTTTCTGGATCTTAAAAAGGATATTTATTACATAAGAAGTACAATGCCACAATATGAGTTAAATAGTCTGGCATTAATATGTTTGAAAGTATTAAATAATGTTGATATTTCTAAAAAGGTCAATGAATTTACTAGAGAAAAATCTAGAAAGAAATTTATTTAATTTTTTACTTTAATTGAAATATTTTTTTAAAAAATAAAAATATTTTTATATGTCTGATGTTGAAAAGAAAAATTTATTGCATTGTTTTGAAATTTATTTCTTTTTTTAATTTATTAAAGTCTTAGTTATCTTTCGAGCATATTTATTTAACTATATGGTTCAAGCAATCTAATAGCAGATTAAGTAATTAAGTCCATGCAATTAATCTGAGTTCAGAGTTTATCCAAGAATCTGTAACTCCAAGTCTAACACTGTACTATTGCTCAACAACACTGGGCAAAAGGGGGTAAAAAGATTTATTTTTAAAGACTTTCCAAATTTTATTGAAGGAGCCTGCAGATAGATTAATCTACACTTGGCACTATGTTAAAATAATTACTCGTCTTTGCAAATACACACAACATATTGCATCACATATATCAAATGTAATCTATATGACATGGTTTACATATATAGTTTTAAAGAAATGAATTTTAAAAATGATTATTAATTTTAAAATATGCATGTTAATTATTTATTTTAAATCTTTAATAAGATGAAAATATAATTGTAAGAAATGAAAGTTTATTTCTTTATTTATGGTAAAATAATAAAATTGACTGCTTAAAAATATTGGATTGCTATATAAACCTGACCTGCTGCAAAATGAATGAATTCAAAAAAACTCTCAGATTGTCTGCTTTTTCAAACTTGAGCCAGGAAAATAATTTTTATTTTCAGCTGTGTATATATAATAATAGGCTGCAGAAAAGAATTTGCTATTAACTGACAGGAGACCCTTTGTTTCCTCTTGGAAGCATGTCCACTCCATACATTCTTGTCATTGCAGCTGTTATTACTATGTGATTATTCATATTGTAATGGTCAGATTAGTCTATCTTGTTAACACACTGCAGAATTCAAATCCCAAACATGAAACTGAACACTGCCTAGTGGTCAGGGAGAAACAAAGAGACTATACTATGAGATAAGTTGGGTTGCTAATTAATGTCTATGGATAGTACAAAAGAAATGTATAAAATAGATATATAGACAGAGACAGTGGTAGGGATCAATAAAATAAAAGATCAAAATTAGTTTATAAGATTTAAAAGATTTATTTATATAGCAAGAAATATATATATATAATGCACACTGTCTACTTATATGAGACAGGGACGCTTACTAATATCTGTTAGCACAACATTCCATAAAAATTACATTAAAAGGTTGTTAAGTACATAGTCTATACCTCGGGCTAATATAGTATTACGATAATGTGCTTAAAAGAGATGGGAAGATGTGCAAGGTGCTTTGAGTAAATTATAAAAGTTTAATAAAACATTTGAACATTAAGGTTTAATACAATATTTCTTGATTTTGAGGATAGCATGGACCAAAGCTTATTAAACGATAAAGTGGGAATGTGATCAAGGCATTTATTTTATAATTATAATTGTTATATTGGGAGGTCGATATTGCTAATAAGGAATTTATTAAAGGAAGGAGGGTGTGATGCGTTTAAATCATGGATGCTTTGTAAAATATAAATGAATAAAATTATAGTGAATATGTGAAATGACTATGGAGGGCATCTCACCATTGATCCATAGGAATGTGTTGTCATGGATAGTCGAAGTCTGGACTCATCCAAAACTTAGTGACTGGGTGATGGCTGCGTCTAATTTCCAGGTGTGACATTCAAGTACACACTCTGCCTGGGAACCGCAGAAAGTGAAATTGGAAACAGTCTTGGCCATTTAAAGCCTTTGGAGAAAAACAAAGTGGTCTTGACAACCAATTCATTTACCAGCAATACTCAACGAATGTATTTAAAGCATACAAAAGAGATTTACTTAGATGTAGAAAATGCCTAATCAATTTTCCAATAATTATTTAAAGAGAGTCCACCCATTCTCGACCTCAAATACAAACTTTGAAATTAAAACAAAATATATTTTAAAATAGAAAAATGCATGCTTGCAGGTTTGAAAAGAAAGCATAGATTTATTTACGCAATCATGCATTTGTGACACATTTAATCATTGACCTCGCACATATTCTCATAATAGATTGAAATCGATAAAATGTGGATTTTAAACTATAAAATTATTTTACATATTGACTAAGATTAGAATAGCTCTTGAATGAGTGATTCACAAGATAATAAAATGGGAATTATTTATAATTTTAAAATGCCTTAATATCGGCATATTGCTTTCAACAAAGAAAATAATTACCCGGTCAAAGACTACTCTGGCACACTATCATAATAAAATAAAATATAAAATATTAATCCAAGGATAGAGAGCAAAATTACTGAATACATTAGAACATTTTAAAGGAATACATGATAAAGTAAAGTGAAATGGAAAAACAATTTAAATAGCTATAGCGTATTAATTATAAAATATTAATTATAAAGAATCACAAGAGCTCTTGGGTTAATGTTGGGGTTACCTCTGGAGAAGCATTTGCAGATAGATTGATTGTTTGCAGGTTTTATATGACTCAGCAGCAAAATCTGATATTGTTCATATTTTGGCAGCAGTAGCAGTTTCAAGGTTTTTTATGTGATAGCATTAGATGGTATAGAGCAGTGGCTGGCCATTCCCAAGGGGAAAATAACCTTCTTGCTGGATCTACTCCATCATTTCAAAGCTAGAAATTTTCAAGGTTGGGTGATTCATAGATATTTCAAGTGGTATTGTAGAACATGGTAAGTTTGCAGGCACGTAGCTAGAAAATCTCAGAACAAAATATATTGGAAATCTTGCTAGAATAGAATAATACTAGAATACCAGGAATCTTGCTAAAATAATCTAGAATATTTGCTGGAATATTACTAGAATGAAGAACAAAAGAAAACCCTCCTATATATAGTGAGATTGCACAATACAACTGCCCTGGAGCATTACAAAAATATTCCAAATTCTGCTTACTTATCAGCTGTAATCAATCCTATCCGAATGTTTAAAGGAATTCAACAAAATTTTAATTAATTTCTATTGTTAATTTCCCTGTCGACATTCGGACTACAACTTTGATTTAATTAAAACAAACTTGCTAATTGAAAGAAAAGACCTTAAGTGGACATCTGCATTTCTAGATAAGCTTCTATAACATTATAAAACTATTGTTCCTACCAGCCCTCATTTATTTTAAACAGAAAATATTTGGCTTGATTTTATTAAATCTAAAGGAAAATTATTTTACTTTTTAATTTTCAATATTTGAAACCATTTACCAAACGAATATAAATTTTATTTTAAATCAAACACAAATATTATGACTGTAATATATTTTTGTAAACGGATTCAAACAAAATAATTTTAAATAACAATTTATTATTCTAACATAAGTTTTAAAATAAATATCCCAGTGTGTGTGCAATTACAACCTATAATACCTACTTTTTAAATAAATCTAAATTATGTGAACATACACACAATCCATAACGTTTTATTTATTTGGGCATGAGTTATGCAATTATATATAACACGAGCGTTGTACTCGTGGTTTAAAATTGGGCAGCATTTTCAGCATATAAGCACATTGCAGACACACTACAATACACTGGGGTTTAAACTAAGGTATGATGGTAGGAAAAAGATGAGAAAAGGTGAAACGAAGATCTGCAAAGATCTTACTGTTTCAATATAGTATATGAACATGGATGGTCTGCTCACCAACACGCATTAGCCAGCATGATGAGTTTATTGGCTTTTTACCTCCGAGTTTAAGAATATTTTTTCAATATATACAATCATGACAGACAAAAATAAATCATGGCCCTTATTCCCAGGAGGCTGTAAAGTCACAAACTAAGGCAGCGGTTGGTGGCCGAAGGCAGATTGTGCTAAGAATCCCCTGATTGCAGACTCGGGCTGCCATTTGATGACGACTTTTTATTTAAGTACTTACAACTGCAGATCACTTTCAAGTGAAAGAAGATTGCAAGAGTTAGAAGAAGAACTGTCTTTTATT
Organism: Epiperipatus broadwayi; assembly: GCA_028023455.1. NCBI lineage: Eukaryota > Metazoa > Onychophora > Udeonychophora > Euonychophora > Peripatidae > Epiperipatus > Epiperipatus broadwayi. The sequence goes on from JAQFVV010000003.1 coordinate 10,493,935, forward strand.
AAATGGGACATTATTGGTCTTTGTGAAGTTAGAAGAAAAGGTGAAGAAACAATTGATTTAAAAAGTGGACATATATATATACTCTACTATAAAAACACAAATATTGGAAATACAAGTGGAGTAGGATTCATTATAAATAAAAAGTGTAAGAATAACATTGTGGAGATTGATGGCGTATCAGACAGAGTGGCAAGATTAGTTTTACAACTTAATAGCAGATACCAAATGCAAATAATTCAGGTTTATGCCCCAACAAATTCTCATAGTGATGAAGTTATAGAAGATTTTTATATGGATGTACAAAAGGCTTTTGATAAGAGTAAACAACATTTTAAAATTGTTATGGGAAACTTTAATGCTAGAATTGGTAAACAAATGAAAGATGAAAATGCTGTAGGTAATTTTGGTTATGGTAATAGAAATGAGAGAGGACATAGACTTGTGGAGTTTGCAGAAAAAGAAAAACTTTATATTATGAATTCTTTTTTTGAAAAAAATGTTAAAAGGAAATGGATGTGGAAGCATCCAAATGAAGGTTCAGCAGAATTGGATTATATTTTGACTAACAGAAAATACATATTTCAAGATTGTGATGTTCTTAATAATTTAACACAGGAAGTGATCATCGATTAGTAAAATGTAAGATACATAGACAAGGCAAAACTCTCTCCATACAGTAGTGACACCCTGTGCCAACCAGAGTAATCAATGGATGCCAGAAGGCTTGTGCATAAAATCCTTATATAATGCCTACTCATCCAATATCCCCAGACTAGTTTCTGGCTTGTGGCCTTCATCAGTGAGGAGCTTTGGATCTGAGAGCACTGCACCTAGATCTTAGGATCTAATGCAACTCTCCAGCAACCACTTTTTATCTCTACTTAACTATAAAACTATGAGTATGAAAGTGAAAACACAAAAATGTTTTCAATCTAAGCTCAATAGCTTATATAGTCATATGGGTCTGAACTCAGTTCAGCATCCATACATTTTGGTGTCTTTGGCTCTTTAACAACCATAGCCACCACTATCCTATTAGGTAGGATTGGTGTTAAGCCATTAAGCATCACATGATCACCATCTCATACTGGCACATAATTGTTTATAGACAAGGCAAAACTCTCTCCATACAGTAGTGCCACCCTGTGCCAATCAGAATAATCAATGGATGCCTTGTCTATAAACAATTATGTGGTAGTATGAAATGGTGATCATGTGATGCTTAATGATTTAACACCAATCCAGCCTAATAGGATAGTGGTGGCTATGGTTGTTAAGAGCCAAAGACACCAAAATGTATGGGTGCTGAACTGAGTTCAGACCCATATGATTATATAAGCGGTGATCATGTAATGCTTAATGATTTAACACCAATCCAGCCTAATAGGATAGTGGTGGCTATGGTTGTTAAGAGCCAAAGACACCAAAATGTATGGGTGCTGAACTGAGTTCAGACCCATATGATTATATAAGCTATTGAGCTTAGATTGAAAACATTTTTGTGTTTTCAATTTCATTCTCATAGTTTTATAATTAAGTAGAGATAAAAAGTGGTTACTGGAGGGTTGCATTAGATCCTAAGTTCTAGGTACAGTGCTCTCAGATCCAAAGCTCCTCACTGACGAAGGCCACAAGCCAGAAACTAGTCTGGGGATATTGGATGAGTATGCATTAGATAGGGATTTTATGCACAAGCCTTCTGGCATCCATTGATTACTCTGTTTGGCACAGGGTGGCACTACTGTATAGAGAGAGTTTTGCCTTGTCTATAAACAATTATGTGCTAGTATGAGATGGTGATCATGTGATGTAAGATACATGTTAATGCAAAACTAGAGAGACAAAAATTATTAAGAAAAACAATATTTACAGTTGATATTCCTAATCTTCAGAAACATTCTAATGAACTTCAATTTGAACTTACAAATCGGTTTCAAGTATTAGTAGAGTTTGAACATGATTCAGATTTGAATGACATTAATAGGAAAATAAGTGATATACTTTTAAACAGTACAACAAAGATAGCTGGTAGAAAAAAGCAGCAATTGACCAATAAAATTTTTACCGAGACTAGAGAATTTATGAAAAAAAGAAGAAATATGAGGATATACAACAATGATGCATTAAAAAAGATTGAATATCTAGAAATTTTGTAAAATGGTGTGGAAAAGAGTTGAAAATGATATAAGAAAGTATAATTGTGAACTAGCAAGGAAAGCTGTAGAAGAGAATAAAAGTCTAAAGAGTGTAAAACAACATTTTGGTATTGGTAAGAAATTTATATCTGCAATAAGAAAAAAAGGTGGCATTATTACTAAAAAGAGAGATGACATCATGAAATGTGTAGAAGACTTCTATCAAGAATTATATAGTAATAAAGAACAAGTGCCTTCTATACCTATTACATGTTCTGAATTGCCCAGAATTTTGAATGAGGAAGTGAGACATGCAATTAAATTTATGAAGAAAGGGAAGACTCCAGGTAATGATGGAATTATAATTGATATATTAAAAAAAGTAGGTGAAGAAATAGAATTTTTTTTTAGCAAAGTTATATACCAAATGCCTAAATGATAAAGATGTACCAGATGATTGGAAGAATGCAGTATTAATATTAATATTTAAAAAAGATGATAAAGAAGATATTAGAAATTACAGACCTATCAGTCTTTTATCAGTTTTATACAAATTTTTTTCTAAGATAATCACAACTCGTCTACAGAAAACACTGGATTTCCACCAACCAAGAGAACAAGCTGGATTTAAAAGTGGTTTTAATACAGTAGATCATTTCCAGGTATTGAGAGAATTTATAGAAAGGACAAATGAATATGAGTTGCCATTATGCTTAGGATTTGTAGACTATGAAAAGGCATTCGATTCTATAAACATTTATTCAGTGATTAAAGCATTGGATCATCAAGGTGTAGATCCAGGATATTGTCATATTTTGAAGAATATTTATAAAAATGCAACAGCAACAATTATATTAAATAATGATAGTAGGAAAATCAACATTGGAAAGGGTGTAAGACAGGGTGACTCCATATCTCCAAAACTTTTTACAGCAGTGCTGCAAGAAGTATTTTGTGGATTAAAATTGGAAGCTAAAGGAGTGAAAGTTAATGGAGATTATTTAAGTCATTTAGATTTTGCAGATGATGTAGTTGTTTTGGCAAATAATGCTTTAGAGCTACAGGAAATGTTGCAGAAGTTATCAGATGAAAGTAGGACTAAAGATAAATGTTAAAAAGACTAAAATAATGTTTAATAGATTTTCTCAAAATATGAAAATAAAGATTGATTATGATGAGTTAGAAGAAGTTAACAGTTACAAATACCTTGGTCAGATTATTAATACAGATGGAAATATAATGGATGAAATTAATCATAGCATTAAACTTGGTTGGAGTGCTTTTGGTAGAAATAACTTGATACTAAAAGGAAATATGCCTGTGTGTTTGAAAAGGAAGGTTTTTAATAAATGTGTTTTGCCAGTTCTTACTTATGGATCTGAGACTTGGACGCTTAATAGAAGAGCAATACAGAAACTTTAGACCACTCAAAGAAGTATGGAGAGATGTATGTTGGGAGTAACAAGAAGGGATCGAAAATGCAATGTATGGGTAAGAGAACAAACCTTACTGACCTCATTGAAAAAATTAAAAGACTGAAGTGGAGTTGGGCTGGGCATATTGTTAGAAGAGATGAAAATAGATGGACAATTGAAATTTTAAACTGGATTCCAAGAGATTGTAAAAGACCCAGAAAGAGACCACATGTGAGATGGATGGATGAAATAAGAAAGTGTGCAGGGTGATGTGGAGAAGAGAAGCTAAAGATGGATTGAACTTGTAGAGACCTTCATCCTGAGTGGATTGATAATGGTTGATGATGATGATATATAATATAAATAATGGGATAGAACTTAAGAGAATTCACCCTGATCTTTCCATAAGTATAGTTTCTTATATGGAGCTGAAAAAATGTTATTGCTTCCAATCCTGAATTGATTATGGATGCTATGATATATCAATACTTTAATCTCACAAGGAAATTTGCTAGTTAACTAATTGTTTTTCAGAAGAAATTACCCAACAAGAAAGATCGTAATATATTCTGTATATTTGATTTCCTCAATCATAAAAAAATACTTTTTAAAAGGAACTTATGGATCTAAACTACTGATAAATTAAAAATATTAAACTATGATTATAACGGCCAGAATCTCAGTTCAAAATTATTTTACTGTGAAAATTGACTTCAACAGAAAAATAAAAACTCTTACAATAACTTTTATAAATAAGAATAATTAAAAATATTTTCTGTCATGTATGTTCACTATTCTATTATGTTTATGTAAATATAATAACAGTTATATTATTTTTATACTTTTTTGTTAATTAAAATTATTATTATAATTAATAATCTTGTTGCTCACATATGTTTTTATCCAAATTACAAGTAGACTATTTACATTGACTTATAATATTATCACAAATATGGAGAGTATTAATGATCAGGAAACATGGCTGAATCTTCATAAAGGTTTGTCCTTAATGTAGGTCCAGTCTGATCATTATCTATGATTATTATTAAATTAGTTAATTAAAAAAAAAATTATAACTCCACCATGTATGCAGTCACCTGCTTTATGATTTTTCTTGGACTGAATTAATTCATTAACATTTTCATTTTATTTTATTTTAACAATTACCATTGTTAGTAGTGTGTTGCACAACATTTACTATTACAATATCTAATATGCCATTGCCGGTTTTACAAAAATCAGTGCTAATTTTAAAACCAGTATCATTTGTTTATGCTGTTTATATTTTGTATTTCTTTTTTGTCTATACTTGAATTGAATATATTAATTAATTATATAAAACAGTATAAAAATTATTTATCTGAAAATGTTAAAGATAAATATGCAAATACATATGTAATAGTTTTGAAACAACAATAAATGTAAGAAATTTTAATAATATTATGTAGTTAAATTAATACATTATGTTTATATACATGCTTTAACAGCAGATTGAAGATTCTTGCTGTTAATACATCAAGAATCTTCAATCTATTGACAAGATAACCTTATTTATAAGAGAAATAAATGTTTGCCTTCTTGGTATTGATAAGTGTCGGCTGATTTCACGTGATTTATAAACCAATCTAGCTTTGAGCAAAATCAGCTTTATATGTATACCTGTATAGTAGAAGATATTGGCAAGAGTTCTACTAAATAATTCTATATCTAGTTTTTTAGACTTATATAAAAAATTATGTTATAATAAATCAAATTCTTATCAAGAAAATTTCAGTTGTCAATAAACCAACCTAGATAATTGCAATTATTATAGGCCTATATGACTACTAAAATTACCTTCCCCCCTCAAAAAATAATTTATTGCTAACAATGTTTTATTTACATTTAAATTTTTTTTCGTTTTTTCTAAACAAAAATTGAATTTAATATTTTTACTGAATTATTTTACAGTCACTGAAATAAAGGATTTGCAACTTTAATTTTTAAAATACAGATTTTGTATGTTTACTTGTAGATTTAGGATGTATGCAGTTTTATATTAAAATATTGCTTAGATTCATTAGACTTTTTAATCTCTCATTTTGATTGCAATCTATTTTATTAAGGAGATGTAACTTATTATAAACTTTATTATATATTCTGTAGACTTTGACTGTGATCCTGGGTCTTTGCAAAAATATTTCCAATTGTGTAGCCTGACATGGCTATGCATACATAGTTATAAATAACTAGTATGTCTAACACATGCTAGTTGTTGAAGAAGTATTAACAGAAGAATGGGATAGCTCATGCTACAATATTAATTATTACACGACATGTTTCTACACCATTTATTTATAAATATATAGCGCATCATGAAAGGTTATGTATGTTAATTTTTATTTATATGAAAAAAAATATGAATATATAAATGACTATTGCAGTTATAATTATATAATATGTTTTTAAGATGAGTTGATTGTTAAAAAAAATACATAATATGAGAGATCAGTATTTTTACATTCAAGCGAATGCACAGTATGTGTGATAATTAAAGCAATTGGTAAAAATATTTAATATATTTAATCTTCCATGAAAATTTTTCTTATGTTTATTCTTGCATACTCAGTTGTAAGAAAAAATTGATGAGATCATTGCTTTGATCTCCAATATAATTAGTGTTGACTAAATATGTGCTATGTGAAATGAAGGACAATAATTCAAAAACCAATTCTAGAAATGTTATTGCTCTGATATCTATGGTTCGTTTTCCATTGATTTTTCAAGTTTATAGATTTTGAATTAGGAATGAACAGAAAGATGTTACTGATTAAACATATGAGGAGTTATAGTTTACTTCGGTTTAGTGTCGCAATTTTCTCTCTTTTTGAAGACTATCTTGTCTTAAAATTATTTTGAAATTCTTAAAAACATTATGAATGTATAGAAACGTAAATATTGATTTGGAAGGTTTAAACTTTTTTATAATAAATATTAGTATTTACTTTAACAATAATCGGCAAAAACATGGTTCAATTTTTATATACGGTTAATTGCTGTATTTGAAAATTATTATTTTTTAAATTTATTTAACAAAATATTTATTGCTAAAATTGATTGAATTACATTATTACACCTGAAAGGCCTCATTGTATATTGGCTAGGTAAATTCTTGGGCTCAGAATCTATGTTAGGATTACACTTCTCCTACCAATGGTGACTATTGTTTTATGATCAGCTAGTTCTCATTATGACCAGCTAATTCACATTAAAATAGGAACTTTAATTTTTAACAAAAAATATCTAGATATTAATTTTCTGGCCACAACTTTGGTAAGCCTATTTCACTTGACAAATAGCCAATAGTCTCTCTGTGATAATTAACAATCACTCATAAATGAGTATTGTCATTCCAACTACTAAAAAAAATGAGAGAGAGAAAAAAGTACCCTAGTAAATGAATTTTGCAATGACTAACAAACCAATCTATGAACCACAAATACAGCTTTATATATAATGTAGTGATCCATTTTTCTATTTTCTTAATATTTTACCATATTGCTTAATTTCTTCAGGAAAAACTTTTCTTTCTGATATACTTCAATACCATGTCTAATTATAGCTCTTCAGTGTATTCTATTTGCTGTCATGTCTTCCCAACATAAACAAATGACATTGCACTTATTTAGAATATCTTTAAAATAATTCTTATAATGTGGTTGGGGTCTACCTCTCACAAAAAAATCATATTCAAGTTCACCATAAAACATCTTTTTAGGACGTCTTGCAATATTCATTTGTTTTACATGATCAATTTAAAGGTGTGACTTTACAATAGTGGATTCTGCACATTGGAGAATGCATTGCTTAGTTTTATGATCTTGTCATTGTATTTTTAAAATTTTATGAAACATTATTAAATAAGACTTTAATGCTTTTATATTGTACCAATAGGACAAGTCTCACTTCTATACAATAAATTAGCTATAATAACTCTGTATGCAGCTAATTTAGTTGCAATAGTAATTTTGCTATGGTGAAATACTCTAACTTTTAACTTGTTAAAAGCAACAGCAGAACTGGAATTTGTGTTGTACCTCCACCTCTAAATCTTCCTTCTATTTACAAAATCATCAAGATATTTAAAGTAGTTCATATGCTCAAGTTGATAAAAATCCAAGCTAAAAATTGCTGAGGATTTTTTTTTTTGTCACTGGCTGATAAAGAAGAGTTTTTTTTTTTTTAAAAAAAAAAAAAAAAACTGTAAATCTAGAATCCAAGAAAAAGTTCTTGCTTTCATTTTTAATTGATTCAAATTAAAATTCCATCAAATCTGTATCATATTTTGATCCATTTTTGATTAAGCTACCTATAAACAATTCCAAATACCACTATCATAAAAATTGAAAACTATATTAGAGAAAGTATTCAATTTTGTTTAACATCAGTTTTTATTTAAAATGCCTTATATTTTTCACCTGTAATAATAACACTTTCTCTCATTTCATCATATACATGTTGTGTAAAGTGATGAAATTTTGGTAAACAACCAATTAATATCAAACAGTGCCATAGACTCATCCTATTAACTGAATCAAATGCCTTGACCACATCAGGAAAAGCAATATATAAATCACTCCTTCATTTTCAACACTTCTTGCATTTATCTGGCAATAAAAATCGTATCTGTAGTGTTTGTTGATTATCTAAAACCACAATGAATATCTGGTAACCATTGGAAGCAACCTATTCAACAAAATTCTAAAAGCATCTTTGCTATAGTGAATAATAATATTCCACAATAATTGTTGTAAAATTATCTATTTTCTTTGTTTTTTAAAATTGGAATAATAAAAGCATTCTTACTGATGGCACATAACACCATCATATTTTAAAACTCCTCCAGATATTTCAAGAGGACTTGCAATCTTTTAATTTTTTAAATTACAAGGAACTCTACTGCCTTCACTAATATCTTCATTCAAATTGTAATGAGTAGATAAAGAGGATAAATATATCAGTAAGTTTTCTCTCCATCTGTATTCTTAGCTATTTAAAAAAATTTCAAATTGTGAACATGGCAAGTCAGTTTACTAAATATTATAATTTTTTCTTAATGGAAAATGTTGATTATGTGTGAAAACTATTGTCCTAAAAAGAGTGTGATGATTAAATATTATTCTAAGCAAGAGTTGGTATAATGTCTTATATGAGATAACAAGTTTATTAATGCTAGATATTAGCATGCTCATTATTTTAGTTTATAATTACAAGATTATCAAGTTAAGTTACATGATGTATGACTTGATGTGCATGATAGGGTATGATTATCTCATTCTATTTACTGTTGGTAAGTTTAACAGTAGTAAATTTAAATTTGCATTTAATTTGTGAAGTATTGTAATTTATAATAATAGATGTAATTTTATTTAATAAATATTTGTTTTTAACCATATTGTGCATGAAAAGGATAGTCATAAATTCCTGAAATTTTCTATGCATCAATACAATGAAGCCTATTGTCCAAAACAGCCTTCTTGTCTCCACTGAAAATATTGTAAACTCTCTATTTAGAGTCTACCTTTCCTTTTATATAAAAATCTCATTCATAAAAATATTACTCTTCTCTGAAATCTCTATTTTTTACCACTATCAAATTTATTTCCTTATTCAATTAAAAAAAAAACAAGGCAATTTTCTAATAACTAAGCTGGTGTAGGATAAGACAGTGGTAGAAATTAGGATAAAAACACACCAAATATAATGGTCTTTCATTACATTATATCCTTATATTTTACCATCAGAGAACAATAAATGAAATAATCAAGCTTTTCAATAATTAATATTTAAAACTATATTCCAGATACTTCCATGAATACATCACCATTCATTAAAAACAATATCAAAAAATAAGTTGACAGCATTTTCAAATTCCAATTTATACTGTTTTTTTAAATACGGTTAAATTCTGGCCAGTCTACAAAGTAACAAAGAAATCTGAAGTAGCAAATAAACCCCAATTTATTCTTTAAATTGATAGAAGGTATATAATCAGCTTTTTTTAATAAAAATAATCTTAAAGAGAATAAGGTGTTTATATATATATACTTATCCTACTTTAATTTTCTTAAGTAGCTTCTGTATACTATGCATAGGGTTTTTTGCCAAACATTATAATTATTCTTATTTAAATCTTTTTTACCCCATGGTTTTTTAGATATCATTTTTGTTTCAATCTGACATCAAAAAACTACAATCTCTTTTCCTTAACAAAGTAGGCAGTTAAAAACAATGACCAAATGCCTTACATTAGCATACTACTGTAAATATCGGACTGATTATGTAGTAGTCTGTAACTTAAAAATATTTTTTTGTCTATTTTTATTACTGTTGGTTTTATTTTCATTCTTATTTTATGATTTATGGTTATAATATATTTTTATCTTATGTAGTCACTTATTAATGTAACTTTAAAATAATCTTAGATCTTTTATATATATATATATAATTCAATTCATATTTATATAACTGTACCATTTTTAGGTATTCTTGCGGTTTTATATACTTTTATATTTTCCATTTACAAACTGTGCTTCCTTTTTTTAATTCAACAAGAAATAATTATTAGAAAAACTCGACTATAATTCCTGGTTAATCTACCAGTAAGCATTCGACATATATATATATTGTAGCGGTCAGAATTGTATGTTCATTTAACAAGGTTTAGAATCTAAGCAAAAGTACCCTAAATCCACTCATGCTCGAGATACACAGGTCAGGAGCAATCATGAATTCTGCCCTATTTGCTCTTCTCTAAAACTATAACATTATAAACAACACTTCTGATGATAACATGAAATTTTATTCATTCTGGTCCCAGAGACACAGCAGAGAAACACGAGATCTATAGGGTAATTAATGTAAATAAATAATATCAAATCTTGGCTCAATCAAATATCTTATGTGAAGGGACAATTAATAAATTTTAAATGAATTGCACACAGCTAGCATTGCAAAAGAAACATGAATTTTAAAATAGTATCCATCCAGAATGAGCAAGAACAGAACAATCCAGAGATAAATATCTATTTGAAGTAATCAGTTATAACTTCTAAATATTACTAACACTATTATAAATATTTAATGGAATTCAATGAGTGAGAGTCATTAAGACACAACGCATGAGTAATTATTAAAACATATTAATTTAATAAATATAAACAATTTAATTTACATTAGAAAACGTAGCACAGATTTAATGCGGTTATCATTTTGCATATAAGCAACTGATTTAGTATGCTAATGAGTTATAGTATAATAATAAATTAACGATATCAATGTGGTGATCATTACTTTAAGTAATGATAAGAACGTTTACCAATTCATATCTAAAGAGAGGTTTACTCTTGATATGATAGTTGATAATTTATCGTTTATGAGCATATCTGGGCCTGTACAAATGAGGAATGGGTTAGCCTAAATTAGCTTTACTGTGACAATTTTAAAATATTCGACTAATTATAAAATGAGTGGTTTACAAACATCACTGTAAAATGAGTGGTTTACAAACATCACTGCGCCACGTCTTATAAATAATATGAGAACTACCCATAAAAGAACTGGCAGTGCTAACTATAATGACAGCGTTTAAAATGGAGAAGATGTCAGTCTTTGGACTGAAAAACTTTATCATATATATGATTCCTCTTGTATTTATCACAAGGCGGTATTCGAAAATATGAGTGGTAAGGATTCCATGGTACGCCCTCCGACGTGTCACATGCATAGCCTTAATACTCTAATGTTTATCCTGAGATCGGTTCTACCAAACCTCACTCCTAGACGAGTTACGTGAAGAAAATCCGGAGTTCGGATGATAAATATGATAAAGCAAAATATAAATACTTTAAAATGCTATCGTAAGTAAGCTACGCGAATATGGCTTAAGTCTTAAATGACTAATGAAATAATTTAAGCTTAAATAAAGCAATAATATCATGCGTAACGCCATGATAAAATAATAACCCACTCAGCATCGTACGTATAACTTTAATAAATTTAGGATGTCGAATATAGAAGAGGGAAAATATTATTTCCTATTTAACAAGTCCAAGTATTTTAAACGACAATATATTATAATTAATTTAACTCTTAATGGCGTATAAGTAATAAATAGTTATTAAAATATATTAATAATCAAATTTATTAAAAGAACATAAATTGCATTTAAATATCGATAGTGATATGATTTTTAAATGATCTGCCATTAAGCATAATTTCAAAATATTTAACCGAGCGAACAGCGTTCAATAAGAAATTTTACGTTTAACTATTTAAATATTCCAAAAATATCAGAATGATGATTGAAAATAATATAAGTTCGCTAGATTAAAACATTAGCATACTAAAACCAATTTAATAAGATATATATTTAAAATAAGTTTTGCCGCATGAAATAAAATAATTAGAGTGTGAAACTTTAAAAGCTAATGATAGATTTAAAGTACATAATTCTGTGCTTAGCGTTTCAAAGAACAAGTTTAAAACTTAAGAGAGAAAATCACAAATTTAACGATAATTAAGTTTATAATCAGTTATAAAATAAATAAAGATTACATTCTGATTACAATTAAAATTTAAGAAAGAAATGAAGTGAGGAGAATTAAAAGTTCATTCTTCGGCAAAACGGATTACCTTTAGAAATTATGGTGGCCACTTATAATAACGTATACAAAGTTTAGCAAGGCACAATATTAATAAAATAATGGTAGGCATCTTCCAACATTCTTTACAATTGAACATAACAGTTCTCAAGTAGCGATGGCATAGCAGGGAGGCAGAACAAAGGCGATTTAAGATCAGGGAGGCAAATTCCTTTTACTCACAGTCCATTTTGTTACCAATCTCTACACAAATACCAGAGAGAAGAGTGATTTGAACTCATTTTGCGTGTTCCTAGAACTTCTGCTCCTCCTATACTTGAAATTTAGCAATATTGGAAGATGTAAACAATACGTTCCAGAAAGCAGATTATTTAAACGTATTTTTAAAATTGCAAATAACTTTAAAATATGATTTTTGGTTTGACTTGAAATGAGAATGACATTTTTAAATTGTAATAATACTTTTTAGAATTTCTGGCATTGCTTTAGCTCTACATTAATTGTATTTATTTTTATATTTTTTTTTTTTTTTTTTTTTTTTATTTTTGTTGGTTGTTGAGGAGTTTTTTTTATTGTCATAAATTTTTTATTTTTTTTTAATTATTATTTTTTATAAATGTGTGTTTTTTTTTTTTTTTTTTTTTTTTTTTTGGTGTCCTGTTTTTTTTTCTCCCCACTGGGGGGGCGCCGCCCCCCCAAAACCGGGGGGGGGGGGGAGGGTGGTGGGGGGAGATGTTTATAATTTTTTATCACAACCGCTATTTATTATTGAGTTGGTGGGAGTGGTTGGTACCCTCTTTTTGTGTATTTTTTATAAAAACTACCAAAAAAAAGTAATTTCATGGTAAAATGGGTTTGTTTTTTAATTACTGTAATACATATACGCACATACACAATTATCTAAGTGAAGGGAATTTACAAGCTTGAAAATAAAATATACTTAAGCTAAAATAATAATTCAACTGGTTACACATAACCTTTTCTTAAATAAACAGGGTGGAAGTGATATGTGTATATGTGTGTGCTTAACATTCCTGGATGACCAAATAAACATATAAACAGGTTCAAACCCTACTTTAAAGGTATGTAATGTCATCAGGCAGTGAAGTTAAATATGTACTACAGAGTTGCCAATTCAATATATATATATATGTGCCCTTTTCTATAGGTCAGTAATAGTTCATAACAGTCAATTACTAAAAATTTTAAATTTTAGAATATGTTATTTTAATATGTTAATTATATTTTGTCAATTATGTTATAAAGTACAATTTGAAGCTAAGAAAATAAGTAGTATATAAAATTATAGCGAATCATTTAAAAGTAGTTAACTAAAGCTTAAAATATTGTTGCATATGGTTGTAAAAGCTGGCCATATTAAATAACTCAGCTATAAATATTTAAAAGTATGTTTAATAAGCTCAATTTTAATAGTCTTAAATGTATAGATAAATAAATGTTACACAGTATTTAAATTTATAAACTATGTTTAATAATCAAAATTAATATCGTATATTTTAAAAATTAGTTTTGTGATGGTGAAGATTATATCTAATTCTATATTTTCTAAATTGTTCTTCCAAATTTTATAATTATATTATGTAATATAATAAGTGTATCAATTTTACAAATCTGGGCAGAGAAATAGATTAAAAATCGTCTGTCAAAGTTATTGATCATGTGACTTGTATATTACATACTTTCACACACTGCTTGTTTGAATTAATAACAAAGTTTAAAATATTTTAAAATTTATATTATAGAATAGGATAGAATTATTGCCTATCATAAAAACAAATAATAATAAATATTAAGTTAACTATTGTATGTAATGTTTTAAATAATGTAATAAAGATGAATACAGTTAATAAAAAAAATTAAATATTTTGTTTAAATAAAACTAGATGAATTGAATATTAAGAATGGAATAAGTTATTAAAATTATTTTAAAAGTTATTTTAAATGATTAAATAATTTTGATAAAGTAATAATTGATTTAAAAGTGATGTTTTAAATAATATTTACGTCATAATTTCTATTTTGAAATTCAATTCTGTAAAAAAATTGAAAATATGTAAATTTCTTCTCAAGCTAAAAGTAAGAATTAACCAATAGGATAAGGTATTCTTACAGACTATAAATATGAATTGCACAGGGGGTATCAAGGGAGATTATAATGTATTGAAACCAGAGAAAGGTATATTAGCAGCTATCAAAGAGATAGTATTTTAAATTTTTATTTAGTCAATTTTTAATACTTTCTTATAGTTTTATTTGCAGAAACTAATTGATAATTTTTAAGAAGTATTTTGCAAAAGAGAGTTTAAAAAAATAATATATTTAGAAACTTCGTGAAAATGGTTTGCTAGTTTTTTAAAGTACTTGCCAGGATTATTTTATCTGAAATTTGACCTAAACTTCACATTGAAAAGATGGATATACTGTGGAATAAAATGGATATAAATTCTAATAATATAAAAATGTTTTTGGAATATTTTGATACAGCTTTATTAATGCTTCACCGGAGAACTGTTCTAGTGCATAAAACCCTCAGTTCGGACATTATACGGAGTCAAAAAAAAATGTATTGAGACGTATTATTTATAAGTTTATCCAAGATTTATTTTTTAAAAAAATAGTAATAAGACAATTATATCTTATGAGTCGTTTTATATAATATTATATCAAAAGGAGTAAAATGTTATATCCTTTCTGAAGGTAACATTTTTTAAAAAAATATATTTTCAAGAGTTAAAGAAAGAACTCAGGAGAATATGTTACTGAAGCGTTTTTTTGATATTAAAACCTCCAGTCTTAGAATTGTTTAAAATGTATTTAGAAAAGATTTGTTTAAAAGTACTTAAAGTTTTTTTTTTTTAAAGTGATTTATATAAAATTACCAAATGAAAGTTTAAATTTATTAAGGATGGAAACTTATATAAAAAAAAGTGAACACATAGTTGAATAAAAAATGGATCCATGGAAATATTATAAAAAAAAGTTTACTGAATATTTTTAAAGTTAAATTAGATGGAGGATGCATTGGATATGCCACATAGAACATTGGCAGAGAATATTGAAGAAATTTCATGGGATTAATTAATATTATGATTTAATAATTATCGTCCTAAATACTAAAACCAAGGATTATTTTCTATAAGTTTTACTAAATGGATTAATATTTATTTTTATTTTTAAACTTTAATGCGCTTAGAGGAGAACATTTTAAAACTCTAGAGAAAATAATAAACATTTTGGACTTATCAGGAACTATTGTCAAGAAAATATGTAATTATAGTTTTGATTCCTTTTATTTTATTAACCTAGTTTAAATCTAAATTTTTTTTATAAGATTAGGAAAACATAAAACATTAATTTTTTGATGATATAAAATTTTATAATGGAATAATCTAATAATTTAGATAAGAATATATTTTAAAATAAAGTGTATGAATGTATATTTCTTTGTGTTTGCAATGATCAGTATCTAGTGGATGAAGAAGCCTACTGAATATGATGACCAGATAAAGATTATTTTGGTAATAATAATGACTATTAATAATTTATAATGTATATTTTTTGTTCTCTTTTGATCATCTATGAATTGTAAGAATGAAGTGTAAAAGTTTTTTTTTTTTTAATTATATGTAACGCAGTTTATACAACATTTTTAAAAAACATTATGAGATAGGATTGATTTGAAAATATGCATACAATGATTTTTTTTATATATTAGTGATATAATCCAACATAATAACAAATAATTATGTGATTCTTTTAAATTTTTCATGTTAGGATATTCAAATATTGTCTAGTTAGATTGTATATGATTAAACATACAGAATGATGAAGTAGACAAACTTTTCTTATGGAACAGCTAGATTGTTTTAAAATTATCAGTGAATTTTATTTATTGTTTTGTAAATGCAGATAGTTATTTATCGATGTAAGATGTAGAAAATCTTGAAAAATAATGTTGAGATAGTGGCTTGGAAGTACTTAGTGAACAGGAAAACAAGATGATGTTTTTTAAGAAATAGGATATGATAAGGAATAGAAATAATAGTTAGTCTTTATGTGGATATCAGCATAGTTAACAAAGCCCTATGACTGGTACACATTTTATTTGGACAGTGTTTTATATTTCTTTAAATGTTTGATGTTCTAATAAAGCTGAAAAATAGCTTTAACATCGTTCATGTATTAGAGGTTATTAGACAGGAAAAGGTCATTCCTCTATTTTCTTGTAATGCACTGTACCATGATTTTTGAGATATATTATAAGTGATACTCTAGCTTTCTTTCTTAAATCCTATACATCTGTTTCACTATCTTTATTTCATGTAACTGCATCGTTTCAGTAAGATATGTTTAAAAGAAATAATAAATAATTTAGAACTTAGGTTATGCTATCGTTTTGTATAAGATTGGTTTATTTGCTTATAAGGAACAGAATTTTATAACTTAAAATTGAAGGTCCAATATATCCTAAGAAAAGAAAGGAATCATAGAATATATTTTTGAATTTATTTCGGAAATGAAATATAAATTTTGGAATAGAGTATCTAAACAAGATATTTTCTTTAAAATATTAATTATTTTTAAATGCTTTATTATTATTTTTAAGAGAAAAATAAGTATTGCATATTTTTAAAATACAATAGTACAATGTAAATTATATAAACAATATGCATAGTATATTTTTTTTTGTTTATTGAATAACAGGAATATATTGATTATTACACTTACATTATTCTAAAGTAAGGCTAAATAAGAATATATTATGATTAGTAAACATCGTGTGATAAAACACTAAAATCTAGTACTGAATTTTGGATGAATATTTTATATAACATCTTTGGCTTTGCAAGATGATTTTTTTTTTAATATTTTGAGAAATCCATACTCATTATAAAGTTAATTTTGTTTTCTGTAGAATGTTTTCTTATGAATGTTTTTTTAAGAATAAGCTAGTTTTAATAATATTAAGGATGAAATATTTTGTTAATAAAATAAGTAAATATATTTGTAATAAGTTAACCATACCGAGAAACCAAATGGTAACATTTTTATTTTATCTTAAGTCTAAATAAAGATATAACTAAAATATAAATTATTTTTTTTATAACCTAGTAGATAAAAATGTAAGAATAAAATAAGGATATCCATTGTAAATAGTGTACATAAATTGTTTATTTTATTTGTTGTTGTTAATAAACTTTGTTAAAATTTGTTTTTCAAAATTTTTGTGTCTTGATTGTTTATTTCTCCACTTCACTGCATGAAATCACAATATATTCATAACAATTGAAACAAATATATAATTTTGCACAAAAAGATAAATAGAGAATTATGTTTAAGAATTTAAATATTTTATTGGTATTCTTTTAATTAAATAATCATAATTTTATATTATTTTATTGGTCATAAATCAGTTATCACAATAGTATATTGAATTATATGCTATCAGTTGCCACACACCCTTTGTCTATCAGATTATCATATGTTACCACATATTTATTATATTATTACATGAAGATAAAAGATTATATAAAATTTATTTTATTATTTTATTATGGTAATAAAAATATAACAAAAGAAAAAGATATCCTGTAGTAGTTAAACAATGAAGAATATTATTATTATTATTATTATTATTATTATTATTATTATTATTATTATTATTTATTATTAGTTTCAGTGTAGTAGATTATGACATAAAATCCCTTCTCATATTTTACTACCATATTTTTATTAACTTAGAATAAACTTTACCAACCTGAGATTTTTATTGAGCTAGATTTTTATAAATAGAAGATTAAGATGTAATTATTAACTTAATCTTAGTGAGTAGAAGTTATTAAAGTCATAAGAATACTATGAGTTTGTTATTTGAAATAGTAATAAGGGGGGATAGTGTTCTTATGCCATTGAGGTAGTATTCTGTGGGATATTGGCTCAATATAATCTATCTTGTCACCTGTATTTTCACTTCAAGTCTCATGAAAATATTAAATATTTATTTAATTTATTTTTATAAACTTATTCATATTTTAAATTTGAGCTAGTGAAACATTTTAATTTTAATGCTGAATATTTTATTTATTAATTATTAACTGAGCTAGAACCCGTTTTATTTTATATCATATACTATTCTGAAGTGAGTATGCACAAGACCAGGTTAGAATATATATATATATATATATATATATGATGTGAAGCAGTCGACCTGATACTCAAATCAAGCGTCACAGTTCAGTCAGAATATCCCACCACCAAACCATATTTAAACTCCATCCTTAAGCATATATACATATTTACTAATACATATTTTTTCTTCTTGCTTAACTATTAAAATAATTGATGTAGATATATAGATATCTTAATGTGACTAATTTTAATAAATAAATATTTGATTTGATTTTAATTTGTATACGTGCGTAATGAATATGTACATATTATCAGTGAGGAGAGATTACTTTTAAAACATAATTTCGAATAAAAATGTATATTATTAGTGTATATTTTTAAAATTATATATAATTTGATATTTATTTTAATCATGGTGGTCAGAAAATGATGCAATCCTTCTAAGATTCTCAAAGGTAATTAAGACAATTTACCGGAAACCTATTAGTCCGAATTAAAATGTCATAATTTTATAACAGTAAAGTAAGAATCCACTACTGGAAATTTTATCCACTTTCAAATTTGTTTTAAAATCATAGACTATATTTTAAAACAATCATTTGAGAAATTCTAACAGAATTGCATTTTCTAAAATTTACTTAGACAAAAGGTGCATCCGGTCAGCAGATTCCAGATCTACTAAGTGCATAAAGTGTCTCAGGTCTAGCAGTTAAGTGCTTTCCAACATTATCAGAAAATTTGTATAAATACTGCTAGATTTGAATCCAGAGAGAAGCATAATATCCTAACAGCAATGGCAGATCTAATCCGCACTCATGGTAATAACAATATAATGTATCATGAGTAGAGGAAATTTCACCTTTCTCTCCATTCAAACATGTTCTTTCCCACAATCACAACTCTGGATCCTGTACCCATGAACTTTAAAATGCTTAGAGACTGAATAATTAAATGCTACCCATCTGACTGACCAAATCTAGATCTAGTTCACCAAATCCCAAAGGACACAAAATCATCAAGGACGACCACTATTTTTATCAAGATAAAAGAACTTTAGCTACTACCTAATGTATAAATTTTTTAAACTCAGCCTTCTGTAATAATAACCCTGTCTATAACTTAAGATATCGTTCTATTAGATAATTAATATTATCTAAAATGATTTATAATTTACTTACTTCTAGTTTATATGTACCTCTATATAACTTTAATTTCCTTTTTATCATTGAGCCTCTATTAAATCTGTTTTTTTTTCACTTTCATGCGGCAATAATCTTTTTAACTTTTAATATCATATTTTTAAATATGCCAATAATTCCTCAAGTTCACTAGTATGTAATTTCTCTTTTATTTTTCCCTCCCTACTTTATGGGATGGCTAGATTAAGTTTAATTATAAACAAGTCTTATTTTTATCTTAGCAAATGCTTGCAAATTTGGGGAAAAACAAATTAATTATTTCATAATGTTATTGAAGAAAAACAGAGCAGAAATCTGTTTTTCTAAGAAATGGGTTTTTTTTTTATTTTATTTAAATAATAAAGTGCTCATCCTAAAAATTCAAATTTATTATGTGAAATCAAATCTATTTATTCTCAAATTCATCACCACCACCCCATTCGTATATGTATAATTATGTTTATTCTAATGACAGCATTTATAACCGAATTCTTATACTTATTTAACATTGTGGGAAGTGTATAGATAAATTAAAGTAAGGGGGAAATGATCCATTACTGTTTAGTAATTAAATCATACCATTACACAGGATATTCCATAATGTATGGGCAGTAACTAAGTAAATATTCTTTAAAGTTATATGTGTTATTCCAAGTGTTGCATGCATACAGGCCTCATCATTCACTTATATATATATTTGTGCTTCTCTACCCGGGCGTATCGGAAAGCCGAACCCCATCTCATATCTCCAAGTCCAAGAACCAGGCTCTTAACCCCCTTGGGGACTTATTTGGTCACTTAAGCTGGCTTTATATGGGAGCACTCTGGGAAAAATCCCAACCCATTAAACAAACAGCCAACTGCTCTTTGTTTGTGAACCGATTCTGCCAAAGTTTGCAGACATATATTGGTTTATTTCTTCAATGAATTCTCAGAAGCATCTGCAAGGATCCATGATTGGATCACATAAGTATGTTGCCATGTGTGCACCGCCTTCCTGTTATATTTCTAGATAAAACCTATGAATATCCATAAGCCGTAATGTTATGACTCTACTAACCAGATCTATTTATTATATTTATTAATATTTTCAGATGCGCATCTTTTGTGATGGCATTATATATTTGTTAACGAGCTATCCCACACATGTTTCTCACTCAGCAAAAACTGAAATCCTTTCATCTATTAATAAAATGTATTTTTGTACTAAAAATTAATGTTACCATCATAAAATAATGTTTGTAAGCTAAATCAGTTAAATGCTATATTTTGTTATTTTCTTGGGGTGGATTGGTATCTCACAGATATATTTCCTCATAGTGCTAAATCATATTGTTCATCAGTATATTTATTTATTATTGGCATATGAGATAGCCACAATAATAAATCAAATAAAGTAATCAATCAAATCTGTCATCTTCTAAGTTATAAATAAATGTCATGATTTACCTGTTACCATCTAAATGTAATTCAAACTATATGTGCTTTAAGAGGCCATTGATTAATAAAATAATAAAATAAATATTTATTCATATTTCTTTAAATTAATAAATCTAATATATATATATCATAAACGTACAGAATCATTGTTTTCTTTTATTTAAATATTAATATCTTAGTTATTAAATTATGCTTGCTCTGACTAGATGATCTTCTGCTAATCTTATAGATATAATTAATATGAAAGGTCACGACCTTTAAATGAGTAAAACTTATATTTCATGCTAAAATATCTGTCATATAATTTTAAATTAGAGTTGTTTTGTGTCTCCGCTTTGCGATGCCGGCGGAGAGAGATAAATTAGATTGGTATCATCAGGATTGTTGCTCATAAGTTAGTAGATCTGGAAAATAGGCAAATAGGGCAGAGTTCATGAGTGTTCCTGATTTATGTATCTTGCGCATGATTAGACTCGAGGTACTTTTGCCTAGATTCTAGATCTTGTTATATGAACAAACATAACTGACCAGTACAGATGTCAGAGATAGTGGCAGTTTTTTTATTTGTTATTTCTGGCACCAGTGATTAATGGATGGTGTCTGAAAAGCACTTACAATGTAGTTAATTAATGGAGAGTAAAATGTCCTAATACTTGCATCAGTTTTGATTTATGGAGATTTATTTATTAATCAAATGAAACTCTAAAAGAAAGATTGCTAGCTGGCACTTAATATAAATAAGCAAAGATTAGAGTTATAAATTTATTTTAATTTTATCCTATGACAGATTTTTAGCATTAACATATAACACATCCCTATATAAGGTATTGTTACAAATAACTCGTCAATATCTAAAAGTTATAAATAAACATATTAATTCTTGAATATTAAATTGATTCTAAAGTCCTTCTTAATATTAAATACTAGCTCAGTTCATGTATTAAGAGTTTGTCTATTTTAGTTAAACAAATTATAAAATGAATATACAGTTCTTATTTATCTTACCAGAACTTTCTGTGGATATTTACTAGTACTAGATGTTGGTGTACCATTGCATGGAAATTCTTTCTGTGAGATCTATTCTGTACGGTTGGAATAGGGTTTTCTTCTTGTTTGGGGTCTGATCCTTAAGTAGGCATGCATCAGAATTAAAACATATTGACTTTAAGTGAGGAAGGAAGCATAGGGGACTGTCCCTTTAGCAATGCATTTGATTAAGATCAAGTTCATAGGCAATGACAAACACGCAGCAATACATTTTCCTATGGCTTTCTAATGATAAATATGCACTTTCTTTTTTCAGGATCCTCCAAATAATTTTATTCAGCAATGCAAAAAGAAAACTTATTCAAAAATAGCATAAGAATAAGATAAGAACACTGTCTGTGGATCACCCCTTCCTTTTATATCACCTAAGTCTGAGTCCACCACACAGGTCTTGTTTACACCTTTTCTTTTTTATCTTGTTCAGATTTAACTTCCTCCAACTTTCTTTTTTTTCTATCATTAATTTTCACATTTTTTTATTTACCAAGTTCATCTTGACAATCAGTTTTGATCGGCCATCTTTAATTAAAGGGGAACAAATGTCATACCTCACATTTTCTTTTAATTACAGTTAATTGCATTGTGATTTTATTTTTATCAAAAATTAAAATCTATAAGTACTTTTTTCCTTTCCCTAAGATAGTTACATAAAATAATACCTATTGTTTATTAAATAAAAAATTCTAATTTCATATTAAATTATATTTTTAAATTTTTTTTTTAATCTTTTTTTAAATTAATGCCATATGCATGTTGTACCCGCAATAATGTTCTAATATGTGCACAGTTGAGTGAAAGAATAAAATAAGTGTTTCAGGTGATTTTATTCTAAAAAAAATAAATCAAAATACATTATTTTATTTCAGTTATGTGCTTTCTACTGAGCTTATTAGTACTAACTTATTTGATTTATAGAAGACTATTACCTCAGGCTCACTATATTTACTGGTCTTATAAGCTCAGATCCTCTATAAATGCCTAGTTATTCTTTACTTTATTGAAGTATGCATGCTGGCTTCAAACAATGATTAATGAACTAGTTAGCTCAAAATCATACATATATTGTGAAGCACGAAGAAGGGGATAGCTCACTTTAAACCCTATAACATACACAGCACCACATAGAAATAAAGTAAAACTATGTTATCCCACATTTGAGCCTCACTCAATTGAGTCCTGAGGGACATATAGGCTTGTGGTGCCTAGTTCATCCCAGCATATTGTGGAACTTTGTTACCTTGAGTCTGATGGGCCATTATAGATGGACTTCTCACATTACAGCTGTGTGTAATGCAGAGATATCAGTTTCCACACCATCACCACCACAGCACACTCCATACTCAGCCACAGTGACAAAATAATTTTCTTTAAAATTTCTTTTTTAATGACAAAACAATGAGTACTTATCCCATAACTATACTTCTTTTTCCATTAGACAGATCTGCAGTCTTCATGATATCAACCATTTAGATTCACATGCTAATGCTATCTGACCAGATAACTTGATGATGGCTGCGGTGACAGATCTTGAATGCTCTGTCTCTCTATTTTATGTAGATCTTTTTCTTTTCCTAGGGGTGGCTGTCACAAGCTTTAAATTTTTATTGTGAACAGGTTTTTTTGCCCCTTTACCTTGCTTGGTGACCCTTTTAAGATACCCTGTATTATGGGTTACCGTTATAGCACTAACTTGGGCATCATCTCATCTGGAATTTGTTGCCATTTTTTGATATCTGTTCATCACCAGCCTTACTGCTGTCAGAGGCAGTGAGTAATTCAGCCATCTGTTCAATTGTCTCACACCTAGTGCCTATCAGCAAATGTTCCACAGAATTGGGAAAATTTATCTGTAGTATTTTAATGATCTGTTTTTCAGTCAGCAGGCATGATGTTAATGCCCATATCTTGGTGATCTGTTTCCTAAAGAATGGCACATATGGTTCTTCCATCCAGCATTTTTCTTGTGTCACTGTATTTTTTATCCTTTCTTGGTGATCTTCATTCCTGTACTTCCCATATTGTGCAAAGTTAATAGGTTTTTTAAATAAAGATTCTCGCCAAGCTTGTGGTACCCTCTGCAAGTGATCAATTACTACCACCAACTGAACTCCTTCAGCCATAACATCACAAAAGATCTATCCAAGCTCATTATTATGTTCCATGTCCATAGAAAAATTTATTTTTAAAAATTAGTTAACTAAGCTAAGTATGCTTTCTTGTTTTGCAGTTCTTTGCATAGTATGGCTACCTTGTTGCCTCCTCATTTCCCTAACCTGTTGTGCAAACCATTCACTTCAGTTTGTATCTTTCTCATGAAGTTTTCTTGTTCACAATGCATTTTGTCTATTTCTTTTTCTAATTGCCTTCCTATATGTTGAACCTTCTCACTATTTTTCTTGGAAACAATCTGTTCTGTTTTTACCACCACTTGACTTATTCTATCATCTACTACTTTCACTATACTCTCTTCCATTTTTTTTAATTCTGCCTTGTTCTCATCCCGAAATTTCCTCATTTTATTTGTGACTTTATTCTTTTACTCTACTATTAGCTCCTTGAACATTTCCTGTATGGCTGGCATAATGCCTTTTTTTACTTCTTTCCAAATTCTTAATTTCATAAATACTTATAATAATTTTATTTTCTATAAAATTGAAATAATTCTTTTTTCCATTTTAAAACAAACTTAAGTATCTAGGTCTACTTAACTGTTTATTTCAATTCAATATTACACTCACCAATCCTTCTTTCCCTTGTTGTCTCTTTTGTTCATTGATGCCTTATCTTGCTATTTGCTGAATTTTATCCCCTAAAATCCCTCAACTGCGTAAGCCCTTTTAAAACTGACAAACAACAAAAACATATTACCTATCTCAGTATATGAGTTTTATTTTACCAAGTCAAAGTTCCTCCTTGGACATCATTGAACTTGATTCAAAACCTTGTGTTGAGAAGCTATTATACTATTTTAGGTAATCTTTGGGTTTTATACAATTTTATATACTCTTTACAAGCATATACATTTATTTAAATTGTGCTTCCTTTTCTTAATTAAACAAGGAACAACCTTTCAAGCTAATTGCACATGTGTCTTTGCGAGTGTTAAATAATAAATGAATACTTCACTTCACAATACAAGATATAGTATTTATGCAGGAATAAAAGGAATCCTCTTATACCTATGACTCAAATTCTTTTTTATATAAGCAAATCTGAAGTATTGTTGAGTAAAGCATGAGAGTAGAATTCTCACTTTAAATTACTATCTAGATGTTTGAATGAATGATGTCGGTGAAATTGTCTAGAATTTACTAAATGTCACTCTAACTGAAACTTAATTATAAGTAAATAAGCATTTATTTTTATATGACATCATGTGTACAATTGTATTACATTCAAAGATCAGCCTTTCAAGCTAATTGCACATGCATTTTTGCGAGTGTTAAATAATAAATGAATACTTCACTCCACAATACATTTATTATTTAACACTCGCAAAGACGCATGTGCAATTAGCTTGAAAGGCTGAGCTTTGAATATAATACAATTGTACACATGGCATCATATAAAAATAAATGCTTATTTACTTATAATTAAGTTTCAGTTAGAGTGACATTTAGTAAATTCTAGACAATTTCACCGACGTCATTCATTCAAACATCTAGATAGTAATTTAAAGTGAGAATTCTACTCTCATGCTTTACTCAACAGTACTTCAGATTTGCTCATATAAAAAAAGAATTTGAGTTGTAGGAATAAGAGGCTTCCTTTTATTCCTGTATAAATACTATATCTTGTATTGTGGAGTGAAGTATTCATTTATTATTTAACACTCGCAAAGACTCATGTGCAATTAGCTTGAAAGGCTGATCTTTGAATGTAATACAATTGTACACATGGCGTCATATAAAAATAAATGCTTATTTACTTATAATTAATTAAACAAGAAATAAGTATTAGAAAAACTTGACTATATTTCCTGATTAATCTACCCCTAAGCATGTGACATATATATATATATATCATGTCAGAGTAAACTATGACTAACAGCAGTTTGTTTATTTAGTTGTTATTTCTGCATGCCAGTGGTTAATGGATTGTGTCTGTAAAGCACCTGCCGCATAGTCAATTAATGGAGACTAAAATGTCCCAATTCTAGCATCAGCTTTGATTTACAGAGATTTATTAATTAATCAAGTGTATTGGTATTTATAAATAAGAAACTCTAAAGGAAGATTGCAAGCTGGCACTTAATACATAAATAAGCAAAGATTAGAGTTACGAATTTATTTATTAAATGACAGATTGTCTGGAATAAGCAATTTGTTGTTAACTGAAAAGAGACCCTTGATTCCTCTTGGAGATCTTAAAGTAACCAAATGGAAAATTTCCTAATGTTCTTGTCATTGGAGCTATTATTACTATGTGATTATTCGTTCATATAGTATACAAATGGAATGGCCTGCTCACCAACATGCATTAGCCACCATGGTGAGTTTAATGGCTTTTTACCTCTGAGTTATCAAGAAATACCATGGTCTTCTCAATGGCCTGATAAGGCAGAATGAATGTGAAAAAAAGTTTTCTAATAGATATATACAATCATGACAGACATCATGGTCCTTATTCACAGAAGGTTGTAAATCCACCAGTCAAGGCAACCAAGGCAGTGGTTGGTAGCCGAAGACAGAAGGTCCCAAGAATCCTCATATTGCAGACACAGGCTGTCATTTGATGATGACTTTTAAGTGAAGGAATATTACAAGAATTGGAAGAAGATATATTTTATATTAAATGGGACATTCTTGGTCTCTGTGAAGTTAGAAGAAAAGCTGAAGAGACAATTGTTTTAAATATTGGAAGTACAAGTGGAGTAGGATTTATTATAAATAAAAAGTAGAAGAGCCACACATATTGGAGGTATACAGACAGAGAGGCAAGATTAGTTATTCCACTTAATAGCAAATACCAAATGCAGATAATTCAAGTTTATGCCTCAACAAGTTCTCGTAGTGATGAATTAGTAGAAGATTTTTATATGGATGACCATAAGGCTTTTGATCAGACTAAATATTTAAAATTGTTATGGGAGACTTTAATTCTATAATTGGTAAACAAATGAACGATGAAAGTGTTGCAGGTAAATTTGATTATGGTAATAGAAATGAGATAGGACATAGACTTATGAGTTTGCAAAAAAAAGAAGAACTTTATATCGTGAATTCTTTTCTTGAGAAAAATGTTAAAAAAAAATGAACATGGAAGCATCCAAATGAAGGTTCAGCAGAGTGGGATTATATTTTGATTGACAGCAAATATATATTTCAAGATTGTAAAGTCCTTAATAAATTTAACACAGGAAATAATCATCAATAGATATGCATTAATGCTAAGCTAGAGAGACAAAAATTATTAAAAAAAACAATATTTACAGTTGATATTCCTAATTTTCAGAAACATTCTAATGAATTTAAATTAGAACCTGCAAATCAGATTCAAGTATTAGATTTTGAACATGATTCAGATTTGAATATAATAGGAAAATAACTGATACACTTTTAAAAACTGCAACAAAGATAGTTGATAGAAAAAAGCAGCAATTGATCAATATAATTTTCTGAGACTAGAGAATTTATGAAGAAAAAAAGAATATGAAGATTTATATAAAATGATGTATTAAGAAGGATTGAATATCTCAAATTTTGTAAAATGATGTATAAACGAGTTGATAATAAGAAAGTATAATTGTGAACTAGCAAGGAAAGCTGTAGAAGAGAATAAAAGTCTCAAGAATGTAAAACTGCATTTTGGTATTGGTAGGGGAAATATCTGCAATAAGAAAAAAAGATGTAACTATTACCAAAAAGAGAGATGTCATGAAATGAATAGAAGAATTCTATCAAGAATTATATAGTAATAAATAACAAATACCTTCTGATTTTAAATGAAGAAGTGAGATATGCAATTAAATTTATGAAGGGAAAAACTCCAGGTAATGATGGAATTATAATCAATATATTAAAAGCAGCTGAAGAAACAAAAAAAAATTTGGGCAAAGTTATATATCAAATGTCTAAATGATAAAGATGTACCAGTTGATTGGAAGAATGCAGTATTAATATTAAAAAGGTGATAAAGAAGATATCAGAAATTACAGACCTTTCAGTCTTTTCTCAGTTTTATACAAATTTTTTACCAAGATAATTACAACCTGCCTGCAGAAAACATGGCATTTCAATCAATCAAAATGATAAGCTGGATTTACAAGTAATTTTAGTACAATAGATCACATACAAGTATTGAGAGAAATTATAGAAAAGGACCAATGAATGTGAGTTGTCATTAAGCTTTATATTTGTAGATTATGAAAAGACATTTGATTCTATAAGCATTTCTCCAGTGATTAAATCATTGGATTATCAAGATATAGACACAGGATGTTGTCATATTCTAAAGAATATTATGCAACAGCAACAATTAGATTACTAGGAGGATTAACACTGAGAAGCATGTAAGACAATGTGACTTCATATCTCCAAAACTTTTTACAGCATTGCTTCAAAAAGTATTTTGTGGATTCAAAAAATAAAGTTATGTTCAATGTATTTTCTCAAAAGAAGAAAATAAAGATTGATTATGATGAATTAGAAGAAGTTAACAACTACAAATGCCTTGGTCAAATTGTTACTACATATAGAAACATAATAGATGAAATTAATCATTAAATTAAACTTGGTTGGAGTACTTTTGATAGAAAGAACTTAATATTAAAAGGAAATATGCTTATGTGTTTGAAAAGGAAGGTTTTTAATAAATGCGTTTTCCCAATTCTTACTTATGGATATAAGACTTGAACACTTAATATAAGAGTAATACAGAGACTTCAGATCACTCAAAGAAGTATGGAGAGATGCATGTTAGGAGTAAGTAGTAAGAAGATATCGAAAATTCAATATATGAATAAGAGAACAAATGGATGTTACTGACATCATTGAAAAAATTAAAGACTGGAGTTGGGTTGAACATATTTCTAGAAGAGATAATAATAGATGAACAATTGAAATCCTAAACTGGATTCCAAGAAATTTAAAAGACCCATAAAGTGATGACATGTGAGGTGTATGGATGAAATAAAAAAGGTTGATGTGGAGAAGATAGACTAGAGATTACAGAAGATGGATTGAACTTGGAGACTTTCATCCTGCAGTGGATGGATAATGGTTACAATGATGATGATGGAAGATTATTAGCATAAACTTATAACACACCTATGTAAGATATTGTTACAAATAACTCATTAATGTCTAAAAGTTATAACTATATTAAAGTTATAACTATATTAATGTTAAATATTGAATTGATTCTATAGTTTTTCTTAATTCTAAATTCTATCTCAATTCATGTAATGAGTTCATCTATCTATTTTAGTTAAAACTATAAAATGAATATAGAGTTCTTATTTATTTTATCGGAACATTCTGTGGATATTTACTACTACTATGTGTAGGTGTACCATGGTCATAGATGTTATTTATATGAGATACATTTTGTACAGTTGGAGTCGGGTTCTTATTTTTGTTCAGGTTTGATCCTTAAGTAGGCATGGGGTCAGGATTAAAACATTCTATTAACTTCAGGTGAGGCATCGTGACCGCATCTGTTTAGCAATACATTTGATTAAGATCAAATCTGTAGGCAATGACAATTACACAGCAATTCATTTCCCTACAGCTTTCTAATGATAAATATGCATTTTCATTCTTCAAGATCCTCCAACAAATTTTATTCAGCAATGCAAAAAAAAAATCTGTTATTCAGAAGTAGCATAAGATTAATATAAGAACAAGAACACTCTGTTGATCACCCCTTTTTATATCGCCGAAGTCCGAGTTCACCACACAGACACTATGTACACCTTTCCTTTTTTTTAAAAACTTGTTAACTTCCCTGAAAATTCTTCTTTTCCTACCATTTATTTTCACATTTTTTTATTTACCAAGTTTATCTTGGATGGTTGAAGATTTGGAATGTCGAATGGATTGAAGTCTGTCCATTAAAGTATGAAGATTGGCTATCTTAATATATATCTGAGCACTTATTGCATATATGTGTAGAGATGATAATCTGGACCAACTGATGATTTCTGGATTAGCATGAAATACACATATATTGGTGATTATATATCACTTAAACATAAATGTGTTCAAATGTATCAGTGATATGAGATAGAGTGGTTAGTGGGTTGTGTGAAAGTCTGTGTTCATATACCCTATATAATACATATATTGATATAGATATATAATAAGCCTGTATTTCAGTTATGCCAGTACATGTTGTACCAACAATAATGGTATTGTATTCATATTTTTTTTTGTACTCAGAAACTTTAAAAAAAAAATATTTTTTTTTATTATTTTATTTTTATTAAGGAAAATACACATACAATTACAGTATAAATCTTTTGGGTATCCATTCAGCCAGTGATCATTTGATTGGCATTTATCCTTTGTTATTCTCCATCTAACTGGACCATTTATTTTTTAACCTTGAATTAATATTTAATTAGCATGCCTGATGATACGCTCTTCATCCAGTAGCCTAAGTTGTCCCCAAGTGTCCCCAAAGACCTTTTCTGCCATTAACAAGCGATCCCTGAACATAGTCCTTTGAATAAATTTTTTACATATCTCTCATGATTCCTTACTTCCTTGCTTAAAAACAAAATAATTTCTAGTTAACCACATGGCATAAAGCAGGAACAATCCCATTCTAATTGCAGCAAAAACACACTCATTATAGTGTCCTTGATTCTTAGAATTTTGATGTTAGCCAGTTTTGTCTAGCAGGACTTAAAAAATGGGCAAGTGGTAAAAATATGTCCAATAGTTTTATCCGCTACTTTTTATGCTACATAATGGTTCTATTTTAGAGCAATTTAGAGAAATTTCTATAATTTACCAAAAAATGATTCGTTGGCAAGAATTTCAAGTTAAGTTTTATGATAAAATCAATATGTTTGACTTCCAGGTAACAAAATTTTAATTTCCTGATTAGTAATCTGGTAGATAATTCAAGCTCAGTTGTTAATTCACTAATGTTTGCATGCATGTATTTATTTGTAAAGTTGCCAGTAAGTGTTAATATTGTTAATAATCCATGCCATAACTTTGAGGTATTTGTTGGCATATACTAGCAACTCCATGGCCCACTTTGTATGGGTGGTGGTGTGTCAGTAGACTCAATCTCATCCTATAATGAGTCCACTAGCAATGTTGCATTCATCACCTTAAGCATTGATAGAGATTTGTGAATAAAAAAGGTGTTAAGATCATGCAAGGTCTTTCGGTCTCTGCATCTTGGCTAAACTGATGGTATGCCAGTGCAGACTGAGTTTTATTGCATTCTGAAAAGACCTGGTTGGTTTAAGAAGTGGCATGAACTAATTAATTTGCTCGCAGAAGCACCAACATGTTGACCAGTGCCACCTTACCTGGGAGTGATAAGCCCCTGAGAGAGCACTTGCAATCTTTTTAGTTTTTTCTAGAATGCTGTTTTGTGGTGCTCTTCTCATAGCCAATTTGGACAGCACCACAGGGAATCCAAGAAAGTTTTGAGGTTTTTCTGAGAATCTTGAATTGCTGTCATCTGATGGATCTTCCAGGTAGCAGATTTCTCAGAGTTTATTCTTAGCCCATATCTCCCAGTGTATTCATCCAGAAGTTTATATAGTTTGGGCAAATATTTACAAAAGAGTATGAAGACTAATGTCATCAACATATGATATGTGATGAACTTTCTCCCCCAGCACTGGGAAAAACACCCCAGGAAGATGTTTCTCAATAGCTGTTAATAAGGGGTTTACATAGGCTATGAAATACTAGGTGCTAAGAGATGATGCCTGGAATATTGATAGATGTGGTTTAAACCCTGGGGCCAAAGAGCTGTCCAATGATGTATATATTGATCTATTTAGCAGCAGATTTGCTATAGTCCTGATGTAAACTTTGGGTACCCTGTAGTGCTCCAAAATTGAGAATAATTTTGTAGGCACCACGGAATCAAATGCTGCCGTGAAGTCCACCTGCACCACAACAGGTCCTGGTGTGTGTTTGGTCCTTATATACTTTAACAAAAAGGCAAATCTTACTGCCTCAATGGATGATCTTTTGCAGGCAAATTGGTACAAGGAAATTTTACTGAGCAGCCACTGTTGGATCTTATCCTTAACAAGTGATTCAATAATTTTTACTAATAATGGGGTTACTGATATGGGTCTTAAATTAGTTAATGGAGATGGATTCAATGGCTTTTTGAGAAAAGGTACAATAGGGTATAGGTCAGGGATGATCTGAAATTCCCCAGCCAGCATACTAATGACATGATGGATTATTTTAACTGTAAAATTACTCAGGT
This sequence comes from Epiperipatus broadwayi, assembly GCA_028023455.1. Lineage (NCBI taxonomy): Eukaryota > Metazoa > Onychophora > Udeonychophora > Euonychophora > Peripatidae > Epiperipatus > Epiperipatus broadwayi. The sequence continues at coordinate 10,526,355 of JAQFVV010000003.1, forward strand.
GCAACAAAACAAATCATGGTATACCATGAAGGGCCAGATGTACATGTTCTGGATAAAACCATAGCTGATAGAGAATTTGATGCTCAGTAATGGCATGATCTTGCAATGCTGGGTCACCTTGCCAACCATTTCCAATCTTGTAACTGGAATTCTGCAACTTCTCCCTAAAGTGATCATCTATTTTTTCCAAGATAGTGCTTCCTATGTAGTTACAATTATCTATAGACAGCATTGAAGGTGTGGATCTTTTCTGTACATCAATGGCCCACCTCAGGTTGTTTCACATGTTGTTTTTTATGGATAAATAGATTATGGCTTTCTTTACAGAAATATAATTTGCAAGAACCATCTGTTTATCTCTGTACTGTTTTTTAAGGCTAAGGTGCTCTTCCACCCTGGCCTCCACAGTTGTTAGCTCACTGACTCTGCTATGGTATCCAGCTCCATTAGCAGTCTTGTGGGCTCCTTGGTTCTCCTGGTGAAGGTGTTGATCAGAGAATCCAAGATTTCTACAAATTCTGACCATGACTGCAATGGATTCAAGGAAAGGAGCTAGATCTTGTGGCAGAATATACACCTTGGAGAATATCCATTCAGGCATATTTTCTTTATTTAGCATTCTGATTATTTCATGTTGATCATGGGAGTCAATGATAGAGGGTCTACATTTAGGAAAATTAACATGGCTAAATGATCAGAATAAGTTAACAATTGCAGTTCAGCTTCTAAATCATGATAAATTTCACCACTGTAATAGAGTAGATGAATTAGAGGTCTGTGCTACCATGTGTAGAAGGAAAAAGCATTTTGTGGGAAACATCCTTCACCACACAACAGCATATGTAGATATTTCTGATTAAATTGATGACAGTTATGTTAAAGTCCCCAAATATTATTGGTGACACTGATGAGACCAAGACTGAGTTAATCCTATCAATTGTGTGTTCAATCAATCTGGTGCCCCTTTGAAGGTATGTATATATAAGGATCACCAATACATTTGTAATTATAATAGTCATTAATAGATCTTGACTAAGATATAAAGTTCTGCATCTATCTAATTTAGAATTCTTAATAATTACTGCTATACCAGCTGAGGCTGCATTGGATGGATGATATATTAGGACCCCAGATTGGCTAAGAGTTTGGCCAATCCTTGCATTGGACTGCCAGTGAGGTTTTGTTTCACTCAGGCAGACTATATCCAGATCTATCCATCTCTTGAGAGTGTAAACTCCATGGAGTTTAGCCCTCTAACATTTTCTCCCCCAATTTTTATAAGCATTTAACTGATGTTTCTTATATTGGGAGATGAAGTTGTGGTGCTTCCATGTTATATTTAATCTGACCATCATATAGCTTTCCCAAATCCAACAGAGTAATGTTGGACCCATCCCCAGACACATTATGTGGAGGGATGTTTCTTTCAATTGTCTGCTGCTGTTGATTTGGTTGAAGACACCCTTCCTGGATCTTCACACATCTGCTCTGTGACCTCTTCATGTTTCTTTCAATTGTCTGCTGCTGTTGATTTGGTTCAACACTCACCCTTCCTGGATCTTCATATATCTGCTCTGTGACTTTTTCAGAACAAATATCTGTACCTTCTGAATCTTCTCAAGTTTGCTTTATAGCCACCTCATTATTTTCTTCTGTTTTCTTTATTTTTGTCTTCTTTGATCTTCTCTTGGTTGGTTTTAATCTTGGACTTCTGGGCCTCATTATTTTATTGATATCACAATCATCCTCAGAAACAGTTTCTGAAGTTGGAGTTGAGTCATACTCTAGTTGTGAACTTGAAAGAGTTGTGTGATTTCCTCTTATTTGCCATTAGGATTGATATCTTGCTGTCAGTGACCAAATAAGAATATTCTAAACCAGTTCCACCAGTTATAGGCTGCTTGTCACTCACCTTATGTGCATTAAATTCTACTTCCTCACTTGACACCTGAATAGTAGGTGCTGTCACAATTTCAACCATCATATCAATTAAACTTCTTCATGATTTTCTAGCATGTCTTGCACACTTTCAGAGGCTACTTGTTGTTGATCCATGATTTCTTTATTCATATTAGCAGAATCTTGTTGTAATTTTCCCCACATCTGTGAAATCTGCTGTTCCTAATACCATAGCTTTGACAACTTTTAGTTGGGCACAATCTCCCAAGAAGTGTTCTGTCTCCACAGATGAAGCAATGTGGCTGAACACCACATATGGGCAGGAACATGAGGCAATTTATTTCCTCTATTACTGATGGAAGATTGTTGAGTGATACCGCTTCTCCTAATTTTAAAGAAATGGTTGCTGCATTTGATCGGAGTTCCAGCCCAAACCTTCTTTTGGAAAGGTATTTAAAGGCTGTAATAACACCATAGTCTTGTAATAATTTTTGAAAGTCAGTACAATTAAAATTTCTATAACAATTTCTGATAACTCCATGCACAACTTTGAGCCTTGACATGTCTATTTTTATCAGGAATCTATTGTGCAACACATTCTGACTCCATCTGAATATTTCATTCTGCAAAGTATTCATGAATTCTACGACAAAATACCTCCCATTGGGATGGTGGAATTTTTTCTTAATTGAGTCACCCAGATTTTGACTTTTAATTAGTAAAAAAATTCATTAGTGGGAAATTGAAAGAGATTACAATGTTCATTTGTTGTTGTCAATATCAATGTAGAATTGCTGTCATAAGTTCGGAAGGAATTGAATAGCAAGGGAGGTATCCTGTCATTGAACTCATTGCTAACTTTCTCATAAGGTTCTAAGGTCATTTTGGTGCTAATACCTGCTACATTTGTTGCCAAACAGTTTATTATTTCATCTTCCCCATCATAAATTAGTTCCAACCCACTCATGTGATCTGTAATCTAATCAGCATCAACATTTCTTCTTCTATTTTCTCTTTGACTTTGTGCATTTAAAGTATTTCAATTTTTATTATTACTATTAGTTTTTAGCTTTTGAGCATAAAAAACATTATGTTCTAATGCATTCCTATTTAGTTTCTCTTTGTTTGTAATATTAATGATTTGATTAAGACTAGGAAAATACATTTCATCATATGATCACCATCTCTTATACTAGCACATAATCGTTATTAAACAAGGCACAGGGTGGCACTACCATATGGAGAGAGTTTTTGCCTTGTTTAAAATACATTTCAGTTTGTAATTTATTATAATTAATCATTTGACTGGTGTATTTTTTGCATTGCCACTTCCTTGAAATAATTTTGAAGATATTCCCTTTACATAGGAAGCTTTATTTAAGTCTTTTTCATTTAAATTTGTCCTTGAAAACATGTTTTTAGGAGAATTACTATTTAAACAAGCTTAGTCATAAAATTCGAGCAATTCCGGTTTAGCGCCCTCTACCGCTAGCGATCTATTTTCACTTATAATTGTTTCAAATCTTGATGAATTTTCTTGAATTTTTGATAATTCCAAATCACTATTTATTATTGAAATATCATTTTGTTTTTGCATTGAAATAACTTTTTGATTTCTAGTTTTCATATTCACTTTGCAACTCTATCTTGGCTGAGGTTGATTATTCTCTAAAGATTTATTAATGAAACTTTTTTCTTTTTTTACTGTGAAAGTTTTTTTGAGATAATACATTTTTTCCTTTGCATTTTTTATCAACCTTTGAAAGACTATTAATCTTTTTAATTCCTGACTTCTTGCCTCTTAAGTTCATATTCTGTTTATCTCCAATAGCATTAGAATTTTTACCAGCATCCATATTGGATTTTCCTGTCAATAATTCCAGTTTTAAATTTTGCTTTTCACACTTTTAATTATTTAAAATAATTGATACATCACTGTGGAAATTTAAAGCCAAGGTACTTACCCCTTTGTTTGATGCAAAAAGAATAATCCACACAATAAGATATACAAGTAAATTATTTTGAGTTTAGGAAAATGATCTACACAGCAAGTTGAATATACAATAATGATTGTGATTACGAAACTAAGCATTTGAATTTAATGTGCAGATTTGGAGTGAAAGTCAGAATACATTAATATATTTTAATTGCTGTGTATTATATATAATAGTTATACAAAAAAGGATTGTAATTATAAATATGCAATTTTTTTCGCATGTATTAGTGAAGCTGTAATAATAATATAATGTTTAATCTGCCCGTTTAGTGCTTTCGAGATTTAGTATTCAAATCTCATACTCATAGCTTTACGAATGAAGACTGTTGTGATTTATTGTACACATATGTAAATGAGCTTGAATTTTTAATTAGTTAGTCCATTGTTTGGAGAGAGCAAAGCATGCCTCTCTTCTATTAATGGCACTTAGGTCATTTGCTATGTAAAAAGTTTCTTTGACTTTTCTTTTGGCATCACTCTTTTCTTTGCAAATTATTTGGGCAGAACTGGATTCAAATATGTGGCCTGTAGCTGCTTGGTGGTCCCACAAGATTGATGTTCCTTCATTTTTATTTTTAACCATGTTGTATGCATACCTTATGTTGGTAAATTCTTGTATTGATGTTAGCCCAAGTTTCATTCATAAAGCTTATGAGTATGAGATTTGAATACTAAATCTTGAAAGCACTAAGCAAGCATATTAAACATTATATTATAATTACAGCTTCACTAATGCATGCGAAAAAAATCGCATATTTATAATTACAATTTTTATTGTTGAAAAGAAAAAACAATTTATTAAAAAAAGGATTGTAATTCATGAAAAAAAGTTAGAAGTCACTCTATATATAATACACTATTAATTATGATAGTGTGTAAACAAAATCTATATGTCATTCTATATATAATACTATTAATTGTGATAATATATTTATTTGTGTATATATATTGCACTGAGGACACTAATAAAACATTGTTGATTTTTTTTCTAGCAACTAATAGAAAAAAACTTTCGTGTTATTTATTTTATTAAACAGTTTACATGGCAAAAGGGAGCCGTATAAAAATGTATAAACCAAGACCAAGTTCATAAAGAAACATATTTTATTTTTTTATTAACAACAATCTTCCCCTCTAGTAATTTGCAAGTTAAATGATAATAGATTGCAAAACTTCATCTGTGGTTTAAAAAGGCTGTCAGGATAGCATTTAAAACAATTAAATTTAATTTCTTTATGTAGGAATTATTACATTTGCATGCAATCCAAATCTTGTAATCATACATATGTTCTAAACCAGTTCAACCATCAGTCTGCGGACTGGCACCGGGCCACGCTAGACTGGCAAGAAAGTTAGTAATTACAAAATAATAAGGTTTTAAACTTTTAATTAATATAAACAGTTTTATTTATTTTTTTATCACATTTTTACCAGGTTAAAAAAAAAGAAACAGAACAAAAATGAAATCTAATCAATCATACATACATTAATTTGTTTTTCTATTTATCCCAGATGTTTATGGAAGGGTAGAATTAAATATTTTATTATTTTTTCTAAAAAAATTCAAAATTAAAAAAAAAAAAATTATTATACAAACTCCAGTTATCTTTTGATAGCCAATTACGGCCACTTGTTGGCATTGTTTATGTGTTAAAACAATAAAATGTAACATTACCAGGCCGCAATTTTAAAAATACGGTGACTTTTTTTGATCTCTTAAATTTTTTCTACTCCCTCTGTTAATACAATATTTCATTTTTAGTGTTTTAACTTTTATTTTTGAAATCAATTTTTTTTACCTTTTTTTAAAAATAACCAAAAAATAACTTCTGTCTCTAACTTTTACAAAGTATTTCTCAATACACCCCCTCCCACCCCAAAATAAAGTAAGATCAAAACTTTTGACTTTTTCAAGTTTCAGGTGTTTTTTTTTTGTTTAAAAATACAGCCACTTTTTTTTGGCCTATAAGGTGATATCTTTTTTGCCTTTATTTGTATACCACTAATATACTAAAACTTTTATTTTTAAAACCAATTTTTATTACCTTTTTTAAAAAATAAAAACAAACCAAAAGTAACTTTTGTCTCTGTGAAGTCAAAGTATTTCTCTTCCCCACCCACCCCAAATTAAAATAAGATCTTTTTTGGCTTTAACTTTTATTTTTGAAATCAATTTTTATCACCTTTTTTAAAAAAAACAACCCAAAATTTTCTGTTTCTAACTTTTACAAAGTATTTCTCAATCCACCACCCCTATCCCCAAATTAAAATAAGATCAAAACTTTTGACTTTTTCAAGTTTCGTTTTCTTTTTTTTAAAAATACTTCCACTTTTTTTGGCTTATAAGGCAATATATTTTTGGCTTTATTTGTATACCACTAATATACTAAAACTTTTATTTTTAAAACCAATTTCTGTTACCTTTTTTTAAAAATAAAAACAAATAATTTCAAAAAAAACCTTTTCCTATTAATTACATTTTTTGATCCTTTCAACACACCAGCATACACAAAAAAATTACAATAACATCAAAACTTCAGACTTTTACATGTTTTGTTTTATTTTTTCAGATTTTAAATACGGCGAATTTTTTTTTTTTGGCTGTACGGTGATTTTAATTACACGATTTCTATTTTGCCCTTACTGCTATCAAAAGACAACCTCCATATATATATAACCATCTTGTATATTTAACATTAAATACAGATATTACACTTATCATAATCATTGCCATGTAATTACACTAGCTATGATATTTCCCAACATTCAGGTGAATAACATTTTATTCTTGCATGTTTTAACAATGAATTAATAAACATAGAAATGCAAGCACATTAATGAGAATGATTGCTATTGTACTGTTTTCTGTGTTCAGCATGTGAAGGTAAGCAACACCATTACAATACACAATAACTAGTGTGCTGTTTTGGTCAGTTATAACAATTATGCTTATCTAAGGCTAAGCAGGTTACATCTTTAGGAAAATTTATCTGTAAACTTCTGCAGGTCCACGAAATCTTATCTTTATTTTTGCCGGTCCACAGGTGTGAAAAGGTTGAAGACCACTGTTCTAAACTTCCTTTCTCAAGATGTTGAGGTTCTTAAATCTGACATTTTTTTAGCCACCAGTACAAAGTTCTCCATTCTGATCTTGAAGTGTTTGCATAAAGTAAAATTTGTACTTTTCATGTGCTTGTAGTTAGAAAAAAAAGTATATTTATAATACTTCAATGCTACCATTTCCTCCTGCTTTACCACTACTATTAATAGTAATATTATTTTGATGGCTGTAATGAGTAATCCACCAAAACAGCCTAGCCCACTATGTAATATACACCAGTTTTAGATCACATTTTATAGGCACTTTCATTTTCATAGCTGAAATTTCTAGATCAAATCCAGTTCTGAACAGACTGATTAGTGATTGTACTGCCTTGAGCAAAGATCAATACTAAGGACTGTCAGCTTACTTAGTCTGTTCCATCAATGCTTCTTAATTTTAAGGGGCTTGGGTGAAAAATTAAATGAAAAAAAAAGACTTAGAATTGCTGTGTATGTAGTTAAATAATAGAAATGTGGTAGTACAAACACATGGTTCCATTATCACAATATACTGAAGTGACTGATGACATGAGAGATTCATGATGATCAGGCCCTATACTAATGTATGTGATTGAAGGAAAAAATGAGAGAAGAAACTGTTGCTATTGAAAACATTCTATTCTAAAAGCAGGGATGACTCTTGGTCAGGCAGTGTTTATTTGTTATTCATAGTTAACCTTTGTATCTGATTAACATTCTACTAAATGCCAATTACGGAGTCCATCTGGTGGTCCAAACTTGGTTATAATCTAACTATACCTACTTTTCCTTTAACATTTTTAAAAAAATTATATAGTATTGTTTTTTATATAAGATTATGTATACATAGATAAAACAATAATATTTATTATTTACATATTGATGTATTCATATATGTAATATGGAAAAATCAAAAAGACACATATTCAGTACCTATATCACATATGTATACAAATCTCTTCTGCTTACTTAGAAGTTAATGTTACTACTTTAATATTTAAGCTACATATGTAATTAGACATATTGAGATATTTTTAGTTAACTAAAGTCAATCATTTCCCCAATAGCACCATACTATTACTATGTACTTATGTGACTAATCACAAGACCTTTCTGCTTTAATTTAACATATTTTTGGGTCATCTACCAGAAGTTTGAATAATCAATTAATAGATGGTAGCCATATTATGACCATAAATTCATAATAGGCTTTTTTCCGAGAAAAGCTCTGGATTGCATTCACCTCACTAATCAGCAGCCACCTTTAACTTTTTTATATTGTCAAGTTAATAGCATGAAAGTAAAAAACAAGCAAAACAAGGTTTCAAATCCAATCCGACCTTCTTGTATAATTATATAGGTCTGAGATTAGCTACTTATGAATTTCAATTACATGCCAATAGTATAAGAATTAAAGTTGCCTGTTGAATATGAAGTTGTTGTACATTAAAAGTTCTTCACTAAAGAAGGCTGTATATCAGAAACTAGTCCTAATACTAGCATCTAGTATCTATTGATAAACAAATTTTGCTTCAGATGTCTTTGAAGTAAATAGAATAAATTTCTATTCTTTAATTTATAAATGCATTTTCAGCAATCAACTTTCAACAAATATACAAATAATCATTACCTTATGACACAGACTTAAAAAAAATGTTTAGTAAAAATCTGCCACTAAATATTTGCTTCTCTTTATAATCTTTATTTCTTTCATTTTTCTTTTTATTCAACATAATTTATATCTTTTTACAGTAGCAAACATCTGCATAAATTTATTTATGCATGATAGATGACGCACTTATTGAACTCATGGTTTATGCATTATGGTACAGCTCTGTCACTTCTGCTGCTTGAATGTTTTTCAAACTCTTGAGCAATATATCATTTGAAGTAATTTTAATTGTAGTAGCTATTTCTAAAAGTATGAATATAAAAAGAGGAAATATATTAAAATAAAAAAAAGAACATATGCAGATTGATAAAATGTAATAGTTACATTTGATCTTTTTAATATTTAGTCTATCATTAAGAAAAATAAATAAATTTTTAACTTGATAAAGAATAGTTAATAATCATATATATGTTCATTATAAAAAAAACTATTTAAGAATAAGTACTATAAGAATATGACTTTTGAAAATTAAATTTATGCTTCTCCCATATATATAAATCTTGAACTATTGCTTAATATAAAGTTTTTCATACTAATCTTTTTCATGCAAGCATTTCACAAGAAAACACTTCTGCGGTGAAATACATCCATGCAAAAATAATAATCAGGTTTCATGTCTTAATTACAATCATTTGAATCTTGATTAAATTTTTGTAGTTAAGACTTATAAATAGAAAAGTCTAAACATTTCTATGCACATACTAAAATATTTTAAGCTTTTTACTTAATGAGAGGAGATTTCGTATGAGAAATTGTTCTTGGAAATTTTACATTGACAAATAGTTTAAAATTTGTAATATCTTTGGAAAATACATTAAAAACTTTGAAGATTTGATTGGTAACAGATATTTATCAGATGCATTAATAAATTATATTGCATATATGTGCATATGAGTCTAAAATTTAAAAAAAAGTTTTAAGAATGGTATATAAAGTTCTTAATGATATGGAGAATTTTTCATAATCAGAAACAACTGAATCAAAATCATCTTATTCAGACAGAAAATTTTCACCCAAAATAACCAGTTAATATATCTCTTTTAGTGTTTTTCCAATGCAGTGTGATAATGGTATTTTAGTTGTATTTATATATTGGACTATTCCCATAATCTAATATAGTATTGAATGTCTTTAGAAAAATTCAACCTTATTTAAATATTCTGAATACATTCAACTATTAGTAATAGCACACAGGTTAGTATATGTAAAACATTTTAGAGGTAGTATTCTCCCCACTTTTTCATTTATTGCTGGCCTGACCAGTGGACAGTACTAGCATGGGAATTGAATCTGGACTGTTACATTCTTAAATACTAAATTTTAAGTTAATGTTCTAACCAACTGAGTCAGGATACCCAGTTGGTTAAAGAGCTTTACCTTAAAATTCAGTATTCAAGAATCTAAGGGCCCAGGTTTGATTCCCATGCTAGTACTATCACTGGGCAGGCCAGCAACACCTGAAGAAGGGACAATAATAACTCTCAAAATATTGTGCATATACTAACCTGTGTGCTATTAATAATAGTTGAATGTATTCCAAATATTTAAATAAAGTTAATTTTTTCTAAAGATATTCAATACTTATATTAGATGATGAAAATAGTCCAATATATAAATATAATTCTCATTTATCTTTTTAAGAATACATTTTTGAAATTTATTGTGTTCATTTCTAAAATAATAATCAGAGTGTATGCTATTTTCATTCATAATTTTTTTAATCAGATTGACCAATCATAGACAAATGGCATTTAAAATAAACTTACAAAATGTCTCTTCACATTTGGGGGAGGTGACTAACTCAGTAAAATTATTTATAGGGGATGAAGAGAGATTGGTAAGAGATCTCTATAATATGGAATTGCGTTTACTTACTTCATATTTATTGAACTACAGAAATTCAGATAAATCCACAATAGGTAATATAATCCATAGATATAGCGTGATGAATGAATTTATATTTATACATGTTTGGTTATTTGTTTACATAATTTTTTTTTATCAATTCTAAATTATGTGTCTTATAATTATTAATATAATTAAACAAAACTATTATAGTTGGATATTAGAAGCACAAGATGAAGTTAATGTTAAACATGCTAATTTAAGAATGGTCTGCCATTGCATTCATGTAATAATTTAATTATACATATGCGACTTTTTTCGCATAATTTAATACAAATGGTGTTTAATAACTATAATTCATAATATATAAGTATGAAACTAATCGTACTTAATGAAGAATTGCATTCATTATAAGGAACGAAGTAGGCAAAGTGATAATTACTTTTTCACAAGAGTTGATCTTTATAATAATAGTTTTATGAATTAACTTTAGTGCTAAAAATGTTGAGTTTTAAACAATTTTTTTTTAAGGTAAAAATCTCCCTGTCAAGCTAACAATTCATAAATAACTATTACTGTACATATTCTATCTCCTTACTCTTAACTGTGCTTGTCAAGAATAGAAACAAAAAGAAATTTTACAATTTAAATAAACTATTTGTAGGTGCATAGCTAGTCTGTACAGATTTAGAAAATCCAGTTTCATAATTAAGAGTAATGTTTTTCATATATTCACTATATTTGATTTACACGGAACTTTGTATTGTATTACAGATTTCTGTGTCTGACAATCTTCATTTAAAAATGTTTGCTCTTTTTCCCTTATCTTTATTATCATCTATTTTATCTTACATTCTTTTTGTTTAATTTTATAATATTGGTAGAAGTTAGTAACAGTCATAATGTATGATGATGATGATGATGATGGCAGTTAGCCATTATTTTCAAATAGCATAAGAAAAGCAATTATAACATTTCCATATGCTATATTGAAAATCATGGATAATAGGACAAACAGAATAATGTTGGAATATGGGTCCTTCAGTTCTGAAAGCACTCAACATGTTATCAAAGGAAGAGTCATATATATTTCTTAATATTTCATGTACAGCTGACAATGTCTACATATAGAAAAAATTTGAAACTGCAAGAAAATAGATGGATAACTTACACATCTAACATTAAAAGAGAATAAAAAAAATAACATGGCTTTCATTGTTTGTCATTGAATATAATATTGTGATTGGGCACTCATTTAACATTATTATAAGTCTATGATCCTACAATCCAAGCAAATGTTATGAACTCATTATAAGCATACACTCAAATAATAGATTTTTCATAATTATATTGTTATCAAGGTCTGACTAAATGTACAATAACTTAACACTGAAAGTAAATAAATAGCTCACACATAAACCAACCAATTGAAGAGCTAGGTCAGTGAATCCAATTATTTTCTGTAAAAAAGAGGATCTTGCTATATATTGGAGGAAGTAGTTAGACAACTTCAGACAGTTATCAGACAACAGTAAGCTTATTCAATATTTGGTAAAACCTAATGAGATATGTTCAAGCTTAGAGTTGGAAATTTGGTATTTCTACAAGTCATCCATGGGCTGAATGCATTAGGGTTCAAAAAGAAAGTTTCAGCATTATTTCCTAAACACTAAATGTACCATAAACAAATAATTACAATTTGACACCGTAACAGAGTCAAGACTCTGTATTATAATTGTTTTACAAATCTTGATATCGTAAATATCTATAACAAATATCTTAGCATTTAGTTATAGGATTGTTTGTGTAAAAAACAGGCAACACTCTCCATACAGTAGTGCCACTCAGTGCCAACCAGAGAAATCAGTGGATGCCAGAAGGCTTGTGCATAAAATCCCCATCTAGTGCCTACTCATCCAATATTCCCATACTAGTTTCTGGCTTGTGGCCTTTGTCAGTGAGGAGCTTTGGATCTCAGAGCACTGCACCTAGATCTTAAGATCTAATGCAACCCTCCAGAAGCCATCTCTTATCTCTACTTAACTACAAAACTATGAGAATAAAATTGAAAACACAATATTTTTAATCTAAGCTCAATAGCATATATAGTCCTATAGGTCTGAACTCAGTTCAGTACCCATACATTTTGGTGTCTTTGGCTTTAACAACCATAGCCACCACTATCCTATTTGGCAGTATTGGTGTTAAACCACTAAACATTACATGATCACCATTTCTTATGCTAGCACATAACTTATTAAAACAGGCAAAACTTTTCATACAGTAGTGCACTCAGTGCCAAACAGAGTAATCAATGAATGTCAAAAGACTTGTACATAAAATTTCCATCTAGTGCCTACTTATCCAATATCCCTAGACTAGTTTCTGGCTTGTGGTCTTCATCAGTGAGAAGCTTTAGATCTGAGAGCACTGCACTTAGATCTTAGGATCTAATGCAATCCTCCAGCAGTCACCTTTTATCTCTATTTAACTACAAAACTATGAGAATAAAATTGAAACACAATATTTTCAATTTAAGCTCAATTACTCTGGTTGACACTGAGTGGCACTACTGTATGGAGAGTTTTGCCTGTTTTAATAACAGTTATGTGCTAGCATAAGAAATGGTGATCATGTGATGTTTAGTGGTAGAACACCAATCCTGCCTAATAGGATATTGGTCGCTATGGGTGTTAAAGATCCAAAGTCCTCAAAATGTATGGGTACTGAACTGAGTTCAGACTCATATGACTATATAAGCTATTGAACTTAGATTGAAAATATTATTGTGTTTTCAATTTTATTCTCATAGTTTTGTAGTTAAGTAGGGATAAAAGGTGGCTACTGGAGGGTTGCATTAGATTCTAAGATCTAGATGCAGTGCTCTCAGATCCAAAGGTCCTCACTGACAAAGGCCACAAGCCAGAGACTCATCTGGGGATATTCGATGATTAGGCACTAGATGGGGGATTTTATGCACAAGCCTTCTGGCATCCATTGATTACTCTGTTTTGCACTGAATGGCACTACTGTGTGGAGAGTTTTGCCTGTTTTAATAACAGTTATGTGCTAGTATAAGAAATGGTAATCATGTGATTGTTTGTGTATTATTAAATAACTGAAACATTATTCTGACTGCAATACAGATATAAACACAACAGAATTGGCAGCACAATTGAGAAGATCTATCTTTGTAGATTGATTAGATCTTTGTCATTTTAAAAAATGAGAATTAAACAACCAAGTGTTAAATATTGCTTCATTTTTGATAAACAAAAGTAGAACCTCTCCCATCTACATTACAGTAAAAGAAAAATCCAAATGGAAATCATTGGTTTCTGGAAGATTTTGATATGGCAATCCAGAAAATTGGATATCATTTACAGACCAAGTTTTTTTCTTTTATGACAGACCAAATTAAAAAGTCCAAGTTAAAAATTAGTGACATTTATAAGTATTTATGGTTCTCTGACTTATGAAATTTTACTTTCTCAGTTAATTCCTGCATTTCCTTTGGAATTAAATTTTGATAAAGCAATATTTCTCCTGATGCATTAATTCTGTCTAAAACCCTTATTATATTACGGAGATATAATTTCAACCTCCATGTTCAGGAGAAAGGGAAAAGGCTAGAGATTTTTCCACACAGTTCAGGAAGGTAACATTAAACTGTGTTTCAAAGATTTCATAAATGAAAGACAGAGATTAATACAATTGCAGAATGAAAGATTATAGGTTTAGAGTCAAACTGCTAATGGACTCAAATATACTTTTTGACTTAGAGTGGTGGTTCCTTTAAAGAAAACTGACCCCAGTATTAGAATTGTCATTTAGAAATCTCAGACAATATCCACTGATAAAAGTAGAGCACTATCCATCAAAAATATTAAAAACTGCCAAAATAAATTGGATAAATATGATTGCAATATAGATGCAACAAGCCACATCATACACACATTGAATGTCCGCATAAATATTCAGTTTGCAGATATTGTAATTATATAAGAGATAGTGAAACTTGTATGCTTAAAGAAAAAAAATAATGAAGATAATCAGAAAAGAATAAACCTTAAAAAAAAAGTCTGAACAGTAATGTGAAATCCTACATAATAAATACTCCCATAAATAATTTAAGAGAACTGATTCAACATTCAAGACTAAATTGTAATTAATGAAATGCTGATAACAATGAAGCTGAATACTGGATCTTCAATATTCATTGTATCAAAAAATATTTGGGCTGTCATGTGAATTTGTCCATTATTTAAAAAAATGCTGTGTGACATGTTCAAGATTGCAACAGGATGTCTCTAGCTATGGACATTATTGTAATTGAACATGAGGCAAGCCAGTGAGGGGCTGGAAATGCCAGGGTTCAAAATGAAAGTCTCAGCATTACTTTGCAAACACTAGTTGTACTTAAATTTCCATATATAAGTTATTTTAAATACTGTATCTATAATAAACATCTTAATATTTAGTTATTAGATTTTATGCAATTATTGAATGACTCGTACATTATTCCAATGACAATACGGATATAAACACAATTAGTGAAGATAGAATTAACATTTTTTATGATTAGTAGCAGTCAGAATTTGGCAAAACTTTCAAACAAAATATGGAAAAGATTAAAATTTATAGATTATTATGAAATTGTGAAATAGAAGAATAGCTATTTATTTATACTTGTGTAAATTCAACATCTTTTTATTTCCAGCATATTTTTAAGAAACCAATTACTTATATAAATATCATCTGATAGAAATTCATAGGATATCACAATCTTAGCACCCAGTCCTGAATATAATCTACGATTTCAGTTTTAATAACAATCATTTGGTCAAGAATAGATTCTGATTTACTTGTGTGTAAACTTAAAAATGAAGCTTAAAAGGAAATATAGGTTTGTTGTTGTACATAATTTAGAGACCTTATTACTTTTAGGAATAATAGTTAAAAATAAGTTGAGATTTTGAACTGAATGGTGAACAGTGTGGTGGAAGTGAAAAACATATAGTGGGATTTGAAAAACAATTGAATAAGATGAAAAAATGGAAAAATAAAAATGCATGTCAAATATATATTGGTAAATTGCAAAGAACAGAAAAAAAGCAAAATTAAAAAGATTTTATAAAAATCTTGTAATAATTCATTAAGAAATTCCCAAAACATATCCAAAATGATAATTACAAGGACATTGCTATTTTCCAGGAAATTCATTATGTCAAAAGGAAGTTTTATTCAGAAGTAGGTGTTGTAAAATGAGCAGATTATAATCAAACATTAAATTAAAGGAGTTAATGAACAGAAAAGCTATAATATATCAATTAAGATACTTTGAACAGATATTTACATTGAAAACCTTTCTGTAACAGAAAAAAAGGTTCAGATTAATCTTGAAATCTTTGCTAAGATAAAGCCATTAGAACAGATTGCACTGAAACAGGAATTTGCAAAAAACTGAAGAATAAATAAAAGTACAAAGAATGTTATATGACTCTCCTTTGTAAAACCTGTCTTTGCCCTGCTCCTGGAAACTTAAGTAAATAGTAAGCATCATATAATCAAGTGCCATATATCAACATTCCCACAATCACTTTCTGGATTTTACTTTAACAGTAAGGACTTAGGACTGAACTCTACTAATCATTTTTGCATTTAGTATCTATCTTATATATATATATATATATATATATATATATATATATATATATATATACCTATCCTGGTATCAAATCTACTTAATTATGCAAGTAAACTATGTTGTGCTCAAAAACTAGGTTTTTTTTTAATTTCAGGCTATCTGCATGAGTAGTGTAAATAAATAAAAGGTGATCGGTAAACAGACAAGTGCATTACTTCAGCCTTAAATATTAACTTCTCCATTAATGAAAGCAAAAGCTAAAAATGAATGTGGATATTATAGGTAGCCCTATAGTACCTAATATCCAATGTTACTCAGGTTTGCAGTAGATGAATCTATAGTAGGATAAAGAGAAGGGCTATTGGATATATGTGAATAAACTGAGTCACATGATGTTCATATTACTTTTCTTAACAAATAGGTGGATGGAGCATATAACTATATAAAAACAAGATCAAAATATATGCAAATGAAATGGACTTGTTGTCACATCTATATAAATATATTTCAAAAACTTAATGATTTTTTGGATTTCAGATTATTAGCTAGATTAGTATATAGTAATATAATGTGGATTAAAAGATGCACAGATAAATTATTTCCAGATTTAAATCCTAAGTTCTCACAGATAAAATCAAAGCCAGAAATTAATTGGAGTTGTCATATTATAGCACTATACCATCAGTAGATATCTCTAGTATATAGTGATGAAAATTGCTCTTGGATAAATAAAATTAATAGCCAAATCTCTTGTCCATAAATTTGGAAAACTTTTCAATATCTTACAATTTAAAATCAACTTTTTCCTTTACCAAAAAAAGGATATTTGACAATATATAAAGACTATTTTAGCATATCTCAAATGTTACATGAAATTAATACAATTTTAACCAAAGCCATATATTGAAAAAGAACTTATTGATATGAAAGATGATCTTAGGAACTACATGCATCAATGCTGATGTATATTGGATTGCATGTTCTGTGTATTTTACACCTGCAGTGGTAGAATGACAAAAACTAAAAATACCTGAATTGAAGCATATGTTGTCACTTCTGGTGATCAAATATTACACCTTTTAAGAAATGTTATTATTCGATTATCTATTGAATTATAGAAAAAACTTTCATTCAGATGACTATACTAAACTGGGAAACTTTAAAAAAAATGGTTTATTAGATTTTATTAAAATCCTTATACACCTAGGTCTCTTTTTATGCGGACTTATTTAACACGATTTTGAAGTTACGCGATTCACGTTTCACCGGAAGTCAAGCTCCGATAATGCGCTATTACTTTAAATAATAAATTTCACTCACGTTATATTGAAAGTAATAGCACATTATTGGAATTCGACTTTCATCTTAGTAATTTCAATATTTTCAGTGCTTTATAATAGTAAGATTTTATGCAATAATGAAATTAAAATCATGATTTCCACATTTTATGTATACACACATTAAATTTTACAAGATTATAATGTAAATTTGTTCAAACATTGTGTGTGTTAATTTTGCATTCTGTTTTTGCTTTTTAAAAAAGATCGTTTAATCAATTATTAATCATTTAGTGTCCGCAAGTTTATTTTTAAAAGATGAGTAATAGCAGTGAAACGAAATTTGATTTTTAAACAGAATTGAAAATTAAAAAATTAAAGACAAAAATAAGAATTTAATTTTTAGTTGTTAGTTTTAATTAAATTTTTCCCAGCAGTAGTGAATAAATGTCTTTTTATTATCATAAGTCTAAGTTCATAAACAATAAAATCATCATCTCAAAGATTAATTATGAATTACATTGTCAACAGAAAACCATTAGCACAACATGAGAGTGCAAACGAACGTGTGTTCAAATATCGATAATAATTAAAACATGTATAAAAAAATGTAAATTACTGTACTGTAAATTATGCATAAAATATATTATTTTGAATAAAATTAAATATTATAGTTAAAAAAAGTTTGTCTTGTATCAATTTTTTTCAAATTTGAAATTTTTTATTAGTCATATTTTATTTCCTTATTTTTTTTTTTGTGCGAATTTTAAAGTAATTTTACGTTGGTGCTTTGCTTTTACACGAATTTTGAAAAATCACAGACCGCCCCCCCTTTTTCAATGTAAGTTACGTCTATTTTTGTGCGATTTCATTTGCATGTGTTTTCTGAGGAACCTATCTATCGCGTAAAATGAGACCCAGGTGTATAGGATTAGAAAATTCAGTTAAAATAAAGTAGAATGTTTTCATGTTAAACAGAAAACTTGTATATTGAATGTGATTGAATGAATATATATATCTGAATTCAAAATTAATGAAAGAAATATTATTAAATATCACAATTATATCTGAAAATTTTAAAAATTTTATCATATTACAAAAGGTAGACTTCAATTTACAAATATTTTAATTTCATATGGTATCTTATTTTTTATAAAAATAATTTCCATAGAGTGCATTAGTATCAAAAAGTAGTTAAAACATTCAATGAATGTTGTCCATCATTATTATCTAATCAATATATAGTAAAAATTAAACATCTTTTGAATTCATTGATAAGTGATTGCCAACATGAGAAACATTAAGAATCATCAAATTAGAATAAATTAATCATTGGGAAATAATTATTTATACGAATGTAGTAGTTATACACTGATTAATTAATTAAATTTAAATAACTGCAAAATACTCCCTAATTCTAAGTTAACAAAAAATAAAAAAATGAATTAATTGTATAATTTAAAGAAAACTAAAGTAAAAGGATTTAGGAAATTGACCAACAACAGAGATAAATAAAAACATTTGTGGAATGAAAAATATTAAAAACATAGATTGGTTTTGTACTTTTATTACAGACCTATTGAAAAGTATGTAAGAGCAAGATGGAGAACTGGTTAGAGAAAAGATAAAACGATCTAAAACAGAATATCTGGAAAGTAAACTAATTAAATTCAAGGCAAAGGAGATGAGTGATTTTTACTTCTCAGCTCTTGTGATTTTGATGCCCAATACCTTGTCTCACCTGTAGCAAGTTGTCATTTATGAGTGAGGGAGAAAATCCACCCAACTAGTTTTAAAATAGATTGTCCTGATCTTTTTATTATTTTGTAAGCCTAAATGGCTATCAGGATTTAATATCAAGAAACTTGAAGTATTTACAAGAGGTTGAAAGAGCTATGTCAGAACAAAGAACTGTGATTGCAAGAAATAAATTTAAGAGAGACTTAAATTATTTAGAACTTTGAGCAGTACATATTGTAACAGTCAAGTTTGTACATTCGCGTAACAGAATTCAGAATTTAAGCAAAAGAGACTGAAGCTGACCAGACTAGGACTGTGACATCCTAAGTCCGACCACACTTCAACTCGTAAGCCAGGATTCCAAGACTCATGACCCTGCGAATGACCATCTTGAAATTACGCATAGTATACCTCTTTCCACATGGCCGACATAGGTCACAGAGATGCAATAAGACTCTGATAATTAAAAGAAAGGTTCTTAATTGTCTAAAATATATCACTCAATTTAACTTAATGCATAGTTTTTACATATATAGACTATAAATAATAATTAGAATTGGATTGAATTAGATCAATAACGAGACAGAGAACAAAATACATTAAACTAATTATACATTTATTTACAATTCTTCTATCCATATTTTATTTATTTACAATAGCATTTCAGTGTAGAATGTATGCAAACGTTGGATAATTCAAAATAGCTTTACATAAATAATCATTAAATTTTCATACATGGGTTTAACATGTGCCAATCTTATGAATTACTTTACAATTAATACATAATCAATCACTACGTTATGTCTATAAATCTCGCTAAACCAATCTTATTAAATTTGTGGCTGTTATATAAATAATTATATTGAACTTTGATCATGAATTCATTTACTAAAATACAATATGACTTAATAACAAGCGCATAAACCAGCTCAAGTAACGATTGATCAAACATGGCTTTCGAGAGAAAATTTCAGAATGCTGAAAGCATTATGTTAAGGTGGGAGAGTTGGCTGCATAAGATTTTACCAATGCGCTATGGCACAGGTAAACAATAATAGGAAAAGTCACTCTGCGGATGGATGAAATAACTTCAGGGTTCTTGCGACAAATGCTGGTACCCTGTAACCGATCGCAATGCTGCGTGAAAGGAACATTGTGTTCAGGAATGGTGGGGGACTTACGTGCTAACCTGGCCTTGGCTCAGGCTTCGCTACTGCTCTACCCTATAAGAGAAGATGTGCTGGCAACATCGTGGTTCCATCTTGATATACGTATATTATGTATAGCAGCAAAACGAGAATAATTTTATATAATAATATATAACATCCGCCAAGCAAAGAATAGTATATTTCATACTATGAAATACGGGACAATAGCATATTAGCTCTATCAAATTGGGACCAACTCTTGTGTAGCCTGATAATAAATGTCTATGCTACTAAAGGGAATATTAATACATCTGTACTTTGACATGCTCGATCTATTAAGTTACTTATAGATAATAAATATTTAAGGAGGGAAAGTATATTTCTATGGACTTAAGAACTATACTTATAAATACGATCAAGGCTAAATTTAATTCTTAATAAAACTATAAAGTTAAGTTTTTAAATGGTTGATTAAAAGAACCACTTCATATATTAAATCATCATAAATAAAAATGACAACGAGTGCAAGGCAAGTCGTTATTATTTTATAAAAATAGTACTTCGAAACAGTGCGCAGAAAGTTGATGCTACAAACAAATTACATGAAGATTTTCAAATAATATCTTCTTAAAAACATGAAATTAAGTGCCCACTGTTTCAAAATATTGGCATATAACATATAATAAGCATTTAAAATATGCAAAGAAATATAGACACAACCACAGTGACATAACTTTAAATTAGACACCTATAATTTACTTTTAAGTGAATGGAAAATATAAAAATAATCAAATTATTTAAACTTCAACAACATTAAATTTTGATAGCAATTGACATATTTAAAATATTAAATGGATTTAAGTTTTGATTACATTTAGTTTTATAATTATTTTAAAAAGAGAGTTAGCTAACTTATATAGATATATTTACACAGAGCTCTGCGGTTTGAAAAATAAAACGGTACCGGTATTATTTATCTGGACTGCAAGTTCTTGGTTGTTGGTTTGGTGAGTTTGACTGGGCGGCTGGTGGCATCATCTTTCCAATTCTGTTAGGCTGATCTCTGCTAGCGGCATGATGGTTGTTCAGGCATTGCAATGAGAGAAACCCCCATTCTCCGAGTGGAGTCACAGCAACAAAATGCCCGCTTTTAACCAGACATATTAAATATTAACAATCGTGAAGACTGGCTGCAATTCTCTCTAAAAATATGGCTGTCTTTTTTTTGTTAAAAATACAGAGTATTTATATTTTTTCCTTATTGGAATCTATCGCCTCAAGACTCACTAAATACAAGAATTTAATTAAATATTTTTCAATTTATAATCCAGATTTTTACAATCTTAGATAACTTACGTTAGAAAACATTCCATATGCTATTACTATAATTAAGATTTTTCATTGCAAACAATTGTCCAATTTAGATTTTAAAATAACAATCTTATCAAAGGAGATTTTAATTAGTAAATTTTGAACTAGTTTTACTTTTTACGGATTCCAGGTGTGGTCGTTAATGACACTTGTTTACAACCAGAAATCTTTTTAATTACTTGACCAGCTTTTATTTTTAACTTACATTAATAGAAACTCTTTTTATTTAAAAACAACCTTTTAACATTTTTTTAAAACGCAAACCTTTTTACATATTTATTTAAAATAATTTCCAAACATATTTTGATATAGCTTTTAAATATATTTTTGAGAAACTTTTCCCTGAAATATATTTAAAACAAGAAATCTTTTAACAAATTTTAAAGAAACATTTAATATTATTTTTAGGTAACGGCTTTTACATATTTTAAAATCATGTCTTTTTTCTATATAGCACAGATTATATATCCACATACAAAATTACAATATTAAACAACAAAATTAATAATTTACTCTTAACTTTAATAATATAACGAACATTTTTAGAAATATTAAGTAAATTTAGTACGCTATAATTTTCCTAATCCTATCTAATTATAGCATTGGTTCGCACATAAATATATAATACTGTTTAGACAGACATGAGCGAATTTTAAATTTATTAACATTTAAATAGGTTCGAACTTAGCACAGATGAGTGTGTCATTAGGTTTGATGGTGAAACGATAGGGGCTTGGAAAGTTATCTTTTCAATATTGTGTAAGTATAAATAATCAAATATTGATATATTTGAAGAAGTCAATAAATATCATTTTTTTAAGATAGTCTCATATATTTTTTGAGTGTGTTTCTTAGTTGAGTTATTGGGAAATACCCCACAATAAAATGGCACAGTCAGAAATTCAAAATGAATGATAGGGAAAGTAGTATTAAAATGGAAAAATAAAAATAGTACTATAAAGTTTTAATTTTGTAAGCAATTGTAATAATTAATAGGTCAATCAAAGGTTAAAATGTCTTTAGATCAAACAAATATCTCAGAATTGGATATTGGTAATGCGTAGTTTGGTCTTTATATGTAAAGCAGCTTGACAATTTTTTCACACTTAATAGCATTAGCAATAATAGTAGAAAGGTAGCTGCTCTATTGTGTTTGGTAGGGAGGAAAATAATAGAAATGACTTTGTTTGATAGATCCATAACAGGTAATGATATATGAGGAGATAGTGAAAAAGTTTAAACATTTTAGCTCACAGCTGTCTAGACATATTGCCAGGTTGGCACTACAAAATAAAAGACAGGCAAAAGGAGAGAAAATTAAGCATATAAACATAGTATTACATCATCTAGAAAAATTTGTCAATATGGTTTTGGATTGATTGTTTGAGGAATGGAGGATAAAAGATTAAGACAGACTTTATTGACTGAAACAGAGTTGTCATATGAATCAGCGATCAAAAAAGGGTACGCTTATGAATTAATAATCAATCAAGTCCTCACATTTAGAAGTAAATCAAAAAAATAGAGCCATCAGTTTATTAAACTGATAAAAGTATGCTGCCAAGAAATTATAAATCAAGTAGTGAAACAATACCAATATGGAAATGTTTTTTGTTGTGGTGAAACAGGACATTTGGCAAAGAATTGTAAATAGTGATGAGAAAGCTGTTTTAATTGCAGAAATAGAGATCATTTGGCAACAGTTTACTAAAAACCAAAACAAAGAGAAGCAATATAGAAGAGTGACAACCAGATAGAGAGGAGATAAGCAAGAAGAAATGAATATAAAAAAATATGACAACTCGTAGATATAAGCAATATATGCTAACAGTTAAAATAGTTAGCACAAAACTTGAAATGGAGATTGACAGCAGTTCAGGTATTTCACTGATATCTGAAAGCTAATGGGAGAAAATAGTAGGTTATAAAGAGATTAAAATGATTTAAGACTGATATCAAAGTTAAATATGTAAGTGGTAACTTGCTAATTATAGTTAGACCAGTAAATGCTCCAATTTCATACAGAGACAAAGAATCGCATTTGCCAATTTATATTGTAAAAAATAAGTCTCATAATTGGTAGATTGGTTTCAGGAGTTAGGGATTAAGGTTTCTATTGTTAAAAACATTTCCATCTATCAAGAAATGTTAAACATGTAATTATTCAAGGAAGAGTTAGGATTAATAAAAGAAAACCTGATAAAAGTAGAATTAAATGAAAATTGCACAGGCAATGGTTTTTAAGCTATAGAAAATTCCTTTTGACTAGAGGGATATGGTCAAAGAAAAGTTAAAGACATTGGTATCTAGAAGTATGTTAACCCCAATAAAACATGCAGGATAGGCCATGCCCATAGTGGTGATATATAAATCTAATGGAAATCAGAATGTAAGGTTTAGACCACTAAACACCACATGATCATCATCTCTTATACTAGCACATAATTGTTATTAAACAAGGCAAAACTCTCTCCATACAGTAGTCCCACCCTGTGCCAACCAGATTAATCAATGGATGCCAAAAGGCTTGTGCATAAAATCCCTATCTAATGCCTACTCATCCAATATCCCCAGACTAGTTTCTAGCTTGTGGCCTTCCTCAGTGAGAAGTCTTGGATCTGAGAGCACTGCACCTAAATCTTAGGATCTAATGCAACCCTCCAGCAGCCACCTTTTATCTCTACTTAACTACAAAACTATGAGAATAAAATTGAAAACACAAAAAATATTTTCAATCTAAGCTCAATGGCTTATATAGTCATATGGGTCTGAACTCAGTTCAGCAACCATACATTTTGGTGTCTTTGGCTCTTTAACAATTATAGACACACTATCCTAATTAGGCAGAATTAATGTTAAACCACTAAACATCACATGATCACCATCTCTTATACTAGCACATAATTGTTATTAAACAAGGCAAAACTCTCTCCATACAGTAGTGCCACCCTGTGCCAACCAGAGTAATCAATGGATTCCAGAAGTCTTATGCATAAAATCCCTATCTAGTGCCTACTTATCCAATATCCCCAGACTAGTTTCTGGCTTGTGGCCTTTGTCAGCGAGGAGCCTTGAATCTGAGAGCACGGCACCTAGATCTTAGGATCTAATGCAACCCTCCAGCAGCCACCTTTTATCTCTACTTAATTACAAAACTTTGAGAATGAAACTGAAAACACAAAAATATTTTCAGTCTAAGCTCAATAGCTTATATAATTATATAGGTCTCATAGTTTTGTAGTTAAGTAGAGATAAAAGGTGGCTGCTGGAGGGTTGCATTAGATCCTAAGATCTAGGTGCAGTGCTCTCAGATCCAAGACTCCTCCCTGACAAAGGCCACAAGCCAGAAACTAGTCTGGGGATATTGGATGAGTAGGCACTAGATAGGGATTTTATGCACAAACCTTCTGGCATCCATCGATTATTCTGGTTTGCACAGAGTGGCAATACTGTAAGGAGAGAGTTTTGCCTTGTTTAATAACAATTATGTGCTAGTATAAAAGATGGTGATCATGTGATGTTTAGTGGTTTTAACACCAACCCTGCCTAATAGGATAGTGGTGGCTATGGTTGTTAAAGAGCCAAAGACACCAAAATGTATGGGTGCTGAACTGAGTTCAGACCCATATGACTATATAAGCTATTGAGCTTAGATTGAAATTATTTTTGTTTTCAAATTTCATTCTCAGTTTTGTAGTTAAGTAGCGATAAAAGATGGCTGCTGGATGATTGCATTAGATCCTAAGATCTAGGTGCAGTGATCTCAGATCCAAGGCTCCTCACTGACAAAGGCCACAAGCCAGAAATTAGTCTGGGGATATTGGATAAGTAGGCATTGGATAGGGATTTTATGTACAAGTCTTCTGGAATCCATTGATTACTCTGGTTGGCACAAGGTGGCACTACTGTATGGAAAGTTTTGCCTTGTTTAATGTAAAGTTTACCAAATCACAGTGAATAAGTATCTTAACAAAGATGTTTATCCAGTACCTAACACTTTAGAGAGATTTTAGCAAGTTTGTTTAATGCAATGTTTTTTGCTAAACTTGATCCCAATTACCTATCATCAAATTAAAGCAACAGAGAAATCATCAAGAATCTTGATATTAACCACACTGTTTGATCTGTTCAAATGTAACCACCTACCATTTGGTATTACTACAGCAACAAACATTTTCCAGGCAAAGGGTTTAAAGGATTATCATCATACTATCATATTTTAATAACAGCAACATCAGATTTATTAAAAAAGAGAATTTTGAATGTTTTCAAGGAATTAAGTAGGGCAGGAATTAAGCTAAACTTTGAAAAATGCTCTTTAATTGACCAAGTCAGAGATGTAAGAAATGCTGAAAGGTCATAGAAAGTGAAATAGCTTCAGACTTTTTTAGGACTATTATATTTTTTATGCCATCTAAAAGAACAAAGCTATAATTGCAAAACTGTTATATGAATTATTGTGCAAAGTTCAAAGATTGGTATGGACAAAACTCAAGACAGGGTGTTTGAAAAAACTAAAGAGCTTTTATCATCAGATGTTGGTGCATTTTGACAGTAGGTGAGGGGTTAGCGTTATTATAGATGCAAAATGGTGGTAGGGGCAGTGTTTTCTCACCCTACCAATAATAGTGAGGATCTGGTGGCATGCTCTTCTAGAATACTAAAAGCAGAGTTTAACTACAGTCAAATTGACAAGGAAGCCCTGGTGATTATTTTTGCAGTTAAGAAATATCAGTTTGTTTTTGACCATGGTTTTGAAATTATTACAGATCATAAGCCTCTGTTGGAGATTTTAGGGAATGATTGAGCAGTGGCTGAGCATTTATGTCTGTGAATGTTACAATGATGGAATTTTTAGCAGCATGCAATTATTCATTAAAATATAAATGCGGTAAAGACATCTCAAATGCAGATGCATGTCAAGATTTCCTAATAATGATATCAATCAAAAGGGTTATTGAGATTAATTATATTGACAGTATAAACTCACAAATTGTAAACAATAATACAATCCTAAAAGTGGACTAGTGAAGAAAAAGGATATAAAGTTTTGATGAACTGGATTAAGAAGAACTGGCCTAAAACTAGACCTAGCTATGTGGAAGTGGGAGTTTGGTTGAATAGAGAGCAGTTATCTGTCTATAAGGAGTGCATGATAATGGGGAATAGAGTTTCTGTGGCACCTGCAGGGAGAAAGTTTTAAAATTTTACATTAAGAATATCAGGGCATAGTGCATGTGAAAACTTTGGAACTTGGCTATATCTGGTGGCCACAAATTAATGCAGTTATTGAAAACTACATTAAAGACTGTTCAGCATGTCAGTCAGAAAGTGCATTACGTGTGAAATGTTTTGTACCCTGGCCAAAGGTAAAAAAAGCATGGGAGAGGGTGCATATTAATCATGCTGATCATGCTAATGGAAAACTTTCATTGATAATAACTGGTGCTTTTTCAAGATGGATTGAATGCCACACAGTGAAAAATACTAGTGCCCAAGAAACAAGTGTTTGAAGACAGTTTGCTCTTAGGTTGAATAAGAAAATAAAATTTAAGGTGATTGCAGCTGGATTTTTTCAGCATTGAATATCAAGACTTATTGACAAAGGCAAAAATCAGAAATTAATTTATGAATTTAAATGCTCTGATATCTAGTAATTATTGATTACTGAAGATTATATAAGTCATTAGAAAAAAGAGTTGCTTGGTTTTATCATAATCTCCTTTTCCTAATACTAATTATTTTAGCAATATCTTTTATTTGTAATGTTGTCTTTCATTCATATTACCATTTATTTTATATTCACATTCTTTTCATGTTGGATTCTTCATATTTTGATATTTTTTACATGATTTCTCAAACAATGAATATATAAGTTTAACAAACTCAAAATGCCATACCTAAGCAAAATACATTTCATTTTCTCTCCTCTACTAATTCTACATAAAGAGGATCCATATCTTTTTACTTATTTTTATTATATTTCTTCTGTTTGTTTATGGTTTAAAATCTCTTATTACTAATATCATGTTGGGCAGTGTTGACAAAGAATGATGTTAGTGGTAGTTGATGCTATTTTGTCAACAGAAAATGTCATTCTCAATTATGTTAAAGAAAATAACAATTCAACTACAGAATATTATGTTAAAAATATTGAAGAGACATAAAAAGAGTTAAATTATATGTGGTGCTGGAATATAGTTCCTTTGGATCAGATATGAAACTAAAAATATTTTCAGTTGTTTATGATTCATATTACAAGGTTTTATTAAAACCATTTGAAGAATATTTTTTATGAAATATAATCATATAGTTTTACAAACTGTTTTAAAAAAAGTTGTCATAAAAAGACAATTGTATTTGGCTAGTTATATAAGTATTGCATATTGTCATCTTTCAGATTCAATTTGTGTACTGAATATGAAATGAGATATATCACACATATGGAATTTAGTACTGATGAAAAAGACGTCAGTAACCTCCAGGCACCTACTGGAAAAAGTTTAAAAAAAATAGAATGGAAAGATGAGCTTGTCAATAACAAAAATATTAATAAGAAAAATAACTTTAAATATAAGAAAATAACATTTGTACTTTTGGTATTTCTATGTTTTTTTTTTTTATAGTTGTTACTAAAAGTTGAATGTTAAAGATAGTATAGGGAAAACAAACAGAAAGTCAATCAGATTTAAATTTTTTGTTTGAGGAACAAATAACTAGATTGGAAATGTTTTTTAGGATTATATAATTTATTAGAAAAAAGGCTGATGGCAAGAAGACCACTAATGAAATAAATGATCTTCATCACTCATAATTAATGTACCATTAAAGTGCCTGAAAGAAACTAATATTAATTTTATATTAAATTAAAAACTGAAGAACATAATACTGTGGAAGAACCTTGCAGAATAATGAACAAAAGTGGCAATAGCATGGCCATTAAGAGGGAACAAAAATATATTAGAAGCAAAGATTTTACCTCATCTGCAATCGGGAATGATTAAGTGAAAAGTTTTATATATGTGTTGTATAATCATTTTTGTTCTTATCATTTCGTTTTAAAATTTTTCCTTTCATGAGATTTTTTTGTATATGGGGGAGATGTCTCAAAATATTTACATGGACAACAGAATTGCAACTAAAGATAATTATAAACTGATTATTGACAGAAATATTTACTTTTAAAAGGTTCATTCTTATAAATATTTTATTATTATCTTTAACTAGCTTTCATCTTTCTTGAAAAAGTTAACAAAACATTAAATATTTTATATATACCCATTACGTATTAAGAAGACCTGCAAAAATAAATATTTAGTGTAACTTATTTATAATGGTATGATAAAAAGTGAAATTGCAGAAAAAATGATGTCAGAATAACCATTATATGTCTAAAAAAGCTTGTTAAATGCTTAATAAATAGTATAGCTTTATAAGAAACTGATATATGGATGATTAATAAAAGTGAAAAGATATTGTTGGTATAACAATTAGAAACATATGAAGCGGCCACTCAATTTCTACTCTTGGCTAATCTAATGTGATGCTTTAGTAAAATTATCAAGCTGAAAAAAAAAAAAGATATGAGGCAATGGAATTTATGAAAAAATATATTGCAAAAAAGTTTGGGGTGTTTAATTATAAAATAAAAAGAAAAAAAGATCCTTGAAGATCTTTTCGAAACCCCTTTTCAATTTTTTTTTTTCTGCCATTTGTCTTTGTTCATATAAATTTATAATTTTTTTATTGGTAGTGTTTAGATTTTTAGGTTAATAAAAATAATTTATTTTGCTCCAAAATATTCTATCACCTTTCTGAAAGTCTCTAATTTTTATTCTTTCCATTC
The DNA here is from genome assembly GCA_028023455.1 of Epiperipatus broadwayi. Taxonomy (NCBI): domain Eukaryota; kingdom Metazoa; phylum Onychophora; class Udeonychophora; order Euonychophora; family Peripatidae; genus Epiperipatus; species Epiperipatus broadwayi. The sequence continues at coordinate 10,555,877 of JAQFVV010000003.1, forward strand.
TTCTAATCCATACTCCAGCATTTTTAAACTTACCTAGCCATTCCTATAATCATTCTGATAGTTGGTTCCCAGGGCCATTGTGTGACTAAGAAAGCGCCTTTGTGCAAAGTAACCCCCCCCCATTACTATGAAATAAAATTTGAAAATTAAAAGCCATTTTTTCCCAGCGCTTTCACAAGGAAAACTTGAAAATATAACTGTTGGTAAATATCTTATGTGTTTTATTTATTTATTTCTATAAAATAAACATGGAGAATAAACCATATGCTAAAATAAAACATTAATTAGACCTACCGTATTATCTTGATTTAAAATCTTTCCATTAAAATCTTTTTAAACAAATCAGTTTACATGTAACATTAAAATAATAGTAAAGAAAACATTGCACTTCTCCCCTTTCTCTTCATGGGTTGGCTCTGGTATTATATAAGAAATTATATAATATATGTTACTTACCTGGTTATTAAAAATATTATGTAGATCCAGAATATGATTCTTTGGAAGCTCTATTATCTATAGCAAGGAACAAAAAGAGCTTGGCACCTGGCTTATCTCCATTATTCTTTCTTAATCAATATTTAGATCAACTTTAACCAACAGGCCAGTAATTCATTAAAAGTAGTTTATTTGAAAACCCATTGAAAATCTCTCATGCATAAACTTATTCACATTTCCTATTAACAAAATTATAAACCTTCAATAATATATTTACACTAACACTACTATTTAATTTTTTATCTATCAAAAATTATAATTTATTATATATAGTCCAATATTTTAAATTTTCTTACTTATGTTGTTTATATTTTATTAGAATCACCAAACTAGGACAATTTAAATACCACAGCTGATATAACACTTACACCCCATTAACATTTTCTTGTTAAAAAGTAAGTTCTGTTTTCCAAACCCATTCATTATTTTTAAATCAGAATCTCCCTGACACAAAACTTATTTATGTTTTCCATTAAAAAGAAAATAAATCTCCAGTTTCTAAATATATAAATAGACTATTACAGTAAAAATACTTTCACTTGTTTTCATTCAATAATAAAAAAATTCCATAAAATTTATTAAGAATTAAATAATTTAGCATGACATATCTTTTTTAAAAATTATGTTTTTTACTCATTCTGTTTTTCTTAGATTTCAACTATAGTGTGAATTATAAATCAATCAAGAGTTTTTAACTAAAAAATGCATTCAAGAAAAAGCTGTTTAGTAAAATGTATAAAGATAATATGCCTTCTAAAAAACAGATATTGTTATTAAAAATAGGAAAAGCTATTTAGTAAAATGTGTAAAAAGATGTGGGATAATAAGAGAAAGATAACACTCTTAAAAAATATTAGCACAACACAGTGTCAAACCCAGACTTTACATTTTATTGGTGGACAATCTACCAATACTGTCAAGTAAACAACTCATTTAAAAGTTGTACAATATTATTAATAAAGATAATTTCATCATATGCAAAATTATTGTAATTATGAGGCAATATTTTTATAATAAGTTTTATTTTTAAGTAACTTATTAATATGTTACTTTTTATATAAATTAGGATATTTAAATAAAAATGATTGGGAAATGTAAATATTTTTATTTATACATACATTTTATTAATTATACCACTGAAAGGGGATCGACCTGTTCAGTTTGTGCAATGGTAGAGTATATATGAGCTAGAGCAACTGCCACAATTAGTTTAAAAAAAGAAATATTTTTCATATAATTTAAACCAGAATGTGTTTCTAAGAATAAAGTGATTCAGAAGTCTAAACCTTTACATATAAGTTTAATTAATTATCATAACAAAATGGCATTGATCTGTTCAGTTTAGCATAATGATGATAGTAATATATTTCAAGGTCATACCTAGAAATTTGAAGCTTGTGATTAATATATTTCAAGGTCATATCTAGAAATTTGAAGCTTGGGTAATTGCCACAAATAAGTTTCCTCTTATATTTAAATAAAAAACATTTACACTCAGAATGTATTTCTAATAATGAAATGATTAAAAAATATCAACAATTTTATTTACATATAAATTTTAATTATCTTGGTGTCTTGATGCCCCAATAGTGAAACACCTTTGTGCCATGCACATTCATTCATGATGCTTTGATTGTTTTAATTCTCAAACATTATATAGTTATCTGACATCTTTTTGAATGCAATGTATTATTACTGATGCCTTGAAGCAAATTTAAAAGAAGCAGAAATATAAAAGTATGTTTGTGATGTAATAAAATGTATCACTCTTTCGCAATTTTAATTTTATCTTTTAGCTGATTGCGACCTGTAAATATTTTGTATTTCATATTTTAACTTTATATATATGTAAAATGATTATTGTAAATAAACGTGTTCCATCTAAAACAAATTTTAAAACTTAACCTTTCTATATAAAAAACAAAAAAATACTTAATAATTAGTCACTTAAACATAGCTATTTCTTAAAATCTTAATATAGCCACTAATTGTATATTTTATAATTTAATATACCTTTAATTAATTTTTTTTTTTTTTTAAATTGAACAAAAACTTTAAATAAATCTATATTATGTTACTAAATTTATAATTATTTATTAAGCACACAGGAAGTATATGTAAATACTTTTAAGATAGGCTTTAACCTGAATCATGAGTGTCTTGAAATTTATAATAGTCAAACAATATCTTTAATTGCTGATAGAGGGACCTCTCAAATCATGACACAAGATAGCGAATTTTATAAAGATTAGAGCAGCCATCTTATCTTTAACCTAACTTTCCACTTATATAGGCCAATCTGAAGCATCTTGATTTGAGAGTATGAACCTGTTATTCTCTCCATTATTTAAGTCCACTATTTCCTTTAGCAATTAACATTCATGAAATCTTGCAATTTACGAGTTAATATTACGATCTTTTTACTGGAAATATATAAACTATTGTAAAGTTGCAATTATTTATTAAACACACAGGAAGTATATGTAAATACTTTTAAGACAGGCTCTATCTGAATCACATATGCTTTGAAATTTATAATTGTCAAACAAGTCATTATCTTATATCATGGTTTAAGAGATCCCTCTATCGGCAATTAAAGATATTTTGTCATTATAAATTTTAAGATGCATATGATTCAGGTTAAAGCCTGTTCTTAAAAGTATTTACATATACTTCCTGTGTGCTTAATAAATAATTACAACTTTACAATAGTTTATATATTTCCAGTATAAAGATCATAATATTAACTCATTGTAAATCACAAGATTTCATGAATGTTAATTTGTAAAGGAAATACTGGACTTAAATAGTGGAGAGAATAACAGCTGCATGCTCTCAAATCAAAATGCTTCAGATTGGCTTATATAAGTGGAAAGTTAGGTTAAAGATAAGATGGTCACTCTTATCTTGGTAACAGTCATTATCATGTTTTGTTGAGAGGTCCTTCTATTGGCAATTAAAAATATTGTTTGACCATTATAAATTTCAAGGTGCATATGATTCAGGTTTTTATTTAGAATGAATATGTATTGGTGAATTTTTGCCATATTTGTATGAATTGAGTCTTGATTTTATTGTTCCCTTTTACTCCAATATATTATTTTATTTTCTATATTTTTCAAATTACTCTGTATATTCCTTTTAGTATATTTTATAATTTTTTTTTTTTTTTTGTTGTTGCAATATATTTATTATTTAACAAATCTATCAAACTTTTTTTTACTATTTTCCTATGTCTTATTTAATTTTCTGATAATGTTAATAATTTTATTTGTAATATTTATAGTATTCAGTTTTATTTTATTATTATTGTTTCTTGTCTTCAATTACATTTCCTATTATAATATTACTTATTGTATTAATTGAAAATCCACTTACAGTATCTTTTGTTTATTATAAAGTTCTACTTCTGAATAATAAATTGTAGCTCTACTTGTTCTTGTATTAAGCAATTTATTTTACTTTCTAAATGATGTTGTCTTGGTGTTAGTCTAGAGTTTGTCTTTATGATAAAGCTATATTATATTTAGCAATGAGTAAAAAATAAGTAATCGCTAAAAAAATATTTACATTTATTTTTGAATTTATAATTACATGAGTATATTAAATGAATAATTTATTTTTGAATAAAAAATATGTATTTAATAAAAGGATAGGCCACAACAGAATGTGTTTAAATAAAAATAAGATTTTAATATACATTTACAGCCATAAAATCAAGTACAAATACGGACATTTATTCAAGAACAAGTGCGGACATTTCTTGTGGATTTGCATTTTCACATACATTTTATTTGTTTTCAATGTTTTTGTTTTAAAAAAAAAAGCTGGTATTGTTTTGGTAAATAAATTACTTTTAGTACAAATTCAAAAATAAATGTGAACACTTTATTTTTTTTTGTCAATTTGGTTGACCATACATTAACTATAATAGCAGTTTTGTCTTTTTTTAATTACTAATATGTCTAAACAGTTACATTTGTTTTCATCTTTTTCTATAATGAATTTTATTGTTTTTTCTATATTATTTATGTATTTTATAAATCTATCAATTTATTTATCTGATCTATTAAATATGCTAATTAATTATCTGCTTATTTTTAATAAAACAAAACTTTATTTTTCTTAAACTTTTTCATATTTATTAATATATAAACATTAAAAGCATAAAACTGAACTAGTCAATACATAATCAAAATTATCCCAAATTCACACTCAACCAGACTGACAAAAACAAAATAAATTCTAAAACACAACTATTGGTTTCACTCAAATGTAAAAAAACCATAAAATAATATATTTAAACTAAACATTGCCCACAATTCCATTTACTTTCCATCCTCCCCTTAATATTAAAATAACTTTTAAATAAGTTAACTGCTTCAGAATCATAAATTTCTAATAATAAAGATTCTTTAATTCTTTTTATTTCATTTCTCTCAAAGAAAACAATCTTAGCTTCATCAAAATTAATATTGTGGCTGTATTTTTTTCATGGATATATAAAGCAGAACTAAGATATTTATTTCTTACCCTGCTTTTATGTACATTTATTTTTTCATTTATGCTCAAATTCCTTTGACCTATATATATCTTCTTACCAAAAGAAGGCATAATATATACTACTCTAGGAATAGTCTTTCTATAAAACTTTTCCTTTATATTATTTAATAGATTATTCAAAGTAATACCACTTTTCCAAGCAATTTCCTTATTTCCAAACAAATTACGATTTTTACATACAATTGTATAATGAGAAAATTTAAATGGCAAAGAAATATAATATTTTTCTTTATCTTTTACAAGTTATTATTACAAATGTTATTACTATTAAATAAAATACTTTAACAAATTTATCAGCGTAGCCAACACTCAAATAATCTTTATAAAATTGACCTTTTTGAAAGAAAGCTATTACACTAGAATGATTTAATATCTTATTTCTATAACAATTTCTTAAAGCAGCTATTTTGTGAGATACTTATTGATAGCTATAAGGTTATTTTCATTGAATTCAATCAAACTCTATACTCTCCTTCTACATATTTTATAGAAGAATCAAAACAATTAAACTCATTGACCAATTTTTGATTTATTATTCTCAACTACAATCATGCACATATCCAACAAATAACTTTGAATATAAACAATCCTTTCTCATGATAGTTTGTTTTGATCCTTCTACAACATATGTTGTAGAGGGAGGCAGGTTAGAGTTTATTAAATTAAAATTTTTAGATCTATTGGTGATTAGAAATGTAACGAATAATTGTTTGGTAAATCATTATATTAAGAGTAAATAGTTAAGGTCTATAATTAAACTTGATAGCTATCAATCTGTATCTCATAAAGCAACTGTTTTAAGAGATTATTATTATAAAAATAAAAGATTAAATAATTCTAGTAGGGTAGCTTTGTTTCAAAAGGGTCAATTTTATAGATTGAGTGTTGTCTATTCTGATAAATTTGTTAAAACTATTTTATTTTATAGTAATAATAATTGTAATGATGTAAAGGATAAAGAAAAATATTATATTTCTTTGCCATTTAAATTGTCTTCTTATAGAGTTGTATGTAAAAATAGTAATTTGTTTGGAAAAGGGGTGTTACTTTGAATAATTTATTAAATAATACAAAGGAAATTTTTGATAGAAAGACTACTGAAGTAGTGTATATTATGCCTTATTTTTGTAAGAAGGTATATATAGGTCAGAGTAATTTGAATTTAAATAAAATAAAGGTACATAAAAGTAGGGTTAGAAATAAATATCTTAGTACTGCTTTATATATCCATGAAAAAAATGCAGGTCACTCTATTATTTATGATAAAGCTAAGGTTATCTTATTTGAGAGAAATGAAAAAAAAAAGAATTAAAGAATCTTTATTATTAAAAATTTGATTCTGAAGCAATTAACTTATTTAAAAGTTCTTTTAATATTAAAGGTGTATAGGAGATAAGTGGATTTGTGAGTAATGTTTAGTTTAAATATATTGATATTTTTAGTTCTTTACACTTGAGAAGTCTAATTGTAGCAGTGAAACCATTGGTTGTGCTTTAGTTTATTTTTTGGTTAACCTGGTCGAATTGTGAATTTGAGGCAATTTTGATTTTTCATATATATAATTGAACCTCTGCCATTATTAGAAATAATATTAAAACACTGCAAAAAAGAATAAAAATAAAATATAATTAAATAAACCAAGTATACTTTTGATGTGTGTCATAATTATGGTTATCAAACATATAATCAACATCAACAAACAATCCTAATACTTTTCCATTAAAAATTTAAAAAACCTTATTTTTATTAATTCGAATGTTAGTGACTCTCCAATTTATTACATGTTCATTTTGCACAATAAACCAAGCCTCTTTATAAAATCTTTTGCTTTTTATTATTCCTTTCCTCACACTTTATCTTAACAATACCAGGATCAAAACCATATTCATATTCCTTCTCATGATTATAAAACACAGTCACATTTGTTAAATCAGTTTTAGTTTTTTATATATTAATGATATAAGTCAGAATTCATATGCCTCGTTAACTAGTTGCACAATTCAACCACCACATTTGAAAAGCAGTGCAATAGGTGGGTTCAGGTCCTGTGGTGCCATGTTCGAATCTGGTAGATTAATTCCATAACATACCACTATGGGACAACACACTTGCCATCACCCTAGTAAAACATCCTTTAGGCCATGGGGGTCAGGTAGATACAAGAGACTCATACTAAGCCTAAAATTATATTATTACTTTACTAATGCATAACATTTATGTATTTGACTTCTTATCGAGGTAAAATACCATGGCTATAAGGCATTAAAGAACTGATATATGGACACAGGCATAATTAAAACATTATCTTTTAATATTATAAATAAGTTAGATTACATGCTTTGAGATCGGTAAATCAAAGACTCCTCAATTATTTGATCTGGCCCTTTGGGTACTAATGAAAGCTAAGAGTTATTTCATGCCTAAATATTAATCATATTAGTCACCATACGAGGTACAATGGTTAATGAAGTTTGCGGTGGTGAACCTACCCACTTTAGCAACAGGATATTACTTAAAGTTTTATATATAAAATTAATTCTAGGGGCATGCTATTGGAGAGCAGTTAAATTGGAATACTTGGGAAATGCAATCATAAGCATACAATAAGAGAAATATCAGATGAGATGTGGTATGCATAAAGATGCCATATAATGACAAAAGAGTAAGCTGTGTCACGATAAAGTCATATGGGAAAATATAAAACTCACAGGTGGGATTTGTGCCTGGAACCACTCGAGAATGGTCATGCAAGCAGATTCAAGTGTAAGGGACTTTTGCTGCTGTTATTTCCTGACCACATGATGAGATTAGCTACCCATGGGAGCACCTCTAAATATGCCCTATTGTATGGGAGCAGATAGATACCTTTGTATATATGTATATGGAAATTCCCTTGGCTTTGAAAGGGATATGGCATTGGTAAGTTATAACACATATCACTGGTAGAAATATTAGATTTATTTAAATTTGCTTAAAAATGAGATGATTAATTTCTAATGCCCACCATCATGAGTTATTTTGCTTTGAAGCCCCCTGAATAACATGATTACTGGCTTATAAGCATAAATAAATTTATATAAAATAATTAGTAAAAGGGAGATTAAAATTCTGATTACTATTGCTAATTTGATAAATCTGCCCACAATGAATTATGGTACACTTGCACTCTTAACTAATATCAAACATCAGATGTGTCTCTATAATGCCCCCATTTATTTTACTACATACAATACCAGGAAGCTTAGTAATATAGAAATCATGTGAATGCATCTATTACATAAATTATTTAATAATAAGATCAGATAATTCCTAAGCTGGCGGTTTATTAGTGCAAAATAATGGGATTATTATATTATCTTTATGGTTTTGCTTATTATCGTGAAATCATTAATATAACATTTAGTAAAACTAATGAACCAGGTCGGACATTGTCTATGCATGAAATCATATACATAGACAAATAAATGATAATAAAATAGCTACCCAAGATACAAGGGTCAGATGTGTTAATTAACATTTAAATGGTTTCAGAGTTTTAATATATTTTAAATATCAATAATGAAGCTTTAACAGAGTTTTACATAAGTAGGAAAAATTATAAAGAAATACAAATTATTTAAAGGAAGAAGTGAAAGTCTTTAAAGATTTGGCTACCAGTTACCTTTAAAATTCAGTTGAACATGCACATTGACGAGTGATTCTTCTGATCCATTTATTCATCAGCAGAAGCTTTCTTTGTAGGGTTATTTCATGATTTCGGTTGACAGCAGCATTTTGATCAGGCGGCAGCATATAAGTTCTATTAAGTATGAATAGTTTATTTCAGAGCAAGTGGGATGTTCAGTGCACATAGACCATTCTCCAGAGGAGAATAGCAAACCCCTTACTCCTCAGACATGGCAATACCTTTATTATAACATGAACTCTTTTTAGAAAAGAAATAGAATAATCTATAGAACAAGCACACTTATCTTTTTATACCTTTCTTTCTCTTATTCCCTATCTTTCATATTCATCTAATATGATGTAGTCAGGGTCTCTTTAGTCCATGCTGCCATAGGTAAATTGATGCATTAGCAGCACATGCTACATTTGTATTTTCAATCTGACTGAATTTATTTTGTACTTTTATTTTTTTGATCCATTACTCATGACCTGATTACAACAAAGATTTTATTCTTTTTTTTTCTTTAAACTAATAAAAAAAACTTTTAGGAATATTTTTCAGTATTCTATTGTCTCTCCCCACCTACTATGACTTTGCAATTTCAAATCAACAGGAGGGATTTCTATTTTTGTACATTTATATTTTTATAAGTTGTATACATATTTTTAAGTTTTATAAATGAAAATATTATATATATAAATTGACATAAATAAGTATTTACACAATAGAATTTTAATTATATGAATTTAATAATTTATATAGCGTAATGTTTTTATAAAGTGTAATATTAATAAGCCAATAAGCTAATGCACATGCGCTTTGTAGATTTAACTATATAAATGAATACTCTCACTTTCTAAACACAAGATAAAGTCTTTGTGAAAAAATTACTTAATTTAATATTTACTTGACATCGAAGTGTGTGTATATTTTTGGCATATTCAACATTTACATATGAATCTAGTACTGTTATACACACACAATCCAATATTTAAGGTTTAAATTTAGGTGGGATATAGGATTGGGTAAAAGACAAATAGAACAAGTGGAACTGAGGTGAAACCAAGATTCCAAACAGAATCTTACTGTTTCAATGAATGCTGCAACATTTTGGTCCTCAAATTTGCTTTTGTTTCACCATAGTATATATAAGAATAATCTGAATGACTGCATCCTACTGCATACGCAACATTAGACTGGTCCAATTTATCTACTTTATCTTTGATATTATTCAAATTAATGGGTGTCTTAAATCCAATATTGAACTTATCTGAACAGATTTTTGCAATTTTATTTTCAATTTGCAGTACATATGATAGTGTCATCCACTTTTTAAATCATTTCTAACTTTTTAATTCAAAAGCATATATTTTTTTAAATGCTCAACCTGATTTTATCATATCATAAGTATAAATTCCCAAATTCTCAATTTTGTCAGACTCAAACTTACATAAAGTTGTTTCAATGCCAAAATGCTCTTAAACCTGTAAATTTATGCAACATTGGCATTTGACATCTCACATTGACACACACTCTAATATTAAAAGGTTTAACAGTTATCTTATAATACAGTGAATTAATGTTCCACTTTATTTTCAAATTCAAGTAGTAAATTTGAGGTTCTGAATGATGAAGCATTCATTAATTTATAAAAAAGCCAAAACTGATTTAACAAATGCATCTGTGTTTTATAATCATGAAATTGAATATGAGCATTGTGTGAGAAAAGGAATAATATAAAGTGAAAGATTAAAGAGGTTTAGTTTATTGCGCAAAAATAAATATGTCATGAATTAGAGCCAATAACATTCAAGTTAGTAAAAAATGGGTTTTTAAAATTTTTAATGGAAAAGTACTGTTTTTTTTTTGTTTATATGTTTGATAACCATGATTATGATGCTTATATTATATTTTCATTCTCTGTTGGCAATGTTTTAATATTATTTTTATCTAAATATCACCTACTACACCACTTAATATATTCCCCATTTAAAAAACCTTTTTGGATATAAAAGTTATTAAATTCTGTTAATTCATATAATAAATGTTTAGAAATTTTAATACTTTTCTTTTTATATTTATTATTATATCTTCACCATATATAATATAATCAAGATTCACAATATATATATATATATACACATACACACACAGATTTAATGCTTCAATCTATTCTTTACCACTTGCTAATTTATTCATATCAAAATTGTTTACATAATTTTTGTTTATTTTTATTGCTCTACCTATTTTAATATTAGTATACATTAACACTTGATATTATATCCATTTTAATAAATTTAATATTTGCTATATTTATTAAATTACTTCATTTATACCTTTAATTAGTTTTTCTGGTATTTATGTATTATATCTGCTACACCTTTTCACACCTACATCGGTTCTCTGATAATTTTCTAATCTTGCAATGTCATTGTACACTGGAACTTCTGACAAACTTAAATGATAAATTTATCAAAATGGACCACATGTACAAGTTATTTCATGACATTTTTGCAAGATTGAGAAAGTTATTGGCAGACTGATATTTATGTGAAAAAGCATAGCAGCTTTAATTCATAATACAAATTGCACCAGACTAAATCTCAAAAAGTATATTTTTAGCAATACAAAAAATATAACTTTGTACACAAATGTAATAAAAATAACACATTGATACTGAATAAAAATGGCACTTTGTGCCATCAAATCCATACTTCCCCACACAAGTTATGACATTCTGCCATTGCATACATGGGTAGCAATTTCAAAATTTTACTTAAAATTTAAAAATACTATGTATATTAACTCTGCCATGAAATTACAAAGCAGGAACCAAAGCAAAATCAGCAAAAAATAATACTACAAAAGCAAAATACAATAAAATATTACATCTATTCTATTACTTAAATAAGGATATTAACTACAAAAATAATAAGTATACTAATTATAAAATGGACTGAAAGCAAAAAAAAAAAAAAAGAAAAAAATATATGTCCGTTAACTATGACAGAAAAGTAAAAAATGGACTGATCAAAAAAAAAAAAAAAACCAAAGCAAGGGTTTATATGATATAATGGCAGCATGGTATCTTGATTGAGAAATGTCTAAATACATTTATTTTGTTAAAAAACAAAAAAATAAATTAGTAATCTTTTATTAAAACATATAAAAAAAATTCAACCTATCAATGAGATGGACTGATTTTTTTAATATAGTTCAGAATGCAAATAAAAGCATCATCTTCTTTTTGTATCCATTTTGTAATTTCATGCCATACATAGTATTTTTTAATTTTAAGTAAAATTTAAGAATTGTTGAGTACAATGGCAGAATGCCATACCTTTCGCAGAGAGAGGGGAGATGGTTTTGACAACATGAAATGCTGTTTTTTTAAAACACTCAACTACCTGTTTTATTCAGAATCGTAATGTGTTTTTATTACTTTTGTGTACAAATTTATCATTTAACTTTGTCAGAAATTCAGTGTTCATGTTATTTATGGGTGGAATAACATGAATATGAAAAGGCATAACATGTCTAATACATAAATGCTGTTTTTCTCTATATATGATTCTTTGATTTTATATGTTATTAACATATAAAAAATAAAAAAGATTATTGTAAAGTTGTAATTATTTATTAAGCGCACAGGAAGTATATGTAAATTCTTTTAAGACAAGTTTTAACTTGTATCAAATTCGCCTTGAAATTTTTTTTATAATAGTCAAGCAATATACTTAAAACAACTTATGTACCAATTTTTATATTACAAATACAAATATTTAAGAAAAAGCTAGAGAGAGAATGCTAATATCTCAAAATAATATAGAATTGTTGTTTAATTGTTCATTAAAAAATAATTAAGAGTATATTAGTATTAAATATAATAATAACATATATTAGAAGTATAAAATTGGTGAGAAATAGATATATTTATTTGTTTAATCATTAGTTATGATTTGTTTTTTACAATTATAATCATCTAAAATTTATAATATAAATAAGTTAAACAATATTATGATTAATACTGAGGTTTATAAAACATAATAAAATGTAAAATATTTATGGATCTCAAAAGAAGATTGTAAGTCATCTGAAGCTGAAAATTAAAATACAATAAAAATTTATTTTGAAAGTACAAAAAAGACTGGTGCATTTTATTACATCATATGGAATTAAAACAATTACGAGAAATGAAAGTTGAAAGTATTAGCTCGTATAAAGGATGTGTTGCTAAAAATCAAACAATTTTAATATGTAAAAAAACAACATTGTGGACTTCTAAATAATAATTCAATTTTTTATTAAACTACTCTCAGAGAAAGATCAATAAGCCATTGTCTCAGATTGCTATCTATTGTAGCTTAATAAAGTAAATAGAAAAAAAGTAATAAGTTATATATAATCCAAAGGTAGAATCTTCCAAAGAATCAAAATAATCTCCATTTTTGCAGCTGTGTCTACTGTAAATATGTTAATGATTAAACAATAAGCAATACTTTTTTCAAATGATAGAACTGATGAATATATATATAATTTAATCTTTAAATAAATTTAAAATTATGTATTAGAAACATATGAAATTTAATATTTCATGTTTAGCTATTATCAAAGTTTAGCTTGCCAATTATATTAATATTTAAATGTTTAAGATTTCATCATTTGAAAAAAATGAACTTTATTTTTTTCTACGATAAAATTAAAAATGAACTTTATTATTGATAAAGATGTAATTTTTGTTTAAACATATAGAAACAAATTCTTGACAATATTTAAAGATGTGATTATACTTTATATGGTTGATTAAGTCAAATTGTGTCGTGAAAGCAAATTGTATTTTTCGATATCTTTACAAAAAATTATTTGTTAAAAAAAAAAAAAAAAAAGTGAAGATCTCAAAGTATAGTTAATACTTTATGAATTTATGTTTATTTTTAAAAAATAAATATGAAATGATGGGAATTAAATCTTTCAACCCATCAAATTTTCTTTGAAATCACCCCCCCCCCCCAAAGAAGCAAGACGTTTGAAAATTTTAATTACTATTTAATTATTTTTTGACATTTTTTTCTTTCAAAGTTCTGTTTTACATTTAGTTAAATAATTTGTATAATCTTAGCACAAAATAGTAATGTATAAATTACTGTTGAGATTAATTTATATATCATCTTAAAATAAATAAAAAATATATATTTAAAAAGAACTACTTCAAGTCATAATATGAATTTTCAGAGTGTTTTTATTTATTCCATAGTCAAATTTGACAAACATTGCCAGAAGGTTAAATGGTCTATTAACTCGGCTTGGTTAGCTTCAAGTTCTAACAATTATTAAAGATTGACAAACTCAATATTAATACATATAATTCTCTATTGAAAGAAATGAAACTCTTCAGTTTGAGAACATTCAGCGTTACTTTCACTTGGATAGCTTAACCATAGATGGAATATCTAATTTATAAAAAAAAATAACAATACCTTTTTTCTTCGTAAATAAATATAAAAAATTAAATTATATTTTAATATAAATAATATTTATAACATTTTTTTTACATTTCACTTAAAACGTTAAACAAATAAATATTTAAAAAATCAAAATATTTTAACAAACAGTTGTTTGGCTACATCTTTACACTTAGTTTGGTAGTTTTAAAAACACTGTGCTACAATACAGACATATTTCTTTATGATACATATACACATACATGAGCTTATGCAAATGAATGCTTGTGCAAGTCTTGGGCTAAACACAGGTGAATGCAGCTTGGTCTACACAGCCATTACAATATACAGACACTACAGTGGGGCTGTTCAGCATACACAGACCAAGAACAGTTTGAATGATATGATCAAGACAAGCACAATCTTTTCTTCCCTGCTACGATAGAGAAATGGAATGTTGAGTAGAAATCAATTTGGATTAAGTTTAAAAATCCAAAAATAACCAAACCTTTTAGCTATAGTGGAGGGGTACAGCCAAAGGTGGATCAGTATTGCCATATATAATCAACTCTAATTCACATGCGCATCCCCTGCATCAGACCTGGTGTCATCCTGAATGGATATTGCAGTTTTGATAGCAGGAGTGGATAACAGCAACAAGTGGCTCTAAGACAGCTGGATAGGGACTATCAACTACGGAGTTACATATCTCCAAAAATGCCTGCAAATGTTTTGCGAAGATTCTTCATTGTATCATCTGCATCATCTTCTTTGAAGTTGTTCATGGGTGGTGGTGGAGCAACAGGATTCTGTGGAGGTGGGGCATTGGGAGGCAATGAACCAGTGCTAGTCATGCTGGCAATACTTTGACCAGATGGCGCTTTGCTGAAATTAAAAAAATTAAAAATAATATTAAATTTAATGTTTTTCTGAAAGTTCATGATGATAGCATTTTAGTGATAATTATATGTTGGACTATTTCCATCATCTAATATTAATTGTTAAATGTTTTGAAAAATTCAAACTTTATTTAAATTTTTCAAACACATTCGACTGTTAGTAACATAACTTAAAATGTCCTGTTATATACTAATCTGTGTGCTATTAATAACAGTTGAATATATTTGAAAAGTTATGAATTTTTCGAAAACCATTTAACAATTAATATTAGATAATGGAAATAATACTAATATATAATTATAACATCAAATTTATGTAACTGTAGTCTAAAACTATGTATTTTATATATGTAACAGTTTATACATAGATAATGCTAATATATATATATTAATAATTTTTTTGAGATTTACATTTTACAAAAATTTTCAAAGTATCACATTCTTTTAACTTTTTAATGGCATCCTTTAGTATCAAAAATATCAGCTACTTCTCTTATACTTCAAAACATGATAATTGCAAAAGCTTACGTCCTTTATTTCCATTATGTTTATTAAAACACAATTAAATGACTTTCACAATTTAGTGTAATGGTAGTGTGACAGATTCAAAGGTTAAAAGTTGACAGTTAACAAAGGTCTGCCTCTAACTGAACAACATCTGACCCCTTGAGCAAATAATCATTTGATTATATTTATTTAGTGACATAGGACAATAATAAGTATATTGATAGTATTAATTTGCTTAACTCAGTACTTGTTGTGCATCAATGAATATTAATCATTTAATTTAATTAATAGTATCAGCATGAGTTTGAATATCTTCTTTAAATATCTAATGTTTCAAGTCATGCTCTAGAGGATAGTGATTTGTGTAATAATAATATTTATTTCTATTCCATTGCAGCATCATTACTTTTACTGTTATTACTATATAATAAAAATTACCAATAACAATACAGACATTTTTCATCTGTTCCATGAATTGTTTATTTAAGCCAAATTTTCCTATAAGATGCAAGCATGTTTATTATTAACAATAGTGCAAAATATAAACATATTTTTTTAACAAATAAAAATAAGAACTAGAATATATCCCAAAGTTATTAACACAGCAAAAGATAGACATTTAAAAAATTTTTTTGTTTGCATTTTATATAAGGTAGACATTGTTTATGTAAGTTTGATTTTATATAAGTCAGGTTTGCACAAGTAGAGAACTTCCTGTGGGACTTTGGAGACAGTAGAAGTAATGATTGCTTAGATTCAATATTAGCACAGAAGGCAAAGGAAATTGTCATAAATAAATAAATAAATAATCAAATATTACCACTTAACAATAACTACAACTTAATAATAAGTCAAATAATTGTAATAATAGCCATAGGAGGAATAGGAGTAACTATAATATTGTGATAATACTACTAGTAAAAGAAATATTTTAACAATAATATTAGTAATATAATAATATAAAAGTAATGATATTTTGGGATTAGCATTTCCATGACATAATTATCTGGCCATAATTATTCTAACTTTGCAAATTATTCCAGTACTTTAAGTTTTCATAGTAATTTTGCTGCCCATCTTTTCAACAGCAGTATGCTATACCTTTCTCAAGTGGGGAGAGGGTGTTTGTGATGCCAGAATGCCATAGTTGTGATTATTATGAAAACCTAGTGTTAGAATAATTTGCAAAGTTAGAATAATTAGGGCTGAACAATTACATCGTGGCAGCACTAATCACAATAATTAATGGTAATAATAATATCAGTATTAATTATATTTTGATATATAATATACCAATGGAAGTAGCATTAATTAGATTTTGATAATATATAATATCACTGGAAATATTAGACATTTTAAATTCTATTAGTGATACCTGAATATGTTTGCCTTATTCTTTTCTTAAGTTGACATGGTGTGCTAATTTTTTTAAACTTCTATTTTGATAAATATTACAAAAAGTACATTATTTTATTACCATGGTAAACTTTATAAAAATTAAGAATGGAATGTAAAGCTGCTAAAATTAAGTCACTATATTAACTTAATCTTATATGATGTCAATAATACGATATTCTTCTTATAAGTAATTACATAAATCTGAATGGTCATTACAAAAGAGCTATTACAATTATTATTGAACAGTATAGTATATTCTAAATGATGTAAAATCATTTCTCCTTGTAAGTGCATAAGTATTATGTCCTAAAATCTTGTTAGCCAAGTAAACATTTCCTCCCATTGATAACTATTTTATATTTTTGTAAACCTATCTATTTATTTCCTGATATCCAATTCTAATCTACAAATTACCATTTTTTCTCCCATTCCATTTTAATTGTTAGATTTGATATTATCCCTATTCTCTAATGCTCATTATATAGGGAAAAAGAAAAAAAAAACCTGTATCTCATTTACTACAATTTATTCTATCCCTGTGCATCCTACTCACTGAACTAAATTTAAATGCACAAACTATTTACTGTCTAAAATGTAATGCAAGTTAACGATTAGAATTGTTTTATTTTACAGTAATACATAATTTTTTTTTCTTTGAAATTTTCCATTATTTGCAATTTTTTCTATTTATTATGCAGAAGTACTCATTGTATAATTTGCATAAACAATAGATTTTGTTAAAGTAAATGTGATGATACTCTCTACCCAGAGTTACTGCCTAATCATAAGAGACACTTTTATTAACTAAGAAATATAAAGAAATTATATATATATAGTAAAAAAAAAAAAAAAAATTTAAAAACAAAAATTTAAACCTTTAAAAAGTATGTAATATAAAATTGCTCAAAGAGAACAAGAGTATATAGAAAACAGTGATTCTAGATGTGGGGTAAGTCTATTATGACATAAACCAGAAAATTTAGGATTATATGAAAAAAAATTTAATAATTGTGAGAAAACAAGACATATATTAATTAATGTAATATAATTTTTTTATATCAATCTATGATACATTTACTTGAATTCATTGTATCTTTTGAATGAAATTTATTTACACAGTTTGTCCACCTTATTGTTTTTTTAATTCAATTATTGGGCTGTTTACAGTTAAAGTAAGTATATTAATTATAATCATTTTGCTAATATGAAAAGTTCATTTTCCATAAATGGGTGATACTCAAGTGATTGGAAAGCAGTGACATAAAAGAAGAATGATTAATCAAACACCAGCTTATTTATATAAGAGTAAAAAAAAAAAATGAAAAAAAAAATGTTGTAAAACTTAACGATTTTGTTAATCTCATAGCATCTTGTAGCACAAGTAGCAGTTAAAATGCATCTGAATGGGATTTAAGCAAGAAATCGCAGAATGCTTCATTTATATGAATAGAAACTTGTCTGTATAAGGCTTTAAATTTATTGATTTGCATAATTTGCAATTATCTACAGCTCTTCAAAATGTTTGATATTATTTTATAAAACATAATTACTTGTACTAAGAAAATGTAGGAACAATGTGTAAATTTAGTTCTTAATTCAATCTGGATTAGAAATAGCCCAATTGACTCTCTACTTAGAAAGTGGTGAGCTTGAATCTCAGAGAAAGCTAATTATTTCTTGTGATTTTTTTTTTTTAAAGCAAGATTATGTTAGTTTGAAAATTGGTAAATTTTGCAATTGATGGAGACCAGATAATATTAAATCAAGAAGAAAGAAATCAGTTTTTACAAAGAGTTTTTAATTCTAAGTGAGAATTATGATCATTATCATCTGACCAAAAGATATCAATTATAACAAAGAGAAAAAGTTAAAAGTATTTATCTAAGACTGTTCAGAATAAATAGATTGCAATATGTCAAAGGTGGAAATAAGTGAAATAAAGCATTGTTTTTTTAATACGTAGAATTTAATTAATGTTCAAAATAATATATAAAATTAAAATTGCAAAGATTATAACAAACATATAAAACAAAAAATTAATAATTTCATAATTATCTTTTACAACGGATATATAGCTGTTAGTAATTATGCAAATTAATAATACTACAGCTTTTTAAATTCATCAACAATATTTATTATCGTTACAGGAAGTCTAATATAAAGAATAATACTATTAAAATACTTCTATGTGCACTTAATCCAATGCAATTCCTTTATTTTAAATGTCTTAATTAAGCCATAATCTTATTTTGTTATATTAAAGAAAGATAATGAAAAGAATAATATTTAATCAGAATAGAAATGATATTTTGGAGATATTTATCTATAACAAAAAATTATTATAAAATCATTAAAATTTCTTATCTGATATGTAAATGCATTCTTATTTATTTATATAATTCATTTTAATTATAACAATAATATGCAGACATATCCTTATGATTGGAATTATTTCTCATGATTTTTTAAGCAAGACAGTAAATGTTTACATTTGCTAGTTTTTTTTTCCAACTAGTAAAAGAAGTCAGTTAAAATATTTGAGAACTAGATCTTAGGTCACTTTTTTTATAAAATAAAAACAATTATTCGAATGAAACTTTATTTCAAGTTTGTCAGATTATTTGACAGAAAAGCATGTTGGGTTATTTGGTTTAATTTTCTTGTTATGACTAATAATAAAAAAGTTTTAGATTGTACAAAGTCAGATTATAGATTGAAATTGGTATACGTGCCACATTCTATGTCAATCAATTATTCACATTGTACAAACATAATTATCTTTTAAAGTATATTGCTATGGTCCTCCAATAACTTATGCCCATGTTGAGGTAGATGCTAGTAACAAGAATAGTTTTTTTCTTCTAATATAATTTTAATTATTTTAAGCTTAGTAATTGGTAGTTATTCAAGACTATAGCACTGGAATGGAGAAAAAAGAAATACTCTTACTTATAATACTATAGTAAACTGAAAGAATCAAATGATGTTTTATGATATACATTATCTAAGATTTTATATATTTAGAATTATTTTTCTAATATTTATGATAGCATGTTGATGGATGTTTTATTGCAGTCCTGATATTTTCCTTTTTTTTTTTTTTTTTTGAGAATAGTATAGGAATAAAGAAATTGTGATTTGTGGTGCAACCATTCATCTACTGCTGATGGGATATATGGGAGGTGTGATTCCTATACATATTAGCAAGTTGATAATTTGGGAATCTGATGAGCCATCAGTGATGATGTGAACTGTTAATAAAAAATGACAATTGCTGAGAATTCAATAATGATGGGAATTTTGGAGAATTGAAGACTTATGGAAGAAAGTGCTAGTGACTGAAATAATTAAACATATAGCACTTGCAATTCAGATCTATGTAAATTAAAGATTTGAAATAAAACACAGTACACCTGTTTCTCATAAAATGACAATGATAGTTCAATAATTAAAAAAACAATAATAAATCCCATTTTTCATGTTTAGAATGATTTTCAAGAATTTATGGTTATATTGAAATATACATTTACCTTTTACTGTTAACTACTTCAATAACCATTACCTTTTCATTTATAATTGAATTGGAACCAATGATTACTTCTTTTTCTATTCAGAATTTCATTAATAATGGTTTTAATGAAGTTTTTAAAACTATTTTGCATTGATTGCACAAGAGATAAAACCCAGGTAGAAAAAGTCTTTAGAAATTGCTGTAGATAAAGAGCTAGTTGATACCATGATAAAATGTTGATTCTGTTTTCTTATATTTTCTACACAACTAAAGATCAAAGCTATAGAAGATATGCTCTGACACAAGTTCATATCAAAATATTACTAAGTTTCAAAAAAGATTTGGTTATGTGCTTTCTTACTTAGATCATGATTATCAAACAATGATCATATTGCTTTGATAATGAATTGTTATTTAAGATTATTAATTTTTTTAATGCAATATTTATATTTAGTTTTTTTTCTTCAAATTTTTATTCATTTGTTTAATTATATTTAATTTGATTCATCTAATATTGTTTATTTTCACACCTAATGGGTTATATATGTCCCAATAAGATTTTCAAAAAACAATGAAATACTTAATTTGTAAAATAATAAGATAAAAAAGTGTTATCATTGGTGGATTTACTGAAATATGAACAGGTAAGATTATAAAATATAATTAGTAAAATTGGTGTAATAATTTTGCCCCCCCCCCTAAAAATTGCAGTTTTTATGCAGATGGAAGACATGCATCCTACCAGTAATGAAGATGCCACAATTGTCACAAGAAAAAATTGAGAAAAGAATTCTGATAACATTTTTTTCTTGTAATATTTCTTTGTGTTTAGACTATTTTCAAAGTTTATGAAATATATTTAATAAAATCAGTATAATAATTTTGGGTTTTCCCCCCATAACAATTGCTGTTTTTGTGCAGATGGTACACATGTCTCCTACCATTAATGAAGAAGATGCAATAATTATTATAAGAAAATGAAGAAAAAAACTCTAATAACATGTTTTTCTTGTAATATTGCTTTGTGTTTAGATTGTTTTCAAAGTTTTCATATATAATTTCAATTTTCAATAAATATTTTCAAATTTAATTTTGTTTTGCTTGTATGTCTGAGTGAATTATATACCTAATGGGATATATTTGTCCCATGGCATTTTCTTCAAAATCTGAAATCCAAAAATTTTTAAATTTTGTAGATGTAATTTTAAAATATATATTAACTGAAAATTTTACATAAAACATAAAATGCATGAATTAAAAAAAGTAGGCATGAAAAAGTTACATTTAACATTTAAAATTTTTCAAACAGAAGTCAATCTCCGATAATGCACTATTTCTTAAGTATTATAAATCTCCACACACTCGCCTGCCAGTAAAAGTTTAAAAAACTTAAATGAATCACTTAAGTTTAGAGTGCACTTATATATACACCATTTCTCACTGACCATGCTTAAATTGGGGCTTGGTCTATTGTGTGCCTGATGTCTTTCTCCTGTGATAGGTTTAACTAAATTTATACAATTCAATATCTGATTATAACATCATGCACACAATAGACTCAAGCCCTGATTTAAGCATGGTGAGTGAAAACTGGTATATATATAAATGCTCTCTAAGCTCACGTAATTCACTTGTTTTTTTAAACTCTTACTGGCAGGCGATTGCGCAGAGATTTATAATATTTAAGAAATAGCACATTATCGGAGGTTGATTTTCATTTGAATAATTTCAAAATGTTCAGTGCTTTATAATAATAAATTTACATTTATAAGTCATATAAGTCTTTTCATAGGTGGTTGAAAATGAGACACTGTTTTTCTCCTACAATAAGTTTAACTAAATTTGTACAATTCAATATTTGATTATAACATCAAGCACACATTAGACCCAAGCCCTGATTTAAGCATGGTCAGTGAGAGTTGGTGTATATATAAATGCACTCTAAACTTAAGTGATTCACTTAAGTTTTTTAAACTCTTACTGGTGGACGAATGTGTAGAGATTTGTAATATTTAAAAAACAGCGCATTATCAGAGAGTGACTTCCATTTGAATAATTTCAAAATTTTCAATGCTTTATAATAATTGATTTACATTTAACATTTCAATAATTTTTAAGCATTTACCTTTTACCATTTGATATGCTGTCATTTTTATATGAATTACAATTTGTGAAGCAACCAACAAAAATGACACAATTCTTATTATAATATAAATTTTATGTCATATAAACAATGCAAAATTTCCTGATAATCATGTAATAAATTTAATTAAGTTTTAAAATAATATTTGCTAATAAATATTAAAACATTACTTTCAATTTTTAAGCATTTGTCTCTTTTACCATTATTATTACAATTATGCATTTGATTAACTTTATTCAAATTCTTAAAATTTCTGAATTTAAGAAATGCTAAGAAACAAAAAATTATAAAACACTTCATTTTCCCTTTATAAATACTGATAAAAATCACATCCCTGTAATGATTTATAGTATTTTACCATCTGTCTACCTTAAAACATATTCATTCTTGGAGGTAATTGAATCAAGAAAAACAAATAGCAATGTAATCAATACTATTCCTGCTATCCAAGTTAAGATTATTTGGCCTTTGTTTAGACAGAAGGGATTCATAGAACCCCTCAGCAAATTTGATATGTATCCAGTGATCTGAAAAATAAAAAAAAATTAAAATCCCAAGCTACCTATCTGAATAAAATACAGTCATAAGCAATGCCATCTAATTTCCTTGATATATTTATTGCATAGTTTAAAAAAGTTATAGAGAGACAATGATACTATTAAGGTAAAATCTAAAATAAGATTATGTACCTTATTGTTGGTGTGGGCTTGCAGTATACTTGCATCTTCTGTACAACTAATTCTGCAATCTGCCTGCGATCCTCTTCTTGCGTTTCCCCCAGAAGTGACATGGAAGAATCATTAACCTGTAATAATTTACAAAAATACATTAAATACTACCATAAGTTTTAATAAGTTTGCAAAAATGATTTTAAAAGTCAAAGTTTATAATTCTTGTAATATATAAAATGGATTCTCATATAAACATGGTATGCAAACTATGTATATAGAAAAATCAAAAGTTGTATTAGATCAACAACAGTCTCAAGAGCTGCATAAGAAAAACATGATAGGCAAATTAATGCAAGTATGAAAGAAACAAATAAATAAATATAAATAAAATCAAAGATTACCCTAATGTCTTAAGACAAGTGTGTCATATGCATAACTTGCTAGGAATATAAGGTAAGTCAAACCTATATATAAGGTTTAGAAATTCCATTGATTAATGACTATCTTGGCCCAAAGGCCAATGAGAACTACAACAATATTTACAAGTTGATATAGGTAAATTAATTACACAGTATGGAACTAATGCAAAGTTTATGTATTAAATATATAGGGTGTATAAAAGATCTACATAGTTAAAGTTTAAATTATTCTTAGATGAAAGATGGGATATATTATTCATTCAGTGGAGGTGGAAAAAGCCAACAATCTTTAAGAAATATATTTTCCTAGAATTTTTATAATAATAATAAAAATACTTAACTGACTTAAAGTTTATTCAAAATTTATAATTTTTACAGTAAATATTGTCAATCTAAATAAAAATAATAAGCCTATTTTAAAGAATACTATTCCCTTAAAAATTCTAAAAATCAAATCATTAAAGATATTACAGCTACAACTAAAATTGAAGAATAAACTAATACTAGAAACCAGGAATATGGTGAAAAAATATTTTGGGATTCTTTTAGTAATTCTGGCTAATATTATCAACAAAGTTATTATCAAAATAACATAATCAATAAATTATTTCTAAAAAAATTATAATTTCCATGATTTAATAAATATGCAACACATAATAAAAAGGCCACATCAACAATCCAATTTCCAAAATTGTTAATATGCCTGCCTTACATGATTTTCTATTTTGATAATAGATCATTAAGATATATGATACTTAACTGATCCCATCCATTTAAAATTGACATTAAAATTTGGAAAAATAATTTAAAATATCATAATAAATAAAATTATAATTTTTTTTCTTCTATATATTCAACATTAGCACTACTAAATCGAAATTTAAACTGTGATTATTCATCTACTATATGAACATGGATGGGCTGCTCACCAACAAGATTTAGCCAACATGGTGAGTTTATTAGCTTTTTATCTCTGAAATTTAAGGATCAAGAAACACCATAATTTTTCTTTTCAGTTGCGAGATAGCTCTTAACTGAAATCAGTTGAGTTTTCTTGAAGGCAGAGTGAATGTGTGTGTGAATGAAATTTTTGTTTATAATAGATATTTACAATCATGACAGACAAAAATAAATCACGGCCCTTATTGCCAGGAGACTGTAAAGTTGCAAACCAAGGCATCTGTTGGTAATTGAAGGCCAAAGGTGCTAAAAATCTCCTAATTGCAACACAGGCTGACATTTAATGATGACATTTTATTTAGATACTAACAACTGCCAATCACTTTCAAATGAAAGAAGATTGCAAGAATTGGAAGAACTGTCAAATTAAAAAAGCTGAAGAGACAATTTAAAAAATGGACATGTACTGTACTACAAAGGTACAAACATTGGAAGTACAAGTGGAACAGGATTCTTTATAAATAAAACATGGAAGAACAACATTGTGGAGATTGAAGATGTATCAGATAGAGTGAGAAAGATTAATTACTCAACTTAATAGCAGATACCAAATGCATGTAATTCAGGTTTATGCCTGAATACATTCTCATATGAAGAAGTAGAGAATTTTTTATATGGTTTTTGATCAGACAGAACATTTTAAAATTGTCATGAAAGACTTTAACGCTAGAAATGGTAAACAACTGAAAGATGAAAATGCTGTAAGTAAATTTGGTTATAGTGATCGAAATGAGAGAGGTCATAGACTTGTGGAGTTTGCAGAAAAACATACAATTCATTAAAAAAAAAAGTTAAACAAAAATGAATATGGAAGCATCTAAATGAATGTACAGCAGAATTGAATTTTATGTTGCTTAATAGAAAATATGTATTTCAAGAATGTCATGATTTTAATAAATTCAACACATGAAGTGATCATCAATTAGTAAAATGTAAGATACATATTAATGCAAAATTGGAAAAACAAAAATTGTTAAGAAAAACAAAATTCACAATTGATATTCCTAATCTTCAGAAACATTTCCGTAAATTTAAATTAGAACTTGCAAGTCATTTTCAAATATTAACAGATTTTGAACATGATTCAGATTTGAATGAAATCAATAGGAAAATAACTGATACACTTTTTAAAGCTGCACAAAGATAGTTGATACAAAAGACAGCAATTAATCAATAAATACTGAGGCAAGACAATTTATGAAAAAAAGAATGAATATGAAAATATAAAAAAATGATGCATTAAGAAGGATTGAATATCTCTTAAATTTATAAAATGGTACAAAAAAGAGTTGATAATGATATAAGACAATATTATTGTGAACTAGCAAGAAAAGCTGTAGAAGATAATAAAAAGTCTTAAGAGTATAAAACAACATTTTAGTATTAGCAGGAAACTTATTTTTGCAATAAAAAAAAGCTGGAACTATTACAAAAAAGAGATGACATAACAAAATGCATAGAAGAGTTCTATTAAGAAATATATAACAATAAAGAACAAGGAAACAGATCTCCTACAACTATTATATCTTCTGAATTGCCCAGGATTTTAAATGAAGAAGTGAAACATGCAACTAAATTTATAAAGAAGGGGAAAACTCCAGTTAATAATGGAATTATAATCAATATCTTAAAAGAAGCAGGTAAAAAAATTAAAATAATGTTGACAAAGTTATATACCAAATGTTTAAATGACAAAGATGTACCTGATGATTGAAAGAATGCAGTATTAATATTAATATTTTTAAAAATATGATAAAGAATAGAAATTACAGACTTAGCAATCTTTTATCAGTTCTATACAAATTTTTTATCAAAATAATTACTAATAATTTATTTGCAATGAATATTGGATTTTAACCAACCAAAAGAGCAAGCTAGATATTAACGTGGTTTTAATAGAATGGATCATATCCAAGTATTGGGAGAAATTATAGAAAGGACCAATGAATAAGTTTCCATTATGATTTGTAAATTATGAAAAGACATTTGATTCTATAAACATTTCTTCAGTGATTAAATCATTGGATTATCAAGATATAGACTTAGAATATTGTTATATTCTAAAGAATATTTATAAAAATGTAATTAAAAAGATCAATATTGAGAACAGTATATGACAAGTTGACTCCATATCTCCAAAACTTTTTACAGTAGTTTTGCAAGAATTATTTTGTGGATTAAAGTGGGAAGCTAGGGGAATAAAAGTAAATGGAGATTATTTAAATCATCTAGATTTTGCAGATGATATAGTTGTGTTTATAAATAATGATGTAGAGCTTCATGAAATGTTGCAAGAGTTACCAGATGAAAGTAAGAAAGTAGGATTAAGGATAAATGTTAAAAATACTAAAGTAATGTTCAATAGATTTTTTCAAAATAAAAAAAATAAAAACTGATAATGATGAGATAGAAGATGTTAACAACTAGAAATATCTTGATTAGATAATTACTACAGATATTGGAAACATAATGAATGAAATTAAACTTGGTTGGAATGCTTTTGATAGAAATAATTTAGTATTAAAAGGAGATATGCTTATGTGTTGGAAAAGAAAGACTTTTTAAATAAATGTCTGTTACCAGACCTGAGACTTAGACAATTAACAAAAGAGCAATACAGAGATTTCAACAACTCATTGAAGTATGGATGAGATGTATGTTAAAAGTAACAAGAAGAGATCAAAAATAAAATACATGGGTGAAAGAACAAATAGGTGTTACTGACACCTTTGAAAGAATTAAGAGATTAAAGTGGAATTGGGATGCACATATGGCTAGAAGAGATGATATATATGGCCAGTTGAAATCTTAAACTGAATTCCAAGAGATTGTAAAAGATCTAGTGAAGAGAGCACATGTGAGATGAATGGATGAAATAAGGAAGTGTGCTGGGGTAATGTGGAGAAGAAAGGCTAAAGATTGGAGATGAACTAAAATTGGAGAGACTTTTCATCCTGCAATGGATCGATAATGGTTAAAAATGATGATGAATTCAATTTCAAAAATACTTGTATTTTTTTTTTCATTACAAAAATATATTCTAATAATAAACTCTATTTAAAATAAAATATAAAAAAACAACTATAATAAAATTTTCCTAAATTCAAAAACAAATCTCATGAAACTTTGATTCCACATATCAGTATTTTATTTTAAAACTAAATCCAATCTTTAAAATATTAACTGTGTAAATCAAAAAAACCATTCAAATTAAACTAAAACAGTTAATTGACATGAAAGTTTTCTTATGACAAACGAATTTAGTTTCCACAGATATGATTCTGTCATTGTTTTTTTTTATTTATTTTAATTAGAACTACAATGTTAATAATAATGCATAACAAGGCTAATGAGGTCTAATAATGAAAGTCAACACAGCCAAATATTAGACCCAAAATGCCAACACTTATTAGTAAGAGATTGGTCCAAAATAAAATCAAATGTATAATATTTCTGTAGTGTAATTTTCATTACACCGTTTCATTACACCGCTCTCACGCAAGATGTTTTTCTATCCACTTTTAACACCTTGTTGAGAGATGTAATAATAAACATATGATCAAAGACATGTGAAAAAGATCTATGATCTCCAAGGTGCACATTCTGTGCTGAACCAGCACTTATCAATTAGCCCAGACCATAATCTCTTACACATATCCTTATCATTGTTTAGTAAATATAGATAGCAAAGTACTATAGTTTAATTGAAAAAATGTCAAACGTGCAAACCTCACAACTTTAACATAAATCACTTATTGAAAGTTATTAAAATCAAATGTATCTTTTTACTGCGATTCATAATCTGTAGTCTATGGATTATTAGGGACCTATGATGTCTTCACAGGAATCCGTAAAGGCTCAAAGAAATATGAACTAAATGTTAGAATGAAAATCATAGTTTGGGCATTTAATATTATTTTAAATTTTATATTGCATCCCTCTACTAAAAATATGAAAAGAGCGTACACACTGATTTACTTTTTTTCCACATTTGAAAACCTTTATGAGCAAATTCAAATAAATATTTGGTCTACTTTAGGATTTGAAATCTTTAACACCAGTGTAGTGCCCAAAATTACAGCTGCACGTAGCTTATAATGTTAAAATGACCCAAAACAGCAAGAACCTTCATAATATTAATTGAATTTTAAAATGTATTCTTCTCAGAAAATAGATTTTTCTGTCATTATTATAATTTGAATTATCCATAAACTAAATTTCATCTTAAGTACCGTAAGTAATTTTTAATGTAAACTCAATTTGAAACGAAAAAGCTGAGTTGCTTCCTACTGACCTCTAGCGGGAGATTGAAACTTTTGAAAAGTCTATCCCATATGTACTACAAACAGAATTAAAGCAAAATATAACAATTAAAAAAAGTGATCGGTAAGCCAATATCTTTATATATAAAAATACTAATAATGGTTCGCATACTAATTTAAATGTTAAAATATAAATATGCTAAAAAAAAGAAAATATGTGAGTAAATTAAATTTTTACTAATATAAACAGAAACTAGGGAAGTAAAGCCGTTTCTGCCTCTCGGTTAAGATTTAAAAAAAAAAAAAATCATCAAACAAAAGATATAAATTTATTTAAAACAATATAGTTATAAATATAGCATAGCAGATGCTGATTTAAAATACTATTTCAATTACTTATACGATTTGTATATCATCATCATTTTCAACTATTATCGATATATTTACTTCAAGACAAAGGTTTCTCCAAATTCACTCCAGCTTCTCCAGTCCATAGCTTCTCTTTGCCACACCACAAAAAACAAATTTATATTTTAGGTGATCTCTTTTTAGATCTCTTATAATCTCTTGGGATTCCGTGTAAGATTTCAACTGTCCATGTATTATCATATCTTCTAACAATATTTTAATCTGTTAACCCTGTTCTCTCATCTAAGTATTACACTTTCAGTTCTTTCTTATTACTTCCAACCAATTTCTTTTTATACTTCACTGAGTGGGCTGAAGTCTCTGCACTACGCTTATGTAAGTATCCATGTTTCCAAATCTTCATTTCCAAACATATAGGCATTCCTTTTAATATTCTACCCAAAAGCACACTATTCAAGTTTAATTCTACAATTGGTTTCATCCATTATGTTGTGTTTGGTTAGACTTGCAGGTTCATTTCCAAACCAGCAGATACAGCAATTAATATGTACAATTTATTAATATTAACAACATACACACATTAGTTAAACAAATGTACAAATACAGTTGATATGCTTCAATGCTGAGATAGTTGTGCGGAGTATGGAACTCACTTCCAACTAATGATTAGCCTGCGTTGAGAGTTCTGATAAGACTCTTCCAGCTATGTAGTTAGCTTGTCTCAAGTTGGCTCTAGTTTAGACATAGCAGTTTCCAGTCCATAGGTGTACTTGCCTCACTGCGTGGACGTCTCAATAATGACTAGATAAATACCTTTGCTGATGGCAGAAGGTTTAATGGAGAGCATGTTCTGTCATTCAGGTTAACAGAAGTAATTGATCTCTGCTTTGCCTCCAAAAGGCTGACTAATTAAAGGCAGATCCCCTACCTTACTGGAAACATGCGGATTCAGTGTCACCCCAGTGAAGGTTTTAATCCCGTTGAATAGCAACTGGGTGCTAGCCAATCAGGCAAGGAATCTGGAATAGTCCACTTCTGAAGGCAGGGTCAGATATGATATCCCTCCCCCTGGCTGAAATTATCCCTGGAGGACATAGTCATTTGACATTTTGTCCACTTGGTTGGTTTCTCCGGTTGATTGTTGTTCCTATCTTCATCTTCTCTTGATGAGCTTGTTTCTGGTTATCTGCTGCTATCTTGATATCTTCTGGTGTGTGGTTTAGTCTTAGCTGTTTGTAATGGTGATGATGATGACCATCTTCAGTTTGCACAACTATGTAGTGCCCCTTTATTTGCATCACTTCTGCTGGTCCCCAATCTTGTAGATCCATAGTACATATGACATAGTACTTTTGTTTTTATTTGGAAATTTTATTTTGTTTTTATCTTCTAGTTGAAGTTTGGCATCAGGTTTCATATTTTTGTTAAAGACTTCTGATTCATTACTCTTCAACTTTGATAATGTTGTGAGTTGGTTCACTTTGGTCACTTTGAACCCTAAGTGACTGAACCAGTCATGACCTATTAAATCACTATGGTTACGTAATGCCACTACCAGTGGTAGATATATAGTTTTGTTAGGCATAGTAATTTTTCCTGTTGTTTGACCTAACAGTTTGATTTTATTCCCTTGGTAGTCTGATATTGACTTATTGCAAGGGTGCAGTTTATATTTATTCTTTTTATTAATGCTTGTCCAAGTCTTTCTTGAAACTATTGACATTGCTGACCCTGTGTCAAGTTCCATATTAACTGGTGTATCATTTATTATGACAGTGTGTATAAACCCAGACTTGTTATCTCTGATATGGTTTATACAGGCAACTTGCTTATGTTTCTTATAAGTGCCTTTACTGTCTTTAGAAATAGACTTGGCTGTTTGTTTTTTTAATTTCAGACATGCTGCCTTTATATATCCTATACACTTGCAAAATGTGCATGTTGCATTGTGGTATGGACATTAGACTATTTGATGCTGAATTATTTGAGCTGACTGAATGCCTGGGTGACCCAGTGTTATTCTCAATTTTTTGCACTTCAGACTTTATAAGTCTTTTTAATGGGTTAGCTTGACTAGCTATTGTTTCCGCTAGTCTTGCTTGAGCTACCGCTGTCTCAATATCTAGGTCTGAAATCATTAACATTTTCAACCTCAAATTGTGATCGTTTATGCCACAAATAAAACAATCACAAAGTGCTTCATTCATGAAGTCTTTGAAATCGCACTTCAAGGCTAATATATGGATTCATGTTGCAAATTCTTGAGCTGTTTCACCCTGTTCTTGTATGCTGAGATTAAAATGGTATCTCTGCATTATGGTTAAGGGTTTAGGAGAAAAATACTGTGAGAATTGTCAACACTCTATCAAAATCCAGCTCAGCTGGTGTTACAGCCATAGATTGAGACCTGCGTATATTGTACATTTGCGGACCTATTGTGGTAATTAGTGTAGCTAACTTTATCTCAGGCTTTTTTATATTGTTAGCCTGTAGATAAAAAATCAAACGCTCTTTATAATTTGGCCAGCTCTTAGGTTGAGCCGGATCAAAAGATTCCATAGAACCGATTGCTTTAACGATCTTTTTTTATTTATTTATGCTGAGTAACCACTTGTACTTGTTTTTTACAGTTACATTATTGTAACTAACTCAATGAAGCTTTTAAACCAATAGACCAAGCTTTTATGCTGTCTTGTGAGTAAAGCTCTTGTGATTGGTTGACGCTTCAAATTGACATGCCTTTATGTTTGCGTTCAATTTTATTCAACAGTTTTACATTGTTATTTTTCTAAAAAAAAATACCACCGTAATGAAATTACGGGAATGTAAATTTTTTCCAAGCAAAAAACAATAACTCAAATACACTCTTGCGTATTTATTTCACATTTAGATCTGTTAAAACTGGTGTATTTTATAATATAATTTTCCAGCCATGAGGGAAAATTTTCTCTGTTTTTGCGCCAGATCTGTTTAAACTGGCAAAGTTTATTCTAATTTTTCCAGCCGTGAGGGAAAATTTTCTGTTACTGCACCAAATCTGTTATAACTGGCACAGTTTATTTATAACTTTTCCAACCGTGAGGAAAATTTTTTACTGCAACTATGCCAATTCTGTTGTGTTTGGTTAGGCTTGCATGTTCGTTTCCAAACCAACAGATTCAAAAAGAATAACTATTCAGCAATTAATATGTACAATTTATTAGTATTAAATATATACACACATTAGTTAAACAAATGTACAAATACAATTGATATGCTTCAATGCTGAGATATTTGTGCGAAGTATGGAACTCACTTCCAGCTAATGATTAGCCTGCGTCGTGAGTTCTGGTAAGACTCTTCCATCTATATAGTTAGCTTGCCTCGAGTCGACTCTAGTTCAGATGTACCAGTTTCCAGTCTGTAGATGGACTTGCCTCACTGCGTGGACATCTCAATAATGACCCGATAAATACCTTTGCTGATGGCAGAAGGTTTAATGGAGAGCACGTTCTGTTGTTCAGGTTAACAGAAGTAATTGCTCTCTGCCTTGCCTCCAAAAGGCTGACTATTTAAAGGCAGATCCCCTACCTTACTGGAAACATGTGGATTCAGTGCACGAACCCCAGTGAAGATTTTAATCCCATTGAATAGCAACTGGGTGCTAGCCAATCAGGCAAGGAATCTGGAATAGTTCACTTTTGAAGGCAGGATCAGATATGACACATTATGTTTCCATATGAATGACTAATTTGACAATGGTATTTATAATTGTCACTTCTAATTCATGATTATCAATCTTTATTTTCTTTTTCTGAAAAAAATATATTAAATATTACTTTAATATTTTTAAAATTTATCTTTAGTCCTACTTTTATTTCATAACTGTTGCAACATTTCCTGAAGTTTTGAAGCATTATTTTCAAAACAATAATATTATTTGCTAAATCTAATGATTCAAATAATCTCCATGTATTTCTATTCCTTTAGCTTCCCATTTTAATTCACAAAATATTTCTTGAAAAACTGCTATAAAAAGTTTTGGAGATATGGAATGCCCCTGTGGTCCACTCTTATCAATGTTAATCTTAGTGTTAACCATGTAATCTAATCACTGCTATTGCATTTTGATAAATATTCTTCAGAGTATGATAATATTGCAAGTCTATATCTTGATGATCTAAAGCTTTAAACACTACAAATTTGCTTTTGAACCAAATATTTTTTTCATAATCTACAAATCCAAAGCATAGTGACAACTCATGTTCATTGATCCTTTTTATAAATTCTCTCAATGCCTGAATGTGATCCATTATGATAAAACCATTTTTATACCTAACTTGTTCTGATTGGTTTAAATCCAAAGTTTGCTATAAATAAGTTGTAATTATCTTGGTTAAAAATTGTAAATAACTGATGGAAGATAGATAGGTCTCCAATTTCTAATATTTTCTTTATCACTTTTCTTAAATATCAATATTGCTACAGAATTCAATCATTTAGCATATTGTAACAATTAGCCATATGGAATATAGTTTTGGCAATAGTTTTTGTATTACTTCATCTATTTCTCTTAAGATATCAATAATAATTCTGTCATTTGCTGAGCCTTTGTTTTCTTATTTAATTGCATTCTCACCTCTTCATTTGAAATGTTTGTCAATTCAGAAGATCTAATAACTGTAGTTGTTATTTTGTTTTCTTGTTATTAACGACTATGTAATTTTTTATAGAACTCTTGGCTACATTAAATAATGTCACCCTTCTTTAACAATACTTCACTTTCCTTCCAAGACCAATATGTTAAACTACCAAACATCACATGATCACCATTTCCTATGCTTTCTCAAGCTGTTAAAACAGGCAAAACTCTCCATACAGTAGTGCCACTCAGTGCAAGTCAGAGTAATCAATGGATGCAAGAAGGCAGTGCTCTCAGATCCAAGGCTCCTCACTGATGAAAGCCACAAGCTAGAAACTAGTCTGGGATATTGAATGAGACACTAGATAGGGACTTTATGTGCAAATCTTCTAGCATCTATTGATTACTCTGGCTCACTGAGTGACACTACTGTATGAGAGTTTTTCCTGTTTTAATACCAAGATGTTGTTTTATGCTTTTGAGATTTCTATTTTCTTTTATAGTTTTTCTCATCAATTACCAATTATATTTTCTTACATAATTTTTTTTTTCATATTATTATTATACAAAACTCCAGATATTTGATTTTTCTTAATGGATCATTTAAAAATATTTTCATATACTTTCTTTTTCCCATACATTGTCAGTCTCAGTTGAAATCTAATGTTAAATTGCTGCTCTTTTGTACTATCTATCTTTATAGATAGATTTCTTAGTAGTGTATCCATTTATTTTCACAGTAATCACAATTAAGTTTGAATTGTCTACAAATCTGTCAGCATTATCAAGTGCTAATTTAAATTCACTGAAATATATCAAAAGATTAAGAATATTACTGTTAACACTATTTTTTTTAAATGCACCTATATCACACTTAGCACCAGATTTTTATATAGAGGATTCACCATAACAACTAATTATTCACTAAAAGGATTGTAAAAAAAATTTCAAACTTTTTTTTAGCAAATATATTTTGAAAATAGTGCCATTTAGAACATGGTAACCATTCTGTAAAATTGATGATATCATAGGGTAGTGACTTTATGACATCAGAAAGAAAACTAACAACATTCTTGTTAAAAATGTACAACACATTTTACTCATTATACACAGTACAGAATTACAATATTACAATATTTTGATTATAAAATTAAAATATGATTGATGTACTTTATTTAATTTTCATCCAGTATCCTTGCAAAATTCTTATTAACAATGTTTTATTTGCAGCAAAAATTATGATAATCTAATTGTAATATTTAGTTACCATAATTGCAAGTTATTTTGAGGGGGAGGGGGGTGGTTTCATGCATTATGCAATTAATAATCAACTTTACGTGATCAAAGTTATTAAATATGAGTATAAAATATCATTTACTATATAGTACTCGTTTAATTTTAAATCATAATATCATAATTTGTTTCAGATATATCCAAAACAAAGACAACATTGTCATAAATGTAAAAAGATACAATGACAAAAAAAAAAAGAAATACAAATTTCATTCAGTGTAGAACTAAAAATAAATTTTGATCACATCTTTACTATATTTACCTTTGTTGTGCTAGATTAAATTGTAATGGAGAAAGTATCTCCTGTTAAATAAACACATTAATGGTTATCACTATATTATAAATAATTAATTTTAAATTGCATTCTATCTTAGCTAAAATATTTAGTTAAGTAGTTTTGAATTAAATTTTTCAGTCAAATAAAAACTATTATTGTAAAAATATAGTATTTTTAGTATATAAAAAGGGGGGGGGGTGAGAGAAGGAAGACCAAAATGATTTTGTGAATTATGCAATTAATAATAAACTTTACATGGACAAAGTTATGTTCTGATTATTTATCAAGTAAACCAGAGGCAAAACTCTCCATACACTAGAGCCACTCATTGCAAACCAGAGTAATCAATAGATGCAAAAAAATTTCTGCATAAAATCCCTATCTAGTGCCTACTCATCCAATGTCCCCAGACTAATTTCTAGCTTGTGGCTTTCATCAACGAGGAATCTTGGATCTGAAAGGACTTCACCTAGATCTTAGGATCTAATGCAACCCTCCAGAAGCCACCTTTTACCTCTTTAGTTAACTACAAAACTATGTCTAAAATTAAAAACACAATATTTTAAATTCAAGCTCATTAGCTTATATAATCATATAGGTCTGAACTCAGTTCAATACCCATAAATTTTGGTGTCATAGATTGTCTAATAACCAGTCATGACTACCCTACTGAGAGAACATCAGAAATGGTGATCATGTGATATTTAGTGATTAATTATCAAGTGCATAGAAAGTCTGTAATTGGAAGAGAATGGTTTTAACCTTTTTCACATGTGTCTTAAATATTTGTATAATAGCCAAACATTGTAGTTTTTGACTATAGAGGAACTTCTCAAACTTCAACTTAAGATACCAATTTTATAAAGATAAGAGCAACCATCTTATCTTTAATCTAAATTCTTATTTATATAGGCCAATCTGGAGCGTCTTGATTTGAGAGAATGAAAATATTATTCTCTTCATATTTAAATCCACTATTTCCTTTATACAAATTAACTTACATGAAATCTTGTGATTTACAGAATAGTATTAAGATCTTTTTAATGGAAATATAAAAACTAATGTAATATTCTGATTATTTACCATCCACACAGAAAATCTGTAATTAGAAAGAGAAAGGCTTTAACCTTTTTCACATGTGCCTTAAACATTTGTATAATAGCCAAATGATGCAGTTTTTGACTATAAGATGGCCACTCTTATGTTTATAAAGTTGTTGTACTGTGTTGAGGCTTGAGAGGGCCTTTTATAGTCAAAAATTACATCATTTGGCTATTATAGAAATGTTTAAGGTACATGTGAAAAAGGTTAAAGTCATTCTCTTTCTAATTACAATCAAAGTTACTAAATGTAAGTTAAAAATAATATTTACTACATTTTAAATCATAATCACATAATTTATTCCAGAAACATCCAAAGCAATAGTGACAGTATAGTACTGAAAAAATACAAATTTCATGCAGCATAAAATTAAAGATAAATTTTGGTCATATATTATTAATTAATAATTAATTTGAAATTATGTGCTAATACATATTAGCTAAAATATTCAAACAAGCAATTTTAAATTAAAACATTTATTAATGCTAATTTCAATCAAATCAAAACTGCTATTATCATAAATGTATTTTCAATATAAAAACAGGCAAGGAAATAGATGATTTTATGCATTTAATAATAAATTTTGTATAATGAAAATGTAATACAAATAAATTGAAGAAGTTTCATGCTTTTAATTTTTATTTAAATGGCCCATATTTCTGTAATAATATACTGTATTATTAGAAAAATTGACAGATCATTCTAAAAAATGGCTACTGCACTTAATAAAATGTGACATTTCAAGCCATAAAAAATATTGTAAAAAAAAAACTCTTAAATATTGATTACAATATGCAAACACAGAATGCATTAGATACATTTTTTTCTTTTTTAATATGTCAGAATTTTAATTTTTTTTTTTTAAGTTAACTGCATGATTAGAATTTGATAATGTACAGTTCTATAATTTGGCTATTCGTACACTGTTGATAAAATTTTCCAAGTCTTTATGGTCACAACAATACAGTTAAGTGAGATCTTATTACACAATGCTTTTTTAGTTCTAAATAATTTCACGTAAATAATAAAAGACTATGAATTTAAAAAATATAAAACTTCAGTAAGGATTTTCTTTCAGTGCAATGATTAGCAATTTTGTAAAAGAATACAAAAAATTGTCAACTGTAAGTTTGCTCTCCCTTTTGCAGACTATTCTTTTGTATATTTATACAGTGAAACCACACATTTTTTTCTAACAATATTGACTTTTTTTATTTAAACATTACAGCTTAAATTGTAATCACAGCAGCAACTAATATCACCAAATACCATATTGCTTTTTCAATCTATGGATCAAAGAATCATCATAATTTTCAAGATGTACTAAGTTCAGCAACTAATGCAGAATTTTGTTGATACTTTGGATAATGATACCAATAAGAAATTTATGATGTATAACATTAAAGAGCTTTTGCAACCACACATGAAAGAGTTAACTAACAAGAAATTAATTCAGCTAGATGAAGAAAAGGAAGATAATGAAGAAAAGAAAATCAATAATCTGTAGAAAAAAACCTGAACATCAAAAAACTGAAGGAAATGATTCCTTATCTTAAACCCATGAACAGCATTTTTGAAGAATTTGATCCCACTTAGAGTGTTACATCAAATCTGAAAATGCCTCAAGTCAACAAAAGCAAGTCAACTATTCTAAAGATTTTCTCTAAAGATCTTCAGCCATCAAAATTTGTTGTACCTCCTACAAAATAAAAAAAACAAAATCATCAAAGGATTTAAAAGACATCAATATTCTTAAGGATGAGCACCTGATGTGACTCAGAAAATTGGATGACAATGAATGATAAATGGATTGATCGTAA
The DNA here is from genome assembly GCA_028023455.1 of Epiperipatus broadwayi. Classification (NCBI taxonomy): domain Eukaryota; kingdom Metazoa; phylum Onychophora; class Udeonychophora; order Euonychophora; family Peripatidae; genus Epiperipatus; species Epiperipatus broadwayi. The sequence continues at coordinate 10,594,294 of JAQFVV010000003.1, forward strand.
AAAACAACAACAGCTAAGTGTTTTTTTTTCTTTTTATATAGATTTAATCTGCATTATTTTATATACTGAACCAGGTCCACTGAATGAGAGGTGTATTAACTAGGTTTGAATACCTTTTATAGTTTTAGGCATCTAAACTTTAGTAATTTTTAATATTTTCTTTAATACTACAGGAATGGACCAGTACTCTAAGCAGAAGGGAGAATACCCTTGATAATAGAGCCATGAAGGATAACCACTGTCAGATCAATCTATGCAAAGCATAACACAATCACATTTCCAGATAGTGGCCCATATTGACTGCTGGATTCAAAGTCCTGCTACCCAAAGCATTTTATTTGTTTTGAGGCTCAACCTCAGGCACCAGCCAAACATAGGTTATATAGTCAGCATGTTTTGGACAACAAACTCACAATCCAGCATTTGACATATCCTATGACTAGATCATGCTCTGTCTCAGAGTCCAGCACATTTAACACATAAAAAAATAACTATACTCTTGATGATGCAGTGATAAGAGAGAGAAAAAAGATCAAATAATATTTAAGCAAACATTAATATTTATTCAAACACACACATATCTAATAAAATATAACAGTATAATACTGACATATATATAAAAGTAATTAATCAGGCTAAATTTTGTAATAGTCATTTACTAACTAAAGTTCATTTTAAAAAAAGTGTCTATAGTCAAGTATTCAAATGTCTTTACCTAGGTTTTCATGATTGTCAATTTTCCAACTGGTTGGCTTTTTGTTTCTCCATTGATGGCTTCATGCTTTCCTTTTAGGTTTCTGGCAAACAATGAGGGAGAGTATGTGGCAGCTTCTACTTTACAATCTCAGCATTGATTCCAGGTAGTGATTCAGGCAAGTTAGTTGATGGCTGAAGGTTTGGGCATGAAGTTGTCAAACACTCTTAAAGACTATCTAGCATGCATTTTGCTAGATCTGCAGCTTTTGCAATTATGTTGACCATAGCAGTTATTGACTGACTTTCTACTGCATTTACAGTTTCCAAATATCTGGATCTCTGGTTGTTTGGATTCTCAATGAAAAACTGAGTCTGCATTCTGTCTGAACTGAATTACATTGAAAGTCAGACTGACTCGATCACAAAATGATGAGTGGAATAATTGAATCACAAAATGCAGACTGGACTAATTTATAGATTGCAGACCAGACTAATTCTATCACAAAATGAAGATGGAAACTTGAACTGAACTCAAACCGAATTACCCATTGAAGAGTGGAATGATCTAGCAGATTGCAGCCCTGACTAAAGAACAATATTCAAGATGTAACTTTTTTCTCTTCATTGTTTTACTTCTTTATCATAGTTTTTTTAAATTTTGATCTTAAATCTGTTTTTTAATTATTTAATCTAATCTTTTGCTTAGATTAATCTATTATCACATCGATAGTTTACATAGTTTTTTAATTAATTCAATTTCAATATCATCAATCAGAAATCTTATAAATTAATTACTTTTTCAAAAGCTTTTTCTTTTATAAACTAACTTTTATTCTGTTTTCACATTTTCTTACTTTTTTAGACATTTTATTATTTTAATTTATATAAAAAAAGAGGGAGAGTTTTCTTTAAAAATAATTTTTATTCTAACTTTAGATTTTTACTTATTTTTACTTTATAAAATGAGTTTTCTTTATAAAGAGAGAGAGAAAAAAGTTTTAAATCTTTTTCTAATTCTATTTTAGATTTCTCCCCCATCTGCTTTTTAACAAATAGTTTTATTATATTTTAAAAGCAAAATATATGCAATCTTTTATTTTTAAAACTACATTTTAAAACCACTCCTTAATTAATTATAACTTTTGAACTATTCTCATGTATTTTATTTTATTTCTTTTTTAATAAATTTGATCACTTATTTTTAAATAAAAAATATGTAATGTGAACTATATATGGGTGTTTGGCAACATATTTCTCGCTAGCATTACATCACACATCCCTCTGTCTAAGAGGTAAATTGTATCAATTTGACCCATTTTAGCTCTGATACTTTATTATTATTTATGTTTTTTTAGCTTTATTATTTAATTTTTTTAATTTACTTATAAACTAAAGATTAGCCTTTCAAGCTAACATACATGCACTTTTTACGAATATTAATAATAATAAATGAATCTTTCATTTCCAACACAAGATAAAGTCTTTGCGAACGAATAAATGAATCCACTTATTCATTCAACCCAAATGTTTATATATGGGCAAATCTTAAGTACTAGATATGAAAGTGTGAGAATAAATCAATCACTTTAAATTACTGTTTACTATGTCTGAATGAATAACATTAATGAAATTATCTAGAATTTACAAAACGTCACTCTTAAATGAAACTAAACATATTTAAAGTGATTGATTTATCCTCATGCTTTCATATCCAGTACTTAAGATTTGCCCATATATAAACATTTGGGTTGAATGAATAAGTGGATTCATTTATTCATTTGCAAAGACTTTATCTTGTGTTGAAAATGAGAGTATTCATTTATTATTATTAACCTTCATAAAAAGTGCATAGTGCTATATAAATAAATGCCTCATTTATTTATTTATGTAATATTTTCTATCAAATAAGTGTCCAATTGCACACAGATCAATAAAACACAGAGGGTGACTTTCTTATGCTGCTTTTTCTCATAAACTATAATTTATATTGATTTGCAACAAATTGTCATGTGTGGTGACCATGAAGGACAACATGCATTTTTCCAATGTATACAAAGATGGTAAATGCTGTGCATGGCAGAACATATGGCTTATATTCACTTATGCAATAAAAATACTTTAACATTATTTCTATGCTGGAATTTCTCTACCAGTGGGTTGAATGAGACCAGGACATGCATCCTTGAAGATAGGAGATCACTGCAAATAACAGTATTCATTCACGACCATTCAACTTATGTTAAAATGAGATTTATTCTAACTAGGCTGGGATTTTTTTCTTCCAGTGATTTGAAAAGCCAGAATTTTCTCCTTTGGGACTGCATCCTAGAATATATGGGGTCACTGCAAATGGTAGCATTCATCCACTGACCATTTGGCTTAAGCTAAAATGAGATTTATTATAACTATATGATGTTGGAAATTTTTCTCCCAATGAACTGATTTATGGCTCATGTGGATCTATTTTCCAAAGCACTTATTGTTAGATAAGGACTGGGATGACTTCTCATAGCATGTTGGATAGACTCAGAACTTTTTATTGGATCCTCATCCTATCAGATGATCCCTCTCATTTTTTATCACCATTACAGATCTTATGTTCACATAGTAATAGCTACATTTAATACTTTATCAACCTTTATCTGTACACTCCCCACATAACTCTAATAACCCACATACAATCTATACTTACTTGAAAGATTGATTATTTTTCAAAATTGTTATTTATTCTTATTTTAGATTTTTATTTTATTTACTTTGCATTTATTGATTTTAAACCCTTATTTTATTTATTTAACTTTTATTTTTCATTTCTATTATTATATATTAGCTATCAAAAAATTACTTTATTTCTTTTATTTAACTTTATTTTCATTAACATATATTAATTCTCTAAAAAAATATTTTACTTTATTTCACTTCCATTATTAACTCTAAAAACAAACATTTTATTTTATCTATTTATAAATATTTTAAATTGAACTGTTTGACTAAATAATTTAAATTAAACATGTTTGACCAACTTCAAAAAACAAATCCCTCAGACCTCTCTAATCCACACCTGACTATAAACAACCCCAATAATGAACTCATTTATCTCTCTAGCTGCTTTATTATCTCTCTCCTTTTTTTTACAATACATACTCTTCCTATTGCTCATGGACTTTAACTTTTATTAACTATGCAATTTAGCATTTATTTGAATTATACTTTCAATCTTTTTTTAAAAATTTTAATTACAATTTTACTTTTTTAACTTTTATTATGCTGGGTCAATTTATGGCACTTTATGCCACATTGGATGCTATTTAAACCAGGTCCACCAAATAAGAGCTATATTAACTAGGTTTGAATATCTTTTATAATAATTTTAAGAATCTACACTTTAGTAAGATTAACAATTTCTTTAATACTATGGAAATGAACAGGCCCTTCAAGCAGAGGGGAGAATACCCTTGATAGCAGAGCCATAAATGATACCCACAGTCAGATCAAGCTATGCAAAACAGAACATGATCACATTTCCAGACTGTGGCCCAACTCGACTGCTGGATTCAAAACCCTTGCCATCAAAAGCATTTTATTCATTTTGAGGCCTACCAACCATAGGTTATATAGTCAGCATGCTTCAGATGACAGGCACACAATCCAATGTTTGACATATTCCATGACTAACTCATACTGTCTCAGGGTCCAGCACATTTAACACATAAAAATAACTGTACTCTTAAATTAATGTTGATGCAGTGACAAGAGAGAGAAAAGAGTGAATAATATTTAAGCAAACATTAAGAGATTAGTGAACAAAGATGTGTATCATCTGTTAAAGAGATACATAAATGGTGAGGTTCATACCATAAAGTTGATCAGCAATATATATATATTGTACCAATATTGAAATTGGCACATGATGATTTTGCCTAAAAAAATTATTAAATAATAAATAAGTTATAAGAATCTAAAAGGTTTCTTTAAGTAAACAAAATCAGTTTGCTGTCAAAAGTAAAATTAAAAGTTTAAGAGTTTATTACAGTTTGTTTTCGAAAAAGATAAGAATCAAATAGCGTTCTATCATTAGTGTTTGAAATAAAAGTTAAAATTAATTAATTAAAAGAGAAGAGGGAAATCATAGTTAGAAAAGTTAAACTAAAGGTTTTATAAAAAAGGAAGTAGAGTCTAATATTATTATTTGAAATATAATTTAAAGTTTAAGAAAAATATAAATCTCTTTTCATTCGAGTTTAAGTAAAGGAAAAGTCATTTTAAAAAACTAAATAGTAAATTGTATTAAAATATATATGTGCATATAAAAAAAAAAAAAAAAAAAAAATGAAAAAAAAAAAAAAATAATTATAAAAAACACAACAATGGCTATTAATAAAAATATAAAACAACACTTCTGCATGGCTATTACTAATTAAACAATCTTCCAAAACACGTTTATCAAAGGATTATCAATGAAATTTCGACAACAGCTATTGCCGGAAGATATTACAAGGACAACAAATCGCACTTTTTTTTTTATCAGACAAGAGTTCAGTTCACAAATCAATTGAGTCAGTTAATTTCAATCAGTTAAGTTAATTGTATCCAGAAACACAAAAATGCAGTGTTGAGCAGCTTTTGGGAATACACGTCTCTCCAGCCTGATGTCCGATGAAAACAGCAAGATCTGCCTGTGAAATAATGTCAGCATAACATCTTATAAAATCTCCATCAATATCTAATTGTCTCCAATAGTAATGATCGTGAATAATAAGGAAACTCATCAAGGAAATGTCCCAGCTGGCTGGAAGAAGCAACAAACAAGAAGAAAACAAAGTTCTAAATCTACATTCAAAATCCTAGGTAAAACATTTGCTTATTTCGTTTATACTGTAATAGCCATTGCATTGCATTAATTCGTGCAAATCCTCCAAGAGTCTAATTATATGAACTCTATATCATACATAAAATGAACTATTGATATGTGTGTTTAAGTTTCAAATGCTATTAATGCTTTATTATTATATTTGTGAATGCTATATGAGTTAATATGTGCATGATCATTATATCAGTGTTATTAGTTAAATTAGATAAATACCAGTGTTCTATTATTAAAATCTACAAGAATATTTAAACTAGTTTAGAAATGTTAATTTAAAATGTGTGTGTATTATATTAAATTATAAAGATGTTTAAATTTAGTAAATTAATGTTAGTTAATAAATTGTCTTTAAAATTAAACTCTATTTGTCGGTCAATTCTTTTTATCAATCTCTTTTATAAATTCCTTTTACAATTCTTTTATCAATTCTTTTAACCACTAATTATGTATAATCTATTAGTGATTACAAACAGCTGAGCTAGTCATGGATTTAGGCATTGAGTTAGTGGCCATTGCTCAAAGTGCGTTGTTTATTCTTTCAGAATAAATAGCTGGCACCCGTGTCTACACGAAACAAAAAAGTGCTTTGAACTCTGGTGTTGAATTCAACAGTCGAGAAGAAGTTATGTCCTGGAAATGTAATGCTAGTTATATACTTTATAGCTATCGTTTGGGCATACATACTCTCCGAGTATGTTCTTCTCTGCCTAAAAGGCCAGTGTTCCGAGGTCATCATAGTTCAACCCGGTACAATGGCTTTACCCAACTTGGGGCTGGACCTAAAAAACAATAGTAATTAAATACTTTGTTTCTGGTTCAAAAAAAATTATACAAAAGCTAAATTACGTATGTAAAAGTGTTTTAATTTTAAAAAAAGAATTGACCGAAAACCTTTTTTCTTTAAATGAAAAGAGATTTATGCTATTTACGTTATTTAAAATAAATTGTTATGTTAAATCAGAGACAGTTAGATGTTTGGGCAGAGCTAAAGCATTAGGAACGGGTAGAGGAAAAGGACAAAAAGGGGTGGAGTAGCATGTGTTTCCATTTTAGTAAGAAAAATAAATAAATAAGTCGTACTTAAATTTAGTTTAACATAAGCGCTAGTTAATAAGAAAAAAAACAACTTTGAAATTGAAATTTTCGAAAATGGATCTGAAAGAAAGCCCAATATATTTTAAAAATCCCCAGTTAGTAAAAAAAGAAAGAAATATCTGACACGCATATGATGATGAAAATGATGATGAATATAATACGAGAAATTAAACAAAGTCAACAAGAATTGTGTCAGAAATTTGAGCAAAGCCAACAAGAGCTCAAAGAAAAATTCAAAGCTCTTCCGAAGGAAGAAATTAGTCAGGTTAAAGGAGAAATTAAGGAACTCAGAGAAGAAGTAAGAGAAATAAGATGTGAGATAATGGTAAAGGTAGAGAAGAACCAAGAAATTATAAAGGTAGATTTAGTCAAAAAAAATAAGGAAGTTGAGGTCATGAAAGAGATAGTAGAGTCAGATAGTGGTAAATATAGTAGTTTGGAAATAGAAATTAAATTAGAATCACATAGTGTTACTATGGATAAAGTAGAAACTTATGTAGATCAAAAGATAGAAGATAGTGGAAAAGAGTTTTTACAAAGAATTAAAAATAAAAGGTTTAAAGGAAACGTTCGTGTTCGAAGTTTTAAAAATAGATTTTAAAAAAGAAAGCATAGAAAAAAATATTCCCACATTGAAGTAATTCAGAGTTTGTCTAAATATCAAGGTTTTCTGATTTACAAAGTTGAAAATAGAATGGAAAGAGAAAGAGATAAAGTAATAAATTATAAAAGTGGGACCGATAAGAGAGGAAAGTTAGTTTATATTATAGAATTTATAGAAAGAAAGAAGGAACTGCCTGACAAAGTTTAAAAGTTAGTAAACGGGCGGAATAGTAAGGGAAATAAACAAAAAGGACTGGAAATGGACAATGAGCAGGAATATGATTATTCTAATGTCAATAATTTGAGAAGTTTAAATCTGAAACTTCTATTTAAAATTAAAATAATAAAATTAAAAATAACTGAATAATAAATTAAATGTTTGAAAGTAATAATAATAATGGAGGCTTCGTAGAATAAAAGATTTTTGTTTTTCTCCATGCACATATTAATTAAGGAAATGCTTGTAAATAAACAGTTCAAATAAATAAAAAAATCAATAAAATCAAGTTAAATAAATGGGTCAAATTAATGATGTAAAAGTAAAGTTGTAGATTTAAATAAATAAAAAGATAACGGAATTTCTAGAATAAAATTAAGTTAGTCAAATAGATATTTGTATAATAATGAATCGTAATAAAGTAAAACAGTTTTTTTTTTCTCTCTGAGTACACACATGTTAAAATAAAATAGTTTTGAATATACGTAAGTTAATAAAAGAAAGTAAATAAATGGTTTAAAGTAATCAAGTCCAATAAAATCTTTGTATAATAATGAAGAGCTGTAAAATAAAAGAGTTTTCTAAGTACACGTACGTTAATATATAAGGTAAACAAATGTTTAAAAAATAATATTGTAATATAAATAATATTCGTAAGAGTTTAGAATAGTATTGTAAGATTAAATAAAATAAAAGTTTTTTTTTTTTAGAATATATGCACATAAATAAAGAAGTTAAAGTAATTGTTCAAAAAGTAATAGTGTAATTAAATAAATATGTAAGATAATGTTCGTAATAGTTCAGAATAATATAAATAAATATGTTAAAGTAATGTTCATGTGTATTTAAAATAATATTGTAGGATTAGTGATAAATAATATAAAGTCAATCTAAGTTATATTAGGAGTGTATAAGGGTTTGAAATTAAAGGGATGAGGGTAGTATAGAAATAAGTTTTAGTTAAGGATAAGTTTAAAGCTGTCGACTGGATAAATTTTAGTACCCGTAACGGATTGGCCGGGATCATTCCTCTTTTAAAATGCACACTGGCGACAACCAGAGTAAGTCGCAAGTCACTTTTCAGGGGAGAATCCCCATATCTCATACCTCATTTTCCAAAGCATAAGTCGGAAATGGACAGTTGAAATTCCTGCCATTCGCAGCGACCTCTTCTTAGTCAAAGTCCGATCAAGAGAATCGGCAATCGTTTTCCAGAGCGTAAGTCGGAAATGGACAGTTGAAATTCCTGCCATTCGCAGCGACCTTTTCTTAGTCAAAGTCCGATCAAGAGAATCGGCAGCCGAAGCTTCGTTTATAAAAGATCCCTGTGCCACAAAATTAGTTTGTCCTCGTGGTCACTATCCAGGACTCAGAACATTGTAAACAATGTTGCCAGCATAGAAAGAAGAAAAGTATCATTGGAGATTGCCCTTGGTATGTAAAGTAAAAGATATCAAAAAAGCAAACTTAGAAAGAATAATAAATTAAGATTTAATGTTGTCAGAGATAAAATGGTCAAAAATAGACGCATTTTACTCTCAAAGGGAGGGCGGTGTAATGTACCAATATTGAAATTGGCACATGATGATTTTGCCTAAGAAAATTATTAAATAATAAATAAGTTATAGGAATCTAAAAGGTTTCTTTAAGTAAACAAAATCAGTTTGCTGTCAAAAGTAAAATTAAAAGTTTAAGAGTTTATTACAGTTTGTTTTCGAAAAAGATAAGAGTCAAATAGCATTCTATCATTAGTTTTTGAAATAAAAGTTAAAATTAATTAATTAGAAGAGGGGAGGGGAATCGTAGTTAGAAAAGTTAAACTAAAGGTTTTATAAAAAAGGAAGTAGAGTCTAATATTATTATTTGAAATATAATTTAAAGTTTAAGAAAAATATAAATCTCTTTTCATTCGAGTTTAAGTAAAGGAAAAGTCATCTTAAAAAACTAAATAGTAAATTGTATTAAAATATATATGTGCATATATATGTGTGATTGTAAATAAATAAAAAATGTATGCGAAATAAAAGAAGATTATCATTAAAAACATGGCAATGGCTATTAATTAAAATATAAAACAACACTTCTGCATGGCTATTACTAATTAAACAATCTTCCAAAACACGTTTATCAAAGGATTATCAATGAAATTTCGACAACAGATATTGCCGGAGGATATTACAAGGACAACACATCGCAGGTATAAATACGACTTTTTTTTCAATCAGAACAATTTAGTTCAGTTCACAAATCAATTGAGTCAGTTAATTTCAATCAGTTAAGTTAATTGTATCCAGAAACACAAAAATGCAGTGTTGAGCAGCTTTTGGGAATACACGTCTCTTCAGCCTGATGTCCGATGAAAACAGCAAGATCTGCCCATGAAATAATGTCAGCATAACATCTTAGAAAATCTCCATCAATATCTAATTGTCTCCAATAGTAATGATCGTGAATAATAAGGAAACTCATCAAGGAAATGTCCCAGCCAGCTGGAAGAAGCAACAAACAAGAAGAAAACAAAGTTCTAAATCTACGTTCAAAATCCTAGGTAAAACATTTGCTTATTTCGTTTATACTGTAATAGCCATTGCATTGCATTAATTCATGTGAATCCTCCAAGAGTCTAATTATATGAACTCTATATCATACATAAAATGAACTATTGATATGTGTGTTTAAGTTTCAAATGCTATTAATGCTTTATTATTATATTTGTGAATGCTATATGAGTTAATATGTGCGTGATCATTATATCAGTGTTATTAGTTAAATTAGATAAATACCAGTGTTCTATTATTAAAATCTACAAGAATATTTAAACTAGTTTAGAAATGTTAATTTAAAATGTGTGTGTATTATATTAAATTATAAAGATGTTTAAATTTAGTAAATTAATGTTAGTTAATAAATTGTCTTTAAAATTAAACTCTATTTGTCGGTCAATTCTTTTTATCAATCTCTTTTATAAATTCCTTTTACAATTCTTTTATCAATTCTTTTAACCACTAATTATGTATAATCTATTAGTGATTACAAACAGCTGAGCTAGTCGTGGATTTAGGCGTTGAGTTAGTGGCCATTGCTCAAAGTGTGTTGTTTATTCTTTCAGAATAAATAGCTGGCACCCGTGTCTACACGAAACAAAAAAGTGCTTTGAACTCTGGTGTTGAATTCAACAGTCGAGAAGAAGTTATGTCCTGGAAATGTAACGCTAGTTATATACTTTATAGCTATCGTTTGGGCATACATACTCTGAGTATGTTCTTCTCTGCCTAAGAGGCTGGTGTTTCGAGGTCATCATAGTCAAACACGGTACAATATATATATTATTGCCCTACGATAGGTTCTCACTTGGAATGATATGTAATTATTGAGAGGGAATGCCAGGACAGGTATTTGAAATCAAGAGATTGAAGGAACTGGAAGAAAGTCAGTGTGTTATTTTTTCACAGATAAGAAGCAAGGTTAATATACCTAAAATGTACATGCTTTACAATCATTAGAAGATAAAATCTTGATTTATAAGCAAAATTTTGATCTTGTGTAGGGGAGGGGAATTGTGTAGGTAGCTAAAAATTGCTACCTAACATCTATATCTAAGCCATCTGAAATAATGGAATATTTTTTTTTATTAGCAAGTAGAAACATAAATAAAAAGTTTTTGCTAAAACCCTTTTGGAAAGGAAGATTAATTTTTTATATTTTTAATATTTTTTTCTAAACAGGGTAATAACTACTTACTAAGCACTTAAGAATGATGGGTAATTGACTGTAAAAAAACACACACATATATATTAGTAATAAAATTTTATTACTAAGAAAATATCAATCTTAATAAAAAAAAATTGTACATAGTTATATATATTTGTTGATCATTTGTATTGCGTTAAATTGCCAATGACTTAAATAAATAAAAAAAACAATAATTATAACAGTGTAAATCAATAATTTAAATATAAGAGGGATAAGAGTGTAATATTGTAGATTTATTTTATAACTTGTTTTGTTATTTTTTAATGAATCAATGTAAAAAAATATTTTAAAAGCTGAAACACTGGTTTTTAAACAATAGAAAAAAGCGCCAAGATAAAAAAGGAAACAATTAAAAAATCGTCTGCTGCTTTTTGCTTCTGGCTTGGCAATAAAGATATCAGTCAAAGTCTAGTTTTATAAGAAGGATTATTTTTATATTGTTCTACAAAATAGACATTTTTTTCTTAATTAATCCGGCATTTGGATAAAAGTAAAAGAAATGAATGGAACATTAATCTGATTTATTCAGTAGATAAGTGAAAATAATTATCAATCTAAATTTTAAAAAAGAAAAGCAATCTGACTTGTGTTTAAATGTAACTAAAAAAAAAGGAAATTAGAACAGTTGAGTTAAGCTTTATTCTGTCTATAAAAATATTTTATTATATGCAAACTGCATATAAATTTATGTAAAGTTATATATATATATAGTTAAAGGATGAAATATGTTGGCTAAAGAGCTAAATTGTCATCAGGATGAGGCATTTTTTCCTATCCACTATGGCCATATAAACATAAAGATATGACTGTCTGCAGTTAGATTGCCTGAAAAGTTGGGATTTACACAGGATGAAAATTTATGGAATGAGTAACAGTAAACTAACTACTGCCCACTGAAATATCTTCAGGATGCTCTATCAAATTAAACTGGAGTTCTTCAACATCTATTTAACAAAATACATCAACCGTAAGAACTTTGTATAAAGGGGAAATTGTAAATTGTTTTATTTTTTTTGTTGTATCAATTTGTATTTTTTATTTTTTATCTCATCTTACATTTGGAAAAAGCTATTGCTAATTCTACAGAGAGCAATCCAATATATGAAAATATCAAGAGAGTGGGGGAGGGTGGGAAAGGTTGAAAAGTCTTTATTTTTTTTAAAATAAAATTTAGATGATTTACTTTCTACTGAGAGATTTGGGATTGAAATATGCACAAAACAATTAAGTGCTTCACTAGACTATTTAATGGTAAGAGATTTTTTTATTTTTTTAAAAGCCACTGATATAAAATATGTTTAGCACATGACACGACTAATTATATATATATGTTACTAATAGTTCTTAAGATATAGTGAATAAATGACTAACTCTTTTTAAAATAGTATTCTTTATCATTTTCTATCCTATTCTGTGTTGTGTTATCATTATATTTTTCCAAAATTAAAATTGCATATTATATCCGAGGTTGCAGTTAAATTTACTTAGGGTTAGCAATCTCATTTTGAATTAATCATTTTTTTTATTATTATCAGCATAGACAATAGAAACTGTAAATACATAGAGATATCCAAGAAATTTATGGGCATTTTTAAATATTTTTTTATTGAATTTTTTTTCTTTTCTAAATGATTTAAGAATTTATTTTATGTCTAAATATATCCTATTTTTGTTTGTAAATAAATATTATGAAGTTTTGTAAATTAACAAGATCTCTGTAGTTTTGTTGATCCAGCATTTACATTCAATTAAGCTTTTACAGTACATCTTATAACCAATGTTTTACACATGCACACACTCACATTATTGTTTGATAGGTATCTGAGAACATTGTTAAATAGAGGTTATTTCATTCTAATAGATGGAACATGTATTATTTTCATCATTGATTAATAGTTTGCATAAATACATACCTGTTAAGAGAGTCGAATGTGAATTCTTCCTGAGTTTGAATATCTGAGGCAACGGTTTTGGAAAGGAGTGGTAAGATGTGAGATGAACTGATTTGGATTGCACGTAGATTTAATGGATGATGCTTAGGCTAGTCTATTGAAGATAGGTGTAATCATGAGTCAGGTATTTCATCATTTTATCTTTAGCATCCTACATGAAGACCCTAGTTCTGACAGTAGTTAGATGTGAGCTTGTTCTCTTTCACCTATATACGTGGATGGACCAGACTGTTGCATTTGGCACTATCAACTTTGGGATATGGTAGATAAGTGCACCAGCACTTTTATATTAGATGTAAGTTGGTTATATGTTATGGACGAACCAGCTGATTGTTAAAGTTGATCTGTGTGTTCAAATGTATTTGCAGACCGAAACATCCAGGTATATCCGACCATACCATTACAATATATATAAGTAATTAATTAAGCTAGATTTTATAATACTCCTTCATTAACTAAAGTTAATTTAAAATAAATATAATGTCTAAAGACAAATAAAATAACTATACTCTTAAATTAACAGTGATGCAATGACAAGGGAGGGTGAGAAAAGAGTGAATAATATTTAAGCAAACATTAATATTTATTCAAACACACACATATCAAATATAACAGTATAGTATTGAAATTTACAAAACAAACAAATATATATATATATATATTGTAATGGACCGACGACCCACCCTCAACCATCTACCTAAATCCATCCCACTGCATACACTGAAACACAAATCCAGCCATCCATAGAAAATTGGAAAGATCCAGCAACACTACAGCCAAAATGGATCTTTACTACCATTCAACCCCCATTCATTTGGTAATACACAGGATCCACCCAATTTTCATGTCACTCCATTAGATTCCTAGAATTCAAACCCAGTCGTAATCTGAGTAGTTAGACTCTGTTCAGGTATAATTTATTAGTATATATCTAGCCAATGTGGGCAATGACTGGATGTTATGGTTCATATAGTACACTTATTGGATACATATTACATATATGTCTCCATATCAAGAGATATGTGAATTCAAAGATATATTCTCAACAAATTATAGACAACCCTTGATGTAAAATCAATTTAAATTAACAAATTTATTTTAACTTAATATAAAACATTTAAATATATAAATATATACTTTAAAACACCATAAATATGATTCCTATCACTTCCACCTAATCTCATCCAAACAGAAACACACACACAAAAAAAACATAAAATAATAATATCATTAACTATATGTCATTCTTGGTGTACATCGGCATCTACCTTTCATGCCATCATATTAAAATAAATAATAATTTATAATTATTAATACTATCTAAACAAATGACATTATTTTTTATGTTATATATTTTTTTAAAATAAATAAATAAATATAGTATCATCATATCAATATATAAATTATTATTTTATAAATATAGTTGAATTAATGGGTTCGTTTGTGACTATTATCAGTTATGAGAACTGGAATTGCCATCAATTGATTAAATTAATTATATGTACATATAAGTAATGGTTAGTATGTGTCTTGTTAATAAAGGGATAATATGGGTTCTATTAATAATTAACTTTGTTACTAAATGTTATGTCTTTAATGGGTCAAAAAGTAAGTCTTACCTTCATTTATATTCATTTCACCATAGTCTAGTCCTTCTATTTCTTCTAACAGAACCATTTATATTTTTTTTTATTTCAAAAATACATTTTACATCATGAAATACTTACATCTAAATTCTTTTGGTACTTCCAGCTCAAAAAATCCAATGTGGAAATAACAAAAAAAAATGAATAAATAAAGGAGAGAAAACATTATATAATTGATAGCATCAGCATGTCAACCACAACAAACAAACAGTTACATATCAACATCAAATTATGAATGATTCTGTAAACATCTAGATCAAACATGAGCATCTTCTTTAAATGGAAAAATTCATGGTAAATTGGGAATTTTCAGCATCTCTTTTACTTGCTTCATTCTTCAAAGTAGTGCCTTCAACGATTTATCCATTTCCCACAAGCTGACCAAACAGTTTGGATAATCCTTGATTTAGCAACTTTCACAATTGATATATAAAACTTCACATAATATTTGGTAGCCATTGTATACATATATATATGTGATGATGGGAATTCACACCTATTGATCATGTTCATCGCCCTCTTCAAAAACCATCTGAGTTGCCTTGACCTTGCATAACTTTTAGCACACCTGCATCACTCTTACACTAGTATATATATAATTTTTTTTCTATATCAGCAGTGAGCATGTTATAGCTATATAATAAACAAAACACGATTAAAATCAATTTTAATGATAATAAACATTATTAAGTCTAAATTTTCAACCGTTCTAGAATTATCAAACGCTTGATTACATGAATAAAATTTTTTTTCACATGTTTTATAATGAATAGTTCAATAGACTTATCAACAAAAAAAAATCTTGGTGCTTATTATGTTTCAATCAACAGATTATAATTTATTTATTTATTTGATTTCCATAGTTCATATAACAGTTCAATTCTAATGGAAGTATAGTAATATTCCTCCATTTCAGATTTACTTTTTTTCTTTCTACATATATATATATCAAATTAAACAACTTACAGTTCTATGCATCCTTGTGTGTCCAATTACTCTTTCTTTGAAATGCTGAAAAACGTTTTACCAAAATATAGCTTTCAAACTTATTTGACTTGTTGTCATTAATAAATAAAGAAAAGAAAATCTTGCTTATAACTTTTCTATACATGTTTTTAATTTTTCCAACCATTAGTAAAAAAAAAATAGTTGTTTGTTATTGTTATGGTTACTGCATATGTTTTATTAGGGTTTCCTCTCCCCTTCCCATTTTATAACACTAGATTACAAAATTGGCTTTTTCCTTTCTCTACAAAACTTTCTCAATTGTTTGAACAAGATCATTTTGTCAAAGGTGATTTTAAAATATTAATAAAATGAAATTTAGTAACAAATTTATGATTTTGTTTCAAGCATTTCCAGTTCATTAAACTACAACAAAATTTATTCATACTGTTCAATAGATGTATTAACTTTTATAAATCAACACATCCATGTATATATTTATGTTCAAATGCATTTAATGGTAAGGATAGGAATGAGAGTTATAGCAATCCTTAATATATATATATTGTGCCCTTGTCTGTAGGTCATAGGTAGGTAGAAAGGTCAAATGTGAAAAAAATTTTAAATTTTAAGTTATATTTAGGTGATATAAAAGTAATAATAGTTTTGTAATACAATTTTAAGCTAAAATACCTAATAGATCATAGTGTAATAAAGTATTTTAAAAGTAAACAGTTAAATAAAGTTTTAATATCATTGCTTATGGTTGTGAAAGCTGGCCATACAAAATAACACAGCTATAGATAGTTAAAATTATTGTAATAATTTTAAAATAATAGTTTCAGAATTAATAGATTAAATAAATGAAATATAATTTTATAGTTAGTCAAAATTAATAGGATATATTTTTTTTATTAATAAACTTTAGGATGGTGAGAGTTATATTTGGTTCTATAAGTTTCAATTTATTTTCCAAAATTTTATAAAGTACATTAGTTTTGGTGATTTAAACCGAGACATAAATAAAAAGGAAATTATTTTATAAAGTAGATAGACACGTGATCGTATATTAAATGCCTTCACGCACACACACACTTGGTAGATAATAATAAAGTTTGTGAATTTAAAACTAGATATAATTGCCATCCATCATTAAAATTAAAAGTTAAAAATGTTATATATTGTCTTAATAATTATTTTAAAGATCAAAAAATAAGTTTATCAAGATATGATTTAATTTAATAATATTAAGTTAAAATAATATTCCAGACATTACGTCATAAATATTTATTTAAAAGTACAGTTTATTATCCCAAAATAGAATGACTAATATTGTTCGCGCTAAAAACAAATATTGACCAATCAACGGATTTAAATTGGCAAGAAAAAAATCTAAGATAGACAGAAGCGGGAGACGGAATGTGAAAGTTGAAGAGGACGGTAACCTTTTTGAATTGCTTGTAACATCAAAGCTGAAAAAAGTAGTTTAAATTTATAAATTAATAATTATTCTAAAGTTAGTCTTTAACAGATAATATAATTTGTATCCAGAAAGATGAATTGCTAATTTTTACGTGATCTTACCGGTGGATTTATTCAAATTTGACCATTCATACTACAGTAAAGATGGAAATACCAAAAATAATAATTGAAATAATTATTAAAAGAAAAATGAATGAAAATTGTATAAGTTTTATTTTATACGTGCTCAACCAGAAACTAAGTCCTATAACTTTAAAGAATACAAAGAAGACGCTGTGTGAAAATATAAGAAAGAAAATATTTACTATTGAGAAAATCTTATGACGAACATTTGTTTTATAAATGCTTAAAACTAAGTCATATTTCTCTATGAGAAAAATCATATTATGTGTTCAAATAAATATAAAGAAAATGAGGAAGAAAAATATGTTATATTAAAGGAAAACATTATTTAAAAATATAATTTCCAAAAGTAAAAAGCAGAAGAAAAGCCATAGTCCTGTATAAAGTGCTATATGAATTTACTAAAAGGAAACTAGATTTTATCTTATCATAGAAAAGAGGAAAGATATTAAAATGGAAGAAATATTGTTTAAACAGATATAAAAATTAATCACTAAAAGGAGAAAATGGATCCAGGGAAATAAAGAAAAATTTATTGAATTTTCTAAAATAAAGTACAAGATGCATCGAGGGAAAACCAAGCGCGCGGGGGAAAAGGAAAAAGGAAAACTAGCAGACTATGTAAAGGAGATCTCAAGAATAAGTGGGAAAATATGAAGAAAACTAAGGATCATCGTCTAAGAAGAATTAATAAACATAATTAAAATTTTAAAATAGAACATTAAAGGACTGCAGAAAATAAAGTATATTTTTTTTATTTAGCTTTGCAAGGAACGATTTTCCAAGCGAGTCCAACAAAGCTGTATCGTAAATATAGTTTTAATTATTTTTTTTTATTGTATTTAAAGTATAAAATTTGAATTAGCTTAGGGAAACATATAAACATAAATTTTATAATAGTTATATTTAAAAATATGAGCTAATGGAATGAGAGAAATATTAATATAAATAAAAATGTGTGTATGGAAAATTTTAAATACCTACTAGAAGTCCTGGAATGGAGAAGTTTACAAATACGATCCAGAGGATAGAGATCGTTGGTAATTTTAATATTATTGGTAATATGTAATATATTTTTTTTATAGGTCATCTATTAATGAATGAAGTATGAAAGATGTTAAAAGTTATAAGTACACATTTATCCAACATCAAACATATATTTAAGAGAGTAGTAAAATTTTAAAATGTGCATGCAATAAATAATCTAAAAATGATTAATAATAAGTAGCATATTAATTATGTGATTCTTTTGAGTTTTATATTGAAAATATTCAAATAGTTTATAACAGTAGAGATAGAAATATACGAGAAGTATAGTAAAGAATTTTCTTAAGAATAGCTGTATAGTTAAATAAAAATGAATTTTATTATTATTAGCAAGGTAGACAGAGAATTTGTCGATGTAATGAAGAGATGAATCTGAAGAAATCAATCAGATAGTGACTTGGGAGTACTGATGTCAAAGGAAACCAAGAGGATGTTTTATTAAACTATAAGGAATGAAATATGTGGATCATAATTATTTGTGTGACTTCAGTATAGATAACTTCGCCCTATAACTGAGCACATATATTCTGGACAGTGTTTTTACATATCTTTGAAACTTTCTGATGTGATGAAGCTGAAGAAATAGCTTTAGCATCCTTCCAATACTAGAGGCAGATAGACAGATAAAAGTCACTCCTCTATGGCGTCCTTAAATTCACTGTGCCATGATTGTCAAAGTTTTATAAAGGATAATATCTTGTTTATTTTGATCCAACGCATCTATATCTTCGCTATCTTGATTTCATGAAAATACATCGTCAGGGAGATAATTTTATAGAAATGATACATAAGATAGAAAGGAAGCTAGATAGTAGTCATGTAAGAATAGTTGTTTACTAGAGTAAAGTAGAATTGTATAAGTCCAAAGTGAAAGTATAAGTATTATAAAAGATGGAGAATCATATGATGTAATTTAAAAGAAAAAAGAACTTAAAGCCTTAGAATTAAGTTTTAAAGCAATAATAAGGTTTTGTAATATTGCACGTGATATTTTAATAGAAGAGATTGTACAATTGTGTGACGAAATGATTTAAAAGGTATAATAAAAAAATGTGTATTTGTATATGGTGTGTGGATGACGATAATTGCTATATAAAGCTTGGGATAGGATCAATAATTTGACTAATAATTATTATATGATCGATGATAAAACTGAACATCAAACTGTCATAAGGATTAAATTCTGTAGGATTCCATACTAACAAGAATATAATTAGAATTTTGTAATTTTGTATAATTTTACATAAAAGTAAAGATTTTATAGAAATATAAACCTGCAATTATAAGGATATAAATGTTAATAGAAAATTTTAATAGATAGAAGTTTGTGTATTAAACTAAGCTCAAAACATGTATCTAAAGATAATAATATTGTGAAATATATTTTTTTTTGTAATTATTAATGGTAAAAGGGTAAAATAAAAATTAGATAATAATAATGTTAAGACATCAACGGGTAGAAATAAAAGAGTTTGTAATAAGTAAATAGGGATATCCGCTGTAAATAATGTACAAATTGTTACTTGTTATGATGTTAATAAATTGTTATAAAATTTTATTAGTAGCTTTGTGTCTTGGTTGTTGTTTTTCCTACACATGAAATGCATGAAATCACAACGCACGTTTATAATTAAACATATTTAAGATTTTGCACAAAATAAATAAACATTAGAAATTTTAATAATTTATTTTATTTTATTTACATGATGAAATGAAAGAAGTATAATTAAAACAGATATTGGTCATAACTTGATTGCCACAATACTTAAGTAAAATATATGCGAACGTTACCACATAAATTTTGATTATCGGATTGATAAATATTACCACGAAAATATTTAATACATCTAGAAAGAAAAGAGGATTATATTACTCCATTATTGTCATTGTTATTATTAATTAGTTATTCATTACGTAGTGAACTATGACATAAAATTCCCTTATCATAGTTGACTATGGCAATATAAAATCAGTTTTAATTACAATTTATAAACCTGAGATTTGATTTAATTATTTATTTACTTATTGATTTATCTATTTGATTTGACATGATTAGATCAATTTAATTCTATTTCATTTAATTAATTTATTTTATGTGAGCTAGATTTTGTTTTAAAAATATTAAGACATGATAAAAGTTTTAAAAGTCGTAAGAATGCTATTAGTCAATTATTTATGATAGTGTTCGTATGCCATTGGGATAGTATCTCAATGAAATCTCATCTTGTACCTTTGTCATTGCTCCAGGTCTCATGGGAATAATAAAAGATATTTGTGTTGATTTATTTCATAGACACGACTAGATTTAATAAAATTCTGAGCTAGTAATTATTTTATTTAAATTATAATGATATGTTTGATAGACTGAGCTAAAGAACCCGGAATTATTATTAATGTTAATTATTATTGACCGGAAATAAATAAGTAACGAAAATCCGGAATAATTAGTATAATCTTGGCATGTTATTATTATTGTTATATATTATTATGGAGCGAGGGGGAAGGATACGGAGGAGGTTATAATATATATATATATATATATATATATATGTATAGCAATCCTTAATATATATATATATATAAGTAATTAATCAAGCTAAATTTTATAATATTCCTTCATTAACTAAAGTTCATTTAAAATAAATATAGTGTCTATAGACAAGTATCCAAATGTCTTTACCTAGGTTTTCATGATTGTTAATTTTCCAACCAGTTGGCATTTCAATTCTCTGTCAATGGCTTTTCTTTTAGGTTTCTGTCAAACAATATATGAGAGTATGTGACAGTTTCAATTCCACATTCTCAGCATTGGTTCCAGGTATTAATTCAGGTAGGATAGTTGATGGCTGAGAGCTTTGGGTATAAAGTTGTTGAACAGCTCCTAAAGATGGTTTAGCACATATTTTACTAAATCTGTGGTATTTGCATTGATGTTGACTGCAGCAGTAATTATCTGGCTTACTACTGCATTTAGTTTCTGAATCTCTAGTTGTTTGGGTTCTCAATGAAAAACTGAGACTGCATTCTGTCCAAACTAAATTAGAGTTTGAAAGTCAGACTAACTTGATCACAAAATAAAGAGTAGAATAATTCAATCACAGAATGCAGACTGGACTGATTTATAGATTGCAGACCAGACTAAATTCTATCACAAAATGAAAGTTGGAACTTGAACTAAACCCAAACCAAACTGAATTCAGATTGAAGAGTGGAATGATCTAGCAGATTGCAGTCACAACTAAAGAACAATAGCTAAAATTTTATACTTTTTTCTCTTCATTGTTTTAACTCCTTATCATAGTTTTTTTTTAAATTTTGATCTTAAGTCTGTTTTTAATTATTTTTACATTTGCTTTAATCTAATCTTTTGCTTAGATTAATCTACTATTGCATCGATAGTTTTTTTCTCACGTGTCATAGCATCAGTTGGAAAGCAAACCCACTAACCTGGGACAACTGCTTGTAAAGCAGCCATTGCAGACCTCATGACCACCAATGCTTGACTATAGCATCGATAGTTGACAGTTTTTTTTAATTAATACAATTTCAATATCATTATCAATCAGAAAGCTCATAAATTAATTACTTTTTCAAAAACTTTTTCTTTTACAAACTAATTTTTATTCTGTTTTCACATTTACTAACTTTTTTAGATATTTTATTATTTTAATTTATATAAAAAAGGAGAGTTTTCTTTAAAAATAACTTTTATTCTAATTTTAGGTTTTTATTTTATAAAAAGAGTTTTATTTAAAAAGAAAAAGAGAAAAAAGAGTTTTAAATTTTTTTCTAATTCTGTTTTAGATTTCTTCCCCACCCACTTTTTAACAAATAGTTTTATTATATTTTAAAAATATAGGGGATTTGAACTCAGACTTTCAAGCCACTTCAATCATGCACACTATCTCATACTACTAATACATGACCACACACATGCAGAAAAAATAAATAATCACCAATATATGTATTTTGTTCTGAACCAGCACTCATCAGTTGGTCCAGATTATCATCTCCCACACATATATACAATCAGTGCTCAGTTTATATTAAAATAGTAAATCCTTATACTTCAATGAACAGGCATCAATTTATTCCAATCACCAACTCTTCAGCCATCCATACTATTGAAAATCTGATGATAGAATTCCCAAATCCCATGTTGATGCCAATAGTTATGCCCATTTGACCTCAAGTCAGTATCCATTTAAATACATAGAAGAGGGATGGGCAAAATGCAGGTTTAATATATAAGATTTGAAATACCAGGCACTCTTATACCTGGAGCCCAATTGTAAATATAAGGGATTTGAACTCAGACTTTCAAGCCACTTCAATCATCCACACTATCTCATATTACTGATACACATGTTCATACACATGTAAAAAGATAAAAAATCACCAATATACATATTTCATGCTGAACCAGAAGCCATCAGTTGGTCCAGATTATCATTTCCCAAACATATATACAATCAGTGCTCAGTATATATTAAGATAGCAAATCCTTATACTTCAATGAACAGGCTTCAATCTACTCCAACTCTTCAGCTGTTCATTGAAGTATAAGGATTTGCTATCTTAATATAAACTGCACTGATTGTATATATGTATGGGAGATGATAATCTGGACCAACTGATGAGTGCTTGTTGAGCACAAAATATGTATATTGGTTATTTTTCATGTTTTATGCATGTGTGTAGTCATGTGTATCAGTAGTATGAGATAGTGTGGATGGTTGAAGTGGCTTGAAAAGTCTGAGTTCAAATTCCCTATATTTATAATTGGGTTCCAGGTATAGGAATGTCTGGTATTTCAAATCTTATATTTTAAAAGTAAAATATATGTAATAATTTTTTTATTTATTTTTAAAACTGTTTTAAAATCACTCCTTAATTAATTATAACTTTTGAACTATTCTAGTTTATTTGATTAAATTTCTTTTTTAATAAATCTGATCATTTATTTTTAAATGAAAAATACGTAATGCGAGTTATATATGTGCACCTGGCAACATATATTTCTCACTAGCATTGCAATACACACATATTTTTAAGTACATACCTGCATAATACACACTGCTTTTTTTCTATTACTATATCTATATACACTAGGCTAAGTTGTTTGTTAAAACAGTATTTACAATTTATGATTGCTTTTCATGCAATCATCTTCATTTGTTCTTGCTAAACAGGGTAAAGACATACTTTATTTTCATAATGGCATTATTTTATTTTTATTAAACATTTTTGTTGATGTATACATTTTTAAAATTAAGTTGTATTGTATAGAATTTGCTATTATCCACTGTAATAGGCAGTTGGAAGTAAATGCAATTGATTTGGAGAGACTACACTATTCACATTAAAATAATGAGACTGTAAAAACACCTGTATAAGTACAAATGAAAGAATTTGACAAGATTTGCTTTTACCAACCAGTAATTGGGATGCTAAAATTAAAAAAGAAAAACCATAAACTTTAAAATTTGTATTGAGTGCTTGACTTTCAATTTTATTCATCTACTTTCAAGTTTATATATATATAAACTTTGAAACAGATGAATAACTAGTACATTTTTACAATTTCAATTATCCTTTTATTGCCAATACTTTATTTTAAGTTGTAGAGGCTGCACAGATGGACAATACTGGACAGAATTCATAATTATCATAAATTATATTTTTGGCAGATGCCATTAACACTTCCATTTTGAAAGTAAAACAAATTTTTCTAGAAGTTTTGCTCAATTATAAATTTCATTATTCCTAAAAACCTAATGAAAGAAATTTTGAATATTAATAAATGTAAGTAATGCATAAAAGTGAAGTAAATAAATAAAAATGAATCTGAGAAAAGTGGAGCTAGAATAAAACAAACAGATAAGCAAAATGGATGTCAGAAGATCCGATGGTAATTGTAGAAAAAAAAAAGGCAAATTAAAAAAAAAATAAAGATTTTTAATATATGTTAATAAGAAATTTCAAATAATTCCAAGATTAGAAGCAATATTATAATGCCATTTACAAAATCATTAAAAATAAAAACAAAATCAGAAAAACAAGAACTGTTTTTCAGATGTTTCATTGAGATCAAAAGAAAGTTTCCAAGAGCAATTCCCTTCTCCCTACTAGAAAGTCACCTACTATAAGCCTGAGTAATCAATGTACCATCAATCATCTGATGATCATTTAAGATTTCAGTAGATGGCTATAGAATAGAGTGAAGAGAACTGCTCTTGGAAACATATGAATAAACTGAGAAAGTTGTGCAATATTTAACTCTAACCAAAGAGTGTAAGGATCTTATAATTCACATAAAATTAAGGTCACTAAAATATAATTACTGACCTGGTGTCAGATTTATATAATTACGCAAGCAAGTTTAGCTTGAGTTTAAAGCTTTGATGAAATATTTTTTTCCTAATTTTTGGCTAATCACTCGGAGCTTGGATACTATATAGCATTGTCATTTAGTATCTATAGATTACTCAGTTTTACAACTGATTGTTCAAGATTATGATGAAGAAAACTGCTCCTAGAAACATAGGAATAAGCTGATAAAGTCATATTGGTATCAAAAGAAACTCTCCTTTTAAGGAGTTGTAAAAAATATCAATATATAGGTAATAATTGAAATAATAAGATGTCAATCTGGAGATCATCATATATAAAAGTCCTCAGTACTGGAAGATAAGGTCAGATTAATATAAAATTCACTTCTAAAATATAAAACCACTGGATGTACTGTTATTTTGAGAAAACAAAAAAAGAATCAACAAAAATGCTAAATTAATTTGAAAAACCACTAAATGGCCTAAATATATATATATATATAAATCCAATTTATATTTTTGTTCTAAAAAACAAAGGCAATCTGTGTAAATAATCAAATAATATTATGATTAGAATCTTACACTGCAGGAAAATTACCAGATGTACCTTTCATGAAAGTTTGAGGAGCAAAATGGATCACAACTGTTATATCTGAATAATTGAAAAGATTAGGAAATACTAGAAGGAAATCAGTACTGTTTTGATTCAGCTAATTATATTAAATTATAAAATATTCATAAATAAACTACAAGTTGCAATTATTTCAATGTTTTCTTCAGAGCTAAAATTTATAATATAATGCCAAATATCTTTTATATATACTTAAAGAGAAGTTCATTTCACTTATTCTTTACTCTATAATAATCAATTTTAAGCTACAGTAATTAATGGACACCATATACTATATTACTATAACATACACATTTCCAAATCAGATTCTGCCTTATGCTTTCATTATCAAGAATTTATGGTTGAATGATAAGTTGAAAAAATCATGTGATGTTGCTATTTTTATGTATATATGGATAAATAA
This sequence comes from Epiperipatus broadwayi, assembly GCA_028023455.1. NCBI lineage: Eukaryota > Metazoa > Onychophora > Udeonychophora > Euonychophora > Peripatidae > Epiperipatus > Epiperipatus broadwayi. The sequence continues at coordinate 10,620,086 of JAQFVV010000003.1, forward strand.
TTAATAAAGCAAGTCATATATAACATGACATTGCTTTTAAAAAGCTTGTATTTACAAATATGTAATATAGGGAGCGTACCACTAGTTCAAACAAGCTCTTATTTAATAAGTGCAGTAAGAGAAAATATTTAAATTCTCTATCTAGAATAATCGTATCCACAGACCAATTGTTTTTGAGCTTATGGTTCACCTCAATGAGGAGCTAGAACATTCAGATACTAGATCTAAAATATCAACTCAAAACCCAGTACTTATTTAATATGTAAATAAGTGCTAGGTTTTGAGTTGATATTTTAGATCTAGTGTCTGAATGTTCTAGTTAGATCTTTAAACAGAGGGCGTTACTGGATATTTGTAATTGTATAATGGTTTGTATATTATATATATATATATATTAACCCAAAAAATAATTTAATTATATTTAGAATTTTTTTTATATAAAATGTTAGGATTTACCTCAATAATATAATCTTTGCCATCTTTAGCTTGAATTGCTTCCACTGCTACAATATCTAATCCTCCAAACAGTTCCGCACATTCATCCACCCATAGTTTATATCTAAAATTAGAGATTTAAATTTGATAAAAACTTGAAAAAATAAAATATATCATGCTGCTCAGCAAATTGGAAAGATTATATGCTATTAAAAAAAACATTCGATAAAAAGCAAATTGATTCTAAAAAATCTTTTTAAAGAAAAACAAACAATAGACTTTAATCTATATTTTAGTGTTTTCAAGAAAAATATAAATAATAATAGCCTGTTTTTTTTTCATATCAATAGCAAGGAAAGTAATTTACTGTTTAAGACTCGAACAGGATCATTGGCAACAAGGGAATATACACATAAATGAAGGAATGTGGGCAATTTAGTAAACAAGTTATGTAAGGAAGACAGGGAAAATATTAGGTATCTAATTGAATGTAAATGCTTACAAGCAGAATAGATACACATAATGAAATTTATGGGAGAATAAATATAAACAAAGTGATTATATAGAAAGTAGATTCTTGGTTTTTATGCTGAGTTTGGAAAAAGATAAAGGGAATCCAAATATAAAGGCCATAGGGTGGACAAAGATGATGTTATGGAAATGGGATGGAGCAGGATAGAAAAAAATATGTGAAAAACATAGGGTCAGGAAAGATAAGGTGACTAAAAGGTTTCTTTTGGAATAGTGAGAGATTTCTGACTCCCTTAAAGGAGAAGCCAAAGTGCATCACATAAAAATAGTCATGGTATTAGATGAATTAATTTATAATAAATTTTGTTAGCTATTAAACTAAAAAAGGAAGATAGGGTGCATATATATATATATAGTATTGAAGTTAAAAACACACAAGAAAAAAAAAGTTGTTTATTTTTAGGAAATGAATAAAATAAAAGAAAATGTGTATATAAAAAGTAATGGATGATAAACAAAAAACTAATTTTACTGATGATACCTGGAAATAGTTATAAGAAAACAATATTTAAAAGAAGGAAAAGCATTAATGTAAAATTTTTTATAAATATGCAAAAAAAAAAAAAAAATCAATAAGAGAAGAGAATTGAAGGAAGTTTTTATAGAAGAGAAAATAAATTTGTTAAGAGTGACAGAAACAGATTTGAAAGCTGAAAAAATATGATGTCTTCAAAAATGTGATTGTAGGAAGTAAAATAAATGTTATAGTGACAAAAACAAATGAAAATATAATGGTTATTATTATGAGAATATTTTTAAAGATAAATTATATATATATATATATATATATATATATATATATATATATATAAATTATGCAGATTATAGTAGAAATAAATGGGTGCCATATTATTGGAAACATGAAGAATGTGAAAAGATGGAATGAGAATATTTAGTAATATTTATATAAGAATAAAGATTAGTTTAGAAAGAACAATTGTAAAAAAATTATGTGAATTATGATATTAATGAAAATGATATATATGAGAATATGACTGGGGCATTATTAAAAGAAAATACAACAAAGATGGAATGAAAATTGAAAATCTAAGCAAAATATATGAGAAAAGTTTACATGGTCAAAATAAAATTTGAAGGCCAATCTTAATTTTGAGTTGGCAGATAAAGAGAAACTATGAAACATAAAAAGATTTAACTAAAGTGTTTGATGAAGAAGAAAAGGATATAAGAGTGATCATAAGTTTATGATAAAATTATGAATATATGAAAAGTATAGAAATTTATAGAAAGATTGTTAGGCAAGAATTAGAAATAAGTGATAATGTTAAGTGAAATAACTTTAATATTGTCTTTGGAAAGAATTATAAAAGATAGTTAATTTAAAATTTATGAAAGATGAACTGATATGCTAAAGAAAATTGTGAGTATGAAGAGAAAAAAGAGTATAAGAGCAAGCATAATTTTATGATGATAAAATTAGGATTACTGAAAAGTACTGAAATGCATAACACACTAGATAACAATTAAAAATGCATTGAAATTTCAAGCATTGGTGAATGAGTGAAAAATTCTTAAGGAATAGAATAATGCATTATTGTTTCAGAGTAAAATGACATACAATCAGTTGTGCAAATTTAAATTGAAAAAATATCATATTTGTGGTATTAAAGCCACTTAGTTTGAGTTTGTAAAAAAAAAGACATTGTAAGAAAAAAGACAAGCCATGCCAGGACTTTAAATCAGGGGGAGGTGAAGCTTTCAGAAATGTAAAAATAAAAAAAGTTAAATGATTAAGATAATGGCTGGATTACACTGGATGTTACTATTTGCAGTAATAAAGTCAATATGGAAGTTGACAAGGGTGTGAGACTACTATCTATTCTATCTCTTAAGGAATGGAATAAAATCAATGCTAAATGCAAGAATAGAGTAAAATTAGAAAAGACCGATATATTGGTCACAAATGTGAATGAAACAAAACACATTTGTGAAAAAGTTTCAATTCTGGTAAAAGTAAACAACAAATTGGGAATATTACTACTTTTTATTTTAAAAAAGAGAAATCAGTCCATTGGTCAGTCAAAATTAGCACAGACCTTTGGGAATTCATATTGCAAAAATGATAAAAAGATGATTTATAACAGCATTGTAAATCAGAGAGAGGTGTCTGGGCCAGTAAGTGTGAAAGTAATGCAGGAAAGATTAATTTTAAAATCCAGATGATAAAAACCTGGAGTGATTGTCAATCCACAGGTAAGTTATTGAAGAAAACTTCCAATCTGTGGACAAAGGCTAAGAAACTGTGGGAATGCATTCATAAAGATTTTGCTGTGCATAAAAATGGATATTTATTTTTAATAATAGTAAATTCATATTCCCAATAGGCCAAATATAAGCTTGTCAAAACGATGGGTACTGAATGTACTATCAAAGCCCTACAGAAAGTATTTGCTACTCATGACTATCCTGAGATTCTCCTATTGGTTAATGCAACAGGATTTATTTTTGAAAATTTTGAAAACTATTTAGCAGATAAAGGGATACATCATGTTCTTATTCCAATTACCACATAGCTTCTAATGGACTTGCAAAAAGATAGTTCAAAGTTTAAAATCTGCCTTAAGCAGAATAAAATTAAAAATATGAAAGATGCACTAATAGAAGTTAAGTTCCATCAACATGCATGCAGAGTTACTTTTTGAATGAAAATGTCATATGCACTTATTGAAGTTGTTATCATCTAAGAGGGGAATAGAAAAAGGAATTTCCAATAAAGAAATTTATAATTCAAACTTCACTAAATTTCAGATTGGTGAAGCATTATGGGTTACAGACTTAATAAAATAAAAATGGTTTCCAGGTATTATTGTTGAGATACAATCTTGAGTAATTAAAATCATCAAACTAGAAAATGGATTATGTATGCGGAGATACATAAATCATGCAAAGGTTTCTCTAATATGTGAGTTCTGTTGAATAATAAATCTGCAGCAGCCAATCTCAAATCAGAAATTGCAATAAATGAAGAGTGTGACAATACTTTCTCAATTAAGCAGAACAATTAAGTGCCCATTAAGCAGAATATTGAAATCATATCAAAGTGGATGAAGAGGTTGCCGATCTAAGTAATGATGACTGATCATTAAGATCTGAAAAACTAACTAATGTAAATACACACTGAGGTAAGAGCAAAAATATATCTACTCCCAGACATCAGAAAAATTAAAAAAAAAGCCTGACAAATTTAGAGATTATTTTCTAGAGTGAGGAGACATGTGCATTGTCCATACATGTCTTTATAATTATGTAAATAAAGCTATTACTTGAGTTTTGTAAATTGTAAAGACAGTACTTTGTATTGGTTCACCTGGAAAGTAAATCACTCTAAAAAAACATTATTGTTAAAGCATTTAAATACGAATTTATATAAATTAGTGTAGTTAGTAAAGAAATGATCAGAAAGAGCAAATCAGATTTTAGAAAAGAATAGAAAATAAAGAGTCAGTTGAAACAGTAAGATTCGTATTCGAATCTTAAGTTTCACCTTTTTCTGTCATCTCCCACTGACCGGTCTATCCCGCCCAAATTTAAACTTTTTGGTATCGAATTGTGTGTGTAACAATATTAAAAATGTATAAATATATGTAGAATTCAGCATAAACACGCACACATTTCGATCTCAAATTAAAGGCAATAAATAGGGATAAAATAATATAATTTAGATTTCTTTTAGTTATATAATTTTGTATAATTTTAATCATTTATTTTGGATTATAAAGTTCGTATTTATTGCTTTGTTTAAATTTTGTTTAATAATAATTCTAAAAAAATCTGATGTAATATTTAATTAAAAGTTAAAATAATCTTATGTTTCCTTTTTGTCTTTGAAATTTAAAAGCATCGGTCAGTGACAGATAATAGATTAATTAAAGAAAAATTCCCCATTATGTAATTAGTAAAAGTAAAATGTAAACAATAGAATGGTAGCTTTCTTTAATTAAAAACCAACAAAAGGCATTGATTATCCTCAGGGCAGATTAAGTGGAACCTAAAAATACCTTAACAAAAATGTGAAAGATCAAGATAAAAAAAGAGGCCATCTTAGACTTGCTGGAGACATTCACTTCAACTTTAGCTTTGCTCTCAATCACTGAGAGTCTCCAAAAATATAAAAATAATTTGTTCCTGCCAAGGTATGACCGAGTAAAGTACCTACATTATTCTCCATCAGGAGATGGCCTATCGGATGCCGAACTTTCCATTGCCTGTCATAAATTCACATGAAGATCTGCTGCCTGAAATAAATGAGAAAGCTGCTGCTGCTGTGAAAGTAAATGAAATATCTAAATACAAGAAAGAATTGCCACTCGTGAACTTTTTGCTGCTAAACTAATGGAATCAGAAAACTTCTTATAAAACAAGTACCTGTCTGTGTTCAAACTCTAGAATACTCTAATAACATGCTATAGCTCTTCTTCATATTAATTATCTAAATTATAAAATGTAAAACTATCATTTGTATAACTAAAATTGAATAATTAATGTAATGTGTAAATGTCTCTAATAATCTAGCTTACCTCACTCTATCTTTCTTGGGTGCGGATTTCTATAATCTACATTTTTATCTATAGTTATTATTTAATTATTGCACGCTCACAATTGTCTCAATTTTCAAAGTTTAAATCTATGATCGCTTAAAACAATAAATGCATGTCAAATTTTCATTAATATTTACTTTCCTAACTAACTTAACTTTCATATAAACTGACACACATTCAATGCTTCATTTATTGTAATGCAGGGGTCTACAACTTCGCAAATGGCTGGCATATTAGTTGTAATCATTCCCAGTTTAGATATGTTTTGTATATATTAAATCTTAATGAATAATTCCATCAAATTACATTTCTTTGAGAGTCACCAACGTTCTTTAGTAAATGTTGATAATGTAGAGCCGAGTTAGAAATCTATTTAAAATCTCATCATAATCATTTATACATTATACATGTGTTACGTTTTAGAGACGCGATGACCCATTCCACCGTGAAATTTCCGGATTCTTCAGGGTTGAAATTAACCCCAGTCATCCTACACAAGCGGGCATAATGGGTGCTCCCGTAGGACTTGACAACATCATGCTGCCAGCCGGCAAACTGTGACACAGACCGCTTGTCCCTGGTTATGCTTATGTGACACCTTACTTCGTCGGGCCGAGGCAGAGACCAGCCCGACAGTCTTATAAACTCATTCGTGGCATTGCAGTTTCAATATACTGCCATTCCATATCGCCTTTCTAAAGCATACCACATGTTCCTTTACTTAATTTTATTATTCTATATATCACTCTGCCTCTGCATTATCTTCATAATTCACTCAAATAAATGTTTGCCCTTAGTCATAAAATAAATATTTTAATTAAATAAATATATGTCCGCCGCTACTCTTAAATCTTACTTAGACTCTTGCATTGCAAAGGTATAAATTCCCCAAGGCATGCATTAGAAATACTTACTCGAGAATTTTAGGTAGCTAGATTAAGCCTTCAAATAAGTGAATTTTCTTTGTAAACATTACAGTATCGGAAATACCACTACTGAGTCCTCAAGATAAAATAATGTCTAAGCTAATAAATGTATTCCTTTTGTAAACATTACAGTATCGGAAATACCGCTACTGAAGTCCTCAATGTAAAGTAATGTCTAAATAAATAAATGTATTCTTTAAAATATAATCATGTCGCAAATCCCGCTACTGAAGCTTTGAATCCATAAAATATTATTAGTAAATGATTGTTTTATTAAAATGTATTAATAAATAATTTTAAACTATACGTCTGCAGTTACGTTTCATTTATTCGATACCCATTCTATATAATATTTCCTCGATTATGTAAATATGAATGTTTAATTAATATTAGTTTGATTATTGGCTAACTCGAGAATAAAATCATGAATCTCTTGCATATCCCTGAACACCATGCCTAAGGAAATATTTACTAATGTCGCATCAGATGCGTTGTTTCGTGGATTGTATTGTGGAACCAATAAACTATGTTCGAACTCAGTAACACGGGTGGCTTCGCTACCTCGATGGTGCTGCTGTTCTGTGTGGTGGTCGAATTCTGCACTATGTTTATGAGTCACACATTTTCTGACTGTTACATAGTTAAATTTTTTTTTTAGCGTTTGGCGCTTTCCAACGTGGAGCTTTCGATACAAAACACCCATATATACCCTGAGCAAAATATAACACATATAAATTTCTTTTAGCGTTTGTTACTCGAGTTAGCTAATTATTCTATATATATACGATTTTGTTTTGATAAAAATAATTAAAAAAAAAATAAATCGAGTGAAATAATGTGGGTCGAGTAAATGAAAGGACAGCAGGCGTAATAACAAATTTAAGAAAAGCAGGGATGTGTGTGTTAGTTAAGAAGGAACGAAAATACTCGGATCTAATGAAATATTTTTTTTATATATATATTCAAAAAAAAAGTAATCAGTCATTAAATGAGAAAGCAAGTAGCATTGAATTTTTTTTGTTAAAACACCGTTATATATATATATATAGCATAGACGGCAGAAGCTTGTTATATATGTTAATAGTAAATATTTTGTTAAAGTACAAATATATATATCATAGACAGCAGTCGCTTATTATACGCGTAACCAGTAGTTCGCTATAATATATATGTTAAATATGTTAAATGCAGCAATATAAAGATAAGGCAATGTAGAGTAGGTGAGGGCAGCGAAAGAGTGTTATAGGGCCAATATACTGGTGGGGAGTAGTCAAATGCTAGTAGTATAAAAAAAATAAATCATATTAAGAAAATGGAATCAGAAAATATTGATATACAGCAAAAAGATTTATCAGAAGCTTTGGAGTCGACACCCGAGCAAAGGAAAGCTCCGCAACAATACAGAGGATCAATGGACTTTAATTTCAAGTTCATTGAGGAAATATTCAGACAGAATATGCAAGAAATGAAGAAAATGTATGAGGAGGAAATGAGAAAAAGAAAAGATGAAGAATCAAAACAGACAAGAAGAAGAAAAGATAAGAGTTAGAGAATATCAGGAATTTAAAGACATTATGTGGAGAGAGTTAGAAGCCATAAAGGAACATTTTGGAATATCCCCAGCTATTAAAAAGGAAGAAGAGATTAAAGATATGGAAAAGGAAAGGAAGTCAGAGAGATCAGATGAACCGATGATAGTAGAAGGGCAAGCAGGTAGTATAGTAAATATGAAAAAGTGTGATGAGCAAAGAAACCTCATTCCAGCCGATGAAGACCCACAAGAACTGTTGAGTGAAAGCAGTAAAAAAGAGACGAAGAAGGACACTGGAATGACACCAACACGTTTGCATTTTAGTAAAGTGGACTCATTACTGATCAAGATGCGATTACCCATGGATGAACGTGAAATCAATATTGAAACGGACAGATGCAAGGCAGCACCACTGCCTTACAGAAAGGGCAGAACAGAAATTACGAGCAGTTCAGAGAAGCCAACATTTCCAGGTCAGGAACTATGTTTGGGTACGGAACTCTCAACAAAGTAACTGAGATAAAAGAGTATATAAAAAGTTCTTTCCTTTGTACCGGGGACCCTTTATAATTGATTGCACATGGGGCCCAAATGCATATTTATTAAAAGATGGAAATACCATAAAAGGGACATACAATGCCCGTAATCTCAAACCATGTAGGTATTATTCACCTGACCCGGGGTTGTAAAAATATTAGACTATTAGGATGGTTATTAAACGTATATGAAAATATTAAAACGAACTTGATATAATGAACTTGGTTGAATGGATTGTACTTTAGTCAAATAGGGTTTTAGATAGAAATTGTATATATATATATATATATTATTGTTTTAATTACTATTACTCTTAAAATTTTTTTTTATATTATACTAACTAATCCTATTCTAAGAATTTTATATATATACATTCAGTTTAACTAATTATTACTATGATTTTAACCAGACACAGCCAAATTAGGCCATTTTAATTAAACTATAAATTCTAGATCCGGGTATATAAATTGTTCGTTGCTTCATGTAATCTCTGCTTTCTATATTTCAATATATCTGTAAAAAAAAATAATAATTTTTTCATATTTAAATTATGTAATGTAAAATTTTTTTTTTCTTGCCTCCTTTGTCCTTCCTTAATTGTTCACAGGAAGTACGGGAAAATGAAACAGTAAGATTCGTATTCGAATCTTAAGTTTCACCTTTTTCTGTCGTCTTTCACTGACTGGTCTATCCCACCCAAATTTAAACTTTTTGGTATCAAATTGTGTATGTAACAATATTAAAAATGTATAAATATATGTAGAATTCAGCATAAACACACACACATTTCGATCTCAAATTAAAGGCAATAAATAGGGATAAAATAATATAATTTAGATTTCTTTTAGTTATATAATTTTGTATAATTTTAATCATTTATTTTGGATTATAAAGTTCGTATTTATTGCTTTGTTTAAATTTCGTTTAATAATAATTCTAAAAAAATCTGATGTAATATTTAATTAAAAGTTAAAATAATCTTATGTTTCCTATTTGTCTTTGAAATTTAAAAGCATCGGTCAGTGATAGATAATAGATTAATTAAAGAAAAATTCCCCAAAATGTAATTAGTAAATGTAAAATGTAAACAATAGAATGGCAGCTTTCTTTAATTAAAAACCAACAAAAGGCATTGATTATCCTCAGGACAGATTAAGTAGAACCTAAAAATACCTTAACAAAAATGTGAAAGATCAAGATAAAAAAAGAGGCCATCTTAGACTTGCTGGAGACATTCACTTCAACTTTAGCTTTGCTCTCGATCACTGAGAGTCTCCAAAAATATAAAAATAATTTGTTTCTGCCAAGGTATGACTGAGTAAAGCACCTAGATTATTCTCCATCGGGAGATGGCCTATCGGATGCCGAACTTTCCATTGCCCGTCATAAATTCACCATGAAGATCTGCTGCCTGAAATAAATGAGAAAGCTGCTGCTGCTGTGAAAGTAAATGAAATATCTAAATACAAGAAAGAATTGCCACTCGTGAACTTTTTGCTGCTAAACTAATGGAATCAGAAAACTTCTTATAAAACAGGTACCTGTCTGTGTTCAAACTCTAGAGTACTCTAATAACATGCTATAGCTCTTCTTCATATTAATTATCTAAATTATAAAATGTAAAACTATCATTTGTATAACTAAAATTAAATAATTAATGTAATGTGTAAATGTCTCTAATAATCTAGCTTACCTCACTCTATCTTTCTTGGGTGCGGATTTCTATAATCTACATTTTTATCTATAGTTATTATTTAATTATTGCATGCTCATAATTGTCTCAATTTTCAAAGTTTAAATCTATGATCACTTAAAACAATGAATGCGTGTCAAATTTTCATTAATATTTACTTTCCTAACTAACTTAACTTTCATATAACCCGACACGCATTCAATGCTTCATTTATTGTAATGCAGGGGTCTACAACTTCACAAATGGCTGGCATATTAGTTGTAATCATTCCCAGTTTAGATATGTTTTGTATATATTAAATCTTAATGAATAATTCCATCAAATTACATTTCTTTGAGAGTCACCAACATTCTTTAGTAAATGTTGATAATGTAGGGCCAAGTTAGAAATCTATTTAAAATCTCATCATAATCGTTTATACATTATACATGTGTTACATTTTAGAGACGCGATGACCCATTCCGCCGTGAAATTTCCGGATTCTTCTGGGTTGAAATTAACCCCAGTCATCCTTTCACAAGCGGGCATAATGGGTGCTCCCGTAGAACTTGACAACATCATGCTGCCAGCTGGCAAACTGCAACATGGACCGCTTGTCCCTGGTTATGCTTATGTGACACCTTACTTCGTCGGGCCGAGGCAGAGACCAGCCCGACAGTCTTATAAACTCATTCGTGGCATTGCAGTTTCAATATACTGCGATTCCATATCGCCTTTCTAAAGCATACCACATGTTCCTTTACTTAGTTTTATTATTCTATATATCACTCCGCCTCTGCATTATCTTCATAATTCACTCTCAAATAAATGTTTGCCCTTAGTCATAAAATAAATATTTTAATTAAATAAATATATGTCCGCCGCTACTCTTAAATCTTACTTAGACTCTTGCATTGCAAAGGTATAAATTCCCCAAGGCATGCATTAGAAATACTTACTTGAAAATTTTAGGTAGCTAGATTAAGCCTTCAAATAAGTGAATTTTCTTTGTAAACATTACAGTATTGGAAATACCGCTACTGAGTCCTCAAGATAAAATAATGTCTAAACAAATAAATGTATTCCTTTTGTAAACATTACAGTATCGGAAATACCGCTACTGAAGTCCTCAATGTAAAGTAATGTCTAAATAAATAAATGTATTCTTTAAAATATAATCATGTCGCAAATCCTGCTACTGAAGCTTTGAATCCATAAAATATTATTAGTAAATGATTGTTTTATTAAAATGTATTAATAAATAATTTTAAACTATGCGTCTGCAGTTACGTTTCATTTATTCAATACCCATTCTATATAATATTTCCTCGATTATGTAAATATGAATGTTTAATTAATATTAGTTTGATTATTGGCTAACTCGAGAATAAAATCATGAATCTCTTGCATATCCCTGACTACCATGCCTAAGGAAATATTTACTAATGTCGCATGAGATGCGTTGTTTTGTGGATTGTATGGTGGAACCGATAAACTATGTTCGAACTCAGTAACACGGGTGGCTTCGCTACCTCGATGGTGCTACTGTTCTGTGTGGTGGCCGAATTCTGCACTATGTTTATGAGTCACATGTTTTCTGACTGTTACACAGTGCAGTAAAAGTCGCAATCAGTCAAGTGAAGCACAGACCTGCCAAGAGTTAATTAATGTGTTTCCAAAAGGGAGAAATGATAGTGCTAAAATTCAAGCAATATGCATAATTGCAAAATGATGAAAACTAAGAGCGAAAAAACTCATTTATAGATAAACTTTCAATTATAAGTGTAAATAAACTTTAATGTTAACGAACTACATAGTTATGTGCACTATGTGAAATAAAGTATTTTCACACACAAAACTAATTCTAAGAAAATCCCAAAGTTAAGGGATAATTATTGTCATTATTTTATTGTTTTTGTTATTTGTTTTATGCATTTTATTTATAATCTCATAACTTGTTGAAACATAGTTTTATCTTTGGGTTGATATGTTTATTTTCTCTGACAATGTTGGGATTAGATTTCCCTGTGTACACAGCAGTGACTGAATCTTTTTGCATCCCAGTTACCCACTTGTGCCAAGATTTTAATATATTTATAAACTTAAAAATTTAATATTGTAACAGAATTACTGATGTATATGCGTAATTCTTTTAAAAAAACCACAAAAAGGGGATTTTATAAATCAATGAGTAAAATGAAACTTTATTTAAGTTGCTGATAGTATACTTCTCTGCTTGAAGGAAATACAATAACAAAGTAATAGAGTACTAACAAAAAATTATCATGTGGTCATTTATCTGAAAAATCAGGTGACAGACTAAAAATAACAATTTCATTCAAGTAATTAAAAAGATTATTTTTTTCAGACCATTCATCTAGGATATAATTCGGAGAGCTTTAATCATCACTTTCTTCACTAAATTAAAACCCTACAGAACAACAAGATCATCATTAATAATTTTCCATCTGTTTAACTTAATTTAATGTGGAATTTCAATATTTAAGCTACATTTTAAACTTTAATCAGCCCTTTATATTATTAAAATGATCATTGCAAATTTCAGAAAATCTTCATATATGTGCGTATGTGGACTCATCTTCTCACACCCAAAAATTTCAAATGTTATTTAAAATTATTTTTAAAAAAATCTAAACAATTTATAAAAAGTTTGTTATACATTTCCTCTATAGTTTTAAAAAGTATAACTTTGAGATGAAATTATAGTAACAATTTATTTTCTAAAAAGTTTTCAAGGGGCTGATAACATGATATCGTGCAACTGTCCATAAAATATTAATCATTCTTTTTTAAAGAATAAAGAAATTATAAAATTTTAGTTTTTTATTAAGACCTTATAATTTCTAGCAATAGATTATTTTGTTTGTGAGGTATATTACATAAACGTATATAGCAGTTATTCAAGTCTTTTTTTTTTTTTTTTTTTTACAATAAGGCTCTAGAGAATAATGATTTATAAAATGTAAGATTATGTGATGAAAAAGACATAAATGCATGTGATATTTCATTATGAATTCTAAAATTCTAGGTGTTTTATCATGGTGATAAATTGGTGGATTTTTAGAAGTAAAGGATTCTGTAACATTTCTCAGTTATGTAAAGTAATAAAAAAAATCTCAATTTAATCTTTTAAAATGGAATTCAAAAGCTTAACTTCCCTTCATACCTGTATACTAAAATACAACTTCATGAACAACTAAGTGCTTGATTTTTTTTATTGAATTAAACAGTTTTTGCATTTCTATCATACATAAATTTATAGATATATTTTTGTTTTGTTATTCCATGTTTAGTACTTTAATAAGCTACCTTTGATTAAACGTATATACCCCTGAAAGATAGAAAGAAAAACCTAATTATAGATAAGTGCTGTAAAATAATGAGTTGAAGAATTTGAATAATGCTATTTAATTCAAATAACAAGTTTAAAAGTCTTCATATATTGAAACTGATATTTTAATGTTTGTTTTCTGTTTTCTAATACAAGATTTATTTATAATGTGAAAAGTTTATTATTATCAAGTAAGTTATGTAAATATATTTTTTTCAACTAAATGCTTTTAAATAAAAAAATTAGCAACTGCTCTTTCAATTTATATTTATTACCACTATTTCGAATCATTATTGATCCACTATTGAATAGTCACTTCAAATTTAATCCAGTTTTTTCAAATTATAACTGCTCTTTTCCACATTACTGCAGCAAACTTTCCTATCCTATCTATGGTTTCTTTCTAAGTTCTTTTACAATCTTTTATAACTGGAAACCTCATTACTATATCTATTTAATTATCAAAAAATTAAATTAAACAACTGTTTAAGTCTTTCAACCCAAAATATTTTGCCATTAAGCATTTTATGCATACAGAAGATTGAAAATATAAGTTAAGTGATAAAGCATTCACTGAAGTAAAATAATTTTTACTATTGAAGAATTATTTCCCAGATGCATTTAATCTAGCTCTAGATTTAAAGTGTTAAAATAAAGTATGTTAAGGGAGTAACAAGTAATGTGAATGACTCCCAACAATCATCAAGACATAGTCATAATTATTCCAAATGTGTTGGACAAATAACATAAATAAAAAATAGAAGATTAATCTTCTAATTTAATTTATATGTTTTATATTCTTCTCCACAACCCACCCACCCCCACACTTTATGTTTTGTTTATTATTAATGTCTAGATAAGTATACTTTACATTAGCAAAATATAAATTAAGATCTTTTTTTAATTATTATCTAAATGTGCTAAATTTATTCATTCATTCTGAAAATAAGAAAGAAAAATTTTTGTAATTTAATAATTAAAAAAATTATCATTGCCTGCCATCATACTATTTGCATATTATGATAATTCATGTTTATATTGTGAATATAATTCACAATTATATCCAGAATATTAATTTTTTTTTCCAAGTAAATAAATATTTTGCTTTGAAAGTTGAAGCAAAGGCTTTGTTCTTTTTAGATTTGTTAAATTAAAAAAAAAAATCAACTTCTTGAGAAAACATTACAGCACACATATATAACTTTGAAAGCTTTTATTTATTTACACATACACATTATATTTGTGATCCTTTTCGAAGAAAAAATCTAGCCAAACACAATAGAAATACTCTTACAAACATATTCAAGAAATACATAACAATATAATTAACAATATGGTTGCAGGTTCACGTCCCGGCCGATGCTATGACATTTAAAAAAAAACAATATGATATATATATATATGTAATTAGTCAAATCTCTTCAATTTACAGTGGACTTTTCAAACTTTATCTGACTTCATGAGGAACTGATCAATATATACATTAAACAGATATTTCTCAAACAGCATATATTTCACCCACAACTTAGTATCTTCAGGTATGACAAAGTCTTAAAAACCAGTTAACCTGTATCAGAAGAGTAGCCGCAGTTTGTGTGCAACATATTTTATATTTGAAGCACAAATATATTACATGATCCCACTTTTTAGGTTACGTTCAAATTTATCATATAATATTATACTGATGTTTAAACTCTAATATATCTGAAAAAACTAGGATGTAATCAAAACATGTATAATATGAGAGACTAGTCTGCTTTATATTGGATAACATTTGTTGATATTAAAAGATTTGGATCCACATTAGGAAGTTCTGGAATTAGCTTCTGATTGATTAAAAAAATTCCATTGCCATTATTCACATTATACACATATTTGATAAAAATAACTGATTTCATATTATTCACACTTAGTGCCATTTTTATAAGCTTGAATAACCAATAGATATTAAATTGCAGTGTCTACCCTCAGATAGTTTTTAACTATTTCACTTTTTCAGTAGAGACCTCTCACATAGCTAGAAATTAGTCTGAGATCTGTTTTCTCATATCTCAGTGATAAATTAATATGAAATGAAAGGAGTCATGTGATACTTGTTTGATAAATATATGTACAGTTTAATATTTAACTATTTAATTATATAATTTTAATTTACCTTTCAGTCATTGAAATTTGTTCCAACATTGCAGACCCCGTGTTGGCCTTCCAGTTGCCTGAGATAGATTTCCGCCTATTAAAAAAAAAAAAAAAACATACTTTGTATATGAAATATTTGGACCAATCCATTTTTTTATTTTACATTTTTAATTTTTAAAATTACTATGTGGCTGTTGGTACTTCTTACTATACATTATAATGGTGGGCTTATGTAACGTATTATATATTTTAAATGACTGATGATAGCTAAATTTAGTTCCTTTGACTATTTCTAATTTTACATTTAAGTTGTAAATACATAATTTTTTTCTAAATTTAGAAGATATTGATGTAATATTTATCTACAGAAACTGTGCCAAGATACCTGTATGCTTAATAGGATAATTAGTTAATTTGATCACTATATTCAAAAATTATCCTTACAGTTTTTTAAAACTTCTTTATTGTGAAAGAGTTTTATTTGTGAATTGGAAGGTTTTCTAACATTTTTATACAATTAATTGTAATTATGTTAAACTGTGTTTAATTAACATGAAATATGAAGATCCCTCTACATTTAAATTTGATATAGACAACTTTAAGAAATAGTCATTAGATATGAAGTATGTTTAATAATAGTTTTTATTTTGAACCAATTAAAAGCAAATACATACTTGATAGTTTTTGCCAGCTCAAACGATGATCTCTAATTGTTGATAGAGTGCTATTAACTCTAAAGTGGAACAGTCAATGTAGATTAACAAACTTTAGTAACATATTTTTAAATGTTAATGATTTAAATTTAAGTATGATAAATATATTGTATTTATATAACAAAATTGATAGATTCACAAAGAAATTAAAATTTTATTAAAAAAAAATAAATGTCATTTTTGTTTCTCATTTTGATTTTATAAACATAAAATATTTAGATATAAGATATACACAATTATATGCCAGCACTTAAAATCTTTATATAGGGCATTCAAAAAATATTCTTAAAAAATACCAATATTTGAGAAATGACTTTATGGATTACTAACAAAGAACAAAAAACGACTTTTGTAATTAAGTTTAGATTTGTCACTAATAGCAATTTTTGGAACCATAGATTTGAATCAGGTTCAGACCAAAAACTAAGAGTGAATATCCATGACTTTATAAAAGAGCAATGAAAATGTTAATACTATTTGCAATGATTATAGGAATTTTGACAATGGCAGTTATGAAAACAAAATTAAGAATTTATTTATTTGTAGGTCCACTTTTTCCTCTATCTTTAACAAATTTGCAACAAAACACTAATTTTATTATTGAATGGGAGCAATGATAAAATCTCATTAAATTTTTTAAATATACTTATTTATATATTAATAATAATTGCAAATAAATTAATGATCATTCTTTATAAATAGTTAAAATTTGTGATAAATTTCAACAACTATTAAACACTAAAATTATCTTTCAGAACTTTCATGGTAATCAGGATTGAATTCCTTTGAGGATTGTCTTATAAATAAAAATAAATGTATTTTCAAATTCATTAAAAAGAAAAATCATTACTATTTTTATGCCAATGATCTCATTATTAATGTCTTAATTAAAAAAAAAACATATAAACTTTTCTGCTTGGCAGAATAATAAATGTGAAGACTTCATAATAAATATGGAGATTTAAAGGCAAAAATTCAATAACTGGCAAAAAGGCTTAAAAATGATTGCTGGATTAAAAATAGCAAAAGAGATGAAAGGCAATGACTGATTGTGGTCACTTTAAGTTTTTTTTTATGCAATGAAAGTAATAATACATGGACCTGAAAATCAGTATCATAATCCTATTAAATCCAGCAATGATTGTCACTTACACAATGGCAATGACACTTCAAACAGATGGAAGGAGTATTTTGATCACCTTTTAAATAGTGATATATCCATTTTATTTACTCATTTAGATTTGGCAAAGATATTCAGCAAAGTGAAATCAAAGCAACTCTTTGTAATCTTAAAAATGGAAAGGATTCAGATCCTGATAAAATACTAAGAGAAGTTTTAAAATATGATGATAATATGGTAAATTAAATATTGAAACTTTTTAGAAAATTATGGACTAAAGATGTGCTGCCTCATTTTTCTATTGTTACAGTTAAAAATATAGAGAATATACTACAAAATTGATAAAATTGTAGTAATTATCATGGAATATCATTACTATTAACTACAGCAAAGATAATTTCAAGGATTTTGTTGAATAGAATGCTTCCAGTTATAGATGAATGGTTTACTAGAGACTCAACGTGATTTTAGGGAATCAAAAAGTACTATAGATATAAGTTTTGTTACCAAGCAAATGCAAAATAAGTGTAAGGTACAAAAGAGTAAGTTATATATGCTTTTATTGATTTGATAAAAGGCTACAACATTATTTAAATCTAATTGATTATCCATCAAAGTTTATTATACAACTTCTGTATAATGAAATGAAGGGAAATGTTATTACTACAAGTGAAAAGTCTGAACACTTAATATGAAAATTAGTGTTAATCAGAAACACATACTTATTCCAATATTGTTTTAATTTTTATGTCTGTGGTCTTTGAAATTGTTCATAGACAGCTTAAGGATCAAGATGTGATAAAAGTTTTATGGAGAAATTTTTAATATGAATTGATTGAAATTGAAAACAAGAATTTCAACTTCTCTGATTCTGAATTTACATATGCTGATGATTATTGTTTTTTTGATAGTTCAAAAAATGATCTACAGAATGTATTTAATGTTATGAATGCAACACCTAAAAATTTTAATTTAGAAATTAATGTTCAAAAAATTCAAGCTTTTAATCATCCAGTGGTGGAAGAAAACTCTTCAGCAACTTTTAATTTTGATATGGATCACTTTGAGAATATGAGCCAATTTAAATATCTTAATATCTTGTTAAATAGAAAGCCGGGCTTGAATATTGA
This sequence comes from Epiperipatus broadwayi, assembly GCA_028023455.1. Classification (NCBI taxonomy): domain Eukaryota; kingdom Metazoa; phylum Onychophora; class Udeonychophora; order Euonychophora; family Peripatidae; genus Epiperipatus; species Epiperipatus broadwayi. The sequence continues at coordinate 10,638,728 of JAQFVV010000003.1, forward strand.
AATGCAATTGAATTAATAGTATATAAAGCAACCATTTGACCTAACTTATTGCTTGGAAGTGAGACTTGAATTGTTTGTTGATATAACATAAAGGTATTAGAAAAGTTTCATTTAAGAAAGACTTATTAAATTTTAAAAATACAATAACAAGACAATAACAACATGTTTTTCTTTTAAGGGAATGTGTAGAGTTCACTACTTTAAAACCACAACACTGGATTAGGTATATAAAATGAATGAACAATACAAGACTTTTAATAGGGATTGGAATTTGACCTTAGTTTTCATGAGATAAATAAACCCCATTTAAGTTATAAAGATTAACTCACATACACTTCAAAGAAGTGTAGAAATATTTGTGGTTCACAAATCAGTTTAAATAATTATGATAAAATTTATCTCTAATATAAGTATTATTATTATTTGTTTTCTCTTTTTCTCTTGGAGTTGAAATGGCTAAACACATTTGCAAATGGTTGCTGTGGCTGGTAATTAATAAAGTAAAATAAATAATATATAAAACATAAATGACTACAAACACATTACATTTATATAAAATTCAATTTATTATTAGTATATATTTTTATACTTCCAAGTTTTTATTGATCCACAGAAAAAAAAAAGCTTGAAAAACACTGGTTTAATGCATTTATCTGCCAGAATTTGAAGTGAATTTTGGAACATTTATAGCATTGTAGTTAAAGATTTTCCAAAAAATTTGAGGAATTAAGAGTTCCATCTAACAGCAATATTGATCTAAATAGATGGATACCTAGTAATTCTTATCTGAACAGGTCACATTTAAAAAAAATATATATTTGTAATATGAAGCCAATTTCAGCACAAAGAGTGTTATAAATCTCCTGTCTCTGAATCTTTGCTCTAAAAAAAATTTGAAAACAGTATAATTTTAAACTAAAGATGGCAAATCATATGTCCTGTTAAATATTTATTTTTTAATTTTATTATTTGGAGGAAAAAACAAGATGCTTATACTCACATGAATGCTTTATAGTTATTACCAATCTTCTGGACATGTATATCATATTTGCCTTCTATAAAGGGTTCAGTGGTAGAATAGGTGTTAGTCACTGCCACGACACTCGCTATATCCTGGAAATCATAATGGTTATCCACTTTGACCTTAAAAAGAATATATATATATACTATATTAATTATAAACAAAACATGTAAACTGTGCTTACTTATCTACAAATCAACTGTATCAACTGCCAAACATCAAAATGGCTAACATCTATTTCCAATTCATGCATATAAATCTCTCTCACCAATCTATTTATATATAGTTATAATATTATACTTTTTAAAAATATATATATATATACTTCTTTTGCATTTAATAATAATAAAAAACAAACAAATAACATCAAAAAGATTAACAATAAATACCATATTGTTTAACATACATAAAAAATCTTCTTTTAGCAATGTTTTGGTGTTACTTTATTTATACATAAAAACAATATATGAAATTAATATGGAAGTACTGAAAACTCTCAGTGACTATATGTAAATTAACTATTGTATATAAAAATAACATTTACTAATGTAGTTATATGCAGATTGTGATTTATATATACTAATATAATTTCAAGACAACTATAAGCTATTCTGAAATCACGATAATTAAAAAACAATATAATGGATTATATTTATTTATATTTTACAATAATAAAAAAGAATATGCTAATAAACTAAAGTGCACACATTTCCGACAAAGATGATTGCTTATTTCCTACTAAGTATCTTTATTGTATTGTAATTATATCTGTTATATATAGAGTAAGTTAAAAACAAACTCTTATGAAGCTTCAAAAATACCCTCAACCTCAGACCGCGGTTTCTGCCTCTAGCGTCATCAGTGAGGTGCTAGGGAATAAAAATACTAGAACTAGTCCAGCATTTTATCAATGCCTAACTATTGAGAAGAAAATCTGAAACTTTCAGACGTTTAAATGTCCAAAAATCCAGCTATCTAACTCAAATAGCAGTATGGGACTGAAACTAAGTTCAGATCCACCATATATTAATAGCTCTAGCAATATAAAATCGCCAAAGTATTAATAGCAAAAAAACTAAAATTAAATCGATAAAAAATCAAGTCAGATGACCTAATTTTAATAAAGCTCCTATTTACAAATGTTATATATAGAGTAAGTTAAAAACAAACTCTTATGAAGCTTCAAAAATACCCTCAACCTCAGACCGCGGTTTCTGCCTCTAGCGTCATCAGTGAGGTGCTAGGGAATAAAAATACTAGAACTAGTCCAGCATTTTATCAAGTCCCATACTGCTATTTGAGTTAGATAGCTGGATTTTTGGACATTTAAACGTCTGAAAGTTTCAGATTTTCTTCTCAATAGTTAGGCATTGATAAAATGCTGGACTAGTTCTAGTATTTTTATTCCCTAGCACCTCACTGATGACGCTAGAGGCAGAAACCGCGGTCTGAGGTTGAGGGTATTTTTGAAGCTTCATAAGAGTTTGTTTTTAACTTACTCTATATATAACATTTGTAAATAGGAGCTTTATTAAAATTAGGTCATCTGACTTGATTTTTTATCGATTTAATTTTAGTTTTTTGCTATTAATGCTTTGGCGTTTTATTGCTAGAGTATTAATATTGGTGGATCTGAACTTAGTTTCAGTCCCATACTCTATTTGAGTTAGATACTGGTTTTTGACATTTAAACGTCTGAGTTTCAGATTTTCTTCTCAATAGTTAGGCATTGATAAATGCTGGCTAGTTCTGTATTTTTTCCCACCTCACTGATGACTAGAGAACGCGAGGGTTTGACTTCAAAAGTTTGTTTTCCTCTATATAAACTTTGTAAATAGGAGCTTTATTAAAATTGGTCATCTACTATTTTTATCATGAATTATATCATGTGCTTATATAATTACAGTAGAATTTTCAAATAAAATTTTTTAAAACCCTTCATTTTATAATAAATATATATTCCAAACAATAAATTAATTATTTAAATTCAGCCAATTTAATAATTGTTATCAAATTATTTGAAAACTATAATTCAAATGGTTTAATAATATTAAATTGACTGAATTTAAGCAATTAATTTGTGTGGAATACATAATGTAATTCAACAAAACACCACATAATCCCAGTTTACACAAAACTTTTTATGTAGAAAATGAATTGCTTTTATTCCAGTTCTTGCCACTTAGTATAAGCATGAGTAATCAATGAGATGGGAAATGGTAGGGTTTAATACATATTAATATCTCCAGATTAGTTTCCAGGTTACTGCTTTCATCATTGAGAAGTTTTAGATATGGATCTAGTGCACCTGAATTTTATGGATCTAATATACTTTTCCTCCAACTTAAAATTCAGAAACATTTTAATGTTTTGCAATCTAAGTCACCTTGCTTATACTGAAAGCAGAATTGACATAAGAGAAATAGATTTCTATACAATAACTAATTAAACTCAAATCCAGTAAATTTTTTATAGTTACAGTATATGCTTATGTATTTAAAAATAAAGATAAATAATAAATGTTTCCCCAATACTTATGCAAAAATATGAACCTGGATATTTAATAGAAAAGCAATACAAACTGAACAAACCAAATATATATATATATATATAAATGATTTTTTGGGTAAAACCGTGTGTTATTTTCTATTATATACTGATATTTCGATGAACTAGCGTCCACCACTGTCAAGGTAAACAATGGCGGATGATATGCAGATGCTAGTTCGTCGAAATATCGGTATATAATAGAAAATAACATACGGATTTACCCAAAAAATCATTTATCTACACCATATAACTGTGAAAACATTAAATATAATATTATATATATATATATGAAAACTAGCTAGAAGAAATTAAAAGTTAAGAGAGTAAACAGATATTTCTGATATTACTGAATAAAATAAGTTCGAAACAAAGAGCATTAGAAAGACAACTGAAGTGTTAAACTGAGTCCAAAGAGAATATGAATTATTTCAAAAGAGATTACATGTGAAATAGATGGATATAATGAAGTTTGCTGAAGTGATGTGGAAAAGAAAAACTGGACCGAAGACACTGACTTCATTGGAAAGATTATTGTCCTTGAGTAAACTGATAATGGTTGAAAATAATGAATCACATATGCTCTATATGGTTTATAAAGTTCTCCAACTGAGAAAAAAAATGCATATGTTTAGACAATTAGATTATGACAGTCATTAATCGAAAACATTGTTCCAAAAATTAAAAATGTAATCTTTTTAATAAACGCCAGCTTTTAATAAATACGAGCGATATATTTAAATTATATTGTAATATAACACTATAAAATCAATAATGATTTATCTTTATTATTTTCTTTTCTCAATCATAGAAAATAATGATTTTCTTGTAACGTCATAAACTAAACTTTTTTATACATCTGCTGTTGTTTCAGGTGGGAGGGTACCTAGCTCTTAGAATAAATACACATGCGAAACAGCGTTCTTGTTTCAATATATATATATATATCAACAATATAAACCAGGGTCAGCAAAACAAGACTTATGGACTACATCTGGCTCATCCAGGGGTCAGCAACACCAGGCCTATGGATCTCATCTGGCCCATGAGAGATTTTTGTCTGGTCTTCTAGTTTAACAACTGGACACCAATTATCTAGAGATTAGATAACTAGTAGCCAATTGTTAGATATCAGTGTACCAGCAAATGTTTAATAAAAATTTATTCACAATTATTAAATCTTATCACATTACTGTATCTGTATAACATATAATACTAAATTGTTCATTTACTTTACTATTGTTACACAATGCTTTATTTACCACCCTTTTTTACAATTTACAGTTTTGACTGCCCCAGCATTTTCTTTAATCGCAATTGTAAACTGTAAAAAAGGGTGGTAAATAAACCATTGTGTAACAGTAGTAAAGTGAATGGACAATTTAGTATTATATGGTATATATTTGGCAATGCAATAAGAAAGAGTAGTTATTACTGTATCTGCATATACATTTGTTTTCATTGCTTTTTATTTCTCCATACCAATTTCTTTTTTTCTCTTTCCTTTCCAGAATTTCTTTTTTTCTGAGAAAAAACAAACCAATGGTTATTAAGAAAAGAAAGTCTTGAATTTTATCGAAAGTTGAACACTTAGCTATTTTTTCATTGAGCACTTTGGAAAATGTATTTGTTTGATTTGTCAAGATACCAATGCCATGAAAAAAGTTTCAAATACTAAATGGCATTATGAAACTCATCATAATCATTACAATAATTTCACTGGAAAAACATGAGAAAATGAAGTTGAATGGCTGAGAAATAATTTAACAAAGCAATCATGCTTTTTCACAAGAAAAGTTTAAGAATTTGACTGAAACATTCATGCTAGTAACAAGGTGTCAAAGTTAATTACAGAAAAGATAAAACCTTTTACTGATGGAAAATTCTTCAAATAATGTATGTTGAAGGTAGTGAATATTGTTTGTTTAGAAAAAAAGGAATTATTTTCTGCAATAAGTTTATTGGCAACAACTGTAAAAAAACAAATTGAAGAACAACAGGAAATATCAGTAGTGGTTTAAAGAGCATTTTATCAAATCTGGAGTAATATTTCATTGCTATTGATGAAACCACAGATATGACAGATATTTGCCAATTTGCAGTATTAGTGAGGGGTGTAACACTGATATCTGATATTGTGGAAGAATTTGTACAATTGATTCCTATGAAGGACATTAGCACTAGAGAAGATATTTTGGGATGCATCATAAAATCTATTTCTGAAATAAATCTTGATTTATTAAAGCTTATTGGAGTAATCACAGATGGAGCATCAGTGATAGTAGAAGAGAAAAAGGGATTTGTTTCATTACTTCAAAAACACATTGGTATTGATCACATACTAATCAAACTTCACTACATTATTTATCAGGAAGCATTATGTGCAAAGTCATTGAATTTTAAGGATATTATGGCAATAGTTATAAAAACAGTGAATTTTATATAAAGAAAGCTAAATCATTATCAGTTTCAAGAATTTTTAAAACAAATTGAAGCAGAGTATGGGGATTTTTATATTTTTTTCAAATGTTCAATGGTTTAGCTGAGGCAAAATGCTGGAAATAGTATATGCATTCAGAGAAGAGAGTGCTATATTTTTAAAAAGACCAAGATAGTTCTTGCTTTCAGCATCCACAGCGGATTGTCAAGTTAGCATTTATGATAGACATCATGACTCACATGAATAATTTGAATCTTGAGCTTCAAAGAAGGAACAAGTTTATATTTGATATGTTGAGTCAAATTACTGCTTGTGAAAGAAAACTTTGACTGTGGGAATCACAACTTTAGACAGGAAATTACTCTCATTTTCCAAATCTCCAAAATCACAAAAAAGATATAATACTAGACATTTTTGTGAGCTCTATTCAGGATTTGAGAAGCAAGTTTTCTTCCCATTTTGTGGACTTCCAGCAATACAGAAATTAATTTATATTATTTGGTTCTCCTTATGAAGTTGATGTGGAACAAGTAGTAAAAAAAATATCAACTGGAGTTAATCGACTTATAATGTGACAAATTTTTGAAATAAAAATTTCATTTTGAGTCCACCGCTAATTTCTACAAGAAATATGTATTGTCAAGTGGAAATAAAAACATCTTTAATAATGCAAAAATGGGGTCATTATTTGCAAGTACACATTCTTGTGAACAACTTTTTTCAAAAATAAAATATTATAAATGTCATTTAAGAACAAGGTTGCACGACAAACATCTGCATGATATTTTGCTTCTGGCATCAAAAACATTTCTCCTGATCCTGAGAAATTAACAAACAATAAATCGAAACAAGTGTCACATTAATTAATTTGCTATTTCTAATTGCATTTTGTTTATAGTAAAGTATTTATCATTTTTTTGTTGTGTTGCAGTAAGTAGTTGTTTTACTGTTATTCCTGTAGTAAAATAAGTAACCTTGTTTAAATAAAAATTACATTGATATTCTTGTTTATTTTAAATATCCACACCAAGACAGCTTTGTGACAGTACAGAAATTCAATCCATCTTTTATTATGCATGCACTCTCCGATCAATCTTCACTCATCAGTTGAGCTAGAGGTATATCAAGCACCTGGATGACAATTCCTCTGTGTTGATAGTTCAATATTTTTCCATTGCACCATTCTCTTTCAAATTAAGGATTGGTTTATTTTCACTTTTAACATTTAGTTAGATGGATAAATAAACATTTTAGAAATAATTATAAGTATAAACGAAGAGTTTCATACTTTTTTTTTTTTATATGCCAAATGCGTTGACCGGGAAGTAAACCCGGGCCAGTTGCTTGGAAGGCAGCTATGCTAACTGCTAGGCCATCAACGCTTGACTTTTTGTTTATAAACTTTCCAAAATTATTAATTTTCTTAGATCAAAAATAATTTATCAATACATTTTCTACCCCCCCCCCCATTATTTTAAACTTCTCCACTCGTGTGCGACTGGAAACTTGAATACAATAGTAACTATTTATTTTAATACACAATGTACATATATACACTCCATATATTTATATTTAAATAATAATAATGAAAAAAATATACTAATTAATTTTTTTCATCAAAATCTGTTTTAAAATTTTCAGTTAATTAGAAATGCACCCTGCCTCTGCAGTACTCTAAAAAAATTTCAAATGATATTTTATGTTTACTAAAAAAAAAAAATAACTAATTTTAAAAAACAAAAATAGAAACATGGATTTTAGTTTAAATAGAATTACTAACTGACAAATATTTACTTAAATATGGTATAATAGCACTGTCTTTATTTTAATGTGCATGCATTTAGCCTTGAGCAAAAAAATGTTGTTTTAAGTAAATCCTAATGCTTGCTAAAATAATTAAACAGTCATAAAAATTACATCTTTTAAAAGTTTTCCCATATAGTGAAATTTCTATATTATAAGAAGCTATATCTGAATATGTAAATGATAAAAGAGCAATCAAATAGGTTTTTGAACGAAAAAGATTGAATGAAAAATTATTAGCAGAAAAGTAAACAATTCCCCATAACTTTCTCTGCACATATTTAACATATGCATTTAGCAATCCATTGACTATTCAAGCTTATAATAAATAACTCTGCAGTAAAATAAATGAAGTGACTGACTACTCATAAAATCATATATTATTTATTCATTAAGCCAAACAATTGTGAGATAAAAAAAAGATTTCATTCAAGGTTCTACTACAAAATCAAATCTAGAAATCATTAATAATGCATTGTAAATGAAAAATGGGAGTTAAACAGGGATATACAATAGCCCTAATGTTGGTTTCCAATTTTTACAACAGTAGTTTTTGGAATAGTTTATAGGCAGCTTCATGAAGCCAACATTAAAATGTGATATAGGGATGATAGTGGAATTTTTAATTTAAATCCATTAAAAGCAGCAACACACTTCAATTTCTTGCCTTCTAAATTTACAGTTTATAGATAATTGTATTATTCTTTCCAATTCAACAAATGATCTATAGAATGTTATTAATACTTCTGAATGTAATCTAATAAGATTTAAAAAAAAAACTCAATCAGCCATGAAAAAAATCTTCAACAATTTTTAGCTTGAGTGATTATTAACTTTACACCATAACTAAATTTAAACAATTTAAAGTGAAAAGGTGAACTTAGTTGCTGAACTAAAACACAAACCCCAACATACTACTATTGTATAGAGGACTGATTTTTCATAATTATAGAAGCAAGATGCAGATTTCATATAAATGAGACAAAAAAATTAGAAAATTTTCCTTTATAGATATTCAATAATATTCTAATAATATGATAGCAAAATCACAAAACATATCAATATGTTCCTTAGTTTGCTAATGCAATTGTATGGTTAACATGACCATAATCATTATACAAGAGGCAAATCCCATTTACATTATATAGATTATTTCAGAGACAATATAAAAAGATGAAATATTAATTGCTTTCATTGAAAGAATATAGTTGAGAATAAAATACATTAAAGAAATACAATTAAGCAAAATATTGAAGTTGTTGATGAAAAAGTTTGATGCCAAAGAAAAGATAATGAACAGATTTGTATAGTCATTCTTTCTGACTTCTTTATGAGCTAAAATGTCTATACACTTTCATGAATATATATATATATATGTCAGAGATTCTAACATTTGATATAAAATATAAACTTTTTATGTACTTCAGATTATGCATCTTATAATACTGATCTTAGTATTTCATTTGAAAAAAAATCTATCCTGCTTGAATTTGAATATGTTTAATGCTTGTACTATTTATAAAAATGTCTCATATTCATGAGCAGATTCACTTAACAAAAAACAAATTCTATGGACTTGTAAATGTCAAAGAATTTCTTTTTGCTATGAAACCATTAAATTACAGCAAGGATATAACTACTACAAATAGCTCAAACACAGTTCAACTGATGATAATTTGAATGAATAAAAAAAAAATCACAAAAACTGTTTTATTATAAAATAATTCTTCAAGATAATCTTCAAAACTAGAAATATATGCACATTTTCTCATTAAGAGAATAAGACTGAAAAACTTCAAAATAAATGAAATAAAGTTTTATTTGGTAAGCATGAAATATTTTAAATAGATTTTGTATGCACACACATATATACGAATATTTAAATATATATGTAAATAAGTTTTTAGAAAGTGTTATAGCATAACAAAATGATAAAATACTACAAAAAGTTAAAGAAAAGTACTTACTTTGCCCATTCCCGAGTGTGCATGACCGATCTTAACTACAATTGGAAATTTTGGTGTAATCAGCTATTAAAATAATCAAAAAATAATAAATTCAAATAAATACATAGATATGTAAATATTTATTTTATAATCAATAGCATATTGCATTAATATATTTAACAATAAAAATTCAAATTATAGAGCAGAATGTTGATAACCTGACTAAATAATCCAAAATATTTGACTTTTAAAAAAAATTAAAACTTTATTGCATATTACAGAAAACAAAACATCTAATAATAGTAAAATACTGCTCTGTCAAGATTAATAAGCATATTGTAATTAGCTGATTAATTAACCCATTAATGTTAACTGTCACTAAACATATAAATATGTGGAAATTATAAAACTCATATAGAAATACAAATGTATATTATATATAAGTTGAAAATAAAACAAAAACTTTTTCAAGAGCAAACAATGTCCATTCCATCTGTACCACCTATTTTTGGAGACACTTTTAAAAAAATGTAAAGTTTACAACACTGATGTTAGAGAAGTGCAGAGAGATAGAAAAAAGCAGAAAAATTAAATTCATTGATGATAAATTTAAGATCTTGATGAAATGCACAAATGTAAGTATTTAGATACTCTATTAATTGAAAAAAAAATAGTAAGGACAATTTGTAATTACTGCAGAGAAGAAAGGCCAAAAATAGAATGTATTTTAAATTTTGGTGTATTCTCTGATAATAAATAATAATTAAGTAGGAATAATGATATCTATTTTAACATTTGAAAATGAATTTTGAAATTGACCAGGGAACTCAAAAGTTTTTATATAGAATACAAAAAAAAAAAAGGGGGGGGGGAGATTGATATACATTATGTGGTAAATTATGGATATCAAACAATGCTATTTATTCAAGGGGAAATGCTTTTTTTAATGAGAAAAATTAAAAGCAGATTTAACATGTTTGGAGTATTATAATATATGAAAGAAACTAGATTAATAATAAGAGTGTTTAATTGGAATATGTGGAGAGAGCAACAAAAATGTTAAAATATAAAAAGTTAATAGATAGACAATTTATTTCTATGTGTTTGTATAAAACATGGAGTAAATATGTAAAGAATGTACTAGAGATATAATAATTATAAGAAATGAGAATACAAAATAGATAAGTTGATTTAAAAAAAAGAAATAAAGTTATGGAAAAGAATATAAATAGAAAAAATAGTTGAAAGTTATATAAGAATAAAAAATATTTAGAGTATGAAATAATATATGAACCACTAGAAAACTTATTGTTACTGGTATAAGAACAAGAGCTTTATCTACTAGAAAAAAAAAAGGCAAAAATGGTATAGGGATTACACATGTGCTGTAGTTTATGAGTAGATTGAAAAAAGATTATTGAACTTTTTTTTTTTGAAACATAAGATATTTAAAAAAAAAACAAAACAATGTACATTGTATAGAGAGTATGAAAAAGGTAGAAGAAATAGAAGAAATGGAGATTTTATAATTTTTTGTTTAGGATTTTATTATGAAAATGGGAAATATAAAGATTGAATAATGTAATTAATGCACACTTTTTATTAAAATGGGATAGGAGAAAAAAAAAATTAGAGATGAAAAAATAATTTGGTAATAAAAGGTAAGAAGTAGATGAGTTTGTTGAAGTAATGTTTATTTTAATAGCAGACTTTCTGGGTATATGGTTAATGCAGAAAAATTTCTGAATAAGTAAAGAGAGAAGCCATTTTACATTATAACACATCTGCATGTAACAAATATGAAGTAAGAGTAATAATTTGGACAGGGATGATAGTACCTGCTATCCAGGAAAAAAGAAAATTTTAAACAGAATTCAAATGAAATAAGTAGATATATATTGAATAGTGAACTGAGGAAAGCAAAAACGAAGCTATTCAAGAGAAAATGGAATGTATTCTTTTGAATTTTTTAATGAGAAATATTAAAAACAAATTACATATGTTTGAAAGACAGTAAATGAATTAGAGTTTAATGATATTACATTGAGCTGGAAAGAATTACAATATGCAAGTTAGTAAACAAAAAAAAATATTTCTGTGTAATTGTATTTAAAAAAATGTGATAATTATGTAAAGAATATAATACACATACATAATTACAAGGAATGGGAAAGAGAATAGATAAGTTGGTTAAATAAAAAAAAATTGGAGTTATAGAACAACAAAGAGCATACAAAATATGAAAAAATTCATGATAATGCTAAAAGAAATTTGTTTATTTTCTACAAGAAAAGAAAAAATGGAATAAGGATTTTGATTATAAATGTGATTTAAGTGGAGATGAAATGGAAAATATTGAGTACTCATTTGTCAAGTGTGGGATATTGAAAAACGATCAGGTTAAATTTTTTAGAGAGTAGAAAAAATGTTAAGGGTAAACAGGATAAAATGGTATAGAAGATTAAGAACTTATTTTTTGAAATAGAATTTTAAAAGTTTTAAAATCAATGAAATCGAGATAAGGGGTGGGGGGGCACAACATAAGATCTTGCAAGTTTTTTTGTTTTATTTCTAATTCTTAGAAATTCTTAAAGATAGAAAGGGGAAGAAAGTATAGTATATAATTTTTCTGCAATTAGTTCTATTGTTAAAACTTTGATAGTGGGGGTATTTTTATGCTATTTATTACACTCATCAGTTTGGAATGTTTCCTCAGGATTATAAATAACAATGAAAAAAACTATAAATTACAGGATTGTCTTTTGTTTGAGATTAATTGGAATTTTGCTGAATTTAGTGACTAGACTGTTGGTTTTGATTCAGCTTGGACTCTTCAACAATTTAAAACATGCAAAGTAAAATTAAATAAAAAAAATAGAGAATATGTTGAATGGCTAGAGGTATCAGAACTTTCCTCTTTGGGAAACTTCTCTTTCTGTTACCACCTGGTACTGCCATTGAAAATACCATCCTTGCATAGAGACATATAGAGCTAGCCTAGGAAATTGGATTAACATGGAAAGCCAGAACAAACAACAACAAGCATAGGATGAAATACTTCTCCCTCAGGACCCAATACACTGATCGATCAGGGTAATGACTTTTTCTTTTATTACAAGAAACATTTGGGTGTTAATATATAAGATGTATAATGATGTAATAGAATTTTGAAAAGCTTTCACTTCAAACAGATATGAGTTTCAACAATAGAAAGTTTTTTACTATAGATTTATTAATTACATGTATTCTATTAACTTAAATTAACCAGCATTATATATATGTTTTATTTTATTAATTAGCCTTACTGTTCTTACCTATCATTATTATACTGGTAGGGTGTATTTACATAAAATTGTATATTCGATATAAGGGGATAGGTACATAGTTTAACATTTGCAAGAGAAGATTTGAACACTGCTAATAAGCATGCTCTTATAAAAGTCACCTTTGAATTCACTCCTAGTATGAATATACCATAATTATAGGTAATTTTCTATATATTTGGATAAAGTACAGTGCATGTTCCTTCGAGAATGATTTGTTAAATCTGGATTAGTAAGAAATAGATAGGGATGGTTTAATTAAATAAATGCAAAGAGAGGGAATAAGAAGAAAGAAAGATAATGTACTAAATATTTCAACATTGATCAAGTCCCTGTTCAATTTTATTTAACAAGTTAAGTATGATATTCATCTTATAGAATTTAAGTCCAATACAAATTATTTTATAAATTGCATTTGATGATTGCCATTCATAAATAAATAATCAACCGTGATTGTGGAAACAATCTGGTTCCAAGCTAGTAAGGTTGGTGGCATGCTCGAACAGTTTAGACCAAGTTAAAATGTCATGGCACAATATATATATAGTCTTAAATAAAAGTTTGTCTGAAAAATATATGTGGAGTGAGAAAGATCAATCTGGATATCTTTTTTATTAAATCAATAGACAAGAGTATGAAAATCTTATCAAGAATATTATAAATTAATTTGATTGGTTATATATATATATTGTACTGTATTTTATCCTAGTACAAATAGCATTGGCAATTTAAAAGTTGAATTGATAAATTCCTAATGAAAAATATATTTATATAAATATATTTGATCTATTCATTTAAACAACGTGAGTGTATATGTTTCTTCATGTGTATTTAATGAAATTAAAAAGAGAGAATGAATGTGGAAAGTATAATAAAAATCAAAGAGAAACTTACTTTGTATTTGTTAAATTTAAAATAAACCATTATCACAAGGTCACCAGCAGCATGGAAACAAAGTGATAACATTCTTTAGGTAATTAAAGATGGTGATCAAGAAATGAAAAAGATTTTGTGAGCTGAATTCTTTTAAATTTGGTACATATTGGCAGGTGTCAATAGGAGTTGCGCAGAAAGAAAAAAAATAAACAGGACAAAAGGAATAACAGTTGGTGCAGAGGGTTCTTCTTAGATCATTCTTCCTGCAGAGATCAGAAAAAATAAAAATAAACGTGAAGATATTATGAAAGTGGGCCAAACTACTGTTACTAATAGACTGAAATATTAAGATGTGTGAGTAGTAGCAGTTCATTTGCTGGAGTTGCTTTGTACCTGTGTCGCGAACTACCTGAGTGAAGAAGCCATCTACTAGATTTTAACCACAAAAACTTAAAGATCACTGGAATACTGGACCGCAGATCCATTCTAAAAAAATCCATGCATGAGCAACATTAGAAATCCTGCACGTTAATATTCAAACTTACCGGTAAGTAACTTTATTAAATCAAAAAAATTAGTGATCACTTTCTTGAACTCTTAAGCATGATGAACTGTTGCCACGAGTCATATTAATAAAAGAAACAATAGAATAGAAATCAAGCAAAGTATACAAAGTACAGAGATATTGAAGCGATGATAGGTGAAATGAAAGGAATAAATAATCTGATTTGCGAATGGGATTAAGGAGACCATAAAGTTTGCACCCCAAGAATGCCCGAAAATTACAATATGGGTTAATAATATTGAAGTACATGCGTTGTTTGATACTGGTAGTCAAATATCAGTCATGTCTGATACCGTATACGCACAGATAATACAACAAACCCATGACATTCGAACTCTACCAGTGAGAAAGTCCCTAGTAACTTTGGCCAATAATAAAAAGGCCCAACTAGTGACAAAACAAGTATGGGTACTAATAAGAGTGGGAAAGAGAGTCATACAACATACTTTGTTGATATTGAAGGGACTCATACACGATGTGATAGTAGGGTCGGATTTTATGCATAAAACAGGGTGCTTAATTAACTATAAAGAAGGCAGTATTACATGTGAAGGGGAAATAGTAGAATTTAAATCAAAAGAAAAGACACTGCCAAAAGAAATATGTAGTATATGAAGTGAGACAGAGAGGGAGCAAGGGGTAGGATGGGAAAAAACAGTGAAGAAATTATTAGGCAAGTATAATGAAAATTTTTCAGATAGACCGGGTATAATTAAGTGGTATGAACATTGAATTAGGATCATAGATGGCACGCCATATCAGGCACGATCGTATCTGGTGCTTTATCAATATCGAATGGAAGTGGAAAAACAATTGTTGCAGATGGAAGAGTGGGGAATTATAACAAAGGGATCATCACCATATAACAACCCATTGGTGATAGTAAAAAAAAAGATGAGTCAGTTAGGTTAGGCTTAGATGCGAGACAGCTTAATAGAATTACCTGGCCTGACCAAAACGTGCCTCCACCGATGAACAAATTATTGAACAGGTTCCGTGGTAAAGAAATCTTTTCAACATTAGATCTGACGGCCAGTTATTGGCAGATTAAACTACACCCAGCAGACTACCAATATACAGCCTTCAGATATAACGGCATATCTTACCAATTTAATAGAATGCCATTTGGATTAAGGAACAGCGAAGCAGGATTGCTAAAGTGCCTAGACAGAGTATTATCACCCGAAATCAAGAGTTTCGTGACTATTTATATGGATGATGTCATAATTGCATCTAAAAATCCAAGAGAGCACTTAAGACATTTGGAAATGTTTTTACAAGAATGCCAAGACAAAGGTATCCACATTAATTTGCAAAAGAGTTGTATAGCCGCTGCAGAAGCCAGTTTCTTAGGACCCTTGATCAGTAAAACAGGGATTAAGCCTCATCCTGATAAAATACAAAGCCATCAGAGACTTCCCAGCCTCTAAGTCAGTGAAACAGGTAAAGTCCTTCTTAGGACTATGTAATTTTTATAATAAATTTTACAGAAACTTTGCAGCAGATATGGAACCTTTATTACAGTTATTACGAAAAAATGTCCCATAGGAATGGACAGATAAACATAATGAAGTGTTCAAAGGCATCAAAGAGAAATTTTTGGGACAAGTCATGCTGATATACCCTGATTTTAAGAAAATCTTTATAGTATAAGTGGATAGCAGTGGATACGGACTAGGTATGGCTTTGATGCAGACGCAGGAAGATGGTAGTCAAGGAGTAATATACTTCATTAGTAGACCATTAAGGGGACTGGAAGTCAATTATTCCGTAACAGAAAAGGAAGCATTGGCTGTGGTATGGGCATTCCAGAGATTCCAACAATTTCTGATAGGGTCAGAGGTGATAGTCAGAACTGACCATAAGAGTCTGGAATTCATTAACCACAGTTATCTATCTAATAGTAGATTGATTCGTTGGAATCTGTTTCTCCAATAATTCAACTATTCTGTAGAAAATTGTAAAGGTTCGGAGAATGTAGTGGCAGATGCTTTGAGCCGAAACCCAGGTTTGGAGCCCACACGGCATTTGCAAATGGAAGATATGTCTGACGGCATTAAGAACAGCAGAGGTTAGATCCCAGATATCAGGTGATTATAGATAATTTAGAAAAAAATAAAGATGGGGAAAAGGTAAGGTGTTCTGAAAAATATGGAAGATATCGGTTGAGCAAGGGAGTATTATGGTATTTGGTAGATGTAAAGGAGGGAATGTGGAGAATGATAATGCCCACAATGCTCCAAGAGAGACTAACTATGTATACACACTGCCTATATGGCCTTTATGGAGTCCCCAAGACTGAGAGATTGTTGAAAACCGCACATGAGATACCAAATAACTAAAACATTGAAAGGGTGTGAATTGTGCCAGAGAACTAAACCAGTCAACAAATCATACACAGGAATGGTAAACCCGATAATAAAAAAAAAAGACCGAATGATCTGATAGCGATTGATTTTTACGGGCCACTACCTAGGTTCCGGAAGATGAGGTACATATTAGTGGTATATGATGTTTTTTTGAAATGGGTATGCACGTACCCTATGCCGCAGGCTAATACAAGAAACACCATACGCTTATTAAAAACACAACACTTTCCCAAAATGGGCAAACCAAAGACAATATTATCTGACCATGGAACTCCTTTCATGGCCAATGAATGGAAGGAGTGGACAGTGAAAATGAAAGTACGACACACATTGTCATCTATCAGTAACCCTCAGTTGAACCCTTGCGAAAGGGTGATGAGGGAATTGGGAAGACTTTTTAGAGTGTACACATCTTCAAATCATAAAGAGTGGTGAAACAGTTGCCTAGAGTAGTGAATTATATCAACTGGACTGAGAATGGTTCCACAAGGTTTGCGCCTATTCGTCTAGTTCCGTCAACCCCTACCGAGGCTATACAAGGCCAAGTTGCCAACCATTCCTGAACACATCGATGGAAAGATAGATCAGAGAAAGGCAGCATCCAACATTAGACATGCTGCAGTTGCAAGGGTAGACAGGAGGGGTATAAGACCCAAAGATTTCAAAAAAGGAGACAGGGTATGGGTCTGAACAAATCCCGTTAGCCAAACAGAGAAAAGTATATGATAAAAGTTTCAGGAATTATATGAAGGCCCGTATCAAATAGTTAGAGAGAATGGTCCAAATGCATTTACTCTCGCAAATGAAAAAGGAAAAAAGGGGACTTTCAATGCAAGAGCCTTAAGGCCATATAAACTGAATCCTGACAGATAGCATTAGGAGAAAACTGGATAGATTTAGACCCCCGAAGACCATGGATGTACCAAAATAAGGTTGGAGAATAAAAGAAGAGTGTAAACACCGTATTTTATTCTTGTCATTGACTGTGGAGGTATTGTACTGTATTTTATCCTAGTACAAATAGCATTGGCAATTTAAAAGTTGAATTGATAAATTCCTAACGAAAAATATATTTATATAACTATATTTGATCTATTCATTTATACAACGTGAGTGTATATGTTTTTTATGTGTGTTTAATGAAATTAAAAAGAGAGAATGAATGTGGAAAGTATAATAAAAATCAAAGAGAAACTTACTTTGTATTTGTTAAATTTAAAATAAACCATTATCGCAAGGCCATCAGCAGCATGGAAACAAAGTATTAACATTCTTTAGGTAATTAAAGATGGCGATCAAGAAAAGAAAAAGAAGACTTTGTGAGCTGAATTCTTTTAAATTTGGTACATATTGGCAGGTGTCAATAGGAGTTGTGCAGAAAGAAAAAAAATAAACAGGACAAAAGAAATAACAGTTGGTGCAGAGGGTTCTTCTTAGATTGTCCTTACTGCAGAGATCAGAAAAAATAAAAATAAACGTGAAGAAATTATGAAAGTGGGCCAAACTACTGTTACTAATAGACTGAAATATTAAGATGTGTGAGTAGTAGCAGTTCATTTGCTGGAGTTGCTTTGTACCTGTGTCGCAAACTACCTGAGTGAAAAAGCCATCTCCTACTAGATTTTAACCACAAAAACTTAAAGATCGACGAAATACTGGACCGCAGATCCATTCTAAAGAAATCCATGCATGGTCAACATTAGAAATCCTGCATGTTAACATTCAAACTTACCGGTAAGTAACTTTATTAAATCAAAAAAATTAGTGATCACTTTCTTGAACTCTTAAGTGTGATCGCCACGAGTCATATGAATAAAAGAAACAAATGTTAGCTATAGTTTTATATTTTGATTGTCTTTTTATATTTTATTCTCTCGATCATATTAATGTTTTGTTTCTTATTAATAAAGTAAAATATAACTTACATTGTTATTAATTCTTATAGTTCTAAATTCATTACAATTTAGACATTATTATAATTCAAATAAATTGCCAACGTTGTACTGAAATACAATCCTCTGGAGATTCCAAAATGTCGTCGTAGTTAAATAAATAAAAAAGAGATTTTTGTCAGTGGGTTCTGATATAAAACTCTGGTGCCTTTCAAATAAATTAAAAGCTGGCTTACTTGATCCCTTTATTTTAGTGGCTACATTAGTTAAAAGAGTGTTGTGTGACCAGGAAAGATAATTGCGTCCATTAAATCTTACTGAATTGTATGATGAAACAAATTTAATAGATAGGACGTAATTTGGTCACTGGGTACGAGTATTTAACTCATAATAAAAAACACTAATAAAGTAGTGGATGTTACAATATATATATATATTGTACCAATATTGTGTTGGCACATAATAATTTTATTTAAAAAAATTATTAACATAAAATCTTTCGTAAAAGAAACGTAAAATTAAAAGTTTAAGAGCTCTTGAAATAAAAGTTACAATTGATTAATTAAAAGAGGGGAGGGGGAGTTTTCTGTAGAAACAAACTAAAAGTTTCATAAAAGAAGTAAAGAGTTTTTTCTTATTATTATTAGTTAAAATATAACATAAAGTTTAAAAATATAAATCTCTTTTCATTCGAGTTAAAGAAAAAAAGTAATCTTAAAAACTAAATAATGAATTGATCTTAAATTATACATGTGCATAAATGTAAGCTTGTTAATAAAATATATGTGTGAGAGTAAACAAAGAAATGATAAATGCGTGTATATGTGCATGTTAAAATTATATTGAAAAATAAATGAAAGTTAAAAAATTAAAAAACACTCAGCAGTGGCTACTAATATAAATATAAAAACAACATGTTTGCATGGCTACTAATTAAATGATCTTCAAAAGCACGTAATTAAGAGATTATCAAAGGAATTTCGACAACAGATATTGCCGGATGATATCAAAAATGACAACATGTTGTATGTATAAATAGCCAATTTTTTATCAGACAGTTAGTCGAGTTTGAGTCATGTTAAAGTCAAGTTAGTACAATCTATCAGTGAGTTATATCAGAATGCAGTATTAAAATCTCGGAAAATGTACGACTTTCTCCAGCCTGAAGTCTGATGAAAACAGTCAACTACCAGATAAAAGTGATGCCTGTATAATAACCTGAAACTGCTCAATATCTAATTGTCTTAAAGAAAGTACCTCGGAATAATCAGCATCAAACCTCCACAAGGAAACTTCAAATCTAACCAGTTAGAAATACTTCATTAGAAGCAGCAAACAGAAAGATGTATCAATGTTCAAAATTCTAGGTAAAACATTTTCTTTTATTCATTTCTAAAGTAGCCATCACATTCGTAAAACCTTAAGAGTCAAGTTTAAGAACTCTATTGCATACATAGACGAACTATTAATATGTGTGTAAAATGTTGTGTGTATTCATGTGCTAGTATATTGATTTCATTGTATTTTAAGTTTCAAATATTATTTAATGCTTTCTCATAAGATATTATAGTGTGTGTATTATATATGTGTGAGTGTTATATTAGTAAATAAGATTTATAAAATATTTAAAATTAGTTTAATAAATGTTAATTAAAATAAATTGTCTTTATAAACTAAAACTTTATTTTGTTGGTCAATTCTTTTACCACTATTTAAGTGAAACAATATTCTGTTATTGAATTAAAATAATAGACTGAGCTACTTAAGGGATTTTTCGAGTGCTGGATTATGGGCCTACTGCCCGAACATGTTAGTCTTAGACTAGCTGGTGCCCAGGGTTTACTCCAAAACAAATAAAGTGTTTGAATAGTAGAGGTTCAAATCTAGCAGCCAAGGTGGGCCACAATCTGGAAATATGATTGTGTTATGCATTGCATAGCTCAATCTGATCGTGGGTATTGTTGACAGCTAAAGCTATCAATAACATTTTCCATTTTGCTTGAACATGCCAGTTCATTCAAATGCAAGTCAGAGGGCTTTCTGTCCCTCTCTCACTTGTGCCAATTCGTGGATCAGTTTGGCCAACTCTTTACATTCCTCAGCTCTCCTGCGAATTTGCTCTTCTTCCCATCATTTCGCTCTTTCTTCACTTTGCTCCCACATCTCTATAAGATTCCGGAATTGGATCTCATTAGTATCCGTATTTTCCATGACCTTGGATGTTACCATGATCGATGATGATTTTTTCCCTTTTATTTTATTGCTAACTATATTATCCTAAACACAAAATTTTTTTTACGTTTGATTTCAAATTTTATTAATGGCTAATAGGCTATCTCCCTCTCGGTTCTGTTGGCCTAATTACTGCTTTTATGTTTATCACTAAAACCCCAACTACTGCCCTTTTACTACTGCTAAAATTTCTTGTTTAAATTTGCTGCCAACATGTATATTTTACTGCCCATATATATATATATAGAATATTTCTTAAATTCTACCTGTCAAAATATTTCGCTAACATATATATATTTTTAAACTCGAGCAATTTTTTATTTATATATGTTAACATTCGCTAGATCCGGGTATACTTATTTTGTTCCTTCTTATTTAAGATTAGCATACATATATTTTTATTTACATAATTATTGATCCGATTCACGTCTCATTATTTGGTCTAAGAAAATTTACAAACGTTGAAAAAAAAACAAATTAAATATAAAAGAATTTAGCCTGGTGACAAAATTTATTTTAGAAGTAACTCCGTTTAATGAAATTACCCTTGGGTGCCATGTCACCAGTTAAAAGGATCCATAGACTGTTAGCTTCCCAAAATGAATTGTAATAACTATTCCATTTATCTACGGGCACTCGTTAAAACATTCATATTTTTTTATTGATTACAACATTTGATTTATGATTATTCCTGAATTCCATACGATAGCCTATTACATATCTAGGTCATTACCGTACAAAATTATTATGCTATCTTGCGCGTTGAGCCGATAAAACTTTATTTTGATAGAAAATACAATATTTGAAATATTCATAGATTGTCACAATATTCACTTGGGACAATATTTAAGTAATTCACGCCATGCATATATAGCGCGACTTAAGTGAAACAATAAATACAGATGGCTCGTATCGCACTATAGCAAGTTTGGACAAATTCTGATTATACAGTATAAGTAATTGAATGCCCGAGTCAAACAAAATATATGAAATATAAGCGCAAATAAACAATATAGATAATATAGAGTTTGAAAATATTATATACATCAAAAATATAAAGGATTTGAGTGATTAAATACGAATAAAATACTAAAATTAAGCTACAGGGATGTGGGTGTTTAAATAATTAAGATCTACAGGGATGTGGGTGTTTAAATTTTCGAGGCTCCACGTTTGGGCAAGCCACGGACCCGGAAAAAAAAAATTACTATGTAACAGTCAGAATCGTCTATCTCGCTAACACACTGCAGAATTCAAACCCCAGACACGAAACAGAACATTCTAGGAGGGGTTGCCTTCTAGATATACTAAGTTCGAATCTAAAGCCCAAATTTCACAGTGCCATCTATGTGACAATGCATCTGATGCCACTACTAGTATGACCTTTGACCGGTGCCTGGTGGTCAGGGAGAAACAAAAGACTCTATACTAAAAGAAGTTTGGGTGGCTAATTAACGTCTATGGATTTACAAAAGAAATGCAGAATATATATATATACCGAGACAGTGATAGGAATCAAATAAAATAAGAGATCAAATTTAGTTTTAAATAATTTCACAAAATTTATTCATAAAATCTATATATAACGCCACTGTCTGCTTATATGAGACAGGGACGCGTATTAAATAATTGTGGGCATTATATTTCAATAAATGACAAAAAGGTTTTAAAACAAAGTGATATATTCTATTCCTTGGGCTAATAGCATTATGATAATGTGCTTGACGAGATAGGAACATGTGCAAGGTGCTTTGAGCAATTATACAAGTTTAAGAAAATATTTGAAATTAAGTGTTATAAAATATTTATTGATTTTGAGAATAGCACGGACAAAAGCTTACTAAGCAACAAAGTGGGAATGTGATCAAAGCATTTATTTGAGAATAATAATAATAGAATTGCATTGGAAGGTCAGTATTGCTGATAATGAATTTATTAAAGTTGGAGGGTGTGACACGTTTAAGTCACGGATGCTTTGTAAAATAAATATAAAATAAAACAATATTGAAGATCCGGAATAATTACGGAGGGCATCTCGCCACTAACCCATAGGAAAGTATTTTATGAACAGCCAAAACTTAGCGACTGTGTGACGATTGCGTTTAATTCCCAGGTGGGTCATTTGGAACACACTCTGCCTGGAAACTTGCAATATACGAAAAGAATGGACTTTGCCATGTAAAGAATCCTTGGAAAAATAAAACAAAGCGGTCTCAACAACAAATTCATTTACCAGCAATACGAGACTAGTGTATATAAAAACATACTGAATGGGTTTTACTCGGATTAAGAGAAATGCCCAATCAAATTCCCCAAAAATTATTTAAAAGGGTCCGCACATTCTCGACGTCAATGATGAACTTTATAATTAAAGTAGAACATGGTAATTAAAATAGGAAAATGAATGCTTGCGGGTTTGAAAAGTAAGTATAGATTTATATATGCAATCATGCATTAGGGGACACATTTAATCATTGACCTCGCACATACTCTCATATTAAATTAAAATCAATAACATGTAGATTTTAAACTATGTGATTATATTATATATTAAAGAATAGAATCGCCCTCGAACGAGTGATTTGCAAGATAATAAAATTGGAAAATTATAAATTTAAAATATGCCTTAATAGCGGCGTCTTACTTTCAATAAAGGGAATAGTTCACTCAGTCAAAGATGATTCTGACACCTTATCATAATAAAATAAAAGAAAGCTTTATAAATAGAAAATATTAACCCAAGGATAGAGCAAAACTGTTGATTATATTATATTAACATAATGAAGTTATGTGAAATATAAGGAAAACAATTTTAAATAGCTATAGCATGTTAGTTATCACAAGAGCTCTTGGGTTAATTTAGGGTTACCTCTGGAGAAGCATTTAGGTAGATTGATGGTCGGCAGGTTTTTATATAATTTAACAGCAAAATCTGGAAATGTTCATATTTTTGGCAGCAGCAGCAGCAGTTCCGGGGTTTGTGTGATAACTTCCGATGGTCTACGGCAGCAGATGACCATTCCGGATAGAAATAGCCTTCTCGCGCTCTACTCTGTCATGTCAAGATTTACAAATTACTAGAATAGAACTCAGAATGATTTCTCTTAGAAACATTAGAAGAAAAACGGGAGAACAAAAGAAAACCCTTCTTTTTATAGTAGACGTTAACAATAGAACTGCCCTGGAGCATTACAAAAATATATCAGACTTATCAGCTGTAATTAAATCTATCCCAATGTCTAAAGGAATTCAACATTAATTAATTTCTTTTGTTACTTTCCCTGTCGACATTCGGATTACAAACTAGATTTAATTAAAACTTACTTTTATTAATTAAAGAAAACCTTAAGTGGACATCTGCTGTTTTTAGATAAACTTATATAACATTAACTAATTACAACATGAAATAATTAAACTATTGTCCCTCATTTATTTTAACAGAAATATTTGGAATAACTTTTATTAAATTAAAGAAAATGATTTTACTTTTTAAATTGCAATATTTGAATCTATTTACTAAACGAATATTTACTAAATAAATTTTATTTTAAATCAAAATATATTACGACGGTAATATATTTGTAAATAGATTCGAACAAAATAACTTTAACAATTTATAATTTTGATATGTCTTAAAATGCATATCATAGTGTGTGCACAATTACGACTTATATAACCTACTTTTTAATAAATCAAAATTATGTGAACATATACATAATCTACAATCTTTTATTTATTTGGGAATGACTTATATATATAATACAAGCATTGTACTCGTGGTTTAAAATTAGGCAGGATTTTCGGTATATAAGCGTATTGCAGACACACTACTATAGATTGGGGTTCAAACTAAGATATGAGGGTAGGAAATAGGTAAGAAAAGGTGAAACGAAGATCTGCAAAGCAGACCTTACTGTTTCAATATATATATATATGATTCTTAACAAGTCTTTATTGGATTAAAATTTTTTATATGTCATTTAACCTTATATAATGTGCTCTAAGCTTCATAAGGTTCAAATACTCTCTAATTCTCTTTGTATGGGTACATGATGGTATTAATCTTTTAACCAAAAGAGAAAGCAACATATGTAGAAAGCAGAATTCAATTTTCCCAAAGATGAAAAAAATCTCTTTTTTTTTTTTTACATCCACTCTAAAAATAAAGTTCATTATAATGGAATACTGATAATAAATGTTTTTTTAAACCTTAAAATATTATCAATTATTTATTATTCAGTGCCATCAAAGCAATATTATCATCAGAATGATGTCACAAAGTCCATCTATCACTTTGCTAAAATTATTGTATTTTCAAAGTGGTAAGGAAAATGGTTTGTTAGAATTTATAACACTAACATGTTAGTATTTTTAATAAATGTTTTTGTTGATATTTAACACAGTATTCAGTGAAATTATTAAGCAATTTTAAATCAAAAATTCTAGAATAAATTTTACTAAAAGAATAATAAGTAATATAAATGACAATAATAATAGTTATCAACTGGTTTATTGTTTGGGAGTTCATAAGAAATTTGAGCACCAGATGTATTAGAACTGGGCTGCAATATATAACCTTTGATTCCAATAACCACGACAATCGAAGGTTAATATTTGATCTTAATACACGATTGTCTTCTTACTGTACCAGCCTTCAGTAAAAGAAAGTAACATACATGCAATTTTTGAAATATATATTTAATGGAGTTACAGTAAAAATACTTTTACAGTTACAGTTACTAACATACCTTTGCAGTACATTCAAAATTCATTACAGTAAGGTTCAGTTTACCAGGATTTTAATAAACATATAAATGTTCATTTTAATTAATTCGGTGATTGCTGGACAACTTTTTTTTTTTTAATATATTAAACATTTAAAAAAAAATAAATATCTGCACATTATTTAAATAGTAATAAAAAAAATAATAAACTAGCAGGAAATAGTAAAATGATTTTTTTATTTTATTATTGCATGATTCTTTTTAATAAATTCACATTATAATAACCACACATTAATTAACACTATTTTATGTATAGTATACGCACGAATGTATATATATCCGCTGCATAAAAAAAAAAAAGGAAATCTATTTGTCTGTATTCCACCTTCAGCATTTTCTTATCACTATTTTATCAGTTTTTTAAAAAGTAAATTTTCGTTAATTTTGTGCCTACATATTCAACCACATAAATATTGCAACAAGAAAATTCATATAAAGTTGTGAAATCAATCACTCACTCTAATATGTACATTATGGATATATATGTGAGTTTCTAAACTCAGAAAAACGCCATATTTCTCACAAATGTATATATAAAATGACACCAAAGACGAATTACATCAAATATATACTTAAATAATGATAGTGAGTGGATAAATAACATGTTCTGCATTTATGCTAGAGAAATTTTGTAAATGATGAATCAGATCTCCTCAATATATTGGTAAAACTATTATGTATTGGAAGAAAAATGATGGGAAAGTATGTTGATACCTTTTTAATTAAGCATAATAAAAAATTTGATTCATCCAGTACAATATTAATCAAAACTGGTTCGCTGATAAACTATTGATCATATTGATTTATGTAGCGTGATTACCCAAAATATGATATCCCTGAAGTAGTAGCTATCTAGCAATAGTTGCTTTTACTTAGATTTCTGGGATGATCATAAATGAGAATAAGAATATTTCTGCATTTTCTAGCACCATCTATCCAAAAACTGATTTGCAAACCTTATTATTCCTTAAACACTTATTATTTCCTAAAATATTATCCACAATCTAGCACAATTTGGAAGCACTTTAAACTCTTTTTTATGCATCAAACAATCCACAGTAATGTGAAAAAGTAAAATATACATTATACAACCAGATTGAGAATTAAATGAACAATTGATTGCTCATAAATTTTAATATAACATTTCAATCAATTTAAAATATAAAACCTAAATTATAACAGAAATATTTAAATCACTGTTATATAATAGATTATAACTAGCCTCAAAACAGTGGCAAAGTTAATCTCGTACTCATATGTTTGCATTAGTTGTCCTGAAACTTCTATTTGGCTTATTCATTAAATGATTTGAAATATCTCTGCCATTGCTGACATGGAAATTGTTCTTGATAATGCTGGCATATGTTTTTTCATGATTTAAAGCTGGAAATATGGAAGAATAGGTTTTGGCACCAACCACTTGTTCATGTGGGTATATGGCAGCCATTTTGATTGATTTTAATGACTTAAAAATGTCATTTTTTTAAAAAAGAAAAGGCTTTTGTAACTTCAAAATTATCTTAGAAAAAATGTGTGTGTTGTAGATAATTGTTAATAATTAGTTCAATATATGTTAAATTTACATGAAATATTGCAGATTTTGAATGTTTTTTTGGATGATTATTTATTGATTTTTAATAAAAGTCAGAGGCAAATAGATTTTTTCCTTGAAGAAGTTAATAGATTAGATGCAAACATAAAATTTACAATAGAAATGGTAGGTGTAAAATAGAGACATCAATATATAAAAAGATGAATATAGATAATAACATAGCTAACTGGAATTCAAATATAGATAAAAAATATAAAATAAATAGTATTACATCAAGAATGTATAGAGCTATAAATTATTGCTCAAATAAAGAGGATTATAATAAGCAAATAGAGTTGATAGTTAAGGAATTTAAAAATAATGATTACCCAGTAGAGATTATAGAGGATACTATAAGAATGTCAGAAGAGAGATTTGTTGTTGATAATAATGAGAATAATAGAAAAAAGAATAAAAATAATAAAGATAAATATATAAGTATAAAAACATATAATAATAACATTGTGAAGAGTATAAATAAAATAATAGAAATTTTAATAATGTAATAAAATTTAAAGTAGTAAATAAAAGAAGGAAAAGTATGCTTAATATTTTGGATAATAAATATATAGGAAATATAGAAAATTGTATAAACAGAGTGTATAGAATAGAGTGTAAATCTGGTAGGGAAGAAATGTTAAGAACAGTTATATGGGTGAAACAAAGAATTCCATTTATACAAGGTTGACTCAGCATATATATAAGAGGTCACTTGTTTATTTACATTCATTGGAGACAGGGCATAAGTTTGGGAAAAAAAGTATTAGAATGATAAATCATACTAAAGAGAGGAGGGATAGAAAAATAAAGGAAGCTATATTAATTAGAAGCATTAGGCCATCTCTTAATAAAGATCATGGTTTGAAAATGTTGATTTTGTAGGGATTTCTTATTAATGAATAGGTATGTGTAGATTTTAAGAAATGAAATAAGATATAGTTTCAGAATGAGTTCATAGAGGGCATAGGGGTGAAGAGATTAAGGAAGTAGGGAAATTTTTAAATTTTTTGAAATTGTTTCAGTTATAAAAAAAAAGGGTACTGAGATAAAAGGTAAGATTGGTTAAAAGTAAAAATTAAAAGGAAGTAAAATTATAAAGATATTATGTTAATATTATTTGTTATAAATTAATGTGTAATATATAAATAATTAAAATAGAAGAAATAAATTAAATTAAAAAGTAGATTTAAATGATAAGAATAAGGAAAAGTAAACGTTAAAAATAAATAGAAATTTTTTAAAAAATTTTTAAATAAAAGAAATTAATTGAGTATAAGGGTGGGTAAAGAAGTTTTTACATTATAGAGATATTAATGGTCCATATTTAAGACAATAGTTGGAGTATTTGGAATGTTGTTTTTATATTTATATGTATATATATATATGTATGAATAGATATTAATTTTATATTAATTGTATATGTTTAAATGTTGTAGCTCTAATGATGACTGCTGGGCAGTTGAAACTGTAAGAAGGAAATAAAATAAATCATATGTTAACTGCATTGTAGAGTGTAATTTAAGGAGTATATGGTGTATTATAATATTAAATATAAGTATTTTTCAATCACCCATTCAATTTATTTACTGAAGTTAATTGGATTTAAATCTTTCAATTTTTCCAAATAGTTAAGAACTTCTGAATTATCAAGATTAAAAATATATAAATAATGTACCATATACACATATACATGTTTAATAACCATATTTCTATTAATACACTCATTTTACAATATCACATTTCATAACTTTAACTATTATACAAAGTTAGCAACAATATTTTCTCCCTGTTTAATAAATATTATTTATTAATTTATATTTCATTTTCCAAGTATTAGATGGAGTCTGTACAGTATTATTACCATTTCAATAATGTATCAAAATCTTTATTGTGCAAGCATATTTAAGCTCTTATTTTGTTTTATTATTTATCACATGATTTTGTTTCCTCAATTTGCATATTACATTTTCTCTATTACTTCATATAATACTATTTTTATAATTTAATTTATTTTCAGGTGTAGTTTATTAAAAATGATGTTAGAATAAATTATTTAAAAAAGAAGCAGACAACAAAACATTAAATATTTGTTATTCCAATGATTCAAAAATATACACAGCAAGTATTATGAGCTCTTTACAATAATCAGCTCTCTAAACTAACTTATAAAAATGGGAATGCATGTTTGTTAACCATATTTCGAATCTATTATTTTCTGCAGTCATTACAAATTTTTTAAACTTTTTATTTTGTACCTTTCTCTTTTTTTTCTTCTGAAGTTAGGATAGTAATATTCATTTGTGATTGGTGACTAATGACGGTGATATTTCAGCTGTATATTTCAATAATATTTAATAAAGATGTTTTATGACTTGACTAAAAACTTAGAGAATCCAACCTGCTTCCAGATAAAAAAAATTTAAATCAGCATCTTTGTGATAATCACAGCTCTCACATTGTAACTTTCTTCAAGCCACAGAATCAAGTTACTTAATGTAAATTAAGTAATTTTTTGGATTTAAGCTACAATTTCTATAATAATTCTACTATTTAAGAACTGTAGGCATTAAATATAAAGAATAATAATTAGAATTCAAAAAAATATTATTGCTTTAAATATTTGAATTTCAAAATACACATTCTATATGATATCATATTTAATGATTGCCTTAATTGAACTATAAGTGAATTATATCAGTAAACAAAAATAACCGTAATCAATAATAATACTTGATTAACATCACTAATAATTTCCCATAACTTGAAAAAACTTTTAATACAATTTATCTTAAGATCTCAATTTTTAATTTACATTATTAGGATGCATGAAATTTAAATCTTTTTGATATTGGTCATTTACCAATAAGCAATATATACTGCATATTGATGGTTGTTTTACTGTAAAGGGGTACTTATCAATCGACTATCAAACAGGTTTCTAATGACATAAACCACAGTTATATTTTCTGAATATCTCTACCCTCCAGGTTGGAATTAGTCAAGGTAACATTTGAAAGAGATCATCCATATTTAAAAACAGCTTATATTTGGATGCCAGTGTTAAAAGTAAATCAATGCACTATTTTAATGATGAGATGAATGTGACCCAATACTAAATCTCCAGCCAGTTATAAATATAATTTTCTTTTATAGCAAACGGTGAGTTTCTTATTTCTAGACAGCTTAAATTATTATATAGGAATAATGAGGTTTAAAAAATATATTTAATAACAAAAAAAAAAACTGATAAGATTTGACATTTGTCTGCCACATAATATAATTATTCTAATAAATGTATAATGAAATAAAAAAAATATTACATAACCAATATTAAAAAGAAGAGAAAAAAAATCACAATTAATTAATGTCTAAAGTTAAATATTCCACATAATAAAATATTTATAGTTTGTTTTACATATTTTTATAAACAACCATCATTAATTAATTAAATAAAATTCTTACTGGTATTGATCACATTCAGTTCAATTATGAGTACCCTTTTACTTATTTTTACTTTTCTATATCTTGACTTTTATGATGTTTTCTACATTCCTGCTTGATCTTCTTTTGAATTGTGATTTTTCTTTTTTTCTTGGGAATTAAGTTACTTATGAATCATCTAGTGATAATTTTGCAGATGAGCATAATTTCTATTCAATTCATAGGTGACTTCTGGCAAATGACTAGAGATAGACATATTTATCTGGTTAGAGCAACATCTTCAACCACTTCACACATAAAACACCCAACACCAAACAGACATACCAAGGGGCTTTTAGCTTACCATGGAGAGTATCTAAAATCTGTATTTCAATGCTTTCAGATTTTAGGTAAATTTATATTTGGCTTCTTAAGATTCAGTATCAGTTGCTTTGCAAGTTATTGGTTATTGTGCCTTTACACTTACAATTATTTCCAGTTGTTTACTTATCCTGCTATCAAACAGCTTATTCACAGCAGAGAAAATGAAAGAGAAAGAAAATCTGTTCTACCTAGTTTTATATACACTATTGAATTTCGCATCATTGTTTTTCAATAAACAGGACTTCTCTTCTTTTAAATTTTAACTTATACTCTATAAATTAAATTTAGATTTTAATATTCAATTGAAATTATTTCCAGCTCTCTACCTACTACCTTTTATTTTTGTTTTCAAATTTACTAGTGTTACATAGCAACACTTTTCCTCTTAAATTTCTATTACAAAAAAAAATAATTTTAAAATTAAATGGTACATGTTTTAGGTTTTAAGATTTTCTTAATGTATTAGAAATACAGAGAATATAAAGCATCACACTTAGAATCTTTTTTTTTTATTTATTTATTACACTTTTATTCCTTTGTCACTATTACTAACTAACAAAAAAATATTATTTTACCTTTTGTAATGACAAAATATTGAATATTAACACAAATAATTAAAACTATTTTCATGTTGATCAATAAAGATTCAATCCAACATAATATATGTGTTCTATGGGACATACCTCCCCTCTGTTAGAACAATATGCACAGAAAAGTATGATAGGAAAAGAAAATACAAAGAATATCCTCATTCATTAATAGGAAAGATTCCTGCATACCATTTCCAAAAAAATGGACCATATGATTCACATACTGCACTTTATTTGCATATTGATCTTTGTCACAATATATACATATTTTTAACAATGCAGATAGTTTTAGCACTATGATACTGGCAGCAATTTGACAAAAGCTAGTTCAATGTTCTTGAGTCTTATTGTATTACATTTATTTTTTTATACTAACTTGAACAGTACAAGTTTTGTATGATTACATATTTTGTGAAAAGTGTATAATTTTTTAGATTTTAAAAAATGTATATTGTAACAAAAAAATTTGATTACAACTCATATTAGTTGTATTACAAAGCTACATGTTCAAAAAGTTTAATTAAAATAAACCTGATAACTTGTTATAAATTTTACAGATTATCATGAGTGTATGTAGCACATATCAACAGATAAACGTGTGGCTTATTAGACATTTAAAAAATTAAAAGAAAAAGTTGTCTATAGATTTTTAAAATACTGTTAAATATTTTGTAAAAGAAACATACTCTGTAAAATTAAAAATAATTCAAATTATGTGAGGGAGAGAAAAAAATTAGTTTTAGCTCATGCAAATGAATATCATTAATTTAAAAAAATGTGTAATATTTTATAACTCTTAGATTTGCCTGCTGATTCAGGTTTTAAAGAAATAAGTTGTCTTTTCTTATAGTAAATTAAATGGCAAATCTAAATATATTATTAAAAATTATAAGCACTAAAATTAAAAAGTTTACAGAACAGATTTTAAAGTTTGGTCATGTTTTTTTTCTTCCTGTCATTTACAGTGAATAAAGAAAAAAATATTTTTTATGCATCATTTATATAATAATTTAACAAATAAAAAAATATTTATCAAAAAACATGTTGTGATAAAAATATATCTTAAATCAAGTCATTAAATCTGGAGGATGTTTTTTGATATACATCCTGGTATAAGTACATACAAACTTGATTACATGCTAGGTGCTGTAAAAAACATGTTGTGAGCTATAAATATGTCTGACAATAAAAATGGCAAGATTCTAGTCTTAGCTGTGGCTCAAGAAAAAAGCTGTGCAGATAGAAAAAGTCAAATGGCTCTCTCAGAATAGTTTAAGATAGCTGTGATTTGCTGACTGTTTTAAAATATTTTTCAATATTTTATTCAACTCATCAATTATGATGACAGTAAATAGCTAAATGATGATTTACCATGAGTGGCTAAAAACTTTAACTGTGCCAGTCAAAAGATTTAGAACTATGCAATCCAATTGAGACAAATACTGAAGTTTGTTAAAATGTGACAGTACCTGCTTTAAAGAAGCAAACCATACCATGAAGAAAGAATTCAATTACAAGATCTACAATATATATCTAGTGAACTCATCTACAGTGTTTTCCATCACTAATGCTTGAAGAGGATAATCACTATCAGGACAGGACTGATAGAAACTATTGATAAAGATGTGCACATATATGGTAAACCTATATCTGCAGAAACCATGACTTGAAACTTTAAACAAATTAAGACATTTGATAAGATTTTACCTTTATATTTATCTCTAAGGCCTTATTTTTTAAACCTTATTTTCAATATTTTGTACTGTATTTACTTGATAGCAGTTGCAAAAGTACCAATAACAATTTCATTTTTTTTATTTATTATAAATTACTAACTTATTTTTTAATTAACTAATTTAATTTGTGTTTCTATTTGAATTCATACCAAAAATACTCCATGAATATTCATTATTCATGGGAAGCAATGCAATCTATTGAAAGGATGCATGGATTTCAGTAGTAGTTTAAAATGATGATGATCAGCAGTATTACGATTTGCAGAAGTAGGATTTCTATTTAGAAAAGATAGCACCTGAAGATCAATATTGAATGCTTTTGGAATAATTACATTTAAATTAACCATTTGGGCTAAATTATTTGATAAGCATCATTCCGAATGGTAAAGGTTACATTAAATGTATAAATATTAAATTATGTTAAAACATTTTTAATTATTCATATTTCCATCTTAAAATATATTTATCACATATTACTATCCATTTTAAAATTGTAATGGGAGACTTTAATGCTAGAATTGGTAAACAAATGAAGGATGAAAATGCTGTAGGTAATTTTGGTTATGGTAATAGAAATGAGAGAGGACATAGACTTGTGGAGTTTGCAGAAACAGAAAAACTTTATATTATGAATTCCTTTTTTGAGAAAAATGTTAAAAGGAAATGGACATGGAAACATTCATATGAAGGTACAGCAGAATTGGATTATATTTTGACTAACAGAAAATACATATTTCAAGATTGTAATGTTCTTAATAAATTTAACACAGGAAGTGATCATTGATTAGTAAGATGTAAGATATATGTTAATGCAAAACTAGAGAGACAAAAATTATTAAGAGAAACAATATTTATAGTTGATATTCCTAATCTTCAGAAACATTTTAATGAATTTAAATTTGAACTTACAAATCGGTTTCAAGTATTAGTAGATTTTGAACATGATTCAGATTTGATTGACATTAATAGGAAAATAACCGATATACTTTTAAAAACTGCAACAAAGATAGCTGGGAGAAAAAAAGCAGTGATTGATCAATAAAATTTCTACTGAGACTAGAGAATTTATGAAGAAAAGAAGGAATATGTGGATATACAACAATGATGCATTAAAAAAGATTGAATATCTCAAATTTTGTAAAATGGTGCAGAAAAAAGTTGAAAATGATATAAGAAAGTATAATTATGAATTAGCAAGGAAAGCTGTAGAAGAGAATAAAAGTCTAAAAAATGTAAAACAACATTTTGGTATTGGTAGGAAATTTATATCTGCAATAAGAAAAAAAATGGCATTATTACTAAAAAGAGAGATGGCATCATGAAATGTGTAGAAGACTTTTATCAAAAATTATATAGTAATAAAGAACAAGTGCCTCCTATACCTATTATATCTTCCGAATTGCACAGAATTTGGAATGAGAAGGTGAGACATGTAATTAAATTTATAAAGAAAGGGAAGGCTCCAGGTAATGATGGAATTATAATTGATATATTAAAAAAAGCAGTGAAGAAATAGAATTTTTTTAGCAAAGTTATATACCAAATGTCTGAATGATAAAGATGTACCAGATGATTGGAAGAATGCAGTATTAATATTAATATTTAAAAAATATGATAAAGAAGATATTAGAAATTACAGACCTATCAGTCTTTTATCAGTTTTATATAAAATTTTTACTAAGATAATTACAACTCGTCTACAGAAAACACTGGATTTCCACCAACCAAGAGAACAAGCTGGATTTAAAAGTGGTTTTAGTACAGTAGATCATATCCAGGTATTGAGAGATGTTATAGAAAGGACAAATGAATATGAGTTGCCATTATGCTTAGGATTTGTAGATTATGAAAAGGTATTTGATTCTATAAACATTTCTTCAGTGATTAAAGCATTGGATCATCAAGGTGTAGATCCAGGATATTGTCATATTTTAAAGAATATTTATAAAAATGCAACAGCAACAATTAGATTACATAATGACAATAAGAAAATCAACATTGAAAAGGATGTAAGACAGAGTGACTCCATATTTCCAAAACGTTTCACAGCAGTGCTACAAGAAATATTTTGTGGATTAAAATGAGAAGCTAAAGAAGTGAAAGTAAATGGAGATTATTTAAGTCATTTAGATTTTGCAGATGATGTAGTTGTTTTTGCAAATAATGCTTCAGAGCTGCAAGAAATGTTGCAGGAGTTATCAGATGAAAGTAGGAAAGTAGGACTAAAGATAAATGTTAAAAAGACTAAAGTAATGTTTAATCGATTTGCTCAAAATATGAAAATAAAGATTGATTATGATGAATTAGAAGAAGTTAACAGTTACAAATACCTTGGTCAGATTATTAATACAGATGGAAACATAATGGATGAAATTAATCATAGAATTAAACTTGATTGGAGTGCTTTTGGTAGAAATAACTTGATACTAAAAGGAAATATGCCTATGTGTTTGAAAAGGAAGGTTTTTAATAAATATGTTTTGCCAGTTCTTACTTATGGATCTGAGACTTGGACACTTAATAGAAGAGCAATACAGAAACTTCAGACCACTCAAAGAAGTATGGAAAGATGCATGTTGGGAGTAACAAGAAGAGATCAAAAATGCAATGTATGGGTAAGAGAAACTGGTGTTACTGACCTCAGTGAAAATATTAAAAAACTGAAGTGGAGTTGAGCTAGATATATTGCTAAAAGAGATGATAATAGACGGACAATTGAAATTTTAAACTGGATTCCAAGATATTGTAAAAGACCCAGAAAGAGACCACATGTGAGATGGATGGAATGGATGAAATATGAAAGTGTGCAGGCTGATGTGGAGAAGAGAAGCTAAAGATAGGAAAAGATGGATTGAACTTGGAGAGACCTTCATCCTGCAGTGGATTAATAATGGTTGATGATGATGATGACGACTATCCATTACAATATATATATGGGCAAACATTTATAAAATGAATCACAGTGAATTAGGCAGTTGAAGAGGGTTATTAAAAAAATGAAATTTAGCTACAGAATTGACAAAGAAAAATAATATATATATATATGCCAAAGTATAATTTCTATCAATTGCCTTGATTGTTATTTTGTGTTATATATATTAAGACAATAATGTCCCATAGACTAATAAAGATATAGCATAAAATAACTTTAAAAAATGACTGATAAAATAAAACATGACAATTAATAATATACCTAGAATAAAAAGGATTTTTTTTAAAAAATAGCATGTCTAAACAATATATATAACAATAAAAATAATAAATATAATGGTACTTAAGGTCAGCACGACTGCCTTGCACTTTCAGGCAGTTGCCCGGGTTGTGGGTTCGCTTCCCGGCCAATGCTATGACACTTAAAAAAAAAAACTATTATATACAGTCTTTCAATCCATAGAAGTACTTTCAGTTCCACTCCTTAACCTGTCTCAACTATTGTTAAATTCAAAAAACAAAACAGAAGCAAACATCCTCAACTCAAATCCCATGAATCCTAAATTTTTCATGAGATTTGAGTTGAGGACATTTGATGGCAGTTGAGGTATGTTAAGAAATTAACCAAAAGTACTCCTGCAAACAGAAAGATTATATAATGGTTAATTATCATTATATTTATTATTTTTATTGTTATTACAATAGTTTTTTAATGAACAGACATTTTATACTATATTATATATATATATATATATATATATATATATATAATATATATACATATGTATTGATGTAACGCTGTCTCGTTACAATATATATATATATATATATAAGTGCTAGATACTATTTAAGAATAGTTATTGCATTTCAAACACCTAAAATGATATATTAATTAAAGAGAATTTATAAAAAATAATTAATAGAAAATAGAACTAATAATGGTATAGCCAAAGAGAAAAGAAGACTATTGTGGATATTGCTGTATTAAAATTAATAAATATAAATTAACTAAAATTTTGTAACTATAACTAATGTATAAAATAGGCAATATATTCCTTATAAATATGTTTTAAAGATAGATGTCTAGTGTGAATAGTTTTCTGACTCATGTACTTTACTTATATTAGCATATGTGATTCTGAGTAATTTGATGCCTTAAATTAAATCAAAGGAGGGAAAAGAATTAATTATTCATGTCCAGATATAGTATTTTAAAATAAAAAATGATTAAAAATTAATTATTGCATGATTTTATTTAGCATGTTCACAAAGAGTGCTGAATCAGTTACTTTTTCAAGCTAAATCTGGAAAGACGACAACCACTCCTTACATTATGTAAACATAATTTTGGTAAGTATTCATATAATTTGATTCATTGATGGTGTAATTACCAAAAATAAAAAATGTATATATATATATGAAATAATAAATTACAACTGGAATTAACCTGTTAAAACCTTAATGCTCAATTTATTACTTAAATTTTGTATGATGTTATATTGTAAGATTGTACAAACTACACAATTATAAAAGAAGAAATTAAATAATTTGTTATAACATCAATTTTAATGAATTCTACAAAATTTTAATTAAAGAAGTTTGGCAATAAACAACTTGATTAGATATTAAGCTAGGAATCAAAAATACTTGTGCTATTTGGTCATTAAAAAGACAAAAACTCTTAGCAATGTTGTGTAAAACAAACTATTGATTTAAGGGTATACATGCTCAGGTTGTGATGGTAAGTAGAAAGGCAAGATATAAAAAGATTGAGAAATCAGATTAGTAAACAAGAATTTCATCAATCTTCATCAATTGTTGCTTATAGAAAATATTTACTATTAGCGAAGCAAAAAAGCTATATATCAGGAGAGAAATATTTATCAATATATTTTCTTAGAAGCAATAAGAAGCCAAATGACTAAGAATTATAAAAATATGTATAAACTCAATATGTTCTACTATATATTGTCTAGAAGAGAAAGATGACTCACCTACATTTAGTATAAAATTCGAAATATATCTTAATAATATCAAGACAGAAATATGTGACCCAGAGATAATTTCTCTTACTATCTAAGTTATGTGTCTGTGATAATTAAGACACAAGAACACCTTAAAAGCAATCTGCAAATTAATGTTTAAATCAACCACAGAATTAAAGATGACTATGTTTTAAAACCAGATAATGAGAAATCTGCAGTAGACCTTCAAAGTCAAAAAAATATCCCTGACTAAATAAACAGGTGAGAAACAATTTCAAATTTAACTTTTATACATAAAGAATTTGAAAAAATGTATGCACACTTGTGTAGTATGGAGGTTTATTTATTTATTATTCTCTAAACTCTCTCTCTCTCTGTGTGTGTGTGTGCGTGTTTGTATTTAAATTTTAACAAGAGGCTATTCTTAATTTAAAAAAATAAACAAGAGGAGTACATATATTTTTTATATATGTATTATAGTTTAAGTTGTGCTAGAAATGAATTTGATTCATTTGTCAGTTATTTCTAGGACTATAATAATTCCATATATATTATAAAATAATAAAAAAATAATTTATATTAAATTAATGTTTAATAATATGTCAAAAATATATCTTACACATGTGCCAATATTCTTTGTTATTTATATTACTTATTTTAATATATATTAAGGCTATGCACTTAGATATGACAGTAGGGACCTCTACAAATCTTAACACAAGATTAACAACTTTAAAAAACAAGAGCAGCCACTCTTATCTTTGACCTATTTTCTAATTATATATGTGAATCTAAAGCATTTTGATTTGAGAGCATGAAGCTATTAACTACTTCATTCATTAAATCCACAATTTCTATACAAACTAACATATGAAAAATCTTTCAATTTACAGTGAGTCAGTGTGAAGCTCTTATAATTAGAAATCTTTTAAAACAATTTAAAGTTGTAATTAGTAATTTATAAACCACATACTCATTATGTAAGTAATATATATTAAAGCTATAACCTTAAGACTATGTGCCTAGATGTAACAGTAGGGACCTCTACAAATCTTAACACAAGATTAATGACTTTAAAAGACAAGAGCAGCCACTCTTATTTTCGACCTATTTTCTAATTATATATGTGAATCTAAAGCATTTTGATTTGAGAATGTGAAGCTAATAGCATGCTCTCAAATCAAATTAGTTTCATGCTCTCAAATCAAAATGCTTTAGATTCACCTATATAATTAGAAAATAGGTTGAAGATAAGAGTGGCTGCTCTTGTCTTTTAAAGTCATTAACCTTTTTATCATACAAAAATTTGCTTGGTTGAGTGAGTTAAAACTCTAAATTTTTGATTGGTCAATTACAGAATCAGTAGTAAAAATATATTCATCTTTTAATATTATATTCATTTTAATTTCATTTATATAAAGCAAATTAATAATTTGTCAGAATATGAAAGTGAACGAAAGTTTTTTCAAAAATAAATTTCTAATTATAATTATAAAAATATTTTATAGCAGATAACCTAAAAAAATGTTTGTAACCTATTAGAAAATGTTGTGTACATCATTGATTTTCTTTCTCAATTTACATTCCTGTAAAAGTAAATAATTTTTACTAAAATCTTAACTATTTTTCTAAAATAGTTTTATTTTCAGCATATTTTATCAAAATAATTTATAATATGTAAAAAAAAAATATTAAAAAAACACTCTAAAATATTCATTTTCATTTGCAAAATCAAAACAAAGAAGTTGGAGTGGTGAAAATAATTGACAGGTGCTCTCTTTTGCTCAAAATGAGAACCACCCAATCAGTATCTAGGAAAGTCTGCCTTCTCCCATTGTTGTAGCTTCAAATTTAAATATTACTGATTTTTTATTTGTAAAATAATTCTAGAGAGGGTAGCATCTTACAGTACTTTTTAAGCTTTAAAATAAGCATAAATTCACTACAATAATGTAAAAATTGCCAGTTTTAGAGCAAGTTAAATCCATGTTCCAGTTTACTTGAACCTAACAGTAAAAGAATTAATCTTGTATTAAGATTTTTAGAGGTCCCTACTGTCATATCTAGGCATATAGTCTTAAGGTTATAGCCTAAATACATATTACTTATGTAATGAGTATGTGCTTTATAAATTATTAATTATTATTTATTTTAATACATGTAGTTGATTACTTATCCAAATCTATTCTCATTTTTAGTTTCATTTTCATATATAAAAACAACTTTTTCACATGTTTTAGTTAAATAAGAATAGTTAGTATGCAAAACATTGTTTTCAATGTCTATTCTGTCTGCAAGATAGAATCAAAAGCTATAATAAAGAGAATTACTAAAAATATCAAAGAGTTTGAATTAAGATCTGAAAGACAGCCTTTCAAATCTAAAGGTGGCACTCATTATCATAGCTTGTATTAGTAAATGTATCCAGTACACTCAAAAAAACTTTTTGATGAAAATTTTTTTATATAGTGTAGAGGTGTAGAGTTCTTGCTTTGACCATCATTAATAATTTATTAAATTGGTATCTGGTATAACATCTTTGGTTTATCAGTGACTATATAAATTACCCAAGTCCCATCCTTTTACATTTAGCAAATCAACAAAGTGATTTGATGTTACATTTGTATTATTCTTCATTCTTTCTACCTTAAATTATATATTCAAGGGTGTTTTTTATCAATGTATCCCTTATCTCAACTTCATCATAGCCAAACATCTATTACTACAGAAAATCAGACCATCCTT
Source organism: Epiperipatus broadwayi (assembly GCA_028023455.1). Lineage (NCBI taxonomy): Eukaryota > Metazoa > Onychophora > Udeonychophora > Euonychophora > Peripatidae > Epiperipatus > Epiperipatus broadwayi. Next base: position 10,679,908 of record JAQFVV010000003.1, read on the forward strand.
TTTATGCTGCAATTCCAAATAACATTCACTCTTTAGATGAGATTAATAAACATAAAGTCTTGGAATAACTATTTCATCTCTCTTTTTCAATATGTAATATCTTTTTTTAGACATACTTAAAAAATACTTCACCACGTAAACCTAAAACATATGAATAAAGATATTTGAAAAAAATAAATGAACTACTACTTATCAGTTAACCCCTTTTACATATATTTTCATCAATTGTATAATATTTATAAATACAAAATTGTTAAAATTTAATTTACAAATATCAAACTTACTGCATTCACAACTTTGTCACTAACTATCTCAGACAAATATATCAATCATATATTAAATTGGAGATTATTTTTAGCCTTGATATAAGCTTCCAACTTGAGTTAAAAATAACATATCATTTATCTCTATACTCATGCTAATAACTGATAGTTTAATTAGATTCTCTATAATATTCTCATATTTCTATTTATTTTTAAAATCTTGTGGAAAGGTGAACAAACATTGAACTGTACTTATTTTCAAGTTTTTTTTTATTTATTTATTATCAATAGATACCTTATCTTAATTATATTCTATCACAGCCATCCAAATTCAGACCACACATTCCCTCTATCACTATGCATACATTTCCAAATCACATTTCAGGTGATATATATCTTTTTAAAATACATTTCAAACTCTTATATCCTCAGATATTCCTGAAACATATGAATAAAGATGTAAAAAAGACATATGTCAGTCAAGATGCATTGCATGCTAAACCAGCATTTGTCAGTTGGTCTAGATCACAAAACCATACTTATGTCTTTATCATCTATTCAGTGTATATATTATTAAGTTGTTACATTATCATTTGCTAGTCTCTAACATTCCGTGCTCACAAATTTTATCACTAACTACCTTAGATAAATATATTAATGAGTATTACTAATCATTTATTAAATTAGAGATAATTTTTACATATATTTAGAATACACAATGCAGATCACAAAATCATGCATGTCTTCCTAATCTACTCAGTATATATCAATATTAAGTTATTACACTTTGATTTATTAGTCTCAAATATTCTGCACCCACATCTTTTATCACTATCTTAGATAAATATATTAATGAGTATTACTAATTATTTATTATACTAAAGATCATTCTTATATTCACATATATATGTACATATATAATGGCAATCAAACAACGAGAAGAAATAATAATAGTTTAAAATTTATTAAATATTCTTTGCCAAAAAAATATTTGTTGTCAATAAATCTGCTTTCTAGAAAGACTAGTAATATATTCTTATTAATAGATAGTTTCTTTCCTGTATTAAGAATTATTCTATTCCTGTCATTTTATGAGTCAGGAAAAGAGCAATGACCAGTTATCAGATAATTACATAATATTATTAGCACACAAAAAATGTATAAAATGAATGTATGGGTAAAAAAAAATTATTAAAATTATAATAGATATACAGCATAATTTAAAACAAAACAGACACTAATTTACCTCATTTATGGCATAATGAATATGTAAATACAAAACACAACTTTTATATAGGTCTCTCTGACAGCAATTTATAGAGAAATAGTAAAGACATAGTAAAGACTGAGTCATTACATTACAGATTTTCAAGTGCCATGTAAATTCTTACTTTACTCTCAAACTAAGAATATCTATATACCAATTTATGAACCAATATTGAATAGTTAATTGCTTTAGATAGGCACTGACTACTAGAAAAAGTTTCAAATTCAATAAAACCCAGATGTGAATTCCAAATCAGTGATATCAACATACACTGAAATTCTTCCTATTGTATGCATATATATATATATTATAACAGTGCAGAGAAGGAGCTTAACGTATCTACACTACAGGGTGCCACTAGGCATTTGAACCTAGAAAATTTATATAGAAGGCAGATACGTAAGTTAAAAAAATATATATATTTTTTTATTTTATATTGGTTGATTCAGACCATTAGCCCAATGACACTAGCTCATGAAGTAGCAGAAGTTTATACATATTTATTAAAATATACTTCATTTATAAATTCTTGTCTAAGAATATTTTTAAAAAAGAATAAAATAAGCCACTGCCAGTAATTAACACACAAACATTTATTTACGCACATATATATAAAATTTAGCATAATTATTTTAGTATGTTTACTTTATCATTTAACTACATTTTTAACTTTTATTTTAACATTTTAATTTACATTTTAATTTTTATAAGTTCGCACAGAGGGGTTTATAAAAGTTTGTTTTATAATGTTGAGTATAGATCGGTTACATAGATTACACAGTTAAAAACATTTCAAAATAAACATAAACGATCAAAATATAAAATCATTGGTGGAATTGCAGAGGGAAATTTATAAGAAACCCAATGGCATTCATCATAAGATGCTGCATTGACACCAATAACTTAAAAGACATCCGAATAAATACATTTTAGATACTCACCGTAAGATATCATTATTTACCGAATGTCTATATATTTTGATCAAATATGAAAACCAAAAACATAATTAACCGATAACGAATCCATGCAAGCATCTATACCCAACTTAAATTTAATACATTTTTATTTAGAGTGTCGAGTATGAATAGACTACATAGATTTGCATTTGAAAAGAAAATATTCTATCACTTATTTAACCTTAGGCCAAAAGCTCACAGTTAAACCGATGTCAATCCATCTGATATATCAATGTATTCAATGTAATACGAAACAACAACACAAAATACCATACTGTCAGGAATGTACATCTGAGCAGCAGGGTTAAGAGAAGAAATTGACTCTCATCCAGATAGAAATACTACATCTATCTGATGAGAAGAGCAATAAAAAAAACTCCATAGGAAAGGACTGCGGTCATTTTTGCCGACTTACGATCGCATTCCATAGGCAAAAGGGGTTGTGCGGCGTATAATTCGATTCTGCACATAGCGAACCTTGTACTACATCTACTAATTACACCAATATAACCAATCCATTAACCTAATTCAACTATTAAATGAATAACCTAAGATTACCCTCCCATAATAAAACTTTACAAATCTATATAGACATTCACGCCCGACTTAAATTTAACATTTATATAAGCCATTTAAAAGAAGGAAAAAAAATCAGAATAAAACTTAAAGAACAAACAAAATAAATGGAAATGATTTTACAAAAGAAATACACCAAATAAAATTACTTATTAATAAATTAAGTTAGTCAGATAGGATTCTATTTCAATTATTTTGAATACGGAACAAGTTTTAGAATTAAAGTTCTTATTGTTTAGTATACTGGAGTTTTAGAAATAGATTTAAAGCTTAGAATTCATAAAGTTCTTACGATTTTAACAAGTCCGTAGTTTCTAATTTCTTGCAGTTGCTTGCCATTTGGAATCCAGCATTAAATCCCCCGATGATCCTGTGGTCCTCAATATAGAAAAAATGATGTTTCATTTCTTTTCCTTTTTTTTATAGCTACTGAAGAAATTGAAAGTGCGTCTTTCAATCCCTTCATCTCCAACTCTCCGACTTAACACATCTCAGTCTTCTCTTAAATTTTCTTCACTCACTAACAATTTATTTCCAAACTTTTTCTTTTATATATAACTTTCGGATCCAATAGACATTACATCATCGATGATGATGATCCTTCCATTGAAGTCTAATTTCCCGATGGATTTCTTTCATTAGCTATTAGTTTCTATTGTTTTCCTATCTGACCATTGCTTATACATTTAAATGCCGAAGGGCTAGTTCACGTGGACTAATTAAAATAATCATTTCCATTTTTTCAATAACATTAATTAATTTGTTTTGTACAAACTTAGATATATTTTTATTCTTAAATCTTTACTGAAAATTTAGTTTTAAAATACTTTTTCTTTAATAAAGTTTTCATTTAATAATTTTTTTCATCTGTGCGATTTTATATATATGAGTTTAAAATAAAATTAATTTTCAATTTTTAATTCTTAAAAAAGAAGTTTTTATTTGCGAACTTTTATTTTTTCATGTTTAATAATAAAAATAATAATGTAATGGCGTATGTGCCTGTTACAATATATATATAATCACTAGATGGAATTTTATCAATAGCTCCAAACAAACTTTGTCTACATAAATGCCGAAAGAGATAGAATTCAAAATCTCTATCGTTGCCACCCACCTCCAGACCAGCTGGTTTTGAGCTTGTTGGCTCATGTCAGTGAAGGGTCTCTTTTGGCATTTATGTAAACAAACCTTGTTAGGAGCTATTGGTAAAGCTCCATCTAATGATCATAAAATGCAAGCTTAAAGGCAAGTTATGAAATTTATAACTTGTTTTGATCATCGTATATATATATTATTTAATAAAATTGTCCATAGTTATAAAAATATTTTAAAATAAGATATTATCTTTTAAATCAGTTTTAGCTCTAAGAAATCAAAATTTCTTTGGTGGATTTTTCTTTTAATTAATTAATTCTTGATATACAAGTTTTTACTTAAAAGCGTTTCTTTTTTTTGGATTTCTTAGAAAAACATAGATTGGAGGAGGGGTGATTAGAGAGATTTGCAATTAACTCTACTGTTAAAACTCAAGATACAAAAAGTCTTAGTAATTAAAAATATTGCCAGAGTCTATCTATTGCATTAATTCATCAAGAACTAGTGTCATTAATTAAAACTGCACAAGAATAAAAGAACAGAAATTGTAAGTCACAAAATGTAGCTAAAAATAAAACACAAAGTATGAATCCTGCTCATGCATAAGTTGTGGAGTTTGCTTTTGTTTAAATCAGAACTTTTTCTTTACAAGTGTATATATCCATTGCTATGAAAATGTTCTCTGTCTAGAGGATATCAAGGACTTTGTCCCACCAAAAATCATCCTCAGCCAGAACTGCCTGAGTGATTTCCAACTACAGAAAGGATGAAGCCACCTATATAATTGAGGATATGTTCAGGAACCAGAGAAAGATTCACACCAGCAGTTATGGACCAAGATCATACAGAGACCATAGACATTACCCTCTTGGTAAAAGTTTAAACAGCAGAAAACCAGAGTAAATATGAACTATTGTTTAGGTGAACTTTTATTCTAATTAGCATGATAGCAACCTAGACTCCATTAACTGGATCAGCTGTATATTAAAAGTTTCAACAGTAAAGTGTGGGATTTTAATAGTGATTACTCATGTTATTTTAATTGAATTAATAAGGGGAGTCCGGGGTTATCTTACTTAGTTTTATTTATTAAAATTATGTAAAATTTTAATTCATTTTTATCATATTCAATGTTTGTACAGTTTAATCCCAAAATGGTAACTGCTCAGTCCTGAAAGACAAATGGGGGGTGGGTGGTAATGATCAGTTAAGAATTCCACACATAAACAAACCCAAAAAAATTATGCTGGAATCAGGAGTATGTAAAGGTATTCTCAATGATTGTAAGCAAACAACTGAAAACTTATGCTGTCCATTGATAAAAAGAATATAATTATTTAACATGAATGCAGAGGGTTTAAGTGGTGAACAATACTGCCCACTCTTATTAGTAAGTCACCTTAAAGTTCTCACCTATTTGGACAGGGTTTCCATAATAAACTTAGGTCATTGACAGTTATAGGATGTGTGTCACATCTTTCCTTGTTAAAAAAGTATAAAATGTTAATAATTGAACTGTAATTAAAATTCATACTTGTATTTTGTCTTAAAATTTGACCAAGTTAGTTGGGAGTGCTATGAAAAGGGAACTGGGAATGTAATTAGTAGTGAAAATGAATATAATAAACATTTAAAACCATACTTAAGTACCTTTGTTTTTAATTTAATTATCAACATTAAGAGCTATTGTGTCCTCTGGTAAGAATATAAATTATAATTATTAAGTCCACATTTGCAGACATAGTGATGATTTGTAATGTCATATAGTCCATAGAAAAAAAGTACAAAATGGCTTCTCAACATGTAGGTCTGTTAACATAATAATTAGCATGAGGAGTGAGTGAAGAATGAGTTAAGAGACATTCAGGTGTTGGCCTGAAAGTGAGATAGTGTTCCAATGGGGGGGGGGTGAGTTTTTGTGATAATTTGAAGAATAAGAAAAATGAATGAAGATGAAGGCACTATAGAAAGTCCAGTGGTAACATTTAAATACCCCTAGCATTTTCAGCTAAAGGAAATATTGAAAGCTATTGCTAATTTAAAAGAGATAATGATCAGAGATTGCAAAGAAATTAAAGAGATGAAAATCATGATTGGAACTTGTTAAGGACATGAAAAAATTAAAAAAGAAGTAAGAGAGTAAAAGTTGTGAAAGAATATAGAAGAGAAAAAGAAGGGAATGGAAAGAAGAGCCAGTAGAGGAAATAAAAACAAGTCAGAAAAGAAAGACCATGGGAATAGCTTTGAATAAAATAAATATGAAGATGAGGCTTGATAAAGAAGAGAAGGCTAATTCAGAAAGGTCTGCATTAGAAAATTTATACAAATCAATGTTTTCAAGAGAAATGGGGAAGAAAATCTATTTGATTACTTGGATAGCTTGCACAATTTCCTCTACTTTCACAGATCGAGTAAGAGAGAAAAAATTATCATAGCTACATACCATTAAAGTGGTCATGCCTGGGAATGGTGCAAGGCAGTAGATTATAGCTTGCAACTGTTCCAGGAATATAAAACAATGATTCTGAGGAATTTTTAGAGTAACGAAAAGCAGGAGGCAATTCACATCTGGATATCACAGGAAAAGTATATATTAAACAGCAAAAAAAGCTCTGCCAGTTTTTCCAATGTCAAGTCACAAACATCAGAGTGCTTGAGATTTACTCTATGGACCAATACCAGATTGTGAGGACAATAGGTATAACCTTCCAGTGGGTTTTCAATGTAAGCATGCCAAAAACTGGAGGTTATCCGTAAAAAAAATGTTGGAAATGTTGGTAGATATAAATTATAGTGATCCCAAAGAAAGTGAAGCTGACTCTAAAGTTAGATGGGAGAATTTACAATGAATTCCTGGTTAGTACCAACAGTAACCCTAAGAAAAGAGAAAAAGACTACGGGGTAGTTGGAATGGGTCTTTTTTATTTTTTTATTTCTCCCAAAAAAGAAGTAATAGGGTGGTATTTTCTGCAATATTGTATATATATATAAGTGTATATATTTTATTTAATAAAATTGTCTGTTGTTATAAAAATATTTTAAAATAAGATATTATTTAAATCAGTTTAAAGTTGTTTTTTATCTCAAAGAAATCAAGATTTCTTCATGGAATTTTCTTTTAATTAATTTGATCTTCAGATTATTCCTTTAAAGCTTTTTTTCTATTTCTTGGAAAATGTGGATTGGGGGAAATTAGAGAGATTTGCAAATAACTCAATTGTTGAAACCTGAGATTTAAAAAGTATTTGTAATTAAAAAAATCTATTGCCTAATTTATCAAGAACATTTTCATTAATTAAAAGTGCAGCAAGAATAAAGACAGAAATTATAAGTGACAACATGTAGCTAAAAATAAACCACAAAGTATAAATTTTGTTTGCTGAAAAATGTATAAATTTCAGTTTGCTTTTGTTTAAATATATTCAGAACTTTTTATTTAAAAATGAATATGTCCATTGCTATAACAATGTTCTCTAGCTAGAGGACATCAAGAACTTCCCTCCAAGGAAAAACCATCTTCCAGCCAAACCTGGAGCTGCCCAAGTGATTTCCAACTGCAGAAAGGAGGAAGGTAACTAGCTAGTGGAGGATATGTTCAGGAGCCATGAGAAGGATGCATGCCAGCAGTTATGGACTAAGATCATACGTGGACAGTATCCTCTTGCTGAAAGTTTAAACAGTTGAAGACCACAGTGAATATGAACTGTTGCTTAGGTAATATTTTAATTAGCATGATAGCAACCTATACTCCATTAACTGAGTCAGGCGTACATTAAAAGTTTCAACAATATGGTGTTATCTTACTTAGTTTTATTCATTAATATTATGTATAATTTTAATTCATTTTTATTATATTCAATGTTTGTACAGTTTAGAGTCCCAAAATGGTAACTGCTCAATCTTGAAAGACAAACTGGGGTGAAGGAAAATAAAGATCAGTTAAGAATTCCACACATAAGCAAACACCGAAAACTTATGTGGAATCAAAAGTACATAAAGGTATGCTCAATGGTTGAAAGCAAACTGGAAACTTATGCCATCCATTGATAAAAAGAATATAATTATTTAACATGAATGCAGAGGGTTTAAACGGTGCACCATACTGTCCACTCTTATTAGTAAATCACCTTAATGTTCTCACCTATTTGGACAGGGTCTCCATAATAAACTTGAGTCATTGACAGTTGTAGGATTTCTGTGTCACATGTTCTCTTGGGAAAAAGTTATAAAATGTTAATAATTGGACTGTATTAAACTAATGATGAATGGAATTAAATTTACGCTTGTATTTTGTCTTAAAATTTGACCAAGTTAGTCGGGAGTGCTATGAAAAAAGAACTGGGAATGTAGTTAGTAGTGAAAATGAATATAATAAATATTTAAACCATACTTAAGTGCCTTTATTTTTAATTTAATTATCAACATTAAGAGCTATTGCATCCTCTGATAAGAACATAAATTATATTAGTAAAGTTTGCATTAGATAACATTTTAAAAATTATTATGTGACCAAACATAGTGATGATTCGTAGTGTCACATTTCATATGTATATGTGGGCTTGTGTGATTTAAACATAGTGAAAAAATTGCAGATTTAAGAGTTTAAAATCCAAAAATTACAGATTAACTATAACTCTCAGGGTTTGAACAACGTATAATTTCTTGTATTACAATTTGATTATTATATAGTAGATTTGTGCAGTAAATAATTGATCAAAAAGTAGTTTCTTGAAGTAAAATTCATGGTTCAATCATGACTTAAGGAAAATAAATATAAAAAACTCAATCTGTCCAACTAAAATAAAAACGCATTCTATAACATTTATGAGAATTCCATCAGGTGTAGCTGAACTGATTTCTAAACCATGATTAGCTTTCTGGATAAACAAAGCAAATGCTCATTATGGAAAGCAAGCCTAATACAACAAGACTACCAATGATAAGGAAAAAAATTCAGGACTGTTAAAAAATGAATAGCGATAAGAAGATATGTCCCTAGACTCACAGAGAAGATATATCAGGTCTATAAGAATGTAATATCATTTAAAAATTCTTCATATGAATAAATACTTAAAACTACAATTCCACCACATATACTTATAATTTTTTGTTTGAAAACCAGACCCATAGTCTTTTAAACATCAAATTATTGGTCAACTAATTAATGTCTAGCTATTCTTAGAGAATAAAACAAACAAAACCAGTTAAAATTTTCTCCATTCAGAAGTTAAATAATCTTTGAATAAATTCTCTTTATTATTTTATTGGAAAAGTTGTGTAGATATTTATTCTATAAATATCTATTTTGACCAGGAAGATGAGCTCAATTCTCTTATAGAGCACATTTCAATGTGCAACAGCTTATAGGTTAAAATCAATTTATAGAAAAAATAACACAAAAATAATTTTGAAAAAAAAAAACAACAGAAAATTATTAAAAACTCTTGGCTAAAAAAACATATATAATCATTAAAAAAAAAAAAATTAATTGGCATTAGGCGTTCAAAAGAAATGGCCATAAAAAATTAAAAAGATTCCAAAAATAGAAAAAGAAGACATTTGAAAATGTAGTAGTTAAATAAATAAAAAGGCAAGCAAGATATATTTAATAATAAAAAAAAATAGGGTATCTCTCATAGTAACTAAATCTTCACTTTGTATTTGTGTTTATATATATGTAACAATCTCTCCATGATAAACCAGTCTTCTAAAAGGTCAATACACACACACCGGTCATTTCCTTATCTCTACAGATATATATTTATATCTAATAAGACTGATATTTCAGAATTCTGCTATGTCTTAAAGTATGACTATAGATTTAAAAAACTAAATAAATCTTATAACATTCGTAAATATGGACCATCAGGTTTTGTTATAAGCTATTGTATTAAATAAATTCGATTAAAAATTATCGTAGTTCTAATAGTAAAGTATTATAAATACTATTCTTATAATTTTAACTCTTTAACATTATACACTATTATCATTGATAAGATTAAATAACAAAGGACATCTTGTTGTATTTAATTCATACCTTGCAAACTAAATATTAAAATAAAAATGGTATAAGTGTATAAAATGATGAACTACTTTGCTTATGAAGCAGTGTGCTTTTTAAATAATGACAATAATTATAAATTTATCTGACCATATTCATTTATAAAATTAGAAGACTGATGAATGACAAAGGCCAAATAATTAACAAATATAATTAATTTATTAACAATAAGAATAATAATAAAAAATTAAATGAACAAAATAATAATAACCAGTTTTCCACAATGATCATTAATATTCTTATGATGTTTTAATTAAGAAAATGATTTATTACTTTATTACTAACTAAATGTGTGGTGTATTTTGAAGGATGTAAAGCAAAACACATGATTGGAGAAAAGTTGTTAAGCACTAATTAAAAGACTTAATTTATAAATAATCAATAAGATAAAGAATGTCTTTTATTGCATCTTTAATTAAATAATATGTGCTTCCTCTAGTATACAACTTATAAACTAACTACTTCATAGATGAGCAAAATATTAACCCGATTTATAATATTCTTCTTAAAGTATAATTTTAAGTAACCTAATCCCAAAAGATACTGAGGTTTAGCAAGTCTACTTTATGATTAAAATGAAAATATAATGTGTTGGGAGTTTCACACAATTGAACAATAATATTTATACTACTATCAATGCCACAAGTATAATTAAATATCTAATAGAATCTTTATCAATTCTTGAGGGTATTTATGTGGGTAAATAAAGAGGGTAATATCTATAAAATATCTCAGCTATATGTTAGATACCTTTAATTAGAGAAATATAAGATTAAATTAATATACCAATAAAATGTATAAAATGTCAAGTATTATAACTTAATCATAAATAGTTATTAATTACCTTTAAATATTATTGATGTGTCCAGTGGTGTCCAAGTTATTGCACAGCTGGATTGCAAATTTAAATGGAAAAATTAACACAAATATAATCCCAGGTGCCATGGCAAATTATTATTGATACTCCTATAATTATAAACAGTTACTCTAAATGTTTCCAGCTCTTCAACATTCAAAGTTATCATATACGAATACAATGAGTTCAAGGCAGTTGATTTATGTGGGTTCTATGACCAGGTACTGTTGTCTCGAGATATTAGTTAAGAGTCCAAAGAAATGTTCTCGGAGAGGCCAGTTGACAAGGCTGACAATAATTGTCAGTGGAAGAAACATGTCTGTTCTACATGAGCTACAAGTAGCTAATAATCTTGCCTTTCCACTTCTGGAGAAGATCGCCATTCATGTTTTTGTTTTACTAATCAAATTGGTTGGAATCCTTTGGTACCATGTGGTAGTAATAATGTTACATTCCAACTTGCATTTTTGTTTAATCAAATTAATCATATGAGTTTTTATCTTTATAATTAATTTCACTTTTTTTTTCAGATGATTCTTATCAGGAATTTAATACATGTTTTCCAATGGCATTTAATTAAATAAATACTGTGTCTATTGCGTTTATACATGCACATATTTATTTTACTTTAACATATTCAATCTTTTATGATTTCAGTAAAAATACATGTTTGATAAGATTTTTATTTTAATATACGCGTACTTAGCACACCTCTCCCCAGTTCGACATTCGTGTTTTACTTTTTTCCTATTTTCTGAACTTAATACATAATAAGTATGGTAGTGGGGAATTTTTCTTTCCAGGTTTGTAGCATTTTTCTTAGGGACTGCATTGCTGTTGCAGCTTTTCCCAAACATCCATTTGATGTTGTCTTTTTCCTGAAACAGCTGCAGCATTTATTGACTGATTTCATCTTTCTGCAACTGGCTGGTGTGTTTGCGTAACATACTTCCATCCATCATTCAGATGGACACCACTTGTTTGGTTAAGTGGCATATGATTTCAGCTTATTCCAAAATCTGACAATTTTGTTTCTAACACATATGCATTCTTTAGATACAAAGTTGTAGTTTGGGACAGGTACTTCATACTCTTCAGGTGATCTACTTTCTGCAAGCTTGGTCCACAATCTATGATCTAGATTTTTCTGTGGGGTTGATGTCTCAACTTCTTGCAAGGATTTGACTGTGGCTGGAGGTATTTTCACACGCGATTGACAGTTTTTATGTTTTCCACTAAATATTACAATATCATTATTTTTTCTCATCGATATTTTGATTCCCAAGTGCTTTAACCAATCATGGCCACTGAGAGGATTTATCGGGACATGAATTATATATAATGGCAATTTTAGTTTTTTGCCATTGTCAGACGTAAATGGAGCCTAAATTGCTCCTTTAATCTTTATGGCCTTGTCATTGATGTCCTGAGCTTTGAAATTTGGTATACATAAGTCTAGGTGGCCGTGTCATATCTGCCATGATGATTTTCCAATCTTTCATGGACAGTAAAGACACCTCACTGCTGCTGTCAATTTCTATCAATAAGGTTTTTCAGAAAATTTTCACAGTCATTTCAAATTTCTATGATTGGTCCAAAGACACATTATTAATCATCGCAATTTCCTCTTGCTTAAGTTTTGTAGTAAAACACTCTTGGCTGTTATTACTTGTATCATTGTCAAATTTCTTATTTCGGCACATTTTTTCAAATGGCCAACTTTATTACAGTGTTTACAGCATTGGCCCTTATAAAAACACTCATGTACCATGTGACCTAGTTTTCCATAACAAAAGCACTTAATTTGACTTTTCTTAATCTCAGTTATTCCACTTTGGTCAGGCACCCTTCTTTCGGGTTTGTTGACTTTGTGGATTTCATAAGAATCGTCCGCTACTTTCATGGCTGCAAATTCTTTAGCTTGCTGTAACACAATTTCATGAGCTATACCACATTTGATAGCTTTTTTATAATTGATATCCTTGTCTGCCAGTAACTGCTGTCTCAAACTGTCACTGTTCAGACCACATAAAAATTGTTCAAGGAGAGCTTCCTCCAAGTATGAGTTGTAGACAGTTTTTTGCAAGTTCATGCAGGGCACTATCACAATCTTGAGTTTGCTCATTCTTGCCACCTTGTTGGTGATTTCTTAAGTGGAGTCTGGCAATGTGTCTAGACTCATGAGGATTAAAATAGTCAGCCAAATGATCTCTGAACTGTTCTAATGTTAATTCTTCTGGGGTTTTAGGTTCACAAAGCCTATTTGCAATTTGGATGATGCTTCTTCCTGTGTAGCACAATAATGTTGCAGTTTTAATTTTGTCGTCTCTTATTTTATAAATGACCAGAAGTTTCTCTATTTGTTGGACATTCTGGGGCCACTCACTTGCCTCTCTCATGTCAAATTCAGTTCTTGTTGGCTGCATTATGACTTAGTCAACTTCAAAAAAATTATCTTTTTTTAAAGTAATTTATCCATTCATGAAAATTTAATTAGATGCCAATGTATTTGGCTGCCAATGCACTAATTGTTATTACTGACAATTTCGCCATTTGGTGAGGATTAGCCCATTGAGATTCGTAATCAGGACTGTGACTGCACCAGTTGCTGTGTCCAATGGTGTCCAATTGCACAGCTGGATTGTAAATTTCAATGGAAAAATTAACACTAATATAATCCCAGGCAACACAGCAAATTATTATTGATACTCCTATAATTATAAACAGTTATTCTAAATGTTTCCAGCTCTTCAGCATTCGAAGTTATCACATGCAAATACAACGAGTTCAAGGCAGTTGATTTATGTTGGGTTCTATGATCAGGTACTGCTGTCTCGACATATTAGTTAAGAATCTGGAGAAATGTTCTCAGAGAGGCTAGTTGGCAAGGCTGACAATAACTGTCAGTGGAAGAAACACATCTGTTCTTCATGGGCTACAAGTAGCTAATAATCTCCTCTTCCCACTTCTGGTGAAGATTGCCATTCACATTTTTGTTTTACTAATCTAATAGATTGGAATCCTTCAGTCCCATGTGGTAGTAATAATGTTATTACATTCCAACCTGAAATTTTGTTTAATCAAATTAATCATACAAGTTTTTATCTTTATAATTAATTTCGCTTCTTTTTTCAGCTGTTTCTTGTCAGAAATTTAATACGTGTTTTCCAATGGCATTTAATTAAATAAATGCTGTGTCCATTGCGTTTATACACGCACATACTTATTTTACTTTAATATTTTCTGTCTTTTATGATTTCAGTAAAAATACACGTTTGATAAGATTTTTATTTTAATATATGCGTGTTTAGCAATTAACAACTTTTCTCACATTATAAAGAATCAATAACATCTCTTATGCTAAATAGAAATCATAAATTAAATATACTACCTGTATTTCTTTTATTATATTTCCTTCTCATGAAAACATTCATAACACTTAAACACATTTGAAAAATATATTTCTCATAATTTAAAATTAATTCAAAGTTTTTTTTAAAAAAATGTTCAGAATATTTATTTTGCTGCATTCGTTCAAAATATTTGAAAGTGATAAAATTCTATTGCCATTTTGAATTGTAAAATCCTAATAAATAGAAGAAAAACAATTTAATCTTTATAATTAGTAATTGGTAATGACCTTTAAACATTTTAAGTAATATCCAATACAGTTGAATTTAAATTATTCCAAAGTCACAATTAATCATTTTATCTCCTAGGTGTGGAATATAGTTATTCACCTCTGAAAAATGGCATTCATAAATTATAGTTTTTGTTAAAATATTTATGAAGACATAATCCATCAGTTAAAATTTAATTTTAACAACAACTACCCAAAGTAAAAATGTTTATCCTTACAAAGATGAAATTCATTAGTTAAATTTCATATTAAATGATAATTATAAAATATATTATCCAGGCAAAGATAGAATTCACTAGTTAAAATTTGTATTTAAAATGATGAATATCCAATAAATAAGTAGTTATCCAGACAAAGACAAAATTCAATAGCATGGGACATGTCATCATTGAACTTTTCCTTGTCTTAAATACCATTTAATGTATCCCATCAAAAATTTGATCATATGAGTTATATCTAAATTTCAGAATAAAATTTTCTATATTTTTATAAATAAAAAAAAAAAACATAGGTGTTTATCCAAATAAAAATGCACTAATTAAATTCATATTTAACAAATAATTCTTCTATTGTTGAATTAGGAAACTTTATCAAAAACTTTTTTGGAGATAAGTGAATAACAGTAGCATTCCCATATAATTTTAAATTTTCAGATCTAAATCCAATTTTTATAGTTTCATTTGTTTTAAAAGTACATTACAAGATGATAAATGTAGTTAGATGTTCAATTCTCCATTCAGGACAGTTTTGAAAAACATTTGCCATTAAGGCAAATGTTGATTATATTTTTCTACACCATTGTCATGGTACAGAAAGATGCCAATATGGCTAAATTTAAATTTATATACAATATGGTGCTCTAGCAATAAGTTAATAAGAAAGACTAAACAATTTTTAATACATACTAGTATTTATAAATTTGTGGCAAGTGATCAATGAGATCATCATCTTCATTTAAAATTCTCTCTCTTTTGACTTTATGGAAAAGTTTTACCATAGTTGGCTAGGAGATGAATAAGTAACAAGTAATATTCAAAAGATTTAAAATTTTATAGTGCCAATTTATAGAATAAAATCATTTCAATATTATAAAATAATATATTTAAAGTATTTTAGTTTCAAATAACAACTTTATTCACACCTTAAGAAGATACACATGGATATCATTTAACATCTTTCTTATTATATGTTACATGCTTACAATGTGCAGTGACTCTACAATGAAAACAATAAATAAGAAAACTAATGGTAAAAAAAAAAGATAATTACATAAAAATAAGCTACTTAGGAATTATTTGGGTCAATTAGTTAACCACCAAATTCAGAGTTTTAACAATAAATAACAATTAAATGGAAATGACTGGATTATATTAATGTGACAACTTTTAGACTCCGCATAGGAGTCATTATGTCCAGTTAGTTAATTTTGCCATGACAGTATGATAAGTACCTAAGTGTTTTGATCTTCAGATCTCCAGTTGGTCCCATGTCTGACTGGCTAACCAGTGCTGGCATACTTTCCAATCGTATTCTTTGGCTTCACCAAGTAACTTGATAAAAAGCTCTTCTGGACTATTATTCAATCCATTGTCAAAGACTCTTATTTCGCACTATCCATATAGCAAAATTTATAAAGGTGGCCAGTCTAATTTTACCATAAAGGCCACCCTTTACCACCTTTGCAATATTTGTACCTATACACATTATTACATGAATTAATAAAATTAAAATACATGTTATTATTTTACAACAAATATCCCTATTGTAAAATATAAATTAAATGATCTTACTCTAATTAATTTTAAGTTTGCATTATATTTAATATTTTATTACCAATAATAACAATAAATTTACTTAAATAATTTAAAGTTAACATAATTCAAGAATTAGAATCATTTGTGCATACACACATATATATTTAAATATAAAGTTAAAACCTCCTATCATAATTTGATATGTTTAAATCATGTATGTACAATAATAAAGTTATTTCTATGCTACTACTATTCTTAAATAATTTACCATTATTGTTATTTTATGTCTTTTTATGTTATGTGTATTTCTTTTAAAATTAAATTCATGTGTGTGAGGGTTTTATTACTAAATGTGACTTGTGATAAAAAAAATTTGATACATGTATTTGAAAATTTTGTATTTGTAAAATATGACGGAAAGATATGTTGGATAAGTTTAATAATTCAATTTATAAGACAATGTTATCGATAATTTAATATCACTTGCATAACATTATATATAACTATAACAACAATAATAGTAATAATTAACAACATTAGTGATATTGATAAGCTAATATTTTTTTTTAGAAAGTCTGCATAATATTGCTAATTTGAATACATTAAATATGATTACATTTGCTTTTCTCCCATGGAAAAAAAATTTCTTGGCTTAGACACTTTTATGAACTTGCAATAAAATCAATAAAACATATAATAACATTAGCACTTTAAAATCATCAACTTATAAATATTAAATTTAGATTTTATAATAATGAATTATTTTTATGGGAATAGGGCGTACTTTTAATGTGCTTTAATATTCAAAATATATAGTTTATTAGTATAACAAATCTTTATTCATTTTATTAAATATAAGCTTATTATTTATTTTTATAACTGTAATATTTCTTTTAACTATAAAATTAATAAGTTATTTCTATAATATAAAATAAGCACTTATGTTTACTATAAAAGTGGCATAATGTTTAGACCAAGTGTGTCCAATGTGTCAATCGCCAAGAAATTTTAAGGTAATCACACAAGGAAAAATAAAATTTTATATAAAAAAGATATCTTTAAAAACTAAAATGTCAAAAAAATTTTTTTTGAAAAACAACCATTAAAATTTAGTCTTTTTTTTTAAATTTGAATGCGAAATTCAATTTAAAGCTAAAATTTTAAAAACTATAAACTTGTAAAAAACAGTCAAATAATAAAAAATTAAAGAAAATGATCAATAAATTTACTATCATTTCATTTTGTCATGTCTATTTTGATTATAGCAATACAAAAAAAAATGTTTATTTTTGACATTTTGATTTTTTGAAATAATTTTTAAAAAGCTTTTTTTCAATTGTGAAAAGTGGTTTCAATACTTAAATTGCATTAATTTAATATTATACAAGTATTTTTATTGATAATTCAGTATGTGAATATAAGTCCTGCAATATGGAGCATGTATTAGACATGCTATGCCTTTTCACATTCATATGAATCTGCTGAAAACTTTGTAATCTTGTGATCTGACCAAAATAACTTGTACATGGATCTTGTACATATTTTTCACAAGATTTGCAAAAAAGTAACATGTACATGGATATTGTACATGATATTTTCACAAGATTTAAAAAGTTATCAGCAGGTTGAATACATATGTGAAAAGAAGTAATATATCTAATATATGCTTCATATTGCAGGACTAAAAATACCATTTTCATACAACTACAAGTATACAATATGGAGTGGAATTATATATGACTTTCATACCAAAAAGTATAAAATTTAAAACAACAATAGTAAATGGAGTGGAATTTAAATTTATAACAATAATAAAGATATATGAATTGAGGCAAGAAAAATATATACGACTTTCACACTGTAAAATTTATAATAATACTAAAGATATGAATTTCACACAAAAAAAGCCGACCCTAAAAAGTAAATTTTCTCAGCCCAAAAATATGAAAAATACTCTATTATTCTAGTTCCAAAATGTTGCTTTAAATATAGACAAAACAATCACTAAATTATTATTTTTTTAAATATTATTTACAAAAAAAAAACAAAAACATAAAATATACACATACACTACTTACTGTCTAATATATAACAGAAATTTTCGCATTGAAACAAGCAATTTGGCATTTACATTTTTGATGCAAAATGAGGTCCCAGACTGAAAAATTCCCCCCCAAAATGAAGTTTTATTGAAAGTATGATTGTGCAGTCTATCAGCTGAACAGGATTTTCCACAGAAATGCTAATAAACAAATATTAAAAAAAAAATTCACAAAAATAAAGAAATATAAATTACAACATTCTTATTAACTTTTCATCCTGGCAGAAAATTTTTTTTATGTAATTCAGTATGCAGATGAATGTGTAATCATTTTTTATGCAATCTATGCAACACATAAATTCAGTGTTGCCTTGATGTCCCTTGCTGCTGCTTATTTATTATTTTCAATTCTTAATAAAATGGATTTGACACTAATGTCTATAATGGATTCAATCTACTAAGTTATTTTAAGTTTCTTAATTTTAGCATTACAACATTTCTAATAATTTTAATGTATTTCATTTTTTTTTCCATTCAGCCTTTGATTAAAAAAGCAGTGGAAAAAATAATACATGATATATAATTCTCTAAATCTATTAGATTTTATATAGCTATTAATGGAATTTTAATAAACCTTTTATGAGCTCACTTTTATCCTAAGACATTTTATTTCTTTAATTTCTTTTTTATACTAAAGTCTCTTTACTTTGCATAAAGTATGGTCTTCTAAACTTGTATCTGGTTTTATGCAAGACATTTTAATTTGCTAATTTTTGTGAACAGGACTTTTTCAATTCAACTACAGAATATATTTGCAGTGGTACTTTCTGAATGAGTTGGAATCAAGATTTGAGTCAATCTCCCAGTCTATAAACTTTTCCCAATGATTTCATACCAATGGCTATTAGAAAACATGGACTTAACATTTATATTAAAGAACTATTCTATCTTCTCAGGGATTACAAATTCACATACATCACATTTCATTTTTAAAAAATAATTTGTGCTAATTTCAAAACTTATTCTATCTTCTAAAAAATACTCATGATTTTATTTTTTAAAAAATATAGAACAGGCATACTCATACAAGTAAAAATTGCAATTAACAAAATTTTTTGATACATTTTTATTACTTCTTTCATAAGGAATACAATCTCATTTTGGAAATTTAAATCTTTAGTGAGGAAAAAGTAAAATGAATTATATTAATTATGTCTACTTGTGCATACCTTGCAAATGCTTTTTGAATTTTTACTGTTCAACTAATCTTGTAAGATCAGTTATTAAAACCACAAATGGCAAGTGCACTCATTTATTGTTATCAAAAAACTTGATGTAGAAATATATATAGTATTACTAATGGATTCTTTATTACCTTTATGTCCAGTAAAATGTGTACCTTTCCTTTTTTTAAAGTGACTGTCACTGAAGAGTATTTTTGTGTCTGTTTACTTTAATATTAATTTTTTTGATAACTTAACAGTTAATTCTATTTAATTCCCATATTTTTAATAGTTAAAATCTAGAGTTTATTAGAATCAAAACGTTTCTCATCTTTAATATAAAATTACATCTCATAACCTGATCTCTATCTTTTTCTACTGAGTTTTCCATGGAGAAAAAACATGCTTTTATTTTATTTCAATCATATAATTTAATGAATTTGAAAAATTAATTTTTCTTTCTGCAATAAAGTCATAATGCTAAGATATTGTTGTTATTGTTATTATTATGGGATTCTTTCATTAATTGCAATGTATAGATTGTGTACTAGTTCCATTATATCTTTTATTTGTGAACTTGATAATTTATTATATAATTTATATTTATATTCTGCTGTAATTATTGGTAATATAAATATTGATTTATTAATCAGGAACATAATTATAAGTGTATATATTTGGATTTAATATATAGTTAACATTTTTAGTCAAGTGAATTTCTCATGCATATAGTGCCATTTTATACATCTATGTTTGATCATATTTTTATTAGACTTAATCAGCATAATTACAAATTTGTGCATCCACTACAGATCATTTTGCAAATCTTTTGAAATTTTCTTTAGCTTGTGATAATCCAGTTGCCTACAGGTATGTAAATAAATTACCATGTTCAATTAAATAATTTATTGTCCATTCAGAACTGGGATTGTATTTTTGACCTGGATAATGTAGACATGGCCTTCTTACAATTTCAAAATATTTGTAGTAACTGATAAAGTGGTTTATTGTATTAAATTGACTAATAAAAATAGAAAATGATCTATTTTAGATTAGTTAATTAAAAAAACTAATTTGAATAATAGTTAATAATGTTCTGCTAATTTGATTGTGCTTTGAAGCATATTAATAAGAAAATTAAATATATTAAATATAGCTAAAACAAATTACTATAAGGAACTTCTTCATGATAATAATGTCATAGAAATGAAAAACAACTTTTTGATTAAAAAAATCCTCTAAAGATAATAATAACATATTAAAAATACATGATAATGAAAAACGTGGCTGATCTCTTTAATAATTTCTTCACATATGTTCCATACATGTCATCTATTAACAATTTGATATTAAATTTAATTTAAGACTCTTTTTTGGTTTGGGTATTTCTAACATTCAGTTATCACATTTAATTGGTTTTAAAAATGTTTTTTCTTTGGGCTTAGATAAATTAACATCACAAATTCTTAAAGATAATAAGTTTGCTTTTATACCCATAGTTATTTTATCTTCTTTTATCAGCTGGTGCACTTCCTGAATGTTTAAAAGTTGTTTTTTACACCCCATCTTGCATTGGTGGTAGAGAGGTCAGTGTGACTGCCTTGCACTTGCAAGCAGTTGCCCGGGTTGCGGGTTTGCGTCCCAGCCAATGCTATGACACTTTTTAAAAAAAGATGATTCATTAAGTATTAGTAATTATAGGCCTATTTCAATCATATCTGTTATTGCTAATTTATTTGAGATAACAATTAATGATAAGATGATGTCATTCTAGAATATCCATAAAGTGATTTCTGTACACTGGTTTGGTTTTGTTGCTGAGAGGAGTACCTTGAATGATCCTTATAATCATGTACACAATTTACATTGTCAATGGATAAAAGTTGGATTTATCCAAAGCATTAGACTCTGTCAATCGTGCAGTTCTTAATACTGATTGTGTTCAAATGTTTTTCAAGGTTATTTTGCTTCCTGGTTAAAAAATTATCTAAAAGAAAAAAAAAAGTCTAATAAAATACATGGTATTATTAGTGATTTTAGATTCATTAATCATGGAGTTCTACAGTATTCTGTACATCATCCTATATTATTTTTAATATATATATAAATTAATTTTTAGTTTACCTTTGAATTCAGTATTTTAAGTTTGTGGTAATGATATTGCTCTATCTTGTGATGCTGTTTCATATAGTTATTCTTTAATAAGTAATTAATTAGAATCAGGCATTAATTAATGATTGGCATTTACCAAATTGTTTAATTTTCTATTGTATAATGAGGGATATTGTATTTTTATATAAATACTTTTCATATACATTTAGTATCAGTGTTCATAGTCAATATAAAGTTCATTCCGATAGCATGTTGTGATATCATTTTTGTTTATAACTATTGATGTTTAGGTGCTTTCATTGATTCAAAGTTATTCTGGTCAAACCATATTACCTAGATTTACTTTGATGACCATTTATGTTGCTTGCTATAAAAGTATATCTTATATATAGAAACCCTATTTTCTCTTAGTGAATAAATATTTGTTCAATGATGCCACAACCATTATGTTTATGCAAAGTGAAAAAAATCAGTATATGTCTTTTTTAATACAGAGATATAATATATATTTTGCAGTAAAAATTCCCATCCAACTGCAGAAACAGCCACAAACACCAATTTGTAATTCAATGTTAAGGTGTTCTGTGCTTTCAAGGGTCTGTCAATCACTTAATATAGTTGAGATTAATGACATACTTAACAATGTTAACAAACTTTTATAAATTAGCAATACTTAATAAAAAAATATATTTACATTAAATCTTAAAAAATTTGTTAAAGCAACCAGTTAAAAAAATGTTACAAATATTATATTTAATAAAAAAAAATATTACCAAACAATTCTGATATTAATAAATGGTAGCTATTAATAAATCTAAAAAAAAACTTATGATCATGGTAGTTGTGACTAACTATCAAAAAAAAAGTTTTTAATTATTTATTCAGAGGATGCTCCAGTAAATATATTTTTGAAGTTGTAAAGATAGCAAATGTAACAAGTATATTTAAAAATGTAAATTTTAACTTAGCTTTATTAAAATTTGGAAATTTATTTATATAATATTATGTTGAAAAATTGGAAAAAAATTAATTAAATTTTTTAAAATAGAGAATGCTCCAGTCAATCTAGATTTGCATCAGAATAGTACATGTGATTTAAACTTTCTTTGTGATTACAGTATATATTTCAATAAAATATAATATAAATCTTTATTATATAATAATAACAACTTGTAAATACATTAACATAAAAATTATATATATAAAAGCATTTTTTGGTAATTCTAAATTTTTTTACCCTTGTCAATATGATACCTCATACTAATACTAACACGTATATTACGTATATAGTGACATCTACTGACATTTCCTATAATTCATTATTTTTATCATTTTATTTATTTCCCCTTATATTACTTTCCATTCTTTATCCATTACCCAATCATTCATTAAATCAATTGACTTTTTGTAAATGTTCATACACGTATTTATATTATATTTTATATAATTTGTTTCATATATTTTCCTTGTATTCATTTCCTTTGTATAATTTAATGGTCTTATGTTTTTAATACAATCTATTTTATGTCCAAATTTTAAGTAATGAACATATAGACATATAAGTTAATGGTGTGGGAATCATAAAAATTTATGATGTAGCTCAAAAACTGAGATGACATAATAAATTAATTTATTACAAGTAATGGTAAACAATCACTACGATAGTTAAGTATTATCAATTAATTTTAATAATCTGTTGCACAGTTGAACTAATTTGTGTTTTTAAGTAGAGACTTTAACTACATACTGCTTTACATTGTATCAGTTAATATTTACAAACAACGGTATGCATTATTTACTAAATAAATTAACAAAAACTTAATTGTTTATATATATTGAAGAAATGGATCCGGAAGTCTGATTCATGCTGCACAGCCTGCTATAAACTTACCGGTATTATAAACCTGGGTTAAGTTTATATTCAAGTATCAACAGAGTTTTGCATTAAATAGAACATTAAAGTGTTTCATTTTGTATATTCAACGGTCATTAAATTAGCTATTTACTTTAAAATATTCCTTTAAAGTAAATTCTGATTAAAATTAAATCATTTATAAAAATTTCTTTTTCAAAATTTATTAATGAAACATATATGTACGGCAAGCATATATATATGATTAAATGCAAATTTCTGTTGAAACTAAAATGTCATTTTATTAAAAGAAATAATAAAATTTTTTTCTTTTAATTTTGTTAAAAATATAAAGTTGTATGATTTTATTTTAAGGTAAGCCCACCAGCAAAGATAAGCCTGCCAGCATTCCTAAAGTAATGGCATTTTCAATTAGTATTTCATTCAGAGCAAATTAAAGATGGCCTTTTTAATAAATCAAATTTGAAGTTAAAAGCATAATTTTATAATAAGAACTTAAAGTTTATTTTTTAGCAAAAAATTACTTTGAAACAAAGGAGCGTGGGGGGGGGGGGCTTAGCAAGATCTAGAATCATAAGCAAAACAATAGAAAAGTATCTCTGGAAAGGTATAAAAGATGGGGAGAACAAAGGACTTGATTCATTCAGATTTTGTTCTTTATTCATTGAGATTCTGTTCTTTCATTCATTCATTCAGATTCTGTTTAAAGATTCATTGAGAAATTCGTCTAAATTTTATTCTAAAATTATTTTATTCAGAGATTGACTCTGAAAGTTTTTATGAACTTGTTACTGAAGTGATTTTGAAACGTACTTGGCTGCTGCTCGTCAGCTCTTTTGAAGAGTTCTACTACTTACCTCTGCTGCTTCTGTTATGGCGACCAAGTCTAATGATCCTCCAAGGTTGCACTGAAAATAAATGCTGAAAACCAGTGTCCTAGTTCTTGCGGAGAATTCCTGTTCTGATTTAAACATGCAACCCTTTAAAATTTCTATTAATGTGGTGGACGTGACCATGTACAGTGGCTAAGCTCATCAGCTTTGCCTGCCATCAGGGTCCTAATCCATCAAAATGCCATAAAGTGTCAAGTATCTAGTAAAACCGAACTGTGAGCTGTATGTGTGCCCTTCGTGTCAAAATGCTTCCAATTCCAAATCTCTTTGTCTGGACAAATAACTCCACATACATAAATCAAGCCAAGGATGTCAAGGGAACTGGACAAACTAAACATGGACTGGTAACTTTTAATGATCTCCTCATGAACTTTTACTTTCCTTTTCAATATTGTACCTTTCTTTAAATGTTTTCATTAATTTATTATATTTCATAATGTATCTCTTTCTATCTTAATATTATATTTATATTTATTTTAACTTTATCATCTCTTTTATGCTTAAATTTTCCCCCTTCGCTATTCCTCATTTTAATGTGACGTATATTTTAGTTTCCTTATGCGGTGTAAATTATATTTCTTTATTTGAAAATATTTCCAATTTAAAATGAATATTTGTAATTTAATACTAGTTAAGTTTTCTTTCATTTTACCAATTTGATTTCCTCAATAATGCTTACCTTTGTTCTTATTCTTTCTTACAGTTAAATATTAGAAACCTTTAAATATTTTAAATTATTTGCAGAGCACAAAGCAATGAATCTGCTTTGTGAAATAGTTATTTCAATTTTGCTTTATCAAGGGGACACGGGTTGATAAATTGAATTAAATCGGAAAAGTAATACTTTGGCCGCAGAATTATATGTAATTGAAACCGCTTCATTGTTAAAATTATTTATCAGCGGTTAATTGGGGAATAGCAGAGATATTTAAAACATTTATAATATTTAAACTGCATTTATTAAAGTATATCATTTAAATAAAAGCTTTAGTCTTCTAATGTTTCTTTCAACCTTTTATCTGCTTAACCTTTTATGTTAATTGTCCGATGATCCAAGTATGCACAAACACTTAACTTATATTATATTATATTGGCACATTTAACTTATTTTAGTTCTTCAAGTAGTCTAGTCGATTGTCTCTACCCTGATGCTAAGCTTGGGCCGGGTTATAAAATAATTTATGTGTGTCTCGGATATGTTGTTGGTTTGTGGTTAGACTCGAAAATAGATGAAGAGGGCAGAGGCCATAGTATTCTTGATTTTTATATCTCGCATATGAGTGGCCTCAAGGTACTTTCACCTAGTTTTCGAACTGGGTTAAACCAGCATACACATTCAACCAGCACAATATATATAAAAACAAAAAATCATTTCTAACTTAAGAGTTGTTGGATTTCAGTATTGATAATGCATCTGTATGCTGCCTTCTCCCTCATAAGCTAACTTATTCTCCCCCTAATAAATTAAATCTCTTGATATATTATGGGCAGGAACAGCAAACAATATACCTTGGCAACATTATCAGATAATGCATAATGATTATGATATCTGGAAATGATGCTTTATATTATAAAAATCAAATGAAAAAAAAAAATTATTCAATGCTGAAAATCTGATAAAGTAAGTATTGGTACCAAAAATACTAATCATTTTTTATTCATTCTGTTAATAAGAGATGTCAAGTAGGGGACCAGCAAACAAAATCATACAATGTATATAAAATAAAGTAGTACCTATAATAGCCCATTGGAAATCAATGGTCTCTCTGGTATTTCTCCATAGGCTAGTCATTTGCAATTGTTGACAATTTGTCACTTTTATTTTATCTTCTAAAAAAGCTAAATACCCATTTATTGATGAACAATTGGATGGCTAACTTGATTATGAGCTAAAATTTCTATTCTTAAAAATAATTCCAAGCTACATCCTGCACATTTTACACTGCATGAATGCATGCACACCTTCCTATCCTCTCCATCATCAAAAAGACAGTCGCTGATTAGATCCCAAATAGGATTGATATAAATTTTGCATGCCCACTCACAAAAACAAATCTCAAATATCTCTGAAATAGTTGGAAATAAATTTACAGGAGCATAATGTGGCAGAATTCCCTTCCATCCCCACATAATCAACACATGAGACATTTATGTTTTCCTGATTATATCACAATTCTATATCAGTGAATCCTTTTGACGATTCAGAAAATATATTCCAAAGATGGGCACTGCAGGTATTTCCTTCTTGCTTTCTGCATCTCAGCAAACTATTCAGAATGAAAGATTCTTTCTGGAGCCAGGCAATTACTGACCCATTTCTCTTATAGACAAGCAGCGAAGAACAACAGTTTCATTAAAAATGGATAAATCGGATTTTTTTTTTTGGTATTTCCTTCTTGCTTTCTGCATCTCAGCAAAATATTCAGATTGAAAGATTCTTTCTGGAGCCAGGCAATTACTGACCCATTTTTCTTATAGACAAGCAGCGAAGAACAACAGTTTCATTAAAAATGGATAAATCGCAATTTTTTTTGTTTTGTTTTCTTCGTAGATAATTGAAACATACTTTTATTAATTTATATGTACACATACATATATTGATTCAATACTCATGGATGCATGACTTCACTTCGTCAATACTAAGCAGATTGTTTGTAAGTTCATCTACTATTAAATAACCTTTTCCCCATATACATAAATCGCGGGTTCTTCGATGACATTCTCTTGATTAGCATAAAGACGATGCTAATCTATTCTACACAAAGATTGCCTGGGACTTATTTTATTCCCTTATCAAGAATTTGTAGACATCTAATTTTACGATTACTGTTATAATTTTTTTTAGTACTCTTAAGTTTATTGATGAAATTTTTAGCTATTTAAAAAATGTATCAGCTACACTAGATTTGAACTTAGATCTTGGATAAAAAAAAATCTTTTAATTTTTCACAATTATTATTTTAATGTAATATTTTTACATTTTCTAGGGAATAAAAATAAATATTGATAATACAACAAAAATAAAGAAATCGTATATATTCGTACTTAACAAACAAAAAAAGACCTTTTACACTGAAACAACAACAAAAAAAAACCATTTACAATTATTTATTCCCGCCCACGACTTTCAAAATCATTTTACTACGATAATTTTTTTTTAACGTAATCGTATATATTCCTATGGAAAAAAAAACCCCTTTTATAATTATTTTTTCCCGCCCACGGCTGTCAAAATCATTATGCTATGATAATTATTATTATTTTTTAAAGCACCTCCGTAACTATTCCAGATATGAAAATTGAGTTTACAACTCTCCTCAAATACCTTTCAAGCCAACTTTTTTTAACAAGAATTCTGAGTGTGAATTGAAGTTTCTGGTGAACTTGCAGGAAGTGAAGTCATACTACGCGTCATTCATAGAAAGCGCACGTGTTATAATGACCACGGGTAGAATACCTATATATAGGGCCAAAACAGTTCAGTGTTCAAATAGTTAATTTTGGATAACAATGGCTTCATTTCTTTATTGGCCAATTAATGTTTTCATTTTGGCAGTATTTTGCCCTCAGTTTGTAACGAGTTGTACCTGTATTCTAAACCATCCACAAAGTGATTACTGCTCAGCAGATTTTGGTAAGTTGTTTCTAGCTATATTAGAAAAACTTTTACTATATATATATAAATGTATAGTGGAAAGAGAATATTAACTAATTATTTTCAATACCACAGATAAATGGAGACAATTAGATAAATATAGATTTATTTATTTGTAAAAGAAAATCGATGTATTAATTGATTTTTGCAATATATATCTATATTTACTGTTTGGATGTATAAAACGCTAAATAATTTTTTAAAAAATATAGGTACTTTTTATAATTTGTAGACGTTAAAGATTACAACAATGCTTTATTAAAAAAAACGTATACAATCCTTAACAAATAAATATAATTATTTTTAGAAATTCAATTTTAGGTAGAGGAAATATAATTACTTAAAAGCATATAATATATAGAATATTAATATTTTATGCATGCTTGTTTATTTAAATTTAATTTTAAAAATGATATATTGATACACATCGCTTTGTTTTATTATAGCATTTATTAAAAGTCCGATTTATAATTTATTTTACATATACAATAATAGAGTCAAACAAATTAGAATAAAGTGATTTAAATATATCTGTTTTAATAATTTTTAGAGTATACTTTTATGCTGATTTATTTATTTAATTTTAACATTAGAGATTGGAAATCATTCTCCCGGTCGGATGCCGATCGATCAGTTTTGTCAGGGTTTTCTACTTTTATCTTCGTAATGTCAAGATTTTAGTATTCCGAATAAGTTATGTTGTGATATATCGTTCTTTTCTCGTTTTTTTTTTTTTTTGTTGTACAATTTTTAGTTGTATTTATATGAAATAACAGACATTTTTAAGCGTGATTCAAATAAAAACTTCATTAATTTTCGAGTATTTTTTAAATTACAGTTAATTTCTGTACAATTGTAACGCTCTGAAAACTGCCCCGATACATATAGTGCACTATATGTACTATTTAATAATTGAAAATTAAGTTTTAATGTTTACTGACGTCCTGACTTATATTTTTAAATTTTTCATTCCTATTTTACAATGTGAATGGCGGCTTACTTTTACATTTTTAAAGAAATGCGTTTTTTATAGTTATAGTTTGTATAAAAGTAATCGGCGATCATATTTGTCGACATTATCTAATGCATAGTTATAAAAAAAAAAAAAAAGAACATATGACAAAGAATATGATTAATAAATTCAAAAATGCATAGATTTAAAAATTGGTCCAAAAATGAACAAGCTTATATATATATATACGTGCAATATTAAAAAAAAAAAAAAAGCACTATTTACTAACATTTTGCCATATATAGACTTGCTAAATTAATTTTTGAATAGTATTGGAATAAATATTGTAATTCTTTACGTAGATTATATTCTTATGAACTGATAAGAGTCTGAAGTTTTAAAAAATATTATTGTAAATATTTTTAAATTCAAATAATTTATTTTTATAGTTATAAAATGTGTGAAATAGTTTTATTTTAAACAAATAATAGTATACGAAGGTTTTCATTTTGTAATGACTTGCGCATTCATCGACCATTTCCTCAATTTTGAGATCTAATCCAGTTGAAATTTGCGAATTATTCGGATAGCTATGAATTTTTAAATATGTTTAGGGATTTTTTCATGTAGCCAGATTGTAGTCAATTGGTTTCCAGTTTCTGGCCAATTAATGTATTTTGTCGTTTTTAGCTTTGAAAACCATCTATTAAGACTTTTTTAAAAAGCCTTATTAGATTGATGGCAGTTATCTAGTCGGGGATGAAACATAGTAGAATAGACTACGTAATATTATTTTACTACATGCACACACTAGTTAAAATTTTTTATACGGTATTAATTTAAACTAAAAAATATTTCACCAATTTATATACATAATTGTGTGGGTATAAATTATATAAAAATGTATGTAATATGCATAAATAGTATTTCTTATAATACATATATTCTAATTAAACAATTATTTATCTACTCACAAATACTTATACTGTACATACTGATATTTGTATGTACTTATACGCGCGCATATATATATAAGCAAATATTTACAATTTATCGTATATATAGGCATGCATATATTGTATTTATGTATAACAGTAATATTATAGGTTAAAGTAAATGTATTGGTGATAAAACTATCCAATTGAACATAAAAACGATAATAATTATCTGCTCAGTATTAATTCATTTTCATTTATTCGAACCCTAAATCACATTAACAATTGAAATTAATGTCGCCTAGAAATAAAGTTTCTGCCAATTTCAAAAAAAGATTGTTTAGCGCTGGAGGGGCTACAAATTCCTACAAACTTTATTCATAATTTAAAATAAAAACAAGTTAGAAAGCGGTATTTGGTTCTTTTTGAATGTTTTAATTCAAACAGTCAATTAAATTTTAATTTAAAATCAGACTAGCCTCGAGCGCTGTTAACATTTATTTAGAATAACGCCTCCCATAAAACATTCTCTATTTACAAGAAATATGATGTTAGGTGTGCATGTGTTTGTAGATATAGAGATACATTGTGTTAACTAGTTTTTCAAAATTATAGCTTAACTTTTATAATCTTGTTCCATATAAAGAAGATGTTAGTGGCTATTTGAGCTTTTATTTACTAATTTTTATTAATGGAGAATATTAACTTCACATATGTTAATAATGATTCCTATTTCTTGATTATGTACTTATATTTGTGAGAAAGTGAAATGATTCATAGATGTTGTATAGTTCTAGATGCCTGCATAGCATACAGCCTTTAGGAATGACTGGCTTAAATATTGAGGCCCAACAGATATTGATGTGCTGTTACTGTATTTAACAATTAAATAAATTAATTTGCATGAAGGTTTGTGATGATGATATATTTTTAGATGTGATATATTGGACTATTTTCATCATCTATGAGTGAATGTTTAATATACTGTATAGAAAATTTTAAACTTTATTTAAACTTTCCAAATACAAACAACTTGTAAGATGTTTGTATTTGGAAAATTTAGATAAAGTTTAAAACTTTCTTTACATTCAATATTCACTCACAGTTGATGGAAATAGTCCAACATATCACATCAAATAAATTAATTATATGTAGAGCTATTATTTTGTCCATTTATTATACGGAAGTGAGATTAATTAAGGATGTTTCTTACAATGGCAAAATCATAAAACTAATCAATGCCTTCTAAGCAACTAGGATGAGATACTATAGAGATTTTCTATTGTAAAATCATATCTTCATTGGATTTAATAGGTGAAATGAATGAATGGTAACATATTCCTTAAAAAATTAAATGGTGCATTTTATAGAATAGATCAGACTATTTTTCCTATTATCTCAAAAATATTCTAAAGAAATGCAAAATGGGAAAATGTAATTGTGATAAATATATTAGAGAGCTATCCTTATAAGAGCAAAGTGTTGGAAGTTTTTCAGAAACAAAAATTTACCACAGAAGAATTAAAAGTGTTCAAGTCATAACATAACAGGCAAAAACTCTCTGTACAGTAGCACCACTCAGTGCAAGTTAAAATAATCAATGGATACAGAAAGGTTTGTGCATAAAATCCCTATCTAATGCCCACTGAACCAATATCACTAGACTAGTTTTTAACTTGCGAACTTTCATCAATGAGGAACCTTGGATCAGAGAGCACTGCACTTAGACCTTAAGACTCCAGTAAGCACCTTTTTTTAACTATAAAGCTTTGAGTCCAAAATGAAAACACAATAATGTTTTAAAGCTAAGCTCATTAGCTTGTATAGTTGTCTTTGATTTGGTGTCTTTGGTTCTTTAATAACCATAGTCACCATAATCCTGCTGGACAGGATTGATATTAAACCATGAAACATCACATGATCATCATTCTTTATGCTTACACAAGTTGTTTTTCACAGAGGCAAAACTCCATACAGTAGCACCACTCAGTGCAAGCCAGAATAATCAATGGATGCAGAAAGATTTGTGCATAAAATCCCTATCTAGTGCCTACTCATCCAATATCCCCAGACTAGTTTCTAGCTTGTGACTTTCATTAGTGAGAAACCTTGGATCTGAGAACACTGCACCTAGATCTTAGGATCTAATGCAGCCAAAAGATGGCTGTTAGAGGGTTGCATTAAATCCTAAGATCTAGGTGCAGTGCTCTCATGTTCAAAGCTTCTCACAGATGAAAGCCACAAGCTAGAAACTAGTCTGGGATATTGGATGAGTAGGCATTACATAGGTATTTTATGCACAAATCTTCCTGTATCCATTGATTACTCTGGCTTGCACTAAATAGTGGTACTGTATGGAGAGTTTTGCCTCTGAAAAATAGCTTGTGAAAGCATAAAGAATGGTGATCATATAATGTTTGATGGTTTAAAACCAATCTTGCCCCAATAAGATTATGGTAACTATGGTTATTAAAGAACCAAAGACAGGAAAAAGTATGGATGCTGAATTGAATTCAGATCTATACACCTATACAAGCTAATGAGCTTAGCTTGAAAACATTATTGTGTTTTCATTTTGAAATCAAAGCTTTATAGTTAGCTAAAAAAGTAAAAGGCAGCTGCTGGAGGATTACGTTAGATCCTAAGATCTAGGTGCTTGTGTAAGTATAAAGAATGGTGATCATGGGATGCTTGATGGTTTATGACATAAAATAAATAAAAACTCATTTTTAGAGTGTTGTTATTCTATCTTTAATAACCCTGTAAATAAACAACAGCTATTAGATAAAAGCATACTATTTTTTAGTTAATGATAAATTCCAAATTAGCATATTAATGAACAAATTAGCAGTGATACAAGGAAAAGCTATTCCTTGCAAGTTTCTTAAAATGACCAAGTTTACCTTGTGAGTTACACCTGGGTCTTATTTTACGCGATAGATAGGTTCCTCAGAAAACATGCGCAAACGAAATCGCGTAAAAATAGAAGGGTATCTTACATTGAAAAAGGGGGATGCGGTCTGTGATTTTTCAAAATTCGCATAAAAGCAAAGCGCCAACGTAAAATTACTTTAAAATTTGCGCAAAAAAATAAAATATGATTAATAAAAAATTTCAAATTTGAAAAAAATTGATACAAGACAAACTTTTTTTAACTATAATATTTAATTTTATTCAAAATAATATATTTTTATGCATAATTTACAGTACAGTAATTTACATTTTTATACACGTTTTAATTATTATTGCTATTTGCCGAAAAACACGTTCGTTTGCAAACATCAGATTTTTCACAAGAGGAAATACAACTAGCGCCAACTTCACACTCATGTTGTGTCAATGGTTTTCTGGTGACAACGTAATTAGTAATTAATCTTTGAGATGATGATTTTATTAATTGTTTATGAAACTAACAACTAAAAATTAAATTCTTATTTTGTCTTTAATTTTTTAATTTTCAATTCCGTTTAAAAATCAAATTTCACATCACATTAATTTCAAGTCGCCGTAAGTAATTTTTAAATTGTTAATTACAATTAAAAATCAGATTTTAATTTTTAATTGTCAAATTTAATTGTGCCCACTGCTATTATTCACCTTTTAAAAATAAACTTGTGGACACTAAATGATTAATAATTGATTACGTTCTTTTTTAAAAAGCAAAAACAGAATGTGATTTAAAATGCAAAATTAACACGCACAATGTTTGAACAAATTTACATTATAATCTTGTAAAATTTAATGCGAGTATACATAAAATGTGGAAATCGTGATTTTAATTTCATTATTGCATAAAATCTTACTATTATAAAGCACTGAAAATATTGAAATTACTAAGATAAAAGTCGAATTCCAATAATGTGCTATTACTTTCAATGTAACGTAAGTGTGCAAAATTTATTATTTAAAGTAATAGCGCATTATCGGAGTTCGACTTTGGTGAAACATGAATCACGTAACTTCAAAATCGTGTTAAAAAAGTCTGCGTAAAAAGAGATCCAGGTGTATTATTATGGTATGAATATTCACAATTCACTTCTTCATAATTTTTTTTTTTTGTTTATCATTTTAGATTTGAAATGGTTGCTGCTACTAATAATATGTGCGTATGTAAACTCTGTCATTTATGGTTAGATATAGATACAGTTAGATTTTTGTTAAACTGGATAGTAAGTGATAAATAAAAATTTTGTTCATTCTCCACAAACTATGTAAGAGAAAAAATGTATAAACTAATAGTCTTCAAAGCCACTTCATGGTGTAGGGATAGATGCTACTTATTACAGTGTCTTTATATTATTAAGGATAAATTTGTCATTTTCTTATTTTACCAGAGAATAGTTAAATATCTCTTTAAAATACATATGGACCTACAATCATGAAAACTTTAATACTATTTTTGGGTTAAATCCTCAGGCCTTTGGCATGATAGAATAATATATCCATTATCTTCTTTAAAATCCTCAACTACTTGAAAGATTTTTCAAGGATTCAAACCTCAGAATACAGACATAATAAGTATTAACCACTACTCACACAAATGTAAATAATAGCCATTTCACAAAAAAGAATAAGAGATTTGAAATTCCAGGCTTTCAGATTTTTAATTTAAACATTGAGTTGAGACCTTATCAATATATAACCTAAATATTTTTATAAAATGATTAATAGAGAAGTTTTAGTCATTCAAAAGGCTATAAAGAGTGGCATATTCTCAAAAATCAGAATTGCCATTATCCTGACCTTTGCAATCTGGCTATCCAGATGCAAGTGTATATTTGAAAATACTAATCATGGTGTCTGCAACATCTATATCAAATTACTCAAGCGGCTCAGGAACAGAGATAGATTTCTGGCTCCGGACTGGCTTTTTCATAAAACCTGGGCTAAGGTCACCCTCCTGGAAGAGTGAAGGAGAGCAATGGCCCTAATCTCGGACCACAGCAAGCTCTACAGAGTAAATACCTTACAATAGTGTAAAAAGAATATAGTTATGTATAGATAAACATGTTCAATTGTAACTAATAAATTTTAATTTATTTTAATAAAAAAAATAATAAGTTTAATAATGCTCAAGACTAAATGGGTTTGTAAGTAATCATTAAACATGAATCAACCTTTTAAAAAAAGGTTTAAAATCAAATATTAGAGTCAACGCTACTTTACAATACATTTTTGGTTTAAAACATACACAATTAACAAAGATTTCTCAAATTACCTTATTTGCTTTATAACATCAATATTTATAAGCATA
The DNA here is from genome assembly GCA_028023455.1 of Epiperipatus broadwayi. NCBI lineage: Eukaryota > Metazoa > Onychophora > Udeonychophora > Euonychophora > Peripatidae > Epiperipatus > Epiperipatus broadwayi. The sequence continues at coordinate 10,715,317 of JAQFVV010000003.1, forward strand.
AAGGCAGAAAAAATGTCATTAATAAAAATCTTTAGCTCTAAAAAAAATATGAATGAGTTATTTATGATGATTCTGAGAAGAAAAAAAGAAGTGCTTTTTGACATCAGGTTAAAGTATAATATAGAAAGTCCATAAAACCAAGTTTATTACATATTAAATAATTACATGAATAAAATTTAATATAATAAAATGAGAATTTAAAATTACACAATGATGAGAATTAAAGTATAGAATATGACTATCATCAGAATCATTTTAAATATATTTCAACTTTTGAACACTATGATTTCTTACTTAGTACTTTTAATGTTACTAAAGCAAATTATATTTTTAGCAATTTTGAACAAGTTTTTTATTGAATAACAATGAATGAATTTGTTATTAACTGAAAGGAGATCCTTTATTCCTCTTGGAGGCCTTAAAGAAACTGAGCAGAATAGATTCCTAATGTCCACTCCATATGTTCTTGTCATAATAGTTATTACCACTATGTGATTATTCATATAGTATACAAACATGGATGGGCCGCTCACCAAGACACATTAGCCAACGTGGTGTGTTTATTGGCCTTTTATCTCTGAGTTTAAGATCAAGAAACACCATGTTTTTCTTCTCAATTGCCTAATAAGGCAAAATGAATATGTGTGAATGAAAAAATTTTTATAATAAATATAAACAATCATGACAGACAAAAATAAATCATGCCCCTTATTTCCTAAAGGCTATAAAGTCATCAGCCAAGGCAGCAGTGGGTAGCTGAAGGGGGAGGATGTTAAGAATCCCTGACTGCAGATCCAGACTGATGACAACTTTTTATTTAGATACTTACAACTGCAGATTACATTAAAGTGAAGAAAAATTCCAAGAATTGGAAAAACTGTCTCATATTAGATAGAACATCTGAAATTAGAAGAAAAGGTGAAGAGATAATTGATTTGAAAAATGGACATGCACTCTACTACAAAGGCACAAGTATTAGAAGTACAAGTGGAGTAGGATTCACTAAGAATAAAAAGTGGAAGAACAACATTGTGGAGATTGATGGTGTATTGGGGAGTGGCAAGATTAGTTATTCAACTTATTAGCAGATATCAAATGCAGATAATTCAGGTTTATGCCCCAATAAGCTCTCATATTGATGAAGTAGTAGAAGATTTTTATATGGATGTACAAAAAAGGCTTTTGATCAGACTAAACAACATTTTAAAATTGTTATGGGAGACTTTAATGCTAGAATTGGTAAAAAAAAAAAAAGTAAGATGAAAGTGCTGTAGGTAAATTTAGTTATGGTGATAGAAATGAGAGAGGACATAGACTTGGGAGTTTGCAGAAAAAGAAAAATGGTAGCATTCAAATAAAGATACAGCAGAATTGGATTATATTTTGAGTAACAGAAAATATATATTTCAATATTGTAATGTTTTTAATAAATTCAACCCAAGAAATGATCATCAATTAGTAAGATATGTGTTAATGCTAAACTAGAGACAAAAATTATTAAAAAAAACAATATTTTACAATTGATATTCCTCATCTTCAGAAACATTCTAATGAATTTAAATTAGAACTTGCAAATCATTTTCAAGTATTAGTAGATTTTAAACATGATTCAGATTTGAATAAAGTTAATTGGAAAATAACATACATTTTAAAAAACTGCAACAAAGATAACTGGAAGAAAAAAGCAATGTTTGGCCAATAAAATTTCTACTGAGATTAGAGAATTTATGAAAAAAAGAAGGAATATGAAGATATATAAAAATTATGCATTAAGAAGGACTGAATATCTTGAATTTCATAAAATGATGTGAAAAAGAGTTGATAATGATATAAGAAAGTGTAATTGTGAACTAGCAAGGAAAGCTATAGAAGAAAATAAAAAGTCTCAAGAGTGGAAAACTACATTTTAGTATTGGTAGGAAACCCATCTGCAATAAAAAAAAAGATGGAACTATTACTAAAAAGAGAGATAACATCATGAAATGGGTAGAAGAGTTCTATCACGAATTATATAGTAATAAAGAACAAGTACTGCCCAAGATTTTAAATGAAGAAGTGAGATTTGAAGAAGGGAAAAGCTCCAGCTAAGGATAGAATTATAATTGATATGTTAAAAGAAGCAAGTGAAAAAATAGAAAAAATTTTGGCAAAGTTATATACCAAATATCTAAATGATAAAGATGTACCAGATGAATGGAAGAATGTAGTATTAATATTTAAAAAAGGTGATAAAGAGGATAATTAGAAATTATAGACCTATCAGTCTTATCAGTTTTATACAAAATTTTTATCAAAATAATTACAACTCCTCTACAGATATCATTGGATTTCAATCTACCAAAAGAACAAGTTGGATTTAAAAGTGGTTTTAGTACAGTAGATCATATCCAAGTATTGAGAGAAGTTAATAGAAAGGATCAATGAATATGAGTTGCCATTATGCTTTGGATTTATAGCTTATAAAAAGGCATTTGATTGTATAAGTGAAAGCATTGGATCATCAAGGTATACAGGATATTGTCATATTCTGAAGAATATTTATAAAAATGCAACAGCAATAGTTAGATTATATAATTATACTAGTAAAGTTAACATTAAGATCAGGCTGACTCCATATCTCCAAAACTTACATCAGTGCTACAAGAAGTATTTTGTCAATTAAAATGGGAAGCTAAAGAAATAAAACTAAATGGACATTATTTAAATCATTTAGATTTGGCAGATAATGTAGTCGTTTTTGCAAATAATGCTTCAGAGCTTCAGGAAATGTTACAAGAGTTATTAGATGAAGGTAAGAAAGTAGGACTAAAGGTAAATGTTAAAAAGACTAATGTTCAACGGATTTTTTTCAAAAGATGAAAATAAAGCTTTATAATGATGAGTTAGAAGAAGTTAATAACTACAACTCTTAATCAGATTATTACTACAGATGGAAACAATGGATGAAATTAATCATAGACTTAAACTTGGTTGGAGTACTTTTGATATAAATAAGAGACGTGTTTGAAAAGGAAGGTTTTTAATAAATGTATTTTACTAATTCTTACTTATGAATCCAAGACTTGGACACTTAATAGAAGTCAATACAGAGACTTCAAACTACTCAAAGAAGTATGGAGAGATGCATATGAGTAACAAGAAATCAAAAATGCAATGCATGGGTAAGAGAACAAACAGGTGTTACTGACATTGTTGAAAGAATTAAAAGGCTGAAGTGAAGTTGTGCTGGATATATTTCTAGAAGAAATAATCATAGATGGACAATTGAAAGCTTAAACTGGATTCCAAGAGATTGTAAAAGACCTAGAAAGAGATTACACATGAGATGGATAGATAAATAGGAAAGGATATAGGGATGATGTGAAGAGAGGCTAGAGATCAGAGATGGATTGAAGTTAAACTTTCATCCTGCAGTGGAGTGACAATGGTTGACAATGATGATGATGACATTATTTCTTTCATTCCATAAAAAAGTATTTTCATTTATGATATAAGAGGCTCATTAAAGTTCATGATGCTGCTCTAAATACTAAGGTTCTAGAATAAATTATGCAAAGATGGTGGCTAGCTAAAGTACTGTTGCTTAGTTGACATTATAATCAAGCAAAATAGCATTATCAGCATCAGTAATAATTTCCTGTCACCATAGAGTAATTTATTCTGGTATATATTGCTTAACTATTTCTATTTTTTTTCAGACCAAAAACCCAAATTAGTTTAAAGTAAGTGCTTCTTTTATGCTGTACATTTATTAATTATTTTTCAGTAATTGGATTATTACATTTCAGTATAATTGATAATCATCAATAATAGATGGCTCTTGTCATTATAACTGGATTAATTTTATATATTATATATACTCTAAAAGGATCTCTGTTGCAATAGATAGTACAACAAGATGTCATAATCTAAGGTTTGAATTTGGGTGAAACTTGAAAATTTTGAATAGCCACAAATTTCCAAGAAAGATTATCTTTTTTTTTTCAAGTAAGCAGCCCATTATAAAGTAAATTTTCAGACAGATAAAGTAAAAATGAAAAACTTAAAATTCTTGCCAAACAGCTGATTTGCCATGTCTTCACTGTTCCTTTTTATGAAGAATGATGGAAGAAACAAAAAAATATAAGATAGATAGAAAAGTCTAGAAGAAAACACAGTTCTTTCTGTGGTTTACTTGGATAAATGTTATTAGTGATATACATATAATTATCAAATTTAAATGTAATCCTTTCCATATGTGTTTACTAGAATATATATCTAATTCACATATCTTTATGACTGTGAAATTTAAACAGAAATAACATCCTTATAAGCCAAGACTAAATAACACTCATATATCATTATACAATAAAAAATAGAATGGATTACCTATTCTTTAAGTTTTTGGTGGCAATAAATTTTCATTTGCTGATTTTGCTTGAAATAAAGAGTGTATATTATGTATCAGTTTCATTTAAATATAGCATAAATCATTCCGAAACTGCAACTGAACATATGGATAAAGAATCCATGAATGAGTGTTATTTAACCATAGCTTATGGGGGGTGTTACTTATGAATAAATTTCATATACATTATGCTATGCATATATTATATTTAAATTTACAAAGTGACATTTTATTGTTATGTGGTTGTTAAAAATAAGGCATTGTATTTACTCTCTACATGTTAATTGTAATTTCAGAATGATTTATGATGTATTTAAATCAAGCTAATTTATACTTTCCATTGCTTATTTCTAGCAATTTCAGCAAAGAAAGTTTATAACCACATAGAGCTTTTAAAGAAGAAGTGATTCATTGTATTCTTTATTATTTACTAATATATGTGTTACTTCCCATTTAAATTGTATATATATATATATGAAGCTAATTATATTTGATATTTACATTTGTAATGTAATATTTCATTAATGTGATATTAGATATGTTTAATTTTAGAATGTTTGGGTTGTATTTAAATCAGGCTAATATTTAATTTCCACTTTATTTCCAGCAGTTAAAATATAACATCTATCAAAAGTGCAAGGAATAAATGGTCAATTTTATTAACTATTGATATATGAGTGGTATTTATCCATAGCTTATGGACGTGTTATTTTTATTTAAAACGAATATATATATATGGGCAGAGATCTGTAAAATATTTGCTTGTCAACATTAATTGCATTCTCTGTTTCTGTCTACCAGTTTATCACCTGTAATATATAGTTATTACAATTATTTTCATTATAGCAGTTTAAAATAGCATAATACAAAGATGTGTTACAGTATTTTACAATGGTATTTAAAATGCATGCAAGTTAAACATTTATAGCAACAGTAATTTCTATTCTTTTTTGAAATGAAAACAATGATACTATCCACACACATACATACATAACTGAAACACTTTATTTTGCCCCCCTCCCATAAGTCTAGGTATTAATCAATTTACTCTCTAATTATAGCTCCCCCCCCCCCATCAATTCTTAAGAACTAGCTCATAAAATCATCAGTTAACAGAATAGACAAACAAGACCAAATAAATATATAATAGTTTCATCTTTTTAAAAAAAATTTTTTTTTTACTTGTAACAGTTAAAATAACTCATTGCAATTATATAAAGAGTTTACGATTTAATTTTATTCAAAAATCATACAATATATTTTAATCAGTATTTAAAAGTTTTACATTTGCAATAATATTTTAATTGCTATAAAGACATCTATATTTAGTCATTCAATGTTTACATGAATGTAGTTCTAGCTTGAGACCCTAAGAATTTGCGATTAAATAGACTAAAAAATATATTACAAGCTTAACAGGTTTTTCATTCCTTGCTGCATGTATAAGTTATCCCCCCAAAAAAGAAAATCAATCACACTTACTTATAAGCAAAATATTTTCAAAAAGATGGTTATCTGGCATTATCATAGCATTATTTCAGATAGTTTCTTGATGCTAAAATAATGCAAATTGCGGAGGATGCACTAGCATCGTGATCTAACTGAATTAAATATTTATATTTCAAATAATATTGGCATCAGCATGAGATTCATCAGATTTTTAATGGTACAGTTGGTTGAAGAGTTGGAATAGAATGAAGTCTGTCCATTAAAGTATGAAGATTTGCTATCTTAATATAAACTGAGCACTGATTATATATGTGTGTGGCAGATGATAATCTGGACCAATTGATGAGTGCTGATTCGGCACAAAATACATATATTGGTAATTATTTATCTTTTCTACATGCTTGTGATTATTGTGTATCAGTGGTATGAGATAGTGTGGATAGAGGGTGCTTGAAAGTCTGGGTTCAAATCCCCTATATTTACAATTAAGCTCCAGGTATATGAAGGATGCCTGTATTTCAAATATAAAAAAAAAAGGTAAGTGTATGTTGTTTATAAATTTAAGATATAATAAATAAATGACAAACAATTGCAAACTTCCTAATAATAATAATAATATCATATTTCTTAAATACTTACACTGTTCCTTTTTTAATAGCAACACATAAAAATGGCTGTTGCAGTTGTTTATAATGTTTATTATATTATCAATCATATCTCTTAACATTAAATACTGTGCAGCTTATGTGTAGTGATTCTTGCAATTAAGATTTAAAACAGAATTTAGAATTTCCTCATTTATTTAATGCTTAAAACTACATGGCGAAAAGTCTATAGTGAAAAATTATAAAAATATGTACATTTAAACATTTTGCAGAATTTCCTTTTCTTATTGTAATTTTCTACTATATATCCAAGATTTGCATCTTTAAAATTGCGCACAAGATAATTATGTGTAAATGGCTAAACTTTTGATAATGATATAAAATTTATGTCAATCACTGCATTTCTGATAAATATTGTTGAACACCCTTCAATTCAATAGAAAGCATGAAGGTTAAATAACATTAAAATAGCTTACTGCAAAAAAAAAAGCTTCCTTCCCTTCCCTTCTTTTATGATTAATAGTGAATATATATTTCGTAAGTTAAATTATTATTAGCAATCAAACAATGGTTTTTCAATAATATATAAATGATTATAATCAGTGTTTTATTAAATTAGAAATTATATTTCTTTTTATCTTAAATATAGACTTTAGATTTAAAAAATATCAGATATTCTATATAATTGTTTACATAGATACTTGATATTCTGCTTTATTAAATTTAAAATCACTTAGCATTAAAAGAAATATAGTTTCTAATATAATCAGTAAGCAATAATTAATGTACTCATTGAAAAGCATTTGTTGTAAAAAGTGTTTCTTTGAAACAGCATTTACAAATTTGTATAAGGTAACTGAAGAGATCTAATTTGGTTGAAATATATGTTAGGACCCTTTAGCAATAACCCCCCCTCCCCATGTCAATAACTACAGTATATATTTGAAAGTATTAATTGTGATTTCTAGAGATAGAATGCATTATATTGATATAAAAAGTTTATTAAAATTTTACATTATAAATATTGAGATAATAGAATAAATTCTTACAGTTGATCATTCATTCTAAATAAATTCACAATTTCATTTATTTTTTATGATGCAAGTTTTACAACACTCGGCTTCTAATAATACAGTAGATTAGCTAATTGAGAAATATATTTGCACATTATTGGATCAAAACCTAATTGGTCACATGATCTCATGAACACTTAACTGTTGTTTGAAGTCATCATTTTGATATTTTAACATCTCAATCTTTCAACCAAGTGATTATATGCTAAACAAAAAGCAAATTGAAACAGAAGCCTTGCTATTTTTGTTTCTAGATTATGGCTACTACTGTAGCTCTATTTCCATATCAAATGATTGGATTTTTTTCTTAATCCTAGAATTGAATCATTAGTCACTTTTGTTCACCAATAAGTTCTAGCACATAAAACATATGATCTGAAAAATATGTAAATTCTAGATCTATAAACAATCTTCAATAGAGAATGTCGTAATTTTTGTTAGGAATTAAATAACCTACTATGGCAAACTACCAGTGAAGGTAATCTTATTATTCGAATCCACTGCCAGAAACCCCCATATCTAGCAGATTATTTTACATGTACTAACATATATCATCCTTCTACGTGTGTGTAATTTTAGATTAGAGTAAAAGCTTTGAAAAATATAAAAAATAGCATTTTACTAACAATCTATTATTTTTATTTTATTATTTTTAGTTTTGTCTCAGTACTAATCTAAATGTGATTGAAACAATTATAAGATTTAAATAAGGGATTTTTTTTTCCTCAAATAAAAAGCATTTCAATAATTTTAGTTTTTGTTTCCCTTAAAAAAAAAAAAAACATTGATTGACCTACATAAAGAATTTGCGTTTAATAAAGATCTAATTAAAATTTAACGTAACTTTAAACACTTTTTGTATTAAGGTACTAGAATAAATTGTGTTAAGGATATTGGGAATAGCAAGCAGTCACAAACTCCATCAAGGATGATCTAGTGTTTTTGCATTCTTTTGTCTAGTTAACCTGCCTTCGGGCCGAAAACTTGCATACAGTAGTAAATTAAAAGTGAAAACAACATCTGTGAGGGAATAGCAAAGCATGGCTTTGGTCAGTAAATGGTATACTCCCATTCTCAGAGGGAACCATGACTGAAGGGCTCTGTTTGACCATCTGTTTTCAAACAGCAATTAGTTTTTGACAGTTTTCATAACTAAAGAAGTAAAAATCGGCAATAATAATACTAAGGTATTGGGGGAGGGGTACTTTTATCTTGATGACAATTGCGAGAATTATGTTTTTTTAATTTTCATCAATATAGATTACGTATTATAAATCATATCGCATCTATTTTCTATAGTATTCTTAATGAAATTTAATAAATCACGTGGGAGTAATTTTTTTTTTTTTTAACAAACAAAACCGTACATAACTCCGATAGAAAATGGCGAGGGACAATCTGGAGAATTAATTATACGAGAAAATCCTTCCGTTAATTGCAATAAAAAATTTCAACAAGAGAAATTGTAAATATAAAATTAAATCCAAATTATTTAATACAGCTAAGTAGTACTTGCTAACGGAAGGTCAACTGACTAGAAAAACGAGGCATAAAAATTGCACTATTTTAAATTTCTGCATTACTCTTAAGTGAATAGAACAGTGGTCAGAACTATCTATTGCAGATGAAACAAATGTAAATTAGAGAGATTATATAATATTGTTTTTCTGAAGGTTTGTGATGATGGTGTTCTAGCTGTATTTTTATATTTGACTATTTCCCTCATCTAATATAAAGGAACATATTAGGATATACTAACCTGTTTGCTGTGAAAGAAATTATTAACACATAACCCACAATAAGGAAAACCAAAAAAAAACAATTAAAAAAATTTTAAAAATTCAGTGTTTATGGTCTTCTTCCAGTTACTTTTAGTGAATAGTACATTCGATTGTAATAGCATTTTATTATAAGGCATGTTCATACCTCAAAGGAGAAATTTTCTATCTATGCCACAGATACATTTTTAATGAAGTTTTTTTTTTTTTTTTATTTAGTAAAAATAACACTATCTAATTGTTTAGCACCCTGTTTGAAGATTGTGATGCAAGTTTACTTTTATTAGACAGAGTATACCCCCCCCCCCTTAAGAACTCATTTATTGGTCTGCAAGAGATATTTTATTTACCTTATATCCATTAATTAAGCCAAATCAAATATTCATATAAATTAATGGAAATATGTTCTTCAGGAATTACTAATTTTTCTAAGGGCACATCCTATCAAAATAATGTTAATCTTGTCATTTCTTTATACATCATTGATTTAAAAATTCTGTTTGACTCTAAAGATCAGTGGTGATTTATTTCATAAAGCTATTTGTATTCTTATGAATAATTGCACTTGAAAGTGTTTGTTTATACTTTGTTTATGTTGAAATCTATACTATGTTTATTTAATATTTATTATTCTAGCCGTTTTTATTTTAATAAAAGTGAGATCTTTTTTCATTATTGTTTATTCTGTTTTGCTTTACTTCTAGTTATTTTATTGGTGTTTTTAGTTTTTATTAGCAATGTATATATTGCACAGCATTATTACTAATTATATTATTTGCTTTTATTATCATCAACTGAGCATCACAATTCCTTTTGACTTATAATTAGTTTGTTTTTAATTAAGCATAAAGTAAATCATTGAACACTAGATGGCAATTAAAACACTCACTTTACTGGTTTATAGCTGTTCAGTTTTGGTCAAAAGTAAAGCCCTATCCCAAAAATTTTGAGTGAAAATGCAAATATTTCTTTGCAATGTATTTTCTTAATGCTACTTGCACAATTGCATCTAGCATAGAGAAAGGTATTGCTTCTATTTAATATAGCAGCAAAGAACTAACATCAAGACCGTCAAAAAGATGGAGTAATATGCTAAAGACAATTCATAAAAAATGTCAGTATCATGAGAATTGTTGGTAAGATAATAAAAAATATTGTCATCAAGCGTTGGTAGCTGAGAGGTCAGCGCAGTTGCCTTGCATGCAGACAGTTGTTGCGGGTCGGCCAATTGTCAATAATAAAAGGCAAAATTTGAGATGAAAAGTACATATGGGATTTAAGAAGATTGTGAATTAAGGAAGTATTGAGATTATTTAATATATTTTTATAAAGATATTTACACATGGGAAAGAGAAATGAGAATAACTCCATGTGTGTATGTGCTTAATTAAAATAAATAAATATATTAATCTCTAATTGAGTTTTAAAGTTTATATCTGTGCTAGAGATAATCTTCAGTTTACTAAATGAATAGTAATAATCATTACTGTATTTAAAGTGAATGGTATTAAAGATGTGGGTTGAGTTAGTTTGACACTTGAAATTCAAAATGTAATTATTTAATATAGATAAATATTTTTCATATAATAAGAGTTATATATGACAGGTGGTAACTTGGATGGACTGATGAGTGCTGGGCATGAAATGCATTTTGGAGGTCATTTATCTTTTATTGTATCTGTATTTTTATGAATTTAAAAGAATACGTGGTAGTTTGAGGTTATTTAATATATTTGTAAAGATATTACACGTGGGAAAGAGAAATGTGAATAACTCAATTTGTGTGTGTGTGTGCTTAATTTAAATAAATCAGATATATTAATCTTTAATTGAGTTTTAAAGTTTATATCTATGTTAGAGACAATCTATAATTTAATAAATTGGTTAGTATTTATCTAAAGTATGGATTGAGTTAGTTTGACACTTGAAATTCAAAATGTGATAAGGAGTAAAACAGTTATCAAAATTAAACAAAGGGAGTAAATCATCCTACTCTAGGCTATGAGTTAAAAGCATTCTAAATGTTTAACAAAGAAACAAGAATAGAATGAATCCAGTGATTATTGGTAGCTTTTGACAACATTGTTGGTAATTCAGAGTGAAATTAATTTAGCAACCAGATGGCATATGGCACTTAAGAGTTACTAAACTCAAAATTAATTACATAAGGCTGGAGACAGCATCTCACTCTTAACACCTTGATTGTAGTAATTAAATAAGTTTTAGTATATAAACTTTAAACTAAACATAGCAGTCAAGCATTGGTGGCCTAGCAGTTAGCATAGCTGCATTCCAAGCAACTGGCCCATGTTCGCTTCCCGGTCTATGCTTTGATATATAAAAAAACCTAAACATTGTTCAATGTACTGTAAACAAAGAGAGTAAATCACTCTCCCCAGGCCATGACAAAGATATGCTTAAAAACAACAGAGCTACCAAAAATAGGTGGATTTGGTCATATTCTGAGAGAGGGTGATTTACTCCCTTTGTTTACATATACATATGTTTAATTTAAAATTAAGTAAGATTTTTATATTAAAAAAAGAAAACAGTTTATTATTTAATGCTTGAACAGAAATAATAGCTACAAAAGAATATATTTTCTATGTAATAATGTAGTGGATTTGTTTTGCAAATTATTAAAAAAAATGTTCAAAATATTATTCACTTATTACTGCCTGCATGATTTAGTGTAGTGATAGAGTGGCAAGATCTAAAGCTCAAGACCCATGGATCAGCTGTCACTTTAAGTGCTCAAACTTTTTGTGAATTCCTGAATAATAAACTATTTAATAATAAATAAAGGTAATGCATTTATAGAAAGGAGGAGCTATAAATTAAGTGAATATAGTACACAAGAAGTGTTTTTGTGTGGATGGAAAATGGATATTAGATATTAACTAGATAGTAAAAGTCTTAGGTTAGTCTGAAATGAATAGATGATTATTGATGATTGTAAAAATAAAAAAAATGTATTTGTAAATGTTTCAATCTTTACCACTGGTGAGAAAGATGTCATAATCCTAGCATATGATTTTTCTTGTTTAAATTTTGCAATAATCATTAATGTTAATGTAAGTTAAATTGATTCTATAAAGTTTAGAATCTTTTAAAACTCATATAAATAATGAGGGGGGGGGGCATCAATCAACTTTTTAAATAACTGTCAATTTTTCCAACTGGAACTGATTACAGTTTGATAATGGATTTAACATCAGTTAAACATAAGGAAAAACACTGAGAAATATTTTTTTTGTTTGTTTGTTTATTAATTAATATATCAATGTATATAATTTTATGTATAAGTTTAATTAACATATCCTCCTGTTTAACCAATTTTTATCTTCGATCAAATGAATATATGTAAGTGACCTCTAACTCTTCTAACATCATTAAAATTTGCAATTATTATCAGACATATAGCTTTACAAAAGAAATGGATTTGTATTCAAATCACTGTATAATGATTAAAAATTTCAAACTATTAGCTTGAGCAGCAGAATAAGAACAAAAAGCCAATGGATGGGTGCAATTAAAATACAGAAGTTAGAAAGTGTAGGGATCTGATTTCATTTCCATTTAGTATTATAGTTTCTTGAATTGAAAGGCAGAAATAATTAGTATCATACACCGTAATATGTTAGCTGCTGCCATATCCACTATCTCAAGTTTAAATCTATATTGGAACAGGAGATTGTTTCTTACAGAGTCAAGAATTTTAAAATAAGTCCAATGTATGTTTTCAAAAAACTAGTTCCAATTGCCAATATAACTTATTTTCCAATATTGGTTAATAAAATTAGTCATTTTTGAATGGATGGTAAAGTAAGGCTAACAACAATTTGGATCACTTGTATAATAATGTATTTTAGCAATGATGAGCTCATAATTTCCCAACCCCCCCCTCCAATCCTTAGAAGATTATCAAAGTTTTATTATATGTATTTGTAAAATTCCTAAATATATATAATTCTTATATAAAGCAAATAATTGATTTGATTTTTATATAAATTATATATTATCAATAATTCCATCTATTTTTTCTTCTCACTTGATATAAACCTTGATTCACCTTTATTTCAATTTTATTAATAAAATACATATGCAGAGCATTAATTTATAGATTAAAAGTACCATTTTAATTTACAAGTTCATAAAGAAAGTAAATATATATGTAATAATATTTAGGAAGGGTATTATTGCATTTCACTATTTCTATTAATTTATTTTATTTTATAATATGGCAGAAAAAAATACTCATCTATATCAAGATTATTGATATATATGTGTGTTATTGATACGTTCTTATATATGTAATATCTTAAAAATGACCTATACATAATTGGAAATAAAAAGTTTAATAATAGTAGTAAAAGATAAGTGAGATATGGGTGTAAGAATTGTATAACTATATACTAATATATATTATTAATATAATGATTAAATAATATTTAGAGAGTTATTAAATCTTTGAAATGTCTGTTTTAATCACGTGGTAATATTCAATATGTTAAGTCTAACTAAAATCGTCAAAAGTTTCAACATACTGCTTTTTATTTTCTTTTTTTTTTTAGGGGGAGAATTATGCTCACTTATTTCGGACAGATGTGAAAGATTAAATTACAAATCAAAAATTTTTAAATTCTTGGTAAGCCAGTAAAAATTTCATGAGGACAAATCACAACTCTTGCCTCATATGAGTAATGTAGAAAAGAAGTGGGTTGGTTGAAAATAAAAGTATTAGTATTTTATTTGTTTTACAATTTTAGTTTTATAGGCATGCAAAATTAACTACAGCGTAAATTTTTTTTTTTCTCTAACTATACTATTATAAAGTTTAAGTAATTAATTTAACCATCTTTTTTTAAAAAAAAAAAAAAACCGGTATAAAGGAACAAAAAACTATTGTACTGATTTAAAATAACATTGAATAAATCAAGGAAAGTAATTTGTAACTTAAAAAAAAAAAAAATCTGAATCTTAATGATGTAAAGAACTTGAATGTTTTATAATTTAAAACACTTGACTAAATAGTGTTCCGCAAATATATAAACTGTGACAACTTACCACGACCTTAATCAAGGATTACCGTTTGATAATATTATCGTATTATCTATCTTTATCTGCCCTCGGAAGAGAACTCGATATACAACAACTGTAATATATATATATGAAACTTATTTTTTAAGAAATGATAATTCTAATAAATACTACTCCCATTCTCCTAAACATTAAAATTCTGGTCTAAAATGTAATTGAGATAGTAAAGATCTCAGTTCTGGCAAAGATTTAATACTACTATTGAGGAATGTCTGGCTTTGATAAGTATTGTTATATTTTTTCTTCCTTTTTACTAGCTAAAACAGCCTCCCGGCCGATGCTATGACATATGAAAAAAAAAAAACAGCTTGATATCTATTTACCATTCAAAATATGGACATTCGAAGAGTAGGATGAAAAAAATATATATGCATTTGATATGCTTTTAATTTCCTGGATTGCCCATAGGGTCAATTCATTTTTTTTTAAAAAAAAATTGTGTTAACATGAGCTTATTAATGCTGCTCAGAAAATAAATGATAGCAATTTTTTAAAAATAAAAAAGGAAAAGCCAACGCTATAGAAAAATCATATAATTAAGAGGAGGACAGATCACTATCCATGTGATCATTTCCTAATATAGTGGACTGATCAGATTTGGCAGGTCATCAGTTGCAATCGCATATGCTCCAAAACTATGAACTATAAAGGACAATAGAGCTTCACACAATGTCACTAATTTTTCTGAGATGATAACTTGAATAAAATTCCGAGCGTACTTTCAGCACTAGAAGTGAGCAGATTTCAAAGATATTATCCAAGGATTTGATCAAGAAGATGAAGAGATAGAAATTATACTAAATGTAAATAATGGCAATTATACAGCTATTGCCTCTGCTGGTTGGACAACAAAATCAATGCATATTTTTGAAAGCAAATTGGACAAGGAAAAAATAAGATGATGGACTTTACGTTTATTATTAAAAATCTGTAAATTTGTTTTAAAAGAGGTAATTATTGCAGTGGGCAAATTCAGAGGCTGGTGAGAAAGTTCATAGGCAAGTGTAGTTGGGGATATGCAACCCAACTTAGATGGGTAGAAATCTGAAATATTCTAAAATAAATATTTTAAGCTAAAATAGTATAAAAAACTATAAATGCCTGAAATAATGAAAAATTTATATATCTCGAGAATCAATGAAAAAAACAATCTGAAATGATTATACAGTACTATAGTAAAAACCAAAAAGAAAAAAAATATATATATTGTGCATAAAAGGATAGTTTGTATACTAATTTTCTATATCTCTACTATTTTTTTGTTCCTGGAACTTAAGACAGATAATTTGAAATTTCTGGGATTTCTAAAGAAAAATTTAATTATGTATCTTCATAAAACAAGAAAATATATGTACATTTCATACATTCTCTTGGCCATTACTATGGAAATGATACGCAGTTGTTAATATTAATCAAAATAGATGCCAAATTGCATTGGTTGTCGAGATGTAAGCGTGACTGCCTTGCACTTGCAGGCAGTTGCTTGGGTTGTGGGTTCGCATCCCGGACGATGCTATGACACTTTAAAAAAAAAAATTACAACTAGTAATTAATAAATTTTTAAAATTAAGTAAATACTCAAATAAGGAGCAAATATAAAATTGAAATAAAATACATTTATTTGAGAAAATAAGAGTAATAAATAAACTTTAAAATATTAATATGTATAAATTAATTACTCAAACTAACATTCAATAATCCAGCTAATCAATTTGCTGGTAAGAAATATTTATCAATTCTGACATACAGATTACATATAAATTTATGTCATAATGTTGCTAGAATGAATAGATTAAAATTATATGATGGTGTTGTATATTATATTTGAAACAAATATTGGATAAATAAAAATCATTTTATTTTATAATTGCATATTTAGTTTAAAAAAAGTTTTGAATCTCAAAAACTTGTTCCAGAAGTTGAGATTGGATAAAAAGGTTAAATTTCCAGGAAATTTTTGTCCAAGAATTCCCATGATAAGGAATCCTTTTTGAATAGCAAGGCACAATATAAACTCAATATTATATCAACCATCTCAAAAATATTTCATAGCTAATTGCCTTTTCTTTAAAGTATTATTAAGTTATTAAATCAACTTCTAATACTTTTATTAATGTAATTATAATTAGTCATAACATTTTCAGCTTCCATTAAATTATTTGTACTGATATGACTGATCAAATTATCGCCAATATTAATCCTTAATCACTATACATTAAGAAAAAAGAAGAAATATAGGAGTGAAGATGCAGGCTCTCCTTATAAAAGATTTTTAAAGAACAGATTTAATGAAGATTTCTATATGATATGAAAGATCTAATCAATTGCATATTAAATATTACCTATTTGGTAACTAAATTAGCAATGTTCAATGACAACTGTCAGTTATCATATCTTATTGGGGCTTTATCAAAATGTTGATGATTAAAAAAATCTAATGTTAGCAAACCTACTTTCTGATAGAAACCATAATTTTTAAGACATATGAAGATATGTAGATTATTCTAAAATAAATATCAAAAATTTAAGCATGAATGTTAAAAGATATTTTTCAAAGCAAGTTTTATGACTCCAATGATTTTTTTTGTGATCAAATAATAAAGGCTGGATCATTGAAAACTGTGCTGCCACCTTTTATTCTCAACTTATAATGGTCCTTTAGAAAACGGAAGAGAAATATCACAAGTTTTAATAACTATAGCATCTTGTGCTTGAGATATAAAATAAAAATGTAAAAATGCATCATGATCTGAAAATGTTTTATCTAGGTGTTTATAAAAAGGTTCTAAATATTGATATCCTAGAATAAATTGCATTTAAGAGAATGACAAGGTATTATCAACTATGACAAACAGTTATGATTTATTTTGACTCAACTTGCTCTCAGAAAATATATCATAATTTATAAGAACTGTAGTAGAAGCAATCTAAGGAAGTAATAACATTTTTGAAAAATTTTGATCAAATATGAGCTCGTATCATAAATATATCTTATATAAATTATCAAAAAGTAATTTTAAACTAAGATGTTAGTTTTTGATTTATATAATAATATTATATCCATATATATTCAAGTAAATAGAGATTTGAATTTAGGATTTTTCAATCTATATTTACCACTCCATCTCAAATAATTGATGCACATGACCATATACATGCAAAAAGAGATAGATAATCCCCAATGTACATTTCATGCAGAACCAGCACTCATCAGTTGGACCAGATCATAATCTCCCACCCTTATACAATCAGTATTTAATTTATATTAAGATAGCAATTCCTTAAACTTTAATGAACAGACATCAATCTTCTCATTTTTCCAATTATCAACCATCCATTTCATTGAAAAACCAACAATGGAACCCTCAAAGTTCTTGGTGGATTTGATACTATAGTTATACTCATGTAGACATTATGCCATTCTAGCCCCGCGTATAATCAGACCATTACATATCCATATATATTAATAGGACAGGGATGGGCTGTACTTATACTATGATGTAACCTATTTTTAAGGCAATATGTAATTAGCCTATTTATTCAGTGTATTGAATGTTTCTTATATAAATAAATAGAGGGATTTACAATCTTTCACTCTATTCGTTCTCCACTCCATCTCAAAATAATCAGCACACATAACCATATACATGCAAAGAAAGATAGATGATTCTTTAATATACATATTTCATACAGAACTAGCATATTGCCTTGGAAATAGATTACATCATACTATAAGTTCAGCCCATTCCTCTCCTATTTATTTTATATGAATACACAATCCGATAATATGAGGGGTTAGATTGACATAATGTCTACATGAGTATGACTATAATATCATATCCACCAAGGTCTTTGAGCATTCCATCATTGGCTTTTCAATGAAATGGGTGGTAGAATAGAGTTTGAAAGGGTGAGAAGATTGAATCCTGTCCATTAAAGTTTAAAGAATTGTTATCTTAATGTAAGCCAAGCACTGATTGTATATATGTGTGGGAGATTATGATCTAGCTTAACTGATAAGTGCTGGTCCTGCATGAAATATGTATATTGGAGATCATATATCATTTTCACATGTATAGGGTCATGTGTATTGGGTGATTGAGATAGAATGGAAGATGAATATCGATTGAAAAATCCTAAGTTCAAATCTCTATTTAATCGCATAAGAAATATTCAGTACACTGAATGAAAGACTAATTACATATATATTCAAGCAAATAAATAACACTGAAAAAGGATATATAACAATAAATATTGTATTTTTAATACAAAAAAGCTTTTTTCAGCAGCATTTTATTGCCCTCATAAGTATAACTTATGCATATGTTATTAAAAATGTTTCAGATCATTGTATGTAGCATCATCCAGAATTTTTTTACATTAAATTGTTTTTCTTATTCTTCAGTTTACTTTTCTTCTTCCCTCATTTCTCATATTATTATATACATTATACAGCAATGAAAAAAAAAAAAATATTTATTTATTGATAAACTGAAATACTTCTAAATATTAACTTATTTATAATATATATTTTAAATTACAAAATTAATATATGATTTAATCTATAAAAACTTTAATCACATGTCATTTCTTATGTTATCCAAATGCATGATTTAACAATTGCATTACTCAAAAGGGTGAATGTAAGTTTTGAAACTTACATGGAATGTTTACCATAAACATTAAATTCCCAGTAAATTACTTTCCCATCAGACTATGCACAATCATTAAAAGAGGGAGTCAGTCTCCTTAATTGTATAATTCACAATTAATTTAATAATTACCAATGCTATGTTTTCATCTGGCTGATATATTGAATTTCACTCTATTTCTGTCAAAGTCGGAAGGAGTAAGCTTACAATAATGAAAAGCTGAAAATATGATAGATCCATTGAATCCATATTCTATTCTTGATTTTTTATCAACAGAGTATTTGGGAATGTTTATTGTACATCTAAATTTTCTATTAGACTTAGTGCATTAATAATGCTAGGTACATTAATAGTTTGAAAATTAATCATTTATTATTATTAATAAATATATATTTATAAATATAATGCACATATCTCAAACACATAAAGAACATTACCCAAATCTATAACTTTTTATATAATTTCCTATTAATTTATATTGAGGAGGATTATAAAAAGATGTGGGAAAAAAAGTTTTTTTTTTTTTAAATTAAAAAATATAATAATTGTTATATAGCTCTTTTCAATTTATTTATTAACGTAATAGATTATTTTATTTCTATTTTGTAATAATATAGTCAAGTATATGACTAAGAAGAAAAATAAAGGAAATTGCTATTTATTATTTTTTAATTATAAGAGGAATTAAATTTATAAATAGTCTTAATTAATAATCTTGCAAAAATTCCATTTTATAACTCATTATATATTTTTAAATAGAAAAAGGAAAGAACATACTCATTATTTGCAACCGTGAATGATTTAATATTACATCAGCACATAAAATAATATTCATTAAAATTATTCATTTAGGAGGAGGAAAATGAAATTAAACAAAATTTTTGCATATTACTAATATATCAAAATACTTTACAGGAAATATTGAAAAAAAAAAAATCCAATATGAGAGAACCATTAGAAAGAGGACAATATGGCTTTACAGGTGTCTACAATCAAAATAAAATCTTATTTAAGAATTTAATACAGATATATTATCTTATATATAAATAAATTGACTGCAGAAAGAAGTTTGTTGTTAGCTGAAAGGAGACCCTTTGATTCCTTTTGGATACCTTAAAGGAACTGACCAGGGCAAATTCCTAATTCCACTCCATACATTCTTGTAGTTGCAGCTGCTATTACTATGTGATTGTTCATATAGTATAGGAACATGGATGAACTGTTTACCAACATGCATTAGCCAGCATGGTGAGTTTATTGCATGTTTCCTCAAGTTTAAGATGAAGAAACACTGTGGTCTTTCTTCTCAGTTGCCCGATAGCTCTTAACTGAAATATCAGTTGAGTTTTCTTGAAGGCAGAATGAATGTGTGTGTGAATGAAAATTTTTTTTTCTAATAGATATTTACAATGATGACAGACAAAAATAAATCATGGCCCTTATTCCTAGGAAGCTGTAAAGTTACCAGCCAATGGAGTGGTTGGTGGCCGAAGGTGGAGGATGCTAAGTATACCCTGATTTCTGCCTCAGGCTACCATTTGATGATGATTTTTATTTAGGTACTTACAACTGCAGATCACTTTCAAGTGAAAGAAGATTGTAAGAAATTGGAAGAATATTAAATGGGGACATTATTGAATTTTGTGAAGTTAGAAGAAATGATGAGACAATTGATTTAAAAGGTGTACATGTACTCTACTATGAAGGCACAAATATTAAAAGTACAAGTGGAGTAAGATTCACTATAAATAAAAAGTAGAACAACATTGTGGAGATTAATGTATATCGGTCAGACAAAGTGGCAAGATTAATTATTCAACTTAATAGATACCAAATGCAGATAATTCAGGTTTATGCCCTAACAAGTTCTCATAGTGATGAAGTAGTAGAAGATTTTTTATATGGATGTACAAAAGGCTTTTTATCAGACCAAACAACCTTTTAAAATTATTATGGAGACTAATGCTAAAATTAAACAATTGAAAGATGAACATACTGTAGGTAAATTTGGTTATGGTAATAGAAATGAGAGAGGACATAGACTTGTGGAGTTTGCAAATAAAAAAAAAACAACTTTATATTATTAATTCTTTTTTTGGGTGGGTGGGGGGAAATGTTAAATGGACATGGAAACATCCAAATAAAGATACAGTAGAATTAGATTGTATTTTGGCTAACAGCAAATACATATTTCAAGATTGTAATGTTCTTAATAAATTCAATACAGGAAGTGATCATCGATTAGTGAGATATAAAGTACATGTTAATGCAAACTAGAGACACAAAAATTATTAAAAAAATAATATTCACAGTTGATATTCCTAATCTTCAGAAACATTCTAATGAATTTAAATTAGAACTTGGAAATTGCTTTCAAATATTAAAAAATTTTGAACATTACTTAGATTTGAATGAAATCAATAGGAAAATAACTGATACACTTTTAAAAACTGCAACAAAAATAGCTGGTAAAAAAAATCAGCAATTGACCAATAAAAGTTCTGAGACTATTTCATTAAAAGAAGAAACATGAAAATGTATAAAAATGATGCATTAAGGATTGAATATTTTGAATTTTGTAAAATGGTATGAATTTTGTAAAATGGTTGATAATGATATAATGAAATATAATTGTGAAGTAGCAAGGCAAACTATAGAAGAGAATAAAAGTCTCTGAGTGTTTAACAACATTTTGGTATTGGTAGAAATCTTATTTCTGATATATATAAAAAGATGAAACTATTACTAAAAAGAGAGATGACATCATGAAATGTTTAGAACAGTTTTATCAAGAATTATGTAGTAATAAAGAATAAGGAAAAGTAAACTTTTATTATATCTTCTGAATTTCCCAGGATTTTAAATGAACACAGTGAAACATGCAATTAAATTTATGAAGAAGGGAAAAGCTCCAGGTAATGGTGGAATTATAATTGATATCTTAAAAGAAGCAGGTGAAGAATTAGAAAAAAATTGGCAAAGTTAAATACCAAATGCCTAAATAATGAAGATGTACCAGAGGATTGGAAGAATGCAGTATTAATATTTAAAAAAGTGATAAAGAAGATATTAGAAATTACAGACCTATTAATCTTTTATTAGTTTTGTACAACATTTTTACCAAGATAATTACAATTTGTCTACAGAGAACTTTAGATTTTAATCAAACAAAAGAACAAACTACATTTAAAAGTGGTTTTAGTACAGTCAGTCATATTCAAGAATTGAGAGAAATTATAGAATCAATGAATATGAGTTGTCATGTTTTGGATTTGTAAATTATGAAAAGACATTTGATTCTATAAGCATTTCTTCAGTGTTTAAAATTGGATTATCAAGATACAGATATTGGATATTGCTTTATTGTGAGGAATATTTATCAAAATGTAACAGTAATGATTAGATTATATGATGATGCTAATTTAGAAATGTGTATAATAGGGTGATTCTATCTCTCCAAAACTTTTTAAGCAATTTAAAATAAGAAACTAAAGGAATAAAAGTAAATGGAGATTGTCATTTAGATTTTGTAGATGATGTGATTATTTTTGCAAACAATGCTTCAGGAAATGTTGCAAGCATTGCCAGATGAAAGTAAAAAATTAAGACAAAATAAAAATAAAAAAAGATCAAAGTAATGTTCAATGGATTTTCTCAGAAGAAAAAATAAAGATTGGTAATCGTGAATTAGAGGAAGTTAACAAATGCATATACTTTAATCACATTATTAACATGGATGAAAGCATAATGAATTAAATTAATCATAGAATTAAACTTGGAATATGTTTAGTAAAAAAAAATCTAATATAAAAGAAAATTGATTATAGTGTAGCTTGAAAAGAAATGCTATTAATATATGGATTTTATCAGTTCTTATTTATGGAAACTTTGACATTTAACAGAAGAGCAATAAAAAGATATCAGACATAAAGAAATGTATGTTAAGAGAAATAAGAGAATGAAAATGAATATATGGATGAGAGAACAAGTTTGAAAGTATTAAAGGATTGAAATATAACTGAGCTGGACATATTGCTAGAAGAAATAATGACAAGTGGGCAATTAAAGTTTTTAAATTGAATCCCAAGAGACTATGAAAGTTCAAAAAAAAAAAGCCACATGTATAACTCCAAAATGCTAAGATAGAAAAAAGTTCATTGCAATTAGGTATCATAATTTATAGATACTTGATGAATGTTTTGTTTATTTATTAATTTTCTTTACAAATGAGTGTACATGCAATTTATTCATTATAAAAAGTTAAATATCACCTTTGAAATTTTAATTGGACAATAAAAGCTTTTGAATAAATATTTGGATTAACAAATTAGAAGATAGATTATTTTTTTCATAGTAATTTAACTATCTTAACAAAATTTCTTGTATATAGGTTTACTGTTCTGACAAAATTCTTGTAAAGAAATGAGATCTGGCCTCCCTATCATCATAATGTCAATGGAAATTTTTTATTTAAACTTGCTTAAGAAGAATGTGAAGATCATAATATCAATTGATATATTCTTCATCTAGCTAGATATAACTAGCGAAATTACTTTTGCAATAGCACTATTTTATGGCTTTGGCATGTGAAGCAAATGAAAGGTAATAATTTTATTGTGAACTCAAATATGGTTTTCGTGGGAGATGCAAACTTCATTTATATTATAAAGATTATTTTCAAAGACTGCATACAATGAAATATCTTGTTCTATATTTCACACATATAACTTTAGTTAATTTAAAATTAATTTGATATTAAACTTAGAAAATAGTTTGGGAGTAGAACACCAACCAATTTTAAGATTTAAATGTTTAAAATATATTTTCAGTATTGTTTTTTTAAATGCTTTAATTATAATTATTTTAAAAACTTGAAAAAAAATTATAAATGAATCAACTTTTTCTTGCTATTTCTATCTTCAAACCTGAAATTTTAGATACTATAACAGATCTCAAGTTCTGAAAATATCATCTTTCATTAATAAAATTTTAACTGTGTGGGTATATATATATACAGAAAAATATTTTTTTTAATAACTAAGGCATCTTATTTCTTTAATACAAGTAAGAGTTTATACGTATAAAAAAAGCTGTTTCAGTAACTTTTATGGGGAAAAAAAAGTTTCTTAACAAGAATAGAGGTTAATATATTCTCTCCTGCTGTTTTGTCAAGGAAGGCGATAGGGTGTGTATAAAAGGTATATGCCACTAATAGTCTGTGTAGTTTTGTTTTTTAAAATGAAATCTAAAATTCAGTAATGCATGAATTGTATTTGTTTTGTTTTTGCTTTTTTTTTGCTTAATTTGATTATTAGTTAAAGAATTTTATTTCCTGTATATAACCTATTGAGCTAAGTATACAAAGATTTTAATATTGCATTCACAAAATTAATGTTTTTATGTGATGTAAATGCACATGTATATATATTAATGTTTTGTTCTGCAAATTGAATAAATACAACTTGATTTTTAGCAATGCAGACTCAGGGAAAGATAGCACACACTTCATATATATATATCTTATTCGCTAAGCAAGGTAATATAAGCAATGATAAAAAACTGTGATATTCCTGAAATAGAATGAAATGCAATGGACTATTTCCAAAAATATGAAATCCTACCTCTCCGAAAAGCGTGCATTAATGATCACAATATGACTGCACCCCACTGGCTTGAATAAAATGAAAATATTTATTTATTTATTTTTGTCATTTTTCTGTTAATAAGTTAATACAAAAAAAAAAAAACAACTGTTAAATATTGTAATTAATTTTTCCACAATGATTTCTTTTTTAAAATAACAATCATAAAAAATAAAATTAAATATTAAATACATTTTCTAATAGGCATTTTTTTTATAAAACATTTTTTGGGTGCCCTAAGATAAATTTTCAATATAGTATTACAGAAAATATTCAACTACTCTTAAATAATAGACAATTTATCAAGAGAATTCAAAATATATAATTATAAATATCCAACAGCATTTATTGATTGACTATTATTAATATGGGAATCAAAAAATAGCACCCTTGATTACTTAGTAAAATGCTTTCCTATTTTTAACTACAATATAAGTCCTGGAACTGTTAATGGGAATAGTATGTTTACTTCGAGAACATGTTAAGAGGTTTTTCAGCTCCTGCATTAACTCTTAATACCCTGCCTGTAATTATAGTTCTCAATGTTTTTATAAAGCATGTGACATTTAGAGCCAAGTAGCAGATTGTGCATAACAGTTCCAGATAATTAATTGATCAAGCTGAGGTTTTTTTAAAATTATTTTCTCAAAATTTATATGATACAAAAATGCAAACAGAATAGATTTTTTTTTATTAACACAGTAAGATTTATTTATATTATTTAATTCAAAGCAATAACAAAAAATTATTTTGGATAAAAAAAAAAATCAATTTTCTTTTTTCCATAATAGAAGAAAATGTATATTTGTTTTTAGTAAATTAAATAAATTTTTCACAAAAAGAAAAAAGTTAAAAATTAAAAAAATCTTGGACAACTTCAATTACTTATATAAAATTATTAATACAGATAGAAACAAAATAAATAAAATTAACCATGGAATTAAAATTGGATAAAGTGCTTTCAATAGTTATTTATTATTAAACAGGGAAATAAATGTTTGAATTAATAGATTTTACTAAACTGAAAATTGGGATATTTAAAGAAAAACAATAAAGAAATTTCTAATCACATGGAGCAGTATGGAAAATATCATTCAACTATATATATTGAAACAGTCAGCTTTGTCAACCCTACTGTTTCACCTACTATATACTATAGTAGTATTTCTATATAAGTATCTATCACCAAATTCTCGTATATACGGTTAATAGTATATTCAAATCAGGCTGGATTTAAATATAAAGGTATTAGTTATGTATATGTGCGTATATTTTAAGCCTAAAAGATAAAAGGTGTATCGGTATATGTAAAAACCCATATATACACACATATTTCTAGGAGTAAATTAATGAAAACTGCATTGTATGTGTAACGAGAGACTACATATATGCAGGAAAGAATAATGTTAACAGATTTAAAACATTATAAATTTATTTATTTAAATTATTTATTCTAAAGAAAAATAATATTTGAAATTATTGTATATTTCTGCATATATTGCTAAATTAAATATTCAAGTTACATATATAACCAGATGTTTTCCATTTATAGATTTGTTTTCAAAAAATTGGTATTATAAAATTTATAACCAGATGTTTTCCATTTATAGATTTGTTTTCGAAAAAATGGTATTATAAAATTTAATTTTCTCGCTGTAGTGTAACCTAATTACCAAAACTAAAAGTAACACTAAGTTGTAGGATAAATTATCCTGAGTAATTAAAAAGAAATCATGAATGACCGGCTGTAAAACTTCACTATAAGAAATAAAAACAAAGTAATTATACGATTCTAGGAATACAGCGAGAAAATTAGCAAAACAAATTAGAAAATTACTATGACCGAGAAGAAGGGGGGTAAGCGGAATATATAAGCTTCTGCAACCATTTTGAAAGGAGTCGGACATTATTTCATTCAACAACTTATGTTTAAAATTATTAATTAAGGTGCAAGTTGAGTAGAAGGCAAATTTTCTTGCCTTCCCGACTCAAAAAGTCTACCAATGCGGGAAGCAGTGAAGGAAAAGCCGTAGGAAGCAGATGCCTATTTTCATCCGCAACATGAAACAAGTACAAGCAGCAGAGAGCCCGGTAAAACCTTTCCTCTACTTAAAGATTAATAACTCGGATAAAATGCGATAATTCCTAAAGCTAGCTAAAATTAAACCCTATGGCCATAGCAATAATGCAAATTTTGATTTCTTTATTTTTCTTTAAATCCACTACTAAATGTAATTTTGATTTCTTTTGTTTTCACCTTAAAATCTTGCCTGATTTACATTTAATTTAATATTTGATTTAGTTTAATAACTGATTTGAGTTAATAACTAATTTGGTTTTCATACTGAATTAATATCATATTTATTGATTTACGTACTCTATATTAATTTATGTGTTGGTTTGCTAAGTTATCTCCGATTGACCTCATTCAACGTATTTACAGTTTCCTGATTTATTTAGTTGTGACTTGCTTAAAGTGATTGATCTTAAATTAATTATTATAAGTTTCGTTATGTATAATTTTAAATGCTTTATTCTAAATTGTATCTAATTTTAAATGTTTCATTCTAAAATGATAATTAAGTTTCTAGATTATTTTACGTATTTTAACTTAATGATATGTGCTTTTACATATTTTAATATAATAATAATATTTGCCTTAATTAGTTCTTGTACACAACTTAAGTTTGTCTTGAACTGGGTCAATCAGATATAAACTAATTGCATTGCAATTCCATTTTAAACTATGCTAAAACAGAGTCAAATTTTAGATATATATTCATTAAACATACATTTTTTCTAAGTAAATCTATGCCATTTTATGATTTTCCATTGCTTAGTAGTTTGTGCTATATTTATTTAAAACGGGATTTTACTACTGACTAAATGCTTAGTGAGAAGCCGTTACAGGTTCACACCTAGAGAATAATATAGAGTCTAGGATGCAAAAGAAAACAGTTTTGAAAGGGGTAAAATATCTTGTTTTAAGAGATAATTAAAAAGCGTACAGCTGTTTTAAGATAGATTTGCTTTCGAGATATTTAACTAATGTTTAGCCAGAGTGATTGAGATACAGCATAGAGCTATAACTTTATATCTTAATGCCCAATAATGTGCTGTACTTCCTCCTGAAGTTATAAAATTCCTATATAGATAGCTTTATAAATTAGATTCCTAGTTTTTCCTTAATAGCATAATTATACATGCTACCTAATGAACTGATATACGATAGTTTCGTGAAGGAAACTAGTGTTTAACGTCATAAAATTTTAATTATATAAGGTGGTCAGCGGTGTGAGTGTGTTTTTAAACACTACGGCGTATATATATATATATTTGTTGCTGTATTCCTTAATGGTTTGTATGTGGTCGCGCTGCACCATTACTCTTAGTTCAGGCAATTTTCTTCTTCAGATGGTGGATGGATTCGAACTCCCCCTTCTGCATCCTTAGGAACAGAACATGAGACTCCCACGGAGCATAAGACTCCCATTCATATAAATTGCTCGATCGCCGGATTAAAAGGTCGTTATCTTATTTCCACAGCAATGAATGTGGTTACTTGGTAAAAATTCCATAAAAAGGCACTCTCAAGATGCAAGGGCTATATCAGACTTTATATTTTCTATATGCCATGGTATCTGAAGTCTGACTGCCAATCATCAGTTCATCCCGCCATAATAATTGTCTTTTCAGCTTTGATCTGAATTCGAGTCTAATTTTAAAGACACATAAGCTATATAGAGAATATTAAGTATTAGTGTTTGATAAAATGTCATATTCTTTATCAATATGTATAATCACTTCTGCTAGCTCTAGAGCGGATCTAGACCCCGTTATAGCATGAACTAGGCATAGATGGTTATGAGCAAATTAACCTCATTCTATAATGTAATATTAAGGCTCATGAAAATATAAATGTTAAAACGTATAATTTCTTAATCACCTGCGAGTGATATCTATATGTAGCAAACTCAATTAAATGATTTGTAATCCAAACTACAATCACCTGCGCGTGATTGGAATTGCTATATAAACAGTTAAATCATCATCTACAAGTGATATATGTATTTGAAATGAATCTAATAATGTAACTAACCAAAATGATTAATGTCAACTGTGAGTGATTTACATTGTACCAAAAGTATATGTAAATTAAAGCCATATGTAACTAGGCAAACCATAAATGATTATAACTCCAGTCATCACTTGTGTGTGAATCCCAAACTCAAATATGAAATTGTATCCCTAACTTAGTCACCTGCGTGGGATACAACCGATGTAGCCAAGTTATAGTCATCATTTTCATTTATTGATTTTATAATTTATTTTTCATTAAATTGTGTTTAAATTTAACTTTTGTGTCATGTCTCAATGTTGCACATTGATAAGTCTTTATTGATTAGTTAATCATTAGTTAAGAATCACAATCCATATTTTATAATTATGTTCTGCCACACACATCATTTATATAGCTATACTCATTAATAAGTCAACTTATTCTAGTCTTGTGCTTTACTGATGTGCTACTGCTGGCACGTGCTGAAAGAAAGGGCTGCTGTGGCTTCATATGTGTCATCCGCAAGGTGGTAAATCTTTGAACATTTCTAAAGGAGTTGGGGTTATATCAGACAACGTGGTTCGTACCACTCTATGCTGGTCAGCCCTGGTATGATTTACTAAAGTTCTGGATTTTGTTGCGCGAATGTACAGATTTGACTGTTACAATATATATATCTCATTATCAATTGAAAATGATGATTCACACAATATACTACGTATACATATTGTCCTCAGATAAAGGCAGATTATTATTTATGCAATAAAGCATTATAATCAGGTAATAATATATGATCATCTGTGACATTTTTATTTGCTTGCCTTTTTTCAACATAATTTATATTAGTTCTTCAAACGCAACATAATAATGAAGCCTTTTATATTTATTTAATACAAACACATTTTATTATTCATTCATATATTAAATATGAGTATAATAATTATATATATGACAAATATTGAATCCTACTCGATGTCGGATCTACTATCTTTATAACTGGGTAAAACAATGGATTCATTTTGGTTTGCTAAGCAGATTTGACAGTAGAGAGGAGAGCATAATATAAACAGCACTTGGAAAAAGTTTTGTAGTTAGTAGTGCATTAATTGATGTATAATATAAATACATATTTATTCTTACTTCTTATACAATATAAAATAAATGAAATATACATATATGAACTGAAGTGCCCTGACACTTTGATCTGCCATTGCCATGTCTATGACTATTCGAGCCAAAAAAAAAATTCCAAATTCTATTCAGGCTGAAGATTTTCTTTTAATTAGTTGGTCAAATCAGATCCCCTCCCTCTCTTAATATGGGTCGATAATGAATATTTATTCATAGCTATAGATCAAAACACTACAGGAAGCTTAGTATGCAATTCTTCCTTGTTGTTCTTTTATGAGAGGCACTGTGTAGGGGAGGCTTTTATTCTCGGCTATTTAATTAAAGGCTGCTTTGCCTTTATTTCATATGACTTCTCCCCTCTCACAGATATTAAAATGATTCTGTATCATTCAATAAAATTAGTATCTTGAAAAATTATATATATATATTGTACTTAACTCTTGCAGAAGCAGCAACCACAAAGTGCATTGAAGTGTGTTTAACAAATTTACTTTTTAATAATGTTATATTGATTTTACATTAGAAGTCAACACCTTCAATTATAATAAAACTAATTCGAATAGATTGCTGTCATTTAAATTTTCATAGGATACATAATTAAATAATAAAATGGCAGGAGAGGGACTATGTAAACCTAATGTTTTTATCGATAGAAGAACAGGAAAAAAATTAATAATATCTATTTTAAATGCACGAAATACAAACACCGGCAGATGAGCAGACAACAGTCATCGATATAGATGTAATATAATTATGATTTGCTGTGATTTTAAAACCAGCTACCCTGTTTTATAACAAAAATAAATAAATTTATTTTTTAGTAAAAAATTAGCTTTTAATTATAAAGAAAAAAAAAGTGAAAACAAAATATTTCATTCCTCATCAAAATAGATAAGTGCAGCACTATATAATCTTTACAAATTAGTAATATAGGGTATATGAACATATATATATATATATATAGCCACAGGTATATAACAAGCCTGTGTTTCAGTTATTAAATTAGTAATAATAGAATAGTTTGTTGTTCGGATGATTATAAAAATTCAACAACAGGAAGTGATAGAACCGAGCTGCGATCTGTGTGTGGATCCTTAGCTCTTCATGTTATCGCGGTTCTAATAGCAAGTTTAGATGATAACCATAACCAAATCATAAAATAAAAACACACACATGAAAGAAAGGTTTTGATAAATAATAATATAAACACTCAATCTTCTTTTTTATTTATTTATTAATAAAATTATAAATATATTTTCAACAATGTTTTTTTTGCTGTTGTTGTTTTCATTTAACTATCAACCGCGCACAGCTATGATTATGAAGCCATAGAGCTTTGAAAGCGCTAAGCTTTAAATAAATTTAATATATATAACTTCTTTAACGAGCGTTATAAGCGCATAATTATTGATAAAGATACTTTAATAAATTTTCCTCTGGGTTATATTTTGTTTAGCAGTGATTAATTATATTTCAGCAATTAGAAAATTGAGGGACCCATATCTTTATTAGTATATATATTTAGCCACAACTATTTCAAACTTTTAACATAAAACTGTATGTATTTGTTGCAAAAAGAAGTCTGTCGTTAATTGAAAAGAGACACTTTAATTCTTTTTTTTTTTTTTAGGTCTTAAAAAGGAGCAGAGTAAGCACAAATCTTGATGTCCAGTCTGTATATTCTTGTTTGTAATTGCAGCTGTTACTACTATGTGTTTATTCATATGTTAAATGAACATGAATGGACTGCTCAGCCAAGCTTTTTTACCTCGAATTTACGATCAAGAATCACCATGGTCTTTCTTCTCAGTTGTCTGAAATATCAGCCGAGTTTTTTGAAGGGAAGAGATTTTAAAATACATATTTATAATCATGGCAAACTAAATTATGGCCCTAGTTCACAGGAGGCTGCAAACTCATGATCCAAGGGCAGCAGTTGGTGATCAAAGACAGAGAGTGCTAAAAAGTCATTAATTACAGATCTAGATTGCCATTTACTGATGGTCTTTTATTAAAAAACCTATAATTGCAGATCACTTTCAAGCAAAGCACGATTACATGATTTGGAAAAACTGTCTAATATTAAATGGGGACTGTTGGATTTTTTGAAGTTGAAAGAAAAAATGCTAAAGACAGTTGATTTAAAAAGTGAACATATATTTTACTACAGATTCAAATATTGCAAGGACTAGTGGATTGGGATTCATTATATAAAATGTGGAAAAACAATATTGTGGAGATTGACAGTACATCAATCAGAATGGGAAGATTAGTTATTGAAATTAATGGAAGATACCAAATACAGATAATTCAGATTT
Source organism: Epiperipatus broadwayi (assembly GCA_028023455.1). Lineage (NCBI taxonomy): Eukaryota > Metazoa > Onychophora > Udeonychophora > Euonychophora > Peripatidae > Epiperipatus > Epiperipatus broadwayi. The sequence continues at coordinate 10,747,512 of JAQFVV010000003.1, forward strand.
ATTCCTTAACTCATTGTTAGATGAAGTAGAGGATTTTTACATGGATATGAAAAATGATCTTGATCAGACCAAACAACATGAGAGACAATTTTGGAATTGGTAAATTATTTGAAAGGTGAAAATACTGTTAGTAGATGTGATTATAGTCATAGAAATAAGAAAGAACTGTGGAATTTGCAAAAAAGGAGAAACTAATTATAATTCTTACAAACTCATTATAATCAAGTACTATAAAATGATAACTTAAAATTCAAAAGTTTTATAATGCACTAAGCATGCTATCAAAAGATTACTTCTAGAATTATAGTGCTTTTTAAATTTAGCAGTTAGAACTATGCTTATATATATATATATATGGACAGGGTTGGATATGTAAATGATGCAGTTAGAACTATGCTTATATATATATATATATGGACAGGGTTGGATATGTAAATGATGCTTAATATATACAAGGAACACTTTAATCTTTCATTTTTTTGACAATGGAACATGTAAATCCTTTCTGATAGAATGTAGATCCACCTCTTTATATTTTCTTTTTCTGTTCAATCTCTCTCAGCACAGAATGTTCTCACATTGGTGGGAAAGTGGCCTGTAATGAGCTCGTGATTGTAAAAGATTGTTTTGTAAGCCTTATTCTATTTGGCTCTGTTGTACAAATACGTGTATTGGGAAATTCTTGTGGATATGTTTGCTCAAGATTAACCATAATATACGCACTACAGGACGAAGCACTGTGTGGTTTTATAGATGACTTGTAGAGCGTGCTTAGTTGGTATTTTGTCTTTTGAGTTGCTTAATGATAGAGGTGATTTAAAGCTTTATATTCCTTATATTTTTTTCAATTCTAGGAACTTATGGGAAGCTTATCCATGTTTTAGGCATATTATTTGTTTTTGTTTTTATTATTTTCCAATTGTCTTTATTAGCATGTTATGATTATGTACAAGTCTTATGAGCTGGTTGATGTGAGCATCGATATTGTTCTTCCTATATACCTCATACCTGCATACATTTTTGTTTCTATACAAGAAATATTTGAAACCTGCAAACTTACGTTCTAAAGAGATTCTTGACTTGGGTTGAATGGCTCCTCTTATTTGGATAGATTTTAAAGTCAAGTTCATTATTGTTTTTCTGGATGTATATGTCCAGAAAATTAATCTCATGATTTTTGTCTTCAATTTTCATAGTCCATTGTAGAGGCAATGTTTTTTCAAGATTGAAGTGTATATTGTTGATTTGATTTTCAGATGCACATATTATAAATTCTTTCTTTGAGAAAAAAAAAATGGAGAAAATGAAAATGGATAAGGAAGCATCCAAATGAAAATATGGAATTGGATTATATTTTGACTAACAGAAAATATATATTTCAAAATTATTATGTTCTTAATAGATTTTTAACAGAAGTGATCATCAATTAGAGAATTATAAGATCCATATTAATGCAATGTACAGATATATACTAATGAAAAGGACAGTATTAACAGTTGATATTCCTGACATTCAAACACATTCCATTAATTTAAATAGAACTTGCAAATCATTTTAAAGTATTAACAGACTTGAAAGATGATTTAGACTTGACTGAAATCAAAAGGTAACTTATATTCTACTGAGAACTGCAAGAAAGATAAGTTAATATAAAATAGCAATTTACTAGTAAATTTCTTACTGAAACAAGACAATGTATGAAAAAAAGAAGGAATATGAGCATTTTAAAAAATGAATCATTAAGATTTGAATATCTAGAGTTTTGTAAAATGATGAGATAAAAAAAAATTATATAAAATGTATAATTGTGAATTGGAAAAACTACAAAAGGGAATAAGTCTCAAAAGTGTAACAATATTTTACTATTGGAAGGAAAGTTATCTCAGCAATAAGAAGAATATTATAAAGAATTATATAGTAATAAAGAACAGTAAAACAAAACATTCTCTACAATTTCTACATCTGAATTGCCAAGTACTTTAAATAAAAAAATGAGAAATGCAATTAAATTTACGAAGAAGAGAAAAACTTCAGAAAATGATGGAATTATTATTGGCATCTTAAAGAAAGCAAATGAAAAATTAGAAAAATTGTTGGGAAAACTATTTGCTAAATGTCTACATGATAAAGATGTACCTGATCATTGATGTAATGCTGATATTTAAGAAAGATTATGGATAAAATGTTAGAAATTACAGATCTATCAGTCTTCTATCATTACAAGATAATTACAACTCATCTACAGTAAATTTTGAATTCAATCCACCCAAAAGGACAAAGATGATTTTAAAAATGATTTTAGCATAGTGGGTATAACCAAGCATTGAGAAAACTAATAATGCAAGTTGCCATTATTCTTTGGATTTAGAGATTATAAAAAAATTATTTGATTCTATATTTAGTTCAGCAGTGATTAAAGCTTTGGAAATCAAGATATAGACTCAAGATATTATATTTAAAGAATATTTATCAAAATGTAACAGCAGTGATTAGTTGCATGGTGACATTAAGATTAACATCAATAGCATAAAACAGGATATTTTACAAGAATTATTTTATGGATTAAAATAGAAAAAGTAAGGGAATAAAGGTAAATGGAAAGTATTTAAATCATTTACATTTTGCAGGTGATATCATTGTTTTTGCAAATAATGCTTTAGAACTTCAGGAAATGTGCTATCAGATGAAATTTTAAAAAATAGAATTAAAGATAAAATTCTAAAAAGACTAAATTAATTTTCAGTGAGTTTGTGCAAAAGAAAAAAATAAAGATTGATGATCATGAATTAGATGTTAATGAATACAAATATCTTGTTTAGATTATTAATATAGATGGAAACAATGGATAAAATTAATTGTAGAATTAAATTTTGGTGGAGTGATTTTAGTAGGAAAAAAAATATTAAAAATAAATATGCCTATAATTTGAAAATGAAGATTCTTAATATGTGCGTGAGACTTTGGCACTAAACCCAAGAGCAATACTAAAATTAAAGTCATTCGATGAAGAATGGAGAGATGTATATTAGGAGTAATAAGTAGAGATTGAAAATGAATGCATGAGTGAGAGAACAATATTGCTGACAACATTGAAAGAATTAAGAGATTGAAATGTAACTAGACTGTATATATTTCTAGAAGAGAGAGCAAATGAACATTTAAAGTTTTAAATTGAATCTCAAGAGATTGTAAAAGACTTGAGAAGAAACTACTTGTGAAATGAATGAATAAAATGAGGATAGAGCTGGTATGGTATGAAGAAATGCTATGAATATGATTAATATTGGAGAGACTATTCTGCAATAGATTGGTAATGGCTGAAAATGATAAGACAATGGAAAAAAGTATATAAATGATCCTTAATACATATTCCAAGTGAAGTAGTGATTTCCTTTAGGCAAATCACCCCATGACTTCTATGTCAAATAAATATTATATAAATTCATTTTATATATGCTGTATTTCAAGCAAGTATTTATTGACTATAATGATCTTTCAATAAATACAGATTAAAAAGTATGCTTTGTTTTATACTTAGATATATACAGATTAGTTTGTTGTTATGAAAAAAAAATTGATTTTATACATGAATAGGAGTATAAATAGTAGAAATATATCATCTGATCTTTAATAAAAACAAATCTATATCTAAAATTAAAGAAATATGATAATTTCTGATGGAATAAAATAATTACTAATCATTAATCTGTTTATTTAAAGATTCTTATAGTGAAAGAGCATAGTCTTTAAATACATTTTTGTAAAATAAATGAAATAGAACTACTAATGTTTGACATCTGGAAACATATGAGATATCTTGTTCTAACCAAAAAAAGCTAGTTGTAAAATACATGTTGAGAATCATTTATGTATTTTTTCTACAATATTTATAATTATATGCATGAATTGTGAAAATATCCAAATGTTTGCAGTATAAGAGACATGGTTGTAGTTTACATATAAGATCATTTGATTGAAAGAAGGAAATTGAATTGTTAAATAAGGGAGGCCATGCATTTATAAATCATAAAAAAGGTATATTGATCTTTAATAATAAAGTCTATATTAAAAGTTAATAGAAATATAATTCCTAGCCTAATAAAAAGTGATTAGTAATGAAAGACTACTGTTAAAGAATGTTCTTAAAAAAATGAGTATATGTGTATGTTAAAATTAAAAGCATTATCATTGCTATTATTTTCAGTCTTCATTATTATTTTCAACCTGTTAAAAGATTTTGAATTCTGGTTTCTCTTCTCCACATCATTTCTGTAAACTGTTTAGTTTCCTTCTAGGTTTCTTACAATTACTTGGGATTTGTTATAAAACTTCATTTATCATCTATAATATTTCTTCTAGAAACATGTTAATTAACTATCATTTCAAATTCTTACTTCTCTCAATGATGCTACCTGTTTCTTTTCTCAGTAGCTATATAGTTGAGTTTCAGTTCTTTATTAATTCCAACATATATCTTTCTATATTTAATATTGTTTTGCAGTCTTCATATTGTATTTTTTTTTATTAAATCATCACCTTTCAACATTGAAAGAATACATTTCTTAAATATCCTCCTGAAATGCATAGTCTTTTTCCTTTTAATATTTATTTCTATTAAAAGCACTCCCGAGTTGTTTTTACAATTAATTTCATCATTGTATTTTTATCTATAAATTTGTCCAAGATATATCGTTATTAACTTTTAATTCATTACTTTAATTAATTGTCAATTTCTATGTATTTTTTTAAAAAAAAAAACAACAACATAAAAATAAGCATTTTATAGCAAATAAAATAATAGTAACACAAATTATAATAATAAAAATTGAAAGGTCAAAGAATCAGAATTGTATAGATATATTTTAAAAATTTGGTCAATGAAGGTATATAAAAAATAGAATGTCCATTAGTCCATTATATATATATATATTAATGCAAGATCAATTATCAAAATTGTAAAACAAATTTTTGCAATCTCAGCATTTGTAAAATTAAAATCATCAAATTATTGTAGACAGAATAAAATAACAATGAAATATTGCTCAGTTGGATTCAACTTTTATTGACAAGCAATATATTTTTTCTGATATCAACAGACTCTCTGATCAATTCTTCACAAAAATTTATTTTAGTAAAATAATAATAATCCAAGAATAAAAGGGAATTATACTTTTAACATTAATGTGAAAATAGCATTGCAATTGACCTGCAGATTTCAATCACTTTGCCAAGCTCCTAATCTATAGAGGCAAAATCTGACAATGCCTATTGCCATAGCATTGTCCTGCCAATATTCAAGGATTTTCTTGTTACTTGATTTATTTTATCATAAACTTAAAGTCCATAGATTTATTCCATCAAATGACTATATTTACATACTCAAATCCATACCTTTTGCTATATCTTTCCATCCTTTCATATGAATTTTTACTATATATTAGAAGATAAATTGCTTCATAGAAAATTTATAAAAAAAACTATTAAATAGATCAGCAGTATTATTAGCATATAGTTTCATCACTTAAGACATGCATCCATCAATATCCTCATTTGTGGATGCTCAACCAAAAATATTTCAATAAGAAAATTGTAGTAAAAAATGAACTTCTTGTAAAACATCAAATCATTTCATTTTTCCAGATTTAATGGTGAAAGCAATTGGATTGATCTTTTGGAACAATACTAGAATCTCACCAACATAGTTACAAAGCTTATCTTGTTCAACCATATTTATATGCAATGGCAGAATTGAAAGCTTTATGCCCCTTGTTGGAATTAATTAGTTAAACTATCTTTTAAAAATGTCAATTTATTGAATAAATAAAACTTGACCTGTTCGTATTAGAAATATTTTAAAAATTACTATGTTTAATAATTTAATTAAAGAAATAGATTGAATTTTCATTCACCAATAAGGTACTTATTTCTCTTAAATAAATAAAAAACCTGTAAGTTATTTTTGTCAGCTGCAATTTAATCCCTATTGTTTCTGTGTGTTGATAACTCAAATTTGTAAGTGTTTACTGAGAAAAGTATGATAGTTTTCTCCTATATGTGAGGCATATTCAAATTACATCCTGCTAAAATATATTTTTAAAATACATCAAAAAATGTTTTATAACTCAAAATAAACATTTAGAGATATAAGTCATTGTTTGGATGTTTTATGCTATAAAATATCCAAGTACTGTTTGGGTTCAAACATTTTATGAGGCATAGGAATAGCTTATAAATTTACTATATATCAAGTTTTCTTTTCTCAGAATACAATATTTATAAAATGACATTTATTGTTAGGAGAGAAAAAAAACAATGATGCATAAAGGTAAATTCTAAATTTTTATCTATTATTACACCATTAAAAATAATAAAATATTTTGGTACTTGCAAGTTTTCAAGTAAACCAAGATGGCAGCCTTATTTTTGTTAAATGTACAGTTTCAAGGGCCTATAATTCACTGAAGATGTGTTAGTTGTTAAATTAAAACAAAATTAATAAATCGATTGTTACATTTTAAAAAAAGGAATAATTATTGATAAATTTCACTAAGAAGTTTTAGTTCAATTTTTTTTTTGTATTTATAATGTGGGAAGTGACAAGATGCTCTTAACATTGTTCTAATTTAGTTCAATTCAGTGTTTCTTTTTATCAGCAGTTTTTTTGGTAAATTGTCATAATGATAAAAATTTGGGACCTTTCTGTCACAGAATATGATGCAGTGGATTATTTCAAAAGATACAGGATTCTGCCTTTCCAAAAAGTGTGCATTAATGGTCATAATATGATTGCCACCACTGATATGAATAAAGTGTAAATATTGTATTTATTTATTTATTTATTTCATTTTTCCATTAATAAGTTAATAAAAAAAAACTGTATATATCATAATTAATTTTTCCACAATGATTTTTTTTTAAAATAACAGTAATAAAAAATAAAATGTAAATATTAAATGTGTTTCCTAGCAAGCATTTTTTGGGGCCCCAAAACTGTAAATTTATCAAAAATACAGGCTGCCATCTTGGTTTACTTGAAAACTCACAAGTACCAATATTTTATAATTCAAGAATATCTGTAAATATTTCTATAATAGTGAAAATTTAAATTAAATATGCATGAGAAAGTACATATATATTAAGATAAGTGGACCTAAACATTACATTGCCTTCTCTCTTTTGCATTATGCAATGATGACTGCTGCACATCTTGTACTGAAACTCATTACTCTATTAAACTAAGATACATCATTTTAAAACATTCACTTAAATATTGTTAAATTATACAAGTGCACTTTTAAAATTTATATCAACAATATATTTTAAATATTAATGTATTCAAAATTATTACCTATTGTGGAGCCATAGATTCCTGTCAATCATATGAAAAACATTTCTTTAGAATAACCAGCATATGATTGGATTTCAGACCGCTCAAAGGCACATTCATTACTATTATGATAAAAGTCTGTTCTAACATTGTTAGTCTTCCTCTTTCATTATCAACTTTGCCTTGAATTATAAATTAGATTGTCTTAGAATATTTTCATTTTGGTTATTTGAACTTCAAATGAGACTTCAGGTTTAATCTGACCATGCATCTATTTCTTCAATTCTCTGTATCCAGGCACAACTTGCATATAGGGACTGCAGAACTGCAGCACTTCCTTATAACATTCAACATAATAAGTCTTTTTTTCTTTAATTCTTTCTTTGTACTTGTACATTATATAATCTGCTTAATGTCAGTAGCCATTCCCTAGTTTATCAAAAAATTACAAATTGTATGAAACTGTGCATTTCAGAGGTCCAGCGATGCAGTGTTTGGCTGTTGTGCACATGTCTGAGATAAAAAGCTACATGCTAGGTAGAAACTAGAGCATTTTCATTTATGTAGTGCTGTAAGGTGGTATTTCTTTTTGACTCAATGTATATTGTTCTTAAAAACTGTGTATCATATTACTGAATGTAATAAAGTGGAGAATTAGATGATTATAATGCTTCCAGCATAGTTTCTTTTTTCAGTTCTTTTATTTTACAAAAAAATTAAATAATTTAACTATGGCCTTCTTGCATCCTTAAGAAATAGATTTTGTGACTTTGTTTCTCCATGAGAAAGTTACAATTAAGAAAAGAGGTTGTTCAACACCTGATATTCAAAGCAGCACTCCCACAAATTTTAGTTATAAGCTGCTATTGCATATCTCTATGGACATTGTAGTTCAAAAGCACCACTATTTTTTCTTATTTTTTTTTACTATCCTACTTTCATGTTTGAACAATTCTAACCATCTCTTCTTACATATAAAAAAATATCTCCAGATTTTCATTGTAATCATAATATCTAGTTAGTTGTGCACATAACAGTTGGAAGTTATTTCAGGCAAAGTGACCTTAGAGTATTACACTGAGGTAAATATTGGCACTGTCTAGAAGTCTTGTGTCATATTGTAAAGTTCATTTCAAGGAAGTCCCAATCAAGATTGACTTTTTTTCCCCAAGTAAGTATGAAAAATTAATCCTATCAAAATATGTCTATTTCCCTCCATTGCTTTTTTCCATTAAACTATTTGCTTTGTAAATAAAAAATACGTTTTTATTTATTTATATTAAGGTTTAATAGGTAAGCAATTCTATTTCGACAGAAAAAGCAATGCCAGTGCGACTTTGTTGTTTCAATTTCCAATGAATTGTTCTTATAACTTATATTACTACCTCCATAGTTTAACTCTTGTGCAGATTATTACTAGATATATATTTTATTTAAAAGAATCCTGTGACCAAGTTTAATATTTTATTCAAGTTGAAAATATATAAAATACATAATCGTTTATAAAATTACATAGAGTGTGCATATATATATATATTGTGTGTGTGTTTAACATATTTGTTTAAACTATAAATATTAATAGTATAACTTATTTATAAAAATGAAGATTTTTTAAGTTACTTTGTAACTTTTTTTCAGATAATCAACTTATAATCATTATATTTTTGGATAGAAAATGGATATTTAATTACCCTTAGTAATTAACAAAAAAAAAAAGAAAATCATAAAAATTATCACCAAAGGACTGATCTAGTGATTAATTTCTCATAGGTTATTTCTCTATGCAGATACTGAAAAAGCTTTGGCCCGACAGTCACTATTTAAATTATTTTTACTCTTTAATTATAAACTTGATTTTTCATTACAAAAATATAATGTTCGTAAAAACTGAAGATGAAAAAAAAAAAAAGAAATGAATATAAATTAACACACGATTCCATCATTGAGAATCCTAAAAAAGTGGGTTATAGATCATTTTGAAGAAGGGCTATTCATATGATTACCAGATAATAACATCTAAGAATAATATATATTAAATTCTAAGCGCTCAGAATGATAAAATAATAAAAGTTTCAGTGTAGACATATCTTAAATTGAGTTAAGCACTTTCGATATCTTGGTTGTGATATCATTCATATTCATATACTGTATGTGTAAAACAATAGGTTTGTTGATTCTTAATAGCTGAAAGGTGAGAACAGTAAAAAATGCTAGACCATTGTCATTGATAGTCTGCTGTTGATTTTCTTTAATCCATAAATAATTTCAAGTTTTGACTTTGGGTCTATGTCACTTTAGAAATTCTTTTTAGATCACAAAATGTGACTACAATATGATGCAGCCTTCACCATAGTATGAGTGTCTTCTAAAGATGCTGAACCCATACTTTATTTTTTATGATCTAAACTAGTTACCAACCTGCATTTATAAACTTACAGCTCATCATTATATACACTTATTCTAATATATATATATAAAATAAACAGCTGTACATTTTCATCATTATATACACTTATTCTAATATATATATATAAAATAAACAGCTGTACATTTTAATGTTCCAAAAAGTGTTTGATAAATAATAATTATAGTCAATAGACAGGTAAGTATATCTTAATATACTTCTCCTTAAGACTTTATGCATAATAAATTTTAAATGATCAACAATATTGCTCATATCTTTAAATATATATTTTTTCCAGTGTTTTTAATTCAACCAAAAGAAGTCATCGACAGCACTACTGATTATAATAGGACATACAAAGCAAGGCTTTTTAGAGTTTTTAAGGTATTTATATCTTACAAGTATAGTATTTAATATTTCTTTTTATTATGTAATATTTAGTTTGACATCAGTTAAATATTTTAATGAATTGTGTGTGTGTATATATATATAATATTAGCATTAATCTCCTTCTATTAACCTATTGGTTATTATGTATATAAAATTTTATTCCTTAGATTAAAATATATATAAAATCTAAATTCAAAATTGTGAACCATTTCAATACAAGGTTTATTAGTCCAGTTTTAGAGAAATCTCCCTTTACACTATAAATAAAGAATAGGCTTGAATATTATATTAAGATTTTACTCGCTTTATTTTAAAATGTGAAGGATGAAATACACACAATTATTAAATACTTTATACATATTTTTAATAATCATTAAACACACTTGTAATTATATTCTGGATAGGCAGAAATTATAATCATTTCTCTCTATATATATTCTTACAAATTGTATCATTAATATAATATGTAAAAGTGTTATTTATAATATGAAATTCACAATTGCTTACGTGGTGCTTTTTACACAATTTATATTAAGCTCATAAACAAATATATTTTTTTTTAATAAATTTTTTATTTATAATATTAATTTATAAGAAAAAACTTATTTTTTTTTTTTATATTTTATTTTATGTGGTAATCCCTTTTTTTTTTATTTATTTATTATTTTCTCCCCCCCCCCCGTTAACTAATTTCAAAAATTACTAATTCTATAATAGTTCATAAATTATTATATATAACATAATACATTTCTATTTGATTATCAAATTTAAAATGCTTTAATATTTACAAATTTTAAGGTTACTTATTGGATAGGCATATAAAGCAAATGAATGGTAATAGATCTTTATAAGAAAAATAATCACCATTTACATTATAAAGTTTACAAAAAAATTTTAAACATATACAGTATTGTTGCTTTCATTGGGAGAATATAGCATGGTATCAAAATCTTTCAATAAGGAAAGTCTGTTGAGAAGGAAGTTGAAGACTATCCTTTCAAGATATTTGTATAATCATCATAAAATTAGTAATACTTTTTTTTTTCACATATAGATAGATATTTCCCAAATTTGTTTAGTTTTATTGAAATATAAACTGATTAGTCATCTAAAGATATTTAATATCGAAACAATTAATAAAATGTCTTTCAGTTACTATTGTAAAACTGATCATTTATCTTGGCTTTGATTTATGTTATGAAACTATTATATATTAAAGCTAATTTATTAATTATGTTAATAATCTGTTTGAAGTAAAACTTGTGATACATAATAACAAGAATTATAGTACTGTATTTCAAAATATGTTTGTATATAAAATGGAAGTAATTGGATGTTCGAGAGATGATGCCAATTTCTTTGAATATAATAATCAATCTAAATAAATTAAAACAAACAACTAATTATATTTATAATTATTTAATTATCAACCTGACTTTTATCTCTTATTGAGACAGTTTCAAGATATAAAGTTTTATACATCATATGACGTATTAATTACATTTACTCACCTATTGGACATTATTTTATCTTCAACAATATAATTAACATACGTATAAATAAATGACAAAATAAAAAATACAGCAAAAAACAATTAAAACTATATAAATACATACATATATTTTTATATACCTATATAAATAAATATTCTATCCTAACTCCCCCTTATAAACCCTCATTCACAATTCTACCATAATTTTTAAATCTTCCAATTATCTAATAATGCCCATTTTCCACCTAATTTTTTTGGATCTTTAACTATATTTACACATCTATTCAAATTTTTTTGAATGTATAAAATTTCACAACATATCTTTTTTTGATAATCTTTAACATGTTTTATAACTAATATTCTTTTCACACTCTATTTTATGACCAGTATCTAAATAACGCATATATATATATGGTCCTGACCTAATATCTCTCCAACTAATTGCTCTATCATATTCTTTTCCTCTATCACTTATTGATCATTCTGTCTGTCCTATACATACCTTTATTACAACTTCCACATTCAATTCTATAAATCATTCCTCCCTTACTATTAATATCATTTATCCTATTTGTATTACATAACCATCTATCCAAAGACTTACTATTTTCCCAATCTATTCTTATATTATTTGGTAACTTTTCTCTTTCTAACTTTTTATACACTTCCCTTGAATACAGAATAGACACCCACTTACAATCTTTATATTTTTTCTTATCATACTTATTTCTACTATTTCGAAAAATATTTTTAATTACTTATTTTTTATATTCTATTTTAGCATAATCATTTTCTGCTTCTAATTTTTGCTCATATGTCTCTATTATTTAATGTAAATTTATCATTTTTTAACTTAAATCCCTACTTTTTGATACCATGGCTGATATGATTTTGGATCAATTAAACCGCTATTTTTTTTTTATCTTTAATATAATGCTTTACCATTATTTCATTCATCATTCCTCTTTTTACAAAATTATCTAAATATTTTAATTCATTTATCTCTTTCTCCACTGTAAACCTAATTTTATATTTATTATTATTCAGTTCATTAAAAACCTTACCAATACTTATACTATTTCCAATAACAATAATATTCACATACTTATAATATTCTATAATTCCTTTATTCTTCATAAACTTAGCCACTATACCTTTCTCTATACTACTTACAACTACTGATGATAATATCCCACTTATTGAACACCCCATAACCATCTCTTTTCTATACTCCAAAATTCTTCCTTATATTTAAAATACAAAGCCTCATCTACCATTAATAATATTTCATAAAAAAAAATATATCCAATCCTCTGTCAAAACATTACTTATTTTAATTTAGTCATAACTATTTTTATACTATCCTTTATAGGTACACTTTGTACATTTTCAATATCAAATAATGCAATCATTCAATTTCTATTTAATTTAATATTATTTAACTTATTAACAATTTCTTCAGAATTTTTTATAAAATATTTTCAAATCCAATTACTTCTACAATCTTTTTATATACCAAATTACAAATACCTTTAAATATATAATTATTAAAATCCAAAATTAACCTTATTATTCTCTTTATGTATCTTAACCATTCCTATTATACATGGATGCTCAAAACTTCTGGGAAATAAACACATATTCCTTCTCAGTGATTAAATTCTTCATTTTCATATAATTCAACAAAAATTTATATCTTGTTTTAATCTTATTTCCAGGATATTTACTTAATTTTTTATATCCTTGTTTAACCATATCTTCACATATTTTCCTCTCATAATCCAACTCATTTAAAATCACAAATCTTGAACCTTTATCCTCACTTGTTATTATTAAATTTTATTTATTTACCTTCTCTACAATTTTATATAGTAGAGACTTTTCTTTCTATTTCTTACTATATTTAACTCTTTTATTTACATTATTCATTTTTGTACTTTTATGTTGGACTATTTCCATCATCTAATTAATATATATATATATTGAATATCTTTAGAAAAATTTAATTTTATTTAAATATTCCAAATACATTCAACTGTTAGTAATAGCACATCAAACAGGTTAGTATATGCACAATGTTTTGAGAGGTATTAGTCTCCCCTCTTCTTCAGGTGTTGCTGGCCTGACCAGTGACAGTACTAGCATGGGATTCGAACCTGGTTCTTTAGATTCTTGAGTTTTGAATTTTAAGGTAATGCAAATTCAAAACTCAAGAATCTAAGGACCTAGGTTTGAGTCCCATGCTAATACTGTCACTGGTCAGGCCAGCAATACCTGAAGAAGAGGGGAGACTAATACCTCTCAAAACATTGTGCATATACTAACCTGTTTGATGTGCTATTACTAACAGTTGAATGTATTTGGAATATTTAAATAAAGTGAAATTTTTCTAAAGATATTCAATACATATACTAATTAGATGATGGAAATAATCCAACATAAAAATACAACTAGAATACCATCATCACAAACCTTCAGGAAAACATTATTCATTTTTGATTGTAATTCAATTTTGAAATCACTCTTTATATTTGCTGCTTCCATACTTACAATAGTTGCCTTTTGAACATCATTATTTACACTTGACTCCTTTATTTAAAACCCTTGATTGTTCATTCTCAAATTTCACATTAGGTAAATTTATATAATTATTCTCTTTTTTACACCATTCACTTTTAGTAGACATATTTAATCCATTTTAAAAATTTTCTTCTTTATAACATAACCATTTCCATTTATGATCATATTTCATCCAAAATCTATTTCTCAAGTCAATATTATGACCCAACAAATCAATCTTTATATGTTCAAATAAATTTTCAGATATATTTCTCTTTAATACATATTTCTTTCTATTATAATTTTAATATTATAATTAATTTCAACATATTTTTCTTTTAAAAACCAATTTAAAATTATCACTTGAATTTTATTACATGAACCTTTAGTTTTATAAATTTTCATGTTATTAATTCTGAACTTACATGACATAGGTATTATTCCATTCTCTTTATATTTATTTAAAAACGATAACTGGTATTTTAATCATTCCATTCTCTTTTGAATATTCCATAACTGTTTAAAAACATTAAAGTTAATTTCATTCAAATTTAAATATAAAAATGTCCATGTATTATTTACATAAGATTTCTCCATATTTAAAATTCTGTATATGGTAACATTTAAAGAACCGTTACAATGCCAAAACATATAAAACTCAAATATATACAATGGTCAAATCAATGAGAATGAATATGTGTTTATTTCCTACAAGTTTTGAGCATGGGTGTATAGTAGGAAAGATAAGACACATAAAAAGAATATGCCAATAAGGATAATTTTGGATTTTAATAATTATATACTTAAAGGTATATATAATTTGGAATATAAAAAGATTATAGAAGTAATTGGATTTGGAAAATGTTGTATAAAAAATTCTGAAGAAATTATCAATAAGTTAAATAATATTAAATTAAATAAAAATGGAATGATTGCATCATTTGATATTGAGAAAATGTATCAAAGTGTACCTAAAAAGGATAGTATAGAAACAGTTATGACTATATTGAAAATAATTAGTTTTGTAAGAGGATTGGATATTAAAAGTGGACGAAATAGATTTGTTTATATGACCAATAAGGAATTGCATAATATACTGAAAGCATATAGAATGTCTAACAAATGAGAAATTAAAAGATTTGGTTTTATGTCATTATCAGAAGAGGATGAAGAAAAAGAAATTGGAGAGAAAAAAAAGATAGTAACAACATGGATATTAAATTGTTTTTATAAAATGTTCTAGCTTAACAGATTCTAAAAAATACAATTGTAGAAAATGACTCAATGATGAAATGTATTACAACTCTTGCAAGATCATTTTTATGAATTAAAAAAGAACTTTCAACATAATATTTTTAAGATGTCACAACAAACTGAAGCTTCAACTGATGATTCTAATACATCAGCCCTATCAAAATAAAGATATAATACAGTAATTTTTTGTATTATTTTTTTATATATATGTAAATGTGCTTTCTCAATTTAATATTTAAAGTTTCCCTTTTTTAATTTTTTATTTGAATTATAATCTTAATTTATATATGCATATTATATACATACAAAGCATTTGTTATATATGTGCATGTTGAAGAGTATACTTACAGTATAATAAATAATATGTGATCAAAGCTTATAAACACTATTTGAGCTATTATACTCAATGGCTTGGAATAAAATATAGTGTGAATATTATGACAACTGTATTTTAATAATCTCCTTAATGGTCATGGAGTAGTTAATTTAAAATCTTTGGAAGACTGACTTCTCAATAAACTGAAAATTACCAGTCAAAATTAAATGTAATGTGAAATGAATTGATTTAAATTAATATTTAGATCATATTGAATGAAATTGCATACATTTTTCAATTAATCATTTGATCTTAAATTACAAGAAATCTCATTAGATAACATTAGCACTTTAATATTAAATATAAAATTTAAATTTTTTCTAAGCTTTGGCTAAAATTGTTTTCCAAACTCTAAAAAATGTATTGTTATTATGGAAACGTATATATATATATATATAGCTGCTGAAAGGGGTTTGAAAAGGAGGCTTTTTAATAAATGTCTTTTATCAGTTCTTACTTATGTATCTGAGATTTGGACACTTAACAGGACAGCAATACAGAGACTTCAAACCACTGAAAGAAGTATGGAGAGATTCCTGTTAGGAGCAACAAGAAGTGATTGAAAATGCAATACATGGATAAGAGAACAAACAGGCTTTACTGACATCATTGAAAGAACTAAAATACTGAAGTGGAGTTGGGATGGACATACTGCTAGAAGTGATAATAAATGAACAATTAAAATCTTAAATTGTAAAAAACCCAGAAAGAGAAATGTGGGATGAATGGATGAAATAAAAAGGGATGATGTGCAGAAGAGGCTAGAGATCGGAGATGGATTGAACCACTAAACATAACATGATCACTGTTTCTTATGCTAGCACCTTACTGTTATTAAAACAGTCAAAACTCTCCATACAGTAGTGCCACTCAGTGCCAACCAGAGTAATCAATGGATGCCAGAAGGCTCGTGCATAAAATCCCTATCTAGTACCTACTCATCCAATACCCCCAGACTAGTTTCTGGCTTGTGGCCTTCATCAGTGAGGTGCTTTGGATCTTCACAAGCCTTCTGGAATCCACTGATTACTCTGGATGGCACTGAGTGGCACTACTAGATGGATTGAACTTAGAAAGATCTTCATCCTGCAATGGATTGATGATATATATATAGTTTCAACCAGATTAGAAATTGGAGAATGAAAGTTGAGTTACAAGATTTTATTTAGATAGAAATATCATCTTGCTTTTTTTTATCTCTTGCTAGCAATTTATTTTTAAATTTAAACTCTTAAAAATTTGTTTAGGAAAACGGATGTATTTTTTTTTAAATTTCTAAATAATTAATAATGAATATTTGGCAATATTTTTCAAAATTTTCATATTTTAAAATTAAAAAGTGCTTCTATTTTTTTTTAACACTAAGGCAATCGTTTAATACTTTTAGTAAAAAAAAATATATTTATTTTTTGTCTCATAATTGATATTTAACATTTATTTTGAAATATAATCCCCTTAGTAATTGTAAATGCTAACATTTGTTTTTAGATGATTAAAAACTACTTCTTTTCATAAGTTCTAATGGCTGCCTCACATATAGTATTATATCTTCAAATGGCAGGCAATATTTACATTTTGTTATAACTTCTACAGCATTTTTTTTAAATGTAAAAGATAGGGTGTCATGCAAAAATATATTTTGACTGCCATGTAAAGCACCCTTACTTAAACTGCATAAAATGTTTAATGTTATAATTAGTGGTCAGTTAAATTATTCACAGACAATTGCTTTGGGTGAGTATATTCCTTAATTATATATATTTAGCAATAATTTTATTTATCTTTTATATATGTGTATATATTTCAAAGTATTAGAATGGGTAGAAATAGCCCTGCTTTGCAAATCAGAAATTTTATTCACTTTAAACTAATTGACAATAATTCATTGGATTTTGATATAAAAATTTGTCCCTCTTGCTAAAATTGTTAGAGATAATCATCTACATATAAACAAAGATCATGGTATAAGATGACTATTTATACTGAATAAAATATCTAATTATTATTAGAAGGACAGTTCAATTATCTGCAGACATTTGCTAGGAATTAGTTTGCTCAATATTTATATATATGAATGTTAAAGCAGATTTTTAAAACTTTTGTTTCACTTAGTGCCCCTCATTTTCACAATGTTTTTTTTTATTATACTGTTTAAACCAATCACATTTAAAG
This sequence comes from Epiperipatus broadwayi, assembly GCA_028023455.1. Taxonomy (NCBI): domain Eukaryota; kingdom Metazoa; phylum Onychophora; class Udeonychophora; order Euonychophora; family Peripatidae; genus Epiperipatus; species Epiperipatus broadwayi. The sequence goes on from JAQFVV010000003.1 coordinate 10,765,486, forward strand.
TATAATGAAGATTTACTTGTATTGCTGACCCACATTTTTGACTATAATTATAGTTGTATTACTATTATAGCTTACAATTATTACCTTTTTAATAATAATAATAATTGATTATAACTTTATTAATCTTATCAATTTTTTTGTCATTGTTGTATTACATATTTTTTGCATGACCCCTAGTAAGAAGGAACAATCTTTCATTTAAAAGGGTATATGACTGTCATGTATATATTTATTTGTCTACATAAGTTATATAATGAAAATATTAAATAACTATTTTATAATAATTCTAATCCAAAAATAATAGTATTAATAAAATATAGTAAGATTTTATAGAATTATAAGAGTCACCAACTAAATAGAAATAACTTATTGGGAGAGACTATAGTGAATAAATAGATATCCTATATGGTAAAACTTTCTAGATACATTTACTTCATTGATATTCTCTGAATTCCTAGTGAGCAGACAAAGAGTATAACAGTACTTTTAGGTATTTAGAATAATATTGTTTTCTATTATTTGCAGAATATAATTGGCAAAGGAAGTTAAATTAAATGACAAGTTTTGAATTCTGGCAAGCATAAAAATGGCATTTCTCAGGATGAATCATCTCAATAAATTCTTAATTATAATATTATATATATGTATATTTTTCATAATTAATATATATATCAGTTTATTTTTTTAGTTTTCCTTATAATCCCAATAAATTCTTTTATATATAAAAGACTTTTACTTCTGATTATCAATATCTAATAAAAATTATGACTTTTGCTAATTTGTTCAACAAATTAAATTAAAATTCTGTTTAGCAGAACCTTTTATATTAAATAATTTAATATTTAATTTCCATTTAAATAAAAGTAGTTCTTTTATTATTTATTTCAGTTGTGTACAATCTTTTTATATTTGTGATTCCCTTCCTCAAACAAAAATTTGATAGAATCCACTATTTGTTTTTACCATTCCTAAATTATAATTATGCATATGTAAGAATATTTCATAATGAAACAATAGTTTTAATTAATATACAAATTTATATTTCCTAATATTTTATTATTAAGCACATATGATATGAAATGAAATTTCTGAAATAAATCATATACAGTACTTAAAAAAAAAAGTTGTGATACATAACAAAAACAATTTATTTTCTTGTGATTTAAATCTTTTTAAAAAAAATTATCAGTATCCAAAAACTAAAACATTTTTATTTTTATTTTGCACCCCCCCCCCAAAGGTCATTACCTATATGTTGCATAATACTGATGTATTATATCATCATTACTATACAGTAACTATTAGTTACTAAAACTTGCAATAGATGATGCTAGAATAAATAAAAAAGAATTATTATTATTTATAATACTGAAGTAAATTGAAAGAATCAAGTCATTTCCAGAATGTAAATATTCATTTTTTTTAATTTTATCTTTACTTAAAAATTATTGTTATATGTGTTTGTATTTTTTTCGTATATTTTATTATTAAGGACCGATTAGGCTTATTCAAATCTCATTATGTTACACTGTATACCAACCAATTAGATGGAATGTGTGGCCTATATTTAGAGTTGGGTGTAAAGTATATAATTACAGGTAAATGTTTTTTTATTCTATTTAATATATTTAGGCTGGCCCCCCAAAATCATAACATAATGATTATAATTATTTTAAATTGTTCTTATATACTTTCATAATTTACATTCTAAAAATTGTTTTATTATGAACTCTTCCATAATTTTCAGAAAAAAAATAGTGAAGTTTTGGTTACAATAAAAGAAGTTATTTAGAGCTTGTTATATTTTTCAATCATCCTTCATAACTTTTCGGACACTGCACCAAAATCTATATAACTGTTTTAATAAATTTAAGTGTTGACTGTTTTTTAATGATATATATATATATGTTTCAACTGTATCTGAAAATCATCTTCAATCAGCTAATTATGTATCAAAATTGATGTCAATTAACATTTCAAAAATGACTGATAAATACAATTGAAACAGATCAATGAAAATTAAAATATAAAATAAAAAATGTATAAGATTAATGTAGTTTTTTATTTTTAATATTTGGTACAATAAAGGTGTCTAGTGCAAATAAATAATAAGAAATGCAAATACATATAAAGAACACTAGAATGGGAGACATCTTTCTTGTGTAAGACTTAATTATCAATTTAATTCACTGATCTTTTTCAATCTAGCAGTAACAAATATTGTACAATTATTTTTTTTAAGTATTTTCCTGAATGTGTATACAGTAATAATTTTAATCATTAGTCAAATGCAAAATTTGTAAGTTGATTAATGTTAATTTTAAAAAAAGTTTGAAGCAAACTTCTAGTAAAAAAATGTTGATATCTAAGGGTGAAATATCAAATCATTAAATCTTTAGCATTGAAAATATTCTTCATATTTTTAAAAAAAATATTCTAAATGCTTAAACTGTAATAATTTTAGACATGAGTTGTAAACACAGAATTTGAAAGCTGATTAATGTTGATGTCAAAAGAAAATTTTGAAGTGAAGTTATTATAAAGATGATGACAGAATTACTAAATCAACAATCACCATTGGGTGATATTTCAATGAGCACTGCTGGTTGATATTGTAATCATGTGCATAAGATTTTTTTACAATGTTTTAACATATCAGAGATCTTTGTCATATTTTTCCATTCTTACTATTTAATTTTTTTTTTCTGAAATTTATTCTTCTATAATAGTTTTGTTCACTTTTTTTTCTTCATGTATAAATATTAATTTTAATAATGAGTCAAAGAAAAATAGAATAAAAAAAATTGATCAGTGTTGGAATAAAAAAAAATCATTTCTAAACTAGAAAGTGATCATCAGTGTTTTCAGTAGTGAAATCAATTATTTGCATATTTTTTAAAAAAAATAAGGACAAATTAAAAAGTGCTGAGATAGCAAGAGATTTCCAGATTGGGAAGTTTACACTGCAACATTATGGATCAAATGGCAGATAATAATGTCAATAAAGTAATCATTTGCGAAGAGATCAAGCAATTGTTTATGAAATTTTTTTGCTAAAACTTCTAATGTAAATAAATGTCATTCTATGAAGGAGTTTATTACTAACAAAATATGGTTCAAGAGATTCAGGAAAAGAAGTGGATTGCATAGTGTTATAAAACATAGATAAAATAGCTGCTGAATTTTATCTTCAGGAATTTGCAAAAAGGAATAACAATAATTTCCATGCAAGAAAAAAAAAAAAAAGAAACCTGAAATCAATAGTCTGCAAATTTTTAATAAGATATACAAATTTGTTTACATATTATCTATGTTTTTAGTTTTCATTAAAATCTAATTGTACAGTTTTTGCAGTAATTAATTTTGGATATATTCTTATATTTATATTTTTGAAAAATTTTATATCATTTTTTCTGCTCAAATGATTGTTTTGGGTGAGAATTTTATCTAGATTTTGGGTCTGGTATGGATTACCCTTAAATATTGAATACATATCCTTCACTGAGAGGATAATATAACAATTGACTTCTTGAAACAATTAATTTATTATATCAAGCCCCAATATGTTTTGTTTAGGTAAAAATAAAGATATAATATAAAATTTATTTACTTTCTATCATCACTTAGTTTATTATTATCAACCTGAAAATAAATCTTATAAATACTATAGATGGAATTTTTGCAAAAAAAAAAGTGTCTTTAATTCTCTGATTACTTAAAAGCACTCCTAAAACTTTTCTTCTTGTTGTCAAACTATATTAATAATGATTATCTAAATAGGTTTGTTATGTATATTTTACTTATCATTTAATTGTATATTGGACTATTTCCATCATTTATTTGAATTATTAAGTTAATAAAATTCAATTTTATTTATATTTTTCTAAATATATTCCATTATTAATTCCTATACTTGCTATTACTTATCAGGCCAACAATATCTGAAGAAAAGAATTAGATAACACTATTCAAGATGATGTTTATCATAGTAACCTATATGTTATTACTAACAGTAGAATAATGTATTTAAAAAATATGTAAAGTTCAAATTTTTCTAAAAAATTTAATAATTCAATTAGCTGATGAAATATTTCAATGTGTATACAAGTGTGATGAATGAATTGTATTATGATATTAATCTTTGAAATATTATAACATACACACATATATGTATTTATATTTTTAGCTTCATTATTTAAATATATTTAGAAAGCAAGCTAAGCATCAATAAAAGCTAAATTAAAAAAAAAACATAAATATCCAGAACATTTATGTGAATATTAGAATAAGATTTTCTAAATAATGAAATAATATATCTTCAATCTCTGCAGGTTATCATTGTTTTAAATATCTTGTATATCTGAGAAAATTATATGGTTATTAATAGTTTTAATAAAAATTATTAATTTTTGATGCATATATTTTTTAAATAAATGTTTATTGAGTTAATACTTTTTTATTAGGTTTTGTTTTATAATTTTATTTTCAATTATGACAATACTTTTTATCTATCGCTGAAAATGAAAGCAAAGTAATATATTTATAAAAATCTATTCTTGTATATCTAAATAAGTAAATATATGTAATCATTGTTAATTTTATTTCAATAAAATTGAAAAAGTATTTTAAAAATTTGATCCAGTCAATGTCAGTGTAAATATATTGAAGCCTGTTGAAAAAAAGAAATTTTATATATAATTTTAAAACTATTCAATTATATAATTTATTACATTAAAAAGCAGTAACTAATAATATATGATTCAAATCATAGAAGAATTATCTATTAAGTTTATTATAAATAATATCTTTCTTTTCTGAATTGTTAACTATGACAATATCAAGTTCACAGGACTAATTTCATTATAACTCTTTTCATCAATGGTGTCAAGTCTTTACACATTACTTAACTGCAAATCAAAATATAATGCTGAATGTGTTAAATGTGGTGCTTTTTATAAATAGAATTCAGAACTGATTTCAAAATTGATATTGCAAGCATAGAATTGGTTGACAGTTTTAATCTATTTGGATAATTAAGAACACAAAATCCAATAGCCAAGCAGTTCATCAAAACTAATGAATAGAATTACAATGAAAAATCTGAAAAGGATATTTAAATATAAAGACATATCTTTATAAAAATGAATATTAGAACTATTCAAGTTATAGTGTTTCCTGTGATGATCTAGGAGTGTGAAAGATACTGAAAATGGGTAGAAAAAATATTCATGTATTAGAAGACTTTTGAGAATTCTTTGAAAAGAGAAAAAAAGATATGAACTCTTCTTATGTGAAGTCAAAAGGACCATTTGAAATTATCTCACTTTGCTCATGTCTGAAGATAGAAAAGTATATAATGCTTTGAAAAATTGGGTAAAAAGAAAATTATCACCAATGAGATGGATAGACTCCATCATTATAATAATGAACTGCCTTTATGTAACCTATCTGTAAAAATAGCACATCTAATAATTAGGTATATTTTGCCTGCCGTATTCAGAAATAAACAAAGCACTACCTACTGATATCATTGTCAAATAAAATTCTAGATGATATAAACAATATCTCTAAGTTCTGGATTGTACACTGACAATACAAAAATCATAGAACCAGTTTCAATGGGCATATTTTCAATAGCTTCACATATTACTTAACACAAATCAGAACAACATATCCTGATGCTTTAATGTTCTGTTTTATTTTTGATAAAAATTTCAGGTTTTTCTTTGTAACTCTCATCAGTCTGTGATGAATCTCTTGACTATACAAATCCTGTATTCTTGATTAATGATTTATAGGAGCAAAAACTGTTAACATTTTCTGTGCATTAATGATTTACCACAGTAATAAAGTGACAGACTTTGGAGCTAAAAGTATATGGATCACAGTTCTAGATCTGTCAGGTGTAATATTTAAAGTTCCTGTGAACTCCTAAGTAATAAATCATTTGATTATTTTATCTTGCATGATTTAGTGCAGCAAATGGAAGACTCTTGGATAAAAAGTCCAATCAGTCATGATTCTATCTCTATCACATATGGTGCTCAAACTTCTTAAGAACTCTTGAGCAATAAATCATTTAATTATTATTTTATTTATTAGGAATTTTGGAATCAGCTATGGATTCTGTCTAAAAAAGTTACCATATGTGAAATATGATTGTAATCTATTTTGATTTGTGATATTTAAGAACTTAACACAGCTGCTGAAAAAGCTTCCCTTGAAACCCATTATGTGGGCATTGTATTAGTTAATATACATTCATTGTTTTGCTTTCTTGGAACATTAATTAAGAACAAAAGATTGAGCAGATTTGTAATGAAGATCTCAAACTGATTTTTTTGAATAAAGCAGAGCATTGATGCACTACCAACTGAGATCGTTTGTCAAATAAAATATTAGATAATAAAAATAATTTTCAGGTTCATAGAACAAGTTTCAAGGAAATTGTCTTCAGTAGATGCAAAGTCCTTCAATATCACTAGCCACAAATCATAAATATGATTTGGTACAGTGTTAAGAGTTATAAACTTTTGATACTCAGATCCATAGTTCATGACCCAGCTACTTCTTATTCATTCCTGAGCAATAAGTCATTTAATTACTTTTACTTAATAATGTTACAATTTTATTTTAAATATGATGTTTTTATGGATAGAGTCAGATGCTAACTCAAACCTGATAATGAAGGTGCAGAGTTGTTTGACAGTTTCATTTTGGATCATTTCTGAAAATGATATTTATGTAATTGTTGGAAATCAGTGGCATCTTAATGGCATTTATTAATAATAGTAGAATAGTCTTCAGTTAAAGAAATCTAATAAGTAATGAAAAATAGGATAAAAGCTGAGACACTTCTTTTGATTTAAATACATTAAATTTAATGTGACACACACTAACAGCACTTGTCCATGTCAAAATTCATTAAGTAATTTGAAGAATTTTTATATTTTATGGGAATATTTGATAATTTAAACACCTTTGTGTCAATTTGAATGTAAAATGTAATGACAATCTATAATCTCAGTGTTTTATGGATGTTTGAAATGCCTTCATTAGTGGTTAAGTCTGTAGTATATTATTAGTTTGACAATCAGTTTATTACCATCACGAGACTGGCCCTTGTTATATTGAAAACTTATTTTTCAATAAAATTTATCCAACTACTTATTTAGTGACAGATATAGGATAAAAGGATGGCTGTAAGTTGCCTAGCTTAAAAAAGTTCAGTTTTATGAGCAGTAGTCAGATTTGAACCCCAGTTCACAAGCATGATAGATGAATATACTAATCAGGAAATCTTTGCTTGCTTTAATTTATAAATAGCAAAAAGATGCTTTTTTAATTTATATAATATAATTAATATTTAAACATAGATATTTATTTTTTTAAAGCAAATTTATTGCTCCAAATATTGAGTGTAAAGTTTTGTTTTGTTTAGTTTTTTTTTTTTTTTTAAAAAAAAAAAAGATAATTAACTATTTTTAACAGTAATTTCAAATTTTTATTTTACCCCTCCCCCCCATTTAGGCAAAGTAAATGCAAATGGTTTACCAGATCTAAGTTTATGTGACACACACATAAAATGGAAAGAAGTAACAAAAAAACAGAAGAAGGGTTTTCATCAATTGTATCAGCATGGATGTGAATGTAGAGTAAGTATTAGTAAAAAAAAAATTATTTTAATTCCAAACAAAATAACATCAGTGGTGAAATTTAAATTGTGTGTGTGTGTGTGTGTGTGTGTGTAAACTAAGATGAAGATGATTCATTGAATGCTTTGGATATCATTAAATAAAATGAAGATTAAGTGGAATGAAGACAATCAAAATAGAGTTTATAAAAGCTAATGTATATACAGAAACAAAGTGGATTGTTCATGGTAATCTGCATAAATTGAGGGAGGTATATCGTGATAAAATTAGAAAAAAATATTATTTCTGTTATTGATATTCAAGGCGTAAATAAATGAAAAGATATTTAGAGATAAATAACTAACCCCAGTCGATTGGAAAATAGACATAATTGTGTAGTTACTATTTATTTTATTTAAATCAAAATAAAAGAAAAAGACTACTTTTCCAATCTAACCAAATTTTTGATAGTATTATATATCCACACTGTTTATTGCACTTGGGTGTTCCTGATGTTTCAGAATAAGGAGAGATTCATTCTGAAAATCACTTTCAGCTAAAAGACTATGGCGAATTTAACACATTAATAACAACATAATCATATTACCAAAAATTAATAAAATATGATGCCAGTTTTATTAGTAATATCATTTAAAAATAATGTGATGTGATGTATTTTGGCTTCTCCTTAAACGAAGTCAAGAATATCTCAGCAATTATGCCCAGATAAACCTGTTAGCCATTTTATTCTCCATTCCCCACTCTTAAGTCTTCCCATATTCTGCCCCATCCCATTTCCACAACATAATCTTTGTCAACTCTATGGCCTTTATATCTAAACCCCCCCTTATCTCTTCGCAAACCCAACATAAAAACTAATAACTCACTTTCTGTATAGTCACTTTGTTCATGTCTATTCTCCCATAACTTCATTATCTGTACCCTTTCTGCTTTCAAGCATTTACATTCAATCAACAGGTGCCTAATATTTTCTATACCTTCCTTACACAATTTGCACACTAAATTATCCATGGTTTTCCATTTACATGTATATTCTCTTGTTGCTAAAGATCCCGTTCGAGCCTTAAATAATAAACTACTTTCCTTACTATTATCATAAATTAACTCGCATGCAATATTCCATTTACTTCTATATATATTTAAACTCTTCTTACCCTCCATACTAGTTCTCCATCTCTCCAACTCCCTATTTTTTATTAATGCTTCTATTCTTTTATCCCATTCCTTACCACTATAACACTCAACAATCCTCCTAACACAATCATCCCATCTTTTATACAAGTATATTGATATAAATTCTTTATCCAAATCTTTCGCATACCGCATTACCTTTCTCACCCATCTTGTTGCCTGCCCTTTACTCATAACCCAATTGAACACTATTTTTGCTATTCTTTTACTATCCATAAACTGCAACCTACCAAACATTTTCATTTTACTTTTTGCATCTCTCATATAAAAACTTGACCATCCCATTTCTCCTTGAATTGCCTCCTTTGCTGTCCACATCTCTGCATCTAATGCATGTCTTCCTACTTCCCTTTGTACTTTCTCTAAATAATCTAAAACTCTTTTACTAACCCATAATGCATCATTACCATATGTTAACCCTGCTACTGCAACTCCCTTCCATACTATTCTAGCTACATCATATTTATTATATGAAAATACTGTTAGTTTCTTTACCAAACCCTTTCTTTTCTTTGCTTCATTTACCAAGTTTTTCTCCCATTCATCCAAGCAATTTTCCTGATTACATAAGATGATTCCCAAATACCTATATCTATCCACCACACTTAACTTTATATCCCCCAATAAAAATTCTACATCTTCTCTTTCCCCAGTATTAACCATCATTATATTTGATTTTTCTTCACTAAATTTAATCCCCATCTCTTTACCCACCCTTGCACATGTCCTCAACATAATTTCCATATCTTCTCTTCTTTCTGCACACAAAAAGATATCATCTGCAAAAAAAAGACCTGACAAAATATATACTCCCTTGCCACCTATTAATGGTATCTCTACCCCTCTTCCTAGTCTTTCTATTGCTTTCTCTATTTCACTCAAAAACAACAAAAACAAAATAGGTGACATAGGGCAGCCTTAATCCCACCCCATTTTTAACTTTAACTGATTCTATATCCCCTAACTGGTAAGTATAATAATTATTTTCATATAATTTCTTAATAATATTTACTAAAGCTTCATCCATTCCCAAATTGACTAGCCTTACCCATAATCTATTTCTATTTACTCTATCATATGCTTTCTCTATATCTATAAAACTCATATATAATGATCTATCTGAATTCCATAATAGGTGCAAAGATGTTAGTGCTGCTCTCTGCCACTTTATTCCAACATCTTTCTTATTCTACTTGCACTTAGTAAACTTTCTTATTCTACCTGCACTTAGTAAATAATTCATTCGTAAGCACTAAAAGTAGACGCACGAGTAACTTATATTCATGGAAATCTTAAATATTGCCACCGGCCTGCAGTTGATTTAGAAGCTTGGCTGGATAATAAAAAGTTTATGAATTGATTTTTAATTATGGAAAAAGGAAAAAAAAAAATCATCTGGACAATTAAATAACTACTTGATCATGCTAGTTTTGGAGTATGTTTGACTGTATTACATAGTAAATGAATGTCTGTTGGTGTACATTCATCTGACTGACTGAGTCTTACTTTACAAGTAAAAAGAATTAGTTAGATAACCACTTTCTGGAAGGATGTTTATGAGCTTAGTTACTAATAATATCCTGATTTTATTTAGAAATATTCTTCTATACTATCTAAACATGATGAAAATATAAACACTAGGGTCATGGTCATGAAACCATTAACTATTGTATGTCAATAAAAAAAGCTTCTGAAACTCAAAAAATATTCTATTACCAATTTAAAAAGTCAGAAAACTTGAGATTACTGATGGAGATTAGGGTTGAGAAAATCTTCAAACATTAGGAACAATTGTAAATAATTAGTAACTTTCCTACTCTCACTCAAGTCAATATAAGACAGGATCATCATGAGCTTATGCTATTAGGATTGTGTATTTGTGCAGTTACATTTTTTATCTTTTGCATTTCTATACCAATCACTTCTGATTATATTTCTTATTTTTTTTTTGCTTCTATATAGTTTGCAAATATGCAAAGCTATGAATTGTGAACACATCAAAGGTAGATTAGGAGTCCCTAGCAGTAATCTTAATAAAACAGCAAATCAATAGAGACTCATTAGAGAACTTGATTTGTGTCAGAAGTTTCACTCACCAAATAAGTTAGGGATTTAGTTGACTCATCATAAATTTGAAAGAAACTGGAAATGATGATCCAAAAAAAAATGGTAGGTCCCACAAAATCCACCTAGATTGCTATGCCTGATAATACTTCTAATAATACTAGTAATGAGACCAAAATAGATAGCTGTCATAATAACAAGCATATGGAGTTGGCTTAATATAGGCTTTTCAAAATCTAAATTTTTAGATCAGACATGACAGTTAAGGAATTATCAGTATTTAAAATTGTTATAGCTGCTCTTAGTGAAAGTTGTTCTTACAGATGAAAAAAGTAAATGGCTATAAGTTTTGTAAAAAAGTTAATTATTTTATGAAAAATTATTGTATTGTATATTATGTTCATGTGAAATCTAATCCCATATTTTCTACTCTTGAAATTCCTGAATGTATCAATGAAAGCAAATGATATTAAAATGGGCAAAAATACGATGAATGGTACTTGTGCCCATTTTATTAGTACATGTATTTAAATATTACATTCAGAAAGTTCAAAGAAAGACAATCTTTTTATTCATTATTGGATAGAGTTATTGCATCAGTATCATTAAAAGATAAATGTTTACTTTTACTTCTTTAAGACATTGATGTACTAGAATAATAAATTATGGCTCTAAGTTATTGAAAATAAGTATTACTTTTAATCACTGAAATAGTTTTTTTGTTATTGAAATTTTGAGAATACAATTCTTTGAGTATAAAAAAATTGGTACTTGGTGGATTGTGGATCAATCCTGCTCAAAGCAAAGACATCTTATGGACTAAGTCAGAATGCTAAAAAAAAATCTGTATTATAAGAATACTTATTATAGTGACATTCAACAAAGTATTATATGACTTTTTGGGCTTATATTCAACATATGCTCCTCATTGAAAAAGGACAAAAGCCAGAAATTAATCTCAAAATATGACTATAGTACTACTATTTACTATCCATTATTGTTCAACATTTAAATAGATGGTTCTGGAATAGAGTAGTAAACAGAGTGAATTAATACTCCAAAGTATAAGATAGGATTACATTTTGAACACTCAATATTTATGGTAAGTTTCAACAGCTGTAAATAGTAAAATTGTCAATTTAGATCTTCAAGTGAATTGTTATTATTTAGCCATGGAATTTTTTCAAGGAATGAAATACAATTAATTATTTGTTGTATTGATAGCAAAGAATTCTGATTCTTTCTCTGACAATATTTTTACTATTAATGACTTAATTAAAAGGAAACTAGACAATAGAATATAATATTACAATCAAGAAATATTCTAGATTGGGGCAAAGGATAGGACAGCATTACCTTCTACCATTTATTGATTACTCAGATTACAATAGATAAAAGAATTGGAGTAGTATAAAAAGAGGTTGTTTCTGAAAAGCACTGTACAGACTGGAGTCGTAATGTTTGTTTGCTTTTATTAAAATTGCTTATTGATAATAATCACTTTAGATATTTTTTGGACACATGGAAAGTATTGTGGAGAATAATTTCATTAAATTCAATGAATGGTATTCTTATATATGATATTTTAAATAGATAGAAGAAATGTTTTGACCAAAATTTTGCAGACTCAGGTGATTACATTTAATTAACTCGGATTGAAACATGCATATTGTGAATTGCTCAAAAGTCATATGACATTAGAACACCCCAGAAGAAAACTGAAATAAAAGATTGAATTTAAATAACTAGAGATTTTTAAAATTTTATTTATATTACTTATTTAAGAATCAAACAAAGAATCTGCAATTCTATTTCTCTACTAAATTATACACTATCGAACAGAGATGTCTAACTTAATAAAGTCAAACAGCTTTTTGAATTTGTAAAAATGGAAAGGCTATGGGTTCTGATGATATCCTTGGAAAAGTTTTAAAATATGATGATGAAGTACTAATTAAAAAAAAAATATGAATTTTCCAAATGTATAAGATTAAAAAATATTGGCCAGAATGAGGACATTAGATGAATGGTGTCTAGTTTTTAAGATGAGGATTTTAATGTTGTAAAGCAACATCATTATTTATACATATACTGATCCTATTTTATTACATAATTATAATTTCAAACAAAATATATACATATATTTCTAGGATAAAATATTTTATACACAGCAGGTTTATAAATAATACTTTTCATACTAATGCAAAGATGTTGCTTCTATGTATAAATAAATATTGCTTATTAGACAGATATGAAATCAGCAGCATGATGCCCCATGTCTTTTTATTATTTTAAAAAAACCTGTTTTTGATATGTATTGCATACCAACTTATCAAGCATATGATAACTCAAAAAAAAAACCAAAAGAAAGAAGGAAAAGAATAAAAGTTATAAGCCAAAGAGAATGTAAAAATAAAAGATTAAAGTCAAATTGCTCTATACAATTAAAGAATGAAAATGTGGTTGCACAAACACAACTCCCATTGTTACAATTAATGCAGAGATGATTGTTGCGACAACAAGACTTTTAAGTAGTTGAAAATAAACTAAAGATCAGCATTTCAAGCTAATGTACATGCACTTTTTTTATGAATGTTAATAATAAATGAATATTTTCATTTCCAACACAAGATAAAATCTTTGCGAAAGAATAGAAGAAATCCACCTATTCTTTCAACCCAAATGCTTAAGTATGTGCAAATCTTAAGTACTGGAAATAAATAAATATCTCATTTACATATGTTTAGTTTCATTTAAGAATGACATGTAAATTCTAGAAAATTTCGTAGGTGTCATTCATTCAGACATGGTAAAGAGTAATTTAAAGTGTTTGATTTATCTTCACACTTTCATTTCCAGTACTTAAGATTTGCCCATACTTAAGCATTTGGGTTGAAAAAATAGATGGATTCATTCTATTTTTTCTCAAAGACTTTATCTTATGTTGGAAATTAAAGTATTTATTTATTATTAACATTCATAAAAAAAGCGCATGTACATTAGCTTGAAATGCTGATCTTTAGTTTATTACAATTTATATGCATCATGCTATATAAATAAATATCTCATTTACGTAGTTAAAAATAATGATGTAACAGAAAGTAGGAAGAGAAAGAATAATGATGACTGAGAAGACAAATGTTCTTTTGTTGCAATAAAATAATAAAAACAATAACAAAAATATAAAATTAAAGGCATATAAAGAATTATTTACTCCCAGAAAAAGTATTTTTTTAATAATTTATACTATTGACAGAGGCAATGTATATCAATTTAAAAGGAAAGGTAGCATTATTTTTTAAAAAAAAACAGACTGATGTTTTAATTTTGAGATAGATATGCTTTCAATGATCCCATGGCTCACTACACACATGTTATATATGTGTCTTAATTTATAAAAATAAAACTGTGTCAGGGAAGCTTTTATGTTAAATTGGTAGATCATAATTTAAATGAAAATAAATCACATATTGAGCAAAATCTTAGAGGAATAAAAACTAAATTTGAGAAAGTATGCAAATCAAAAAGTTTGATATAAACTAAAAGAGATAAATATAAGATCATAAACTTTCCCTTTTTAAAAAGCTTTGCTATTTTTATAAAATAATCATTTTCAGAATCCATTAATAACAAAAGTAATTATTAGTTTTAACAAGGCTGTAAACCTTAGCAATGAGCGTCTGAAAAAATCGTCACTAGGGACCTCTGTAGGTCTTTAAAACACATGCTTACGCTATAAAGACCTACAGAGGTCCCTAGTGACGATTTTTTCAGACGCTCATTGCTACGGTTTACAGCCTTGTTAAAACTATTACTGAAATAATAGTGAGCGTTTAATAAAATTTATAATTACAAAAGTAATTATTGTAAGATAACTTTTTTTAGTTATTATGTATTTGCATATATAAACAGTCTTTCTATCTTTTTCTCTTGAATATTTTGTCATTGTCTTTCTCCATTTTCTTTTTTTTAAATATTATCACTTCTCTCTGCTCTTTCTATCCATTTTCTTTTATCTGTCTCTTCTCTTCATTTTTTTTATCTTACTATTCTCAGCCTCTTATAGAAGTGTAGGATGCAATTATCATAAATCTTTTATGCCATAATCATTTCTATGTAATAATTATGGCAATGTATGTTTATGCAATCACATTTTTATTTAAATATAATGCATTGTAACAATCTATTTTGTTTTCTGTATTCTCTAATCTTCTATCTTTTTTTATTTATTGCTTTAGAATGACTACTTATTTATGAGTAGATCCTAATGATGATGATGATATATGAATCTAGTGAATATTTGTAGTTATACAAATTTGCAAACTAATGTAATTTTTATAATTTCAGATTGAAAGTATTTTTTCTACCACAAAAAGTAACTCCTCAAATACCTGCATATTTGATCATTTCTACCGTGAAGGTGAATGCCAATTAGAATATTCTGTTTGCATGAAGCATAACATTGATAAATGTGAATGGTTACATAGTCGGGACTTCAAACAATGTTTAAGAAGGAAAGAATCTCTTATTTAAACCTTGATTTAGACTTTTTTTTTTTGTAAAAAAAGAAAACCCTATTTGTATTATAAATTGAATGCCATTTAATGTACAGATTTTCTGGCTGTGGTGTACTCACTCTTGCCATTACTTAATTTAGAATACAGAGACTTAGAGAAGCTGTGGTAAAGAATATGATTAGTCATAAATGCACTGTGTAATTATTTCAATTTTTCACTAATAAGAAGAACGGAAGTATCTTTTATTTTATTCATACAAAGGATATTCCAAACAATTTAATAATGCACTAAAGATTAATATTTAATTTTTACCAACATTAAAAAAAGTTAGGAAAAATGTGATTTAATGGTTACTCATACAAAGTTCTACAAATTCTTCATGTCCTCATAGATCCATGAAATAGTATTTAAAGCTATATTGACATTCTAACAAAGTGCTAAATTCATATACATAAATATTACTTATTTGGAATTGTTATCAACAATTTCATATAATTCATATTCCATGATCATCAATTTGTATACTAGTTTGTTCATTAAAATGAACTCTTTATTTTAAAAATAAAATTTACTAAGCACTTTAAATACTTTTTTTTTTTGCACCAAATTATTTAATTGTATGCAAAACCAGAAACGCACACATATATATAATTTGTTAGAAATAATATTTTTAACACTATAATACATATGATATTAAAAGAGAAATTTCTATTTATCATTAATGCTTATTCTCAATTTAGTATCAAATATATGTCATCAAGTGAAATAATATTGTAAAAGAAATCAAACCCTCACAAAATTCATAAATTGTCCTAACACATGCTCAATAAAGCAAACATAACGAATTAAATATTATATCAATAAATCACAAATGTACAGTATAGTTGGAGAATGTGAACATATATTTGTGGCTTATTGATTTAATATTTAAACTATTATGTTTTCTAAGTTGAACATATATTTAGAGTGCTAGTCCAACTAAATGAACCTGTGTTTTCCTTTTCATGAAACACATCTGATGAAAATGTGTTTTCTTCTTTTGCAGTTTGTTTCCACTTGCTAGCATATATATCTGACCACACAATACTAGCTAAGAAGTAAAAATAAATAAATTTTCATTATTATCATCCATATACATATATAACAGATGAAAAAAAAATTGTCTATAAAGATTCTACTACTGGAAAATGTTTCATTAACAGAACTTGTAAAGAAATGGTGAAGAGAAGAAAGTATTAGCTGACTAACATATGTGTAAGTTATCAACTTGAATAAAATATTAAGGTTTGAAATAACTTTGTTGATTATCATGATCAAAAACAATACTTGTTTATCAATAATACAATAAATCCATATATGTATATTTTATAGAAATTTCACCTAGTATTATGCATTTTTTCTTTATATATATATGCAGCATTAGAAAGGACAATATACATGTACACCCGGGTCTCATTTTATGCGGATTTATTTAATGCGATTTTGAAGTTATGCAATTCATGTTTCTTAATATCTTTGTATGCAGTTTTCTTTTATGCGATAAAAATTACTGTATTAGATTGGAAGTTGAACTCTGATAAAGCGCTATTACTTTAAATATCAAATTTTGCGTACTTACATGTCATATTTAAAATAATAGCGCATGATCGGAGTTAGACTTCCATCTAATAATTTCAATATGTTCAGCACTTTATAATAGTACTGTAATAGATTTTATGCAATAAAGAAGTTCATAATTCACTTAAAATCAGGATTTCCCCATTTTATGTACACACATTAAATTTTACAAGATTATAATGTAAATCTGTTCAAACATTATAGATGCCTATACTATGCATGTTGTTGTTTTTGCATTTTAAATCACATTCTATTTTTGCTTTTTTAAAAAAGAGTACATAATCAATTAATCATTTAGTGTCTGCAAGTTTATTTTTAAAAGGTGAGTAACAGCGGTGGGCACAATTAAATTTGACAATTAAAAATTAAAATCTGATTTTTAATTGTAATTAACAATTTAAAAATTACGTAAGGTGACCTGAAATTAATGTGATGTGAAACAATGAAATTTGATTTTTAAATGGAATTGAAAATTAAAAAATTAAAGACAAAAATAAGAATTTAATTTTTAATTGTTAGTTTTAATTAAATTTTGCCCAACAGTGGTGAGTAGGTGTCTTTTTATTATCATAAGTCTAAGTTCTTATTTTTATTTTAAACTTTTAGTTTACCCTAATGGAGAGGAAAAAACACCCAAGAAAAGGAATTTCTTTGGAAACAAAAATTTCAATTTTAGATCGCTTAGAAACAGGGAAAGGATCAACAGCTATTGGAAAACATTTTAGTCTAGGCGAGTCTACTATAAGAGCAATTAAAAAAAATGAAGATGCAATAAGAAAATTTGTCATTTTTGGCATAAAATTAAATGCCAAATTATCACAATATTCAAGAGATGATTTATTAGAAAAAATGGAACGAGCACTCATAATCTGGATTGAAGAATTATCTCAAAGAAGAATTCCTTTAAGCGTTTATTTAATTCGATGAAAAGCTCTTCAGTTTTATGAACAAATAAATGTATCCGAACCATCTACTTCCACTTCTCAGACTAATAAGGAATTTTTGGCTAGCAAAGGATGGTTAACCGGGTTTTTAAAAAGGAATGCACTACATAATGTGAAGATTACGGGTGAGGTTGCATCGGCAGATGAAAAAGCTGCCAAAAATTTTCCTGAAGAATTAGCAAAAGTTATTGAAGATGGTGGATATTGTCCACACCAAGTATTTAATGTTGATGAAACAGGACTATTCTGAAAAAAATTGCCTAATCGAACTTATATTGCAAAGTCAGAGAAAAAATCCAGTGGGTTTAAAGCAAGTAAAGATCGAATAAGATTGTTGCTTTGTAGCAATGCATTGGGAGATCGGATGCTGAAACCTCTCATGGTAAACCAATCTTTAAGACCATGCACTTTAAAAGGTAAAGATAAAAAACAACTGCAGGTACACTGGATGGCTAATACAAAGGCTTGGGTGACAATTGCAATATTTAGTGACTGGTTTAATAATTGCTTTTTACCAGAAGTGGAAATGTATATGAAGCAAAAAGGTCTGGATTTCAAAATTTTATTACTTGTTGACAATGTACCAGGTCATCCACATTTAGAACATCCAAATGTAAAGGTTATGTTTTTTCCACCTAATACATCAAGCATTATTCAGCCATTAGATCAAGGCATAATTGCAACTTTTAAATAATATTACGTTAAATGCACTTTTCAATTTATATTAGATAAACTCGAAAATGAATCAATAGTGGTAACTGACGCTTGGAAAAAATTTACAATCTTTGAGTGTATAAATCATGTTGCATTTGCTGTTACTCAAATAAAACCACACACTTTAAATGCTTGTTGGAAAAAGGTTTGGCCTACATGTCTTGAAAACAGTGCAGCTATTCAAACATTGGCATTATCAGATGAAATAATTACTTTGGCACATGATATTGGTGGAGAAGGTTTTGATTCCTTTAGCCAGAATAATATCGATGAATTGCTTGAGAATAATGTCTTAAATGACAATGATATTATTGCAATAAGTTTAGATGCAGAAGAAAATGTAGAAAATGATAATGAAACAGAAGTGGAACCTGTTCCTTTTACTGCAAAAATGATTCGAGAAGGTCTTCAACTTTCTAATCAATTGGCAAATTATTTTCTTATTAATGACACTAATCACGAATGTGCTCTTAAATTCCAATGAGAGCTAAATGGTTGTATGTCTGGATATCGTGAGCTTCATAAACAATTAATAAAATCATCATCTCAAAGTTTAATTACTAATTATGTTATCACCAGAAAACCATTAATACAACACGAGACTGAAGTTGGCACTAGTTGTATTTCCTCTTGTGATGAATCTGATTTTTTACCAGTTTACAAATGAACCTATTTATTGGCAAATAGCGATAATAATTAAAATACTGTACATGTATGAAAAAATGTAAATTACTGTAAATTACACATAAAAATATATTGTTTTGAATAAAATTAAATACTATAGTTAATAAAAATGGTAAAAAACGTTTGTCTTGTATCAATTTTTTTCAAATTTGAAAATTTTTATTTGTTATATTTTATTTTATTTTTTTTTTGTGCAAATTTTAAAGTAATTTTATGTTGGTGCTTTGGTTTTCTGAGATTTTTGAAAATGACAGTACTTATCCCCATTTTTCAAGGTAAGTTACATCTATTTTTGTGCAATTTCTTTTGTGTGCGTTTTCTGAGGAACCTATCTACCGCATAAAATGAGACCCAGGTATATTTAAATATTATATATGTAGTATTATATGCATTAGAACATTAAATTATAATTTAGCCAGTATAGAAAAGCTATGGAAATAAAGAATCAAAAACTACATATTCACTAAGGAAAAAAAAATAAAAAATTGGATGTCTATGGGCATATTATGAATTATTGTTAATTTTGTATAACTTAAGTCAAGAATCATGGTATCTGTAATAGCATAAGGGAATCACTCATGACATATGCACTGAGAAATACTAAACACAAGATAGAGTTTTTGGAAAGATAAGAATGAATACACTATATATTTTTTACCTAAATGAATATATATATATATATAAGCCAATCTTAAGCATTTAGAAATAAGAATGTGAAAGTCAATCCATTCACTATATATTAATAAAAGACATTTGCAAAATTATTACAAATTACTGCACATCAGTATTAGATATCTAGCACAATGTTTTTATTTGTTATAGCATAAGGGAATTATCTCCAGCATGTATGCTGTATGACTTTATTTATAATGCTGAGGACAAGACAAGCTCTTTGAAAATTTAAGAATGAATCTACCTTATCTTTTTTATCTAAATGTATATATATTTTAATAGTCTACCCATGATCCTATTCTAAGAATTTGAGTGAGAACAGGTTATTACCTGAACTTCAAGTAGGTATATTTATGAGAATGGAACAAGTCCGATCTCAAACGCCAATCTGGGTACCTTATCCAGACTAGCTCAGTCTCGAGGTCTGGGAGACAATGTCTATTGGGAGAATGAAGCCAAGGTTATCTTACAAAGAAACCTCATTTATATACTTTTATAATTTTCATATCTGCTCTACGAATCTTATTATTCTATTTTTTTTTTAGAGATATACGGTAACGAATATCAGTAAGCTTTTATAAATAATAACCCAGAAATTATAAGAACCTCATAATTCAAATAAATACACAAGTTATAGTTTAAAATTCTAATATTTATTAATACACATTTATACTAATAACTCAATCATACAATCCAGTCATTCTGATACATACATATATATATAATATCAGTATACACATTCACGAAAAGTGCAACTATGCATTAGAGCTGTATTTATTAAATAATTTAATCTATTTCCTATAATTCTTTCTTTAAGTTGGAACAAAGTGCATATTTCTTAATTTATCACCAAATTATTATATGTTCCTTCAATATATAGAGAGAAAGTCATATTTACCTCTTGAGGGCTAACATTCGGGTGTTAAAGGCTGATGATCTGTAAGCTTACAGTATTACAATGGTGATTGCTTTAGCGAGAGTTGTCAGTCTGAAAGATGATGAAAGATTTCATAATATTTACACATGATAATCCATCCTAGAGGTGTTAGGTAAACGATTCTAAAATTGAAGGCACAAAAGTTCTTGTTGTTTGGAGCTCTGCAATCACTTCACTTGCTTGAAATAGACAGTAAAATCTCCATAGACAAAGATCATCATGGTAGGCAGGTCACAAACAGCTATACCAGGGGTCCCCAATCTTTTTGCACTTAAGAGCACATTCTATAATACCGGCCAGGTGATGGGCACCATTTATTTTTTCAACCAGGTGGTGAGCACCATTTATTTTTTCAATGTAAATTTATAATTGGATATTGTTAATAATATACATAATGTACAAAAAAATATTTATTTTAAAAATAAAATTTTAACATATAATTAACGTTTATATTTTTATGCTGTAAAAGTATAGTATGCCCTACAATTTGATTACAATATAATACAATAATTTATAAGAAATTTTAAAAATTAAATTTATTTGTATCAGATAAATAATTTTTTATCGTGTTCGGATAGCGGCAGGCACACGTAAAATGGTCATACGGTTGGGGATTCCTGAGATATACACTAGCCAGTTTAATGAATCCACCCAATTCTTTTACCCCAGCATTTCAATGGAATCCATTCTCATTAATTTTTATTAATGAATCAAATCAGTTTATGAAAATTTACTTTCCATGCTTTCTCTGTAACGATCACTTTTCCGAATCACTCTTAAATCAAAAATATATATATATAGTTCTTTTCTTTTAACTTTATTTCACCTCATTTTCTTTTTTTTATCTATCCATACGCTGATGACCATTATCTCAGGAATGCTTTTAGCAAAATCAAGTTTCATTGTCTCAAAATACTTAATGGCCAATTCTTGGAATTCTGACAAGCATCATTAACAGAAATCGCCCGTGGCATAACTTGCAACTACTTTTATTACTCTTTCCAGCTTTATTTTTAATTTGCTTTCATTAAGAAACATGCACTACAAATGACATTATTTCAATAATTATAACTTATGGTAATAAATGACAAAAATATATAAAACAAAAATATAAAATTACAACTCCACACATAACCGCTTCTCTTCATCTTCACATACAAATCTATCTGTTAGTAATTAATTCTACACAACAAAACGTGTAATAAATATGTATATGTTCATGCCTTAAATGGTTAATGTATTTCACTCACACTCTTTTGTAACAGGGTTTGAATGTATATCTATAAATTTTCTCGCATCTATTAATTTAATCCATGATAACCACAATAAATACTTTTATAATCATTAGTGCCTTTTACTTCCTTTAGTAAGCATATTCGAACCCAGCTACTGTTACAATACATATAGGTCAACTTTAAGCATTTAGAAATGAGCATAATGGTCTAAATAAATAATTAGTTATATATATTTAATATTATATCTAATACTGATGTACACTAAATTGGTAATAATTTTGCAAACATCATTTATTAATATACAGAGAATGGAATTAAAAGTGATTAATTAAGATCTTCACATTTTCATTTCTAAATGCATAATATTGGTCTATATTTAGGTTTTACAAAAAGGTGAATTCATTTTTATCTTTTGAAAGACTATCTTATGTTTAGAAAGTAAGAGTATTCCTTAGCTTATAAATTCATACAGCATATATGTCAGAGATGATTCCCTTAGGCTATTACATTTAATACTAACATGGAGTAAATTGAAATAATTTCACAAACATTATCACTGATTAATAAATTATTGTTGCTAGATGTATATTTGTTTTTCATTTCACCACATATATCTTTTAATCACTTGAATAGGCATTTGAGAACGATAAAATGTCTATTCATGTGATTAAAAAGTATATGTGATGAAATTAAAAATATAAGTCTCACAATAATAATTTATTAATCAGTGGCAGTCTCATTTTATGAGGTAGATAGGTTCCACAAAAAACACGCATAAAAGAAATCGCACAAAAGTAGACTTAACTTACATTGAAAAATGTGGGATATGTTCCATAATTTTCAAAAATCATATAAAAGCAAAGCAACAATGTAAAATTACTTTAAAATTTGCATTAAAAAAAGGAAATAAAGTATGAGTAATAAAAAAATTCAAATATTTGAAAAAAATTGATACAAGACAAACTTTTTTTATTAAGTATTTAATTTTATTCAAAACAATGTTTTTATGTATAATTTATTTTACATTTTTTCAAACATATTTTAATCATTATCACTATATGCAGATATGTTTGAAAACTGATAAATCAGATTCATCACAAGAGGAAATACAATTAGCGTTAACTTCAGTCTCATGCTGTATTTAATAAGTGCATCATCTGAAAATTTTAATTTATGGCTTCAAGCCACTCTAAAACCATCATTATTGTAGTGAATTTATGGTCTTTTTAAAGCTTAAAATGTACCATAAGGTGCTGATTTGTTGCTGCTCATTTTGAACCAAAGGGAGCACTTGACATTCAAAATGAAAATGTATATTTTAGAGTATTTTTTCCATATTTTTTTCCATATAAATTATTTTGATAAAATCTGCTGAAAATATAATTATTTTAGAAAAATAGTTAAGATTTTAGTAAAAATTATTTACTTTTGCATGAACAAATAATTATTTTAAAAAAATAGTTGATTTAGTAAAAAATTTTTACTTTTACACGAATGTAAATTGTGAAAAAAATCAATGACATATGCAGCATTTTCTAATAGGTTACGAATGTTCTTTTTAGGTTATCCACTATATAATATTTTTATAATTATAAATAGAAATTTATTTTTGAAAAAACTTCACTTTCATAATCTGACAAATTATTAATTTGCTTTTTAAAAATTAATCTAATATTAAAAGGCGAATATATTTTTACTACTGATTCTGTAATTGAAGCCATCAAAAGTTTAAAATTTTAATTCACCCAGCCAATAAAAAAATTTTCAGTCTAAAAGTTAATGGTTTTCTGTCAACAATATAATCGGTGATTAAGCTTTGAGATGATGATTTTATTAATTATTTATGAAGCTCGCTATATCCAGACATACAATTATTTATCTCATTGAAATTTAAGACATCACTCATAATTCATGTCTTTAACAAGAAAATGATTGTCCAAGTCATTAGAAAATTTAAGACTTTCTCGAATCATTTTTGCTGTGAAATGATTGGGTTCCAATTTTGTTTCATCATCTTTTTCTAAATCTTCTACACTATCTAAATTTATTGCCAAACCTTTTTCCAACAGCCATTTAAAATATGTAAAATATAATGTGTGCATATAAAATGGGGAAATCCCTATTTTAAGTGAAATATGAACTTCTTTATCACATGAAAGAAAACTGCATGAAAAGATATTAAGAAGAAACATGAATCGCATTTAAAAAATATGCATAAAACGAGATCCGGGTGTATTTTCTATTCCTAATCAACTTCTATTTTTCCAGATTTTCTGATTTACTAAATATGCTTTCACAAAGAAAGAAATATTAAAGAAGTACTCAAAAATTTAACGTTCAGTTGATTTTCTCAGAAGAAAATAAAAACTGATAATCATGAATTAGAAATTAGCAACTACAAATACTTGGTAAGATTATTAATACAGAAAGCCATATAATGAATAAAATTAATCATAGAATTAAACTTGGACAGAACACTTGGTAGAAACAATTTAATATTAAAAGGAAATATAGTTATGTGTTTGCAAAGGCAGGTTTTTAAAAAATATGTTTTACCAGTTCTTACCTATAAATGTAAAACTTGAACACTTAGTAGAAGAACAACTCAGATGACTCAACAAAGTATAGATTTATATTAGAAGTAACCAGAAGAGATCAGAAATAAAATACATGGTGAGAAAACAAACAGGCATCATTTAAAGAATTAAAATACTGAAATGGAGCTGGACTGGACATATTGCTTAAAGAGATAATAATAGACAGTAGAAGTCTTAAATTGGATCTCAAGAAATTTAAAAGATCCAGAAGATGTCCATATATGAGATGAATGGATGAAATAAGAAAAATTGCTGATGTGCTGTGAAAAGAAGATTCTAGAGATATTAGATTAAATTTGGAGAGATCATCTGGCAGTGGATCGATAATGGTTGAAAATAATGTGTAAGTGTATTATAATGCTTCTCTTTACCAATAGGAAAGACCAAGTTATATTTCAATGTTGTTTTTCAATTATTCAAAACATTAATACTAACTAAATGATTCTCTTCTCATGGTTCTGAAATCTTTATTTTTTTTATCCAAAAGTAATTATATCTTCATTTTTGATTAATATTAAAAGGCTCAATGAGGTTTAGTACAACATTTAGGAGCTTCCAGCTAAGGAAAGCTAAATAAAATCTATTTAGTCAAGAAATATAGCAGTCTTTTTACTATATTAGAATTTGAATGTCATTTCATCTATCTTTCAAGCAAAAGAATCATGTGATTATTGTTTCTTTATAATGACTCGCTAAAAACCTCCCAGCTTCTCTGTTTGAATTTGAATCTTAGTTGAGGCACATAGCACTATTAGAAATTAATTATAGGATTAAATGTACTTATTAACTTAAAAGCATTTTTATAATTCATGTTTTAAAATATATAATTAATTAAAAGTGGAGTGAAAAAGAGGGAAAGCAAACTAGGCTAACTTAAGAATGATCTCATGTGACTTTTTGCAGAAGTTATGTGATTTGGAGCACATAGTGGTAAGTCGAACAGACCAGTTCCATTTTTATTTAATATATATGTTAATCAGCTAAGAATTCATTCTGGAACTTTTAGGTCTAAGCCCGCCATTATCTCACTATATTAAAAAGTAAAATGCAACATAACAGAAATCCCCTTCTGATGAAATATATTTTAATAGCATTTTATCACACACACACATATATATACAATATGTATATTGTTTATGTATTTCATTTATTTAAAAACAATAGAGAGAGGAACCTAATTTAAATATATTCACTAAAAATAATAGTTTGATTGCATTTATTAGTCATCTCATATCTTTTTCTTTTTTGTTTATTAAAGGTAATAAAAAAGATATAAAAATTGTCTATAAACATGGCTAAAAAAGGAAAACAGAAGTTAGCAGCTTTACAAAATATTTTAAAATTCATCCTTATTATTATTTCCCTTTTAGTAAAAAAGAGGAGGGCTTTATTAATTAATTTTCCTCTAAATTTAACATTTACACTTTTTTTATATTGCTATTATAGTTTAACGGCAGACATGTAAATCCAGGCAATAAATATATATAACTAGATAAAATTCTGATACTTTCAACTCCAGCAAATTTTTTTTCTTCAATTTGTAATAATTTGTGTGTTGCACAGAGAAAAAAATTATTTTTAATTATTACTTCGAACATATGTACAAGTTAAATACTGTTCAGCAAAACTAATAAAATCATTTTAAATTTTGAAAAATACCTACATAATACAAAACAGAAATGATTTTAAAATATTTTCTCAGCAATGAATGACAGTATAACTTAGCAACTGATTTTTTAACCCAACTACGGATTCGTTGATATCTTTATACTGTGTAATTCATTACTTCTGGCTATCCTCACTTACACGGTGATAAATTTTATTTCTGAAAATAAGATCAGGGACTATGTGCCACTGAAAACTGTCTGGGAAAGCAAAATCCACAAGTTTTATAGTTAAACTGGAGAGAGAGGGGGGGGTTGAATATCTCACATAAAAACCATTTATCTATTCATTAAGATATGAATAAAGACATTCAGCTTGATTAAGTCAAAACAACTTTTTATAATCTTAAAAATGAAAAGTTCACAGAAATTTTAAATTATGGTGGTGATATATTAGCTTCGAAAATATTGGACTTTTAAAAAAATATATGCTCCTATGATGTTGTGCCACTTAATCTTAAGATGCTTATATTGTTCCAACGTTTAAAAATAAAGAAAATAGACAAGATTATCATGAAATATCATTATTATCTAATGGAACTTTCAAAAATTTTGTTGAATATATTGATTCCTGTCATAAATGAATCAGAGATTTGCAAAAAAAAAAAACTGTCAGAAATGAAAAAGTGATGTATTAGGAACACGAGTGCTTCTATTGACAATTCATTCATGCCAATACCTGTAAATGCATCTTATGTATAACCAAATAATTTTTAGATCAACAGGAAAGTTGCCAGTATAAGGAAAATTAATCAGATCTAAATTTGATTTACTTAAATATGATTAGAATTGATATTTATAATGATGATCAAATCTTATATCACTTATATAGTGGCTTTGTGCAAAGTATCCAATTATATAACTTGATTACTATACATCAAATCATCTCAATGTGTCACACTCAACAGTCATCCATAAGTATTTTAACATATGGGGTTTGAACTACATTAATACCAACTTAAGGTGGTATTTTTTCTAAGAAAGAATATCTACGGATAAACTATTCTTTGCCAGCATTATTACAGTTTTTTCAAGTAACAACCCAATCTTTCCTTTAGCTCAGAATATGAATTCTTAAGTTCTATTATGAATTGTTCTGAATGTATTTGGAATGACAACAATGAGTGTAGAATGGCACAGACAATTTATTTAAATAAAGTTGGTTTATTTATTATTACAGTTAATAATTCCTTTTTTTAAAAAAAAAATTCCAGTTAACATTTAAATTCAAAAAGCAAATTTTCATCCAAAAAAAAAAAAAGGAACATATATCTGACAATATATTAGGCATTTTAATGATGTAAAATATTCTTTATGAAACAAGGAAAAGGCAAATTATTCCCAAAGATAATCAAGAGTTAACATATAATCATAATATATATCATAATTTGTTGTTTCAATCAGATTTTAGGCAACAAACATATTTAATTCTGTGAAAATATCTTGTGAGATTCTTAATGTGGTAAATAAAGATAGAACTAAAAAGATGACAATATTCAACTAAAGTAATGGCTTCAACTAAAGTAATGGCTAGGCAAGATACAATAACAATAATAATGATAATAATAACAATAGTGAAAAATTAAAAAAAAAAAAATTTCTTACTAAAATGTGGAAATTAAAAAAAAAAATGAAGTTAGTTGACTCACCATTTCCTTATGATTTGGGTAATAGGCTTGCTCTATCAATGGAAAATTATCTTTACCTAGTTTTTTCTGGATTTGAATTAAATACGCGAACTGCAAAAATAAAAATAGCTTTAATATCTATAATAACTATAACTAAAAACAGTAATAAATTCAATAGTCAAAAACCAGACAAATTAATGAGTCTTTTTTTGAAATATATATCATGCAAACGAAATGCTTAATTATTATAAAAGAAGGCAAATATCAAATTAATTGATGACTTCTGAGTTGTCATTATATATTTACATACAAACATAAAATTATATATATATATATATAATGTAATAAAAGAGAAGTAAGAAAATCATATCCATATTTCTAAATTCTGTTTGAACAGATGTTTTATGATGTCAAAAAACCTATAACAAAGAGCTATATGATAGAGGAATAAAAGTACTTGATCATTAATATGCAGCTTAATGTAAAAACTCAGAAAATTTATGTTAATCAATGTTTGGATAAAATAAAGTGAACAACTGTTATATTGGCAATTTACTTTTGGCTTCATGGAACACAGATAAGGACATACATATCAATGTAACAAATATCTTGATTTTAAACAAAATCCTATTTTGGTATACTACCAACTAAGTTTTTTGATAACAGTAAATATGATTAATTTACAAACAAAATTTGAATAATGTCTATATTAATTTGCTTTTATTTATCATCTCTCTAATACAGTTTATAAATTTTAAGAGACTATAACAAAAAGTATTGAATATGTCTGAATTTAAAAAAGATCAAATTAGTAGTGCCAAATTAGTTGTATATATTGCTATATGAAGTATTTAATACTTCAAGTTAATAGTCTCAAGAGTGAAATATTCTCTAAAGAAAGGTGAACATAGTTAAAAAAGAACTTAATTAAAAATAAATTCATACTAAGAGTGATTTATTAAACATTAAAAAAAAAAAGTTAAGTCCATAGTGAAAGAAAGAGCCATAGAAATCAATATTCATTTGAACATTCACATTTCTAACAAAATAGTCTATTGCAAAGTTTGCAAACAATATCTATGGCTGAGATGTAATTTCCAAGTTACTGATTTCTGATGTAAATTTTATATCACAATAGTGGTGATGTCACATGATCAGATACATCATCACTTAAACTTTTCCAAACACCTGGAAGAATTGCTTCCAAAAGAAACACATCAATCAGATTTTCTCCTGATTGTAAACAGTAGTGAAAATATGATTTGGGAAAACACAATATAGCTTTCTTTTGATCTAATTATTATCTGCATAAACATATCAAAGCTGCACAATATTTGAATATTTTGAGGAATCAAGTTCTAGTCAACACTACTATCTTCAAAAATATCAATGTTTTAATGTATTCAATCCACATAATCAAATATGTATTTAAAAACATAAATAGAATGTTATATATCTCATTGCTGTCCAAATCATCCAATTTAAATATTGTTGCGCCTTTGTGGGCCATTTTATTAAAGACAAAAGTTATTTAATCACTCTGATATCTTTCTGAAAATTTGAAACTTTTCTCCATAAAAAATAGCTTAATATTTTCTTAGACACTATTCAAATTTTTTTCCATAAAAGAGTGCAAGCAATTGTTAATGCCTTCAACCTGGGGTGGATAATATACCAATCATG
Organism: Epiperipatus broadwayi; assembly: GCA_028023455.1. NCBI lineage: Eukaryota > Metazoa > Onychophora > Udeonychophora > Euonychophora > Peripatidae > Epiperipatus > Epiperipatus broadwayi. The sequence continues at coordinate 10,795,288 of JAQFVV010000003.1, forward strand.
ATCCTTAGTAGATCAACAAGAAATTTTGAAGTGACTGCCTGAATTAAGAAATAATAATGGTGATAAACAACAAGTACAACTACTGTAGGTAAAAAAAGATTTTTCATAATTGAGATGGCGGTGTGTAGTTGGCCAAGCTAGCAGATAAATGTACCAGATGACAGTGCCTTGATTCAAAATGCACAATGATATATATATACTGATTGTAAATACATTAGCTCGAATATGTTCACTGAACAACACAAAGGTGCAATTGGCAGAATTAAATAACATTCAGTCAATTACATAGCTAATAACTCTGTTTTTTTATTGAGACAAGTGTATATATTTAAATAGTTTACCATAAAAAATAAAAACAAAACAGAATTTTCTCACATTTTAAAAGAAGAGTGTAATGTTTGAAACAAGTGCAAATGAAAAAAAGATATATTATTTTAATGTACAATGGTATGAACAATTTTTCTTCACACTGGTGAATGCAAAATGTGTCTTATATATGTCTTGCAAATATGTTATTTTCCCCCCAAAAAAGGAAACATCAAATGACATTTTAAAGTACACATGTGAGTTTTGATAAAGATTTTCCATTAAAAAATGAATTATGCAAATCAAAGTTATTCTTTTAAATCACAACCAGCCAACAATCATATTTTATTAAACCCATCATTAAATCTAAAGCTGCAATAGTTGTATCAGTTCAAGTGAGTTATGAGAAATGATAAAAAAAAAAAAAGCATTCCTAAAAACTAGTGATTTGTTATTTGATTCATTCAAGACTAAAAATAAAATTATTTCTGCAATTAAAGTCATATAACATTTCCTTAAAACTATCAAGTTTATTATTATCTCATAAAAGATCACTTAAAATGCTGTGCAAGAATAGTGGTTAGAAATTGCATATAAAGATATTCAAAATTTGTGGACTGTTTGCAGTGCAAATCTCCCACAGCATTATAAATTTTCATCTTGGAAGTTTTTTTTATAATAAATTAATATTACTTTCATTAGTTGATATTATTTGTAATTATTATTATTACACTGTAATATATAAGTGGTGGACTGAGAAAATTACAAGTAGCTCTTGCCCTGCAAAATTCTGTTATCCCTACTTTAAACCATATGGAAGAAGTTTTCATTATTTAATCCAATCTTCATATTTTTAAATATAATCCTGTTTAAATAAATTGTACCATTTTTCGCAAAATAAGACACTGTCTTATATTAATTTTTGCTCCAAAACCCACATTTCTTTTTTTTTTCACCCACAAATCTACATTTATTTATGTATAAGAATCTACATTTATTCAAAACAGTAATTGAGGAATTATGAGATATGTCACAAAAAATTATAGGAAATAAAATTCTGAAATTGTTTATTTCACATGAGGATATAAAGTCTGTTATAACACATGATGTATATAATAATAAAGTTATGGTAGTAATTCCAAAATATGCAGCAAAAAATTGCAGGAAATAAAATTCTGAAATAATTTCTTTATTCCACATGAGAGTATAATTGTAAGAAAGTCTATTATAACACATGATAGTAATTCCAAAACATAAGTCCTTCTAGTTAATTTTTGTTTTAAAAGAAAAATATATAATGAATTTTACTTTATAGTAAATATTTTTCTAGCACCAGAGTTTGCATTCTGATTGATTATTTGTCAGGCTTACAATCAGATGACTTTAGAGCATCTGTACATTGTCAGAATGGGTGCTGCTATAATTTTATCAAAATGCATTTGCAAAACAATGAAATATCATTTGTACAGCATTTTCTTTCCAACTAGGGCTTACTTTCAGGTAGGGTTTATATTACAAACATTCTTAAAAATTGTGCTATTTTCTGGTTATGCTTATTTTTGGAGAAATACAGTACTAAATGATACAAAACAATGATAAACTATCACCTCAGAGGGCTTGAGACAAGTGATGTCCTGGAATTCAATGGGCTCTCCTCATTGCAGGAGCTCAATGGAACCTGAGGAACAAATTGAATCGTAAAAAGATTGATGCGCAGATTAGAAGACTAGCCAAAACACCATCGTCATGCAACTTAACATCAGTGGCATGAATGTCAGAGGATTAAACTCCTTGGATAGACTATATGCCCTGCAAAAAATGGTTCAATAATAGTCAGATGCATATAGCATGCCTCAGTAAAATCAAGCTTCATTTGAATACCAATAGTAAAATAATACAAATCCTTGATCAGTTTGGGTTCTTTCAGTTCTATCCATCAAACACAGCCACCTCAGGTATTGCTATTCTCATTAATAAACAACTGAACATTGGAAGAAGCAGAACTTTATACCTTAACAATGATTTAATTATAATAGAAATCACAATCTCTGGAATGTCATTAATTCTAATTTATGTCTACATGCAGAGGGACTCCAGGCAGATCGACTTCACAATAGGCAGGATCAACTCTATTTTTGCATCAGCAGTGCCACATGTCATTCTTTTTGGGGACTTCAACATGGCCTATTAACAGTTAAATCAAAGATATTTGCATAAACTCAACAGAGTGCTGTTATGTGGAGAGGGGTGTTTTCCCATCAATGCATACTCATTTTACACATGGCAGCACAAAACCCTAATTGATTTATTTTATTATAGTCCAGAACTTTATCATGAACTGCATGCTTCATTGTAAATTGTTCAATTCTCTGATCATCTGGCTATGTTGATTTCTCTTCAACTGGATCCCATATCACTAACCCCCTCATGCCAAATCAAAACAATAAGAATGATTAACAAGGCCAGCACACCTGAAAGGATCTTCTCAGAAGCTTATATTCTCTTCCACAAGATCCAGCTCCTCTCATTGTCACCTCTTGAGGCTTTTTCAGTATTTGTAGGAATACTTAGTTCCCTTATAAACAATTTCACCCGAACCAAAGGCCCAAATAGGCTGCTCAGGGAGCTGGATTTTATTGGCAAGAGAGTCAATTAATTATCATCAATTGATGCTGGAATTGGGGAGATCATATTGTTAAAGAAACAGTACAGGGAGAAACAGAGGGTGCTTGCACAATATGTTGCAACAAAGAGGGCCAAGATCTATTTGGAAACACAACAAAATTGGATATGGAGCTACCTGAGATGGGCCATTGGTGCTACAAAAAGGCCTACCCCATCATTAATCCACATAGACAACCATAACTACTCTGGGGCTGCAATGCTAGATAAGATCCATGAGCACTTCAAGAGAAAACTCCAAAGTCAAAAGTTTGACATCAGTAACATCTGGGATAATAAACAAGAAGTTAGTTAACACAATATAACAGAGGAACAAATCAGCCAGAAGCTTCAATCCTATCCTGAACATGTGCATCCTGGCCTACATGGCATTCCCCAATTTGTATTGCTGCACCTTAGCCATTTCACAGCTCCAATAGTACGGAGAGTGGTTGATATGCTGGCCAGGGACTTTCAAAGTGTTCCCAACCTGTATCCAATTGCTCTCGTACCATACATGAAAAAATCCACCAACCCATCCAGTTTATCTAACATTAGACCTATTTCAATGTCCCCACTAATCATCAAGGCAATTGAATCATTGGTTAAGGATAGGATCCAGCAGCAGTTACTTACAAGAATCTCTGTACACCAGTTTGCTTGCAAAGGCTCATCCACCATTGAGGCAGTGCAGCACTTCATGCTGCTGGTGGAGCATATAAGATCACATAGAAAATCAGGGCCTGTTGTTGTTCAGATAGACTTTGTGGCTGCCTTTGACTCCGTGATGCCAGCAAAATTGCTATCCTTGCTAAGGCACTATGGAGTACCTATTGTCTATGTTAAAATCATTGCTAACTTGTTGCTAAACAGGTCAATTCACATATCACTTGATGGCTCCCTGTCCCCTGGTTTCAGACTGCATCTATCAATCCCCCAGGGTTCCCCACTAAGTACCCTCTGTTTCATTACCTACCTGAATCCTCTACAAGAAGATGTGGAAAAAGAACTACCAGGAGTCAGTCTTTGTGCTGGCACTAAGAGAGGAATTCCACCACATTTCATATGTGGATGATGTTACCATCTTCCTCCCTTCTGAGAAATACCTGCCAAGGCTATACCAACTGCTGGACAGATATGCTGGCAAATTCAATCTGGATATCAACCCAGACAAATCTATGGTCTGGAAAATCAGTAGGGGTGTTAAAGTACCATCAAGATATATGGGAAATCCACAGAAATTTCGTGGTTTCCCGATGGCCCTCTCCAAAACAGCAATGAGGAGGGCCATCAAGCAGGATCTTTTGGACAAAACCAAGAAGATAACAAACTCTCTCTCAAAGATATCTCTCTCACTCCCAGGCAAGGTGGCATTGTTAAATATGATGGTGTTTCCATGTATAAACTACTACTTGCCCATCTTCAAACCAGCCAAGGGATTTCAGGATCCTATAAATTCAGCCTGCACCAAGATGATGTGGAAGAGAAAGACTGTATCCATCAGTCTGGACAAGGTGCAGAGACTATATAACCTGAATGGACTTGGTCTCCATGCTGTCAAGGTGTTTTTTGTTCAAAAAGCACTTTCAATGCTCAGAAAAATCCACAATAAAAGAGAACAGGATCAGAGTGAAGACTCTGTGGAGCCCACAGATACACCACCACCCATACCCAGTAAATGGATCAAAGAGCTACAAGATCAACTGGGAACTCTATTTTCAGTTACTGAGCAAATAGAGAAAGCTAAGCAAACATACTGGGAAGTGTACAAACTCCTTTTCCCAAATCAAAACCCGATATCTACCTGATTAAGACTGTCAGTGAAACAAATGCTCAGGAAGTCAAGATACTGGTGGATAGGACCAAAGCTGGTTGATTTTATAATCAAGTTTAACTTGTCCTCTTTGCCCACCAGTCACTTTTTGGTGATGCAAAGAGGATTTTGTCAAATAAGCCCCATGTGTAAACTTTGTAATATGCATGAAGAAACACTGGAGCACATCTTCTATGCTTGTTCATACTTGAGTTACTCTAGAAACAAAATTATTGCAAGCATTTCCTCTGGCTGTGGCAATGTCCTGTCAATTGATTGAGCAATTAAAGAAGGAAACTATGCAACTATCAGGCTAGCAGCATGCCTACTACATGCCTTATGGATCACCAGGTGCCAACACATCTTAAGACAAGGACATAGTAATCCTTGGAGAACTTTTTAAAAAAATACTAATAAGCATGAAGAACAGAGATCACCTTCTTGTGCCAGAGCTTCTCTCTGTAAACACATGGCCCAGATTATCATATCTGATGATGAGATGACATCTCAGACTACTGCTAAATATTATGATGACAATGCCACACAGATTGGTTGCAAAGCTTTGAACTTCTATGTGAAACCATTGTAATTGCCAAATGTAGCTACCTGACACTGTAAATTTTTTCTTAATAAAAAAAAACTATCACTAAAATCAATTATAAGTAAAAATCAATTCTTAATGAGAAGTTATAGTTTATTGCTTAATAACCTTTACCTGTTTCTGCACAAAAAATAATATATATACATAAACACAGAGAGCCATAGTAATAGGGCAGGCAAACAAGTAGTCACCATTTGATATGGAAGAGAATGGAATGATGTTACATTATTCTGATGCACATTTATTTCATCCATTTTGAACTTTATTTGAAATTTATACTATCAGTGGGCATGCATTGTTTGCTCTGTAAGTATGCCTGGAAGCCAATTAACTATTAACTTGTTTTGTGATAGAGATTAACAAGTATTTGGCTTGTCTAGAAGTACAAATATCTTATCATGGCTTTGTATATAAATATATCTTGAATTTCTGCCATAATATTATACTAATATAAAAAGAAATACTAAAACAGAGTTTAAATATGTTTATTGAATTATTATCACCAACTATACTTTCAATGCTTTCGCGTCATATTTATGGTTATTCTGCTGGGAAAAAAAAACACTTTTTGCTGATTGGAATATATATATATATATATATATATTTCTATATATATATATATATATATATATATATATATATATATATATATAGAGAGAGAGAGAGAGAGAGAGAGAGAGAGACAAATAAATCTATGTTTTAATTAGATAAATATATAAATAACAAAAATAAGATAGATATATTAAAATCTAATAGCTTAATAATCTTCAAAAACTTATTTCAATACAACTAAAAACAATTTTGCATATGCGTAATAATACTTTTTACATTAGGAATCTACTCAAATAATACTTTTTACATTAGGAATCTACTCAAAAGTTATACCATATTATTTATTCATCTCTACCACTTCTAAATTTTAAAAAACTTAATATATGTATAGAAAAGCAGGAAAATGAATGACACTGATTGATTGGGGGAGATGCAATGTTATGGTCCTGTATTAATGCCAATGTATAAATTTTATTTTATATAATATTCACCCAGTTACTGAGTTTGGAAATCATTCTGACGTTACCTGTTTCTTAATATTAACTTTAATCTTTTCTTGGTAAGTAATATTGTTTTACACTTTAATCAATAATATTATACAATACAAGAAACTATTCTGAGATTCAGTATGTATCTCTATCAGATAGTCATTGATTACTTATACAATAAGTGTAGTGAATTATTGCAGTTAATATAAATTAAAAGATGTATAACATTGGAAAGGATGCTTTCAGAAATAATTGTGACATTAGACATTTTATATTATTAAGGCCTTTACTGTTTAACATTAACCTAAGACATTAAAAAAATAAGATATATGGTTAATTTTGTCAGATATAACTTAAATAATTTTAATTTCAGTTTTTCTATAACAATATTCTTATTTTGTTTTTGTCTTTTTTTTTTTATCTAAAATAAAAAATGGTTGCAGCCAAAATTTATTTTAATGATTAAAGATCTCTTTATAATTTACTGCAAGCAATGAAGAAATCAATGATTTTGTCAAATGATACTACATTATACTATTAAAATACTACTTCAACTTATTCCAAAAATAATATATCATTATTCTTCCTGTCCATTCATTTTCATGAGTTTAGTAGCAAAAGCTAAGGCCATACATACATTATCAGACTTAAGCATATGTTATTTGGTAAAAAGTTTCAAATCAAGAATATTTTTTTGTCTTTTCTATTTTTAATAGCAGAAACCAAAAAAAATGATATACAAATAAAAGTTTCAAAATCGAAATTTCTCCTTTAGATTTATAAAAACATCTCACCACTCTGACCAGTTAGTTCTCATGTGGTTTATTATAATGGTAACTTTGCAGATTTGAAAACTAAAGATCTATAGATTATAAATCAATGCTGTCACTTCCTATGCTTAAATATCTTTTGGTCTCTCAAACAATAAATCATTTAATTACATATTATTTTACAACCACTTTGACTTCATATGGTTAATTATACTTAAATAAAATCCAGATTAGTAGCCAAAATTTGATAATATACAAGTGAATTGCACTTTATATTTTAAAAGCGTTTAATTAGTAAGAATAGTTGTCATTTGAGCGGTCTCAGGACATTTAAGCGCCAACAGTAATGGACGGAGCAAATCTTTATCTCTCAAGTCCTTGATAAATGCCTTCTATCTTCAAGTTATTATGTAATCAATGAGTAAATTCACTTGATAGTAAACAGAAATGCAAAACAGGTTTCTCGTAACTGGTATCTAATTTTCTGTTTTCTGCTAGCACTATGGTTTCTATAGTTAGAAAAAAGGTGTCATTATAAAGTGGAAATCAATATATATATTCATTGTTTTTACCATCCCTTTGTCCAAGGATCAAAAACCTACAATTAGCATAAAAATGGGGTGAGTAAAATAGATCCAGAGCTATATAATAATACATTCTTCTTAAGTTTTAATCAAAACCTTAGAGTACTTGAATTTTTCATCCTTGCAAATCGGACAATTCCAGTTAGAGGAAACTATAAGCTGGAAATTATTAGATAATCAATTCGTGTAAATTAGAGAAGAGTTTTATGTTATTCATTAAAAAAAAAAATCATTTACTAACAAAACATTAGATTTTAAATCCCAATGTTCCAAAATTAAAAACTGTTGAATGATAAATTAATCTTTATACTAACAAATAGGCATAACATTTCCTGTATTATTTTTGAATACTATGTTTAAAAAAATTCTGATCACTGGTCAAAAAATCCCACAATAAATAATTATTTTCCATCCTTGCTTTGCTCTTTTGCTACCAATTAACTCATGATAACCTGGTTTATTATTGGTCTAATAATGGGGACAATCCTAAACTTGAGTAGAACTTGGAATAATTCCCGTTTTATCTTAGTTAAATTCAAACTCAGATTGTAGCCCTTCAATATACATATGTGCATATATATATATAAAAGAAAACTTATTCAAAAATATATAAGAAATTTTCTACGGATGGGATTTTACCATCAAAGATATATAAATTTTATTTTCTAAAGTTAGTTTTTCAGTATGAAGGAAAAATAAGTTTATTTTTTTAAAAATCACAATTACATATACAGTATATAAAAAAGAAAAACCAGCAGATCACTATTGAAACTGTCACGTCAGGAATTTAGAATGTTTATTATAAAAAGCATTTAAAGTAAGAAAGAGAAGAAAAAAAATTGCAAATGGAAATATTTTGCTTTTAGTTGGTGTTTTGATAAATAAATATATAGTAATTTTCTTACCACCCATGGTTTATCTTGAAAACAATAAATGCTGTGCAAAGAATTGACACAAGGAATGTTTCCATACATGAAGCCCAACAATAAATTTCTCCAGTCTGTGGATGCATCGCGCACATGTTGGCGTATTAACACAAAATCGGGTTTGAAAGATCTGAAAAATATTTCAAAACAAATATATATAAAATAGAAGATAAAGAAATTCAAATTGAATTATGAAGAGCAAAGCAATTAATAATAGTAATAATAATAAGACTGCAATAAATGTGTGTATGTATACGACTTTTCAGATTTTACTTTGTGAAGAATAGATGCAGTAATAAAAAAAGTGTTGCATTAAAGACAGTTATAATTCTTATTTCATATAATGATAATTACTATATCGTATCAGAATATTTAAATGTGTATATACGTTATTTTAAATATTGATAAAAAAGTCACCAGAAGCGTGTAAGTAAATACTAAATAATGCTTTTTAAAAGATATCACGGTCTTTTATCTATTTTTTAAACAGAAAAATTTTTATGATTAATTTTATAATTAGAAAGTCATATATTTTCATTTACATAAATAATAGGTCACATATTTTCATTTACAGATTTATATAAATAAGATCAGTATAATAATATCTTATGATCAATTCTGAATAAATAATCTTAATTTGGTCAAAGAAATTAGTATTGATGTGATATTATAATGTCAGTCATTGCAATAAGCATTCCCTTCAAAATTTGTTGCCCATTTTTTGTCATCATCAACAGTTATCTATCAAAACTAAGTCCTATATATCAGACATGATCTCAACCTTCAAGTTTTTCTAGCTCTTGCTCTACTTTTCAAAATGTTATGACTATTTCATACCTTAAGATCATCAATCAACATTTTTCTTTTCCTGTCTTATATAGTCTCTTCTAATACAGCTTTCACTATTCCTTTTCCTTTAAATACATATTCAATATACTTCCATTTTTTCTTAATAAATTAAAATATTCTATTTTTTGAAAAAGTTATCTTTCAAATATTTCTTCAGATTCACATTTTTAAAGTATCTAATTTTTCCTCATTTTAGCTTCATATAAAGTTATACCTAAAAAAAGAATTATTAAGCCTACTTTTTAGACATAATTTCAAAATAATTAGGCAGCTGCATGGATAAAAGTACTTTTGATCTTTGTGGAAGTTAAATTTCAGTGCCTCCAGTTCCATAAAATAAAATTTGTAAATTAAAATAAAATGAATTCATACAAGTTTGTTTAACAAAAGACACAGAAACTGTAGAACATTAAAAAAAAATTGTAATTATTTATACTTTTATCTTTTTATTTAGACATTAACAGCTCATTGTTTTTTTATTTACAAGCTTAAAAAGATTATGTCATGTGATATTTGACTATTTTTTATTGACTAACTCTCATGAGTTTGGTGCCACAAAATAATTTCTAGAAATTTTCTACATGATAAATAATGATTAGTTTTAACAAGGTCAACTCTGACCATCATGTTGATTAATTTGCTAAAAATAATTCTTGTTTATTATTTTAAATTTTATTCACAATCCGGCATGCATAACTTGTTTACATGTTCTATTATAATCAAGCTACACTATTAAGCCTTATATAACTGTGCATTTTTATCTTTTACATAAACGTTTTTTTTTAAATTTGCTTTACCAATTATTAATTGTCTCATTATTAAAGCAATACTTTTTTGACTCCCTTACTTCTTTATAGCTCGCTATATCTGATGCATTATTTTTAATATTTTCATTGAATAATTGTAACTTTTTATTTGAATTTACTATATAATTAGGCTATTATTATTTACATCTATTTTATTTATCCACTGACTCTGAAGATTTTTCTCTGATAACCATTTTAAGTTATCAATTTTTCAATTATTTTTCATTTCAATGATTTTAATATTTTTTAAAAATAATTTTAATTCTTCCACTATTAAACTATGGTACTAAACCTATACTGAATCAAAACATCATCATCACCTAGAACTTTTAGAGTGTAAATTTATCTTTTAATGATTTCTGATCATATGTTCATTACTAACATACTATTTTTTATTCAAAAACTGGTCAACCTTTTATCTTTTTGATTTATTATCTTTAATCCATAATCTTCAACATTTTTACAAACACTTGTTCAATATTCAATAACATTCCAATATATTTTTAATGACTTTTTTAATTTATATATATTTATATGTTTTTATTTTATCATCACTTGGTTATCAGATATACTTGTTTAATAACTATATCTGTTGAAAACCTTCATCCTAATCCACCAAAAATCTATTACTTATTGGAATACTAATAATAAACACTATTTTGTTCTTAGACCTGAATGATCTCTAATAATACATTATGTCACTTTTATTATCATAATGTAAATTATTTATATCTATTTTACAATTTTCTTCACAGCAGCTTCACCTTGTCAGACAGACTCCTACAATATCTAACTTTTCTCTTTTCATTTCTGACAGTAAACTATCAATTTTTCTAGTTTGTTCACTGCTCTATGATGCCACATACTTATTTTTATAATATTTTTTAAAATTCTAATAGCTTTGGGTAATTAACCAAAACTAAATTGGTAAGTTCTATTAGGGGAACACATAGTTGTGATAAAGTAATTTTCTATTACCTTTCTTCAGCTATTTATTTTTAAATCATATTTTTTTAATATTAAAAATAAAATAGACAAAACTCTCCATACAGTAATGCCAGTCAGTACAAGTCAGAGTAAACAATGGATGCAAGAAAGTTTGTACATAAAATCCCTATCTAGTGCCTAATCACCCAATTTCCTCAGATTAGTTTTTAGTTTGTGGCTTTCATCAGTGAGGAGCCTTGAATCTGAGAGCCCTGCACCTAGATCTTAGGATCTAATGCAACCGACCAGCGACCAACTTTTATCTCTACTTAACTACAAAACTAAGAGTTTAAAATTAAAAACATAATAATATTTTCAAACTCAGTTCAGTACACATACACTTTGATGTCTTTGGTTCTTTAATAACCATAGCTACCACTATACTATGAAGCAGGATTAGTATTAAACCACTAAACATCACATATATGACTATATAAGCTAATGAGCTTGAATTGAAAATATTATTGTTTTCAATTTTAGACTCATCATTTTGTAGATAAGTAGAGATAAAAGGTGATTGCTGGAGGGTTATATTAGCTCCTAAGATCTAGTTGCAGTGCACTCAGATCCAAGGCTCCTCACTGATGAAAGCCACAAGCTAGAAACAAGTCTGGGGATATTGGATGAGTAGGCCCTAGAATAGGGATTTTATGCACAAACCTTGCATCCATTGATTACTCTGGCCTGCATTGAGTGACATTACTGTATGGAGAGTTTTGTCTGTTTTAACAGCTTGAGCAAGCATAAGAAATGGTGATCATATGTTTAGTAAAAATATTGATTTTCACTTCTTGAATAATTCTTTTCAAAGACCTTCAAATCTCAATAAGGGAGTGTTTCCATACTCATTCATTGCAGTTAGTAATAATAACTAATTCTAGTAATCATTCTTAGGTAGTCCAAGTATTTTTGCATAAAACATTTAATAAATCTTAGTATAGAAATGATTATGCATTTCTGATAAAATCTTACTTGTTAATCAATGCAGGATATTTTATATCAAAAATATATAGCCATCAGCTTAACCAATTCTTTCACATATCATAACTACAAAAGTCTTGTTCTTATCATTACATTGTAAATTACAATATTTATAGTCTGCTGTATATCATTGCATTTTTAAAAGATGTATAAGGCTTTAAAAGACTGGATGAATGTTTCAATGAGTTCGCCCTTCTTTTGATGTCTTCAATTAATTCCAAGATAATAAAACAATAATTTAAATAAATGAGAATTAACTAAAAATTCAGTTGTTTTTAAAAATAAGTACTTATACTAGCCAAAGAATCAAATTGTTTTTATATATGAGACTGACATACATAGGATATAATATTAATTCTTGCATCCATTTCTAAAACATTATAGAAAATGTAAAACCATTAAAAGGCTACATTAAATTTCACATTTAATATTTATAATATTTATTATTATTCTTTATAATAATAATAATAATAAAAAAAACACCTGGTTCAGCAGCAAAAAAAATAACGGTAAAGGAATTGAAAATAGTTTAAAAAATCAAATAACATCAAAAGATCTAGTCCAAGATCTGCTTATTTGAACAAGTGATTAAAACAAGTATTTCACCAAATAAACAAAACGTGTTTGCATTTACTTACATGAATTACAAAAAAGTTAAACTTTTTTTTTTTTTAAATTTCAATTAAATATGTATAATAAGTATAAAAAAGGATGTACTCTTATAGATATATAATGAATAAGAATGCAAAAATAGAGATACATAATTGGTGTGTATATAAACATCAACAAGTTTAGATATGCTATGATACCACACTTATATCTAAAAGTGATGATAAAAATAGAGAAATTGAAAGCTTTGATTCTTTGAATTGTTAATTAACACAAAAAAATTCATGGATCAATAAATTTATCACAAGCTCAGAAAAAGATCTATAAATGAAAGAATAATAAATAAAAAAAACGTTGAAACGGTCTTTAAATATCCCATCACATGAAAAATGCTTCTCCAGATAGTGAAGGAGAAGCCATTGCTAACCAATGTTTTCATTTGCCAGATGATGAAATTTTGAGTTGTTTTTACCCTTGTTTTATTCTGTAGAAAAGAATAGTTAGATACTCACTTATTCTCAATATTGATTAGTTAGGAAAGTTGGTTACAGATTATTACCTTAAAAAAACCTGAGTCTGTTAGCAAAAAAAAAAAAACAACTTTATCTAGTTATCCTATCATTGCTCCATGAAGTATATTTAAAAATAAAGAAGTGAATTAGTTAAATGATAATATTTTTTTGTGAATCTACAATGTAAAACTCTGACACTGTAAAAGAAGAATAGGAAGTATTGATACTTATAAACTATAAGTTTGTAAAAAGTTTTAAATATACTATAAAAAAATTAAAAAACAGAAAAAGATAAAATGTAATATTTAAGCAGATTAGATGTTAAATCACTTAAATAGAATACAAATGATTAAAAATATTTTAGTCATATTATGAGGCAATTAGATTCATTGGAAAGAATCATGATGGATAAACACTATTATCATATTAATAAGTTTCTATTGAAGAGTCAGAAAAATTATACATTCTGAAAAGATTGCCAGAAATCAATGCCAACCTGAGATGTGTAATATGAGATACATCTTATCCCTTATTATTTCATATAAAAAAAAATCCTACATATATTCCAGAAACTTTCTCCAATATCTTTCATATTTTTTTTCTCCTCAAACACTCATGACAGATATCCTTCTATCTTTCTGAAGACTACCTATCAATATCCAATTATTCAATATTTTATTTAGCAGTTAAAAATTCTTTTGACATTACATGAGTAAGACTTATTGTGTTATGAATTTTATTTTTTTACTTACTCTTTTCATTTTTTTTTTGAATTACTAATCTTAATATTATGAGCTTATCTTTTCCAATCCATTTTTCTCCATATTTATATCTAACATTTTCTCTACTGTGTTGAATATGTAGAGGAGACCTAGAGCATTATTTTTTTATTACAGATTCCCAGTTCATTAGTAATTTCTTTTTTTTTTTTTTGATACTTTATTAAAGATTTAATATTTATTCTATTTTCACAGTAACATCAATTAATCTAAAATATAAATCAATATAGTCATTGCTATCATCGGTGGAACCATCATCAGAAAATTATAAGAATAACTTCCATCTCAAGTGTTGCATAAAAATTTTGTTTTCCTTTTGTACAAGTATGTGATTCTATATATAAAATTATTTTAAAAAACAACTTGATATTTCAGATGCCACATGAAAATTTTGTTTGACTTCTGTAACATTTTATGATTCTACATATAATGTAATGTTTAAAACACTTTTTAAAAAATCAAAAGTATCTTTAGTTATATATGGTTACTAGTCAAAAATTGTATTGTAAAAACTGATTAAAGTCTCTTTTGAATATAACTTTACTTTCTTTTCTTTTTATGAATGATAATTTCACATAAGCAACAATAACATCAACAGATTCTCAAAATCTGACTCCTAGTACTTGAAGAAAAAACCCACACAATTATGGCCTATTTCATGGCTTTTGATATATTTGTTTTTCTCCTATGCAATCCTATTTTTTTAAGATTACTAGATATTCACTTTTTTAAAAATAAAATCTAAGATTTTCTTTAACATAAACATTAAAATAATTAAAAATACTATTCTGGTCTACAATCTTAATTTTTATGCATGATTTTATTATAACATGGATACATTTCAACTGACTAAAATAAATCAAAATATATCTCTTTGCTCTAATGAAATTATGCGTAAAAATTAAGTATTAAACTCCTTTAAAATGAGATTTGAACTTCTATCAGGCCATTTATTTACAAAATAGTATCAAGGAAGTTCAAACATTTAAACTCAAATTCATGAGTACATGACTTTATATAAAGATGAATACTTTCAATAAATAAATAAAAATACATAAATAATTGAATGGTTTAATGCTTAGAGTTTTGAAAGTGAAACGATTGGAGGCAGAATCCAAAGAACTTGAACAAACCAAACAGGGTAATATTTGGGATTAAAGGCAGTAAATGATTAAAGAATAAATAATATACTGAAAATAGATAATAATTTTATAATTTATTTTTCTAAAACGAATTGTAAAAATTGCATCAGCCCTGCCAAAATGTTCACATTTTTTCAGATTCTAAATATGCTTAAGATTTTTCTCTCAGGTAGCTAATCTATCTAGACATTGGAATGAGCATCATAGTGACTGGATAAACTCCAGTATGAAGGGTCAATTTGGTCATGTGGAGCATGGACAAAGGATTATACCTATCACTGAACTATATGAGACATGCAAGGGTGGTCATCTATATCAACAGGATACTATTCCAGACTTGTTCCTTGCTGATATGCTTCATATTAGTCCTTTTAGCTGGTGTCAAACAAGATATCAATAGTGAGCTTTCATCTCACTGATTATCATGTAATATATCCTATGTTTAACTATTATCATATATTGTAACTAAATTTCTGAATAAAATTCTATATTTAAAAAAAAAAAAAAATGAAAGTAGCTAGTACTTTGCAATTTGGAAAGCCTGGTACCATCACACTTTAATTTTTGGAAGTTGTTAGAAAGGCCTTTGTTTTTAACCTATATTTACAAATAAAAATGTTGTTGTTCTACTCATAAATTTTATCTTTTCACCTTTTATATTATTTTAACAAAGTCTAATATCAATTCATATCCTTAAAAATTTATAATAAAAAATTGAAAAATAATGTAAAATATTTTTTTTAAAATAATGTCTTTAAAAAAATTGTAACATAATTAATTTTGATGGAAAAAAATCACAAGAACATAATAAATAAATAGTCTTGCATTGGTGGTCAAGGGGTCAGTGTGACTGCCTTGCACTTGTAGGCAGTTGCCCGGGTTGCAGGTTCGCGTCCCGGCCGATGCTACGACACTTAAAAAAAAAAACATAATAAATAAAGAAAATCCAAAGTAATGAATATAAAAAAGTGTTATTCCATAACTGGTTTTAGAAAAATATCTCCCCAAGAAAAATATCCCTTTGAAAAAAGTTCCCCTAGAGGAAAAAAAAATTTCTAACTTATATAATTTATATTTATTTACACCTTTTAACAATTAAATAATATAAAAGACAAGTAGTCACTAAACATGAAGATATATATTTTAAAATGATGTAACAAATTTGTGAGAGAAAATAAATTAAATAATGTATTATATCCAAACTGCAAGTTAGCAACACATATTCAGTTTGTAAAGACATATTTTGATGTATAAACAAACAGAACATTCTAGTTATTATTAAAAAAAAATTCAATTATGTTTAAAAGCAATCTCGAATTCATCAAATCTTAACAAAGGCCAAACTTTTTAAAAATAGATTTTGATACTTATATATACATAAAGGAATAGAAATTATCCAAAAAAGTAGAAAAATATGAGAGAAAATATTGCCATTATAATTCTTTATAAAAAGCAAACATAAAAGTAAAGAACCCTGAAATTTCTGGTAAAACTGAATGAGTACATTCATGGACAAGATGCAACATATACAGAAACTGTGAAATCACTGCAAAAAATGAAATCTCAAATAGAAAATACTCAAGAGATTTCTCAAAAAATAATTTCTGTACAAAAATGAAGAAGGCATAAAAACGTAGCAACAATCCCGCCTATAATAGAGGATTTGAAAAGAAATCTTAATAGTTTAAATAAATAAATCAGAATTCACTTTCAATATCAGAGAATATTAAGAATTTTATTCTCTAAAAATTTCAATAAATCAAAGAATTTTGGTATTTGGAACTTAAAAAATTGCAACATATCTAGAAAAGTTTCTAAATCAACACATGGATGATGCATTCAGTGCTACATCTATTTTATATTATAAGCTGCACTCTATAAATGCTTTTATATAAAGTCAGGCTATGCTGAGTTTTTGTTATTTTTTTTACTGAATAAAATTGAAGCAATAATTACATTTTGCTTCAAGAAAATGAAAAATTTTAATACTAATGTATTTTCAAAAAGTATAATAAACAATGTTAAAAAAGTGGTAGTGAATAATACTATTTAAAAACTTCACTACTAAAAAGTTTTCCCATAAACAGAAGTTAATGGATATTTTTTTTCATTTGAACCAGAATATTTACAAGAAAAAAAAAATTCAAGAAGTAGGTCTTTACCAACTGAATAATAATGACTCAAACTTTTCTTTACAAATGCCAATGATTCTTGCACTATAACTTGGGACAAAGCATATTTTTAAGATACTAAATGATATTTTTCCATAGATAGGCTTATGTTTGAAATCAAGTAAAAATAATATTGCAATCAAGTTTAAATAATGTAATCAAGTTCCTTTTCAGAAATAGAAACTATCATTAAATGATAATTAAGTAGATTGGTAATCAGACTCTAAAATTTTCTTGGTATGCAAAAGTAATTAAAGGATTATAGCACTGTCACTTGGGAAAGATCTGAAATAGAATAAATTCCAGATTGAGAGAAAAAATATATACATGCACACACACTCTCATTATGAGAGTTGCTACAAGCATGAAGCAGCTGCAAGATGAAAATTTCTGGGGTGTAGATGGAGGAACAAGTGAATTTCCATCACTGAAGTGAACCAAGAGACTTTTTCAGGCCACATTGGCCTTATTATTCATTTATAAGCTCTATGGTTGTATATATGTAAGTATTAGCTTTTGTTAATTTAATTTTTTATACATTATTATCTTGTTGGCTTAATGAATGTCAGATTGTATTTCATTTAAATCTGTTTGTGTAGTATTTCATTTCTACTTCTCTGATTACCTTTACTATGACTGCATTTCTCATAGTATCAGTATGCAGCAGATGGCAAATATCATTATTGATTATTTTGAAAATATTTACATTGGAAGATTAACTCAACAATGCAGAAAATCACTGAGATTTGAAATGTGTTTTCAAATATTCAAATATTTGATTGTTTATCTTATAGGATTTGGACTTTCTTAAATATACTTACAAGGAATAAAAACTTTGTAAGAATTGAGTTCTTCCTAGTCACCCTACTATGCAATCAAGAAATATAAATCAATTTATTACAGATTATTTAAAACGAATATATTTTAATCCTAGTTTTTAATTAAGTATGTATATCAATAAACATTCAGATTTTTTTTATTTTTATTACTAATAACTTAGTCTTTTTAAACCTGCAATAATTTTTATTATTATTATTTTTTTTTTAAAAAAAAAAAGAATATTATACCCCCGAGGGATTTTTTCTTAGAAAATATTGCCACCTTTCTAGAATTTTAAAACTTCCTAAAAAAAACTTCAAATTATTTTAAAGCGTATTTTCCCAATATATATGTTTACATTATTGTATTTTTTTCATGAAGAACCACAATCAAAACAAAATTCCACAAAAAATATACAGATATCCAAATTCCACAAACTATCGCTAATTCAGAAATTAATTTTTTTTGCAAAGATGTAAAATAATTCCTCTCTTCTCATTACAAATAAAATTTTAATTTAAAAAAATAAAATATTAGGTTTTAAAAACATGGTTTCATTTGAAATATTCAGTTAAGTCATTATTTATATTAATTAAAATTAAACAACATGATAAATATATTTTCTGCATAACTTTTCAAAGTTTTATTAAATAAGATTTTTAGAGAAAGTTAGATAAAACCACTCTAAAGCTCTACAATAATTTTTAGAAAAGTTATGGTTCCAGATCGAGAAGCATTGCTTTAGTGTTAATTCTTTGTTAATAAACATATCCATCTGATATGCACATACAGTGTTATCTCATTTGAAATTTCTTTTATTGTTGCAAAAGTTAAAGACAGCATTGCAAAATGTCAAAGAGAAGACCAGTAGATAATACATGTGTTTACCTTGGTGTTTATTCACAGATTGCTTTGTATAATCATCAAAAAACTCATCTTTAACTTTTTTATTTTTTTTTCTTCAAGAAAGACATATAACTTTTCAAGTCTACATATACAGTATATATATATTGTAACAGTAAGAAAAGTAGAGCTGCTTTAACTTAATCGAGAGATGCAGGTAGATGGGGTTCAAACCTCACCTACTCCTCCAGATTGCTACTAAGAAACTTACTCCCCAAACCTCACTAGAATTTATTCCTAATGTATGCCTGGTGGTCAAGGAGAGATAAGACCACAAAACGAATTTTAACAAGTAGATATATATAATGACCAGATTTATATATTTGTGTCACACAAAAACAAACAATACTACAGAGTTTTAATGATAGCAAAGACAAAAAAAAAACTTTTATTAGTTATGCTAGCAAGATTCTACAAAGATTCACTGATTGAGCTGCAGGCTATTACTGTACAACCATATACAGATATATACGAAAAATCCCTTCTTTTGTAATAATAATGATAAACAAAAATTTATATTATACTTTTTTTAAAAAAAATATTTCCAGCCAATGGACAGGTTACATAAAATTCAAGAGAGAGACATAATTCATTAACTCTATGGATAGAGCATGTGGTAATAAATAAATGATTAAACCCAACTAAACACCTTTTGGATATATTTAAATGACAGCCCTCTACTAATGACTAAAGAAAATGAAATAGTAACCCCAGCAGAAATTTCCAGCTATGATTAAAACATTTCAATAATATTTTGAGACAGATTTCAAAGTAAATATAAATATTGTGTTCTAAGGTGATAGTATATTGTGGGCTGTGAGACTCGAGACATGGCAGCAATCAAGAGGCTAATACAAGACCGGATAGCACTCCATCTCTAAACTGAGTTAGAGAAAAATGGAATCCATTCGCTAACGGCATGTACCAGATTCAAATACAGAGTTTTATTGCTAATGTCCAGTTACGTACACTGAAATATCTGAAATAGATATGTGATCTAGAATTTTTATTTACTTTCATCGAGATCCAGATGCAGGTATATTAACCAAAGCAGACTTGGTAAAAGAGAAGCACTGTATACATGCTGAGATGCCCACAGATCACCCAGTGCATGATACCATATAAATATGGTCAAACGACCTTTAAATTAAAAAAAAAAACATTCTGCAAAATATATATTTTATGAAAGCTCAACCACCACTGAAAAATCTGCAGAAAAATAATAGTAACTTTCCCTTTTATAAAATTTAGATCACTAACACAAGTGAGCAGATATTTTACTGATTTAGTTGAAGTTTAACCTATATGCCCACAGAGCCAAATGGTATTTATAAAATTTTAATATATATACATATTGTCAAATGTATACTCTCTTATTACAAAAAAATAAATGCGAATGTTTATTTTATTTCACGCTCTTTAAAATAGAATTCTAAATTCGTAATCCTTCACTGATTAAAAAACATCAATTGGGATTTTCTTTTTCTTATATTTATATATTTAAAAAAAAAAGCTAAATTAAAAATCTTGGAAGTTTTATAATAGAATCTTTTATAGTTATTAACAGAATTTTTAGCCATTAAATATTAATTATAAGAATGGGATTTGCACTTTCTGCGATTTGCTTTCTTTTCTTTCTAAATAAAATATCTATATAAAATAAATCCTTAACAGGTGTATAATGGTGGAAAGTTAAATGACACATTTTCAATTAAATTAATAAGAACTATTGCCACCATTATATGTAATAAACCACCACCCATTACAATATTTTTAAAAAGAGAAAAGAAATTAATTAAATATATTTTACAATATGCAAACATATAAATTTCAAAATATACATAGAGAGAGAAATAGAATAACACAGCAGATATTTAAATTTACATTGAGAAAAGACAAAACATAATTCAAATCATAAAATAGTTACCGGTAACTAGAAGGCTGGTGTAAGAATGGAAACTGTTGATGTTGCATGGCAGTTCCTTTTTGAGACTTGATGTTATTTCACATTTCCACTGAAAGAATTTTTATTGAACAGGATATGGCATTTGTCATGAATGCAGGGTACTTTAGTTCTCAGGCTGGCTCACATGGCTACGACTCTGGTCTCAGGAACGGGCAGGAGAGCAAATGCAAAAATATCACTCACTCATTTCTTTTTGCAGAGTAGCTCATTTTGTGATTTATAAATATATATGCTGAACAGAAAAAAAAAGTCTATGGCTTGAAGACAATACAGCAAGCTTTCCCAGTAAATTATCTTATAAATTTCAGCAAACTTCTTTTTTTTTTTTTTTTAAGTGTCATAGCATCGGCCGGGACGCGAACCCGCAACCCGAGCAACTGCCTGCTAGTGCAAGGCAGTCGCACTGACCTCTCGACCACCAATGAACTTCTTTCCGAAAAATTCTGAATAAAAGCTAATTCTTCAGCGAGACTACAATAAGCAGTAAAACCCAGAACAAAAGAAAATTTTTTTATTTATACCCTTTTTAATTCTATTTTTAATTAAACTACTTATTAGTAGCCTATTGTTTCAAATTTTCCCTGTTATCTATTTTTCTTTCAATTAAAATGTTTTATAAATTAATTGCATTCTCTATTGGATTCTATTTAATTAAGAAAATTTATCTTATCTATTTCTGCCATATTTTAAAAAATAGTTACAAATAAAAATTTAAATTTTGTATATTTTATTTCATTGATTTTTTTTTTTAAAACACTTTCCTTCTTTAACTCACGTAATTATTTGTGCAGATGATAATTTATTTTAAGAAAAGAACATACATTCACTATGGTTGAAAATGTTAATAACCTTTTATTTGCCAATTACCATTGATCACAGATTCTCATATTGCAGACATTATTTTAGAGTATGCCATATTTACACTACAAATAAAAATAAAGTAACAATTTTAAAAATGCTTTACATAACTGCATTATAAGACCAATACTTATATCCATGATTGTATTAAAATACATAGTGGCAAAAGACATAGACTTAAAAACTAAAAATTTATGAATTAATTATCAACTGACTGACTTGTGAAAAAAGTAAAACTATTGTATTTATTCTGTCACTTTAGTCCGTGAATGTCATTTTATCTCCACAATTGACTAATTGTTCCCAAGAGCAGTTCTCTTCATTGTATTCTATAAACATATACTGTAAGTATGAATAATCAATGGGCACTAGATTTTACTATCTGGTGTCCAGGCATAAAATGCATATAGTAAGGCAGGAAGAACCATTTTTAAAAGAATGTGAGTAAGTTGAAAAAGTCATGTGATGTTTAAGTGCTGATTTATCTTTCTATTCATATTAAGTTTTTATTTCTGATTAAGAGAAATCTAAATATATATATATAGCTTTTTTTTTTTTTTGATTAAATAATTCAGGTCTTGTGGAGCATAACATATTCAAAATTCTATTTCTTTCCATTTATTAACATTTTTGCAAAAAAAATAATAATTATCATAATAACTTTTATAGTTATAGTGAATAAATAACAGAGAATAAAAGTAGTAAAACCATTATAAGCATATACGTTTTATTTTCAAAAGTGATATTCTTATTACTGAATAAATACTTTTCTCTCCAATGAAAATGTCTACAATTTTTAACTCCTTCTGATATCTTTTTTTATGTGAATCTGTAATCTCCATTCACATCACGTATTTTTATATTAAACATTTTAATTTCATTAGGAAAGTCTTTCATTACTGTTGAAATTTGCATTCTTTTAATATATTTTAAAAAGAAACACACACATATATAAACATACACAAATAAAAAGTTAAAAGCCATAATATAGCAATATACTAAAGAGTTATAAGTGCTAAATATAAAACAAAATATAAATAACTTTCATTTTTATGATAAAAAAGTTTTAACTTTAAAAAGTAATTACCTGACTACTTTCGTTCCATTTCTGTATACTTGCATGTCTACCATAGTTCCTGAATCTGTATATGATGCTAGATTTATTTCAGAAAATTCTGCCTAAAAATAGATGTACAGATTTGTAATTTTTAAAAATGAGTTTTATTATATAATAGATATGTAAATTAATATAAATTATAAATATCAGTAGAGCAAAAAAAATATTAGAGCTTATTAAAGTTTATAATATATGTTATAGTTCTCCCTTCTCTCAGAAGTGGACTATTCCAGATTCCTTCTTATCTGATCGGATTAAGCATTGTTTGTTGCTGGCCAATAGGCTGATGTACAGCTAAACACATACCCAATGATTAATACAGGCCACTAAGCAAGGATGTTCCTTAAATCTGAATGTTTTCAGCAAGGTCAGGGATCTGGCTATAAATAGTCAGCCTTTTGTGAGAACTGGGAGAACATCCGTCTGACCTATAAATACAGTACACATTCTTCCAGGGAAGCCCTTCTAACCTGAACAGCAGTAAGCATTCCCACTAATAGCAATACACCATTTGTCCATGCAGCTAGGCAAGTCCACAGAGGGACCAGATACTGCTAAGACTACTGTTGACTCAAAGCAAACTGTTCTGTACAGCCAGAAGAGTCATTCTCCCTACCCACGAGACAAGCTATCAGGTGTAGCTGGAAGCAGTAGAACCACAAGACCTGGATCCAAGAGTTCACATTATAACTGTATTATATATACTTGTGAATATAATAAAGATTATATTAATTGTAATACCAGTGTTAGTATTATTTCCTGTAGGTTGGGTCTGTAATCCAGACCAAACACAACAATATGTTTACAATTAAGTTGTTTGAATAAATTGTGCTAATGGTATTCTTCCACTAACCTCTTTTCATTGAAATACTTTATTGCTACCTACTCAACTTATCTTTGAGCAGATAACTTAATATACATATGAGTTCAAGGCAAAATGGTACAACTATCATGCAATAACACTTGATCATCTGTAGAAAGACAAATAGAGATAAATAATAAACATTAGTGAAGTTAGTGATTTAGGTTTCCATTACAATATCAGTCCCTTACATTATTAAGAAGAGAAACAAATTAACATGATTGTAATAAAGCAAAGTGAATAAAGTTAGGATAGTTGTAATAAATTAAACTTCAATTGGAAATTAATTAGGTCAAAACTGATATCTTTTAATGTATATTAAGAAGAAATTGTTGCAACATTAAAACATTTCAGTACCACTTCCTGTGAGAAACAAGCACAAGTCTAAATTGTGTTTGTTTCTCATAGGAAATATTGCTGAATGTTTTAATATTGTTATTTATGTATGTATGTATATGTACATATACTATTTTAAATGTTTCCTTCTAAATTTCTTATATTTTCATAAACTAATGTATTCAGTTGACTAATGAGTTTCTGGTGCTGTTTTTCACATAAATGAACTTCCATATTTACTTTGTTTGATCAGTATCTAATTTCTGGAGTGACAATGGTTTTCTTTTAAAATTCCATTAATTGTTTAATAACAAAGATACTGCTATAATTCTGACATAATAACATCAATTCTAAAAGTTAGTCTAAAATTTTTAAAAGTTCTATTTCTAATATAACTCTTCGCCAGTTTTATAAAAGTGAACTCAAAATTTCTCCTATTCTCAAGAACAATATGAATATTACTGAATCATAAGTTCAGCGTAAAAGAAGTCATTTTTGCTAAATAAAATCTGTATACAATTTTGCACAAATTAGCAAAAATTGTGTATCATCAAACGCATAAGTTGATAATATTAGAATATTTTAAATATTAACCATAATTCTTTGTGCTAAATTTTTTTTCCCTTTAGCATACATTTAATTTTCATTAAATATTGGATAATATTTTTCTCCAACTCCAAAATAAATCTTACATAATTACAGATTGAAAAAATGGTAAAAGCTTCTTACTGGAAAAAAGCTAATTAGATAAAAATCAGTCATAAAAATCAGCTTACACACCAATCAAAATGATCAAATTTTAAATTAAAACTTGTTCATAATGTTGTCTTTGCAACATAATATATTAAAAATAATTCAATAAAAAATTATTTAATAAGACAACTTTTATAATAATATTATGTTTAATAAACCTCACCAACCCAGATTTCGCTCTGATATTGGAGCCTTATCAAGATGTAAATATATTTAAAGTTATATTATAATTCTTTCAATTTTACAGCACCTCCATCTACAGGTTTCATTTTACATTACAATATTAAAGTTAAATAAATATTCAATTTCTTATTCATTACATACATAAATAATTATACATAATATTCACTTATAAACTATAATCATGTATTTACATTATATAATCATATATTTCAATATTATTTATACATTTTCTAATTTTTTCTTTCTTATATATTATAACTATATTTAATAATTTAAACTCAACATAATTAGAATGATAATCTACATAAATATACGCATATAATTTACCTATAATTATACTTAACTTAAATTAAATTTTGCAGTTATCTAATAACATCCATTTTTCAGCCAATTTTACAGGATCTTTAACTATATTCATACATTTTTCAAAATTCTCTTGTATATATAAAGATTCATAACATATCAGCTCACTATACTTCTTTACATATTTAATTACTTGAATGTTTTTTCACAATTTATTCTATGTCCAGTATTTAAAAAATGTAGATAAATCCCTGATCTCATATTCTTCCTTTTAATTGCTCTATTATGTTCTTTACCTTTTTCTAATGCAGTTTTCTCTGTCTGAGCAATATATATCTTGTTACAAAATTCACAAATAATCTTATACACCAACCCAGCTTTATCATTCTCATTATTATTTTCTATATTACATATCCATTTCCCTAATGATCTATTGTTTTTCCATCCTATTTTAATATTATTAGGTAATTTTTCCTTTACCAATTCTTTATATACTTTTATCAAAATATGGAATTGAAATCCATTTATTATTTATAGTTAATTTGTGATTATTATAATATCTACTATCTTCATTTTTATTTTTAAAAAAATTATTTATATTTTTCTTTTTATAACCTATACTAATATAATCATTTTCAACCTCCAACTTTTGTATTAATGCTACATTCTTATCTAAAGTTAATCTATCATTTTTTCTCTTTAAACCCATTCATTGCTGCCGTTTTTTGAGACCAGGGTTGATATGAACTTGGATCTATTATACCGCTTTTATCTTTCTCATTAATACAATGTCTTACAACAATCTTACCTGTTACATCCTTCCTTATAAAAATATCTAAATATTTTAATCCTTCCTCTCCATTTTCTATCGTAAATCTAATACCATATCCATTATTATTCATTTCATTGAATGCATTATTTATACTTCTACTATTACCTATTATAAGTATATCATCAACATATCTATGATATTGTATAATTTCTTTCATTTTTATATATTTATCAATTACATTTCCCTCAATATAATCAATCATAATAGACGATAAAATACCACTAATGGAACATCCCATAACCCATCCTTTAGTTTCCTTCCAAAATTCATTTTTATATTTAAAGTACAATGTTTCACTTATTAACAATAAATGTTCATTAATAATATATATCCATTCCTTTGATATACCACCATAATCTTTTATTCTTTCCATAACTACTTTTATACTCTCCTCTCTAGGTATAATTTGATACATCTTTTCAATATCAAATGATACAATATTTCCATTCCTATTTAATTTCACATTCTGTAGTTAATTAATAATTTCCTCTGAGCTTTTAATGCAATATTTCCCAAAACCTATACTATTAATAATTTTTTTATATACTATATCACACAAGCCTTTTAGCACATAATTCTTAAAATCTAATATTGCTCTTACTGGCATATTATTTTTTGTGTTTTAACTTTTCCAAACATAGTAGGATGTTCAATCACTGTAGGATATAAACGTCTATATTCTTTTTCATTAATTAATTGTTTTACTTTCATATTAGTCAATAGTATTTTATATTTTGTTTTAATTTCATTACTTGGATTCTTACTCATTTTTAAATATTTTTCTTTTTCCATATCTTCTTTAATCTTCTCTTCATATTCATTTTTATTTAAAATCATGAACCTTGGTCCCTTACCCTCAGACGTCACAAACAATCTCTTGTTTTCTATTTTAATTTTAATTTTCTTAATAATTAACTTTTCTTTCCATTCTTTCTTATTTAATTTATTCTTTTTATTAATTGTACTATTAATCCTTGATTGTATTTCCATCTTCATTTTATTATCGATATTTGCAGCCTCTACATGTTTTTATCCACAAATGGTATATATTTAATACCTTTATTTAATATTTCTGACTCCTCATTTGTGAAATTTACACCAGATACATTTATGTAACCGTATTTTTCTTTATGCATATCAGTAGCTTTTAAAAACATCAATATTGTTCCCAAATATTCTTTTACAATTTAACCATTTCCATTTATTTTTATATTTTTTATTTAATCTATTTTTTAATGTACTATTATTTTTCAATATAGCTTGATTAATATATTCCCATAATTTCTTCTTTATATTTAATTTTAAAACATTTTTTATTTTTTTATATTTTCGAATATTCCAGTTAATTTCAATATATTTTTCTTTCAAAAACCATTCCAACACAACTCTTTGAATTCTTCTATATAAATTTAAATTATTATTAATTTTTATATTACTAATTCTAAATTTACATGATGGTGGCATAACTCCATTTCTTTTACAATTATTTAAAAACAATATTTGATGTTTTAATTCCTCAATTCTTCTGTGTATATTCCATATTTTTTTAAATCTTAGAAAATTCACACAATTCAACTTTTCATATAAAAATATCCATGTGATATTAGTAAAAATTCTTTTCTCCATTATCAAATAAATCCAAACAATTTGTATTAATCAATACTATCACATTACAATCTTCTTATACCAATCACTACTTAAAATAATGTACATTATTAATATAAAATTATATTCATAAGCCTTAGAATAGTCTGCGCTGCAGAATAACATCATTTACAATTACTGCCATTTCCAATACTAAAGTTATATATCAAAAAATGATCAAATTTTAAATCAAAACTTGTTCATAATATAACAAGTTATATATATTGGTCAGACAGAGAAAACTGCATTAGAAAGAGGTAAAGAGCATAATAGAGCAATTAAAAGGAAGGATATGAGATCAGGGATTTATCTACATTTTTTAAATACTGGACATAGAATAAATTGTGAAAAAAACATTCAAGTAATTAAATATGCAAAGAAGTATAGTGAGAGGATATGTTATGAATCTTTATATATACAAGAGAATTTTGAAAAATGTATGAAAAGGTCCTGTAAAATTGGCTGGAAAATGGGTGTTATTAGATAATTGGAAAATTTAAATTAAGTATAATTATAGGTAAATTATATGTGTATATTTATATAGATGATTATCATTCTAATAATGTTGAGTTTAAATTATTAAATATAGTTATAATATATAAGAAAGAAAAAAATAGAAAATTTATAAATAATATTAAAATATAAATATATGATTATATAATGTAAATACATAATTATAATTTATAAGTGAATATTATCTATAATTATTTATGTATATAATGAATAAGAAATAGAATATTTATTTAACTTTAATATTGTAATGTAAAATGAAGCCTGTAGATGGAGGTGCTGTAAAATAGAAAGAATTATAATATAACTTTAAATATATTTACATCTTGATAAGGCTCCAATATCGGAGCGAAATCCGGGTTGGTGAGGTTTATTAAACATAATATTATTATAAAAGTTATCTTATTAAATATTTTTTTATTGAATTATTTTTAATATATCACTTCTTATATATTATTTTCATACATTTAGCTATTAAATGGAAGTATAAGGGAGTAGTCAACTGTGATGTTTTCATAGAGACATTATCACTTGTTAAATATACATACATGCAGTTTGTATGTTGTCTATTAAATAGTTCTTTGTACATGGCAAAATAACTGTGGTCATGCAATAAACAATGATGGTCATTATCAATGATAAGCTGCCATTAATTTCCTCTAATAATTAACTATAGAATCTCATGTTCAAGATTTACTATATAATAATGATCTGATTAGTTCAAGCAAAAATCACTGAAATCCAGGTGGTTCTTGAAAACATTTCACTAATTGAAAAATGCTTGATAAAATTTAAGATTTTTATTCCATTAGGCATCCCATATCCAAATATAGACACATCATTTAATAAATAGAAAATCCTTAAATATCCACTGTACACAATCATACGACATTACTGCATGATGAAATTACAAGAGAGCACATTATGAGGCTAATCATGCACTAGTTGGTAAGAGATTCATGCATTTCTTGCTTTGATTTTATTTGGAAATCATCAGTTATTTGAAGAATTTCTAAATTTCATCCAGATTTAAACTCTATATAATAATTATTAGCTGGATATAAAAGCCATACAACATAATGCTTTCAGCTGATAAATGAATATCTAACTAATCCTAGTTAAAAGCAAAATTTACAAATAATCTGAATTTGTCTGTAGATTATTGATGTTTAACTATAAAATATTCAGCCTTCTCTACACTCATGTTTGGCCATAAGTTTCATCAAACTCTCCACTTGTATTAAAATTTAAGTCTTATACTATTTCTCTGACTCATAAAAAATTGTGGGAACTGATTTTAACCACTGAGTTAATCATGAAAGCACTAAGAAAATCAAGAAACTCTTGTCAAACATATCAAATGGTTTCCTTCTTCAGGCCAACTTACTTTTTCATAACTAAATTCAATTGCTCTTATTTACTTTATGGTAATGTAAGTAAAGACTGATTTAACAAATAAATGAAAAAAACCCATTTCATTAAAGTCTTACTAGTTGTCTCACAAATAGCCTAAAAACCTTCATGAATAATAAATGATGACCTGCTGGCAACTGATCTGCCAAGGTTTAATGCTACCTACATAGTCAAAAAGGAGTATCAAATATATTTCATTATAAAATAAGAATATAGGCAGAATGGAGTTAGTATCAGTAATAAATATATATTTCAGTAAAAATACAAAGCATTGCTATGCTAGATATGAATTCTTCAAAACTTGAATGTAAATATTAACTCCTACCACAAAACCTATATTGTATCATACATTTTTTAAAAATATTTCTGTTTAAGATCTGTATTCACCTCAATTTTTGATATTTTCCACCACCAATAATAAACTTTCTCTAGTGTTATTATGTAAAAACTACATAATATGAATAAACTTTTGTGGAGTGCCAAGTACTTCAAATACTCATCTGTATATTTTTGATGAGTTAGATGCCTTGACAAAATCAATTAAACCAATATATATATATATATATATATATATATTTGTTGTACATACCTGGCACTAAAGTTGTAATGCTAGTGGTCCACAATTTTCTAAAACCAGATAGTCTCTGTGACTATTTATTTATGATTGAAAGCAATCTCTTTCAATAAAATTCCTGTGTTAGATAAAAGTTATATTCCATAATAATTACGGCAGTATTTCTTATTTTTTCTTTATTTTTATGAATATAGCCTTTTAAGCTGAAATTAAATTCTAAATTGCAGCAGTCTCAAATATGCTGCTAGTGTATTTAACACATAAAAAAGATTAAAAAAATATTTCATTTTAATACTATAATATTAGTTGAATATAGAGATGTTATGGGATAGAAGTGAGACATGGTCACCAATATCAACATAGTATAAAAGTATTAGAATTTTTTTTTAAAAAAGCATTTACTTATTTTAAACAATCTAATTTAAAGCCTATAAGATTAATTATTATGTTTCTCAGTTTTCTGGTGTGATAATATTGAATATATTATTATAAAAGAACATCTTTTTTGGTTTGGACATGTGAAGATAATGAAGAATCACAGTCTTCTAAGAAAATGTTCATGGTTTTCATACATGACACAAATCTTAATATGTATTACAATTCCTTCACAGATATTTTAAAGAGATGCAATATTATTTTTCAGTGGTAAAAGAAAATGTAGTCTTTCAGCAGTAAAAGTTTTCTGCAAAAGAAATTAAAAGATAGCATTGTAAAGTATTAACTGTAGATATATTTATGCTCTGCAGATTGCAGAATTCACTTTTTATTTTACCTTTTTTCTATTAGTCAATAGAATATAATGGTTGAGCGATGACTCTTTGATCATTATCAGTGATAATTTGCCATTGCTTGCAATCATTTAAACATAATTCATTTTAGCATCTCAACTTTAAAATTATACCATAAGTTTTTGTGTTGTTGCAAAGGAATATAATGATTTCAGTATTACAAATTTCTTTGCTATCCATTAAACCTTATGAATGATTAACAATAAAATTTTAATGATCTGACTTCTCTCTAAAAATCTTCTCTAGTTAATAAATTCTTTTGAAAGTTCTTAAATCTATTTTTTTTTTTGTAAAAAAAAAAAAAAAAATTATACTGACGTTTGTATCATGTTTCTGTGAACTATTGATTATCTATAAAATTTTACGAAATAAAACTCCTTTAAGACTTCTTTGACCTTTTGTAGTACCATTACTAATTATGAAATTTAATAAAATTATTAGTTGAATAATAAAAAAAGAAGCCAGGATTTTCTGCAAATCTTTTCAAAAATGTGTGTTTATGTTTAAAAATATTCACAATATGTTCATATATATATATATATGTGTGTGTGTGTATGTTATATATAGAGCTTGCAAATAAGCTCTTAACAAGCTATTATTCCTACAGTCAAAAAGTGAAACACAAAGAATTTATCTCAAAATAAGGATTATGCTTTGAAATGTATTGCATATTTGAAATTAGAATGCCTCAAGATTTGTTTTGATAATTCTAAATATGTGTACATATATGTAAAGCATTTTTGTCCCATATCCATAATCAAAACCCATCTTCATAAATTTCAAATGCATGTTGCCCTGTATAAGACACTTATGAATGATTTATCAGGCATTTCCTTTCCCTGCTCACTAAGACAATCATGTCGATGCTCTGTGTCTCTAAATTTGTTATTGTAATTCTGTTTTTTTCATAACTTTCATTATTTTATTTTATTTTTGTAAATGTCTTAATGTGTACATGCATATTATAAAATGTTTGCTATTATTTATGGTTTTCATATCCAAGGAAAAACTTTAAATTAAATGCAGCGAATATCATCTTTCATAGAGCAGATTTCATAAAATCATTTCAATCAGATAATGTTCTTGAAGTTTCTTTATTGCTTGCCTTAACCTTAAGATTTTTACTATCATTTTCATTCTTAAAATTATTTTTCAATTTATTTTATTTTTTTACTTATTCTTCATTCTTTCTTTTTTATTGTCTAACTACACATAACAAATTCAATATTCAAATTCTTACAAAACTATATCAAATATAATTAATTACTTTGTCTCTTCTTGATTTCTTCAGAAAATATTCTATTTTTTATCTTTACTATCTTATGACTTGTAAAAAGTTCCTTGTGGTGCAATGGTTAAAGAATTTTCTGTCTTAAACATGACCTGGGTTCAAATTTGATGAATGTGGAGATTTGTTTTAATTAGCTAATCATAATTAGAACTTTTCATATAGGCAAGCTATAAATGATTGGAAAATGGTATCTAACCATTTGTAGATATATAGGAAAAAAGGTGCTAAATAGTATCAGTCACCTGAATAAATATGGATGGAATTAAAATATAATGCAATTTTTACTAATGGTGAAAAAAGTGACCAAATAATGAGCTATGGTTTGTCTACATTTTTTATCTTTTTTCTATATGCAATCAAATTGACCCAATTTATTTTACTATTTTTTCTGGATGTATTATAATTTCAAATCAATTCTTCTTTCTATATGCATTCATTTACACATAAAATAAATGCAATCTATATGTGTACGCATACACATATGTCATTCAAAATTATATAATGTAATTTAAATACATACAGAGTACATTATCAATATTAATTTTTTATTACACTATTGCATTTTGGATTGTTTTATTCTAAATTGGATCTTAATTTTTTTCTCAACTGTTAATAAATGAAAATTTATAATTAAGATGTTCTAGGACAATACTTTATTACTATTTCTACTCTGAATTGTCATATAAATCTTTTTGACACCTGTAAGAATTAAACTGGAATGTATTTGTAAAAATTTAATAAATATTTTACTTTAAAAAAAAGAGTACAATACTTCACTGCTCAAGGATTAAAACTGGGTGATCTAGTTAAGTGATAGAATATATGATTGACTTTAAATTATCTTGTTTAGTAAGTGATACAAATAAATATTCATTTTTACTCAAAACTGAGTTAAAAGGCAAGCTATTTAAACGTTCCAAATATATATGAGTTGGTCAAAATATCAGGATTACTATTATATAAGCACTTTATTTATGACATATGCCATCATAACCAAATTTGACCTCTTTCAAATAAATATGGCTATTTGCAATCTCAAAAAGACAAAATAGTACATTAGAAATGAGTTTTATATTATTGACTATACAAACCAATCCTTAAATCATAAACATTTTTCATTAACACATGTTTGTGATTTAGTTTTTTTATCTTTGAATTTAAGACAAAGAAACACCATGATTTTTCTTCTTAGTTGTCTGATAATTCTTAATTGTAAATATCAGTTGAGTTTCTTTGAAATCAGGATGAATGTGCATATGAATGATCTTTTTAAGGTATTTATAATCATATCAGACAAAACTAAATTATGACTCTTATTACCAGAAATCTACAAATTTATCAGCAAATGCAGCAGTTGAATGAAGATAGAAAAGCTCAGGCAATTGCAGACAAATTTAAATTAAAAAAATTCTATGATTTAGAGGATGTGTTTAATATAAAAAGAGGAAATCATTGGACTTTGTAATGTAAAAAAAAAAAAAGATGAAGAAACAATTGATTTATAAGTGGTCTTGTACTTTGCTATAAAAACACAAGTATTGTGATCACAAATAGAGTAAGATTCATTATAAATAAAATGGAAACAGCATTGTGGAGATTGATTTGCAAAGAGTGGTAAAATGAGTTATTCAAGCTTAATGTAAGATACCAAATACAGATAGTATAAATTTATCTTCACAGTGATGAAGAAGTAAAATATTTTTTTAATAAATGTACAAAATGCTTTTGATTACATTTAACAACATTATGAAACTATCATGAGAGATTTTATGCTAAAATTAATAAATGAAATAAAAATTGTGTGGATAAACAGAAATGAAAAAGGATACCGAGTTGTGGAATTTGCAATTAGAAAAATTATATATTATGAATTTCTTCTTTAAAAAAATGCTAAACAGAAATGAACATGAAAACATCCAAATGAAGATATATCAGAATTAGATTATATTTCAGCTAAAAGAAAATATGCATACCAAAAATATAATGTTCTTAAAAGATTCAATATGAAAAATAAATATTGATTAGTGAGATGTTAAAGCAATTTGCAAATAATTCTAAAATATTTACAGACTAGAAAGATAGTACAGACTCCATGGAAAAGATAACTGGTATTCTATTATCTATTGCAAGAAGATAAGTGTTACCAATAAATTTTCAAGTGAGTCAACATCTAAAAAAAAAAAGGAATATGAAATTTTTTTAAAACAATCTATGGAATATCTACAAAAATTTTGTAAAATAGTGCAAACAAATTTTATAATAATATAAAAAAATACAATTGTGAATCGGAAAGAAAAGCTAAAGAAGAGAATAAAATTCTCAAATAAGTAAAACATTATCTTGGTACTTGGGGGGGGGGGGGTTTCAGCAATAAAAAAAAAGTTAGAATTGTTAATAAAAAGAGTGGTTACAATATAAAATGTGTGTAATGAAAAATAATAAAACAAAAAAACCATTACAATTCCTACATCTGAATTTCCAAGCATTTTAAATGAAAAGATAAAGAAATAAAAAATGATTGGCAAAATGATATACCAAATGTCTGAATGATAGATATGCACCAAATGATTGAAAAAAAAATGTAATGTTGATATTTAAAAACAAAAAGAAACCAGATATTAGAAATTACAAATCTATCTGGATTTTTTTTCATTTTTATAAAAAAATATTTTATAAAATAAATACATTTACTTACAGCAAACTCTGGATTCAAATCAACCAAGAGAACAAGTTGGAACTACAGTAATTTTAGTACAATGGATCATATCTAAATATTGAGAATAATTACAGAAAGAACTAATAAATATGAATTGCCAATTTGCTTTGGAATTGTAGATTATGAAAAAGCATTTGATCCTACAAACATGTCTATAATGATTTATGGAATGGATCATCAAGATATAAACTAAAACATTGTTATATTCTAAAAAAAATGTATTTAAATGCAACAGATAATGATTAAAAGAAGTGGTAATACTAAGAAGATTAACATTGAGAAAGGTGCACACCAGGCACTCTATAGCTCAAATAGTTTTTATAAAAGTTTCCAAGAAGTAGTTTGTGGATTAAAATAAGAATCTAAGAGAATAAAAGTAAATGAAGATTACTTAAATCATCTATATTTTATAGATGAGATGATAACTTTTGCAGATAATGTTTCAATACTTCAGGAAATGTTGCAAGGAATTGTTGGATGAAAGTAAAAAAAAAGGATTAAAGATAAATGTTCAATGGATTTTCCAGAAGAAAAAAGTAAAGATTGATAATCATGAATTAGAATAAGTTAACATTGAGAAAGATATCCATCAGGATGATTCTATATCTCTTAAACATTTTACAGCATATTTACAAGAAATATTTTGTTGATTACATTGGGAAACTATGAACATAAAATTATAGATTAGTTAAGTTATCTATTATTACTTAAGTAATCTAAACTTTTTAGAAAACATGATATATTTGTCTCATTAAAAAATGTTGCAAAAGTTATCAGATAAAAGTAAGAAAGACAAAAAATGAATACTAAAAAAGACTAAAGTAAAGTTTGATGAATTTTCTAAAAAAAAATAAAGATGGATATGATGAATTAGAAGTTAACAACTACAAATTAGTTGGATTATTAATGCAGATAGAAATATAATATATATAAATTGGCAGAAATAACTAAATATTAAAAGAAAATACGCCTATGTGTTTGAAAAGAAAGATTTTTAATATTGTGTTTTATCAGTTCTTACTTACGGATCTGATACTTGGACACTTAATAGGAGAGTAATGCAGAGAAAGGAGTAACAAAAATAGAACAAAACAATTTATGTGGGTGAGAAAACAAATGGTTATCATTGTCATCATTGAAAACAATTAAGACAGTATTATAGATTTGGACATAACATATTGCTAGAAGTGATGATAGTAAATAGACGGACAGTTGAAGTTTTAAATGAGATCTCAAGAAATTGCCAAAGATTTAAAAAGTGACCATACATGAGATGAATGGATGAAATAAAAATATTTGCTGGTGTGTTGTAGAGTTAGTGATCATAAAAATTGGATTAATTCTGGAGACACTTTCAATCTTCAGTGTATCAATAATAGTTGCCAATGATAATAATATGTATATATAATTTATAAAATTAGTGGCATAGCAATAAAGCAATTGCACCTTCCATTTACGACTAACATCTACTTTAATAACAAAAAAATTGTTTGTATGCAAGTGTGAAGTAAACTAAAATTAATCACTACACGAATATAAATTAAAACGGTAAAACCTGTAAGTATGAAGTTTTAATAATGTAACAAATTAAGATTTTTGTCTCTTTCATACTTACATAAGGCCAGTAATTCAAATCATGATGTGCCCATGCAAAACAATTACTGATGAAAGTAAAGATGATAAAGCAACATACTATCATTGTATTTTTATTTCAACAGCATTTAATATTTCTTAATTTTAATTATTGTACTTTGATAAATTTTTGACTATGCTTCTATTAACAATAAATAGAAAAAAAAATATTTAGAAAAAAACATGGCAAGAAATTTTTATTATTAGAAAATTAAAATTGTATCTACAATATCAAAATATCATTAATTCAAATCTCTAGTTTCTAGATTTTTTCCAGATTTGTGAATTTCAAGAATATAGATCTTTTACCCTCTCATTTTGTACACTATATTTTTTAATCATAATTATTAATAATAGTAAAATTTATAAAATACATTAGATTTATTTATTGTAAAAAGTTAAAAGTCAACTTTGAAATTTTATTCGGATAATAAATTTTTTTAATAATAGATATTTGGATTAATGATATTCTATTTGTATAAAATTATATCTTGGTATTGCACATCTTATTTTCAGCCAATATACATTTATTATATCACACATTGTTTAATCAATAATAAATATAAAATTAGTACCAAAATAATATTATCTAGCAGACATTGATTTTAGTCATACTCATACTCATTTCTTGCATTTCAACATAGAGATATGTATAATTTTTATGGCTTATGGAACTTAAATGCCACAATTTGGTTAGTAAAGACAGGCAATTTCCAGAATTTGCCTATACATATATCTAGCCCTGTGTATATAGGTATATTATAATAATGAGACAGTATAATATATATATATATATTGAATGAGACAGTATAATATATATATATATATTGAACCGGGTGGGGTGTTTTCTATTATTGCATGAGTAAACAAAATCTATACATGCACTTTTGACTCTTTAAATAAAATAACTTGTGAAACAATATTGTAAAACTTTTATACAAAATATAATACAATTATTTATTATTAATATATTTGATCTACCCCAAGGCCATTTAAATGTTGCACCACCATGCCCCCCTAGGCAGAGAAAATAATGCCCAGAGGGTACCTGTGACCAAGCCAGAGCTATAAATAAAAATATATAACTATGACCATGTTTGAAGAATGCAGATCTTCTCAGCTGCAGAATTAAACACCTATCATTCAAAGCACTTTTTTGTTTCAGAGTAAACTCCAGGTTCCAGTCAGTTACCAAAGATAAATGACACACTTTGAATGATTGTCAAAATAATTCAGCTAAGATATTCCAATTAGCTCAATCAAAAGGAATATAATGCATTACTGTTTTAATTAGTGGTAGAAGAATTGATCGACAAGCATCAAGTTTAAAGATAATTTATTTTTAAATAAGCATTTATTATTATATCTTTTAAACTACTTATAAATTTTCTCAACCAAATATCAGTAATCATTCATGATAACCTCAGGCACATACATGTTATAGTAAGATATACACTAGCAATATAATTCAGCATTAAAATAATTATAAGCATTCAAAACATGCACATTAATAGTTCATTTATGCGGTTATAGAGTTCATTTATTAACTGACTCTAGAAGGCATCAAGATTAGCAATGGCTACATTATTATCAGAAATGGAATAAGAAAAGTTATTCATTACCTATAGGATTTTGGGACATTGGTTTCTTGCTGGTTGCTGCTTCACATGATAATTTTCCAACTGGTTGGATTTGAGGTTTTGTGGAGGTTCCTTTGCTTACTATTTTGTGGCACTATTCCTTAAGACAGTTAGATATCCCTGGTGGTTTTCAAGTTGTTAGGCAGGCATCACTTTTATTAGGCAGGCCACTGGTTCCATCGGACTCTGGCTAAAGCAAGACTGTATGCTTCCAATAACTGTTAGTACTGCATTGTCTTGGAAAATACTGATTCTGAAGACTGATTGTAAAACTGATTGACTGACTGATTGAATCTGCTTGTGAACTCAACTGATTGAAAAACTGATAGACTGAACTCATGGAAGAACTATTTATATGATGACCTGTTGTCACTTTGTTAATTAGTTTTTATATGCGCCAGCTATATCTGTTGTTGGAATTTGTCCACTGTTTTTGATTACATTCTTTTGATAAGATTTTGATCCTGTTTTCAATTGGTAAACATTGCTAATTTGTTTTGTGGATTTTTTATTAGTAGCCATTGCTGAGTCTGTTTTTTAATGTTTTAACTTTCTTATATTGTTTTATCAACATGCACACATTTTAATATACTTCTTTATTTTTTCAATCATTTACTATTTGTGCATATATATGTTTACATTTCTTTAGATTATGGGAAAAGACTTTTTTTTTCTTTAAGTAAAATAAAAGAGAATACCTTTAATTTTATATAAAAGATTTATAGTTTAAATTGTCATATATTTAATTCTTAATTACTTGCAATTCAACTACTTTAAAATTTTCTAAGTTAATTTCCTCCCCCTTCCACTCACTCCTAACTTTTATAGATTATTTCTTTTTTTTAGTGAAGTGCATTTTGTTTAAACTAATAATAATAATAAAAACTCTTTAGACTTGTATAATTTTATTTATTTTCAAATGAGATATTTTTACTCATTTACAGATAAATTATTCTGCAATACTCTTATTATTTATTATCAATTTTAAACTTTACATTGTTTTATGAAAAAAATTTATTTTTTAATAATTGTAAACACAATTTTAATAACTGCTGCTCAGTAGTATTACATTATACCACCCTTTTTTTAGAGTAAAATGTGTCACTTGATCTATTTTATCTCTGCCGATTTTTTTTCTTCTAATAGTATTCGCTGTAATCATTAATTATTATTATCTTCTGTTTATGTTCTACCTTTGGGTATTCCAGAATGTCCTACAGTGCTCATCCCTTAATGGACCTTCCAACTGCCTGTCTGTCAGCTCTCTTTTTCTCTTTATCAATTTTAATGATCAAGCATTATACGTTCCCCTCTCGTCCATGCCTTGTGCCACCACAAACATGTTGTCACTGTATTTTCATTTTATTATATACAGACCTTCATAAATTGGTTGAAACTTCTTGTATTTCTCAGGATGGCTTACAGGGTTCATTCTTATCATGACCTCATCTCCTATTCTGAATCTATTTGTGACCTTTCCTTGTCTCTTCTGCCTTAATTCACCCATTTTCTTTAGCCTACTACATGCTCATTCAATATCTTTCTTTCTACCAATTGGGCCTGGTTTCAGGAGCAACCTGGTCCTGAATGGGCAGGGTACATCTCTTCCAAAATGAAGCTGGATGGGTTCGAGCCCTGTAGACTCATTTTGACCAATTTATCATATTAAAAATATGTGAAATTTCTTTCACACATTTCCAGGGATTATCTTGTATATATACTTGAAAGAGATGCCTACTCCCTCATGACCCATTCACATGGGTTGGACTGTGAGTTACAAATTGACATATGTTTTATTCCATATCTCTCCATCCATTTTTTCTACTCATCAGATAGAAATGGTATCCCATGGTCAGACAAGATTCCCACTGTACCAAAGTGTCATTGCTCTAAAATCCATATGTTTTACTTAGCATTTGCCTGAGATACAGGGTATGCTGCCACAAACTTTGAGAATACATCATATGACATGACAAGAATTTCATTCTATTAAATGAGGGCAGGAGTCCGTAGAAGTCTATTGCTAATAAATCATTTGGATGTTGCATGTAAATGGGCTTCAATGGCCCTACCCAAGATGCATTGAGTGGTTTCATTTTTGAGCATATATGAAGATGTTTGCATACATTCCCACCAGTGTAGCCAATGGCTTAACCATCCCTCAACTTTTCTAGCTCCATAGTGTCCATATTTCTAATGTACATGCTTAATTAAATTTCTCCTCATAGTGACTGGAATAATGATCCTTTTTTGTTTATCCCTTTCCCTTTTGCATTGTCAACAGCCCTTCTTTTAGGCAATATCCTTTTCTATCTCTCCACATGGGATTATTTCTCATTTTTGTCACAGGCTGGTAACATAAATACTTTATTATTTGCTGACATTCCCCATCCTCACATTGCTGCTCCTTTAACCTACAATGGACATTTTCTGTTTCATTGCCTTTGTTAACTTCTGTTGCAGCGATGTAGGCCCTGTCACAATTTAAGTGATGTTGCTCCTGTACAGCAGGATATCAGCTTAATGTTCTGCTACAACATTTTCTTTACCTTGGCAGTATCTCATACTATAATTAAAATTCTTGAAGAAACTCTACCTTATTAACTGGCTGTTTGTAAGGAAGCTATGATTTAAAACTCAAGACTTTTGTGATCAGTAATTACAACTACCTCAGAGCCTACCAGATACTGACAAAAATTTTTAAACATTCACACAAACACCAAAGTATCCTTCTCAGTTACAGTGTAGTTCATTTCAGGACCCTTCAATAATTGGCTCATAAAGAAAAGGACCCTGTGCTGACCCACATGTTGTATCTAAGACAATGTAGCCCTCAATCCAAATCTACTATTGTTGGTTTGCACAAAAAATGGCTTACGAAAATTGGGGTATGACAACATAACCCTTTCTAAAAACCCTGCCATTACATTTTGAAAGCTACACTTGGTCTTCAGTTCATGCCCACTGTCTTTCCTTTTTTAGTAATTGCATCAATATTTCCATATCAATTTTTTTTTTTTGTAAAACTGGTTATAAAAATTTCATAACCCAAGGAAAGACTTTACATGTTTTTTGTTTTGAAATCTAGGAAAATTTTGGATCACCTGAATTTTATCAGGATTTGGTCAGATCCCCTTTTCACTAATGATATGGCCTAGAAATTTTACTTCAGTAGTCATTAAGTTACTTTTACTTAAGTTAATTTTTATTCCATTTTGTTTGCACTCATGCAACAGCTGCTCTAAATGCATGAAGTGCTCTTCTATACTTTCTGATGCTAAGACAATATCATCTACATACACCACTATCAAACTTTTGATGCAGTCTAATAACATGTAATCAAGACCCTATATCAGCCCTGCTACACTATTCTTTACACCAAAGGGAATCCAATTGAAGTTGTATGCCCATCCACTATACCGAAAAACAGTATATTTCCGATTGTTAGGGTGCATATTGATTTGCCAGTAACTGTCGGTCATCAAACATTGAAAACACCCTTTTATCATAGAACTTCACTAATAACTTGTTCATAAGTTGAGGGGCATTTGCATCAGGCATACTTATCTTATTTAATTGATGAGCATCCAAACATAACCAAATGGACCCATCCTTTTTTCACTGTTACAAGAAGGTTATTGAAAGATGAACATTTAGAGATGTCCCATTGAAGCATTTTGTCTATCTGTTCCTCCATTTCACCCTGATACTGATGAGGTATAGGGTATGTGCAGGCCTGATATGGTTGATCTCTCACAAGTTTTATTGTGTTCATACCCTTTAATAATTCTGGGGACTTCTTTCCACTCTCATATTTATTTAGTATTTTCTTCAACTGTTCCCTTTGATCTCTGTCTATCAACTTCAATTCCTCTGCCTTTTCCTCTATTTACGTATTTATTCCAGTGCTTTGCATGCAGTGCTCTTTACTATATCTATCTGCTCAGTCTGCTGTAAACATTATTAGTTCATTATTCAGTTTTATCTGACTTTATTCATAATCCAGAACACAGCGGTCTTATGCATAAAGTCTGACCCCAGTATAATCTCATGGATCAGATCCTCAAGGATAAGAAAAATGTGGCTGTATTCATTTCCTGCTATACACATTTACCCATACTTGTTTTGATGCCAGTCTCACCCTTTTATTATTAGCCATCATGTCATACACTATCTTCAATGGCAAAATTTTAACTTTAGGATTACTACATTTTATTCTATTAAATACTTCCTGGGACATCACTGACACCTGGCTTCCAGAATCAAGTAAAGCACTGGTTATCACCCTTCTATCACCATTTTCACTTTTGGACATCCCTGAGGCACCATCATTGGTTCTCTATCCTCCCTGCTACACACCAGGTTTGATACTTGCATATGGCCATCTTCACTGTCTCTATTCTTCCTAAGCCATCTATTGTAGTCCAATGCTATAAGCATTTCAGCCATCTGCTCTATCGTTTCCTGTTTTGTTCCAATTAGCACTTGCTCTACATCCCTAGGAAGGTCAAGTTTAACTGTTCGTAAAATTTGCTGCTCAGATAAAAGTGGTGTCACGATTGATCTCAACTTCACCACTTGATGGTGAAAAAATGTGATAATTAACTCCCCACATCTCCATTTGTCCTGCTCCACCTGATGCTTAATAATCATCTCCTGATACTCATTCCTCCAATAGTTTGCCAGCAATAACTGCTTATATTCTCTAAATGTCACTGGTTTTGAAAACAATGAATCCCACCAGAATTGAGCCTCACCCTGTATATGACTGTGAGTTCAGTGCAAAATAACCTTCCAGACTATTAAGGTGTTCATTTGGAGCCTCCCTTCTTCAATCTTTATTTTTAGCAACTGACTTACTGTATTAACTCTATCTATATGTGCGTCTATATGTGCGCATGTTCTTACACTTTCTTGCTCATTTTCTAACCTTTCTATTCTTTTTATTTTTTATTAATTGTAAACACAATTTTAATGAGCGCTACTCAGTAATGCTACAATATTATTTTATAGAAATAAAGATGAAGTAGAAAATAGATAGAGCTATGCAAAAAAATGCTTATACTCTTATCAATGAAAAAAATTATTGTGGATGTCATAACTGCTTCCACTCCATCAGCGCTGTGGGCACTCATCATTGTTCATTCATTGAAGTTTGGTTTTCTTTTTGAAATTATGGAAAAACTGTAAGGACTACACATGTACTTATACCATAATTCTCTTCATCATTTTTGTTCTCTTTCCGTAAGTAGTCACCATTTTTCTCTATGATAAAAAATAAAATTTTTATTAATTTGTTTGTGAATAACATCAATTGTTTTTTAATTTTTTTTCACACTTTGTTCAATTATATGGAAACAAAAGTACGTAAAATAAATAAATGGGAAATATGGTTTCCAATACAGATTATTCTAGTGACAATCAATTTGCCCTGTCTAAGCTAAGCCCTTTGACTCCAAGAATGAGAATAGTGTTACTATCAGTGATCTAGAAGAATATTTTTCATCATCATCATCAGAAGAAGAAACCCCTTTACCAGCCAAAAAGAAAAGAAAAACTACAAGTGTTGTGCATTCAAACATAACATGCGAATTGGTAAACATAGAGAATTTCACTAAAACTTCAGGTTTGAAATTTTCTATAATAAGTGAGTATTCAATTTTAGATTTTTTTATGTTATTTGATAAAAAAACTTTTATCAACTGTTATTGAGGAAACAAATAAATATGCCACTAAAAGAAGTATATGCATGATTGGATGAATGTAACAGATCATGAATTGTCTGCCTTTCTTGGGATGGCATTAGGAATTTCATGCAAGGCCCCTGTCATCTGATTGAAGGACATTTGGAGTTCCGATCCTAATGTCATGTAAACGATTTACAAATATTTTGTCATGTATACATTTCAATGATAATAAAAAAATGTTGAAGGAAAGATTTTGACCGAATTTATAAGATTAGACCAATAATAAAAAATGCAATATAAATTTCAAAGCTATATACCAGATGCACGGAGAGATTGCAGTTGATGAGGCAGTCACAAAATTTTTAGGTCGCAACATTATGAAACAATATGATAAATCAAAATCAATAAAGAGAGGTTTCAAGTGGTGGATGTGCGCTGATA
This sequence comes from Epiperipatus broadwayi, assembly GCA_028023455.1. Lineage (NCBI taxonomy): Eukaryota > Metazoa > Onychophora > Udeonychophora > Euonychophora > Peripatidae > Epiperipatus > Epiperipatus broadwayi. The sequence continues at coordinate 10,840,093 of JAQFVV010000003.1, forward strand.
GTCATAAAGGTTATGTGTACCACATGGAAATGTGTATACACAAAGACTCATCTTCAAATGTTTCTCAATACCTTGGTACTCATGCTGTGAAGTCATTAGTTCTTCCATACCTTGCAAAACAACATCACATTATTTTCTGTGACAGATTTTTTTTAAGTGTAGAACTAGCTAAAGAACTACAATGAATGTAAAGAGAAAAGGTGTTCCAAAGCGCATTGTTGAATTGCATAGTAATAAAAAAATGAAAAGAGGAGAATCTCATTTTGTCCTGGACAAAGATAGTGAACTTCAATTTTCAGTATGGATGGACAAAAAGCCAATAGCTATGATCACAAATGCTTATGCACCTTCTGGAGATGCTGTTGTTACCTGACAAAGTAAAAGTAGATTGCGAGAATTAGTTCCATGTCCACCTGCAATAAAAATGTATAACAAGTACATGGGTGGTGTTGACTTAGCTAATCAAAAGGGAATGCAATATGGTTGGGACAGAAAATCGATACGATGGCCATTGCTTTGACACTGCAATTTCCAATGCAAATATTTTGTATTGTACTTATAGGTCATCTAAGAATTTGACTGCCTTGAGTCAACTTGATTTTCAGAGAACCTTATCTAACATGCTGATTGATGGATTTTCTTCAAAGATAAGCTATGCCCCAAAATCATATGTATTTCCACATCTAGCACAGCGATCACATGGAAACCATACACATGTTGATCTTCATCACCATAACATTCCCATAGAGAAGCATAGTGTTATGTGTGTAAAAAAAGACAAAGACATGAAACTGGCTGTTTGGAATGTGGACTGGTACCTATTTGTAACAACTCACAAAGAGGATGTTTTGTTTTTTATCACACTAAAAATGTAGCAAGTCATTCAAATCCTGTTGTACCAGTTTTACCACAACCATGAGCTGCAGTTTCATCACAAATGGACTTGCTGGGATTGTAAATAACATGTAATCTGAAGGTCTTCAAATGCAGATGGCTCTACTTATGCTCAAATGAGGGATATGGCTTTTGAATAGTTCTAATGGTTAAGTTACATTTGCATTTTACTTTTTTGTTTATTGTTTTCCAGGAATATTTTTTATATTCCTTTGATTTTATATTTTTGGTGAATTCAACCTGACCAACTGATTTTTTACTCTGTGATAGGTAGCACATACGAAAGGTAATGTTTTTGTGAACTCTCTAGCTTTTACCCCCTGTTCTTACATACATTAATATTATATATATATATATTTGAAAATGAAGTTAAGGAGTAAATAAGCTCAATAATTTATTAGAGTTAAAACTTGATCCTCCCTATAAATTCTACTCATCAACTTTAAAGACAAAAAAAAAAAAGGTTAAACATTTGTTTATTAAAGAGATAAAGACAATTATTAACAACAGTCTTGACGCTCTGCACCCAATAACTAGTTTCCTATCACACTTAAACCACTTATATATATATGGTGATTTTTAAATTTATTTCCAAATACTTAATAAAAGGTTTATTTTTCGAAAAAAAAAAAAAAGAAGAGAAAATTATGTAAGTACAGTATATCCGTACTTCTTTATTCTTTTAATGCTTTAAACATGGTAAGAAGTTTTTTTTCGTGTGTGATGTAATTTCAACTAATAATTCATTTAATTACACTTATCCCAATTTAGTTTTTAAAAAAAATCATTAAAAAAACATTGTTTTGCTTTCAACTAAAAATTTATTTGATTATACTTCTACCAATTTAGCTTAAAAAAGAAAATTATTAAAGAAACATTGTTTTGCTTAAATTTGTTTAGCAAATGAAGGATAACTTTTTTTAAAATTAAACTTTTTATTTGCACGGGTTTGATCTTGCAGTTTTAAAGGTAAACGTTTGTTTTTAGATGACTTTTTGTTTTTACTATAAATTCTAATGTACACACCACTCTCGTAAATTTAAAAATCACTTTGACATTTTTTGTGTGAGGAGGAATATTTTTTAAGCTTATGCAATGCAATATGATTTTTTGTAAGCTTTCTGGCCCATGAAGTTTCTATTTAGTGAAGAAGAAAGAGATTTTATCATTACAGTTGACTAATCGTGAACATATGAAAACATAAATAATAAAAATATAAAGAATGAAAACCTTCTATAATTTTACGATGTTTCATTAATGAGATGAAAGCGAATTATATTTATTTAATCATTTTTATATATCCCGATTACAAAAATTCCAATAATTGTGTAGGAAGATTTTGAAATTGTGTCAGTATATAAGGACAACACTGTAGTAAATAATCGTAGATTTTTAATAGAAAGGATTATTTAATAAAATGAATGATTAGTTTCAAATTTAAATTCAAACTTTATAACTGCTGAGGAATTGTTTTTTATAGTTAGATAACAAATAATACAGGTTTTATTTCTGATGAAAATGAAAAACAAAGATCTTGTCCGAACACAATCAGCTGATTATTTGAATATCTATTATACTGAATGTATTAATCAATCTCAGTGTTTTAACTATTTTATTTAACCTTTAATAGCCTTTCTCTTTCTCCCGCTCTCGCTCTTTTTTAAAATAAACAATTTTGTAAAAAAAAAATATTTACTGTTTTTGATAACAGTAAGGTGCAGCACTGTTTAATGGATGATATTTTAATGAAAAAGTAAAGCACGAGATGATAGAAGATAACAATTAAGAATCTGATGGGAATAAAATTTCTTGTTTTTTTTTTTTTTTTACAATTATGCCTAAATTTTAAAATAGTATATCTACATGTAAATATGTTTATATGTACAAATATATATATGTATATAGAAGAGTACACTATTCTAACTCCGGAACATAAAAAAAGAGAAAAAGACGAATAAAAGGTTAATAAATAAATAATGAATGAATGAAAGAAAGAAAAAAAAAAGAAAGAAAGGAAGAAAGAAAGAAGCAAAGAAAGAAAGAAGCAAAGAAAGAAAGAAGGAAGGAAGGAAAGAAAGAAGGAAAGAAAGAAAGGAAGGAAGGAAAGAAAGAAAGGAAGGAAGGAAGGAAGGAAGGAAAAAAGATTGGAGAATAAAAGATTGAAAAAATAGAAAAGTATTAGCACAGACACACAATTTCAATGTCATAATCAGTATAGAGAGATGATAAATGACATGAAAGGCCCATAATGTAAGTAATTAAAGAAATAATATAAAAACTAATAATAATAATCATGTGGGATAAAATAAAAATTAAAAAAATAATTTTTGAAATGAATCTTATTAAAATGATTATACATCAAAATCCAATATTGGTTGATTTATACATATTCAACTTTTTTAGCTGTTATTTGAAGTAAGTTTCAAAACAAACTAAAGCAGTTAGGTTAATGTCAATACATTGATCATAAAAATCTATAAACATGATGTACATGTGTTGCTGTCATCTTTATTATTAAAGAAAGAGTATCTTACTCTTATCTTTGTGATCCTGAGCCTATGGATTATTTTAATCTAAAACAGTTTATACAGCCAGCCATCCCTTTATAAGTGATTTCCATGTCTGCAATTTAAATTATCATATTAAAAATAATATATATATTTTTCTATATTTTATTTTTTTTAGTTTACAGACTATATAGCATACATATACACACATCTATATACATGCATTCAAAATATGTGTACAAGATGTCATAATCAACATCTTCTGCTGTTACTGATTCTGTACAGAATAAAGGTATCACCAAGTTCAATCCATTTTCTCCAATCTCTAATTCTTTGCTCCATATCTCAACAGAAAATTTCCTTATTTCATCTATCCATTTAACATATAGTTTCGTTTTTGTGTGTCTTTTACAATCTCTTGGAATCCAATTTAATACTTCAATTGTCCATCTAGTATCATCTCTTCTAGCAATATATCCATCCCAATTCCACATCAGTATTGTTCTCTCATGCATATATTTTAATCTCTTTTTGTTATTCCTAACATTTTCATTTAGCATTTTTCTCAAAGAAACAATTATATCATACAGGGTTTTTTCCCCCAGCAAACTTCTCAAATCTGTATCTTCTCTTATTTACCACCATATTCAAATTTGACCACAGCATTTTCAACTTTAAAACATTTTCCACTTCTAGCATTATAAACTCTCCCATAATAATTTAAAAATACTGTTTGGTTTTATCAAAAACATTTTGTATGTTTTTGTATATATGTATATCCTCTACTACTGTATAATAAAAATTTGTTGAGACATAAACCTGAATTATCTTTATTTGATATCTTCCATTAATTTGAATAACTAATATTAAAATACTGCTTGATTCATAATCAATTTTCACAATTTAGTTGTTTGTTTTTTTTATAATGAATCTGGCTCCACTTGGTCTTCCAATATTTGTGCCTTTGTAGTAAAGTATAAATTATATTTCTCTTCAACTTTTTTTCTAACTTCACAAGTCTATCAATGTCCATTTAACAATAAACAATTATTGTTCCTATATATGCAATTTTCCTTCACTTGAAAGTGAACTGCACTTGCATATATTTAAATAAAAGACATTATTTAATGCCAGCCTGGGTGAAAATGTGAATTCTAAGCACTCTTCACTTTCAGCTGTGAATTCTTAGCACTCTTCACTTTCAGCCAATCACTGCCTTGGCAGGTAGCTTTACAATCATCTGGAAATAGGGGTCATAATTTAATTTTGTCTATCATGATTATAAATATTTATAAGAAAAATATCATTCATCCAGACTGTCATAGCATTCAAAAAACCTCAATTAATATTTCACTTAAAAATTATCAGGCAACTGAGAAGGACAATGGTGTTTCATGATCTTAAACCCAAGAGATGAAAAACTAGAAAATTTATTATGTTGGCTAGCTGCCCATGCATGCTCCTTTGCCATATGCATAATCACATAGTAATGAGAGCTGCAATGATAAGAACATATGGGGTGGACATTAGCAATATATCTTCTCATTCCCTTTAAGGTCTCAAATAGAAATAAAAAGGTCTCCTTTCAGTTAAAATCAAAATTCTTTTTGTGAATTCTATATTCAGACCCCAGTAGAGAAAAGTATAAAGAAACATGTTATTGCTGCAGTAAACATCTGCAAAAAAAATGCAAACATAAAAATAAAACATGTAGTAGTTGTTAAAAAAAACTACTTAGCACCAATCTAGCATTTTAAGGAGCAGAGTAGACTACAATTCTGAGGAAGAGAGAAATAGGACACCATGTTGAAAAATGCATCAAAATTTATATATTGTTAACTGCATTTAATTAACATATCACAGACATGAATCTAGGTGAATGACATGTCTCCTGATATATAGAACATTCTCTAATTTAATTTTTCTAATGACTTTAGATACAACCACAATGATGACACTAGGGATCCATTTCTTTTTTAATAAATCTCTGACTCATACTGTTTCACCCATTACATTGTCCATAGTTTACTTTGGAATTCTCCTTATCTAAAATGTTTTTCTAATTACATTATCAATTGGCAATAGCTTTGATAGATGAGTGAAACATTTTTGCTAAAATAAATATTCTGCCAGTATTTTTGAAGAAGACACATTTAGAGTGAAGTGTTGGTGAAACATAGCTTCTACCAAAGCTTACACAGTCTTTAGACAGAGTCTCAGTCAATCCTTTTAATTCTAGATGATAGGATGAAATCAAAATATAGTGGAGTCATTTAGCTGTCAAATATTTTTTTAAACTTTAGACAGGTAATTTCAGTTCTGTTGTCTGACACTAAAGTTTCAGGGTAAAACATTTGTAGGGCTCTGATTGTGCACTGTGCTAGTGTTTGCTATAGGTTGTACTTGACCCACTAGAAACATGTATGAATTATCTACCAAGAATTTTTTTGAGTCTATCCAAAATTTAAATATTTTCTCAGGAAAATCCACTGAAGATGCATTTAGAACAGTGTTTTACTGTTTGCTCCTTCTAGCCCAGATTCATTCATGTAATTTGCAATACCCTTGTAAATCAACTTTTTTTCATTTTCACAATTAGAATTCCGAAGATATCTGAACCAGTTTCTGCATAGTAAGTAGTTTATATTTCTCTTCACTGTAAATAATGGTAGCACCTTAACTCTGGCATTGAATTTATTTTTGTACAGTTTATATCTGTGTCTGGTACATATGTATTTTCCAACTTCCACTTGGGTTTTTATTTTTACTACTAATAGTCTGCCAATTTTTTAGTGACAATATTGATATTCTTCTGCTGTGATTTTTTCAGATGGTCTCATCTAGTTTAATATGGTTATTATGAGTATCATTTATTTTGCTGATATTTTCTTTACTTATCACTTCACCTTTGCTTAATTTAAAATCCCTGCATGATTTAGTTTTTATGCTCTTACTTATTGACAGAAGACATGAACTAAATATTCTTTTATAATGCATATGTAATATTTATCTATTTTAATTGGACTTATATATTGGATTATTTCCATAATCTACTATAAGTATTGAATGTCTTTAGTATATGCACAATGTTTTGAGAAGTATTAATCTCCTCTCTTCTTCAGATGAGGTTCCTCCTAATTTCTTCACTTTTTTCTAAGAGCAAAGCTGATTAGTGGTTTCCATACATTATGTATAAGTACACTTTGACTTATTGAGTTATCCACCATTGACATGTGAGCAGCTTCTTCAATTTTTTTTCTTTGTGCCTTTTCTTCTCTATCCAATATCTTTGTATTTTCCCAACTTAAGTTCATTGGTACATTCCTCTCATCTAATCATCTGTTTGTGTTCTTGCAATTGCTTTTCAATGGGGCAACTGGCCTCACCAATATACATTTTTCCACATTCACATGCTATTTCATAGATGCAGTTTTTGTTTTTCAGCATTTCAAGTTTAGACTTTGTAGATGTTAGAATTCCGTGTAGTGTGGTATGGCTCTAGAAAGCTGTTCTGATGTTACACTGATTGCAGATTTTCCTTAATTTATCTTCTATTTTTAGTATGTATGGATTCACTACTATATCAATAATTGCTTTTTTAATGGTTCTTTTTGTTCTCTATTTAAGGCTTTCTTAATAACAGCTAATGGATAACCATTTTTATGAGTTTTTTTTTCTGTGAATTTTTTTCCCAAATCATTTGTTTCTGATCAAAATTCATTTTCTCTGTTCCATAACTCCATGTTTTGTGTTTCTGGTGAGAGTAAATGTATATACTAAGTATTTTCCTGTACATATGAGTTTTTCTGTAAAATATAGTTTTGATTTTGCCATGAGGAAGTCTCAAGAACATCTAAGAATGCCAATTTTTGTTCTTGTTCTGATTCTATTGTGAATTTAATTGAAGGAGATATGTTGTGGGGTTCCAGAAAGTTTGTAATAGTGTTCCACCATGTGGCCATACAATAAATGTATCATCAACATAGCAAAGCCAAACTTTAGACGGATATAAAAAAAAATCTTTTTAAATTTATAGAAAAATGAGGAAAAATGGAGAGATGGGTTTTTTTTAAAAAGGAGTTTTGTTCCAAGCAATAATTGAAAGACAAATGTGTCATAAGCAATTGAATATCAATTTATTTATTTTATTAATAAATTAATTATTAGACAGGATTATATATATTTAAAAAATATGATAGTAATTCTAATATTTTTTTAAAAAACAGTATATAATTATTGCATTAATGTGATATATAGATATAATGAATTTTATTGTCTGCAATTATCCATACTCAACCTTAATGTCCATGTTAAGCCTTAAGCATGAATATATTTAAACCAGATTTACATAAGTATTGATCTATACAATAACTCTAAATTCCAAAAATATTTGTTTTAACAAATATACCCCACCCCCTTTTTGTAAATGAAATCTTTTTTATTATATCTTATCCATTTTTTTCTTGTACAAAATAATTGCCCTGGGAGGGTTTGTTGTCGTCATCGTCATCGTAGTAGTAGTAGCAGTAGCAGCAGCAGTAGCAGTAGCAGTAGTAGTAGCAGCAGCAGCAGTAGCAGTAGCAGCAGCAGTAGTAGTAGTAGTAGTAGTAGTAGTAGTTGTTGTTGTTGTTCAATTATTATTATTTCAATATGCACTCTAGAAAATTAGCAAATGAATTAATAAAATGAATAATAAATATTGATATAGTCAAGGGTTGGTGGCCTGGTGGTTAGGGTAGCTGCCTTCCATGCAGTTGGCCCGGGTTCACTGGCTCATATAGGCTAACTATTCCTATTATGTAAATGAACTGATAACAATCGATAGATTACAAGTTGAACTAGATTGAAGATCTAAAAAGAGAGAAAGCAGCATTAAACCAGAGTTGTGCATATAGATTTAAAATGCACAAATAAGTGAAAATAGTCAACATAAATTAAAGATTGATTAAAAGTGATGTTATACATTGTCTGAGAAGTTATCTTATGTATGTGTATATAATATGAACAAATGGAAGCTCAAAGATAGACTATACTTATATATTGGTTTTGTGTATGAGGATAATTTATCCAACATATCAATTACTTATTAACCATTTTTCCATAAGTAAAGTGAACATTATTATTTTTATTTATTTTTATTTTCATTACTTCAATACAAGTAAATAAATTTATTGCTGTTTTGATGCTTATCTGGCTAGTATCATTTGAGATAATCTTGAGTACACAGCAGAATGGCATCAGTTGACAGTTAAACCTGGATGCAGGGAATGTGACAGCAGTGATGACAACAATAGTAAGATCTGTGTATATGTACTAGCCAAGTGAAATTGTCTAAACATAAATAATGAAATTGCTGAGTCATAATATTCGTGAATTCGATGTAAATAACACAATGATATAAATTCGATTATAACACAATGATATAGAATATATTATAACGGAAAATGGTTCGTCGTACGGTTGATTAATTATTTGTACTTTCAACTATATTTATTTCAATTATTTTATTCTATATTATACTTATTTATTATATTTTAATTCTTTTCGTAACTTATATTTTCTATCCATTTATTGTTTACAACTTAGATTCTTTATTATCTTATTCATTATTTTAACCAACGCCATTACAATACAAGCAGAGAGCTAATACAGATACAAATTTAACTTCATATCTATATCCTTGACTGAACCCCAAGGCAATACGTACATATTATCTTGGCGTTATTTTTCCCAGCCAAGAATTCTCTGCTGCTAAACAGAGCAAACTATTTCAAAGAAACTTAGTGAATGTCCAGCGCTTGCTATTTATTTTTTTTGAATTGGGATTTCGCACGAACAAGCAGCACATGAATATCTTAAACAAATCAGTATGCCCCTTTAATCACTAATTACAGTTTCCCCCCTGTCGTAGCTTGGTGATAGGAGAATAAAGCAAGGATACGAAATTTAATGACAAATATGTTTAATAAAAATATTTACACTTTATATAAAAAAATTACATTACAATAACAATAATAAACACACACTTATAAATACATGGCTATAATAAATATATGCAAGTAGATCAGATATAAAAGTTCTTAACGTCCTGTTGATAGAGATCTATTTTTCTCAAATCATTAATTTTATATTTAGTTATAAATAGTAGACAAATGGAAATGCATGCATGCTTTTACCTAGGCTTCGTTGTAATTGTCCCATGGGTATTTCTTCCGAGCGCTCTTGATTAACTTCCTCAAATTGTGGGGTTAATTTCATTCCAGTTTTTGCTTGTTGATTCCTTAGGTTCTCCATTAACTTCCTCCATTTGTGGGGTTATTTTCATCCAGTTTGCTGGTTGATTCTTTAGGTTGAGTTTCATCGACAGCTACAGAAGTGGCGATCCCTCTAGCAGGTCAGGCAAAGATCTTACATTGCGAGTCAGTGATGAGACAGCTCGAATCCGAACCTATGTCCCTTTAACGCCACTAGCCACGCACTTCTTCCATTTTCTTTTTAGCTGTTGCTTCTCTAAAGTCTCTACTAGCAATGCCAGACAAAATTGTAATTTTATTAATCTCTTTCTTTGTTCGTTGTTTTTCAAATTTTTAATTAAGACTTAGATTCCCAACCAATTCTTATCATTATGTTTCTTTATTTAATTAGTGGCTGGAATGTAAGTCCCAATTAATTTAACAGATCAGGCCAAGATCTTCCGTTAATAACATTTCTTTGTCAGTGGAATTTAATTTGTCCAACAGACTTTCACACCTACGGCCATATTGTTTCTTTTTTATATATCACATATTACATTTATTTTATTTAAAGTTTACAATTCATTCATTTTTTTCACATTTACGTTTTACATTTACTTTAATTTGTTATAATATATTTTTTAAAAGAGAGAAGAAACGCATTTTTTTTATGCATCCACTTCCCCTCTCCCACAATAAACAAAAATAACTTCTAGCATTTGACTTATAAGAGAGAAAGAGACACATTTTTTTTATTTATGCAGCCCCTTTCCCCTTCTCTTATTATTACAAAAATCCACAGTAATTTTGACATTAGAATTTCAATTTTTCTTTTCCTTCCTTTCTTTTTTTAAAAAAAATTTATTAGCTAATTTATTTCACCTTTATTACTTTCTAATTTTATTAATAAATATATATGTGTGTCGACGACTTTATGTGGTCGTCACAATATATCATGTTGAATACACTGAATTTTACATGTTTATAAATAAAGTTGATTGAAGATGATAAAGTTAAAGTGTCTACTCTTTTATATTTTGCTGGAAGTGATATTTTATTAGCAGCTAAATAACTATTCTAAACATCCCAAAGACATTCCATATCAAGTCTAATAAAAAATCTGAATATTTATTTTCTGTCAGCTGCAGTTATGTCTAAATAGGTGTCACATCTACATTTTCCAATGAGGAGACAGTTCATCTCATTATCAGTATCACGAATATAATTTAGCACAGCAAACACTTGCTGGTACTTAAGGATTAGCCCTGACACCAAGGCTGATTACAGATAATTCTGAACAATAAAATTCATTAGATGTATTTTTCTGAAGGTTTGTGATAATGGTATATTAGTTGTGATAATATGTTGGGACTATTTCCATCATCTTATCAGGAAATGTTGAGTGTATAGAAAATTTTAAACTTTAAAAACTTTCAAATATAAAGCAAAAAAAATTGAAGGATTCAGGAGGATTTGAACCAACCCTCATACATAAATATATAAAATTTTTACTACCTGCTGCCCTTGACAGAATAGCTCAGTTGGTTAGAGTATTTGCTTCAAATTCGAGAATCTAAAAATGCTAGTTTGACTCCAATGTTAATACTAGCACTGGTCAAACCAGCAACACCTGAAGAAGAGTGGAAAATAATACTACTTGAAATATTGTGTCATTACTAACATGTGTTGACTATATGGGTGTTATTACTAACAAGTTGTTGTGTATTGTTACCAAATAGATAAATAAGAATGAATGAACTTAGTGCTTTTAAAGGATCCAGTCTTCATAATCATAGCTTAACTGCTATAACAATTGCAATGCTTGTCATTCCTTTCCTTGATAAAGCATAGCATGTGTCTTTCCTGTTTATGGTGTCTTATATCTCTGGAGATGACTTTTCTTTTGAGTTCATGTATCTCTTTGCACATGATTGAGGGTTGTCTGGAATACCCTAGTGGGGGATTGTAGTCTGCTGCTGAAAAAAACTGAATAGGTGGAAGGTTGATTAAGAATTCTATTGTATGAGTATTTGTGTTGGGCCAATCATGTGAACAGATGCTCAGCTTTCCCTATAGTATGAGCATTTACAGTTATAGTTGGAGCAAGCAATATTGTATACTGTATTAGAGGGTCTATCTTTAGGGTTGTTGATTAAGTTGTTGGAGTTTTTTTTGGGGGGGTGGAAGCAAAGCTTATATCTGTTATTGAGGATAGAATGTAATTTACCATGTAAATTGGAGATGTATGGTAGCAATAATCTAGATTTATCTTGTTTGAAGTGGGTGTTAAACTGTTTATTCTAAAAATGTAAGATTATTTTCTCAATGGTGGGTTGCCTGAACCCCAAATTCAGTGAATCATCTCTGTATTTTGTTAGATTCACTTTGGTGTCTGTCTCAACTCAACATAACAGCTTGTTTCTGTGCAAAAAGATGATAAGCCAGATAATTTATGTTCTGTTGGTGCATTGGACTGGGTGTGTATGTGGCACCTGCTCTCCAATGGTTTGCTGGCCATGCTGTAATGTCAATGATCATTTTCCCTTTGTATTTTAATATCCAGATATTCAACTTGTTGAAGTGCATCTTCAATTGTGACATTCACAACTAGTGCTGTGCTGGTTTCCAATTTGACTTTGATTTGTGAAATGACCTCCGGGGTGGCAGTGATGAATAGAATGTCCACATATCTGATGTATATTAGGAAGCCTGCAGGGTTTAAACCAGGTATGATCTTCTTGTAGTAGTTCAGGAAGATGCTGGTGATTATACCACTTAGGGGTAAGCCCATGGGCCAGCCTTGTTTCATGGAGAATCACTGATTTCTAAAGAACATCACAATGTTGCTGTTCAACCAGCATAGAAACTCATAAAATAAGTTTACTTGAGGTTGGATTGTTTTCTGCACCATAAATTCATTTCTAACAATTTGGATTGATTTGTCTCTACTGACAAAACCATATAGTTCAGTGACATCAAATATGACCAATTTGATGTTTGGATTCAGTTCTAAATCTTTGATAGTGGATACAAATTCTGCAGATGATTTGAGAGTGTCCAAAGTCCAATGTCTGGATTGAGTTTGTTGTTCACCCATTTTGTTGTCTTTGGGTAATGTGCTCCATTGAAATCCAGCATTAATCAGACTGGTGTGTTGACGTGTGTTTTAGCATTTACCAAAATCCTGGATAATACTGATGATGATGATTATAGATTGTGATATTCCAACTTTGTGACAGCTTTATTGCAATGCTTTTTGAGTATGGATCTGATGAATTTTTCTCTATTGTGGGCAATGCTAAATGGATCAACTTTATGAAAATGTAATTTATTAATCTGTAGGTTGATCTTATCTACATATTCTTGTGTGTGCATTAACACAAATCTGTTGCCCTTGTCCTCATGCATACACTTAATTCTTTTCAACTCAAGAAATTGTTTGGTTGTTTTTATTTTTATATCCCAATAATTGGTATGTGATTTTATCAATGCATGTCTCATTGCTTTATTGATTTGTGGTACATACTCATTTTTGGAGGTTCTTGGATAAGGCCAGCCTCTATGTCCACTATAAACTCCATGTCTGATAATCTCCATGTTCCTCCAACAAATATGAGGCCCTTTGCTAGTACATCTTTTACTTTGCTAGGTGGTGTTGTGTATGTTAGATTCATGTAAGTCTGCATGTTATCATCAAGGATGGTTATTCCTTGCTTGTACATGAGAAATGTGAACTTCCTGTTATACTTGAATGTCAACTTCCTCCCAACCTTTTCACATTGATTGATAATGAGTGGGTTGGTGGGAAAACATGTCAACATTCTATGGTTCCTTTCGCCTTGCTTCTTTAATGCTTTCTGGCAACCTCTGTCAATAGAGACAAATCAATCCAAAATGTAAGAGATGAACTTATGGCACAGAAAACAGCTCAACCTCAAGTAGACTTCATTCATGAGTTTCTATGCTGGTTGAACAGCAACATTTTGGTGTTCTTTAGAAATCAGTGGTTCTCCATGAAACAAGTCTGGCCCATAGGCTTACCACTAACAGGCATAATCACCAGCATCTTACTGAACTACTATGAGAAGATAATACCTAATTTAAACCCTGTATGCTTCCTAATATATAACCAGATATGTGGATGACCTATTCATCACCGTCACCCCAAAGGTCATCATACAAATCAAAGTCAAATTGGAAACCAGCACAGTTGTGAATGTCACAATTCAAGATGCACTTCAACAAGTTAATATCTGGATGTTAAAATACAAAGAGAAAACAATCATTGCCATTACAGAATTGCCATCAAACCATTGGAGATCAGGTGCCACATACACATCCATTCTAATGCACCAACTGAACATAAATTATCTGGGTTATCATATTTTTTGCACAGAAACAAGCTGAGCTATTATGTAGAATTGAGGCAGACACCAAAGCGAATCTAACAAAATGCAGAGATGATTTACTGAATTTGGGGTTCAGGCAATTTACCATTGATAAAAGAATCTTACCCTTTCAGAATAAACAGTTTAACACCCACATCAAACAAGATAAATCTAGATTATTGCTACCATATATCTCCAATTTACATAGTAAATTACATTCTATCCTCAATAACAAATATAAGCTTTGCTTCCACACACACTCCCAAACTCCAACAACTTAACCACACTAAAGATCAAATTCCACCTTTACAGACCCCTTATACAGTATACAATATTACTTGCTCCAACAATAACTGTAAAGGCCCATACTATGGGGAAAGCAAAGCATCATTGTCCATGCGATTGGCACAATGCAAATATTCATACAATAGAGCTCTTAATCAACCTTCCACCTATTTGGTTTTCTTTCAGCACCAGAACACAAGCCACTATGAGTGTATTCCAGACAACACCACAATCATGTGCAAAGAGAGACATGACCTCAAAAGAAAAGTGAAGAAAGCCTTCTTCACCAGAGACAAAGATGTCATAAAAAGGAAAGACACATGCTATGCTTTATCGAGGAAATGGAATGTCTAGCATAATTAGCATAAAGTTGCATATTGTTAATAAGTAAACTTGCATATTGTTAATCTTATTAGTAGTTAAACTATGATTATGATGTGATGTGATGTATTTGGATACTCCTTAAACGAAGTCAAAAATATCTCAGCAACCATGCCGAGAAAAACCTGTTAGCCACTCCATTCTCCATTCCCCACTCTTAAGTCTTCCCATACTCTGCCCCATTCCACTTCCACAACATAAACTTTGTCAACTCTATGGCCTTTATATCTAAATCCCCCTTATCTCTTCACAAATCCAACATAAAAACTAATAACTCACTTTCTGTATAGTCACTTTGTTCATGTCTATCCTCCCATAACTTCATTATCTGTACTCTTTCTACTTTCAAGCATTTACATTCAATCAACAGGTGCCTAATATTTTCTATACCTTCCTTACACAATCTGCACACTAAATTATCCATGGTTTTCCATTTACATGTATATTCTCTTGTTGCTAAAGATCCCGTTCAAGCCTTAAATAATAAACTACTTTCCTTACTATTATCATAAATTAACTTGCATCCAATATTCCATTTACTTCTATATATATTTAAACTCTTCTTACCCTCCATACTAGTTCTCTATCTCTCCAACTCCCTATTTTTTATTAATGCTTCTATTCTTTTATCCCATTCCTTACCACTATAACACTCAACAATCCTCCTAACACAATCATCCCACCTTTTATACAAGTATACTGATATAAATTCTTTATCCAAATCTTTCACATACCACATTACCTTTCTCATCCATCTTGTTACCTGCTCTTTAATCATAACCCAATTGAACACAATTTTTGCTATTCTTTTACTATCCATAAACTGCAACCTACCAAACATTTTCATTTTACTTTTTGCATCTCTTATATAAAAACTTGACCATCCCATTTCTCCTTGAATTGCCTCCTTTGCTGTCCACATCTCTGCATCTAATGCATGTCTTCCTACTTCCCTTTGTACTTTCTCTAAATAATCTAAAACCATTTTACTAACACATAATGCATCATTACCATATGTTAACCCTGCTACTGCAACTCCCTTCCATACTATTCTAGCTACATCATATTTAATATGAAAATACTGTTAGTTTCTTTACCAAACCCTTTCTTTTCTTTGCTTCATTTATCAATTTTTTCTCTCATTCATCCAAGCAATTTTCCTGATTACATAAGATGATTCCCAAATACCTATGTCTATCCACCACACTTAACTTTATGTCCCCCAATAAAAATTCTACATCTTCTCTTTCCCCAGTATTAACCATCATTATATTTGATTTTTCTTCACTAAATTTAAAACCCATCTCTTTACCCACCCTTGCACTTGTCCTCAACATAATTTCCATATCTTCTCTTCTTTCTGCACACAAAAAGATATCATCTGCAAAAAAAAAAGACCCGACAAAATATATACTCCCTTGCCATCTATTAATGGTATCTCTACCCCTCTTCCTAGTCTTTCTATTTCTTTCTCCATTTCACTCAAAAACAACAAAAACAAAATAGGTGACATAGGGCATCCTTGCCTTAATCCCACCCCATTTTTAACTTTAACTGATTCTATATCCCCTAACTGGTAAGTATAATAATTATTTTCATATAATTTTCTTAATAATATTTACTAAAGCTTCATCCATTCCCAAATTGGCTAACCTTATCCATAATCTATATCTATTTACTCTATCATATGCTTTCTCTACATCTATAACACTCATATATAATGATCTACCTGAATTTTTATTCATCTCCATAAGTTGTGTAACTACAAACAAACTATCTCCTATATGCCTATCTGTCCTAAAACCTCCTTGCATTTCCCCCACTACATTATTCTCTTCCATCCATTTTACAACTCTTCCAGCTACCATATATGAAAAAACTTTATATAAAACTGATGTTACCGCTATTGGTCTATAATTATTTAACTTTCTATGATCCTTACCCTTCCTTTTAAATAATAATCTTATTCTTGTATTACTCCAACTAACCGGAAAAACTGTCTTCTGTGCCATTTTATTAAAACATGATAATAACTTTGCTTTTGCTCTATGCCCTAAATTCATTACCATCTCTGCTGCCCATCCATCTAAACCTCTCACCTTTCCACTTTTCAATCTCTTCCCTGCCTCATTCAATTCATTTTTGTGAACCTAATATTCCCATTACTAACTGCTTTCATTTTTTCTATCACTACTTCCTTCACATCTATGATCTTTTCTATATCCATTACATATCTATTTAAGATTCTCCCTATCTCTTCTCTAGAGCTACACTCTATTCCCTCATCATTTATTAATAC
The DNA here is from genome assembly GCA_028023455.1 of Epiperipatus broadwayi. Lineage (NCBI taxonomy): Eukaryota > Metazoa > Onychophora > Udeonychophora > Euonychophora > Peripatidae > Epiperipatus > Epiperipatus broadwayi. Next base: position 10,857,080 of record JAQFVV010000003.1, read on the forward strand.
TATCTTTCTTTCCCCTACATTTCTCCTTTTAATGTAATTCCAAAATTTTTTACTCCCATCTCTTCCACTTTTATTAATATCCTCCAACAATTTACTATTTAACTTCATACTCTCTCTATAATTATCCATTTTAGCCAACTTCTTATTTTCTAAGTACTTTCTCCATTTAGCATTAATATCATTTTCACTTTCTTTGTTCTTAATAGCACACTTATATTCTCTGCATGCTTTTCCCTCTCTTTTACACTTTTACTAACTCTCATTTTTTTATTACTTTTATTCTTCTGCATATTCTCAACCAAAACCCTATTTGCCACTTTTTCTATTTCACCACACCAGTCCTTATACTCATCACCATCCAACTGCTCCATGGTTTCTTCAACTTTTATTTTATATTCTTCCAATTTATTCTTATCATTCCCTCTCCATCCACATCTTTCACTATTATTTCTACCTTTATTTCTATCCTCCATCACATTACTAACCATTTCTATTACAATAAAATTATGATCACTATTACATACTCTTTCTTCATTATCAAACACCTTAATTTTCCATATTTTATTCATTCCCTCTACCAATACATAATCTATTGTGTGAAATACATTATTCCTAGACCATGTGTATTGTCCCTCATACATATTTGATAAATTCCCAATGTTCAAATTTACTCTTTGACAAAATTCCTTCAAAAACTGACCATTCTTATTATCTACATCATCAATTTCTTCAATATGTCCATTCATATCCCCTATAACCATTATTCTCTTCCCCTTTTCTTTAAAAATTTGTATATCCTTAACTAGGCATTCATATATACTACTATTCCACTCCATTACAGTTTGACTATCTCCAGTAGCTATATGCACTACAGCCACCATCCATTCTTGCCTACCCAACCTTATTTCAAACCACAAATGCTCTTGGCATTTAACAATATTTAAATATTTACTCGATATAACTCCTATACCATCACCCCTTTTTTCTTTTTCTTTTTTGTTTACACCCTGCCATACCACCTCTTCCAAAATAGGTTCTTCTTCTCTTAGATGAGTTTCCACTACTGCTAATACCTCCAGCTCTTCATTTTCAATTGCTTTATTTAATTCCAGCCACTTTTCTGGTCTCCTACCACCTTGCATATTCAAAAACCCAATTTTAACAATTTTTTCTTTCCTAACTATTCTTTTATAAATTCTTCTGATTCTTTCTTCTCCATTACGTTTATAACAAACTTTCTTACCATTATGAAGGTTGGACCCTTCGAAAGCGCTAAGTGCGTTTATTCTTATTTATCTATTTGGTAACAAATACACAGCTTTGAGGACATTTGTGCTACACATGCAAGTGAACTAGAATATATATATACTTCCCCAAAGTAGTAAAATTTATTTGACTTAACAAGTTGTTTCTATTTGAAAAATTTAAATTATGTTTAAAATTTACTATACATTCAACATTTATTGATAGATGATGGTTATATATATATTTCCCCAAAGTAGAAAAATTTATTTGATTTAACAAGTTGTTTGTATTTGAAAAGTTTAAATAATATTTAAAATTTACTATACATTCAACATTTATTGATAGATGATGGAAATAGTCCAACATATTATCACATCATTATATGTATATATCACATGAATGCAATAATTACATATCCGTTTTTAAAAATATATAATCCTGTTTAATAATTAATTTATTAATAAAAAAATTAATAAATTAGCATTTAATTGCTTATGACATTTTTGTCTTTCATTTATTACTAGAAAAAAACCTTTTTTTTTATAAAATTGAAACTTAACTTCCTGTAAATTTCAACAAAATATTGTAAGGAAAAAAATTATTTTATACTTATAGGAAAATGAGAAAAGATGAAGGGAGGGGGTTAATTTCCAATGTTTAAAGGGGGGTGGCAGTGTTTTCCTAGCAATAATTTAAAAACATAAGCAATTGCATTAATCAACCAAGGGGTCTGGGTTAATCCGTAAGTACCATATAGTCAAACTTACAAAAATAATATCTAGCACACAAGATTAAAATATTTTACATATTTATTTGTTTCATGCTATGTAAACAACTCATATTCTATATGATGATGACTGAGAAATATATCTGAAGAGAGAATTTAATTTATATACAATTCAAAAAACAAATCTTTTAACTAACATGAGAACTTTTTTATAGATAGACAACTTCCATTTTTCTCCATTCTTTTTTATTTCATAAATAATTTCATATAAATAAAGATACAATAAAAGACAAATAACTCCCAGGAAGAACTGTTTGTAGAATTAAAGAAGATATAAACTCTGAAATAAAATGCCCTTGCTTTGACAATCTATTTAAAGCAACCAATTAGAATTAAACAGATACATTTTGACAAAAAAGTTAGAACAATCAATTAAAATTAAATGAAGGTTGTATTTACAAAAATTTTAAAATAATTATATTTGAATGCACACTTATGCACATAAAACAGAATTATTTTTTATTATTTTATTATCTTATAAATTACAAATATAATCAATTTAGTTACAGCATGTGTTTAGCAAAAATTATAGTAGAACAGATACATTTTGACAAAAAAGTTAAGAACAATCAATTAAAATTAAATGAAGATTGTATTTACAAAAATTTTAAAATAATTATATTTGAATGCACACTTATGCACATAAAATAGAATTATTATTTTATCATTTTATTATCTTATAAATTACAAACATAATCAATTTAGTTACAGCATGTGTTTAGCAAAAATTATAGTAGAACAGTAATTTAATTTACCTTCAAAATGGATTGACAAATTGCTCAATGAAGATACATTGCATTACACACACACAATAAAAAATTGATAACATAAGATAAAGATTTACTTGCACTGTTCAAATAGTTGTAGTAATAATCATATGGCAATTTCTCATACTCTGGAATCTTTAGTTCTAAATCTATTACTCTATCAGTAAACTAAATTGTACACTAAAATTATAGAATTATCATCTAAGAATAAATCAATATTATAGATACTTGCAGAAGTATATTATTGATGGGAAAAAAAGGAAATGACTTACAGACTTAATATAACATAAGGTGTAAACAAAATGTAATAATTATCTCTGAGTTAATGTTAATATAGTTTAAAACTTTTTTTATTTCAAAAGCCATAGTATATTATACATATGTAAAACTGCCTGAATGTAGAAAAATTTTACTCTGGATAACAATATAGCTCAACACAAATTGAACTTTTCATAAAAATAGTAATCTGATAATGTATTTATCATCAAATAATACATTGTTCAAATATAACTAAAACCAAAGAATATTGTACTCTTTAAATCCCAATTAATGCTCATTTTAACTAGGTCATTTATCAAACGTGATACATGCTACTTCTTTAGTACAATTATTTATTAATATTCATTGCTAGACAATGGAAGAATCATAGAAGTTTTAATATTTAAGCTAGATTGATATAACCTGTGGAATGTCTTAATGACTGAGTGTCTATGAAAAAAAAAAACCTGATGATTTTGAATGAGGCTCAGATCTAAATGAGAAAGAAATTGTTAACAATTTTTTTGTTTATATAAAAAGAGTTACATAATTTTTTTCTGAAAATATCTCAATCAATTTTAATGAAGAGAATCTGCAAAAGTAGTTTTACGACTTTAAATTAAAGGCAGTGTTTGATGCTAATAAAAATGCAACAAGTGATGAACACAGTATGATGAAATAGAAAAAAAGAAATGTATTCACTATTGACCAGATGAAATGTTGGATAATTTGATCAAAGGTTTAGGGAAACATATATTTGTTGGAAACATTTTATTTAATGCAAGTAATTAAAATACATAAAACAGCTTTACCTAGATATAATGCAAATTTTTGCTGAATTAAGTTGTAATAATTATATATATATATATATTGTAATGGATATATAATATGCCGTTACATTAATTTAAAATTAGAATTAAAAACTTAAGTTCGTAAATAAAACTAAAAAAAAAAAATATTAAAGAATTGTTAAACGTATATTCGCACAGATGCAAAACTTTAAAAGTATTTTTTTTTTTAAATAAAAAAAAAAAAGTATTTGAACATATTTTTTTATAAAAAAAAGTGAAGATCTAAACATAAAATATTTTTAATGAAAAAGATTCCTAGGTAATCTCAGTAAATGGAAATGATTGTGTTATTAATTATCGAAAAGCAAACTAGCCCTTGGGGCTCTATAGAAAAAAGTCAAATGAAAGATATAGATAAGAGAATAAAAAAATTAGAATGTCCAATAGAAGCAGTAACCAATTGCTTGGACCTTAATGGAAATTATTGGAACAGGAAACTATGTTCAATGAATCCAGAGGAATACTATAAAAAAAAATATTCAAATTAAGAGTTCCAGCTTGATTTATTTTGAGAAGAATGATAAGACACACTTGTCATTCTCTCTTTTAATCAAATAAAATGACTGATGAATTATGAATGGTACTATTGCAGACCCCGAATCATACGGGTTCTGAAATCAAATAGTACCAGGATTGAACCAGCTAAGGCCACCTCCAGAACAGCAGACCGGTCTTCCAATAGAGACATCGCAGGAATTGGCACCAGGAATTGGGATTCTTCTACTGTAAGATATGAACTGTAAAATTTAAAAGTAATTAAGAACTTTCATCAAGATTTGACAAGCTTTTAATATTCAGCTAACCTAAATTGTAAAATGAACTTTTTTCTGACTTTTAAGTTTTCAATTTAATTATTAATGTTTAATTTTTATACATTTAAGTTTGCTAATTTAATCATTTCCATTTTATTATTATTATTAATTGACTAAATTATATAAATGTTAAATTTAAGTCGGGCATGAATGGCTATATAGATTTGTAAAGTTATATTAATTAATTAAGGGAGGGTTAATCTTGGGTTATTTGTTTCGTAGTTAAATTGGGTTAATCGATTGGATATATTGGTGTAATTAGTAGATGTAGTATGAGATTTGGCATGTGCAGGATCCTATTTTATGCCACACTTGGGCAAAATAAGTCCCATATCTCACTGACCATCGAAAGCAGATGGTATTCTCTGCTTTTTGGATCACCCCTTTTAGCCTACGGAATGGGATAGTAAAATGGAAAACGCAGTCCCTTCCTATGGAGTTTTTTTTTATTGCTCTTCTCATCACAGATGTAGTATTCCTGTCTGAATGAGAATCAATGTCTTCTATAACCATGCTGTTCAGATGTACATTCCTGACAGTATGGTATTTGTGCTGTTGTATTCATACTACATTAAATACATCGATGTATCAGATGGATTGACGTTGGTTTAACTGCAAACTTTTGGCCTAAGGTTAAATAAGGGATAGAATATTTTCTTTTCAAATACTCGACACTCTTAAAAATATTATTAAACAAATCTGTGCGAATAGTTTAAAATAATAATTTAAATTTAAAAATTGATATTAAAACCTAAAATAATTTTTGTTCCTCAATTTTATTTATATGTGCGTTAATAAATGTTTGTGTGTTAATTACTGGCAGTGGCTTCTTTTATATTTTTTATTTTAATATTGGAAATATTTTTAAATAAGAATTATATTTTATAAATCTCTGCATCTCATGAGCTAGTGACATTGGGCTGACGGTCGGAATAAAAAATATATATATAAAATTTTTTTTTAACTTGCGTATCTGCCTACTATATAAATTTTCTAGGTTCAAATAACCTAGTGGCATCCAGTAGTGCAGATATGGTAAGATTCTTTCCGACCTTTATAATATATATATTAATAAATTAACATTTAAATTACTATATTATAATATTCTTTTAATGTTTTTATAATACATTTTTCTCATTGCTTTCCAGAATAATTATTATGTGAAAACTCAGAAACTAACATAACCAAACTAATGGTATTATACCTCTACTTGTATATCATTTAAATTATCAAAATATGTAAGGATAACTACTGAAAAATAAAAGAGCAATATGCCTAAAAATTAACTGAAAGAAAGGCTAACTTGAGAAATGTCAACTTAAGAAAATAAAATTCCAGATATAAATTTAATTCTATGTGTTATCTAATAATTTTTAGTATGTAAAAAATATAACAAAATTTTTATCAAAAGATATTGTTCTGGATTTGAAGATTTTTTTTTTTGTTAGACAGCAAATAATCACATTCAAAACAAACTATTTTATGATAATATTAAAATATATATATATTAGAGGAAATATAATCAATTTGATTACAGCATGTGTTTCAACAGAACCACAACAAAATAAATTTCTTAGTATAATTGATATATCAGGAAACATTTTGACATAACACTACCTTAATATTTGCTTATTTGTGATTTTATCGGTTGACTAACTCTATGGAAATTTAGTAAATTACCTCCAATTGAATAAAGCTGTATAAAAATACACAATATGCATGAATGCGCACTTGACTGTCACTGACATATTAACTATAACTAATTATGTCAATAACAATACTATTTTAAACAAATAGTGAAAATAGAAAATATGCATACAAATTTTATTATGAATTTTAGAGAATCATATTCTTTCAGTATGATTTTTTTTTTAAAAAATATATAAAATCTAATATGCAATCGAAACTAATTATTATATGCAGTGTTATTATATCTGAAGTCAATAAACACTTTTAATATGAATATTAATCCTTAACAATAAAAATAAAGGTAATAAGTACATATACCAAGATATATATTTTAATGATTTTGACTGATTACATGATAGTAGTAGCTTTCTTAACAAAGATTTTCAGTATCTATAAGATACAATAATTTTTATACATTAGAAGTTAAGTAATAAATATAAGGCCAGAAGTTAATATTTCTTATTTTAATCTACTGTCAATTTTTATGTTTGGAGATGTGCAGTCACCTGTTTTTTGTTGAATTTCATAGTCTTACCACATTAACTAATCAAAATGCAACAGCAGAAATTAGATTATATGGCTAGACTATAAAGATTAATACTAATATAGTTTACAATAGGGAATTGTATAGTCCCAGGATTTTTTATAGTAGTTTTATGGAAGTTAAAATAGGCAAAACTCTCCATACAGTAGTGCCATTCATTGCAAGCCAGAGTAATCAATGTATAGCTTGTGCATAAAATATCTAGTGCCTATTCATCCAATATCTCCAGACTAGTTTCTAATTTGTAGCTTTTGTCAGTGAGGAGTTTCAGATCCAAGGCTCCTCACTGATGAAAACCACAAGCTAGAAACTAGTCTGGGATATTGTATGAGTAGGCATATTTTCTGGCATCCATTGATTACTCTGGCTTGCACTGAGTGACACTACTGTATGAAGAGTTTTGCCTGTTTTAATAACAGTTATGAGCAAGCATAAGAAACATTGAGCAGTTTGAAAGAGAGAGAGAGAGATGTTTTACAGGAAGTATTAGAAGAATTAAAGCGAAAAGCTAAGAGAGAATAAAAATGAACGAGATTATTTAAATTATCTATATTTTGTAAATGATATGATCACTTCTGCAAATAATTTCATAGTTTCAGGAAATGTTATATGAGCTATCAAATAAAAGCAAAAAAGTAGAAGAAAAGATAAATTTCAAAGTGACTAAAACAATGTTCAATGGCTTTTTGACAAAGAAAAAAATATTAATAATAATTAAAAAAAAAGTTAACACTTTTAAAAACTTTAATCCGATTATCAGAAAATGTAATGAATAAAATTAATCATAATGTAATACTAAGATGGAATGATTTTTTGATAGAATATTAAAAGAAGACAGATAAATATGTTTGTTTTATCAGTGTTATTTATGAATTTAAGACTCTGGTATTTAAAAGAAAAGCCATGCAAGTTTATAAGCAATACAGCAAATTACAGAGAGATGTAAACTGAGAATAAGAATGAATCAAAAGCAAAACATATAGGTGAAAGAACAACAAGTATTACTGAACCTTTGAAAAAATTAAGAAACTGAAATAAAGTTGAGCAGGATACATTATTAGAAGCAATGACAATAGATAGACAATCAAAGTCTTAAACTGGATCTGAAACTATTATAAAGACCCATACCAAAAGAAGTTACAGAGAAAAAGCCTCCATTAAATATGAGTTTTCAATATGCTTTGGATTTATAGATTATGAAAAGCCATTTGTTTCATAAGTGTTTCCATACAACTTTGGATCAACAAGATAAAGACTTGGGATGTTCTTCTATTCTGAAAAATATTTATCAAAACATGAAAGCAGGGAGGAGATTAAATGATTGTATAATAAAGATTGTATGGCAGAATGATTGTCTATCTCCAAAATTTTTACAGCAGTTTGACAAGAAACATTTTGTGAAAGCTGAAACAATAAATGTAAATAATTATTTAAGTTACCTAGATTTTGCAGATAATACAGCAAATACTTCAGAAAATGCTGCCAGAGTTATCAGATGAAAGTTAAAAAATAAAAATAAATGCTAAAGCATGACTAAAATAAAGTTTAGTGAATTTTCTCAAAAGAAAAAATAAAATTTAATAATCGTGAATCAGAAGAAGTTAACAACTACACATTACCTTGATTGGATTATTATACAGATAAAATAATAATGGATAAAATATTAATTATGAATTAAAATTGAATGGAGTGCTTTTAAAATAAGTTAATATTAAAACTGAAATATGCCTATGTGTTTGATAAAAAAAGGATTTTAATACATGTGTTTTACCAATTCTTACTTATGAATCTGAGACTTGAATACTTAGTAGAAGATCAATACAGAGATTTCAAATAACTCAACAAAATATGGAAAGATGTATGTAAGGACTAACAAGAAGAAATCATAATCAAAGTATATGGCTGAGAAAATGATGTCATGTACACCATTGAAAGAATTAAAAGACTGAAATGGAGTTGGTTGTGATATATTGCTAAAAGAGATGATGGTTGGTTGAACTTTTGAATTAAATCCCAAGAGATTTAAAAGACTTAGAAAGAGAGCACATGTGAGACGGATGAAATAAAGAAGTTTGCTGGTGAGGCATGGAGAAGAAAGGCTAGGGATTGGAAAAACTGGATTTAACTTGGATATGCCTCCTGCATTCGAAAATGATTGAAAATAATAATAATAAGAATAATGAATGTAAAGAGTTCAACAAACTGATTAATTCTAAATATTAAAAAGTTAAAATAAATTATATTAAGGGTAGGGTAAGCATATTATTCTAACATCCTAGTGATCATTATTTTTATCTATCTTCAGGCAATAAACTCACACATTTTATAATCTAATTCAAAGACGCTTTCTTTTTTCTTTCTTTCTTTCTTTCTTTCTTTCTTTCTTTCGTCCTTTCTTTTTTAATGATAAAAATTCTGAAATTCTTTTTTTTTTTTTAATGCATTTATTTTTCTCTAGTTCTTTTCCTTAAACATGTTTAATCTTATAATCCACAGAAAAGTAAACAGAATTTTTTTTAAAAAAAGAGAGTAGTAAACATGATATAGAAATTATCTTAGAAAAAAAATGAATTGAATTATTAAAAAAATTCTTTAAAGATAAAATAAAAACTAAGAAACACAACTATTAAAGGTGCATATAAAATAATCTGTTAAGAAATATTTTTTTATCAAAATGACTTACTCAATTTTCAAATTGAAAATAAATCATGCAAAAGATAAAGATTATACATACTACATCACAAAATTAATTTATATTTCCCTTTACTTATTTAATTAAAAAAAATAAATAAAAGAAAAATAAATGAATTCAATATTTTACCATTAAAATGCGATTATTTCAACTGCTAAAAACCAATGCTTCATTTTTATGTTATTTACTATTAATTTTATTCAGAACAGAATTTTACACAAACAATTAACAAGATTATACTAGATCTAAGATTCAACGACTGATAATGCCTTATAATGTCATTGAAATGATATGAGGCATATCTTCGATTCCAGATTGAACTGAAAATTATTTCAAGAAGCTAAGATTTTTCCAGACAAACCCAAATTTTTTCAGATGGCCAGTCTGCAGCCGATTTAGTCATCAAATTACTAATGGGTAAATGAATTTCCAACTATTCTTAACTGGAGAATAAAACCCCAAAATAATCAAAATTGATCAGATAGATTTCAATGCAGCAATTCTACATCACAAAATATGATTGTATAATGCAACTTTCACCAAAAGTGGAAATGTCATACACCTACAAATCCTAACTCCAATGTTTATTTTTAAATGCTTATGTAAATAAAGAGATCTTTTTTGTGTGTTTTACCTTCTAGTTAATAATAACACATTTATTGATCAATAAGTGAATGCCTAAATGGATTTTCTATAGAATGCTTACTTGAAAAAATTCTAAATTCATTTGGAAATCCTCAGGCAAATGAAACATTTTCCAAATTCCATTTCAAACACCAGGTTATGAATATTGTGCAAGTATATGTACTAATGACTAAATCATTTTATGTCATTATAATCAGTTCATACATTCTACTCCAACTCTAATTCTTCTTTTAAACAGAGAACATAGAAAATGTATACAAACAAGTGGGAGTCTATACTCTTATGGCTTACATTCTATTCTAATTCTTCTTTTAAATAAGAAACATAAAATATATATATAACCAAGTGGGAGTCTACACTCTTAGGGCTTAATAATAGTTTAAATACTTGGGTTTATGACTCATGACAAATATCCTACCATTAACATTCTCAATTGCTATTTATTTAGGTGCCAACAGATTACAAAGGAGGCTGAAATTTCAAGAATAGGGCTTGATCCTATTTTTCATATTCAGTCTTCATATTGTAAGGATTTTATTAAGTCTATGTTTTATTGATTGACTACATTTATAATCTACAACACTCATTCACTGTTCTCACATGTCCATTTCCTTACCCTACTATGTATATCTCCTTTCTATTCGATCAATCAATAACTTTTTTTTAAAATTTATAATTAAATCAGAGTTTCACAAGTTTCTTGAAATTACTAATAAAATGATGGCTCTCCATTATTCTATAATCTAACTCTAAATTTGAAAAACAAATTGTCACTGATGATAATTGTGTGGTACTGTTATATTACTAGATAGTGCTTTAGGATCAAAATATTGAAAAAATTAATCCATAAGAAATTAAATTTCTTATTTGTCTTAACAAAAAAAAAAAAATGCAAACAAAAAAAAATTACAACAACTTAAATGACAGCAATATGTATAGTACATGTAATTGATTATGCTGCAACATTAAAAATACCTACTATCTTATTAGTAATTTCAAACTTTAAAAAAATACGTTTTTTTTCAAAGAGTAATTGAAAATATTCAATACAAAATATGAATGAAGATTTATTCAATGCGTTCCTGACTGATATAAAAATTACATTTAGAAGATAAAATTATTACTAATTTCAAATTCTATTTCAAACGCTTACTATTGTCATTTGGTTTATTATAAATTATCTTTTTTTTTTTTACTGTTGACATTTTTGGGGATCAAATACATATACACATTTTTTTTTTATGGATTACTTTTTTCACTCTTTTAGTTAACACATTTATTGTCTTCAGTTATTTTTCAGGAATTATTTTTTATACAGCTATACTTGTTAGAGGGCTCTTTGGTAAATTCAATAATAAAAAAATTCTAGTTAAAATAAACTAAATATTGTGTTATGCTGCTACTGCAATATTTTGGGTTAGGAGGAGGTACCCTAAGTATCCAGTTAACACATATAGATTTTTGCATTTTGTGAATAAATTTATGTAAATTCTTTAAACATTAATTATACTTTTACTCATTAGATGGAGTTTCTTACATTTTTTTTAAAAAAACACACAATGGTCTAGTAGAAAAGTTTTTAATATAAAGAAGCTCCAGAATACAAGCCATTTTTAGATATCTGCTGAAAAATTAACTAAACCTATAGATCAGGGGTCCCCAACCTTTTTGCACTTAAGAGCACATTCTATAATACTAGCCAGGTGGCAGGCACTATTTATTTTTTCAACCAGATAGCGGGCACCATTTATTTTTTTCAACCAGATAACGGGCACCATTTATTTTTTCAATGTAAATTTATAGTTGGACATTGTTAATAATACACATAATGTACAAAAAAATATTTATTTCAAAAATAAAATTTTAACATATAATTAAAATTTATATGCTGTAAAAGTATAGTATGCTCTACAATTTGACTACAATATAATACAATAATTTATAAGAAATTTTGAAAATCAAATTTATTTGTATCAGATAAATAATTTTTTATAATGTTTGGATAGCGGCAGGCACACGTAAAATGGTCTGCGGGCGCCATGGTGCCCGTGGGCATAGGGTTGGGGACCCCTGCTATAGATGAATTTTATTTGTAATTAAAATGTTATAGATATAATTTTTAATAATTATACTAGTTTTAGATTTAAAATGTTTTTTATATGTAATCTTATAGTATTACTTCATGAAGACTTTTTCTTAAAGATATTTAAAAAATATTTGACTATATCATTTTAATTTCTTTATTTATTTTAAAAAATGCAAATATATATTAACTGAAAAATTGCAATAAAATATACATAAATATTTTATTTTATTATTGAAAAGCTATATATAATTAAAAAAAAAGAATATACCCCTCCCCCTTCACAATTTTTTGATGAGATAGTGTGGATGGTTGGTGGGTGCTTGAAAGTCTGAGTTCAAATCACCTAAATAAAATTTAAAAAAATACATAACTAAAGAGGTTTAATTTTTTATGGATTAATTTCCTCATTGCTTTGATTGCAAAGGCTAAAGTAACCAGACCTACAGCATTATGATGCATTTCAACATTTTCATGTCATATACAGCATTAAAGAGTATACAACAAATAGTACAAAAATTGATAATATAAGATATAAAACAACATTAATAAAATACACTAAATGCAAATTTCTTATACCAAGTAGAGCAAATACTTTAAATCAGCAGTTATCAATCTTGGATGTCTGTTATATCCCCTGGAGATACATGAAATTTTATCTTGGGAGTACAATGAATAGTAAGAAAATATGTACATTATGCTATTAATATATTCCAAAAATAGTTATGATATCAATGTTTCAGACTATTCCATGTTGGTACTATCTGTCAGTCACACCAGCAACATTTCAGGTCTCTTTTTGGACAAAAACACTCTGAGATTATATAGACTTTTTCTCACTGCAGAGTCTGATAACTCAAAATGCCCAGTTAAGATTCATGATAGCAAGTGAAATTTCCAGATAGTAGAGGAAATCAAGTAAAATCTGGCAAGAATTAGTTTCCAGTTAGATGAATCAAATGATATCTTTAACTGTGCACAACTTCTTGTTTTTACTAGTAAAATACATCAGAATGAAATAAAAGAGGAATTTACTTTTTTGTAAACCCTTGAAAGAAATAACAAAAGCAGTGAATATTATGAATTTGGTGAATAATTTTTTTGATTCAAATAGCATTTCATGGGAATTAGTACAATCTATTTGTACTTATGGTTCTCCTGTCATGCTTTTATGAAAACTTAATTACTGTCTATTTCTTATTATAATGAATAGGAAGTACTGGATAATTTATTATAAGCCAAGGGGGTACAGGAACCAAAAAGATTAGGAACCACAGTTCTAAATGATAACATTCACAAGTCATTTCTTTTTGTCTTATGATTAGTGCAAATTTAAACTCCACAACTCCTATAATTCTTCAACAACAATCTATAATATTAAATTTGTACATTATCTGTGGTATATTATTTAATGATGATACACAATGACATGGAACACTAAGTTTAATCACTTATAAGTCAGATATTACAATTATAAGTAAAATAGTGATTGATAGAAGTGCTTATATCAATTACAATTGTATAGGTATGATTTGCACTAAAGACACATAAAAACACAAAGCTGCCTTTTTAAAATTCTTTATATATTAAAATAATAATGCAAGTGTGACTGAGTGCTTTCAAGAGATACAGCCCTCATAGTCATAGCCATATTGTAACTAATAAAACTAGTAATGCAAATTTATGCAAATGAGTTTATGTATTCCATTTCTTAGATATATTATAGCATGTGTCTTTTCTGTGGTCTTTAGTGCAAATAAATACATATATAATATTTAATCGCAAAGTTTAAACATATCACTTATTACAATTGTATAGGAAAAGCAAACCGATGTATATAGAAGTAAAATAATAATAACATTTAATCTACTGCAATTTTACACTTCTTTTTGCACTTTAAATAAAATAAAAATATTAATGAATAATATTACATTAATTAATATATAATATAATCATTATTATTCAATAAATTTGTTGCATTAAATTTTAATAATGCTTGTAACAAAACAACAGATTTGTAAATTTACAAAAGTATTGTAAAAAGGAGTTGCCATATTTGTCTCTTTTTTAATAATAATAATAATAATAATAATAATATTATTATTATTATTATTATTATTATTATTATTATTATTATTATTATTATTGAAAATGCAATAAAAATGATTGTCAAAGATGAGGAATATATTAAATAGTTCTGATAAGTGTAGGTATAGGATTAAAGAAGGATTCTTAAAAACAGCAAAAATTGAAATAGGTATTATTTGGTTTAAAAAAGCTAAACAACCTTGGATAACTGAAGGAATGTTGGAAAAATGGAAGTACTGAGAAGATGGAAGAATGTAAATACTAAGGAAGGGCAAAGTGCATATAGATAAATTAATAATGAGCTAAGAAGATGAACAAATTTAGCAAAAAAAAATGGTTGGAGTAAGAATGTAGAGAGATAGAAATGCTTCAACAGGTGAAAAGGTATGATATGGTTTTTGATAAAATTAGGAATACCACTTGGAAGAAAAAAAACATGGATAGCAAGTGAGATTGCAGATAAAAATAGAAAAAGATTAACAGATAGAAATGATATATTAAAAAGATAGAATATATTGAGTGTCTATTTAGAAGAGAAAACAATTAATTATGAAATTGAAAATGAAAAAAAAATGTTAAAGATGATAAAGGGGAACAAATTGCCAGGTAAAATAATAAAGTCAATTGCACAAATGAAGAATGGTAAGGCTGTGGGATTTGATGTAATATCTATAAAATGTTTGCAAAAAAATGGAAGAATTTACTATGAAGGAAATAATTGGACTTTGCAATTTGATATATAATAGTGAAGTTTCACCTTTTGGCCTGAAGATTTTTAAAGAACTATAATGATTCCAAATGCTGAAAAAAAAAAGCTGTTAAATGTTCATGAAGAGTACAGGGCAATAAATTTGTTTTCTCATGCTTCTAAAGTTTTATTGAGGATTTTAAGTCAAAGAATTTATGGGAAAGTACAGTATTACATTGGAGAAGAACAGTTTGGTGTTCAGAGAGGAAAAGTACAAGAGATGCTATTGGTGTTGTTAGAACAATTGCAGAGATATATATTAAAAAAGATAAAAGAATTTATATATGTTTTGTGAATTTGGAAAAAGCATTTATAAAGTAATCGGGAATAAATGTATGACCATCTTAAAAATGAAGAGTATTTTGAAAAGAGAGAAGATTGATTTGGAATATGTACAAGATAACAATTAGATTGTGGAATAATGAGACTGCTGAAATGAATTTAAAAAAAGGAGTTAGGCAAAAATGCAGCATGTCACCTGTTATTTTTAATATTTATTTAGAAGACATAGACTGTGGAGGAACAAATATTGGAGGTAGAATAATAAAATATCTAAAATTTGCAAATAATATGACTCTTATACCTGAGAATAAAAACTGCCTTCAAAACATATTAAATAAATTGGAGGACAGATATATGGAATTGGAATGAAGATTAATGTTGAGAAAACTTAGTGTTTATGGATAGCAAAGAAAGCAAAAAGACTGCAAATTGAAATTCATGATAACATAATTTAACAGGTAATGGGATTTAAATATTTAAATAGCTGGTTGAGTGAGGATGGAAAAAGTGATGATGAAGTTAAAGAAGAAAGTATTGGCAAAAGAGATATTGTTAAGAGAAAGAAAATATTCTGTGGACTTTTGAAGAGAGAATTAAGAAAAAGATTACTTAAATGCTATATGTGGAATGTACTATTATATGGCTGTGAAACTTGGACAATGAGTAATAATATTAGAAACATATTGGAAGCCTTTGAGATGTGAACATGGAGAGGAATAGAAAATATCAATTTGATAAATAAAATAAATGAAGTTTTGAAAAAAATAAATGAAAAAAGATTAATTGAAAAAAACAAAAAGAGAAATTGGATTGGGCATATATTAAGAAAAAAATATGGTTTAATAAAAGATGTTTCAGAGGAAATAGTGAGTGGAAGTAAGAAGAAAGGATGGAAAAGTAGAGTTAAGTGGAATTGAAGAGCTGTGCAATGAAGAGAATGGAATGGGAAAAAATGGATGAATTGATAATGTGCCTATTCTCTGGACCTGTCCATGGGACAGAATACTATCGATTGATTATTGTAGTAATAAAACTGTATGCAAATTCATACATAGTAATGGAACTACATACACTGGTTAATAAACACAGGGGTATATATAGTCATCAAATGAAATATACATATAATGGTCACTCTTAAAATAGTATGGCCAGTCCAAATCCAATAAGAAAAAACTGTTCTAGAACGGAGGTTTGGAATTACTATGCATACCAATCTGTAAACAAAAAAAATGTCCACATATAGAACCTGCTGGGTCATTTCTGTGTTGGTTTGATATTTTGCAATACTGTCATTCAATTCCTTCAGCCGAAAACCTTTCTTTCTGAAATATTACTATGATTAATTGTAATTTATTTTGTGCGATATTTTCCCAATGGAAGCTATCAACTTTGCACCTCTTCAGAATAACTTTGAAATAATAATTATAACATAAATGAGTCTACCTCTCACATGCTCAAGTTCCCCATAAATCACTCTTTTAGGAATGCTTGCATTATTACCTCATTTTACATGTCCAACCCAATGAAAGTATGGTTTTACAATGATAGACACTATAGTACCCTATCAGCAAGTTAAATAACATATTGATTGGTTTTATGAGCTTGATATTGTATTTTTAAATTTTTACAGAGCATCCTTAAATATAACTTTTCTAATGGCTTTATATTGCACTGATATAGTGTCCAAATATCACTTCCATATAATAAATTAGGTAAAATAATACCTCTCTATGCTTCTATCTTAGTTGCACTAGTTATTTTCTTGTGATGAAATACTCTATCTTTTAACTTCTTAAAAGCAGCATTACCTTAGAATCTATATTGTACCTCAACATTTAAGTCCACTTTTCTAAAAATACTATGGTATTTAAACTGATTTGTATTCCCAAGTTGATAAACATTCAAACTGAAAGTTAGCAGAAATTTTTTCATCCATCAGTACTGATTAAAAAAACTTTTTTGAACATTAATTATTAAATCAAAGTCTTTAAATGTTGCATTCAAAACAAAGTACATTCTGTGAATCCTCTTTTGAATTGGCAAATATAGCATAATTATCAGCATACTATAATAAATTCAGAATCTAAGAAGATGATATTCTTGTTTTTGAAAATTCCATCACTAAACCTGTACTGTAACTTGATCCCTGTTTAATAAGCTGTTTATAAATAATTTCAAAAACAACTAATAACATCCTTGTTTAACACCAGTTTTAATTTCAAATACTTTGGATTATTTACTTGCAGTAATAGCAGTTTCTCTCACTCTACCATATAGAATCAGTTAATATGAATAAATTTTGGTAGATTATCAATTAATTTCAAATAATCCCATAAACCTGTTTGATTAACTGTATCAACTGTCTTGACAAATCAATAAATAAAGCACTATTTTTGTTGATATTTTTCATGCATTTATCTGGCAACAAAAACCATATGTATTGTGCTTCTTAATTCATTAAAACCACATTGAGTCTCTGATAACTATTAATCTATGATTGGCTACTATCTATTCAACAAAATTCTTCAAATCACTTATGCTGAGATGGATAATAATGATATTCCATAATAATTACTGGAACTTATCTATTCCTTTTATTTTTAAAAATTGTAAAAAATAGAGTATTTTTAAGAAAATATGGCACCACTTCATAGGCCCATTTAAAGTTAACACATCACCACCACATTTTAAAACATCTTTAGATATTTCATTAGAACTAGTCTTTTCAATTTTAAGATTATGAAGAGCAGCAATTTCAACTTCACTAAGTTGGTTATCTTTGTTCAAATCTAAATAATTAGATAAAATGGATATATCATTAAAACTGTCTTGTATCATCACTCAAATGGTGATCAAAAAAACTCCTACTGATAAGCAATTCTGACTTCACTAAGTTGTTTATCTTTGTTCAAATCTAAATAAGTAGATAAAATGGATATATCAGTAAAAATGTCTTGTATCATTACTCAAATGGTGATAAAAAAAACTCCTACTTGTTTAAAATATTATTGCCATTATATAAGAGAATTCCAGTACTAGGTTTCGTAGAACTGCAATACTATTTCTCAGTTTCATATGTTGCTTTCAATACACCAGAAAAGACCTACAGAAACCACAATGAGCAAATATCTATCTTCTTTGCAGTTTTAATTTTCCAATAGTTCTTTTTAAGTCTTTTTGACAGATAACGAATTTCTGCATTCAGATCCTATATTTATTATAATTCTGCCAAAATAAAAAAATGCTATATGATCTTTTTTATCAAAAATCAGTCATGATTTTTCATTTTAATGAGTGCAAAAATAGATTTAAATTTATCTATAATACTTGCCTTAAGAAAATTCTGTGCTTCAGTAATTTGATAATTTGTTAGATCCAAATTAGCAATTGTAGTGTTTAATAACTACTGAAATTTGTTACATCTAGTAGATATTTCTAAAAAATTAATATCAATTTTCTTGTAAATATGATGGGAATAAGAATTGTTTTTTAATATATCTATTATTTTATTCTTGGAGAGCACTAATCTATGATCCATCCAACATTCTGCACTTGAGTTCATAATTATAATGTAATCTATTACATGCCATTGTTTTGAGCATGGATGAATCCATGTTTCTTTATGATGTTTTTTATCATGAAACAAAATATTTGTGATGATCACTTCAACTATTATGCAGAAACTCCAATAACAAAAAATCATTTGAATTTACAGCAGCAATATCATTATTTTCAATAATTTTTGCTAAAGTCTATTATTTGTACCAATTAATGCATTAAAGTCTTTGAGAAGAAAAATTCAATTTTTTAATAATCTTGTTATATTCATGCTATCTAGCAAAAAAACAAAAAAAAAAACTCTTTTTCTGAATTCTCTGAATTTAAGGCATTAATTAAATGAAATTAGTACCATTGTGCAAAACAAGTTTTCACACTACAACTCTTTCATTTACAATGAGAAATTCTAACCGTAGAAAATACTAAATTTGACTTTACAGTAAATAAAAAAAAACATACTTTTTCCTTTCATTAACTAATCTGCCTTTCCAAAAAAAAAACAAAAAAAAAACTTATAGCCATATAAGTATTCTATGAATATTCCTTTTTGTTTGACAGATGAGTTCACTAAGACCAGCTATATTGATCTTAAACCTTGGCAGTTTCTTAGCCACCAATACAGTCCTCCTTTCCATTCTTGAAGAGTTTGTATCAAGTTTATATATTCCATGTACTTATATTTAGGAAAAAATAGATTTATAGCAATATATTTGTTTCCTATTGCCATCTACTTTACCACTACTACTGATATTATTTCTATCTATGATATAAATATCTCCTAAGCACAACAATTTAGTAAGACAGGGTGAGATGAGCAATTTTTAGAGCCCTCCAGAATAAGCAGGTTGTAAGGCTGCTTAAACATGTAATCTTTGCCATCTGAAATTCTTGTTACAAATCCAGTTCCAAAGTGACTCAATAGTGATTGTATTGCCTTGAACAGAGATCACAACTATCATTCTACTAAATCTGCCTTTATTATTGCTTTCTCAACTCTCAAGAACTTGAACTAAAAAAAAATAAAGAAAGAAAAAGAATTGAAGTTAAAAATTGTGTCTGTGTAGTTAAAGGATAGAATCAAGTATACTATTATCACATTTAATAAAGGAAAACAACTGATAGCATATGAAATGTATGATGAAGAGAGAGATAGAATACATTGTTTGTATTTAAAACAATATCTAGCTTCAATGTGAAAGTAAGATATTAAAGAAATGGAGTTTTTTCTATCTAAAAAGTTTTATTAAAATAAAGGTGCAGGTGAAGACATTAAAAACAAAAGAAATAAAAATGAAACATATTTATCAGCTTGCACCAAATATTGCAGAATTTAAGATAAAGTTAAATATATTTGAGAATAACATAAAATATCTATATGAATGTGAGACTTAGAACAAATATCTTTTGAATTATTTTGTTCTTTGTAACTAATAGTGATACTGAATAAAATCCAACTGGAAACTGGACATATGTAACAAAAATATATATGTTCTATGTAAATATCTGCTCTAGGTATAATATGGATGCTAATGTTGAGAAAAACAATAGTCTGAAAAACTGAATATAAAAAATTCTAAAAAATATGAAAA
Source organism: Epiperipatus broadwayi (assembly GCA_028023455.1). Classification (NCBI taxonomy): domain Eukaryota; kingdom Metazoa; phylum Onychophora; class Udeonychophora; order Euonychophora; family Peripatidae; genus Epiperipatus; species Epiperipatus broadwayi. Next base: position 10,877,718 of record JAQFVV010000003.1, read on the forward strand.
GTCATGGAATGAAATCATATAGATGATAGAATATTTAGCTATATCAAATTTCTTACAGCCAAAAATAGATATAAAAAAATAGAGAATAACAATATTGCCCAAATACAAATTCTATCATTGTGCTTAGAATATGATAAGCAAGCAGGTCTTACTGTTCTAAACTTACTCATCTTTCTTTTTAACCACTACACTCTAAATTTTATAAATAATAATCAAATGGTCAATTCATCTTTAATGATATCAAATATCTTTAAGTTTTCCAAAACTAAAAATGACAACATTCTCATTGTTTATATAAATACAAAAATAATGTGTTATTATAGTAGGGAGTAATAACCCAGTCATTGCAATATTGAACATAATATTTATAAGAAATAGGTTTATACTTATTTATGCGTAAAATTCAAAATTCATCATTTTCTTATTATAGAAATTACTATGATGAAGTAATCTATTTCTTGCATTATTAAAAATATATTAACATCCACATGCATAATTTGAAATACCATATATTAAATTCACAATAATGTAATTACTCAGTATAATTTATACAGAATAATAATATAATTTTTATCATATAATCAGCCATCACATTATAATAAAAAAAAAAAAGTAGTACAGTATTGTACTAATTATTTCAGTAACTGATTTATTTGTTGGAAGTTTTTGTACAAGTGTAAAACAACACCATTTGAATTTACATAAATCAGGATTAAATGTATGTATCTATTACTATTAATATGTAAAATCTTAAATTATGATTTATTTTAATAAAGATGCATTTGAACCCCATATAGGTATATAATTTTATTTTGTTTTCATGTTGAAAAAGTTTCTATTTTTGCTTTGGTATATATGCCAAAAGTCATAAAATATGTCTTAGTACATAAGTTTATGCTTCGTATATTTAATATATATAATATTGATGTCCCAATGTTATATTTTACTCTTAATTACTCTCTATCTTAAGCAAATTGTACTTTACCATAATTATATCTAAGTTTTAATAATTTTCTTTTTATATAAAGTTGGCAAAACATTTTACAAGTCATTTTTAGGAGTTTTTTTTTTTTAAAAAAAATCAATTGATGGAATACCTTATGATACCACCACAGAATTCATTAAAAATGATGAATGTAATCGAATGCAAAAGTCATACTAACTTTCTTTTTTTAGTGTTGTATATCAATAGTCAATAAGCCACTATCTTGAAAGTTTTATTACTTGAATTGTCATTATTTTACCAGTTTACTATATTAAATAATTTTGAAAGTTGGGAAAATGATAATAGTCTAACAAGAAATAAAAAAAATAATAGCATTATTCTAATTGTACAAGCTTTTAATAAGACAAAATTAAGTTATGGTTTAGTTTTATATGAATATCTTGGCCCATTAAAAAAAGGAAAGGCAAACAGAAGTATTTAGAGATTATATTTAAAATGGTAAGTTTATAAATGAATATATTATTAATAAATATAATTTTAATAGTTAATTGTTCAGAAGATCATTTTATTTTTAAGTCCTAGAAGTGATGGTTTAAATTTGATCCAGGAATTCTTAACTCTAGAATCCATCTCTTCACTAGTTACCAAATTACTTTTTAAAAAAAATTAGAAGGGATAAAGAAAACAAAAAGAAAGGGTGGGTGGAGATTGCATATTTTCATAAGAGAAATAAAATTATATTGGAATGATTTGCAAAATGAAATTAAAAAATAAAGAAAATGAAAAATAACCTTCCAAAAGGACAATACCTATGAATTTATAAAAGAGAGAGATAGAGGGAATAGGGTTTAGAAAATATTCTCTGTAATCTGAAGAATGGTTTCATGGAAAAATGGTTTGAACATTGTATCCATTTCCTGAGTTTCAAATCTGAGTGTGGAAGTTTGATACATTTTAGGTATTCAAAGGTTTCTACACAAGCTAGAGATTTTTCAGGAAACTGGCCTATAGCCAATCCAAATAGCTTCCACTTATAGGCATCTAGTTATTCTTAGATAGAGGGTAGTATGAAAAATAAAACATCTCTCTAAATTGGCATTTGATTAGACTGGTAAATAATGCTTCCTGCATAACTATTCTATTACATGGGAATGCTAAAGAGGCCGTATGCGTTGACGTGGACTATTAAAAACTGTTACATTTATTTATATATATATAAGCACATATTCACACGACAGTAAAAATATATTTAGATGGAAGTTGGCTATAATAATTTTTGTAAAAAGTTGGTGGGAGGCAAAGTCAGGCTATCAGTAACAATGATGTGTTTAAACACGTGATAAACGATTATCAAGAGACCCTTGAGAGTAATAAAAGTTTCTTTCCAGCAGAAAATTTAACATATACCCACATTATTTCTTACAAATGAACATTAAATTAGCTTGTTTAGAAACAGGTCGTTTAATTATCACTTAATTTACAAACTATTAAATAAGATTTTGATCAAGATGCTTCATTAGATTACTTGTTTAATAAAACGTTTTAATTCTACAATCAATTTGATAATAAGAGACTAGTTAATAAACAAGATTTGTTGGGGGGGGGGGGGTATAATTACGAAAGCAATCTGAAGACATGCAAATTAGCTTCTGAGAATTTCTCAGTTGCAATATTTACTGGCAGCATAAGCATTCGCATTCTGACCTTTCAAGACCACCAAGCAACCGCATTCCTTTATTAATAGTGAGAATGTGTAGAGGGCTTAAAATAATAAATATAAGACAGTGTTAAAAAAAAGACCTACCTGTTCAACGCGGATATCCCAATCCCCAAATAGTTTCTTTCCTCGAAAATATTTTGACCTATAAATAAATGTACAAGATTGGTTAAAGCGACTTTCACAAATAGACTACCAGTAGATTTCATGTAATGATAGTAATTAATCATATTTCCTAAATGCATAAGTAATAATTAATAATACAGTACTAATTCAGGAGAACAGTTCAAATAGACGAAAACTTAGGAACTAATGAATAATTTGGGTTTCAATATATAAATTCCTTTTAATTAAAATCAGGAAAAATTGTTTAAAACCCAATAAAAAATAATTATATATAAATATATGCGAAAATGTACGTTATTAAAAATACAACTGTTATTGTCTATTTACATACATGCCTTCTGGCATCCATTCATTACTTTGTCTTGCTTTGAGTGGCACTACTGTATGGAGAGAGTTTTGCCTATTTTAACAGCATAGTTATGAGCAAGCATAGAAAATAGTGATCATGTCATGTGAAAATAACATGATCTTATTATGTGTATTGTTTACATATTGTGTTTATATACATTAGAATTCGTTTACATGTGTATGTACTGTGCATTGTTTTCATATCTATACAACAGAAAGAGAGTAAACGATGGGTTGTAAACAATGGCAAACTATCATCAACCATCATTAAATGTATTCTTTAATTGACTAGTTAAAGGAAAAGAAGTTATCATACATAAAATCATAAAATTATATTGTGATTAGATTTTAATCATAGCGTGAATACTATTTCATAAATAAATCATTGAATGCATTATAATATGCAAACAAACACATTATCGTCAATATGCAAAACAGCATGATTTCAGTTCAGAACATCAGACTCACAATAATCAACCAAGAAAGAGTCAAATAGATAATAATACTAAATTAATAGCCAAAAATGTTAGAACTTAGTCACATTTATACTGCTTGATCTTTAGTTCATTACATCATGAAAATTAGCAAAGTACTAAGCTTCCATACTTTTTCTTTTTCTATCATTTGATTTACTACAGGAATACTAATGTTAAAATCAACTAAACATCACATAATCATCATTTCATATACTTACAAAAGCTGTTATTAACAGTAGCAAACTCTCCATACAGTAGTGCCACCCAGGGCAAGCCTTTGTAATCAATAGATGCAGGAAGGTCTGTGTATAAAATCCTCATCTAGTGACTACTCGGTCCAGCCTAGTTTCTAGCTTGTGGCTTTCATCAGTGAGGAGATTTGGATCCGAGAGCACTGACCTAGATCTAAGGATAAAATGCAACCCTAAAGCAGTGGCCTTTTACCTATTTAGTTAAGCATAAAGCTAGGAACTCAAGATGAAAATACCTTAATGTCTTCAACCCAAGCTCATTCACTTGTATAGTCATATAGATCTGAATACAATTCAGCATCTATACATTTTGATGTCCTTGGTTTATCAAAAACCATAGTCATCATCATCCCATAGGCAGAAATAGTATAAAACCAAAAAAACATCACATGATTACTATTTCCTATGCTTACAAAAGCTGATATTAACAGTAGTAAACTCTCTATATAGTATTGCCACCCAATGCTAGAGTTATATTAGATCCTTAGATCTAGGTTCAGTACTCTCAGATACAAAACTCCTCACTGATGAAAGAAAACCATGAGTTACAAACTAGTCTGGGGATATTGAATGAGTAGGCACTAGATGGGGATTTTATTCTCAAGACTTTCTACATCCATTGATTACTTGATTGCACTGGGTGACACTATTATATAGAGAGTTTGCTACCGAATACTAATGTTTTGAGAACTGTTAATAATTGTAGGTGTTTTGTTTTGAACATTGAGGATATTGTGTTTGTTATATATTATATTCAGTATTTGATTTATCTTATTCTATTCATAATGTGTAAATATGGACAAAAAAACTGGAATAAATTCTACAATATTCAAAATATCAATATGTATAAAATAAATAATAGTTTTAGAGAGCTTATGTCATGTCCACCATACTTAATAGCATTTATTTAATTTTTTAAAATTTAAACTGTAAAATGCTACTTAGGATGGGTGTCATGCCATAAATGGGCTATAGTTATTATTTATTTTTATATATTGGTATTTTGAATATTAAAGAATTTGTTCCATAGTTTTTGTTTATTATATTTAATCAGATTTTATATATTTATAACTAATTATGTACTTAATACATTATGGGGTTATAACTTCTAATATCATTAATAACTTCTAATATTATTAATGTGATATAAAATGACTATTTTTTAAATGAATACAGAGGCTTCTGTACATAAGCCATATGCCATAAATCATCTTCCCTCAAAAAAAAAAAAAAAAACTCTTAAAAATCACAATAAATTTATCTACTTATTATTTATTATTATCCAATTACTTCTATAACCCTCATTATTTTTTTCCTCCTATCTCATTTTAATAAAATTTATTTCAATAGTTCCACTATCCTGTCCTAATCACCAATTTTGTTAAATGAAAAAATTTGATCTAAACAAAAACAAAAACATGTCTCCTGCTCTCTGTACAATATATCCTGATTCTTTTTCAATATCTTAAATACTCCAAAAATAAATGTTCAATACTTTTTCTTCCATTTCTATATATCTGCAATAAAACAAGGAAAATTCTCCATACAGTATTGCCACTCAGTGCAAGCCAGAGTAATCAATGGATGCCAGAAGGCTTGTGCATAAAATCCCCATCTAGTGCCTACTCATCCAATATCCCCAGACTACTTTCTGGCTTCTGGCATTCATCAGTGAGGAGCCTTGGATCTGAGAGCTGTGCACCTAGATCTTAGGATCTAATGCAACCTCACTGATGAAGGCCACAAGCCAGAAACTAGTCTGGGGATACTGGATGAGTAGGTACTAGATGGAGAGCTTATGCACAAGCCTTCTGGCATCCATTGATTGCTCTGGCTTGCACTGAGTGGCAATACTAAGTTTTGTCTGTTTTAATAACAGTTATAAGCAAGCATAAGAAATGGTGATCATGTGATGTTTATTGGCTTATATCTGCAATACAAATTCTTATTTTGCTTTCTTTTGTTATTATCTAAAACTCCTGACTGTTCACCAAATAAAAATAACTTTTTTTTAGCATTATCATATTATCCTTTCATATCCAATGTAATTTTTATTGTATATAATTCAAAACTAGTTAGTTCTCAGTAAAAATGTAAGTGCAACTGATTCTCTCTCCAAGTTTCCAACAGCATCATCTCCGAATCAATACATGCATTATATAGCAACATCACTTAGCTATGGTAGCATATTTGAATTATAAATTTTGACCTGAAGTATGAATGCTTTGTAACTTGACCCATGACGGAATAATGCATTAATATTAAATTTTAAATTGAACAAAAGTGCCATTATAACTTTTGAAATAATTCAGCTGTGTATGGTGAAGAATTCATAAAACACAAAAATATTTTCAAATAGTTTGCAAGATCTTATGATGGCAGAGAGAGCATTGAAGATAACCTATGAAGATACATAATACACTATTACATTTGATGTCATAACTCATTATCAAAACATAAGTGCTTTAAATTTTTTATTGTAAATGTCTAATCTAAATCATCACATAATACATATGTCGATTTATAGATGGTATTGCAGGCCAGCAGTCTGGAGTCTTTCCAGAATTTGAATTCTTTTCCCCTAATTATCTATTTTCCCTCATAATTATGTAGTACATTCTATATACATTGATCCCATAAAATCTTTTTTATCCAATATATTCATTGTTCTAATCTAAATAATTCAATTAAACAGTTTTTACTAATTCATCCTCATGTAGAAACCTTCAATGATAAAGCCTATTACATCCACTAGCCTTAAAATTACATTCTCACAGGGAAAATGCACTTATTGGAAAACTTACATCACATTATAAATATAGGTAAAACAGTGTTCTAAAAGTGCTTAGAATTATTAATAAACAACTCCTGTAAAGGTTCAATTACTTGATACTTGAAACATTTTTCTTATCAAATTAAACATGAGGTCTTTCCCATCATTACATTTTTTTTTTAAATATAAAAGATATAATAACAGTAATGCCATATGTGGTATATTCTACAAAGCAGAGGAGGACCAAAGGCATTTTCTATTCCAATGCAGCAGTCTAGAATCAGTCAGAACATATATAAATACAATGCATAAAAAAAAGAACACCACCAATCACTTTACCATCCATATAATCATTCCCAAATGCAATCTCTGCAGAAATCTGCAGTATAAACATTTATACTCTATGCACTATGGTATACAGTGTACAACACTCAAACACTTTTAAGAATATAATCAAAATAAGAGACAAAAAAATCTCTCAACCAGATATATATGCACCAACTTGTTCTCTCATACAGTAGTTTTCCAATCTATAATGAGATATGCTTATCCATTATTTTATCACTGTCTTTAAGTCATCTCTCACTTTTTTACTATTTCCAGAAATACTTCTGTAATATATTTTTTTTCTATACTCAATGTAATTTTAATCATTCATTCTGTATATCTAAATAAGAATATCTGTAACCTTTTTTCTCTTTGAATAAAATTTCTTTGAAATATATAAAAATCTTACAAACATTTTACACTTACTTTTAAATTGTCTCATTAAAAAAGTTCATTCCATTTCATTTTAAACAGTATCATTTGCTGTTCACAATTTATCATCCAATTTATATATATATATATATATCTTTTAGTATTCTATCTAAATATTTCTAACTTCATTGATCAATACAAAGTGCATCACATGTAAAAAAGAGGCACCATAACTCTCTTCAAATAGTTATACATACTCCAATTATATGAAAAACATGCAGATTTTTATTATACTTTTTGATTTTTTCTTCAATTTTAATTTCCCAACTATCCATACAATTTATTTTTGCATTTAACAAAGTGTCCAACTTCTCTACATTTTCAAAACAAATATCTTCTATTTTCCATTCTCTAACTTTACTTTTGCCATTAAATACTAAAATCTTAGATTATTCCTCATTAAATTTAATTTTCATACTTCTTTTTGCGTTTTCACTTTTCGGTAATAACAACTCAAAAATGTCACATCATCAGCAAAAAAAGACTGTCAGCATATTATATATTCTCTTAAATTCCAAATATATAAACCTTTATTGCTATCCTAATTTTTCTATCTCATTTTTCAATTCTTTTAGAAACAAAATAAATAATTTCTGTTTCAAACTCAATTTACATTTAACTTCCACTGATTCTAACATTCTTAGCAATGCTAAATTATTCCCATATTTCAAAACTTCTCCACAGTCTATTTCTATTTATCCTATCATAAGCCTTTTTAAATGCTTTTATTTAACTTAAGACTTTAGTTTATTTGGGTCAAATCCTGTCACCGATTTTTAACATATTTCTTCCGAATAAAGTTTTGTCAATTGATTTCAACGATAGTGCAATATAATATTGCAATATTTCAGGATTGTTCTGTGTTGACAGATCACATTTCAAAATATTTGGTAAATTTTAAACATGTGCAATAGATGGTACGCTATTTTTTTTAGCAAGCACATTCACTTAATTTGAGGAAGAAATTTTAGAGATATTTAATCTTAATAAAAATAGAAAGAAATTAAGAAATAGATAAAATCTTAATTTCCCTTTCGATTGCTCATATTAAACTTGTTTTTTTAAACTGTTGCATTAATAAAAACAAAAATCTTGTAATCAACATTTAAATGCTTCCATTTAATTTGAGAAAGAATTTTTAAGGACATTTACAGTTAATTAAAAAAGAAAAAAAAAGAAAGGAAGAATGAAATCTTAATTGTCCTTTGGATTGTTTATGTAAAACTTGTTTTTTTAAGCCACTGCCTTAATAAAAAGAAAAATCTTGTGAGTTTTAACCTACTTCTGCTATAGAAATTTTCTTTAAATTTTATATATGTTTAATATAAATGACAAAAAATTTCAAGGTTAGAATGAACAAATTATCTCCAAATTTTATATGTATTCCGTTAAGATGACAATGCAATATTTTAGAGTTTTCCTGTCTAACAATGTTGACATGCTGCAATTCAAACTGCATTCAAGTTGGTTCAGTAAGTTTTGAGTCATGTGCAATAGATGGCACTATAGTTTTTAAGAAAATGCTTTCATTTAATTTGGGAAGAAATTTTAGGAATCTTTGCAGTTAATTATAATTTTTAAAAAAAGAATAAAATCTTAATTTCTCTTTGGATTGTATACATAAATCTTGCTTTTTTTCTCATGTGTCATAGCATCAGCTGGGAAGCGAACCCGCTAACCCGGGACTACTGTAAGCAGCTGTCGCTGACCTCTCGATAACCAATGCTTGACTAAAACTTGCTTTTTTAAACTTTTGCTTTCATAAAAACACAAATTCTGTAACTGATTTTAATTAAACAATTTTACTATATATACCTAAACAGTATAAATTAAAAATAATATTTATAAATATTTTATTTTAAAAATGCTTTTATTTATTTAACTTAAAAAATGAAAAAAAAAAAAAAATTTTTATAGACCATAATTTTGGTTGTCATATGTAATTTTAAATAAAAGGTTCATAAATTAACAAATTCAAATATTATAATGTGTGATCAAATTTGCTTGAATTAATTAATTTATAAATATGCCATGCTTTTATTTAAAGTTACATATAACAACCTAAATTGTAGTCTAAAATAAAAATATTTTTTGCTTTTCAATGCATTAGTCCTCAAATTAAATAAAAGCATTTTTCAAAAAATATTTATAATATACTTAATCTTTATTTAAAATACAATAAATAGTATTTTATTTTTCTTATAATAGATTTCAATTAACTGAGATGTAATAAATAAACTATCTACTATCATTTTTGCCTAGATAAAATCCATTCAAAATTTCCCCCAAAATTTCACTTTCTTCTATTCAAATTCTAATACTACCCATTAACCTGCAATGGCTACAAATGGTATATCATACTGCTATTAACTTTCAAATATGTTAATTTCAGATTATTTTTAAAATTGAATAGGTATCCCTCTTAGTAATTTCCTAAGTATGTATCTAAATCAAATGTTTGAATTTAGCTCACATAGTTTAAATTTTATGTCTCACTCCCTTTTCAGATAATGGTATCTCATACTACTTGTAGTCTAAATGGCTGTAATTTTTTTTTCATCTTTTTCAAATGACCACTTTTTTTACTTTTTAAAATGAATATTATAAAACTTATTGTAACTAATAACCACAATAACAAAATGCAAATTTATTTCATTATGATAATTGATTATAAAAAAGCAATCAACTGAATTCAGTTAAACAAAAGGAATTTTATTTCTTCATTTTTGTGACGTTATACAAACATTTTAATATATATTGTAAATAATGTTTATAATAAAAAATCAAGTTTGAAATATTTATATAAAACAAATACTTCTATAGAAGTGATATGAGATACTACTTTGTAGCAGTTATGCAACTAAACAGCACTGTAACCATTGCAGACTAAGATATACATAAATATTTATAAATTATGAAAGTTACTGATACTAGTCTATAGATAGCAATCAACCTTTCCCATTTCCTCTATACAATAATCTAATTATTACATCCTTCTATTCATCTGCGATTTTATTATCAGTCATAATTTTATTAAAATTTCTTAAATTAAGCTTTGGGCGATTATCATTACAACTATAATAACATCTAATCCTTTTGTTTCATCTTTTTTATTCTACCTATTGCTCTATTCAATTCTATATCTCTCATCTCATAAATTAAGCTCTCTAATGAATGATATTCACTTACCAATATATCTTTTATCTACAGTTTTTACTTTAAATTCATTATTCTTTCAAGTTATCCCCATCCTATTTTATTCCTCTGCATCTAATAATAGAATATCTCACTATTAAAAATTACTGTATATTAAAGATAAGATTTTCACATAGCTTAAAGCTAAATCTAACTTCTATAAAAATGTGTTACAGATATTAAGCTTTGATTTTATATTTTTTCTTTTAATTTTAGCTTATATAATAATTTATCCAACTGACATTGTAATTTATTTCCATATTATGTAGAAAATTTGCATAACTTAAGAATTAGTTTCATTTTTTTTAAATGTATTATAGATAGAAAAATGATCACATGATTTCCATTTTGTAATATCAGCTAAAGAAATAATAATTTGAAATTAAAAGTTGCCACTGCATTTTATCTTTTATTTGTTGTTGAAAATAAACTTTTAACATAGAGTTATAACTTCAATTTTTCTGGATTGTGCAGATAAAACAATTGTATAGCTTAAAAATTGGTTTAATACCTTTATCAAAATATATTACAGATAAAAAAAATAATCACATAATTGTCCTTTTTTACAATTATTAAAGGGATCACTATTTTAAATCATTATCAATACACTGCAGAATGGAGGTCCCTCTATGTTTAATCCAGCTTATCTGATCCACAGCCTCTCTTCTCCAAATTATACTGACAATCTTTCTTATTTCATCTATTTATCTCATAGTCTCTTATTAGGTCTTTTACAATTTTTTGAGATGCAACTTAAGACTTCAACAGTTTAGTAGTCATCTCTTCTAGTGATATACCTAGCAAAGCTGCATTTCAGTCTTTTAAATCTTTCAATTATGACAGTAATATTTATTGGCTCTTTAGAATTCCTACTTGTTATTTATGACCTAAAATGGCTGTATTGTCATTCTGTTAAGCATCCAAATCTTATTTCCATAAGTGAGAACTAATCAAATATATCTATCAGAAATCTTTATTTTAATACACATAGAAATACTTTCTTGTAATCTTTATTTCTAACAAAAGCTCTTATGCAAGTTTAATTACACTCAATTCTGTCTTTATTAATAATATAATTAAAGTAATTGTGATTGCTAATTTCTTCTAATTTTGTTCTTTTTCTAAGAAAATCGAACTTTATTTTAGTGGTTTTTAGCAATTTCTTTAGTCCTACTTTCTTACTTTATCCAATAATTTTTGCAACATTTCTTGAAACTCTATAATATTACTTGCAAAAAACACCCATATCACTTGCAAAATATAGATGAATTAAATAATCATTATATATTTTTATTTCTTTAGTTTCCCATTTTAATCTGCAAAATACTTCTTGCATAACAGCATATGAAGATTTTGGAGATATGGAATCATTCTATAACACACCCTTTTCAATATTACTCTTTTTAATATTACTACATAATCTATGCTGTTGCATATGGATAAATATTCTATCTTGATAGTCTAAAGCTTTAATCACTGTGGAAATGCTTATAGAATTAAGTGCCTTTCTTTTGATTAAGAACTCACGAGGGAAAGTTTCTACCTTTATTATTAAGAAGTAATCTACTCTCATTTCATTTAAAAGTTTTTATTAATGCAGTGATAATTATTTTTGTGGTCAATTTTTTTTATTGAATGATAAAATCTAACAACCCATGGGGAAAAAAAATATTTTGTGAACTGTACCAAATCTGTTATTCATTCAGGAAGTCTATATATGAAATTTAATAATCACACACCCATGTAAATACACTGATTATTGACAATATGGCTATATTCTGCCTGCTACTGTTTGGTGAAGTATAATTTCTAGTTTTAGGGTAAACTACAGAAGAAGGAATTGCATATGCCTTTATAAGTTTTCTACCGTATGAGGAAAGATGATACAGATTATACCATCAAGATAATAAACAGGATCAAACTTAATGGAAAATCTATTTGGGTCAATATGGCAATGGCTCATCAAAAAAATTTGGATGTAAGCAGCAATGTCTTTATGGGCAATGTAGACCTTGACATTGATGAAAAGCTTCTCTATGATGCATTTAGTGCACTTGATATCATATTGCAAACTACCAAAATTTATGAGATATTCTGAGACTGAAAATTCAAAAGGATATGCTTTTATAAACTTTACTACCTTTGAAGCATCTAATGCAACCATTGAAACTATGAATGGGCAATATCTTTCCAACAGAGCAATTTCAATCTCATATGTTTTCAAAAAGAATGCTAAAGGAGAACAACATGGATCTGAACTGCAAAAAGCTGTTAGTATCCCAAAATCTACTTACCTAAGCTGATCATTCACATCAGTTGTTTGCCAATGCTCTTCCCACTAGGCATAACTGTTGGAATGGGATCTGCACTTACACCATCTCCATCCCCATCAACTAGCTCCAGCTCTTGCAATTTAAAAGTGTTGTTCCCTTAAGTCCTGTTCTACTACCACCAGTATCTCTATCATCTAGTATTCCTATTGCTGGAACTATTCATTCTTCCAATATTAACTCTACTACAGCAATACCACCATTTCCACATCCAGGGGTTACACCCCACCTCATGCAAGTGCAGCTTTAGCAGCAGGTGATGGTATTCCATTTTCTCTTCTTCAATCTCATCAGTGACTCACAAACAGCTTCAGACATTTTAAACTTGCCACTCCAAGTACCACTACATCTTATGGGTCTCTTGCCTTCTGGTTTATCACCCCCACTTAGTGGACCACTATCCTCTGGGTGTCATAACATTTCCTCCAGCAGCACTTCCAGGATTATAACTCACCTCCTTCAGAATTTTTCGCTAGAGCAATTTATAAATCCAAAGCATAATGGCAAGTCATATTTATCAATCCTTTCTATAATTTCCCAATATTTGGAAATAATCTAATGTGCTAAAAATTTCTTTTCAAATCCAGCTTGTTCTTTTGTTTGGGTTGAAATCAAAGTTTGTTATAGACACATTATAACTATTTTGGTAAAGTTTTTTATAGAGCTGAGTGAAGATCTGGTAGATCTCTAATTTCTAATATCTTCTTTACCACATTTTTAATATATTACATCAATATTAATAATGCATTCTTCCAATAACTTGACTAGACTCCAGAGCACTGTTCCTGAAAAAATATATTAAGTAGAAGCATAGAGAGTCATGTATATTTTTGTTGACAAAAACCAATTTAAATCAAAAGATGAAGGTATTTACAGTAGGTGTAAAATTAGGTCACTACAATATACAGTTATGAAATCAAATTTATATGATTATACATGCAAATTGAGTTCAAATTCTTAAAGTTTTTGTTTTTTAATTTCATGCTATTAGCTTAATAGTATGTCAGATGGATAAGTGCAGCAGTTCCCACCCTTAGATACAAAGTCTTCATGGGTGAAAATTATATGCCAGAAATTATTCAGGGAATGTGATAGCACTACTGTATAGTGTTCATTGATTAATCAAATTTAGAAAAGATGACTTTGAAACAGAATAAAAAAAACTTCACCTGCAACATTAATCCAATCATTTTATTTTACTACATCATCACTGAATGCTTTGAATTTTGTTGGTTGTTTTTTAAATATATATATTACAACAGAGCAAACAAAAACTCTGACTAATATGCTTCACAGAAAAATTTATCAACAAGAATAAATAAATAAATATATATATATATTAATTCTGCTGATAAAATCAAATTTATAGAGTCATATTTTATTGACAATATAAGTAATTAATGGAAAGGTGTTTGTGTGAGCTATGAGCTATAATTTAAACTTTTTAAATGACCTTTTACCTTCTAAAAACAGGCTTAATGGGTAATAAGGTGACATATTCAGCCCCCTCACAGTTAAAAATCATAATTTTATAAAATAATTACTTGACAAAATAAAATCTCCTCCATTAATTACATGAGTGGGTATCTACATACAGAGATTGTAAAAATAAAACCAATGTCAAGTGTCATAATTTACTATAATTAATTTAAAATTTCTACATTATGCCTTTCCTTTACTCTATCTTTAAACATTATGTTATTAGTGAAACCTACTACATAACATCAAGTTAATAAATGAAAAGTTAAAATTGGAAACTTGTTTTAGATTTAAATGATATTCAAGTAATTATCATGTAGTGAAGAGAATAAAATTACTACCTTTGATATATAATATTTCTTTATTAGTTAGTAATAACAATAAATCAAAAGATTCATTTCTGAATGTTGAATCTTTAAAATTAAATAAAATTACATATTACAAATATTTAATCTGATACAATATATATAGATCATACAAAATTATCTTATGGCAATCAACAGCCATGGTTTTAATAAATATAAGAATAAACTAGATCCAGATAGTTAGTATACGTTAGAGGCTTCTTAGAATCTTTCTGTAGAAGAAAACATTCACCAGACAGAGCAACTACTGGTTAGTGAAAGCTTTCATGGTTTCTTACTTATTCACTCTCTAAAATTGATATATATATATATATTAATTTCTTTAATTTTTGATGCTTAAAAATATTTTTAAATTATAATTTAGCTATTTCAAATTATTTCTTTCATTGATTTAACAAAACAACAGCAATAATAGAATGTAAATTATAGTTGTTTTTTTAAAGAAAAAAAGGCAGAAAATATGTTTTTTTAGGACTAATAATTTCCTTGTTCTGTCTATTAGTGAAATTATGCTCCCCCCCCCCCGCCATTATGTGATGTTATCTCACAAAGTTGTCATTATAAACTTGTTGCAAACAAGTGTTAAGAAAATTAAACTAATTTAAATTTTATATTACGCTATTCATGTTTTTGGCAGAACACTGCCAGAAAAATATAGTGGCAATGGCAGGATTGTAAGATCAATTGATCTTCAATTAATTGGATGTGATGATATAGAATTTATTATTGTAAAAATGTGTCTTCTGTGGATTGAGAATACGAATAGAACAGTAACACATTTTCTATAAAATATTTTTTGATAAACATGAGCATAATTTTCAAAGGAGAGGCAACCCTCACTTAAGTTATAGATTACCTCAAAGATGTTCTAAAGCCCTGGAAGAAAAAGTTCATTGCAGAAGAAGTTATTAAATAAACAGAATGAAAAGTCAGAAAGGGTGTGTAGTGAACATAAAACTCGTTTTTAACATTTTATTCTTTATCATATTCTCTCTTTTTTAAAAAAAAACTTTGAGAACTAGAATGACTCATTTAAACTCATTTAATACTGGCAACTAACCAAAATATAATCAAATTTATACTTTTGAAATATTATTTATAAATATTGTTTAAAATAGTTAAGTATTAATTTTGTTTCTTTAAGAATTCAATAATTTACAGAAATATTAATTCTGAATCTGCTGATAGCTTGAATTATTAAATATAAATATTATTTGAAATGGTTAAACTTCAATTATGAACCATCAAATGATTAAATATAACCTAAGTGTGTGTGTGAGCGGGGGGGGGGTAATTTTAAATCAAAAAAAGAATTTGAATACAACTAAAATACTATCATCACAAACCTTCACGAAAACACTAGGTGTTACTTATGATTATTAGTTAAAGCATTTTATTATTACATTTATGAAATAATTTAAATTAAGATTTTGCATTTGCAGTTATTAGTTGCTGATGTTTTTTAATACATTTTTGATTGATAATTAATATTTTTAGTATTATCTGATTAAAAATATTACTTATATATCAGATTTGAAATACCAGTCACTCTTATACCTGGAGCCTAACTGTAAATGTAGGGGATTTGAACTCAGACTTTCAAGCCCCTTCATTATCTACACTATCTCAGACTACTGATACACATGACCACATACATGCAGAAAAGATCAATTATCTTTTATAAATTATCTTTTCTGCATGTATGTGGTCATGTGTATCAGTGGTATGAGATAGTGTGGATAGTGAAGAGGCTTGAAAGTCTGAGTTCAAATCCCTATATTTATAATCTAGTGATAGCTTGATTAACAATGGAGGATAACACACTATGTTAAAGCAAATGATATATTATAAATTCATGATTGTTTTTAATTTTTGCCTATGTTCACACAGTTGTTAATCCCAATGCATTAAAAATATTCTTATTAATGTCTTTTAGAAACTGTTTAAATGTCAATACTTAGTCTCCAAGCTTTGATGTTTAAAAAAACAAATACTTAATTGAAACACTGCAAAATATCACCATTGATGTATTCAATCAACAAGTGATTTTATAAAATGGGATTTTCAAAAATATAGTGCCACATCCATATTATAATGTAATATTCCCAATGACGACTTCTATAGAAAGCAATGAGAATGAAAAAGGGTCATGAAGTATGAGTCAAATCTCCACAATTTACAATGATTACACTTTTAGTAATGAATAACAATAGTGTTTATTTTATACTAATTCATTTTAAAATAATGCAAAAAGAATTTTACAGTAAAAAGATACTTTGCCACATCTGCCACTCCATATGCAATGACATTAATTATATATAGAGTGTGCATGTTTTAATTAAATGGAAGATGAATATGATTATAAATCCTTTATCAATAAATATTCTAGAATAATATGTAAAAAAAAAAAGAATATATAATGCTGCGCTCATGCACTGTTGTCATTGGGCATTCTATTATACCTGTCATATCAATTAAAAAGAGAACTAGTAGTACTAATTGCATATGAGTTATAAGCATTTTAATGTTATGTCATGTAAACTATTTATAAATTATTTATCATATCTTAAAGCAGTTTTTGAAATTATGAATACAATCCAAGACATTTTTTAAATATTGACAGATCAATCAGTAAATCAAAATTCAGCAAACTTCAGTATCTTATAATTAGCCAGTACAAAAATTAACTTCATGTCTTATATGATGAATTCTGATGTCTTTGTAATATAGTGTTTTAATTTTAATTGTTTCTGTTTTAATCTGTTTTGCAAACATTCTGTCTTTTATGCATAGTCATAAAGTGAGTTGGTCAAATACATACCAATACATCATCATCATTGTCAACCATGATCAATATACAGCATCAATCCACTGCAGGATGAAGATTCTCACATCACCCCTGCATACTTTGTTATTTCATCCATCCTTCTCACATGTGGTCTTTTTGTGAGTCTTTCACAGTCTCTTGGAATCCAGTTTAAGATTTCAACTATCCATTTAATATCATCTCTTCTAGTAATATGTCCAGCCTAACTCCACTTCAGTCTCTTAATTCTTTCAGCAATGTCAGTAACACCTGTTTGATTTCTAACTCGTGTATTGCATTTTCGATCTCTTCTTGTTAATCCTAACATGTATCTCTCCATACTTTTTTGAGAGGCTTGCTTTTCTGTTAAGTGTCCAAGTTTCAGATCCATAAGTAAGTACTCGCAAAACACATCTACTAAAAACATTCCTTTTCAAATACATAGGCATATTTCATTTTAATATAACGTTATTTATATCAAAAGCACTCCAACCAAATTTAATTCTATGATTAAATTCATTCATTATATTTCCATCTGTAGTAATAATCTGATATATTTGTAATTGTTAACTTCTTCAAACTCATCCTTATGAATCTTTATTTTCATTTTTTGAGCAAATCCATTGAATATTACTTTAGTCTTTTTAATGTTTACCTTTTGCATACTTTCTTACTTTCATATGATAACACTTGCAACATTTCCTAAAGCTCTGAAGCATTATTTGCAAAAACAACCACATCATCTTTAAAATCTAAATGACTTAAATAATCACCATTTACTTTTGTTCCTTTAGCTTCCCATTTTAATTGACAAAATACTTTTTGCAGCAATACTGTAAAAAGTTTTGGAGATATGGAGTCACCATGTCTTATGTTGATCTCAATGTTAACTTTCCTAGTATGATGATGTAATCTAATTGCTGCTGTTGCATTTTTCTAAATATTCTTCAGAATATGATAATATTCTGGTTTTATGCCTTGATTATCCAATGCTTTAATCACTAAAAAAATGCTTATAAAATCAAATGACTTGTCATAATCTACAAATCCAAAGCATAATGGCAACTCATATTCATTGGTCCTTTCTATAACTTCTTTCAACAATTGGATATGTTCCACTGTACAAAAACTACTTTTAAATCTAGCTTGTTATTTTGGTTGGTTGAAATTTAAAGTTCTCTGTGGACGATTTGTAATTATCATGATAAAAATTTTATATAAAAGTGATAGGCTTGTAATTTCTAATATCTTCTTTATTATCTTTTAAAAATATTAATATTAATACTGCATTCTTCCAATCATCTGGTATATTGTTATCATTTAGACCTTGGTATGTAACTTTGCCAAAAAAAATTCTATTTCTTCATCTGCTTTTTTTATGATATTGATTATAATTCCATCATTATTTGGAGCTTTTTCCCTTTTTCATAAATTTAATTACATGTCTCACTTCATTTAAAATCCTGGGCAATTTAGAAGATATAATTATAGTTGTAGGATGTACTTGTTCTTTATTACTATATAATTCTCGACAGAACTTTTCTACACATTTCATGATGTCATCTCTTTTTTTAGTAATAGTTCCATTTTTTTTTCTTATTGCAAATATAAGTTTTCTACCAATAGCAAAATGTTGTTTACACTCTTGAGACTTTTGTTCTCTTCTATATCTTTCCTTGCTAGTTCTCAATTATATTTTCTTATATCATTATCAACTCTTTTTTGCACCATTTTACAAAATTCAAGATATTCGATTCTTCCTCATGCATCATTTTTATAGATCTTCATATTCCTTTTTTTTCTTCATTAATTCTCTAGTCTCAAGTAGAAATTTTATTGGTCAATTGCTGCTGTTTCTACCAGCTACTTTTGTTGCAGTTTCTAAAAGTGTATCAGTTATTTTCCCATTAATTTCATTCAAATCTGAATGATGTTCAAAATCTGGTAATATTTAAAAATGATTTGCAAGTTCTAATTTAAATTCATTAGAATGTTTCTGAAGATTAGGAATATCAACGGTGAATATTGTTTTTCTTATAATTTTTGTCTCTAGTTTTGCATTAACATGTATCTTGCATCTCACTAATCGATGAATTTATAAAGAACATTATAATCTTGAAATATGTCATTTCTATTAGACAAAATATAATCCAATTCTGCTGTATCTTCATTTGGATGCTTCATGTCCATTTCCTTTTAACATTTTTCTTAAATAAATAATTCATTCATAATATAAAGTTTTTCTTTTTCTGCAAATTCACATCTCTATGCCCTGTCTCATTTTTATTACCATAACAAAATTTACCTACAGTACTTTTATCTTTCAATTGTTTACCAGTTCTACAATTAAAGTCTCCCATAACACTTTTAAAATGTTATTTGATCTGATCAAAAACCTTTTGTAACTTTTTCCAAAAAGAAATGGATAATGAAGACAGTGACCACAAACAATATGATAATGAGACTCAACTTAAAATTATTAACATAAGATAGACTATAGGAATGGTCATAAATGCATAGGGTTTTAACAGTGAGAAGCATGTGTAATATACTTCACAATGGCATTGCTATTATAGAAACTCTTCAGCTAGCATCATGCTATAATAATTAGGAAAATCTCTACAACACACAATAACTAACATAATGATTCATGGTAAATAACTATTAAGATTATCTCTTGTACTTGTAATAAACTATAAATATAATAATTTTAAAACCACAAATTAAATTAATCTAATTGATTATTGCTATCCTGTTGATATCTCAGGATAATGATTATTCCTTTAGTAAGCAAAATAATAATAGTAAACAGTTGGACAATTGAATAGCAAGTGCGATTTTATTGAAATCCAATTATCTAAAGAATAATTACACTCTCATTTACAAATACCAACTAGAACAACTATTTGATAATTAATATAACTTTAATAATACACATACTAATAATACATTACCAACTTACTTTAAATTAATAATTTATAAAACTCTTTACTATGTATCCCTCTACTTCTACAGATAATTACCATTAAACAGAATAATCATTGACTGATAATCAAAACACTTATAATTAACCAAAATCTAATATTACATAACTCGATTTTAAATACATTAATTTTTTTTAGCATTTACCCATTCTATTTTATCTTTCTAAACAAATATCAAAATTGATCTTATTAATCTCTTATATCTTAAATAATATATCAGTTAGAATTTACTTCTTTTAATAAAATTTATGATATTTTTTATTATATTATATTTTTATTAAATTTAAATAAACTTTAAAATATACATGTGATTTTTAAAAATAATATAAATCTTCATAATACTCTGAACATATAATAACTCTTTAAATTCAAATTTCAGATAGTTATTCAGTACTTCAATATTTAATAAAATAAATATCAATTGAATAATACTTTAATCAAATTATAAATAAAAATTGATAGGTGTTTGATTTGTAAAGTTTAAATTCTTTATTAGAATTCCATACTTAAAATATCCAATTAATAAATTTTATATAAGCATTTCACTATGTCATGTGCAAAAAAGGTATGGCCTTGCTGATATCTATGATCCCATAAAGAAATAATACTACTTGTCAAGTTTAAATTTAAAAAGACATTTTATTTTTAACAATAAAAGATTTATAACAATAATTATAATTACATTATATCATAAACAATGTATACTACTTACATTAGTATAATTACTTATTTACAATATTTACATTAAAATAATTAAAAATAAGCCCATCCTCAGTTCATGTGTTACCATTGGGTCAGTATCATTTAGGTAATTAAATAATATATATTTAACAATATTAATACTTTTATTCATATTATGAATTGATTTACCCTTCGTATTCTCATACATTTGAGTAATTTCCTTATTATCTCAATAATACTTACATGACCAATTATTTTACACTTGTTTTTACTAAATTTATACCAATTTAATATAATTCAGTGTTAAAAATCATTATACCAATATATTATTATTATTTATTAAATAACTTTTATACTTTTATATTGTTGATACAATACAAATAATATAATTTGAATAAATAACTGAATCAAGAATATACCATGTTAAAATATTATACATTCATCTTATATCCTTATCAAATATCTTTCATTCACAATCTTCAATATTGTTGATCTCATGTTATACTTCAACAATAAGTTAGTCTTACCTTTTATCACATATAATTGTATTTGTTTTGCATATGGTCTTTTCCTTTTCTTTAGACTATCATTACAAACAGAAAAAAAATTATACATTTCTAAATAAATTAGTTATCTATGATGCTTACTCTATATTCTAATATCACAGATAATACTTTGGATAAAAAACTAATTTAATAAACCACCATACAGAAGAGAAATAGAGGCAACTAACATTTATTTATTAATAACTATAACTTTTGGGTAGTCATTACTACTTCAATGACTCTGCCACAAAAAATCCTGACTTAACTCTAAAGCTCTTACAGAATATAATGATTATCTTTCATATAAACTCCTCTCCAATTCCTACAATAATAATATGGGTGTCCTTTGAATCAAACCCACTAAATATAAGATTAGTTCTTCAGGATGACATTACACTATTCTGGCATTTTAAACTTATCTATTCAACATGTATATATTTTTCAACATCAGCATACATTAACTTTCTCATTCTAGTATATAATCTTATCTTCCTATCTTTTGGATATCTATAATTATGACAGATCGTCTGACAAAACATATAACTCTTATTCTTATGACAAAATGTCATAGTATACTTTATATATTATAAGGTTTGAGATCATAAATCATATCCTTAACTATTATATTCACTCTATTTCATTTTTCATGTATAATATCATACATATATTATACATTAATATTCATCTTAACAATAACTTTTTCTTGATTCAGAATTATTATTCAGTCTTTATTATGAAATATATATCAATATAATAAATTGATAATCTCATATACATAACTTTTCTTATAATCAAACTATTACTCTTAATACTACTAAAATTGTGTAAAATCATATCAAATTACCTAATACTATATTTTAGTTCTTTTGTACATCCATACAAAAATTTTTTAACTGAGCAAACTATACCTTCAATTTTAAATTTAAAATATAATAATATTTTAAAATTATCTTAATTCTAAAATTTTAATAAAAACATAGAAATTATTTAAATAATTTCTGTCTTACAATAATATACCTTATATCAATACAAAACATTAACAATAAAAAAAAAAATTTTTAAATTGAAATATTTTTCAATCCTTTTTTTTATTTTTTAAAGAACTTCTCAAAACTTTTCACCATCATTACTATGACAACAATCGATGGTTGAAACTGAACCATTTATTGTGATTTTCTTTCTTCTCCTGCTAGAAAATATGCATTGTTTAAAGAACAATATTTTAAGATATAAAAAAAAAAATATTCACAATTAATAAAATCTTCATAAGTTCCTGAGCTCTTTGAAATATTATCCTAGGATCCTGGAATTCCCTTGAATGCATTTTAAAATCTGGAACATTCAATTTTATAATAGTTCTTAATTTATAACTTTCATTTTCCATTAAAACATAGCATATACATAGTTTGTCTGCAAGTAGTTCTAACTTTGGCTTTTATTTATTCATATTCAGTGGGTGATTTTATAAGGTTGACACATATACATATATATTATTTCTAGTTTTATATAATATTATAATTCATTTCTTTCTTTAATATGCATCATTAAAATAAATGGTTCACTTTTTAAATTCTCATACTATTGATGTTTTTCATCAAAATACACATCTTTTGCTAGCAGCAAGAATTACTTTATCATTATTTGTTTTTAATACCACATTAAAAAAATCAATTATTCTGGCAAAATTCTTTCCTTACTAATAAAATACATATTATTTATTCTTCTTATTAGGTTTCAATTTTACTTCAGCATATAAGTCACTTAATCCAATGTAATTCTTTTAAAATAGATTTATAACTACTATCAAGTAACTATCTTAAAATTCTGTAAAATGTTTTTATAATTTTAAAATGACTGTATATTTTCAATAAATAAAAGTTCCTTAATAACTTAATGGTTAAACTCATTAAAAATAAAGAGATAAAACATTTTCTTACACAACAATATCTGCAAACCCTTTGAGTGTGTTTATAATCATTTACCATTTTGTTCCAAGAATAATAATTGTTTCCTTTTTATTTTTACTAATAACCATGGTTTTTGACTACAATTTGACATTTAAGATTGAATTCAGTTCCTCTTGAAGAAATTTTTTTTGTTTATTCCACGATCTCTTTATAAACTTCTTAAGAAATCTTGTATAATTATTCATCTTATTAATTAACTTTTAATTAATTTAAAATAAAATACGATAAAAATTTACTAATTTTTTAACAAACTAATATAAACAGGTTATTAGTTCTAACTTTTTAATAAATTCATTCTATTTTTCATCTGCTATCACCTTTTTATATTGTAGACAATATAATGTCATACCGTTAATTAAATAAATTTCATTGGTCATCTACTATTTGCATAAATTACCTTCTGTCTACAATTTGAAATAAAATAACTAAATATTTAAAAACTAAATTATTAAATTTAATTGCTTTTAAGTTCAAATTTAAATCCAATTATAACTATTATTTTTTATAATAATTATTTATTCTAATTAAAATATGTAATTAATAATTATATTTAAAAACATTATTATTATTATTATTATTATTATTATTATTATTATTATTATTATTGTAATACTATAAAATTTAATATTCCCAATTGGAATAAAATATTATTTTCCAATAAATAAACAAAATATATTTATTCTTGTTTAATAAGGCTCGGCAAATATACTTGCACACAACTTTAAAGAGCCACTGTCATAAAAATTCAATTAATATTTCATTTATAACTACTGTAAAGTTTAATACATATAAATTTGAATAAGTATACTGTAAACATGCTTGTAACTATTAAATACTATTACAATTGAACTAAGTATGATTATTTAAAATATATATAACTATTGTAAAAGATGTTTGTTGACTACATCGACAGAATCCTATAATTACATCCTATAGATTGAACTTTTTATACATAATATAAATTAAAAATTAATCGTAATACAATTACATGTTTTATAAATTTAAAATTTTGACTATAATATAAAATTTACATCCTTTTTGGAAACAGTGTGCAAATCAAAAGGTTACAATATAAAAATCCTCTACTATTTCATCACTATGAAAACTCATTGAGGCATAAACTTGAATTATCTGTATTTGGTATCTGCTATTAAGTTATATCTTGCCACTCTGTCTGATACACCATCAATCTCCACAATGTTATTCTTCCACTTTTTATTTATAATGAATCCTACTCCACTTGTATTTCCAATATTTGTGCCTTTATTGTAGAGTACATGTCCACTTGTCTCTTTATCCTTTCTTCTAACTTCACAAAGTCCAATAATGTCCCACTTAATATAAGACATTCTTCTAATTCTTGCAATCTTCCTTCACTTAAAAGTGATCTGCAGTTGTAAATATCTAAATAAATAGTCATCATCAAATGGCAGCCTGCAGGGGATTATTACAACCTCCCACCTTTGGCCACTAACTGCTGCCCTAGCTTGTGACTTAACAGCCATCTGAAATAAGAGTCATGATTAATTTTTGTCTATCATGATTGTAAATATCTGTTACAAAAAAAAATTTCATTCACACACATTCTGCCTTCAAGAAAACTCAACTGATATTTCAGTTAAGAGCTAGCTATCAGGCAACTAAGAAAAAAGATCATAGTATTTCCTGATCTTAAACTCAGACTAATGCATGTTGGTGAGCAGCTCATTCATGTTCGTATACTATCTGAATGATCAAATAGTAATAACAAATGCAACAACAAGAATGTATGGAGTGGACATTAGGAACTTGCCCTGCTCAGTTTGTTTAAGGCCTCCAATAGGAATCAAAGAGTCACCTTTCAATTAACCGAAAATTCCTTTCTGCGTTCCAATGACATTATGCCTAAACATAATTATACCATTATGTGGCCTTCATACTGATCAGGAAAGTATCGTGTATACACATATATATATATATATTGTAACGGGATGGGGTGGGTGATAAAAGGAGTGAACCTGGGGTGATGGCAAAATCATCATCAACCCCAAGTAAAACACAAAATCTCTAAGAGATCATTGACAACATTGAAAGATCAGCCAGCTAACTCGAATAACTATAAATCCACCATACATCAATCATATGTCAACCAGCACTATAATTTAAAAAAATAAGTACAAGTGAATACTTGAGAGAAATCACCATCCATCATCATCATTGATGGGAATAAACAAATTAGTACAATAAATCAGAATAAAATCAACAGACCATCTTGTGGCTGGATTGAAAATGGGTCTTCTTTAGACCGGGCTAACTATTGAGCCTTTGCCACCTTGGGCAATTATTTAAACATAACTTGGATGCACCAGCTTAGTGCCCATCCATTAAAATACATAAGAATCAGAAATCAAAACAATAATGCTGGGACATTTAAAACATGCTGATCATCATCAATGCTCAGGCCACTTGTACTGGCCAACTATAAATGTAAATTTTTAATAAGACTAAAGTAAAATAAAAAATAATAGTGCATGGGCTTTAAAGAGTATCCTCTTTGGTGCCAACCAGGATGATGATTGATCATCTCTGGATGCCCCAAAGCACTAAGTACACATCCCCATTTATCTGTGTCCGAATCTAGCTCAGAGAACACAAGATCTATTACTGTATGTGACCAAGAGATGATGGAATACAATTTTAACAATTAAATACAAGTTTATTATTAACAAAAAAATAAATGATTAAGGTCTTATGAGGGTTCTGATTTTGAAAAGTATACATTGAGTTACATGATTAATAAATTAGGCTTACTTAAAACCCATTCAGCACACAGGCATGTGGCTTGATACAAAATTAACATGTTTGAATTAACATTTAATTTAGAAAAATGATCAAAATTTTACACATAAGTGTCTATCTGACACACATTGTTATTTACAATACAATTGACATATATATATATATATGTGTGCATGAATTTTCTGATTTTGATTATAATACAAAATTTCAAATGATCACATTGAGATTTAAATAATTACTATTCAACATTTAAATTGTTACATTGATTTACATATATGTGTGCACACAAATGTGCGATTTATAATATGCAATTAATATTTTAAAAAAAATGAATTGACATTTAATCAAAAAAAATATTAAAATTTTACATATATGAGTGTGCGTGTATATACACACACTGACTTTTATCTATTTCAACTCATTACAATAATATTACATTTTTTCATAATTAATTCATGTGGAAAAACATAAATTTCACACTTATACATGTGTATCAATATTAAAAAAAAAACAGTTTAACAAATTCTATTATAGCTTTCTTTTATTCTTTTACAAAAAATATATAGTCAATTTTCCAGAGGTTAGAAAGCTTTTATTAGGTTACCTCTTAACGAATTATCAATGTCTTTAAATTTAAAAATATAGATTTAAAAATGTCCATCAAATAAATTATTGAAAAACAACTCACTTTTGTATGCAAGTTTATCTGTGCTTCTCTTCGCATATGTAGACACAGCAGCATACGTATAACTACTTCTTTATTCAGCTGCTCTCTTGGGCAAGCTGTTTTTTGGTCATTCCAGGAAATTGTCATCATCAGGTAAAAGTACATAATTCAGGTATGGTTGGCTTTTTCCTTTCTGTAGTCAGTTCCACTTATACTTGGATTTTGTAAGCTTCAGGTCAGCAAGCTGTTTTCCAGAACACTTTTAAGGCTATGAATTACAAAGAATCTTGACCCGTTTCCTCCATGTAAATTCAAACTCCTCCAGTGAAATGTAGAGCAGCCACTTCCTTGCATTCTTAAATCCTCATGGCAGTTCTCTTGATAATTATACTAGCCATCTTTGCAGCTAGCTTTACTATGGCTATTTTCTGCTACAGTTACCAACTCTTCACAAAATACTTGAGCCAACTTTATAGCTAGCTCTTCTGCTAACTCTTATAAAACTGCAAGCCAAACTGTTCTCTTTAAAATCACTCTCCAGACTGGAGCTATTTTGTTATCAGCCCTTTTATAGACTCATCTAAGGTGATAACAGCAGCTTGATTAAAAACAGAGTTTTTATTTTTATCTCACTAATCCCTTTGAAAACATATACATGTTTTTACTTAGGGGATTTCTAATAGATAAAAATTTTGTTTAATTAATTAAAATTTCAAAAATACAATAGGGTGTTTTTAAATTTCAAAATCAGAGTAATAATTAATAATAATGCAATATTTATATTTATTCAGACCTTTTTAAAATATTAATTTCATAATGAAATTTTACTTTAAACCCAGAGTTATTTAACCCTTTAATTATTATTATTTTATTTTAGGAAATATAAAAAAAATCTACAAAAATTTATTCTATGTTTATTTCTACTTTTCCTTTATTTTATATATATATGCACATACACTATATTAGTGTGTGAGCTGTAATCCAACTGGTTACAATATATATATATATATATATATATAAGCTATTATGTCCTTAACTGATGTTTTCTAAAATAAAATAAATCTAGTACATGTTAATAAGTATGCAAGTCATTTTAATGTAACTCCTACATAAAATCATTTTACATTATTATATTGTAAATATATATATATATATTATTAAAATACCAATACAAAAGAAATAAATTCTATTTATTATAATGAAGTGAATAATTTATGAAGAATTTATACATTTTGTAATTATAAAGATAGACTGAATCAAAAGCAAAATAAATTATTATTATTCAGAGTCTAGAAAGTGGATTGAAAGTTTTATAAATAATATACATGAGGTGAATATCAATAGATGGACAAACAAAGTTTAAAACTGGTTGTCAGTAAATTATAAATAACTTAGAATAGCATCACTTATGTGACAGATGAAATAAAGACATTTTCTGGAATGAAGTGGAGAAAAGAAACCACGAATTAAAAAAACTGAATTAATTCCAAGAAATATTCACTCTGCAATTGGATGATAATGATTAAAAATAAAGATCATGATCAAATTATCTTCCCAAGATTAGATGGGATATTTAGAAAATAAGTTGTTATAATAAAGTCTTATGCTTTGATCATCATCAGTGGTATTTTGTCATTGTTTACACCACATTAATAAATTTTAGCAATTTCATATTTTTATCACATTTATTAACTTTAATTATCTTTTACATTATTAAGATGCATGAAAAATGTTAATAATTGATATAATATTTATTAAATAAGTTAATAAAGATTTAATAGCAAAAATATATGTATACCTTTAACAACTAAGCAAATAATCCAACTACACACAAGCACACATACATTCTTTTTTTTTTTTTTTTTTTTTAAAGGTAAACAATAAGTAATTTAAAGGAATTAAATTATTTACTTCCATAAGTTCACAGGATATTTTATGGTATATAAAAATGAAACATTAGATGGATTTAAATGCTGAAATACAGAATTTTTCTGCTTGAAATAACAATTCATAAAAAATTATTTTAATAAGATTACATATGTATGATGTGTAATTTATGAAGTGCGAATAATATATGTAGGAATTTTAAAAAAAAGTGAAACAAACTATTAAATTTATTTTTATAATATTATTTAAAAATATTTAATGCTTCTTTAATGTATAAAAATATCTATCAGTATTCAATACATATCTTTATATACGTCTACAGGTCATGCAGAAACATGTAGATTTTACAAATAAAAATAATTATAAAGATATTCTTTTTTAACTAGCATTTAAAAATAAAATAATCAAATATTTATTAAATTTCAATTCACCGGTACGCTTTCTATGGATAGGTGTGTTTTTAATCATTATATTTATTTTACTTTAAGGAAATTTATAGACACAAAAGGGGATTCCATATGTCATAAATATAGAGATATTCAACTTGATTTGTCTAATGTATGAGAGTACCTTAGAAAAAGCAATATTACAAGGACAGTAACTCTTGGGTTATGCATATTGTCCCCCAAGTTCAAGAACTAAACAATGGTTAATACTTCATTCTCAAAAAACTCTAAAACAACATCCAAATTTTCAGGAAAAAATAAGTAAAAGTATAAAAAATGAAAGTGGATAATTAATGTTAAATTATGAATATATAAAATTTGGCCTGAGAGGGAATTGTCTAAACTGATATCTTTAAAAGTATAAATTAAAAGGCACAAATAATGATAATTGTAAGGATATTCTATATTTTAATTAAGCTAACAAGAGGCATTCTTGACTTTTCTAGCAAAATAATAGTAACATAAATAATCTTAGTTTGCGATTTAATCTAAAGTCAATAAAGTGCTATAAATATTATATAACTGAGGTCATTAAATTATATAATTACTGACATACTGTTATTCTTATAGCTATGTAGACATGGCTGAAGGTTTATGGTGATATTTTAGTATTAATTACATGTTGGATTATTTCCATCAAAATTTTCCAAATACATTTAAATATTGATATAAAACAACGCTTTGAGTAGTATTATTCTTCTCTCTTCTTCTAATGTTGTTGTACTGATCAAGTAACAGTACTAACAAAGGAATCAAACCTGGCCTTTTAAATTTATGAATATTGAATTTTAATGTAATGCTTTAACCAACTGAGGTAGCTATCAAAGATAACAGTCAATATAAATTTCATATACTTTATATATGAGTATCATCCTGGTTTCTCTATTTTTTTGCTGAGCACAATGTAAATTAGGGTCTTCCAGATGCTATGAATTATCACATTAATTAGCCTTATGGGGGTTTTTTGGTTGCCATTTTCAGTGAGCAGCTCCTTGTGAATTTTTTTCTTTGTAACTTTTCCTATCTAGCCAATATTTTGTATTTAGTCACATATATTTTCTCTTTTCTAATCATCAATTGGTGCCCATTCAATTGCTTTTCATTGGGGTGACTGGTCTCATCAATATACATCCTTCCACATTCCACATTCACATGGTATTTCTTGATTCAGTTTTTGTTTTTTAACATTTCAAGTTTAGGTTGTGCAAATGTTACATTGATTGTAGATATATATGGACACATTACAGAATCAATAATTGTTTATCTTTTGACGTTTCCTTTTGTTATCAATTAAGATTTTAATAATAGATAACAGATAACCATTCTTCATTAGAGTATGTTCTATGTAGATCTTTTTCAAAATCACTGGTTCCTATACATACTTCTTTTGCTTGGTTCCACAGTGATAGTATAAATCCATGTTTTGTGCTTCTGGTGGATTTGAAGTGTATGTTAACTATATTCCTGTGGGAGGAGGAGGATTCTACACACTGTAATTTTGATTTTGCTTTATGTGTGAGTCTTGTCACAAAAACATCTGAGAATGCCAATTTTCATTCTTGTTCTGATTCTATTGTTAATTTAGTTGGATTTCAGCTAAATAAAATTTCTTACTTTTATAGTCTAAAATCCATAAAGACCATGTTCCATTAAGATCTATTGCTAGTTCTAAAAATTTTCCTTGCCAAAACTTATCAAGATTTCTTCACAAAATTCTTAGTCATTTGACATATAAGATATAGTTCTTTATCAAAGATTCTAATCACTTTGTAAAAATTAATCAAGAACATGAAGATTGAAAAAAAATGACTTACTAGTAAGCTTTGATGTGGAAAGTTTATTCACAAATATATCATATGATGAAGCATTGTTTATTGTAAGAAAAAGAGTAAATAATGATAATAGCTTACAAATCACTCTTCCTATTAAAAGTATAATTGGAACTATTAACATTCTACATAACAATGAACTCGCAATACAACACTCCAATAAAATTAAATGATGGCTATGGACTCTACTCACATTCGTTTACATGGAGGAACTTGAAATCACAGCCATAAATACTATTCCAGATTTATCTGAAGTTTGGCTTTACTATATTGATGACATATTTGTTATACACCACATGGTGAAACTCCATTTCAAACATTTTGGTCACACATTAACAACATATCCTCTTCAATTAAATTCACAATAGAATCAGAAAAAGAACAAAAATTGGAATTTCTTAGATGTCCTTGTGATGAGGCTCCCTCATAATAAAATCAAAACCAAGTCTACACACAAGTAAACAGTTGTCATACATGTCCAAATACAAAACATGAAGTTATACTATCACTATGAAACAGATCAAAATAAGTGTATTCAAAACCAGTTATTTGGAAATAGAAAAGATCTACATAGAACAATATGAAAAGTGTTCATCTATCAGTTTTCATTAAGAAAATATTAATAGACAGCAAAAAGAAACATCAAAATAAAAACAATTATCAATACCATAGTGTATTTATATATACCAGAAATAATAGACAAAGTAAAGAAAATATGTGTTCAATATAACATCAGAATAAT
Organism: Epiperipatus broadwayi; assembly: GCA_028023455.1. Taxonomy (NCBI): domain Eukaryota; kingdom Metazoa; phylum Onychophora; class Udeonychophora; order Euonychophora; family Peripatidae; genus Epiperipatus; species Epiperipatus broadwayi. The sequence continues at coordinate 10,909,815 of JAQFVV010000003.1, forward strand.
TTTCCAGAGTGATAGTACACTCTAAGAAATCTAAAATTTACAAAGACTAAAAACTTGAAATGCAGAAAAACAAAAAAATTCATCTATGAAATGCAATATGAATGTAAAAGAATGTATATTGGCAAGACCAGTTACCTTATTAAAAAGCAATTAAAAGGATATAAACTGATAATTATAAAAGAGAAACATATCTGTTTCAAGTATCAGACCATGTATGTAATAATAACCTTATGTTTGATTGGGAAAATACAAAAATATTAGATAGAGAGGAAAAAGTACACAATGAAGAAAAGAAGTTGCTCACATAACAATGGCAAATAAAACCATAAGTTGACCTAGTGTGACAACACATAATGTGTGGAAACTACTAATTAACCCCTTCTCTTAGGGAAAAGTAGAGAAATCATGAGGACTCTCATGGATAAGTATATGACATATCTATTGACTGTTGCCTTTGGCAGAATAGCTCAGTTAATTAGAGCATTGTCTTAAAATTCAATATTCACAAATCTGAAGATCCAGTTTCAATTCCCATGCTAGTATTGTCATTAGTTAAACCAGGAAAAGCTTAGAAGAAAAGAGAATAATATAAACTTAAAAGAGCTATTACAACCAGTTAAATGTATTTGGAAAGTTTAAATAAAATTTGAATTTTTCTAAAGCCATTCAATATTTAATTATGTAGACATGTGTGCTTGGATTCAAAAAACCTTTAAGCATTTGACATTTTCAATTAGGTCATTAGTTTGATATACAGTAAGGATAAAAGTGGATTGATGCATGGGTAAATATAGTCAGTGCTCCTTGCTGATTTAAACTAATAATTAAAAATTAGTTTGGGATTTGTTTCTTACTAACTCCTGATAACATTCATTAACTACAGATGTTATATAGGTGACTATGGAGTATAGCAGTACAAATAGATTCTTACAGACAAATGCATATGACTTCATTTAATGTTTATCATTAATTAAGTTCATAAAAATATACTAGTTTTGTAATGATGATTTAGAATAGTTTGTTATTTACAGGAAGTTTCCATAAATAGCAAGCTTTTTTCCTCTTTGCATCAGAAAAAAAGAGATCGTAATTTTAATTTTGTCTCTTATTACATTTTTTTATTTATTAACATTACAAGATTATGTTATATAAATCGCTGAGCTGTTGATAACTAAGATGTTACATAATTAATGCAAAAATGTATATATATAATTTTTTCCCCAGTAATTAGTGGTTATATAATCATACAGATGTTAATTTCATATTCAGTTCAAGAGAGGCTACCTCAGTGCTCTATGTCTGCATTACAAGAATAAATATTTTAGCTAACACAGGCAAAAATCTCCTTTCAATAGTGCTGTTCTATGCCAGCCAGAATAATCAATGGATGCCAGAAGGCTTGTGCATAAAATTCCCATCTAGTGCCTACTCATCCAATATCCCCAGGCTAGTTTCTGGCTTGTGGCCTTCATCAGCGAGGAATCTTGGATCTGAGAGTACTGCACCTAGATCTTAGGATATAATGCAACCCTCCAACAGCCACATTTTATCTCTACTAACTACAAAAGTATGAGAATAAAATTAAAAACAATATTTTTAATCTAAGCTATATAGTCATACATTTTGGTGTGATTGGCTTATGACTATGACTATTGAGCTTAGATTAAAAATATTATTGTGTTTTCAATTTTATCTCATAGTTTTGTAGTTAAGTAGAGATAAAAGGATTGCATTAAATCCTAAGATCTAGGTGCAGTGCTCTCAGATCCAAGGCTCCTCACTGATGAAGGCACAAGCCAGAAACTAGTCTAGGGATATTGGATGAGTAGGCACTAGATGGGATTTTATGCACAAACCTTCTAGCACCCATTGATTACTCTATCTGGCACTGAGTGGCACTACTGTATGGAGAATTTTGCCTGTGTTAATAACAATTGTGTCCAAGTATAAGAAATGGTGATCATGTGATGTTTAGAGGTCTAACACCAATCCTGCATAATAGAATAGTGGTGGCTATGGTTGTTACAGAGCCAAAGACACCAAAATGTATGGGTACTGAACTGAGTTCAGACCCATATGACTATTGAGCTTAGATTGAAAATATTGTTTTTAATTTTATTCTCATAGTTTTGTAGTTAAGTAGAGATAAAAGATGGCTGCTGGAGAGTTGCATTAGATCCTAAGATCTAGGTGCAGTGCTTTCAGATCCAAGGTTCCTCACTGATGAAGGCCACAAGCCAAAAACTAGTCTAGGGATATTGGATGAGTAGGCACTAGATGGGGATTTTATGCACAAGCCTTCTGGCATCCAATGATTACTCTGGCTGGCACTGAGTGGCACTACTGTATGGAGAGTTTTGCCTGTGTTAGTAACAGTTATGTGCAAGCATAAGAAAGTGATTATGTAATAAATATTGTAAATAGAAACATATACATAAAGTAAAAAAAATACAGAATTTGCACAACACCAGAAAAAACTAATTGATCTATAGATGAAAAAAGATTGAGTTGAGATAGATCATTAGTTTTGCAGCTTAATAAATCAAGGATGCAAAAACAGAATAAGAATAATCATGATACATCTATAGAAATGATAAAATTTGGTTATAGGATAAGAGCTTAGAAAAGATCAAAGAGAAAAAAAATCTAAAAACAGATAAGTAAATAATTAAATTATCTGATTTTATGAAAATATAATAATAATAAGGGTGAAAAAAATTTGGTCCTTTTGACTTGTAGTAATTTCAATTAATCTTTTTAAGTTATTGAAAAGTAAAGGCAATCCATAAAACTCTTACAGAGAAATTGAAGAAATGCTATCTGATGTATAGACAATATTTATAAGAATTTAAGTAAATTGAAAAGCCTGCAATTTGAAAACCTGGTTAAAAAAAAATAAGTCAAGAGCAGTAAATGTAAATTAAAGAATTAAACAGTATGCAAGTTAATGGATAACTGATTTCAGCAAAACAATCTGTTGCTTCAAAGTATTTTATGCCCTTCTATTTATTGGTATCAAAAGTTATTAAGAGGCCAAACAAAACATCACATGATGTAATCAGCTTACTATCAAAATCTTATTTAAAAATAGTCCTCAAATCTATTTTCTCTTCTTGATTAATCTATTGTGAATTTGAGTAATCAATAAATGTCAAATGGTAATTTAGGATGTTTAAAGGATTTTTAAGTCTTTGGCATAAATAGAAAATAAAGAATGAAATATAGTCATTGAATAAGTATAATGCAAGTCAGTGTTCTATATTAAAAAGGCCAACAATCCAGAAAATATTCACACAGGTTTGCTTTCACTGCCCTCAAGTATCCATTGATTTTATTCAATCTTTATAAGATCTAGAACTAAAGAAAGATGTCATGAATATACAAAATATATATATTTAACTGAAATGCTTTAAAATATTTTTTTAAAGCTTTTTTTTATTTATTTATTGTTTATTTGGTAGCCAATAATAATCTTCAGCCAGTATCAGCCAATAGCATCAACCATTTAGTTATAATACATTATTGGCTAAATGCTATCTTATTTTAAGTAGAATAAATGCTAACATATTTATAATAATAACATATCAAATGTCAAAAAAACCTTCTTTAAATTATTACTTTAATATTATATGTATCATCTTAATGACTTGTCATGATAGCTTGAGGATGATAATGTGCAGTTCTTATATCATTTTACTATATTATCTTCATTATCAGAAACATTGGCTCATCACTTACAAATGTATTCTTCTCTTATTAATTCTTACTGAAATTTTTGCAAGTTTAATGTTGATTGCACACATTCTACAGGGGCTTTAGTTTTTATATATACCTTATATAAAATCAAAAATTAGTGAATTTACTTTTCTGATTACCATTCATTTTGTATATTCTTTTAAATAGTTTTGATCTTCCTGTACCTTTCTTCAATATAATTTTCTTCTAATTCACTTTTTTATATAATTCTTCTCTGGAAACTTTCTGTAACATATTTTTCAAATGCCAAAATTCTTCTCAGTAAATGTTTTGCTTCCATTATGTTTCATAGTCATATAATACATTAAAAAATATAAAATAAAAATTCTTATAACATTACAATACTAGCCAAAAAAAAACTAAACCTGACTAAAATTCTTCCAAAACAATGATTTCACCAATTAATAAATAGACTTCTTTTATTTTTTATTTTGGCTAGTATTGTAATGTTATATGAATTTTTATATTATTTATTATTACTAATATAGCATTAGTCAGGATTTAATTTCTAATTAAAAAATATGTATGAATTGAATGTATCTAATGACTACTAAATATATTCTGTAGACTACAAAGACTGCAAAAGACAATAATTATTTATGACTAATATTTTTGTGGGATATGATGTGATACACTGTAACTTCTCCTTATACAAAGTCAGGAATCTTTCAGCAACTATGCCCAGAGAAACCTGTTAACCACTCTGAACCCCTTTCCATTCCCCATCCCAAGTTTTCCCATATTCTTTTCTACCCTGCTCCATCCTATTTCCACAACATAATCTTTGTCAACTCCATGGCCTTTAGATCTAAAACCCCCTTATCTTTTCCCAAATCCAGCATAAAAACCAATACACAACTTTCTATATAATCACTATGTTCATATTTATTCTTCCACAACTTCATTATGTATATCCTTTCTGCTTTCAGGTATTTACATTCAATTAACAGATGTCTAATATTTTTTATGTCTTTCTTATACAACTTGCAGATTAAATCACCCACATTTCTCCATTTATGAGTATTGAAGCAATCTGTGTGTATGCACACTCAGAGCTTCATGATATTTATTTAAATGTAATATGAACCTAGGGTGATAGATTTCAATAGCTAATATTTCACCCTCTTTATTAAAAAAATGAATATATATATGCAGGTGTGTGTATGATCGAATGATAGAGCACATATATATATTGTTAGCATTAAAATGCATTTCAGTTATATATTTGGGGGAAAAAATGTATTTTTTTTTTGTTTTGTATGTTTTTCTAAAGAAAGAAATGGAAAAATTAAGTTGACTCGTTTTTTTGCAATTAACAGATTTTACTAATTGATAGCCAAACATTCAGCTAAAAGCAAGAATTTCTATAAGATTTTTATAAAACATTTCGGAAAAATACAGTTCCATTGGGATGCAAATTATTTCTTCTCTTTGGGGGCAGTTAAGTTTTCTTACCTTATCTTAATCTTGATAAGATTTTGTCAGATTGGTGCAAATTAGGAATTAGTCAACTGGAGTATTTTCTTTTCCAGCAAAAGTTGAATCTGGGGAATTAATTAAAATATTTTTTTTAAAAAATAAGAAGAGTAAAGAAAAACTCTAGACATGATAGCTGGAGGGGTAGCTAAATATGATTTCTTGGTTTTTTGCTGAGTAAGATTTTTTTAGATTTGTTGGCTTATAAATACTGGATTATAGTTTCCTTTTTAAGCAGACATCACCCTAGTTTTCAGGTATCACCATGGTTTGTGAGCAGAAAGCAGGTTAGCCTTCCTTTTGGATGATCTCTTGAGGAAGAGAGTGCATCTTTGGTGTGGAGAAACCTATTGATTCCATGATGCTGCTGCAAAGAGAAGAATTACCAGCTTCAAATCCAGTCCTTTCCTGAGCCAGTAAACCAAGAGCCTGCCCAGAAGTTAAGTTTTAACCTGCAAAAAGATAGTTGAACCATCCTGCTTCATCAAACAGCCTCCAATGCAAGTATGAACTTTTAATCTTTAAAGATAAAATATATAACGTGCCTTCTATATAACTATAATGTCTAGATTTAAATCCTTCAGACTCAGAACTACTTTGGAATCAAACCTTGATTCCAAAGGAAGATGTAATTAAAAGAAAACATTAATCTATATATATATAAGTGTAGTAACTCTTTGATAACAAATCAGTCTATATCAGAATTTAATTTCTAATTGTTAATAGTACAAAATTCTGTAAACTATATAATATTGATTTTTTTATTAATATTTCGTTTGAAGTATGCCACTCACTTTTCTTTATTTATATCTTATTGACTAATATTATCTACATTATATTGATATGCCAACTCACAAGTATGGGAGGATTGACATTTTAATATGTAATCAATTAATGTGTAAATTGTTATTTTGTCTCCAATCTTTAGGGTGGAGAGTAATAATCATTTTATAACTTTAAAGTAACAAGCACAAGCTTGAATTTCTTAAATCATTCGTCCAAATCCTTGTGAGTTGAAATGTTGTCATTTGTTCATTTAAAAAAAAAAGAAAAGCAAATATTTGAATTAAAACTTGCAATTTATTTGTGTAATCAAACCAATAACTCATTAACAAAATTAAGAATAAATGAGTGCTAAAATAATTATTTAAATCCACATCTATTTAGTTTATATTTGGTTGAAATTCTTTATGACAATTAAATGAAATAATCTTTATGTGCGTTTGTTTATGTGTTAAAAAAAATAATCGTGCTTTTTTTTTTAAATGTAAAACGAGCAATGTTATTTATTATGAAAGTATGTGTTCATCCCACTATATCTATTTAATGATGTATACATCTAGAGCAGGGGTGGGCAATTGTTTGGCTCAGGGAATGCAGAGGTTGGCAGAGGGCTGCATCAGGGGCCACCTTGTGGAAGCGAAGGTTATAGGAGGGCCACACCTTTTTTTCATGACTCAATAAACACACTGCTTTATTCCCTGTATTACCAAAGAAATATTTGTTTGCCCATTCTTCATTAAACACACAACATTCATCACTGATTTTTCACTTTTTTGGAAAGTTCATGGTTTCACTAAAGTTGGAAATGTATATAATTTCTAATGTAAAGACAAAATTGAAATTAACCAGATCAACTGGAAAAGCACTGCACATCCTATCTACACTGCACATATGTATTGTGTGGCCATCCTAGTGGAAAATATAAGATGAATCTTTGGTCGCATAGGAAGGAAATCTCAGTTCAAGGCAGATTTTTCTGATTGTCTTGGTGGGCCACATAAACTCTTAGCAGGCCATATGTTGCCCTCAGGCCACATAAACTCTTAGCAGGCCATATGTTGCCCTCAGGCCACTATTTTCCCACCCCTGATCTAGGGGAAAGTACTCTGTCTCAGCAGCCATATCTTATTGCCTCCATAGCAATTTACTATGATAATTCATAATTAAGCTTTATATTTAAGCTCATGGGCATTTTATAGCCTATAAAATATTGTTATCTTGATTTTCATATCACTGCTTGTTTTATTAAATTTTAAATACAGACTTAGATATCTATCCATATATGAATTAGTGCCTTTTGGCAAGTACATCAGTGTTACTTGGTAGAATAATCTGTGCCTACATCCAATAAATGAATATATGTCGAGTAATACTATGTAAGCTGCCAGACGGATATTTTACTGGTACTGGAGATAGCCATGTTTTTGAGCTGATAAATGGGTATTCTATGATGATAGTGATTCATAACCCACACTCCAGTTTCCTTCATGTACTATGCCAATGGCAGATGTGTCTACAAAGGAACATATATATTTCTTATTACTCGATAATGGAGATTGGCCTATCTAGCCAATGCCTATAATAATATAGTCAGCACAGAATTCAAACCCAGATACAACTGTCTTCTGTAATTAGGTTTATTAATCATGCCTGTTAGTAAGGTTGTGTGGGATAGATAAAGCATGTCTATAATATAATTGTTAATAATAAAGGGAGCTAGAATTATGCTTTGTTCCATACCTCCTGCTGGGATTAATAAAATAAATATAATAATAAAAAATACTTAACTTCCCCTATGTATGTAAACATGCACATCAATTTGTTCTATATATATATTTCTGGCCTCGAACTTAATAATAACCAGGTACTGAATCTACTCTTGACAATTGGTATATTAATTTTATAGTGGCATATTTCTTGATCAAATTACCATATAGTTCATTTGTAATGCTCACACACGTATCATACTGATACACAAATGTTGTTATCATTATTAACATATAGTTCCTTTGTAATGCTCATACATGTATCACACTGGATATTTAAATATTGTTGTCATTATTAACTTCTATTTCATTTGTAATGCTCATACACGTATCATATTAATACATAAATGTTATCATTATTAAAATACAATTCCTTTGTAATGCTCATACATGTATCATCATCATCAACAACAACCATTATCAATCCACTGCAGGATGAAGGTCTCTCCAAGTTCAATCATCTTTTCCTATCTTTAGCTTCTCTGCTCCATATCACCCCTGCACACTTTCTTATTTCATCCATCCATCTCACATGTGGTCTCTTTCTGGGTCTTTTACAATCTCTTGGAATCCAGTTTAAAATTTCAATTGTCCATCTATTATCATCTCTTCTAGCAATATGTCCAGCCCAACTCCACTTCAGTCTTTTAATTTTTTCAATGAGGTCAGTAACACCTGTTTGTTCTCTTACCCATACATTGCGTTTTTGATCTCTTCTTTTTACTCCCAACATGCATCTCTCCATACTTCTTTGAGTGGTCTGAAGTCTCTGTATTGCTCTTCTATTAAGTGTCCAAGTCTCAGATCTATAAGTAAGAACTGGCAAAACACATTCATTAAAAACCTTCCTTTTCAAACACATAGGCATATTTCCTTTTAGTATAAAGTTATTTCTACCAAAAGCACACCAACCAAATTTAATTCTATGATTAATTTCATCCATTATATTTCCATCTGTATTAATAATCTGACCAAGGTATTTGTAACTGTTAACTTCTTCTAACTCATCATAATCAATGTTTATTTTCATATTTTGAAAAAATTGATTAAACATTACTTTAGTCTTTTTATCATTTATCTTTAGTCCTACATTCCTACTTTCATCTGATAACTCCTGCAACATTTCCTGTAGCTCTAAAGTATTATTTGCAAAAACAACTACATCATCTGCAAAATCTAAATGATTAAATAATCTACATTTACTTTCACTCCGTTAGCTTCCCATTTTAATCCCCAAAATACTCCTTGCAACACTGCTGTAAAAAGTTTTGGAGATATGGAATCACCCTGTCTTACACCCATTTCAATGTTGATTTTCCTACTATTATTATCTAATCTAATTGTTGTTTTTGCACAATATCTAAATATTGTGATCATCATTAACTTCTAGTTCATTTGTAATGTTCTTATATGTATCATACTGATACCCAAATATTGTTATTATTATTAACACACAGTTCCTTTGTAATGTTCATTCACGTATCATACTGATATTTAAATATTGTTGTGATTATTAATTTCTGTTTCATTTGTAATGCTCATTCATGTATCATAACGAGATCCAAATATTATCATTGTTATTATATCTCTTATTGTAATTACATTCGAATATCAGCCTTTCAAGCTAATTGTGCAAATGCTTTGCGAGTGTTAATAATAAATGAATACTTTCTGACCAATACAAGATATAGTATTTATACAGGAATAAAAAGGAATTCCTGTATAAATACTATATCTTGTATTGGTCAGAAAGTATTCATTTATTATTAACACTCGCAAAGCGTTTGCACAATTAGCTTGAAAGGCTGATATTCGAATGTAATTACAATTGTATACAGACGCTATAAAAATAAATGCTTATTTATATATCTCTTATTGAATTTGTTCTTAATAAATTATGTATATTTATATTTATACATCGGTCGTGTCTTTCCCTGGTTCATCACATCCACCCAACTTTATCCACACTTAATTAAGTGATCTATGAGTCTACTCAAAATCACTGAAGTATATAAAAAATGGTATTCTAAGCATTGTCAAAGTATTAGATTCTTATGGGATCTGGTGATCATCTGATCAATTAATTTAGTAACTAATTCATGGCTGAGACTGAGTTTGAATCAGTCCTTGTTTCACACTGATCACTGGGACCAAAAGAAAATGATTACTATCAGTAGCATCAGAAGCATTGGTCAGATAGTGGAGATTTTGGAGCACTGGAAAATAGGTTAAAGTTTAGTACTGTTCTGTGACTACCATATCCTGAAATTGCTGGGTTTGATGTACTTTTTCTAGAACTCTGAATCTTGTTGGCTGAACACTATTCTGACCATTACAGTATATTCTCTTGTTGCTAAAGATGCCCTTTGAGCCTTAAACAGTAAACTACTTTCCCTGCTATTATCATAAATTAACTTGCACTCAATATTCTTCTATTTACTTCTATAAATATTTAAACTCTTTTTACTCTTCATACTAGCTCTCCATCTCTCCAACTCCCTATTCTTTATCAATGCATCTATTCTTCTATCCCATTCTTTAACACTCAACAATTCTCCTAACACAATTATCCCACCTTTTGTATAAATATACTGACATAAATTCTTTATCTAAATCTGCTGCATAATGCATTACCTTTTGCACCCATCTTGTTGCCTGCCCTTTATTCATAACCCAATTAAATACTATTTTGGCTATATCGAACACTTTCATTTTGCTTTTTTGCATCTCTCGTATAAAAACGTGACCATCCCATTCCTCCTTGAATTGCCTCCTCTGCCATCCACACTTCTGCATCTAATGCATGTCTTCCTACTTATTTTTGTACTTTTTCTATGTAATCTAATACCCCTTTACTAACACATAATGCATCATTACCATTGCTACTCCCTTCCATACAATTCTAGCTACATCACATTTATTATGGAAGAACACTTCTTTATCAATCCCTTTCTTTTCTTTGCTTCATTTATCAATTTCTTCTCCCATTCATCCAAGTAATTTTTCTGATTACTTAAAACAATTCGAAAATAGTTATATCTATCCACCACATTTAACTTTATATCCTCCAATAAAAACTCTTTGTCTTCTCATTATCCAATATTAATCATCATTATTTTTGATTTTTCTTCACTAAATTTAATTCCCATCTCTTTACCCACTTTTGCAAATGTCCTCAGCATAACTTCCATATCTTCCCTTCTTTCTGCACACAAAAAAAATCATCCACAAATAAAAGACCCGACAATGTATATACTCCCTTGCCACCTATTAATGTATATTAATTGACATTAGTGACATCTATCGTTTAAACCCAAACCCATAATGTAAAAAAATAAAAATATTCATTAAACATTAAATAGAAATACAACTAGTCACTTATATCATTTTCTAGATAATTGGCTTTTTTTAGTAAGAGACATTTAGTTTAGATTGTTTCCATAGATGTTCAATTTCTTAATGCTAACACATTAAAATTTTGAACCCAATAAGAAAATTTTTGAAAAACTAAGAAGAAAGACAGAAGCATCCACTGGTTCTGCCAGATAGCTCAAAAGTATGTCAACCCAAAATATCTTAGATGTTGCACTATATAGTATAGAACATATTATTAGACTTCGATTCAAAATTCTAAGTTAATTAAATTTTCAAGTTATTTTCATAAAACTACAAAATAAAAAGTGGTCACTAAATGGTGCAAATTCAATGCTTCTCTCACAAAACAATCACAGAAGTCAAAGTATACTGCTATTTTGTGTACAGTACTTTTACTTGTTGCTTAAACTGTGGCTTCTAGAGCTGGAAGAGAGATTTTTATAAATGATGTCTGTGCATTCTCATAGTAATGGCTCTAACCAATATCACTCATTGTAATCTTATGGCATTAAGAATATTTTTGAATTTTTCTCCTAAATAGATAATTCCGAGATTTGTACATCTTAAGCCCTATATTACTTACTAGACTTCCACTTTTCATGATTGTTGTAGATCAGAAACTCCATGTCAAATATCTGAAATGAGATATTTTTTCTAACCCTGGAAACTAAGCTTACTCTTAAGTTATTAATTAAGCCTATCAATGTTTCATATATTAGACTTCCATAATCTTTATACATTTACAAATATAGTTGCTAAATATGTATTTTTTGAAAAGTAAGATTATAAATCCAAAAAGATTCTTAGATAAAAGGTTATAACTTGATGCAAAAAATAATATTTAATTGGAAGTAGAAATTTATTACTGCTTTTAATATTTTTTCAAAATATCCTTGAGTCATGTGATCCAAAAAAAAAATAAAAATAAACACCGGCATCAGTATTTTACAATAATAAAATGCAATAACTCCATACTATCTTGAGGATTAAAACATGTCAAAATATGCTAAGTTCTTCATTAAATTAAATAAATTCCCATTTCCATATCGTTAAGCTGACCAAATTTTTTTCTCTCTTAATTTATATAATTCAGCTAAAACTTAAAGAACATATTTTATATCACTGTTCAAAATAAAAATTTTCTATTAATCACATGCATAGATTAGACTAAAGATTATTGAATATAATTTAATTAGAAAAATAATGTGATTTCTAAAGAACTTCATAAGAATCAGTAAATTTAGAAAACTAATAATAATAATAATAATAATAAGATATGTGCCAAAACTTCCTCACTGGACTATCATCAATAGTAAGCTTTCCATCTCTTAGTACAAATTTATTTTAGAATATTAATATTTAAAGCTATATCACAAATTTTAATGACCACTTACTTATCATAATTTGTAATAGTATGAAATGTTTTATCATTTACTTAACATGCTTTATTCTAGCATCATAATAATTAAAAATGTGTAATATCTTTAAATGTAATTATATATATTGTAGCTATAACAATGGTTATACTACTATGCTGAATAAAGAACAAAAATATGTTTTAATAAAAACTCAGTGACTGACTCATAAATATACAAACTTCCATTTACATGTGTTAGCATGTCAATTGAGAAATTAAAAAAATGTAAATTGTCTAAAGGTTAAAAGAAAAATTAATTCATGAGCATAATATTATTAAATAATTGCTGATACATAAAAGAAGAATAAATTACAATGTAAAGAAAGAACGAAAAGTAGCCTTGATATGCATGCAAAAGAATTGGAATTGTGGAGTTTTTTTTTTTTTTTTAAAAAAAATCTAAATTTCAAACCTTATTTAATCTGCCTTTCAAATGGAAGTTTTAATTAGTCAATTTGTCCACTTTTATAGAAAATCAGATGGTGAATTTGAAAAAAATATTAAAATTTTAGAATTGATATCATTTTAGAAGTTATAATTAAAAACTTATAAGTCAGCAGTGAATTTTTCTTCTTCCTATATTACAAAATATAAATAGAAAGAAGAGAGAAAACTGTTTTTTTTTCTTTGTATTATTCTTTTATGTATAAAAATCAGAATCCACAAGTTTTGAAGAGAATAAAGGGTATGTTTTTTAAAAAATATATTGTTGTAATAATGCAAAAGTCAAATATTCCCTAGCTGGTGGCATATATATTGTTGGAAAATCATGTTGTTCGAACAACATCTATTTGGTATAAATAGGTAGGAAACAAGCAACTAGGTATTCTAGTTACTATCATTCTAATTCTAGGCACTTAGCAGTTCATACAGACTACTATTGAAGCTGTGTTGCCATGATCCATATGGAAGAGAGAAACAATCACTGATTAAAACTCTTTTTCCATTGTAAGATGTATTTTACTGACTGTTCTTAAAATATTTTTCAATACTCCAGTTACAACAGTCAGTATAATGATTTTATTTAGAAGAAATCCATCTACTACATGTGGCTAGATAAACAAAAAATATACAAGTCAAAATACTTGGAAAATGCAATCAGAACCAGAAATTAGTGCCGACATTTGAAAAAGCCAGTTCATGCAATACGTCTTTAATGCCATAAAAGACGAAAGGAAGAAACAGATAGTGATGTATAAATGATTCAAGACTCACAGATATTATGTTTCATAGAACATCACCAGTGCTTCTGTACTTACTCCCTCTAATATCACCAGTAATCAAGAAAAACATCATCATGAGAAAAACTAAGGAAAACAACAGTAAAATATTAAAAGAATGGTACCTGAAAAAATGATAGTTAGTGACTGATTCAATATATTTAACATGATAAGATCTTATCATTAGAAACACTATAAGGCCTTAAACTTGTACCATAACTTAAACTTAAAATATCTTTTGTTAATATAATATTTTTCTATGCGTGTTGATAGTTGCGACTATATGCGCAACCATTTCATTTATTCATTATTAATAAATTGTTATTTTTTTATTATTAATCCATTTAGTTGGTGTTTGTAATTCAATCCAAATGTATGCTTTTTACAACATTTGGTAGTTAATATCCACAGTTCTGAGAAATCATGCAAAATACTGGGGGACATGTTGATGGTGGTAATAATTGGTGGTGATTGTGGCTTTAAAAACTTTTCTAACAGTAAATTTTCTTTTTAGGAAGTTTGGCATCTTTGAGTTTCTTTTTATTGAAACTGAAAAATAAAATACTTTTGGAAGTACTTGTATTTTTAAATTATAAGTCATCATCATCACATTGGTTGGTTAATATTATATTAATGAATTAAAATTTTTATTTGAATTTTATTAATCGTTCAACTTATTATTTACGTGAGCTAAAGTTTACAGTACACATCTTGAAGATCTCATTACATATATGAGTCTGTCTTTTATTGTATTTAGTTGGTATCTAGTTTCAAACCCATCTTTAATCTAATATATAAACTTACATCCAACTGTGGCAAAAGTTTTACTGTTACAATATGGACATATATTTATTCAAAGCCATGCTATCATATATTATAATTTGTTAATTTGGATATTATAGTATTATATCATACTAAGAATCAAACACTCTCCATAAATTGTAGTGAGAAATAAGATCTTAAATTTAGGTATTGACAAATTCACCAGAAAATAAAGCTATGAAAAAATAAACACTTTTTAAAGCAATTGAAAAATACTCTCAATACATTCAACATTATGCATATATATCAAATATTTTAAGTTCCATAATGTTTATAAATATTATAATTAATGGATATACATATGTATGAAAAAATAAGATGAAGTACCATTAAAGAGACCTTCCATCTGTAATGGTATGATAATGATAAAATGGAAAAATAAATTATATGTAACAAATGGAAAAATAGTGAAAGATACTACCATATCATTTAAAATCTAAATGAAAATTTATCATTGCCATTAATTGAACATAACAATCTAATGATTACATTCATTTTAAAAGCACTATTGGATTTAAAAGCCATGCCTTTATTGTATATTTCTAACATATTTTAATATTTCAAGAGATATCATGGTGTAATTAGTTGCTTATATATTTCAAAGTTAGCTTTATTCTTTCTTTCTTCATTTTATTTTATGCTACTGAAATGAATTACACACACTAGTTCAATATCTGATCATCATGAGCCATGTCACTCTTGGCATTAATTGTGACAATAGGACTGTGTGTTTGAGCAAGCACATTCTTATACTTTAATTACGCAATTATCTATTCTCATTCCAATATTTTCTTTTTTTTCTTTTGTTTTCCATAAATTTTGTTGTTTGTTTGTTTATTTATTTGTTTATTTTTTGAGTAATCAACATACTCATTTACAAATGGCTTTTAATGATGATGATGATATTTACATATGTATAATATGCTTCTGTCTAAAAGTATATGGGATTAACTGAGCAATGGGATGTTATGCTGTGCAATAACATTTAATCATTAGCAATCATTTGGTTATTGATGATGATGATGTTTAAAATAATGAAGTTCCCTATATAAGTAAATAAAATGCATAATAAGTAAAAAAAATATAATTTTATTCATGACAACAAATATTATTACAATTATTTTAATGAAATTATGTGAAATGGGCAAAATCATACTTGACCTAATCCATGTTGTGACCTTGTGGTCAATATATTATACTAGACATAGGTAAAAACACCAAAAAAATTTCAATTCATAATAATAATTATTAGCAAGGGGCAATTCTTTATTTTGTTTGCAATAAATGAGAGAGGAAAATTATTTCTTGAAAAATAAAATGGTTTCCATAAAATACTATTAGCATCAAATCCTTATAAATATGTCCAGAAATAGCCTGGAATAACATATTTGTAATTTATGACTGATTTATTCCCAGCCAGTGTGTATTTTAGATAAAATTTAATACAAATGTTTCTCAGCAAGACATCCATTTTTTATTTCTATTTCATGTGGGTTTTAATTCTATTGGGGAAGAAGTTCAGTTGTATTAAAATATAAATAACTCCTGAGAAGTCTCTTCAGGTAAATTCATTTCTCACATAAAATATTTTGCTGTCAGCTACAAAAAAAATAAATATTCATAATGCAATTTAATTTTATTTAATAACAAAAAAAAATTGAATGAAAATATATTTGATTACAACATTAAAATCAACTAAAATACATACTCTATATAATGTCAAATCAATGAATGTTAATTGCAAGTTTAAGCTTCAAAACTATAATGCAATTTGATATTGAAAGATAATTTACTCTACTCATCATCATCGTTAGCAATACGATTAATTTACTCTTATCTACCCCTTAAGATCATCAACCAATTTGTTTCTGTTATATTGCTTGACAGTCTTATTTGATAATCAATTTTTCAATCAAAAATATTGCTAAAGACCAAACAAATAACTTTTTTTTTTAAATTTAATGTTAACAGTCGGAGTAATTTACAATAGTTGTAAGTTTCAAAAATAACCTACACTGTTTCCACCAGGCATATGCAAATTTAATGAGAATTTTTAGGAAAAAAAAACTAATCCACAATGAGTATACTGCAAGAGTAAATATATTACAAATGAAAACAGAAGATTTACAATAGATTTTATTTATAATCAATTGGTGGCAGCACAAACGAATATGAGCTCAGTGTATGTAGCAAATGTTTATGCAATGACTGATTGCAACAAAAAAAAAAAGCAACTGCATTCACCTGCAAAAAAATGTTTGGTTGGCATTCTTGTGAGCAGAAACACTTAATATAGGAGTAATATAAAAGGCTTAAAATATATGTGAAATGGAAAAATCTGGCTAACCCTGGATTAGAAACTAGATAGGCCTGTTTATAAAACTATCACAGAATACAAACCGATTAAAGCAATAAATCACTTTTAATTTCCGAATAAAAGCAAGAAAAAAAAACTGCAGAATACAACAAAAGGAATATTATCAAAAAATATTATGTTATGCTGTAAAAAGAATGTTTCAACAACTGTAATTATAATACTATTCAACATTTAAAATTGAAAATTCTTCCATACCTATAATATAACTTTGACTTTGTGCCAAGCAATTTTTGTCACTAAAAAATTATGAAAACATTAAGTATTTAGAGATTCAACAAAAAAAATTCTTCAGTAATGAAATCAAATAGTTTGAGTATTGATAACTGTACAATGTAATGACTAAATTGCTTTCTTTTATTTTTTGATAAACATATTAAGCTACAATTTTTAATTATAAATTTATTAACAAAATTGATTGATAATAATTGAAATTTTCTCATGATTGTTTATCCAATATAAAGCATTCCACTTATGCATAAGTTGTCCTCAAAGGAAGATGATATCACTGCAAATATTTAATAAGAATATTAAAGCCTTCTACAGATTTCTTAATAAAATTAAAAATTATAGAGCAATCAATGATGAAATATAAATTTTTATATAGACCTAAACAAGAATAATAATAGAAGAAATATCCAAAATTATTAAGAAAGAGAATGTTGGTCAAAATAATGGGATCATATATTAATGTGGAAATACATATCATTATAACTTTGGCTTCTTTTCTTTCACATAAAAACTGTAAAAAAGTAATAAGTATTTGACAAAAATTGGTAAATTTGCTTTTATTTCTTGAAATAAAATATTGAACTTGTACGTATTTAAAAGGATTTAAATATAGGAATGAGTTGGAATATCAGAGTTCAAAAGAGCTAATTTAATGTCTACAAACTGAAAATCTCAAATAATAGGATGTATTCTCTAAATACGGGAAACTAAAGCATTATAGAATGAATGTGATTGGAAATTAATCAGCAAAGAATATTCTCTGTAGTTAATAGGTTTTACAATGTCTAGGATCATATTCAGAACATATGTCCCCAACATAGAACCACCAAATCAATAGGACTGTTATAATTACTACTATATTGTCTTCATTGAATTTTTGATTTGATATATATATATATATATATATATATATATATATCAAATCAAAAATATCATATATAATATATATATATATATATATTCTAATGATGTGAATTAGTAATCCTTCCCTGTCAGGAATATATAAAAGTGTTTGGAGAGAAAGAAGTAGTGTTTTAAAGTAAGAATAAAATACATCAAAATGTTATATTAATAATAATTTATAATTATTTTTTCTAATAGGTAAAAAAAAATTACATTTTATAGTTTTTTTATTTAACTTCTTATTAAATCTAAAATGTATCTCTTTTTATAGTTTATTGTGCAATCTAAAGGATCTATAGTAATATCTACTAATTATGCAGGTATCAGATGCATAAATAAATGGTGATAGAATATAGTTATTAAAATCTTTTCTTTTAATATTAAACTATTTCTTCTGAAAGCAGCCAATTCAAGTTTAATTCTATGATTAATTTTTTTAACTATGATTCCAACAAACTTAAACAATGAAAAATATTTGAGATTTTTTAGCATTTATCTTTAATTATTTATATCTTATTTAATAGGTCTTGTAACATTGCACTATAACAAAATCCAAAAGATTTTACTATTTATTTGTACTTCCTTTAAAATATAAATCTATTTTGTGAAATAAACAAGTCAGAATACAATATAAAATTTACAAGCCAGGTTTTTAAAGAATCAAATAATGCTGATTTTTTTGCTACCCCAATGACAGTCTACTTAATCAGCCATAAAATCATTAAATGATTATTAAAATCATTATTACTTCATATAAATAAATATTTGAAATTATAAAAAAAGGCTTTATTTTAAAAACAAAAGTTGCCACAAATAAAGAGTTTCAGCCTTTTCCCCAAATATTAATGCATGATTTACTACTAAATTACAAATCAAATGTAGATAAAGGTAATAAATCTTTTATCTCACAAAATAGATAGATGTTAATATAACAAAAGGTAGGCTTTATAAACAGATTTATTTTTTAAATGATTCTTTTAAAATCTGGATTGTCATTTATTTTTATAATATATTCTTACTTGTTTGTTTCATGAAATAGATTTACAAAATATTAAAGCATGTGTACTTTATTGAAATATATTCTTAAATTTAAATATATTTTTTTAAATGAAGTACTTAATCAAACACCACTTATCAACTTTGATATCAGGATTAAAATAATCAGTCAATCAACCCATTCATAAATGGTTTCACATCTTACAATATCAATATTCAGCTGGCTGCTGAGTCTATTACAATTTTTTCCATTTCAATAAACAAAATTTGCTCTACATAAATACTAGATTTTAGAGCTTGAAATAATACATGTTACAGATTAATGTTATTATGATAAAATAGTGGGATCAGTGTTAAAAGTTGTGAAACAATTTCAAAACTGGATGTGCTGATTGGCTATTATTAAATATAGGTATTTATATATTATTCCTGTGACATGAAGCATGTATTAGACATGCTGTGCCTTTTCACATTCATATCAATCCACTAATAACTTTCTAATCTTATGATCTGACCAAAATAACATGTGCACGGATCTTGTACATGATATTTTCACAAGATTTATGAAAATAACATGTACATGGATCTTGAACATGATATTTTCATAAGATTTACAAAGTTATCGGTGGGTTGAATATGTATGTGAAAAGGTTTAGCATGACTAAATATGTGCTCCATGTTGCTTAGGACTAAAAATACTACTTCTACAAAAAATATAAACAATTTGGAGCATAATTTACCAAAAAAAGAAATCTTAAAAATTACACTTTTAACAACAGTTAAAAAAAATTAATTTGCCATTCAGAAATATATATGACTTTCACAAGAAAAATATAAAATATGTGCAGAATATAAATTAATAACAGTACTAAACATATAACATTTGACAAAAAATCAATATTGAACAGTAAATTTCAAATCAATCAATACAAGATACCATTACACAAAAAGTCAAAACTGTTACTTTGCCATATAGAAATATATATGACTTTCACAGGAAAAATATAAAATATGGTGCAGAATATAAATTAATAACAGTATTAAACATATGAATTTGACCAAAAAATCAATATTAAAGAATAAATTTTTTAACAATCAATATGAAATGCCATTATACAAAAAGTCGCAAATGTTACTTTGCCATACTGAAATATATATGACATTTACATGAAAAAGTATAAAATGTATAACAATACTAAAGATATAAATTTCAGCAAAAAAATAATAACCGATCTTAAAAAGTAAATTTTTAACAAGAGTTCAAAACAAAAAAAAAATATTAATTTGCCATACAGAAAAATATATATGATTTTTTACAGGAAAAAATTTGAAACATGATGCAGAATATTCATTTATAACAATACTAAAGATATGAATTTGCTCATAAATTGCTAAATTACAAAAATTGCAAAAAATATTATTAAAAAAAGCATAAAATATACACATATGCTACTTACTGTGCAATATATAATAGGAATTTTTGCAAATGAATAAATCTAAGTTGTCTGTTGTATTATAAGCCAATTAGATTTTCTGAAAAAATGGAGTCTTGAAGTAAAAAAAAATTCCCTCCAAAATGAACACGTGATTGTGCAGTATATCACCTGAATGGGATTTTGTTAAAACATGGTAATAAATAAATGTGTGTTTTTTGTTTTTTTTTTTTAAAAAGGCAAATTATTCATAAAATAAAAAAATATAACACTTTTATTAATTATTCATATTGATGGCCAATTTTTTTTTATTTTGTTCATTATGCAAATGAATGTATCATTATCTTATGACATCTATGCCACATAAATTCAGTCAAATTTGAATCCATGTGTTGTTGTGATGTTTGTCGCTGTTGCTTATGTCATTTTGCTGAACTCCAAAGTTTTTTGATGTTTTGGGAAAGTACAGTTATTTACTCACTTAAAATCAAATGAATTAAGCAACAATGAAACTGAAAATGGTCAATAACTATGAAGAAAAAATGCAATGCAATTAAAATCAAGCTGTTGTCAGAATGAAATCTTGACCAAAAACTGGGCAATAAAAAATGGTTATTGGAAAAAAATTCTTTTCTTAGCAGATTGGATAAAAAACACATGAAAAAAATGTAATGCAATTGAAATCAAGCTGCTATCAGAATGAAATCTTAAACAAATACTGGGCAAAAAGAAATTGGTTTTGGCAAAAAAAAAAT
The DNA here is from genome assembly GCA_028023455.1 of Epiperipatus broadwayi. Taxonomy (NCBI): domain Eukaryota; kingdom Metazoa; phylum Onychophora; class Udeonychophora; order Euonychophora; family Peripatidae; genus Epiperipatus; species Epiperipatus broadwayi. The sequence goes on from JAQFVV010000003.1 coordinate 10,931,122, forward strand.
TGATTGGAGATCAGATAAAAAACACATTTAGTTACAAGATCAGATAAAAATATTGCAGGTTTACTTGAATTTATTTGACCTAATCGCAATGTTAATATTTATCGCAGATGTGAAAAGGTGCCACAGATCTATCTAACACATGCCATGTCACAGAACTAATATGTAAGTATCTAAATATTATAAGTTGGTATATATTATAGGTGTTTGTTTGGCTTGATTGTTGACCATCATTTGAATAGTTAATTTATATTTAATTTCCAGTGTACCTGTATGCACATTTGGATTTTTAATATATTTTAAGTTCCCTGTTTGAAAGCAAATGGAAATAACTAGGTAATAGGGTATGAAGATCAAGTGCTAACACTTGGTTATTGTTGACATTGGTAGTTTGTCATTGCTAATCAATGTCTTAATAAAATGTTACTTAATTTTTCACCACTTTATGTGAGCCTTATATATAAGCAGACATCTATTATATTCATACACACATATTTTAGTGAATTAGTTTAAGTAAATATCTTTTTTAAAATATATATTTAAAATATAGGCAATTTCTTAAATACAATACTTTTTTTTTTTCAAATAAATGTAGACTTTCACTTTTATTACAAAATTTTATTGTTTGTCTTAAAATTAACAATACAATTTTAATAATTTAAAAAGTTAAGAAAAAAGTTAATTAAAATGATTATTTATATTATACAATATATGCAATATTAGGATGAAAAATTTACATTAACAACCAGTCATTCCGTCGGACAAACCTCCACCCTCGAAGATAAGCTGGCTAAATCAGATACTTGGCTACCTTTTTGCTCACAATGGCCATTCAGCCCTAGTATTCAGACAGAAAATTTCTATTTGGGACACTCATGACCTGTTATTTCCCACTCAAAACTCTACCCTTCCTTACCTCAGTAGTAAGAATCAAGTGGTCACCAGGTTTTTCAAACATCTCAAGCTAGAGCCAATGTTCCTGGACTTCCTATTGAAAATCAACCTGGATTCACTCTAGATGAACTGGTTCCTGCACTACAGGAGATTTTTCAAGAACATAGATCCTATGTGTCACAACTGCCACAGAACCTCTGAAACCTTTGACCACATGATAAATGATTGCCCGGCATATGATAAAATCAGAACATTCATTTCTCACAACTACCACAATTCCCTGAACAAAATATTAGATATCAAGAGCTGCTTCCTGTCTAGGGATTATGTCATCTCAAGACTTTTGACCTTCATCACTTATGCCACCTGGCTGGCCAGATGTCAAAACAAGTTCACCATTCCTCATCCCAGCCTGAAGACATATTCATTTCTAAGTTGAAGGAATTTCGCCATAAGGTCAGTATCATCTCGTCCAGATTTTTATTTGATAACACATGGAGCCTGATTAAGCTAGATTAAATAACACTAGTAGCACATCAGACCATCTGGTTGCCCGAGCAACACGGATTACTTTCATTTTATTTACAATTGCATCTTTCTTACATATGTATTTCAATAAAGTTATTTATATATAAACTTTACATTAAGGGCCAATAATATTATTAAAATAAGTATTTTTTTTACATTAGACTACACATATAACCACTTCCTCCATTTTATTGTAATAAATAATTGAATGATTCATTGTTTAGAAGTTCATAAGAAGTTCAAGCATTAGAAATGAAAGAGTTGAGCATTGTTATGAAAAATCAGTAGCAAAGAATACCATTTCCTTCTATTATTACAATGAAAGGTAAAGAAAAAAATTATGAGCTTAGTAACCATATATATTTCTCCCATCAATGGTAAAGGCTGCAACAAAATATAAATATTTTTTTTAATTTAACAGTTAGTACATCAACACTTATCTAATCATTCATATCAATCTTAAATTTTTACTACCCTAGATAACTAACTGGATTGGTTACTTTGAAATCTCTTTAAAAAAATCTAGTCTTTTATAACCTAAGTATAGGGGATTTGAACTTAACCTGAAAAAATTTACAAAATTCAATGTGACTATGTATATTGTTGTTAACTATACAGTTTCATAACTAAGCAAATGCTTTCCCAAAAATTTCTAGTAATTTCTTTGGGTACTACTGTAGTCAATATGATTACTTTAACTCATTATATCATTTATCTTCTTTTTCTCCCTCTACCTGATGACATCCATTTATTTGACAGCTTACTCCATTTATTACTTTATTTATTTATAATGTGTCGCATCTACTATTTTAGAGGTTTTGTTTTTCTAAGAATGACTTTCACTCTGATGTTTTTGAATCTATATTCTGGATTCTCATATAGCATGCTTTTTTTTTTTCATTGCACATATATAATCACACATAATTAAACACACCAACATAATGAATTTGTGTTTATAATTTTGAAATAAAATATTCTTAATGAGTTATATTAAAATTAAAAACAAGAATAAGTACATTTGTTTGGATTCTCAACAATTTATTAAAGTGATTCATTTATTTAGCACAATTTTGGTTTAATAATATAGTTAAAAATGTCAATATTCTTTTATCTTTTTAGAATGACAGTTGAAGAGTTGCACAATCAGGATATCTATTCTTATCCAAACTCCTCCTACTTGTATTCAGCAAGGAAGTTAAGTGCCCTAATAAGTAATTAATTACAAGTAGGAGAATAAATCTCCGTTTAAGGAAATATAAAATACTTGTAAATTTATAAATGAAAACATTAAAAAAAAAATTGCAACACAAATAAATATTATTCACATTTGGGAACTCATCGAAGTATCTTAATAATGCAAAGATTTGTAAATTAGGCTTAATTATTTTTGGATTAATTTCAACTGGAAAGCTCATTAAAGTTTATAATGTAGCTTTCAATATGATCAAGTGATAGCATTTGGTTGAATTCAATGGCTCTCTTCACACTTTATTCCGGGAATCATTATATAGAGCTATATCATAAACTTTTAACGATCCCTCTATAACATAATAAAAATGCATGTAAAGTGTGACTATATAGAAAGTCAATTTACCAACAATGATAAACAAGTTTGTTTAAAGCCATATTTATACTTGAGATATAACATTATTATTTTAATATTATATGGGATTCTTATGTTTGTTAATTATTATTACTATTCTTTACTTTTCTTTCCACTTGATCATTTCTTTTACCCAGAATTTTCATATTTCTGGCTTTCATCTTCAATTCTTTTACAAATTAATCTAAGGTCTGTACATTTTTATAAGATTCCCTTCTACTTTCAATTTATAATATTCCTTCAATAACTCTTTCCTTCCCAAAAATATCATTAAGGCAATTGCTGATAAATGTTTATAACTTATGAGGCAGCTAATGAGTTTTTTCTAAATTGAACACTGTATTCAAAGATCTGTGGTTTGTTTTAATTTTTATATCTCAGAACCTTCATGTATGCTAAAAAGGACCAAAAAATTTTTTTAGGCATCTCCAGTAATTAATTACATATGTTCCAACAAAACTATCTCTCTGTTCATTGAACCATTTAATATGCTGGGGCTATAAGATGATTCCCTTGAATTCTGTCTGCGTTTACATCACAGTTTGTAATTGGTTGATAACTCAGATACTTTTTGTATCTAGCTTATAATTTTCACGATGCTATCTCCCACTGGCTTGGGCAGTCTATATGTCAAACATTTATACCACTCTTTTTATAAATTTATCTTTTGAAAAAGCAATTAATAAATTGAAAAATCCTCATTTTCTTGAATATCTTTCGTATTAAATATTATGTATTATTATTATTATTTAAAATAGCAACAATATTTGTTACTAATATTAGAAAAAATACATATCTATAGTAAAATCTAATAATATTTATATATATATATATTAAAACAAGATTATTCTGTTATTTAAACAAACACTTTACTAATGTCATGCCTTCAAGCATTGAGAATGTAATTAATTTCATATTCTACAAAATTTTTTTTTATATACACCTGGGTCTCTTTTTATGCAGATTTATTTAATGCGATTTTGAAGTTACATGATTCACGTTTCTTCGGAAGTCGAACTCCGATAATGAGCTATTACTTTAAATAATAAATTTCGCGCACTTACATCATATTGAAAGTAATAGCACATTATTGGAATTTGACTTTCATCTTAGTAATTTCAATATTTTCAGTGCTTTATAAAAGTAAGATTTTATGTAATAATGAAATTAAAATCATGATTTCCACATTTTATGTATACACACATTAAATTTTACAAGATTATAATGTAAATTTGTTCAAACATTGTGCGTGTTAATTTAGCATTTTAAATCACATTCTGTTTTTGCTTTTTAAAAAAGAACATAATCAATTATTAATCATTTAGTGTCCACAAGTTTATTTTTAATTATTTTCTTATTAACCAAAAGACTGTTTCTTACGAAGCTCCTCGTAGACATCTGACATCACTCTAACTCTGCCAGTTATTATGCTAAAATATTCATTTTACAGGTATTGAATAGATTTTTAAAAGTTCTGTAAGATGGTGACCTCTTCCGATTTATTTTACAAGTAAAAAATAAAAAAAATGCATTTAAACCTAGACAAAGAAAGAACATGAGTTTTGATTGGTTCTTAGCATGCTCTCAGCCGAAAAAGACATTCTGATTGGCTGGAAAGAACAAAGAAACCGCCTGATCAAAGAAAATAAAGAAAAACACTGAGATTTTCATTTCAAATATAATTTTAAAGAATATTAAGTATATATTCAGTAATTACAAATGATTTTCAGAGAGAATAATAAAAAAACAAAATTATTTTCGAAAAATATTGAAGATTTTAGTAAAAATATTAAAGAAATATTTAAAAGAAATATTTACTTTTCTATAACGTAAAATCGACCTTTTTGTGTATATTACAGCTTTTATGTTGCCGAAATTGAATATTTTAGAATAAATAAATAGCAATTTATTTTTGAAAGAACTTTCGTTCTCTTCATAACCTGAAAAATTAGTAATATACTTTTTATAAACGTATCTGAGTTGAATTTAATATTATAGGCGAATATGTTTTAACAATAGGCTTTGTCTTCAGTTTGTGAGTTGGCCAATTAAAAGATTTGATTTTTACCTCATACAACCAATAATATAATTAGCGGTTAAAAGGTTAATGACACTAATCACGAATGTGCTCTTAAATTCCAACGAGAGCTAAATGGTTGTATGTCTGGATATCGCGAGCTTCATAAACAATTAATAAAATCGTCTCAAAGATTAATTACTAATTACATTGTCACCAGAAAACCACTAACCCAACATGAGAGTGAAGTTGGCACTAATTGTATTTCCTCTTGCGAATGAATCTGATTTTTTACCAGTTTGCAAATGAATCTGTTTATCGGCAAGTAGCGATAATAATTAAAATGTGTATAAAAAATGTCAATTACTGTACTGTAAATTATGCATAAAAATATATTATTTTGAATAAAATTAAATATTATAGTTAAAAAAAGTTTGTCTTGTATCAATTTTTTTCAAATTTGAAATTTTTTATTAGTCATATTTTATTTGCTTATTATTTTTTTTTTTTTGTGCAAATTTTAAAGCAATTTTACATTGGTGCTTTGCTTTTATGCGATTTTTGAAAAAACACAGTCCGTATCTCCCCTTTTTCAAGGTAAGTTACATCTATTTTTGCACGATTTCATTTGCGCGTGTTTTCTGAGGAACCTATCTATCGCATAAAACGAGACCCAGATGTACATGTATTCAATAAAAGAAAAAAACATTAAATATAAAAGGTTTTTTTTTAAATAAAAATAAGTAGGATTTTTAAAGTCACTGATTTCAAATTCAGTAAAGATTTCAGATTAGATTTTGAATTGATTACTTGATTTTATTATAAATATTAGAATATTGTCTTAAATTCCAATCAAAACCATAAAACATTAATAGATTATTTAAATATAATATTACTCCTCATTTACCACCACCACAATCAATGAAAAAGTGGCAGATTCTAAAAACTAAAGCTTTCCCGAATGATTTGCAACTGAGTTAAAAAAAAAAACAGTTTAGTCAATTCAATAAATCTAGTCTAATTACCACTTGGATGGTCAAATAAAACATGACCTGTTGAGTTATTATATTCTATCCTTCCCAGAAGTCTCTCAACAAGCCTTACATGTTCTCTAATATGTTTCTAGCTTTCAGCTGGAGAATAATGGTTAGGGTTTTTTCTTCTATATTTTTTTAATAATCTTCTGGTTAATTTCCACTTTTTAGTCTTAAATCTCAAAATTCCTATTAAACATCTCTCATCCTTCTAAATATATAACTTTTTTTCTTTTATTCATATAAACTCCCTTACATATCTAGTTTTGTTCACCTGCCTTAACTTTTTTTTTTCTGTTCATGTTTATAAATGTTTTTCTTCTTTTTTTTTAATTGTATATACTCCTATTTGATAAAAAGTACATTGCAAAACTAAAATTTTATTAATCTTTTTCTCAAATCTAATTTATTTAATGAACAAATAAACTTTTTAGATTGAAACCATCTGGGTCTGTGGTCAATTTTATCTTTAATTCTTCTTTACCATTTTATACTTTTCTCCATTCTCAAATACACAAATTCCTTAATAATTAAAATTGCTGCTATAACTTATTATTTAATTCCCAGTAATGTTTTAAGTTAAGAATAAGTAAATAATCACAAAATTTGTTGCTCTGAGATTCAAATGATGTTGAGTGCCAAAATTATAGACTGAGCACAATAGTCCCATTCATTTGACAATATACTTTCCTTTTCTTTACATTTCTCAGATGAAAATCAATTCAGGAATCGTTAGTTCTGGAATCAGTCACTCTTAATATTAAGCTAAATTATATAGGCTAAGTTATTAATTATAATTCTTTATTTTCACATTGTTTGTTTTTTTTTACTTTTCATTTATGTCCTCATGTACTTTTTAAATACTATTTTAATCTATTGTTCTTTCTTTTCATTCTGACAAGGTATGAATCTGATAACACACTGTTCACTATAATCATATTGGCTGCTAAATAATGTGTGAATATATCACTTGATACATTTATCTCATTGATAATTTTTTCCAAACATATACTGCACAAAACAGAGAACAAACAGCATCCCTCACTCATTCATCACCCAATTTCATCTCATTAATTCACTTATCATTGGCAACTAAAATCTGTTTACATAAAAGACTTAATTTCAGCTTAAACTTCATAAATGTAGCCACAATACATTTCTAGATAGCCAAATCTCTGATTCATAATATCTGGTTTTGATAGTTTACTTTTGTTTTAAAAATTTATATACCGGAAATTTTCTAAAAACGTAAAAATTTAAAATTAAAAGTGATATGTTAAATAATATCACTTATATTGGGAATCATTATATAGAGAGATTTCATTCACTTGTAATTTTAGATATAATTTGTGTTAGCAGTTCAATAATGTTTGTAAAACACACACACACAAACGCTTCTACATTCTGTTATTCCAAATTTCATTGGCTATAATGATAAACTTTTGCTTTATTTCTTCTTTTTTTAAATGTCAAAGATTATTGACTATTTTTTTTAAATTGTAATAAAACTAACAGGCAGGAGTGTTTCCAACATAAGTTTAGAAAATAAGAATTTATTTTGCTAGTTCTGGAGAGTTAATTTTTGTTCAAATAATTTATAGATTCAATGTTTTAAGATAAGATTATAGAGCTTTACGCTTCCAAAGTTCCTTATAAATCAAAAATCGTATGTAAAAAAACAAGCAATTATGAAGATTTCCTATGGCAAGATATTCAATAAAAATAACTTAAAATTGAAAAAAATAATATCTGGATAAATAATTTATTAAGTATATTCTTAATATATAAAAAATAACTTATGTGTAAATAGTGTATAATTAAAACATTTCAGTTACTGTGAGTTTTTTAAAAGGTATAATTTTACATTTTGCAAACACTATTTTGAATTCATTACATCAAATAAGGCTGATATTCCATTGAAGCAGAATCCATTAAATTAAAATAAAATGTATGTAAAAATAATTAAATTAATATAATATATATATTAAAATGTATTTTTGTGCTTTTTATATTAGGGGTTATCAATGTTTTTTTTTGTTTTTGTAATTAATCTAATCTTTAATTATTATTTTTTCAGCACTGTTTAAAAACATTTTAAAAATCATGTCTACTTTTTTAAAAATAAAAATAGGTTTTAATTAAATAAAAAAATGTAATGAAAGGCTGATAACTGCAATTTCAGAAATGTAGATGATGATGACGATGATGATGATGATTATTATTATTATTATTATTATTAATTTTCTGCCAAAAGCATTTACACTTGTAAGTCAGTATTTTTGTCTGACAGAAATAATTTCTATTAGTAAGAGAATTTCAAACAAAAATTGATTAAATGAAAACTGTTTTTAAAATAATGTATACAATTTATTTTCAGTATTATAAAGCTTGGTCATCTCAGCACCATAGTTTTCTTTACTCATATCATGTTCAAATATATTAACTTTTATGTTTAAAAATATAACATTTACAAATAAAATCAAAATGTATATATATGTAAAATATTTATTGTACAATTATTGTTTAAAAATAATCAGAAATATTTAATAAACTAGGAAAAAATCATATTCTTTTATTCCAAAAATTTTCTCATCATAATTGTGTAAATACTATGGAAATCAGATTATAAAGAAGCAAAACCATCAACATCTTGAAGACAGGATTAAAACATAATGTAAATACACTTTAAAGTTTTCTGACTGAATGAAAAATGTGACCACGTTACATTTTTTTTAAAGTAATAAATCAATATTTATTAGACTGCAATTTTAAAAAAAAACTTATGGAAATATCACCCAAACAACTATAGAAGAGTGATATAATGTAGTCAAACTATAATACCATCACTAAAGTAAATAACCATATTAAGTCTCAGACCTCATACAAGATAATTTAAAAGGGAAGAAGGATTTGTTTAAAAAAATTGTAAATAAAAAGATTTCTTTGACAGTCTCTAATGGCTAGTTGAATTAAATTTTCTATATTTTATTGATCAAATTTACTTTCTTTATTATATTTTCAGAAATTTTAAATTATTTGTTAAACATTACAAATAACACTTATTTTTAAAAATATTATTTCAACTTTGCAAATATAGAAAAAATATTAAATTGAAAGACAAAATGAAAACAACTTTTTTTTTATTGGCCTGTTACCACATTGCTGTGAAAATATTACATTTAAAAAAATATATTTGTTTTAACTCAGTTTCTTAAGCTAATGAAATTCTATTTAAATTGTTAAAATTCTACTCACAATTATTAAAAAATTAAAAAAAACAAATTCATGAACAATATGAATTCATGCCTTTTCATTCAATTACAAGTTTCCACCCATAGTTATTGATTTCTCTTGGTTTATTTTCTAAATTAAAATATTTTTGAATAAAATCTGAATCTAATCATATTATTCTTCTAAAAATAACTATTACATAAATATTTTGAAAAATAATCATAATTAACTAAACAAACTTCAAAATCTAAACAAAAGTATGAATATTCTCAAAAGTTCTCACAAACAATCCATGTGGAGAAAACAAGAAATTACTAATCAGTGATATTGTTGACTCACTAGCTATAGGTTTTTCTATAAAATATCAAAATCTTGAGATTTTTTAAAAATTAATAAATCAATAATATTTTAGTTCCAATTTTACTATAAAAAATGAATGCAAAAATTGTCAAAGTAGTGCTATGGTAGTTGTAAAACATTGAATTAAAGAAGAAGTGACCAGCAATACTAGCACATATTCAATTAAACTAATGTAGATGTTGCTAAAAAGGTTGAAGCAAGAGTAAAAATAAAAAAAGATCTCTAAATTATTTGAACTGCATAAATAGTATGATTTAAATAAATAAATAATATCTAAATAAGTTTTTCAATTATAAATATTGTATTATTTCAATACAAAAAAGTTTCAGCAACATTTTATTACCCTCTTTTGGTATGAATACATACAAATATTACTATATATATATATTAGTATTTTTTAATTATAAATTTATATATTATACAGTAAATAAAAATACAAAAATAATATGTAGATAATGATATACAATAGATCAATATATAATAATTATTTCTATTTTCTGATAATATTATCATTCAATAATTATCAGGAATTTTATATTGAGATATTTCTTATACCATTTTTTCTTTGATATTCTTCCAACAACTATTATCACAAAAGCTTTGGTCCTTCAACGATTTTTTTACTAAATAGTTTCATAAGAGTTCTGGAATCTTAAATTTTAAAAATGATATTCTATTTACAAATAACTGACAAATGGAACATTTTGTACTATTGTAATTTTTTCAACTACTTCAAATTCAAGCCCAAAAACACAATCTAAAGAATCTCATATTTATAAATATAATAACAAGTATTTAATTAAAAAAGAAGAGTCTGTATGTGAAGCAGAGACTGAATGATGACACATTATCATGGATGCATTATGAAAACATGTGATACATTCAAAGATTAAAGCTTTTTTATTGTTATATTAAAAAATAATTTTGATTTAAAAGATTATTTTATGGAAAAGATAAATCTAATGTTATGTTCATTTACTTAGGTGACATAATAATAATAAATTTCTCTTTATATCTTGGTGCAATAATAAAAAAAATGAACTTAAAAATTAAATGTTATTGAATCAAAACTCAATTATCGCTTCTAGTAAGGGAATATCACATATTTTAGATCACTAAAGTTTATATTATTGATGGATGGCTTGAAAGCTAAGTGTTTCTGGATCAAAACTCAGCCTACTAATATTGCATGTCATCCTAAAGTAGATGGTTAGTGAAAAAAAATGCAAGTTTAATTACCTCCTGAAATAAAAAAATCTCATCACAAACAAACAAGGGTTATTTTCATAAGATGAGATAAGAGATGAATGGGTCAAAAAATAAACTTTTATCTTTATTATCAAATGTAAATATATTAAATTTAAGCGTAAACAGATAATATATAATAATGTGAAAGCTAAACACCTTCAAACAGATACGCTTTAAAAATACTTATGTGACAGCCAATCAGATGGAATAATGGCATCACATGGGACTCTATGTAACAGCCAATCAGATGGAATAATGGCATCATGTCACATAAGCATTTTTAAAGCGTATCTGTTTGAAGGTGTTTAACTTTATTATCAAAATAATTGAAATTCTTAATAATTTTATTTATGTTCAGTGTATGACTTGTTGGTGAAGTTCTTAATACTGTAGTTTAATTCATGTAATCACATGGTTTTGCTGCTAAGATATTCTAATAAAGATTCATTGGTAAGCACATCAAATCCATCTAAACAATTAGATTTTCTGTTTTTTTTTTACATTACCAGGAATTGACATTGACCTTAAAATAATTCACATAACCAGTAAGCACTTTTATTCATTAAACTAATAATTCAAAATATTTTTATAATTTATTTTTTAAACTATTAAATGATGATCACTGATTTATCAATTCATATTAAAACTACACTTATTTTAATAAATAAAGCATTAACATAAAAAATTTATTACACTTTCACATTTTTAATGGGATTCTACATTTAAAGTGTTTAATGTAAATGTTGAAAATGATATATTTATATAGTAATTTACAAATATTACTTTCAATGAATAGAATGTTTTTCAGAGGTTTTTTTTTTATCATTATTTACAATACTTAACAAGTGGCTATGAGAAGTTATTTTCCTTTTCATTCAAAATTCTAAAGAATATATAAATCTATCAAAATTATACTTCTTTAAAGAATTCCAAATATCACCATCCAAGTTCTTTGTTTCTATTCAGCAATTTTTTCTTTCTAGAAGTATTTTATTATTGTTTCATATAAGTACAAATAAAATTTTTATCCAGTTTCACAATGGAATGCTGTAAAAAAAAATGGAAAAAGATGAACTAAAAAAGCATGTGAAACAATTAAAAATTGCTCTGATAAATTATTCTTTCATTAGAATATTACAGTAAGTCTTCTAAAATGTTTCAATTTCTAGCAGAAAATTATAGAACTGCGGCGTTTCCTATTCTCTTCATCGCTCTTCAGATATATTTAACTATACTAGTGTCTGTTACTTCTGAAAAAAAGACAATTTCTAGGTTAAAATTAATAAAAAAAAATAGTTTAAGATCAACTATGATCCAAGATGGGCTAAACAATTTAGTGATGCTATTCAATGGAAATCAAGAAGCATGACAGCTAAATTTTGATTCAATTTTAGCAAACTTCTCTGAGAAAAAAGGCTAGAAAATGTTTTTAAGCATTGTTTTATATTTCTTAAACATAGAGATGATACATACTTTATTTAAATTACACTATTCAATGACTAATTTTTTTAAAGTAAAAAATGTATTTTTATTTATAAAAATTAGAGCCATATTTTGAAGGATTCCAAATAAAATTTTCAAATGAATCCCAAATTAACACCCTTTTAGATTATATATCATCTATTTCTTACAGCTTTAAAATGCATAGCTTTTTAAAGAGTTCATTCATATTATAAATGTGAAATTGTCAAAAAAAAAAAAAAGAGAGGAAAAGAGGGGAGGGGGAAATCATAGTTAATGACCATAAACATTTTTCAGGTTTCTAATAATAATATATTTAAATAATAAATTTATTTTGAATACATTTTCATTTTGATAAAATAAGAATATACATTATGACTTGCTCCACAATCAGATAATTGATTTTGAAAATTGAAGTAATAGTCAATTTGAATATTTTGTCATACCACAAAGTTTTGGTGAAAAGATAATACCAATCTATGTATCCCATAATTCTTCTCTCTAAATTTACATGTAAATGTGCTAAATTAAAATCAATATAAATTTAACGCTACTATTGTGTCATATTACACACTAAAAAGTTCTACAATAATAATATTAATTTAATGTTGAAATTTATTAAAACCTAATATGTAAACTATATATATATGAGGGGGGGGCACAAAAATAACTGGAATCATTTTCTTGTTTGCATGACTGTTGTAGTGTATGATTCAGTCATTACATACTTCTTTCTGGAACCCTTCTGTCTCAATTTGTCAAATGGCACAGCTGTGTGAAATCATGGACCTAAGTAGCAAATTTTTTTGTAAAGTGCATTTCCTATATTTTTCAATTTTTTAATAATGGTTGATATGTTCAAACAATTAACATTGATTTATATATATAAATGACATTTTTCTCTCAAATTTATTTCATAATGGTCAGGCATTTTATTTGCAAGTTCTATAACATTTACATGATGCAGTTAAACATAAACACCCTATTTTGTGCAAAGAAAAGAATGCAAATTCCACCCCAACTGTGTCATCTCTCAAAGACTTGAGGGTGAAATACTTTTAAATTAAATTCAGCATAATCCAGCTTATTTATCAGCCATATTTGCTTGATCTCTCTTGAATGGAAAAAATGACTCTTTTTTTTTTTTTTTTTTTTGCAGAATTAGAAATGAGGGGGAAAGTGACAAAAGCAGTAAAACGCATCACTTTGCAACTGTTTTCTGACTACTTTGAAAAGTTACAAACTCATTTAGATTGGTATATTGCATTAAATAGACTATAGTTTTTAAAGCAATTTGCAATACCAAAAATAAATATACAATTTTTTATTACAAAATTCCAATTACTTTAGAATCCCTCATGTATATATATTTGACTTTGTTTTATGTATAAAAGAAACTAATGGATGTAAAAGTGAACAGAGTAACATCTTCATTCTCTCAAACCAAGATGCTTCAGATTGACTTATATAAATCAGAATTTAGATTAAAGATAATATGGATTCTTATCATCATAAAGTCTCTATCTTGGGTTTGGAGTTTTCCTGTAATCAACATAGCATCATTGAGCTTATATAAATTAGTACAGTAAATATATGAAAAGATGAAAATCCTTTCTATTTAATTACATACATACTATGCACTTGATAAATAAAGTTCAATGTTATCTTTCTATTAATTCTTAAAATTGACTCAAAGTAAATTGAAAGATTTCACATATATTAATGTATGAAAGAAACTAATGGATGTAAAAGTGAACAGAGTAACATCTTCACTTTCTCAAACCAAGATGCTTCAGAACAGTCTATATAAATCAGAATTTAGGTTAAAGATAGGATAGCCATTCTTATCTTTACAAAGTCTCTAACTTCCTGTACTCAACGCAGCATTGTTGAGCTTATATAAATTAGTACAGTGAATATATGAAAAGTTGAAAATCCTTTCTATTTAATTACATATGTACTATGCACTTGATAAATAAATTTCAGCATATCAAAACAATGTAATACAAAAGAATTGAAAAATATAATAGAAATAAACAATAACTAATTATTGAATTATACTATAAATCAGATACTGTTGATTATCAATAATCAGAAATTAGCACAAAACTAAATTATTATTTGGTATATATTGATTATTCATGCTTATGTGAATGGCTTATGAGAAATAGTTATTTACTGCTAATGTTTTATTAAAAAACAATTCAGTGATTCATTGCTCAAGAGTTCATATAGAGTTCAAGCACCAAAACTGACAGAGCCAAGCCTTGATCCATAGATCTTGAGCTCCAGAATAGGATACTCTATCATTAAATCCAAAATTATTTTTTAATTTGTCCATTTTATTTATTTCAATGTTTTATCAGCCACTTTGATGTTCAAGTGTCACAGGATCTCCCAAACAACAAATTATTCCATTATTTTTATTTTAACAGATAATTTGTTTGCAAAAGCATGCTATGAAAGTTTAAAAATATATCTTAACAAATATTATAGATTACTGATATCATTTAATTGAAATACTGATATAAATAAAGTAACCAAATTTAAAGAAATATTAAATAAATAATATTTTATTTATTAAAAAAAGATTAAAAAACTAATATATATATAGCAATCTGTAGCAATAATTCTATCACAGATCGAGAAAAAAATTAAGTTATTAGTTGTTTTTTTTAAATGTCATAGCATCGGCCGGGACGCGAACCCGCAACCCGGGCAACTGCCTGCAAGTGCAAGGCAGTCGCGCTGACCTCTCGACCACCAAAAGTTATTAGTTGTTTATTACAATAATTTAAAAAAATAGTAACAGAAAAAAAGGTAATAGGTAAATGAAAAATATCTAAACTTTTATTGAACAGATGAGTCAAATAAAATATAAAGTGGAGGTGGTAATCTAGAAGGAAGTTTTTTTTTTTTTTTTTTAAAGTTAAATTTGGTTAAAATAAGTCATACAAACATTGATGTAATTTAGTTGTAAGGAAATAATGATGCTTTTAAATATATATTATACATTTAACTCTTAGCCCATCTCTTACGAGAGGTCTCATCGACGATTGACGTCACTCTAATTCCATTATTTTTAATGCTAGGATAACCGTTCTAGAGTCAATAGTTAGATTTTTAAAAGTTCTGTAAGATGCTACCCTCTTCTGAATTATTTTACAAGTAAAAAATCAATAAAACCGCCTGTGAAGCTAAACAAAAAAGGAAGCTTGTCGCTGATTGGGTCTCAGCTGTCAAAGACATTCTGATTGGCTGGAAAGAACAAAGAAACCGCCTGATCAAAGAAAATAAAGGAGAACGCTAAGATTTTCATTTCAAATATGATAAACAAGTGTTTTAAACTATTATAAAAGTATTATTTGAGAAATTATAAGTCATTTTCATAAAATATGCTAAAAAACAAAATTATTTTAGAAAAATATTGAAGATTTTAGTAAAAATATTTCAGATTTTAGCAAAAAAAAAATTTTCTTTTCTGTAACGTAAAACTGGAAAAAAAAAAATTCACGTCAGCAACTCTTGCTTATTCATTACTATGTTCACTTTTAAATTTGCCGAAATTGAATATTTTATAATAAATAAATAGAAATTTATTTTTGAAAGAACTTTCGTTCACTTTCATAACCTGACAAATTATTAATATACTTTTTATAAACGAATCTAAAGTGAATATGATATTAAAGGTGAAAATATTTTGACAATTGACTTTGTCTTCAGTTTGTGAGTTGGCCAATTAAAAGCTTTGATTTTTACCTGATACGACCAATAATATAATTAGCGGTTTAAGGGTTAATATGATAAAAATGTTTTGAAATTAATATCTGCTAAAAATAAAATGTTGGCATACTAAGGATGAACAAGTCTATCCAAGCCAAAAGATCAGTTCACTTTCAACCGAGTATAATACTTTCCTAAGTTAATATAATAACATAATAATGAAATATACTATAATAACAAATGATTCTATATTTAAAGTTTTACTCATGTAACAGAATTTCAAATTAAAAATAATATATTTATTAAACTAAAATATAAAGCTTGATAAATGTTTTTAAATATTACTATTAAATAAAATGAAACTACTAGTTGAGAAACATTTTGTAAAGTTTATTTATCTATTGTACTGCCAATGTCTTGGGAATTCAAGTGGTGATCAAATAATAAAGTGGCAGACTGAATTTAGCAAAAGAGATTCTTAGCCGAGAGGTATCGCAGCCGCCATGCAAGCAAGTAGTTGGTTGCAGATGGTTGTGGGTTCGCGTCCCGGCCGATGCTATGACATATGAAAAAAAAATGTTCCTGAAACCTTAATTTCCTAAATACATCATTGTCACCAATAAACCAAAGCAATCAGGGGAAAAAACTTTTATATACAATATAGATACAATATTCTTTTTTAAAAAAAAGTAATTAAAACTATCTTAAATAATGTTATCTTAGCAATACATCCTAGAATAGTGGGGTTAATTATTAAAGATTTCTGACCAATCCCAAAAAGAAGAATGAAAAAATTTCAGTTTGGTTAATTGAATAAAAATATTGTATATATATGTCAAAGCATTGACCGGGAAGCAAACCCGGGCCGGCTGCTTGGAAAGCAGTTATGCTAACAGCTAGGCCACCAACGCTTGACTAAAAATATTGTTTTCAGCCTGCATTGCTCAAAAATCATTAAATTCTCATACAATTGGATCTAATAACATATAAATCTCTTTAAAGTTTAATACTTCTCTGCAAACGCCAATAATTAATTAACTTATTTTAAGTAATAATAATAAACAACTATTATTAAATAAGTATGGCATTTCAATTCACAAAAAGAAAAGAGAGAAAAAAATACACTAGAAATGAATTTTGGGATGATTATACAAAATAATCCGTGAACTACAAATACATCCAAATATTGATATGCTGGTTCACTTTTTCATTTACTTGATATTTTACAATGATGTCTTTTAATTTCTTTAACAGAAAACTTTTCTTTCTTACATATTTGAACATCAATTTCACTTTACAACACTATGGAAGTCTAGCACTATTCATTTGTTTTAAATATCCAATCCAATAAAGGTGTGATTTTACAATAGTGATCTTAATATATAGGGTATATGAGCACAGACTTTCACACGACCAACCACTCTCCACTCTATCTAATAACACTGATACACTCAAGCACATATATGCTGAAAAGATAAATAATCACCAATATATGTATTTCATGCTAAACCAGCAATCATCAGTTGGTCCAGATTATCATCTCCCACACATATATATTATAAGTGCTCAGATATATATTAAGATAGACAATCTTCATACTTTAATGGACAGGCTCCAATCCACTACACACTCCAACTCTTCAACCATCCACCCAATTGAAAATCTGATGATGGAATGCTCGAAGGCCACCCTGAGGCCGAGATTCTTGTCACACCCTTGTTGACCTAAGGTCAATCTGAACCCCACATCTACAGGACATAATCCATTTAATACATATGCAAGGATGGGCAGACATCTCTAGAATGTAATAACTGAAACACAGGCTTATTATATACCTGTGTCTCTATATGTAATATATAGGGTATATTACATTCTAGAGATACATGCCCATCCTTGCATATGTATTAAATGGATTATACCCTGTACATGTGGGTTTCAGATTGACCTTAGGTCAACATGGGTGTGACAAGAATCTCGGCCTCAGGGTGGCCTTCAAGCATTCCCTCATCAGATTTTCAATTGGATGGATGGTTGAAGAGTTGGAGTGTGTAGTGGATTGGAGCCTGTCCATTAAAATATAAAGATTGTCTATCTCAATATATATCTGAGCACTTGTAGTATATATGTGTGGGAGATGATAATCTGGACCAACTGATAATTGCTATTTTGGCATGAAATACGTATATTGGTGTTTATCTTTTCAGCATATATGTGCTTGAGTGTATCAGTGTTATTAGATAGAGTGGAGAGTAGTGGGTCATGTGAAAGTCTGTGCTCATATACCCTATATATTACATATATAGACACAGGTATATAATAAGCCTGCGTTTCAGTTAATAGAGATCTTAGTAATATCATACCTAACAAGCTGAAGAATATATTGCTTGGTTTTATTATTTTGTCATTGTACTTTTAAAATTTTTACAGAGCATTCTTAAATAAAACTTTTCTAATCCCTTTACATTACACTGATAGGGCGTCTAAGTTTGATTTCCATACAATAAATCAGATAAAATAACAATTCTATATACAACTAACTTAGTTGCAGTATTATTTCTATCTGATGAAGTATCCTACCTTTTAACTTGTTGAAACTAGAAGTATCACACTGGAGTCTGTGTTGTACCTCAACACCTACGTCCACTTTTCTACTTATAAAACTACTAAGGTTTTTATATTGATTTACATTTTTAAATTAATAACCATTCAAGTTGCTGAGAATTCTTCTCCTGTCTCTGGCTGATAAAAAAAACTTGAATTTTATTCCTATACTAATTATACTTTACATTCAAAACATCAAGAATTTCTGTAAATCATTTTTTGAACCGAAGAAAATAGCATAATTATCCAGTAATCCAAGAAAAGCAATTTATTGTTTTCATTTTTAATTAAATTGAAATTAAAAATTCCACCACCAAAAATGTATTATATCTTCATCACTATTTAATTAAGCTACTTGTAAACAGTTCTGAAGATTGCTATCATAAAACTGAAAACAATGTTGGAGAAAGTATATATCCTGTCTTTATTCCAAATGCATTAGATTTTGTAGTAATAACACTTTCTCTCATTCCATCATATAGAAGTTGCATATTACAAATAAATTTTGGTGAACAACTAATTTCAACAATGTCATAAACCTGTCCTATTAAATGAATAAAATGCCTTGATCAAATCAATAAACGCAATATATAAATGACTTTATTGTTCTTGGCACTTTTTTGCATTTGCCAATGTTTACAGTACTTCTTGATTCTCTAAAACTATTCTGAGCCTCTGGTAACCAATTGTTTATAATTGTAAATAATCCTATTCAACAAAATTTTTCAAAGTACCTTTTCTATAGTGGATAATAATGATATTTCTTGATAATTATTGCAATCTTATTTATTTCCTTTGATTTTAAAAAATAAAAACATCCTTAAGATCAGGTAGCATAACTTCATGGAGCAATATATTCCTAAAAATTCAAATATTTTTTAATCTAATATATTGCTGCTATATTTTAACTTCTCCAGGTATTTCACCAGGATCTGCAGTCTTTCCATTTTTAAGATTTCAAGGAGCTATTTTGATTTCATTGAATTGGCTATGTTCTAAATGAATAAACAAAATAAATATATCATTAAATGTCATCATTTCAATTCTTGTATCTTTATTCAAAAGATAATCAAAATGCTCTTTCTACCAATTCGAAATATCATTGCCATCATATAAAAGTGTCATTTCTGGATTTAATAGTGGTGTGATACCATTTCTCATGTCCATATGCTGTTTTCAGTGCATTAAAAAAGATTTAGAATGACCATGATCAATTAAGTCTACATTTTATTTGAAGTTTAAATCCACCAATCAATTTTAACCATTCTTGTAAGTTGTTGAACTTCTGTCTTCAGATCTCTTTGTTCATTATGAAGTTTCACATTTAATCTATTATTCTGTTAAGTAAAAACACCACATGTTGCAAGTAATGAATAAAAATATATTCTGATAATTTATTTCCCTTTCAATTTATTAAACATTAGTGATATCTTACTTCCAGCTTCAGAAACAACTCATTAAATCAAAAAATATTGCTTTTAGCAGAAATAATTCACACTATTAATTCTGTTCCAAAAATCAATTTTAAGATTGAAAGTAGTATAATAATTTGCTCATCCGGATAAGTTTCTTGCAAGTACATGTCATCAATGAAGCATACTCAGTTTAAAAATCATTCTAAGTTTTGAGCTCATGCCAACTTGGTAAATAGTCTTATATATCTGACACTAATACAATAACTATACACTTTAGTAACTTCAGATTTATATTAACTGTAGAAAAAAATTTATTATTTGAATGTAAGCCGAGAAAGTATTATTGTTATTTTTTTCTTGTACAAATCAATTGATGTTAACAGTGCAGATTAAACAATAGACTCTAGTTTATTCTCCATATTGTAATATCTTCTACTTAAAAACCCACCTGTTTAGAAACTAGTGAAAAGAGTATGATTTGAATTTTCATTTAGTGTTTTGAATAAATTAATTACGGACATTTAAGTTTATGAAGTTGGAAAAAAGATTTCAATAGTAGCAAAGAATACACAATAGAATTGAATTTCAATATTTCTAATAAACTCAGAGAATAAAAAACCAGCCATATTTAGATATGGTATAACTGTCTGATGTTAGTAATTATATTTATGAACATACTGACAGGCATCATATTTCAATAATGTCTTTCTTTGTTACAATTACTCTGCAAGACTTCTACAGAATTAAAAAATAAAGCAAATATATTTCAACAGATTTCTATTTTAATTGATTATAAAAAAATAATCCAATGTAACAAAATCACAAACTTCCACAGAAACAATGTTATCAATGTTTAACTTGTAATACAGCCTAATAATAGTAGAGCAATGGATCCAAGATCATATCTCAATTCTGTCATATATATATAAATTTCTGTCTAGTCAGTTTAATTAAACTATTGTGGTCAGCCAGCCACAAGTGAAGCTTAAATATAGTATCATTTTCCAACCAAATAACATATGCTTTAAATTAAAACATTACGATAAAATACATGCATTTATTTGTAAATAGACATTATATTTCTATTAATTTTTTTTTTTTAAATAATGCATACTTTATTGCATTAAAAAAATGGTTCGCATTAAAAAGTTTAATTAAGATAAAAAAAATTCATTTACTTTACAAAAACCTAATTAAAAATCATTTACAATAGTGATTTAAGTTCTTAAATATTTTTCTGCCTCCTCTTCTCTTTTTCCTTTCTTTCTTTTTAATCACCTAGTTGCTAAATATAATAAAATGATATTTACTTTTACTTAAGAGTTAAAAAAAGTTCTGATAAAAACAAAAATAGCAATTTATTTTATAAAAGTATATATTGTGATATGTGGAGATCTCTCTAAGCTTAATAATATACACAATTTAAAATTTATTAGCTTATTGCAAGTATGATACTATTATGATTGCACCTTATAAAGCAACCATTAAAATTTCTAATATATTGTAGCCTTTTGAAATTTCTAGTATCAAATTTTGAATTCGCAGGAAAACAATTTTAAAGTTAATATATTTTTTCCACTCACACTATATTAGAAATTAATAAGATTGAATGCACTGTAAAACATATAACACTTTATATGTGGATGAATTAATTTTGTAAAAGAAATAGTAAATTCATATTTGTATTAGTTTATATCTAGTAAATAAAGTGATTTAAAATAATTGGTATAGTCTTGGTTTATTGCTTGAAATGTTTGTATGTGCATGTATGTTTATTATTTCTATTTTCAATTTGAAAAAAAATATTGTTTTAAGTACTTTAATATAAATCTTCCTTTATTTATTTTTTTAGAAAAAGATTGTTTATTATGGTGTTAAATAAATAAAAGTGGTTTATTTTAATATGTATAACTTATATATTGTAATTTATTGAAAACTGCATAATATTTTATTTTAAAATATTTATTTAATATTATTATTAGATTGTACAGGCTTAAACCTGCATTTATATATGTAATATATGCGGGATTCGAACTCAGACTTTCACACGACCCACCACTCTCAGTGCCATCTCATATCGCTGACTCACCTTCCCACACACATGTTGAAAAGATAAATACTTGAAATATTTTTATTGATAAAGAATGCTGTAACTTTTCAAAAGGATTTTCTTGCATGCGGAATTGGTGATTATGGTAATCTTTAAACAGTGATGATTTGTCCAAAGATCAAACAGATTAATGTTTTGAAAGAAAATGGAATGTCAGTGCATTTCTATAGAAATGATGACTTAAAGCATGATATGAAAGAGTTTATAAAAATAACTAATACCATATGGATTATTTACTTACTTTTATGTTTTAGATAGATATTTTTTGATATATTCTATACTTGTATTTGAAAAATTATAAAAAGAAATTGCAATGTCAAGAATAATAAGCTAGAAAAAAATATTTGTTTCTGAAGGATGATGGCCCTCTCCATTGCCCAAAGTTAATAACATCTTACTATAGAATGTTATTTGCACATGAATGTTACAAAGAATGTTTAAGATTGATCAAAATGTCTAACAAAAAAACACTCCTGAATTTATTTATTTTTAAAATCTTTATATTTCAAAATGGAGAAAACAACGGTTAAACAATGTATTAAAAACACCTGCATAATGGATTTCTTAGAAGTGCCCCATACTAAAAAAAAAAAAAAAAACCTTTGAAGTAAACATCAATGGAATTATTTCAATAAAAAATATAGAATGTTTAAAGAAATTTTATTTATTCATTAATAAATATTTTTTTCTCTTATAATTATTTATTATTAAATATATATAATCTTACTAATATATTGTTACCATGTAGATGTATTTTAAAGGAAACAATCTCAGAGAAATAGGTATTTCATAATTTAAAGCTTATATTTATTTTTGATATCATTAACTATTTATTTGTATGAATATTTATTTTTAAAATAAATTTTTTTTAAAGCTATTTAAGATTAATATTTAGGATTATTTCCTATACGATATTATGTTTTATTTATCTTTAAAACATTTTCCAAGCTTTGTGGCCATAAGTTTCCTAGGGTATTTAATGTTATATTGTCATATAGTACAGCAAAGTTCCCATGCATTGTTGTTAAAGGCACATATATTTTATAAAATTATTTATTAAACAAATTTGAGGTATAAGAATACCATGTTTATAATATTTAATGGGTTAGATATAATAAGTAAAAGTATATAATAAAATAATATGTTTGTGATAAAGAAACACATATGAATAAAGACCAATGCTGTTATATTAAAAAAAAAGATTAATATTTTATTAAGGCTGTGAACCTCAAGAGTAAGCACCTGAAAATGTGAAGATAGGGACCTCTACAGGTCTTAAACACAAGCTTATGACTCTTTTCTTCCCAAGTCGTAAGCTTGTGTTTAAGACCTGTAGAGGTCCCTATCTTCATATTTTTCAGATGCTTATTCTTGAGGTTCACAGCCTTAATAAAATATTATGTAATGTATAAGTGCTTAATAAAATTATAATTACAACTTTAAATTATCATAATAGATTTCTAACTATAAGATCTTTCCATTAACTCATTGTAAATTGAAAGACTTCGTGAGTACTAATGTGTAACAGGAATTGTGGGCTTAATCAATGAAGTACTGAATAGCTTCATGCTCTAAGATCTAAATGCTTTAGTTTTGCCTATTCATATAGAAAGTAGGTTGAAGTAAAGAGTTGTTCTTCTCTTTTCTTCCAAAGTTATAAGCTTGTGTTTAAGACCTGTAGAGATCCCTATCTTCGCATTTTTCAGGCACTTACTCCTGAGGTTCACAGCCTTAATAAAATATTACTTACATAATGTATATGCACTTAATAAATTTATAATTACAAAAAATGATTAAATAAAACATATTAAGTTATTATGGATATAATTATTTTATTAACCTTTTTTATATATATTTATTCTGTGATGTTATCAGACTGGAAATCAAGAAATTCAATTTGCATCTTAACCATCTAGTGAAAGATTTTGCTAACTTTTTTTTTCAAACTTTAAAATTCATGTATTTTTTTTCTAATATTTTAATTTCAAAAAAATTCTGAAGATGTCTAGATAGTTGAAAAAGTGGGAATTTCAAAGAATGGTCAGTTCCACAATGATGAGAACCCATTGTATTTTAGTGATCTTGAACTTTTCAATAAATTTGTATATTTCTTTGAGACAATATTATGATAAATAAAAACTTGATTTTTTTGGAAAATTTATCATTATTTTGCATAGTAATTATATAATAATTATTAGGAATCAAAAATATATATTATTGCATATTTATTTTCTACAGAAGTGTTTCAATTTTAAATATAAAAAATTACATTTTTCTGAATAATGTACTATGGAAATTATGGTGGTAGTAAATACGATATGTGAAAATGTCATCACTAACACAGTCTGTTAGAAAATATAGCAATATCAAAAAAATTACTACAAAAATGTAAACTTTTAAAGCATAAGTTGATAGATTTACTAGATATTAATAATTATTTGTTGAGATTTTAAAAACAAACATCAAACAAAGAAAATTTTGTTTATTTGGCAATTGAATCTGCTCCTATTAAAGTTGAATAATAAAACAGTGCTTTGTTTTGATTAAAATTTAATTTTTAAAATAATTCCGTAAAACAAATGTAATTTTTTAAAATTTATAATCTCTATCAAATGAAGTGAAATTTGTTATATAATAATGGTTTAATATTAAAATGAAAGTTGAAAGCTTATAGTAACTGCCAGAGTACAGGAAGGTAAAGCACACTTTCTGCTTTTTTTAAACATCTTCCCTTAATACATTTAGATCAAATGTAGGGAAATAGTTATACAAATTTAAAATATTAAAATATGTCTGAGTTTAAAATTCAAAACAGTATCTGAGAATGTTTTCTGTTATATATTCATCTATTTATTATTATTATTTATTTATTTTATACTATTTATTATCTTAATGTAATAACTTATAGATTTATGACTTTATGCTTGTCCAAATTATGATAATATTAAATAGTGCTATCACAATTACAATGTAAAGCTGTATAATTAATATCAATTAGTCAATTAAAATGGCTGAGTGCTTTTGAGAAACTGTACTTCTCATAATCATAGCCAGTTCTGACTCATTTGTTGAAATCATTCTATCAGTATAATATGCAAACTCTATGCAAATGAGTCCATTAGACCATCTTTTTGATATAGCAAAACATGCTTCTTTGTGATTAATGGTGAAGGAGTCCTCTGCTATGAAGTAAGCCTCCTTTACCTTATGCTTAACATCATGCCTCTCAGTACAAACTAATTTTGCAGATGTGGGTTCAATTTTTGCACAACAAAAAGTATCAGGACATGAGTTTGAACCCACATCTGCACAATTGGTTTGTACTGAGAGGCATGATGTTAAGCATAAGATAAATAAGGCTTACTTCATAGCAAAGGACTCCTTTGCCATTAATCATAAAGAAGCATGTTTTGCTATATCCAAAAGGTGGTCTAATTTACTCATTTGCATAGAGTTTGCATATTATACTGATAGAATGATTTCAACGAACGAGTCAGAACTGGCTATGATTATGAGAAGTACAGTTTCTTGAAAGCACTCAGCCATTTTAATTGACTAATTGATATTAATTATACAGCTTTACATTATAAGTGTGATAGCACTATTTAATATTATCTCAATGTAAATAAAATATATTTTTCTATTATTTAAATAAATTTGACTTTTGTAATTTATTCATACCATCACATGATTGGGTAAATATGGTCACATTAGTATTTTAATATATTTTCAATGTTTATATCATTTTTGAAAATTATAGTTTAGTTACTATTATCATGAGTATCCAAGGATAATTAAAGAACTACAAAGATTAAACAGGCAAATCTCTCCATACAGTAGTGTCATCCTGTGCCAACCAGAGTAATCAATGGATGCCAGAAGGTTTGTGCATAAAATCCCCATCTAGTGCCTACTCATCCAATATCCCCAGACCAGTTTATGGCTTGTGGCCTT
Organism: Epiperipatus broadwayi; assembly: GCA_028023455.1. NCBI lineage: Eukaryota > Metazoa > Onychophora > Udeonychophora > Euonychophora > Peripatidae > Epiperipatus > Epiperipatus broadwayi. Next base: position 10,957,298 of record JAQFVV010000003.1, read on the forward strand.
TGTCAGTGAGAAGCCTTGGATCTGACAGCACTGCATCTAGATCTTAGGATCTAATGCAACCCTCCAGCAGCCACCTTTTATTTCTACTTAACTACAAAACTATGAGAATGAAATTGATAACAATAATATTTTCAATCTAATCTCAATAGCTTATATAATCATATGGGTCTGAACTCAGTTCAGCACCCATACATTTTGGTGACTTTGGCTCTTTAACAACCATAGCCACCATTATCCTATTAGGCAGGTTTGGTGTTAAACCACTAAACATCACATGATCACCATCTCTTATGCTAGCACATAATTGTTATTAAACAGGCAAAACTCTCCATACAGTAGTGCCACCCTGTGCTAGCATAAAAGATGGTGCTCATGTCATGTTTAGTGGTGTAACACCAATCCTGCCTAATAGGATAGTGGTAGCTATGGTTATTAAAGAGCCAAAGATGCCAAAATGTATGGGTGCTGAACTGAGTTCAGACCCATATGATTATATAAGCTATTGAGCTTAGATTGAAAATATTATTGTTATCAATTTCATTCTCATAGTTTTGTAGTTAAGTAGAAATAAAAGGTGGCTGCTGGAGGGTTGCATTAGATCCTAAGATCTAGGTGCAGTGCTGTCAGATCCAAGGCTCCTCACTGACAAAGGCCACAAGCCAGAAACTAGTCTGGGGATATTGGATGAGTAGGCACTAGATGGGGATTTTATGCACAAGCCTTCTGGCATCCATTGATTACTCTGGTTGGCACAGGGTGGTACTACTGTATGGAGAGTTTCACCCCTTTAATAACAGTTATGTGCTAGCATAAGAGATGCTGATCATGTGATGTTTAGTGGTTTAACTACAAAGATTATAGTTATTTAGTTATATATTTCATTATTTGCAATATAGTTAGGTAAACATATGCATACATATATATAACTTTCATTATTAAATCCATATCTTAAGATTTCATAAATATTTAGTTATTGAATAGTATAGATGGGTACAATAAAATGTTTTTTTGTTATCCAGCTATATATTAAAGATTTTGTGTTTATTTTATTTGCATAATCTAAAAATGATTTAGCAGTATTTTAAAAATCCCAGAGAATCTTGTTATTTTTTACTGTTATTATTTGGCCATGCTGCATATGTTGTCATGAAAGTTAAACCTATATATATTTTACAAATTATTTTTGTGTGATTTTATGTTAAAAAAAATATATAACACAGTACTTTTTACTATCTATTTATGGTATATGAAAGTACATCACAATAAAATTAAAATCTTTAAATATTTTCCTGCTTGTCTGAAAACAAAAACTCACTACCAAATTTTTATGGCAGTTCACAAATTGTTTTTCTCTTATAAGTTTGCACTTAACTAAATAATTATATTTAATGAGTTATTATGAATTTTTAGAAAATAATCGGGAATTTATCATGACTTACACAGTTAATCAATTGTCATGTGAAAGTTAATAATAAAGAGATATTTATTTTTAAAAAAATCTTCCTGTATTATATATATATTACTATTATATTAACTAAATACAAATATCTTTTTGAAAAAATGTTTTATAAACAATTATAAACATTATATATTGCATGTTCACTAATACATATATATATAAATGCACAAACTCGATAATTTTGCCCTCAACTCTTATTTTCCATAACTTTTTTATTTTATTTCTGAGAGCAAACTTTTGAATTTTATTAATCTTAAAAAAAAAATCTTTCATTTTCAAAGATCAATTGACGATTTAAAAAAAAGTTAAAAATACCTTTTTTCAAAAACCTCCTCAATATCCTTGCCGTATTCTCCATACTCAAGCAATATACTTTGTTGATAAATTACTGAGAAGCGTGTATCTTTGCCCACAAATTGAACATTTATTAAAACTCCAACCTCTTCTTCACTGCAAAATCAAACAGATTATCTAAAAATTTAAATTCTGTCACCTAAAGCCCAAATAATTTGATTTCATTATCAATAATTTTTAAACAATATCAACCTGTGTTTTTTTTAGCTAAAAAATGTTTTTTCTGCCATTATTGATTCAATTTATCTACTCTGCTACAAAGAGAAGAAACTATCCAACATTTTCTCTTTCTTTTTAAGTGTCCATCACTTCAAATATACTGAAATCTTATTATGTCTACCATTAAGATCTGCCTCACTCATCATACTCATTAATAGCAAAGAGAGAGGACTCTTTCCCAGCATTAAATGAACTATTTTATTCTATTCACTCTGTGGTTTCCTAGATATCATTTTTGCTTCAGCCCAAGCTATTAAAAACTGCAATCTCATTTCTACAATAAAATAAATTAATATTAGAGATCAAACCCTTTCACTTTCAGATATATATGTAGCCACATGGAGCTTAATAACTTTACCTACACCATTGTAACTACTAGTCATTAAAATTGGGATATGATCTTTGCTTTAATACCTAATACTTTTCATTAACTGTATAATTTCATTTGAAAATTCATGTATAATAAATCAACCACCCAATTGAATACTAATCCATAAAATCAGTTTAAATCTAATAGCGCATTTCATTTCCTAATTATTTATCAACCATTTGTATAGAATTCTTTTTAAATCTAATTTTAATAACAAATATGTATGTATATAGTTGTACACTATTAATCCCTTAAAACCAATTAAAGTATAATGTGTGTATATATATAATAGTTAGTATACACCTAAACTAAGATAAATCATATAACCACATATTACATCAATAAAGATTGTGTTAAAAAAATATATATCTAAAAGAAGTAAACCTCAATTTATTTATTTATAAAATTAATTTTTTTTGTAATAAATTAAAGATTAGCTAACATTCCTTATTTAAAAAATCTTATTTAATCACTATAGTTAATGTAATTGATTTTTATATATATGTATTTGTTATGGAATTAAAATTATATATACAGTAATATATATACACACACAAGCATTTTACAAATAGAAGTTTGAAATTTTGAATTATAGTATTTAAGTTGTAATTAAAGCTAATGATTAAATTGTATTTTATATTTGCAATATTTCAGTAAATAATTGCTAAATTGTTCTTATCTATATTTTTTAATAAGATTCCGTTCTATAAATGTTGCATATCTTCATTTATTGAAAAATAATAGAGAAAGAATTCACTGTATTTTATTAATAAACATGAAAGAAGAACTGTCAAGTGTTGATGGCCGAATGGTTAGCACAGCTGCCTTTCAAGCAGTTGTCCCAGGGTTCGCTTCCCGGCTGACACTTTGATGCATTAAAAAAAAAATTAAAAAAAGAACTGTAAGATGTATACTTATGTTGATTTATTAAATATATCCACATTTTTGTGAAGAATATTTCTGTGGTTTAATGTTCACTACACTACTCTCACACAAAGTAGGGATTGGTTTCTATCCATTTTTAACACTTTGTGGAAGAATATAATCATAATGTTATGACCAAAGACATGTAAAAAAGATGTATATTTCATGCTGAACCAGCACTCATTAGTTGTCCCAGATCACAATCTGTATACATATCTTTATCATTGTTCAGTATATATAGATAGCTAATTACTACAGTTTAACTGATGTGTCAAACTTACTGCCTTCACAACACTTAATTGAAATATATAAATAATTTTTATTAATCTAATTAATGACTAATAAAAATTATTAATATGCATATTTTTGTTTATTTTATTGTGAAAACTTTTGTACTAATTCTTGGGTATATTTTTAAAAGATTAAAATGAAAAACATCAAGTTAAAAACTGCATTCAAAAAGTGTGAGAACATAAATATTATATTTCAATAATTGTTTGTTACATTAGCAATATATGTGATGAATGAAACTTTTATTACTAAATTGATTATAATTTTTAAAAAATCTACATTTTTTTAAAAGTAGAAGACAAATTAGAACTGAAAAGTTATTATGATTAATAAGTGTTATTTCAAATAGTTGATTAACAAAAATGCATTTAACTTCTAAAAATAAAGCATAAGAATATTTCTTTATATATATGATTATCAATTAAATGTGAAGATTGAGATTTACAGTTGGTGAGAAAAAATTAACCTTTGAAACTATTAGCCCAACAAGCCTGTTTCTCATTTTAACATTTTACTGATTAATTATAATAAAAAAATTTAAACTTTTTTTAAATACTTTATTATATAATGCAATTTTTAATACTTCTATTTTTTTTTTTGTTATAAAAATTTATTGAAGTGAATAATTTATTTTCTTTTTGATTATAATTTTACAATATGTTGACAGATTTTATAATATTATTTTAAAAACATTTACTTTCATTAAAATATAACGTATTTTAAACTTTCTTTTAATCAATTTAAAAAAATTTTTTAATTATAATTTGTTTATTTCAAAATAATTATTTTCTAAAGATAATTAGAAAATATTCAAGATTTGTTTTAAAAAAGGAAAAGTCTCTTTATTAATGTAAAACTTAATTGCATTATTTACCAATTGTTGAATGCATCTAATTAACCTTGTCATTCTTAGTTAATGCCATAGTAAATTTTTTATATAGAGATTGAAGATAACATTTTCACAATAACTTAATAATTCATATATATATATATCAAATGTTTTATAAAACTATCATATCATAAAAAGACAATAAAGCTAATAAAATATAATAATTATCAAAAAATAATTTAAATATTTTTAAGTTATTACTTTTAAGTTTATTTATAAATTGTATATTTTGCTATAATAGTTTTAAAATTAGAAAATTTTTGTAGTTTAAAATTAACCTACACCTGTTTATAAAAAAAAGATATAGAAGTACCAATCAGTCATTATTAATAACATTTTTTAATGAAAATGTAAGACTTTCAAACAATCAGTAGATAGGCAAAGAACTTCATGTAGAGGGTCTTTGATTTTTTATGTAATTTGATTTCAAATATTTATTTTAATAATAAAATTAATAAAAAAGAAACCCCAAATAATATAGTACTTTAATTATATATGTGTGAATATAATATTTAAAATACAAGTATATTGTCTATGCTGAACTTAATGTAATTAGAAGTGATTTGAACTCAGACTTTCAAACTCCCTATAGCTATCCACTCCATCCCATACAACCAATACACATGATGACATACATATTAAAAACAAATATAAATACATTGCTAATATTATTATTTGGCCTATTTCTTTTACAGAGTAATACTTAGAAATGTAATTAATAAAAGTGATTATAATTAAAAGTAGTTTTGCATAATAATAATTGTATAATTGTTAAAAATACATATAGATAAAAGCTGAAATTGTATATAGCTAAATTTATTAGTTATTGTAGAAGTCTTTTACATTAATAGGATTTTGTTTTCTTTTTTAAAAAAAATTGAATATCATTCATTAAAATCATTATTTAAAAAAACGATATAAAACACAGATTCATAACGTGCAAAATGTTTTAGATATTTTTTTAACACACGACTAAGCAGAAAATTGATCAACCATGCTGTTAAAATTCTACACTGAAAAAGAAAATTTAATTGTTTTTTTTTTAATCATAAAACACTTACTGCATTTTCTAAAAAAAACTGTGATCCAGTAATAAAAAGTTATCTTACAAAAATCTGTACAAGTCTGGAAATATAAAAATTTAGAATGTATTAGTTATTAATATACTAATTAGCAATAGGAGCATTAACAATAATAAAGATCACATTAAACAGGGAAAAAGACATGAATTAATTGGTGTTACCCACAATCATACCATGACAATTGGCTAAGAAACCCTTCTTGGATTATCTATGACTTATTCCTCATAAGTTATCAAAAAATATCACCTACTGAATCTTTTGCACTGAGATATATATTTCAAGCATGAAGAAAGTTGCTTAAGATTTAACAACTCAAACTTTAATGGATTTATATTTTTCTTACTGCTTGACTTTAATTTGTGTAAGCTACATATATAGAAAATTAATGCTAATCCAAATTATAAGAGAACTATCTACATTTAAAAGATGAAAGACATCATGTATTTAAGAAATCAAAGTTTCATTACTTAAAACAACAACTCATAATACAATAGAAAAGAAAATTTCTATACAAAAAAAAATGCTTACATGAAACTAAATATTAAATATACATATAGATCTTTTTCTATGCCACAATCCTTGGTATAATTTCAGAGCTTTATGCATTCATTTATAAATTACATCCAGTAATAATTTAAACAATACTTTAAAACATATGTTGAGACATTTCCAATGGCATATGGAATATAAATAATTTAGTAATTTAGATTTAAAATAATAATTTAAATATTTTGGTAATAAAAATTTATTTGAATTAGAAATTGAAAATAGTATCCTCTGTGGAAATGGACCTGATTAATACTTTTATGTATGCAACTTTCTTTATGCAAGCAAATATAAATATATCTGTAAATTATGTTGTTGCTATTGTTATTATTATTGTTGTTATTATTACTAGTATTATTTTCATTATTATTGCTTTTGTTATTATTATTACTCTTTAATGTATTTATACATAATATTGGTCAAAATCTTAAAGAAAGTATGATACTTAAGCTGCTGATTTTAAATTATTTAAAAAAATTGATATCTATGAAGATCATACTGAATACCAAAGTGATATTGAACATTTTAATTATTGGTATTAAAATTAAATTGAGAGACTGCAACCTCTCAAGTGCTTATAACAATCAACTGCCAATCAGATCGTAAATACTGGGACAGAGAATTTAACAAGAAAAGGGTGGTTCCACCCTCTTCTTTACTTGTCTTTCTATATATCCAAGCCAGTCTAAAGTACTTAGATCTGAAAGCGTGAATCTTAAATATCTTCATACTCAACTCACTGAGTTCAAATTATAAACATACAGCGTGAAATCTTTTGATTTACTATGCAGTAGTTTTTCGATGTTATAACTTACAGCAATATATGTAAATAATATTTATTTTATAAAGTGCAGACGGTATTGAAATTAAACTGAGAGACTGCAACCTCTCAAGCGCTTATAACTATCAACAGCCAATCAGATCATAAACACTGGGAGAGAGAATTTAACAAGAAAAGGGTGGTTCCACCCTCTTCTTTACTTGTCTTTCTATATATCTAAGCCAATCTAAAGTACTTAGATCTGAAAGCGTGAATCTTAAATATCTTCACACTCAACTCACTGAGTTCAAATTACACACATACAGTGTGAAATCTTTCGATTTACTATGCAGTCTCTCAGTTTAATTTCAATACCATCTGCACTTTATAAAATAAATATTATTTAATTATGGGTGTAAATTTAACATCATAAAGATAAGTGTAAGCAAAACAAGTATTGTTATTTACTAATAAAACTAGCAGATCTGTATATCAATATAGGATTGAAGAAAAATTATATTGCTTATAAAAAGTTGTTTGTGGATTTAGGGATCCTGTTTTGTAAGCAACTTACATTTAGTGCACATATAAAGCATATTGTAAATAAAATTTATAAATGAATGGGATGTATTTTGGGATAAGGAAGAGCTCTTTACCCTTACATTAAATATGTGCTATTCTGTTCTCTTATTGTTCCTTTGTTAGAATATGGTTCTATTATATGGAATCTGGATTTAGTTTATATTAAATCTAGAGTTGATAACATAGAGAAAAGATTTATTAGATTAATAAAGGGAGAAAATTTAATTGTTGATTATATTAGTGGTTATATATCTACCTACTCACTTATCAAGAGAAACACATACTTTTAATATTGAAAAAATAGTAATTCATTTTTAAACAAATCGTTCCTTAATTAAATGGAAAAACAATATATAATCATATTTTTTAATGCAGAGAGCATACTAATAGCTAAAACAAGCTCTTAATTGATAAGTGTGGCATGAGAAAATATTTAAAATCTCTATCCAGAACACTCCCATCTCCAGACCAACTGTTTTTGAGCTTATGGATCATGTCAGTGGAGAGCTAGAATATTTGGACACTAGATCTAAAATATCAACTCAAAACCCAGCATTTATTTTATACGTAATATTTAAGTAGAAACTCTGAAATTTTCGGACATGAAAATGTCTTTAAATCCAACTATCTAACTTAAATAGCTATATGGGACTGAAATAAATTCAGATCTACCATATTTTAATAGCCTTAGAATAGCCAAAGCCTTAAAGGTAAAATTACAATAATCAAAAAAGCAAGTCATATATAATGTGACATTACTTTTATAAGCTTGTATTTACAAAAATGCAATACAGAGAGCATATCAATAGCTCAAACAAGCTCTTAATTAAATAAGTGAGGTATGAGAAATTATTTAAAAATCTCTATCCAGAACACTCCTATCTTCAGACCAACTGGTTTTGAGCTTATGGCTCATGTCAGTGGAGAGCTAGAATATTCGAACACTAGATCTAAAATATTAACTCAAAACCCAGCACTTATTTCATACATAATATTTAAGTAGAAACTGAAATTTTCGGTCATGAAAATGGCTTTAAATCCAGCTATCTAACTTAAATAGTTTATATGCATTTTTGTAAATACAAGCTTATAAAAGTAATATCATGTTATATATGACTTGCTTTTTTGATTATTATAATCATATTTTTTGTAATTGTTTATTACTAGCATTAAAAAAAAATTGAAGTGTAATTGAAAATAATGCAGTGATATATATATAAAATGATATATATATAATTTAGTTATGTTTACAATATAAATATGATATATATATAATTTAGTTATGTTTACAACATAATTTTGAAATATTTTGATTTCAACTAGTGTATTTCTGTTAAAACAGAAAAGTTGAAATGCACAATAAATACTGAAGAAGGTTTCAAAAGAGAACTTTATTTCAGATTGAAAATTTTATATGAGTATTCTTTCTTATGCATATATTTACATTAGTGATCATGATAATTACATTAGTGGTTATAGTAATTGCATAATTTAATTACATTAGTGGTTATAGTAATTGCATAAGCAAGTTCAATGTGTAATCACTACATATATCTAGGAGGATAGATCCCAGATTTAGATTGGAAAACAAATTTGATAGTTTAGAAAATATTATTGTATTATCATTACATAGCTTTGGGTATAAGCTTTTATATATTAGGTATTAAGAATTACATATGTATATGTTACAAATTTTATTACATTAGTGCTTTGTTGGTGTTTATGAGCTTACTGGTGTCTTGTCAGCTGTTTATAGTTCTTATTTTCAAAGATCTGTGCATTAATGGGCATGGTTATTGCTTGGTTATTAGCTACTAAGATGTTATGAGTGTTATTTGAGTAATTTTCTGGTTTTTGATTATTTGGTTCTGCTGGTCATGGATGTGCCAGTTGATTAATCATACTTGATATATGCTTGCATGCATATCAGTTTTACTATAAATTCAGGGATGGTCCAGTTGGCAATGTACCAGTGGGGATTTACCTTGAGCTGGATTGCAAGATTATTGTTACATGTGATTTGTGGTGCTGAGTTTTCTTACTTGGCTTTGTAGAGATTGTTGTTAGCTTTTTGTGGATGGTGAAGTTGGCTTGTGCAGTGTTTGATTTGCTGTGACTGACACCTGACATGATAGCATGGTGAGTGTTCTGAGGTTTCATTGTTGTCTTAATAGTGACCAAATGGTGGCAGAGGTATCCAGGTAAGCTATTTTGTTGTCTCTGGTTTTCAGCTGTGCTAGCTTATTGGAAAAATGTTGATGGGTAGCATCTTGGGTTGCTGCCAAATGTGAAGATGCAATGTATGTGCCAAAACACATAGAGTAAAAATATGGCTGCATGGACCATGGAAATGTAGGCTCTGCGGTATGTGTGGATAATATCCTGCATAGAAATGTTGGAATATCTGACAGCCTTGATCATGTTATAACAGATGTTAGCTAGTGGTGAGCAGTCATAGTATAGGTGTTGATTCTCTTCTGCTCAATGCTATAAGGTAAAGAAGAGTTCCATGGTAGTCTGTATCAAAGGAAGTATAAGGTTAGTAAGGCATAGAGATTGAGTCTAAAAAGAAAGTATTTGGGCTTCAGAGACCATTTTTTGAAGATTCAGAGTTTGTCTCTTGTTGATTCAAAACATTTGGGGGTGTCTCAGATCAGAAATGGGTATAGTAAGGCATAGTTGTGCCAATATGAGTAATTGTTTGTTGATTGGTTGGATTTTTGAAGGATATGCTTTTTGCTGATAGGTAGCAATGTGAGGGGAGAGGCTTATTTGTTGGTGTTACCTGCAGTAGAGATTGGAAAACCAGGAATTTTCTGAGGATTGTTGCTATAAGGTTTTAAGTCTTTTGTGTGTGAAAACATTTATGCTGTGCAGACCCAATAATTTGTTTTCGGGTGGCCAACTATGGCATTTTGCAGATATGGACACTATCTTACCACATCACAATAGCTTGCTGAAAGAGAAAATGATTTTGAATGTGAATGCTTTGGACAAGGCAATTATAAGAGAGTAGTACATTATTTTTGTAATCACTAGCTGGTTGAACAGTTGAACTCAGTATAGAAAGAAATAGGTTTTTGTTAGTGAGATGGTGATCCACTCTACTTCATCTTTTAGCTTTGATTTGTATTTTTTCCTTCATTGCACTGGTGTCCATATGGAAGGGGAAGCAATGGAAGATGATGAGTTTGCCTTGGTAAAGCTATGTGCATGATTTTCTGGTATAAAAAACACCTAGGTGGTTTTGTTTAGGTTAAAATTTAGTTTGTGGTGGCTTTGGATTCTTGAAAGATTTTCTGTAAAATTAGTAGCTTCTTTTTGAAGGAGAAAAATAGTGAGTTATCCATACATGTAATGCATGCAATATGTAGAGAGGTGTTTTGTATCTGGATGCTTGTGAAATTTTGCTGGAAATTTTTCTGAGAGTTGATTGATATAAAATGTTAGTAGCAACCTGAATTGGGATTCTTAATATATGGATGAACAATGGGGAGTTTTTTTGCTGTGTTTGTGATGTGAAATTTCATGGCTCAGCAGAAAGTTAACTAGTAGATAGAAATAAATGCATGGGATTGTGATATGAGTTAGAAAGTTGATTAATGTGCTAATATCAACTGAAAGAAATGTTGCCTTGATGTCTAGTTGAACTGCAATTGTATCAAGTTCAAGACCATCTTGAAAATCATGTGGTCTATGTGGTAGATGAATGCTTCTTTGGAAACAGCATGGGTGAGATTAGGGAAAGTAAATAGGGCTCTTTTCACTGACTGATGGAAAATAGCCCCATAACAATGGGGCAAAGATTGAAGAGGGTGGAAATAGAGGTTGGCTTCTTGTTAAAAGGGACTATTGCAATTGGGTATAAATCTTCAGTGGCCTGGAGCTTTTGAGATAAGTGATTGGTAAGGTTAAATAGATATTGAGCAGAAACTGTTTGAGGTGCATGAAGACAAATTTAAGGATGTCATGTGTTCTGGGTTACATGCATTTCATATAGTGGCAAGATGATATTAAATGGGGTAACTCTTTCCAAATAGCCAAAAAGATCAGAGTATGGCTTTTTTGCCAGAAGTATTCATATATAGGTTTTATCATGATATGCCCAGCATAGGTGACTCTCTAAGTCTGAAGGGTCAATGGGATCCTGATAGTAGAGAGGTGCCTAGAGACTATCAAATATAGCCTCTGGTAATGTGCACTGCTGACTAAGACAAATTTTATTCTTTTTATCACTAAATAGATTCACCATATTACATTCATTATTGTATGCCTGATTAAAGTTATGCATATAATGCTGAGTGTTGAGTGAGTTTGGACATTGCAATTTGCCTATGTGCTTCATTGGTCAATGATAGCAACCTGGAGAGTCAGGGATATTCATGGTTTATGTTAAATGACAATATATTTAAAAATGCCAGATATCTTTGTACAGAGGTGTTACATGTTTCTGATTTTGTAAAGCATGATGTATGTATGTCTCTGAAAATGTAAATTCTGGGGTGAATGCAGGAAGCAGTGTTCTTGTTTCTGATTTTGTAAAGTATTATATATGTATGTCTCTGAAAATATAAATTCTGGGGTGAATGCAGGAAGCAGTATTCTAATAATTCTTCCAAGCATAAATGTAGTTGTTTTGAACTTTTGCTAGGTTAATCAACATGGATTGCAGAAAGAGATCAGAGAAAAGGGAAGGGTTCAGGTTTACGCTGAGTAAATGATGTAGATAGAAGCAGGAGTAATTAGTGAGGCATGATGGTCATTGTGAAACATAATTGCATTGTTAGGTAAGAAACCCTTAGTACTCATGATAAATAATGATATTTGATGAAGCCATTTAAAGATAAAATCTTGGTATTTCATATTGCAGTATCCCATTAAGATAGCTGGATGGAGAGTGGCTACAAGTATGTAGGTATAATAATTGAAATAATCCTCAGATTTAGTGGGATGAATAAAAAATGATGTTGAGCATGATGCTGTGATGATGAAAGATTACAATTAGTAGATTTGTATCAATATGAATGATATTGAAGCATGGAAGTGGACAATCTGGGGTTATGAGTAAGACAGTGCCCCACAAGAGTAATGATGGGTCTCTGGAGCATGTGCAGAATCCTTTATTTTTAGATACACTGAGGAATTGATCTGGGAGCCTCTGTAAATCTTAGTTTTGAGTAAATCTAGCACATGAGGTTATGTTATTTTTATTAATTGTTTCAATTATTGTATTTTTGTGGAATTTAAGCCCCAGATATTAAATACTGCTTTCAGCTTTTAGAGTTATATGGGGGGGGTATGCATTTTGTTATATTGTGTGGGAAGCATCAGTATATATGTTATGGTTTGGTATGCACGTATCATGGCTGGAGTGCATGTGAGATCCATTGTGATTCTGACTGTTGGTTCTCCTTTGGATCACCAGGTCACTTTTGGTCTCAGTGATTCTATTGGTGGAAGGCATGGAGTGAGTGTTTCCATGATGTATGCTAATGTTTGTTTTATAACTAAGTGAAGGTTGTTTGGTTTGGTGCAGTTACTCTTAGCATTTCAAGTATTCTGATGTAGCTTTGTTATAGTATAGCCTGTGGCAACTAGGTCATGTGGTATGTTAGGGAACATGTCTGATTGATCTAGAACCATTTACTTAAAGCTTATAACAGTATTGTGTGTGTTACTTGATTTATTAACTGTAAAGTGGATGACAATGAGGTCACAGGCTAACTAACAGCAATCCATAGTTACACACACATACCATATGACAAGAATTTTAAAACATAATACCAGAGTAGGAGTCCTCTTGCAGGCAATATCATGGCTAAATATATTTATTAAAATACAAGGTTCTTTTATAATTCAAAATATTTTATCATAATTCTTAAGATATTTTTTTATCTCAAATATAAGTTCTTTTCAATTTTAAAATATCACATCTTACATTTTAATATAGCTTAATCTCAAATATGAGTTCTTTTACATATAAAATATCTTAATATCAGGTTAAAAATATATATTTCTCTTAAATATGGGTTCTTTTTAATCTTAAAATATCTTGATCTCATGGTTCAAATTCAGGATAAAATGAACTCAAAACATAATATTAATAGTAATACTTTAACTTCTTAACAAAGTATGATGCTTATTATTATTAAACTAAACATGAAACATCCGACATTTCTTTTAGTTTATTTTTGAAATCTTAGTATTTTAAGAAAATAGAAATGAAATTACAGAATACTCAAATACTGAAATAATTGATAACTTGAAAAACATTAAAATACTTTACAATTATTAAAATATAATGTTTTCACTTTTACTGATTATAAAATACAGCAATCTTATATTTTCTAGTGTAAATTTTAAGCAGTAATATCAAAATAACATAGAAAGCAGTAAAGGTATTTTTTATGCTGCCTACTACACAACAAATGCACTTGAAATGAAGCAAATAATATAGCATTTATCTTTTAAGAAAGCAGGTAAAATAATTAAATAATTATTAAGCAAAATGAAAGTATAAGCACCATGTGACCATTGATATGTATGCTGAAGATAATTATTAATGTAAATATTATTAAATATTTTCTGATAAATAAATAAGCTTATGCAATATTATAATGGCAACAAAACAAAAATGTATTTAATTAATAATAAAATATTTACATACAATATAATAATAGTATAATAAAATATTTGTTTACAATAATTATGATTATTTCTTTTTACTATTTATAATTTACAGACATTATTAACTAAATACATTGGTATATCTTTCTTAAAAACCATTTTTACAATTTTATTATAAAAATCATATTTATTACTCAATAGTTCTCTTATCACAAAATACAATCTTTATTTCAAAAATCCAATACCCATAACATAGACCAATCCACCTTTATGCCTTTATCCAAGCTATTATGATATTATACTGTTTAAGCCAAAATAATATTAAAATATCAGTATGGAGATGCTTAACAAATATTAATCCAATAGCAACAAATATTATGCAATATAAAATCACTTATAACCTTAACAATACCTATACTGGACCAAAAAAATAACAATGCTTGACATTGATAATATATTTGAAGTTAAAAAATTTATAGTGGACTAATAATAAGTTGGAAACCTACACATGTCTTTGAATATACACCAAAATATATTCTAACATTAAAATTCTAGGCATAGGATAACAAGGGAAATATAAACTAGCAAAAATACAATCAGACATCTAGTACTAAATGCAAGCGATGTCAATGAATGAACGAGCACAGTCTCTTTCATGGAGTGGCTAAGTTCACTTAAAAGTAATATAAAATTTGCTTAAATTTGTCTCAAAATACTACTAATGATATAAGGCATGGAGCTAATAATAATAATAATAATAATAATAATAATAAACATATGAATAATTTATATTCATCTCACACACGCATACAAAAAGTCATATAATTCATTTACTCAGTTTAAGATTATATGTGTACTGACAAACTTATTATTGCATAATGGTGATAATAATTATGTAAAAACTATTTAAAATTCTCATACATATACTGATATCTATAACACTTTCATTCAAAATACTTTTTATAAATACACAAAAGGCTGTTATACTTCTGGATACAATAATTTATAATTTTAAATACTCATTCAGAAAAACTCTTGGAATAATAAATTAACTCATAACTTTCAATTATATATCTTAACAATTCCACCTCTGGAACCTGTTCATACAAACAAATATATAATATAACAACTACTAATAATCCTAATATAATATAAGTTAATGATTATAATAATTTTAAAATAAAAAATATATAACAGTAAGAAAACCAAGTCATACATCACATGACTTCCAAACTAATAAAGTCATTCGATGTACGACTTGTTTCATTACTGCTATAATTTGTTTTTATGCCTTTGGTGATGTTATATTACTATGGTGTACCTGAATTTATTTCAGTCCCATAGGCTATTTAAGTTAGATAGCTAATGACATATAGATGTCTGAAAATTTCAGATTTTCTACTTAATATTTCAATATTTGATATATTCTGGGCTGGAGTTTGTATTTTAGATCTACTGTCTGAATGTTCTAGAACCTCATCACTGATGAGAGCCATTAGGTCAAAACTGGTTTGGGAATATAGATACTTCTAGATAAAGATTTTAAATGCTTTCACTTGTGGAATTTATAGAAAAAGCTTGTTTAGAGTTATTAGAACACTCATTATATTACATTTTTAAGACTTGGTTTCCTGTTATAATTTGCCTTTTATGCCTTTGGCAATACTGTATTGCTAAGGCTATTAATATATAGTGTACCTGAATTTAGTTCAGTCCCATATGGCTATTTAAGTTAGATATCTGGATTTGAAGACATGTAGATGTCTAAAATTTTCTGATTTTCTACTTAATAGTTAAGTATTTGATAAATGCTAGGCTGAAGTTTATATTTTAGATATAGTGTCTGAATGTCCCAGCATCTCAAATGACAAGAGACTTTAGCTCAAAACTGGTTTGGGAATAGGAATAATTCTAGATAGAGATTTTAAATGCTTTCTCTTGTGGCATTTATTGAAAAAACTTGTTTAAAGCTATTAGCATGCTCATCATGCGTTGTTAGCCGAGAGGTATCGAAAAAACTTGTTTAAAGCTATTAGCATGCTCATCATATTAAAATATATACACGCAACTATAGTATCCCTTTTAGAGATAAAATAGTTGATTTCCTTTGCATAAAGAATACTATATATTTTCAGTCTTTTTGTTATCTTCTTGAAGTGATAGACACACATATATATGCAGAATATTTTAGGAGAACAAGTTCACAATAATTTCACACATATAAAATAACAGGAGCTGAAAATGATTCCAATGGTGAATAATTGATTTCAAAAGACATTTTTTAATAGCAATAAAATCAAAGGAGTAACAAATAGGAAGATAATTTTGATTATAAATTGCTTTTTATAAATCTATATTAATTAGAATGATATAAGCTTAGTTATTTCTTCCTTTGGTTTTTATTTTTTTAAATTATCAGGTGTTTCAGCAACGGACAATTCAGAAAAACTATTCAAATCACTAAATAAATAAATGAACTTGAAATGAATAGCTAGGTTATTCATTTTAACATAAAACAATTTGAAATCAGACTTTTCTTTATGATATCCTAAAAATAAAGTTTTCATAAATTTGTATTTTATTATAACTTTATAAAACAATTTTAATAATTGCTTATAAAATTATTATTAATAACAGTTTAAATTTGAAAAAGATTAAAAGAATAAAGTTGAAGAAAATGACAATAGAGGGATGTGTTAAACAAGTGTACACATTTTAAAAATTTTGTCAGTTGGGTTTTTAGAAATAGGATTGTAATGACGTAGGTAATGTTTGTAATGTAAAAAAGTAATTTGTAATGTGGGAAAAGTTAATTGATAATTATAAAATATTTAATAAAAATAAGAAAAGGTTAGAAGTTGATTTATAATATAAGTAAAATGACAGTAATATGTATTAAATAGTAGAATAAATGTTAAAGTTTAAAATTATAATAAATAATAAAAATAAAATAAAAAATAAAGTGATATAAAATAAATATTGATAGAATTATTTAAGAGTAAAGTAATAAAATGGGAAATGATTATTTATAATGGTCAGATTAAAATGTATATTTTATTTTTGTGTATTTAATTATGTATATGAATATGTGTATAAGTATATTAATTATATAATTATATATTTAAATGTTGCAGCTCTGATATGACTGCATGACAGTCGAAACTGTTAGTTTTGATATAAATAAAGAGTATTGATAAAGTGTTTAACAAAATTGTAAATGGTATGATATGTTAAAGTAGAAATCAATACGTAGTGTATAAGTATATTAATTATATAATTATATATTTGAATATTGCAGTTCTGATGATGACTGCAGAACAGTTGAAACTGTTAATTTTGATATACAGAGTATTGATAAAGTGTTTAACAAAGTTGTAAATGGTATAATATGTTAAAGTAGAAATCAATACATAGGAAAAGAAAGAAGAAGAAAAAAATTATATTACTTCCATAAGAAGTGAAAACATTGAAGATGTAGATTAGGCATTGTTTTACACAATTACAAAATAATCTTATACAAAAAGATAAATAATTTATTTATAAAGTTTACTTTTTAAAAAACAACAAAAAATTTTTGATCTTACTTTGAAAGTTAATCTTAACACTGCCCACAGTAAGTACAATAGATCTTAGATCAAAGTAATTAATAAAAAACATCGTCCCTTACATTAGGCATTGTTTAAAATAGATAAATAAATTTTTACAAATCTCATATAATTTTGTCTTTAAAGTTCTTTCTTCTTATAAAATGATTTACAAACGGATATATATTTATTTGCATGCATGTGCATTATATATATATATGTGATATCACGCACATTTAAAAATTACAAAATTTTAATAACAAAATTTAAAATTTTGCAACTTAAATATAATCATTAACCCCTTCTTCGATCTGATATTTGGAAAATAGAAATTTCTATCTCTTCATATTTTGGGATGCAATGAAAAAGTGCTTCAATATTAAGCTCTAGATTAACTCTTTAGTTTAAATATTAATTTTATTTTCAACTACATATTAAATAACCTAAGATAAACTTTTAAATACTGCTACATAATCGAGCTAATTGAATTACTTTAACTTATATTATTGAAACATATAATTTAAAATTTTTATTATGATAGCACATATAAAGAAATTTATAATCTTATATAATAAAAAAAATTTTAATGCCTTAAAACATATATCTAAACCAAAGGATTAAATATATATATATATAAAAGACATATTTTGCGGGTTCATCTGTGTTAAAAAAATTAAATATTGATATACCGACGTTATATCAGTATTTAAATTTTTTAACATGGATGAACCCACAAAATATGTCTTTTATATATGCAACCCATGAAAATATTTGTATCAACATATATATATTGTGTATCAATCAAAAATGCAATTGAGAGTTCATTAGTTAAATATCTTGGATAATATGCATTTTGTAACTCATTAAGCTGCTTCAAATTTTACTTGGCCATTGTCTAAGGAGTACATCTTCAGTTAAAAAATTTATGGGTGTATCAGATAAGGCATTGGCAAAGTTCATTATGTTTAAGGAGTACATCTTCAGTTAAAAAATTTATGGGTGTGTCAGATAAGGCATTGGCAAAGTTCATTGTGTTACAAGCTTAGAAAGTAAATCAAAACATATACAAACTAAATGTGGATTCATGGGAATCTGGAATTATGCCACAGTGGTAGATCTCTATGATGCTACTAAATGAGATGTTGGTAGTCACATTGGACTATATTCACAATTGTGTACTTGGATCGTTTTAAACTTAAATTTTTTATGTGGGCATCCAGGTTATTTTTTACCTTTTGATATTCAGGCTTCAATAAATGGGAAGCATGAGATTAGAGTATTTATAATAGAAGTGGCAGTTTTCTTTATTATTAAAGGACAAGTATCTACTGTGTGTAGCTTTGTCAATGGCTGCAGCTACTTGATCTGCAAATGAGATAAATGCTTGGTTGGTATTGTGCTCTGCAGTCTGCTGTCTGGGACTTTTAGGTATGGTGAGAGCACAATCAATTCAATCCATGGAGAGATCTATTCTACTTACATATTTGCTTATGAAAATAGGAGATGAATTAACAAGATGGAGACCATCATCTGTTTGGGGGTTGGAGCTGAGTATATCAATTTCAGTGTTTTGGTCTTGGTAGTGGCTACCTTGAGACTGGTTCACCCACTTTATCATATTGTGGGAATCTGACAGTGATACAATGGGTAGCTTAAGGATCAAGTTGGCCACAGGAATAAATTATAGTTTTAAACCTTTTATATAAAGACAGTGTGGGTCCTCTTGGCTAATAATCTGGGTAGATATGGTAGGTGGATCAATGTTTTTTTTTTTTAAAGTTTAACCTTGAACTCAAAGTTGTATAGATTAGGATATCTTTAAGTATATAACCTGCTGTGAGACAATACTTCCAAAAGACTTCATCATTTTCAGAAAGTCTTGTTTAGTATACCCCAGGTAGGTAATGTTGAGCATTCCAGTTATGTAGTTTTAGTGGCTTTTATCCACAGTAACTAGAGTGAAGTTGCCTAATATTTTGACCCCCACTCTGAAGAGATCTTTTTGGTTTATATCATGAAACTCAATGGCAAGATATATTGGGTTGGGATGATCAGCAAAGTGAAGAATGCAACCCACAGGCCATGTAGATTAAGAGTCCCACACAGCAAAGCCCATGGAAATTGGTATAGTAAACAATGAATGTATATTGCAACTAGAACTATTGAGCATTGGGAGAAGTGATGGAATGTGGCAAAGAGTCCCTTTGGGATTGTATTATTAAACTTGCCTCCAATGCTTTCAAGAATATTGGTTGCCCATATTGCAGGGAAGGATGGTTAGCTATCCTGGCTTAGAAAATCAGAATTCTTTATATCATTGATTGGAGAATTTCTGACATTAGTAATTGGCTTAAAGGTTAAAGTACTGATATTGGTTTTGGCTATGTTGGCATAGGTCTTTTAGAAATTACAGGATTCATTACTGAATTTGTTTTGGCATCAATATGTTTGTTGACCATGCTTGGGAGATCATCATTTCTTACTGTGTTTCTCACACTGGCCAAGATTTAGTTATTAAATTTTTATATGTGTGCACTTTGAAATTTTTAATAAGTTATACATTTTACATTTTAAAGAGAAAATTATGAGGGTTTGAAGCGAGGAAACTTGCAACTGTAGACAAGATTAAGTTTTGCTACAAGACTATAATTATTTTATTTTATTTGAAGGTCACCATCTTTATTGTGTTTGTCAGACTGGTTAAAAATAAATTTTATTAAATTTTTATAATTATACATGGAATTTTTTTTTAAAAAAGTATGCAGGATTTATTATTATTGTTAGTATTATTGCTATATTGATAATAAGTTATAAATAAACATTTTATTTATAGATAAAGCTAAATTTCTAAATATAATAAAATCTATACAATGGGAAATACTAATTGCATGTCTTTCATATCGTTATTAGATTGTCACTTTAACTTTACCGTATTTATATGTATTACATTTAGATTATCTGTCTGTAAATGGTTTGTATATTTCAAACTGTATGGAAAATGTAATTAATTAAATTAAATTAAATACATTATTATTTATTGTTGTTGTTGTTATTATTATTATTATTATTAATAAATTGAAAGTATGCTAGCCTTTAACACATGCACAATTATAACAGAGAAAGCCAATCAGATTTTAAACAGATATAAATAATCAAGCTTAGACATGAGACAGAGATTTTGATAGAAAAGGTTGATACCACCTTTTCTAAACTTAACTTTTATATATATAAGCCAGTCTTAAGCATCTTAGCCCGAAAACTTTAAATATATAAACAAATACAATTATCATTCATTGTGTTATAAATATAATATATTACGGCACGGAATCTCAGATTTACTATACCGCAATTTTCATAGCAGCAATGTTTGTAAACAATATTTATCTAAATCGCATGTTGAAAATTGATAACAAATTGAAAGTATGCTAGCCTTTCTCACATGCGCAATTATAACAGAGAAAGCCAATCAGATTTTAAACAGATATAAATAATCAAGCTTAGACACGAGACAGAGATTTTGATAGGAAAGGTTGATACCACCTTTTCTAAACCCAACTTTTATATATATAAGCCAGTCTTAAGCATCTTAGCCTGAAAGCTTTAAATATATAAACAAATACAATTATCATTCATTGTGTTATAAATATAATATATTACGGCACGAAATCTCAGATTTACTATACCACAATTTTCATAGCAGCAACATTTGTAAACAATATTTATCTAAATTGCATGTTGAAAATTGATAATAAATTATATTATATTTATAACACAATGAATGATAATTGTATTTGTTTATATATTTAAAGCTTTCAGGCTAAGATGCTTAAGACTGGCTTATATATATAAAAGTTAAGTTTAGAAAAGGTGGTATCAACCTTTTCTATCAAAATCTCTGTCTCATGTCTAAGCTTGATTATTTATATCTGTTTAAAATCTGATTGGCTTTCTCTGTTATAATTGCGCATGTGAGAAAGACTAGCATACTTTCAATTTATTATCAATTTTCAACATGCGATTATTATTATTATTATTATTATTATTATTATTATTATTATTATTATTATTATTATTATTATTATTATTATTATTATGTTTGTTTCAAAAAGGGGACTTTATTCAATCTAGAAAACAGGTTACATTAATAATTTTTATATACATGCATTTACACTAATATTTCCAAGGATTGTATATATTGTTTTTAAGTTCTTTCCAAGTTCTTACATATATATACCTGGTGAGTGATGGATTGTTTATCCTAAGTTATCATTTATTGATTCATGGATTTTTTGCTGTCCATTTTCTTGTTCTCTTTTTAAGTCTATTGTTGAGGAAAGGCAGAACTATTAGAGATTTGACCGTTGTTTTACAAGTGACCAAGTAGCCGCAAAAATGTCTGGGTGTGCTATTTTATTGTCTCTGGTTTTTAATTGTGCTAACTTGTTGTGAAAAGTTGATGGATGCCGCCTTGTATTGTTGCCAAAAGCAAATGTGCATCGCGTGCACCAAAATGCATAAAGTACGAAGGTTGCTGCTCGGATTGTTGGGGTGGATGTTCTGCAGAATTGACTGATAATATCTTGCAGGGAGATGTTTGGTTTTCTGTATATATTTGTTATTTCATGCCGAATATTGTTTAATGCTGGGCAGTTGTAAAACAGATGTTGTTGAGTTTCTTCTGCTTGGTGGCATAGCGTGCAGAAGGGGTCTATTTTTGTATATAATCGTCTGTATCTTAAGAAATATGATGTTGGCAAAGCATATAGATTTAGTTTCAGGAGGAAATCAAAGAATTTGGGCTCCAAGGACCATTTTTTAAATTTTTTAAGCAGCTGTCGGTTGTTTATTCCGAGCATCTGTGTTGAAAAATCTGATGTATATCCTGGGTATATCATTGCATATATCTGCCAATATGAATATTTTGTTGTTGTTTGCAGTGATATTTGAGTATGTGTGATTCTGAACTGGTTTATAACTGATGATAGATAGCAATGTGAAGGTGGAGGTTTGTCTGTGGGTATTATTTGTATTAGATACTGGAGTTCTGGGAAATGTCTGAGGGTGGCTATTATCAGGTTTGCGGTCTTTTGTATTCGAAAAATATCTATGTTATGCAGCCCCAAACCATTGTGTATTGCTGGTCGACTAAGCTGTTTTCCAGATATTGACACTGTCTTTCTATTCCATAGGAGTTTATTGCAATATGAAGAGATTTTTGATGTAAAGGCTTTTGAGAATTGAATTATGGGAGAATAATAGATAATCTTGGTGATTACCAGCTGATTGAACAATTGTACTTTAGCATATATTGAGAGGTATGCTTTTGATAGTGAGGCAGTGATCCGTTCTGCTTCATCTTTTAACTTGTTCTGGATTTTTTGCCTCATTGTGTTTGTTCCCATGTAGAAAGGAAAACCGAGGAAAGGGGATGGTTTGCCTTGGAAAATTTGCATGCATGGCTTACTGGTGTATAGAGACCAAGCAGCAGTCTTATTTTGATTAAATTTTAGATGGTGTGTTGCTTGAAAGTCTTGCAGTATTTTCTGTAGTATTGGTATCTGTTTTCTTGATGGTAGGAAGACTGTGATGTCATCCATATATGCAATGCAGGCTATATGTTGTGATGTGCCTGGTATCTGGATGCCCTTGATACTCTGCTGAATTTTGAGTATGAGTGGGTTGATGTAAAAAGTAAATAGCAGTGAGCTTAGTGGTGAGCCTTGGGATATGGATTGTGTGGGAATGAATGATGGGGAATTTTTGCCATTGAGTGTGATATGTATTTCTCTGCTAAGTAGTAGGTTTGTGAGCAGGTACAGATGAGTTCGTGGAATTGTGGTGTCAGCTAGCATATTGATTAATGTATTGATGTCGACCGAATCAAAAGCCGCTTCTATATCAAGTTGAACTGCAATTGGTGCATACTTCTTTCTGTCCCATACTGAGTTTATAACTGTTTTGAATATCATTGCAGCCTGTGCAGTTGATGATTGCTTCCTTGCAAACTGGCTGTGTGAAATTAGTGGTAGAATATGTGGCTCTAGGCTGTCTTTGAGTACTTTTTCAATTATTTTAATTGTAAGTGGCCCCATTGAGATTGGTCGTAGGTTAGATAGTGTTGATACATGGACTTTTTTCTTGTTGAAGGGGACTATTGCTATTGGATATAAACCTTGAATGTCATGCAACTTCTGTGATAGATGATTTGCAAGGTCACATAAATATTGGCTAGTGAACTGACTGAGATGTGCAAGGACAAATTTGGGGATTCCATGTGCTCCTGGGTGACATGCATTAGGTACTGTTGCCAGTTTAGTAGCAAATTCTGTGATGTTATATGGAGTATTTGTTTCTGGTTTTCCAAATACATTAGGATTATATTTGACTAGGTGGTATGCTTGCAGCTTTTGTTTGAAATGCTGATAGATCGGTTTTAACATATTATCTCCTGCGTATGTGTGCCCCTGCTCTGTGAGTGCCATTGGCACTCTGACAGTGGATGGGTAGCCCAAGGCCCAGCGAATGTATTTTCTTGTCCATGTGTGTTGTTGGCCGAGGCAGACTTTACTCTTTTTTATTGCTAGGTAGTTTTTCAGGTGGTTACAGATGTTATTGTATGTTTGTGTAAGTCTGCGTATATGTTGTTGACTGGTGTGTGTTGGGTTTATCATTGTAATCCGTTTATGTATTTCATCAGCCAGTGCTAGCAGTCTTGAGGGTGGGGGGGATTTGCATGTAATGTGATCTATATTAAATGATAAAATGTTTATGAATGCTAAATATCTTTGAATGGGGTTAAGTTGCATATTTTTGATTTTGTGAAGCATTATATATGTTTCTGAAAAAATAAATTCTGGGGTAGAAGTTGGAAGTAGAATTCTGATTGTTTTACCATGTGTAAGTGCAGTTGTTTGAATTCCTGTCAGATTAATTAGTATGGTTTGTGCAGAGTGATCAGAGAAGGGAGATGGGTTGATGTTTAGGCTGATTTGATGGTGTAACATAGGTGAATAAAAGCACAGATCAATTTTTGATGTATGACGTCCATTGTGAAAGGTAACTGCTTCATTTGACAGAAAACCCTCTGCACTCATAAGTGGAATTGATATTTGATGCAGCCACTTTAAAATGAACTCTTGATATTTCATGTTGAAATCCCCAATTAGTATGGTTGGATGTGAATTAGAGCCCAGTAAGGAGTTTATGTTTAATATAATATTTGAGATAATTGTAGGGCTCGGTGGAATATACACAAATATAATGTTTAGTGTGATGATTTGATGACTAAAAGTTACTATTAGTAAATTTGCATCTATATATATGATTTTGAATGAGTCAAATGGACAACTTTGTGTTATGAGCAGTCCAGTACCCCCTGAGGGAGATGATGTGTCTCTAGAGCATGCACAGTAGCCTTCTCTGCTTAGATGTACTGTGGGGTCAATTTGTGAGCCACTATATATTTTAGTTTCTAGAAGTCCTAGTATATGAGGTTGTGTAATCTTTATCCATTGTTGTAGCTGATGTATTTTGTTGACTGAGTTGAGCCCTCTGATATTAAATGCTGTTATTTTTAGCTTCATTATCGTGATTGGCTGCGAGTTGGTTTCACAGTGTGTTGAAGTTTGCGTGAAGCTTTTGCATATTCTCTAGTGTTTTGTGAGCAGTTATTAGTGGTTTGATTACTATCCAGCTCCATAGGTATTAAGTTTTCTGCCAAGTGTTCAATCATTTCTGTTAGAGTATTGTTTTCATCTGTTTTGGCTCTTTTTGATTTATTTCTCCTTGGCCGACCAGCTTTTTGGACTTCTGTTGGTGTTGTTTCTATGGGAGGGAGGCATGGGGTTAGTGACTCTAGAATATCTGTAGATTTTTTGTTTATAATTATATGTGGCATGCTTGTTTTTGGGGAGTTGTATGTATCATTTGATATGTCTGGATTTGAGTCTGATGTGTTACTGATTGATATGCCTGGTGTTTGTGATACTTCAGGTATGATTTGTGCTTGATTTTGATCTATTTGATCAGTGCTTTCATTTAATTTATTCGAGCTATCTGTTGTAGTTTCAAGTATATTTGTGTTTTCTTCTGCATGTTTGTTTTTAGTAGCTTCATTTGTACTGTAATTGTTTTCATATTGACTGTTTGAGTTGCTGGTGTTATCTTGTGTATTGTTGCTCTCTTCATGTTGGGATTGGATGTGCTGATTATTTGGTGTCTGGCCCTGTATGAGTTGGCTATCCATGCACTGTGTGGCTAGATGACCACGCTTGCCACAGGCATAGCATTGTGGTTTTAAACCTCTTATATATAGGCTCAGCATAGCTTCCTGATCTGCAATTTGTGTTGGTATAGATTCTGGGTCAATGTCTTTGTGTAATTTTAACTTAAAATCATAGCTATTGCTGTATATTGGTATTGGTGTGTCTTTGAGGTATATTGGTTGAAATGCTATAACCTTGCCAAATGGATCCATCATTTTTTGAAAGTCTTGTTTCGTGTATCCAAAATATGTATTTTTTATTATTCCTGTAATTTGGTTCTGTCGATCTTGATCGACTATAACAATTGCGTAATTGTCTAATGTTTTAATTTGGTTTAGAAATCGGTTCTTTTGACTACTGTTAAGAAATTCGATTGCGAGGTATCTGGGATTTGGATGATCTGCGATTCTTACGATCGTTTCCCACAGTTCATTTTCAGTTATTGCTTGATATAATAACGTGCGTGGAAACCGATACAACGATATATTTGCGTCTGTGGCAGATATTACTATTGAGTTTGGTGAAAAAAATCTTTTGAACGATGTATAGAGTCCCCGTGGAATCATGTTGTTAAAGTGTTCATTAATTCTTTCTAGCATATTATCGGTCCAGTGTGCAAGGGGAGGGTCTTGGTTTACCTGTATCTTTAAATCTAACTGTTTTATATCGTTCGGATTTGTTTTTCTAAATCTCGGAACTATTTTATTATTTATTGTAGTCACGAAATTCTTTGAACTTGTTGCTTGCATGTTAGTTTTTGCGACCGTGGCGTACGATTTGACGGTGTCTAAATTTTTACGCACTTCAGCGGCCATATTGACGCCAAATGCTCGATCATGCATAGCTGTGGGCTCCATTTTTTTTTTTATAAAAACAAAGAAATTTTTGGTAACGTAAGTGTTTTTTTATGATATTCTTGAGCTAGTTTATGATTTTCATTAATTATAGTTTCAAAAATATTTATTTTTATTTTATGAAATTATCTATATTTGTTTGATTTTAAATTGTGGCGTTATTATTAGATTTTTTGGGGTTTGAAACCCAACTACTTTAATATTACTTACCGGCACTATCAGGATTTTCTGCGGTATATTATTATTATTATTATTATTATTATTATTATTATTATTATTATTATTATTATTATTATTATTATTATTATTATTATTATTATTATTATTATTATTATTATTATTATTATTATTATTATGTTTCAATAAAGGCTTTATTGATCTCAATGGTTTACATAAGTTTACATCTAGAAAATTTGAAATTTAACATACAATGAATAATATTAGGGTAAACCCATATAAATGAATTTAGTGGTTACAACCCATATAAATGAATTTAGTGGTTACACTTTGTGGTTAATGGACTATAACAATATAAAAATTAAAAAAGCAAAAATAATCAGAGTTCTAAAGTTTGAGGAGCTTATTTAGTTTTGTCCGCATGTCACTTTGAATGTTAGTTGTATGATAGTTTTCTTTGCAGCATTCACAGCATTGATGGTTGTTTTAACAATGACCATGTTGCTGCATATAAGTGGGGGTTGGTTATTATTTTATCTCTATTTCGAATGTGTAGCAGTTTGTTGCTAAATGTAGCTGGGTGTCGTCTGGTGTTATTGCCAATTAAGAAAGTACATCGGGTGCACCAATATGCATATAGAACAAATGTGGCTGCCCTAATGCTAGGTATTGATCTTCCCTGAAAAGCAGCTATTATGTGATTAATGATTGTACCCGGTTTTCTGTAGGTGTTACACATCATCTGTCGTGTTTGGTTAAGTGCTACACATTGATAAATAAAGTGGTCCAGTGTCTCTTCTGCTCGATGGCAGAGTCCACAGAAGGGGTCAATAGATATATACATTCTTTTATGATAAAGAAAGTGGGTTGTTGGCAAGGCAATGAGATTGATTTTCATGATAAAATCAAAGTATTTGGGCTCTAGAGCCCATTTTTTATATTCCTTGAGTAGTCTCTTGTTGTTAATTCCTAGCATAGGTTGTATAACATTAGTATCTGCTTCTCTGTTTATTAAACCATAAATATCCCAGTATGAATACTTATGCAAATACTGTTCTGGAATCTTGTCTGTGGTTTTGCATTGGTATATAATGTTGGTGAAAAAGGAACCTTTTGGAGGTGGTCTATCTGTTGGAGTAACTTCTAGCAAGTGGTTAATTTTGGGGTATTTGGCAAGTATTGTGATTATTGAGTTCCTTAACTTCTGTATATGAAAAACATTGATGTTGTGCAAGCCAAGTCCATTTTTTATTAGAGGTTGGCTAAGTTTTTTTGTGGAAATTGCTACTGTTTTTCTGGCCCAAAGTAGTTTATTATATATGGTTTTAATTTTTGAAATGAACCCCTTTGAGAATGAAATAACCGGTACATAGTAAGTTATTTTGGTTGTGATAAGCTGGTTAATTAACTGTACTTTGGAATATAGTGAAAGATATGCCTTGGACAAGGAGTTTATAATTTTTGTGGCTTCTTCTTTAAGTTTATTTTGGATATGGCATCTCATTCCTGTAATTCCCATATGAAATGGGAACCCAAGGAAAGAGTTTGGTTTTGATTTGTAAATTGATGTACATGGTTTACCAGTGTATAGAGACCAGGCTGTGGTTTTTGCTGGATTAAATGATAATTCATATTTTTGTGAATATTCTTGTAATATCTTTTGGAGTTGCGGTATTTGTTTTTTTGATGTTAGGAATATGGTAACATCATCCATATAGGCGATGCACGTAGTGCGCTGTGTTGTGTCTGGTATCTCGATCCCAGTAAATGCATTTTGTATGCTTTTAATAAGGGGATTGATGTAAAATATAAACAATAGTGAACTAAGAGGGGATCCTTGGGATATAGATTTGGTGGGTGTGAAAGATGGTGAGTTTCTTCCATTTAAAGTTATATGGATCTCTCTGTTCAGAAGCAGGTTAGCAATTATATATAGATGTGTTCTAGGAATTTCTGTGTCTTTTAGCATTTTTAGAAGTGTGTATATATTGACTGAGTCAAATGCAGCTTCTATGTCAAGCTGCACAACAATGGGTCCATATTTTTTCCACTGTTTTACTGTTGCTAGAATTGCTTTGAAGAATAAAGCTGCTTCTGTTGTTGAAGAGTTTTTCTTTGCATATTGTGCTTCGGAGATAAGTGGCATTATATACGGTTCAATTTCATCTTTAATAATTTTCTCCATAATTTTGATCGGCAAAGGTCCCATAGATATTGGTCTGAGGTCTGTAATAGGTGGAATAATTGCTTTCTTTTTATTATAGGGTACTATGGCTATTGGATAGACACCCTCCATGGGTTGAATTTGTTGCACTAGATGGTTTGCTAACTGACACAAATATTCTGTTGTGAATTTACTTAGATGCTTTAATACAAACAATGGAACTCCAGGACTACCTGGATGGCAAGCGTTTCGAATAGTATTTAGTTTTGTTGTGAATAGATCTTTTGTGAATGGGGTTTTTGTCTCTGGTGGGCCAAACAGATTATGTGGTATTTTATATGGTTGTCTTTCTTGTAATTTCTCTTTAAAATATTCAAAAATTGGCATAATCATATTGTGTCCTGCATATGTTCCACTATTTGTATATAGTGCCATTGGCACTTTTACATCTGGTTGGTTCCCCAGCACCCATCTTATATAATCTCTTGTCCAAGTGTGTGGCCTGGTTAGGCATACCTTGCTTTTCTTAATCTTCAGATAGCTTTTGAGTTCTTCACATGCTTTAGTGTATGCATGTGTAAGCTTGAATATATACTGCTGGGTGCAGTGTGATGGGTTAATCATGATTATTCTCTGGTGTAACTGATCTGCCAGAGACAAAAGTCTTGATGGTGGAGGTTGTTTTTTTGTTATATGGTTGATGTTAAAGGACAACATTCCCATAAATGCTAGATATTTCTGAACCGGGTTCAAAGTCATATCTTTGATTTTGTTTAGCATTATGTAGGTCTCAGAGAACAGAAATTCAGGGGTTGTTTCTGGGAGTAAAACTCTTATTGTTCTTGTAAGTGGAAAGGGTGATATTTGAATTTGGGCACAGTCAATTGTGACTATTTGAGCTGAGTGATCGGAAAAAGTTGAGGGAGTTAGTTTTATTTCAATAAGGTGGTGAAGCATTGGAGAATAAAAGCACAGATCAATAAGTGAAGAGAAGCGATTATTGTGGAAAGAGATGGCATCATCTGGCAAAAAACCTTGGCCACTCATTAGTGGTATGTTTATTCTGTGAAGCCAACATTGGGTAAATTCCTGATATTTTAAATTAAAATCTCCAATTAAGATGGTTGGGTTTGAAGTTGTAGCTAACCTTGAATTAATGTTTGCAATTATGGTATCTATTTTTTTATCCTGTAAAGGCATATATACAAAACCCAGATTTATTGTTATGCTTTTTTGGTTGAAGGTTGCAATTAATAAGTTCATGTCAATGTGAATTATTTTGAACGTTGTGAATGGGCAATTTCTAGCAATTATGAGTCCAGTGCCAGCTGAGGGAGAGGAAGAGTCTCTGGAGCATGCACAGAAACCTTCCATATTTAAATGTTTGGCTGGGTCAGTTTGTGATCCAGCATAAATTTTTGTCTCAAGTATACCAAGCAAGTGTGGTTGTATATCCTTGATCCAATGTTTTAACTTATTAATTTTTGAGGTTGAGTTCAAACCCCTGACATTGATTGCCGCAATTTTTATTTTCATTATATGTTTTTTGGTTGAGATTTAAATATTAGGGTTGATCTGGTGTTTCTTCCCATTCATTCTCATATTCCATTTCCAGATTCATTATATGTTTTTTGGTTGAGATTTCAATATTAGGGTTGATCTGGTGTTTCTTCCCATTCATTCTCATATTCCATTTCTAGATCTTCATCTGTTTCCGCTGTAGTTGTATTGTTGTGATCAGAAAGGCTAAGGTTGGATTCTGTTTTGATTTTTTTGGGCCCTCTATTTTTCTTTGGTGGGCGGCCTGGTCTTCTTCCTTGTTCTGTGTCAGCTTTGGTGATTTGAGGCATATTTGGGGTGATGGCTTCCATAATTTCCATTGTTGTATTATTTTTAATATTGGGTGTTTGGTGTGTTATATATATTTTTTCTTGATCACTATTACTGTGTGAGTTTATTTGTTCTTTTATTATCTCTTTTTCATCAGTATCTTTGGTAGGCTGACTTAGATTGTGCGCTATTTTTTCCATTGGAGCCTCTTGAGGTTGTTGACTTTCTGTTTTTTTATCAGTGGGGGTTTGAATTCTATTGGTTGATTTTGTTGATAAATCCAGAATTTCAGGTGCTGGCAATGTGTGTGCAGTTTTTTTATTATTCAATTGCTGTTGATCTGTGGTTTTTTTATTAATTTTTTCTTGTTTATTAGTTGTTTTCGTTATCTGTTTTGTACTGTTTGATTCCAGTTGGTGAGCTTCTGTTGGTTGATCTTCAGAGCTCGGTTGGTTTTTCTGGTTGATTTTGGTGTTGCAATCGATTGCTAAGTGTCCAGTTTCACCGCACGCAAAACATCTCGGCCTTAATCCTTTTATGTGAATAGTCAGTATTGCATTCTGGTCAATTATTTGTGTTGGAATATCCTCCGGGTTTACATTGTCATTCAGCTTTATTTTGAAATGAAAGTTGTTGCTGAAAACTGGTATGGGGGTGTCGGATAAGTAGATTTGTTTTATATAAATAGCTTTGCCAAATGACTGTATTAATTTTTGAAAATCCTGAATGGTATATCCGAAGTAAGTGTTTTTAATTATTCCATTACAATAGTTTTGCAAGCTTTGATCGACTATTATTAGCACATAGCTTCCCAAAGTTTTTACTTTAGTTTGAAATCTTGCACGCTGATGTTCATCAAAAAACTGAATTGCAACGTATCGCGAGTTTGGATGCTCTCCAATACTAGAGACTGTATCCCACAATGCTGTTGCTGTCAACTCCTCGTAAAGAAGCTCTCTGGGGAAGTTATAGAGTGTTAAATTCCTATCAGTGACAGCTAACACTAATGATCTTGGTGAAAAAAATTTTTGGAAAGTTGCGAATAATTTTTTTGGGATGGTGCTGTTGAAATTAACGTTTATTTCTTGCAGTTCATCTTGATTCCATATCGTTGGGGAGGGCTCTTCATTATTGTTTTCCATGAGGTTTAAATTATTTATGTCAGCTTGATTTACCTTCCTAAATCTTGCTGTCTGTGTTAATGCTGGACTTTTTTCGATGCTGTGAAGCTGCTGGTTTATTTTTGTTACGTTTGCGTATGTTTTTACGATAGTCGCAGTTTTCATTTTATCGCCGTTTGTTTGAGCGCAATTTACGTCATTTGCTTCTTGACATGACGCCATGCTTGTTTATGATGTTAGAATTTATTTTTTGTTATGAATGACCGTATTACTTACTTTTTGCTAGAAAACAACTGTTCAGTAATCAGCCATCGCTGTCTTTATCTATCACAGATATATATCACAGTTTTTAAGTGTGAAAACGATTAGAATATGGGGAAAAAAAGATTATTAATAAGACCTTCGTTCTTGATGACTTAGGCATACACGCGCATGCGCATTCATTATTATTATTATTATTATTATTATTATTATTATTCATTATTATTATTATGATTATTATTATAATATTGATAATAAGTTAGAAATAGACATTTTATCTATAGATAAAACTAAATTTCTAAACATAACGAAATCTATACAATAGGAAATATTACTTGCATGCCTTTCGCATCATTATTAGACTTGTCACTTTAGCTTTACTGTACATATATTTATTATATTTAGACTATCTACCTGAATATGGTTTGTATATTTCAAACAGTATAGAAGATGTAAATAAATAAATTAAATTAACTCTATAAATGTGCTTTACACAGATGTAATGAAGCTATATAATTAATAATCATAAATTAGCAGTCTGAGCACTTTCAGGAAATCTAAATTCCCATAATCATAGCTCATTACTAAGTGAGAGATGTTTGTGATAAAGCCTTATATAAATTTATGCAAATTGCCTATAGCATCCATTTTTTGGAAATGCTGAAGCAAGCTTCTTTTCTATTTATAGCTGTGTGGTTGCTTGCTATATAGCAAGAGTCTTTGACCTTGCATCTAGTGTTATTTCTTTCAGTGCAGATTATCTTGGCAGTTGTTGGTAGAAAGGTGTGGCCTGCAGTTTTTTCATGCTTTGCAAATATTGAGCTTCCTTCATTCTTGCTTTTAGTTCTGTTATATAGATATCTGTGCTGTGACACTCTAATGGCAACATTAGTCTTAGTTTCTTCATAGTAGATTATGTGGCAATTATTATGGGGGCATGTAATTTTATACATGACCTGGGAGCAATTATTATTATTGTTATTATTATTATATATGTAAACCATTATTGTTTAAATTTTTTTTTATTAAAAATATAATATTTTATTATTCAACATTTCTTTTATATTGTGCTTTCATAAACTCAAAAATTAGTGCTTCATCAATAGACATCTAAAATGGGTTAGTAATGAGAATATATGTATGTAGATGTTGCCCCAATATAAATATTTCCTTTTTCTGAGGATGTGTCTACAATTAGATGCAATACTTTAATCACTGCTATGCATATATTCGCACACAAGGGGGACATTCAGCAGGTATACAGTGATATGGCCATACCTGCTGTTAAACTTTTTAATGTTTTCCATACTTGTTGTTAAAACAAACCCCACAAAATAAAAAATCAATTATGTCACTTTTTAAAAAAAAAAAAAATAAAGAAATTGTAAATAAAAATAAAAAAGGTAAGTTTTATATTTAATTATATTTTTAATATGTTATAATTTAGTTAATTTGGATGTGATGTGATGCACTGTGACTTCTCCTTAAAGTCTCAGAAACTATGCCCAGAGAAACCTGTTAGCCACTTTACCTTCTCTTTCTATTCCCCGCCCTATGGTTTTCCATATCCTACTCCATTCCATTTCCAAAACATAATCTTTGTCAACTTCATGGCCTTTATATCTATCTCCCCTTTATCTTTTCCCAAACCCAGCATAAAAATCAATATCCCACTTTCTGTATAATCACTTTAATTATATTTATTCTTCCACAACTTTATTATTTTTACCCTTTCTGCTTTCAGGCATTTACATTGAATTAAAAGATGCCCAATATTTATTACACCTTCCTTATACAACTTGCAGACTAAATCACCCACTTTTTTCCATTTACGTGTATAATCCCTATTGCTAAAGATCCCATTCGAGCCTTAAACAGTAAACTATTTTCCTTGCTATTATCACAAATTAACTCACACCCAATACTCTGTTTACTTCTATATATATTTAAACTCTTTTTACTATCCATACTAGTTCTCCATTTCTCCAACAACTATGCTGTCATCTGGGATGTGTCAACATTAGTATTAGTTAAGGAACAATACCATTTATTTATTTACCTCCTATCTTTTTTTTTTTTTTTTAGCATATCTGTTGTTAAACATTTTTTACACCATTCCTGCTCATGTGCACATTTAATGCCACTTTGATGCCACTTTGATTTTACTGTTCTATATTTAGTGTAACAAATTAAGAACTAATCATACATAATCATCATCCTTTTTTAAACCTACATCAACACTCCTAAATCCTACACACACATATATATATATATAATCTAGCAGTTTCCTCCCACATCAATTATATCAGATTTATCATACTTATTGCATCAGTTTATCTTATAATCAATTCAAACTATCCTAAAATTACTTTTCCACATGTAGAAAAAAATAGTTTACTTCCTTTGAAGAATTATCAGTGCATTATCTTTATCTTCAGGGATTATACACCCTGTTTGTAATGCCTTCATAATTGCTGCTTATAGCACTATTGTAAAATTAATGCCAACTTTAATTATTTGATTTCATTGACAAAGGTATAATAGTAAAGCATTATTATTAATAAAAATACAAAGATTATTAAATACAAAATGATTCACAAACTGATTATAATAATCTATTGCCTAGACATTTATATTTATCTTTGGCTAGAGAATTCAACATATATGTATAATTTAGAAATATAATTATTTTACCATTTTAAAATGTAGATTAAAACATGTTTTAAAGCTCTTTATTAAAGTTGACTCAGAAAATGAAGACAGAATTATAAATTCAAATTAATACTGTATTTTCTACTTACTTTTATTATATTATTTATTTATAAGCTATATAGTGCAAATGCAAAATTATTAGAAATCTAATTAAATGTAAACATTTTCTATAAAAATTCACGAAAATATTTGAACTGCTAAAAAATGAAATTATTAGACTTCAAAATCACAGAATATTTAAAACTATCACATTACTAATTAGAAAGTATAAATAAAAATGCTAATGGATGGTTGTGCAACATTCTTCTAGAAGTTTTTCCAGCATACATTAGGCCAAATAAATAAAATGTAAAGTGATTTGATGAATAATTCATCTCTGTAGATTCTTGAATCATCCTTCTTCAGTAAATTTAGTCAGGAATGCTGCTCTCCCTATTGTTTTGTTGTCTGACTTTATTTTTAAAGTGAAAATTTCATGATTTTAATGACTCTATTCCTTTCTTTATATTTTCCAGCTTAAAACCTTATACAAATGTCAATATCTCATCCTTTCAACCACCATAAAGTGTAATGGCTAACTTATATTTATTTCTTCCATGTCTATTCACTCTGTAATAAAGGAAATCAAAAGTGATATAATGTTCTTGCTTCTTGAATTCAATCTTCTAATTTAACTTTGATTTATTTATTTTTTACTTCTATTCCCTTTGTAATTTTTTCATCCCAAATATATATAATTCCTTCCTTACCATTATTTGTATTTTCATTAATATGTTTAAATTATCCATTCCAATGTATAAATATCCTAATTATGCTTTTTTTCCCCCTATTCTCTGCATTTATTTATCTTTTTTCCAATTTCTAAAAATTCTACTCTAACCTTAAACAAACCATTTCATCCATTATCATATAAATCATTTTACTAAATGTTTTTTTCTTGCTTTCATACAACCATGAAGTGTTTTGATACATTTTGTGTCTTTCTTTCATACTTACTCTTATTTTTTGACTATCATCTTACCCCAAAATCTATAAATATTTATGCCCAGAATATCTTTTGCAAATCTTACAAACATTTTAATCTATCTTCTCTCCTTTCTTTTTCAAATTAGGCAATTTTTCCCCCAAAAAACTTCATGCAGTTCTATCAAAACAAAATATAAAAATAAATTGTGTTGCACAATTGCAAAAAAAAAAAAAAAAACATTATAGAAAAAATCTCCCCACCATTATAGAAAAATTCAAAGAACTCATCTTTCCAAGGCAAGTTTCAATTACTATCCACATACATTTTCCAATTTCCTTTTTTACGTTACACCTGTTTATACATTGCTGCCTCAGCAAGATACTCTTTTTCTTTCATGACAGTTATGCCATTTAATATAAAAGTTAGTAACTAACAGATGCCAGATGAAAGTGCATAATAAATTATTATCCAGTGCAATCCTACCGAATATTCCTAGACTAGTTTCTAACTTATGACTTACATAAGTGAGGAGATTTATTTTGATCTTTAGGGATCTAATGCTTCTCCTTTCTAGAAACCATCATTTACTTTCCTGTTTTACTATCAAGCCATCAACCCAAATTGAAAACATGAAAATGTTTCTAAACTAAGCTAATTTTTTTATAGTTATAGAAATCTGAAATCAGTAAACATATTATGGTATCCTTAGTTTATTAACAACTATAATCATTTCCATCCTGTGGCCATGATCAGTAAAAAAATCAATAAAATATTACATAGTGACAGTATAAAGAAGCTATAGTTGTTAAGAAACTAAAAACCCCAAAACATATAGATACTGAAATGATTTAAAATCTATATGGATATACAGACAAGTTGGCTAAAGTAAAGAATGGCTTCTAGGAAGGTGTATTAGATTCTAAAGACCCAAGTGCACTGTTCCAAGATATAAAACTCATTACAATAAAAGCCATAAGTTAGAAACTAGTCTGGGAATATTGGATTGAACTGGATGGATAGAGATTTATTTAGCATTATTATCTGGCATTTAATAATTATTAATTTTGTATTAAATGGCATAGCTGTGGAGAGATAAAAAAAGAATATGATGTTGAATCAACTACGTGTAAACTAAACTTCTGATATTTTATTGTTTTTATACCAATCCTGGCCAGCGAATAGAGGTGCCTATAGTTGTTAAAAAAATTAAGGATACATAGTATATAGACATTGGAATGATTTCAGATTCATATATATATATATTGTGACAGTCAGTTTTAAATGACTGCCACAAAGTTGACTGCAAGCATTATTTGCAGTCCAAACAAATGTACATATTATAATAAAAGGAGTGGTCTGGCAGGTATATTTCTCTGTTGCTTAAACACACACTATATTTAAAATAAATAGGATGAATGGTGATAATATGCCTATAAATAAACAAAGGCGGACACCACATATAAATATGTATTTTGCTGTTAATAAATGCTATATGTTTTTTATTTATGATATGAATAAATATGGCAGAGGGTTAAAGAAATTCTTATGGGAAACTGAAATGTATTTGCAAATAACCCAACAGTAAACATATTTTATTTTGATGTGATTTTATTTTAGATTCTCAAATGTTGTATTTTTTTTCTGTTGCTTGTTGAATATTCTTTTTGGAAAACTCAAAAACAATTTTTATGTGACAACAAGTATACAGTTTTATAATTTTTTTTTACAACTTAATGTTCATGACCGCAGGCAAGCCAATGACCTCTTTCTTTTATCGTATAATGTTTTTGGAAAACAAGTGTAGAAATGGTATCAGTGGTTATTCGGCTTGACACCTATTCAAAAGTATTTAATTAAATAAATGTAATTTTACTTTATTGTTTAAAGAAATCAAGGGATTGGAATTTAAATGGTCTGTGAAATTCTGAAATTAATTAAAAGATAGCTAAAATTAAATCCATTGTTTGGACTTGTTTAATTAAAAACAGAAATGTAAAAGCAATAACTTGTGGAGGGGATGAGAGAATACACCCTGTAATGGGGGGGATATATAAAGGCTGGTCAGGTGAAATTTAATTAGTTAGCTGGGTTACATTGGTTGATACTCGCACGGGCACTCTTACCTTTTCGCTTTGAGTTAGCTGGATTATATTCGTTGATACTCACATGGGCACTCTTACCCGTTAGCAGTATAGTTTTCAGAGTATACTGACAGAAAAGAAAAAAAGAATTATGAGTGTAAAAACCATTTATTTGGAATGCTGAACAAGAGGAAGAGTGGTTTATAGCCGAACGTATTTTAAAAGAAAATGGAATCAAGATTTATTCGTGATACCGCAATGGACATAGAGTAGAAAACCAAGTTCGGTACATTCGCACAGCTGGGAGTCCTACATAGCCATCCGGTGATGTGACTTTCGATTTCTGAAAGTGTAGCTGCTATGGACAATTTGCCAACCTCCATATAGGCCCTGTGAAGTAATCACCTGCACAGCAGATATATCCCTCAAATTCATAGCCCGGAGAAGAACGAAGACTTCGGGAAGTATTATTTATGTTTTTTTTATATATTTTGTTTTTTATGTCTTATTATGAGTAATTTGTCATTTGACTTAAATTGCTATTATTAAATGAGCCAATGAATTGCGTAATTCAGTCATAAATATTTTGTGTGTAATTTTAACGTAAAGCTTCACGTAATTCATTGGAGTATCTAAATAAATTATAAAAGAATCGATAAAGTAAATATGAAATATTTCAGAATAGTTAAATAGAAATAATTGGGTGGTTTGGTCATTGGATGTATGTGTTTCACTTTGAAATAATAGAAAATTTATTCCATCCGCTAAGTGCAGGATTGTTTTATAAGGAATAAAAGTATGTAAGACAGCGTTCCAAATAATTATTATTGTCCGCTATGGGCAGGACTCACATTATAGAACTTTTAAGATTAAAATTGTAGTTTAGCACGAGTTTGTTCCCCGAGTAAATTTATTCCATCCGCTAAGTGCAGAATTGTTTTCATAAGGAATAAAAGTGTGTACGAAAGTGTTCCAAATAATTATTCTTGTCCACCACGTGCAGGACTCAGATATTGGAACACTTAAGATTCTACTATCATTAACTCATGGCTAACTCATTTTTTTAGTATTATGAAAGACATACATACCATGGCCAATACACATTGTTTTATAAGAAATTTTGTTTTGAGTTTAAAGTGTAAGCAGGGGAGAATTTCAGACCATTCCTTTCCCATTCATGAAACTTTAAAATTTATTATACACTTGAATTTTAATTACTATCGTTTTTGTGTGTGTTTATTATTTTGTAAATATTTTTATGATCATAAAGGGCTTAATAAATTTAATATCTAATTTTAAAGTTCGGAGTTGTGCTGTGTATTTGATAATGATATTAGTGTTTGACCTTTTCTGTTAACGAAGCAACAAACCACCATCCCGAGATCATGAGTTGATTGAGCTAGTCAGAGATTAAACTTACTGGGATCGGGAATCATTCGTTAGGCATTCACTTTCTATTGATTTTTTATAAGAGATTATAGCTCTTTACTTATTACGTGATCATATCCCTTAGACAGGGGAGCAATCTCTTTCTTAAGGTGGTGTGTAAAGATTGCAGTAAACGAACCTTTCAAAGGTATGATTATAGTAATGTATATTTTGGATGCCTTCGAATATTTCTTAATTGCTGCTCGATATCAGAAAACGCATGTCATGCTCAATGCGGTTAGAGAGAGGCAGCGACCGTTACAATATATATATTGTGCCCTTTTCTATAGGTCAGTAATAGTCCATCTCAGTCAATTACTAAAAATTTTAAATTTTAGAATATGTTATTTTAATATGTTAATTATAGTTTGTCAATTATAATATAAAAGTACAATTTGAAGCTAAAGAAAATACGTAGTATATAAAATTATAGCGAATCATTTAAAAATAGTTAAGTAAAGTTAAAGATATTATTTCATATGGTTGTAAAAGCTGGCCATAATAAATAACTCAGCTATAAATATTTAAAAGTATGTTTAATAAGCTCAATTTTAATAGTCTTAAACGTATAGATAAATAAATGTTATACAGTATTTAAATTTATAAACTATGTTTAATAATCAAAATTAATATAATATATTTTAAAAATAAACTTTATGATGGTGAAAATTGTATTTAATTCTATATTTTTAAATTATTTTTCCAAATTTTTATAATTATTTTATTAAATATAATAAGTGTATCAATTTTATTAGTCTAGGCAGAGAAATAGATTAAAAAATCGTCTGTCAAAGTTATTAATCATGTGACTTGTATACTGCATACTTTCACACACACTGCTTGTTTGAATTAATAACAAAGTTTAAAATATTTTAAAAGATTGCATTATAGAATTGGATGGAATTATTGCCTATCATAAAAGCAAATAATAATAAATATTAAGTTAACTATCGTATAACATGTTTTAAATAATGTAATGAAGACGAATACAGTTAATAAAAAAAATTAAATATTTTGTTAAATAAAAATAGATAAATTGAATATTAAAGATGGAATAAGTTATTAAAGTTATTTAAAAAGTTATTTTAAATGTTTAAATAATTTTGATAAAGTAATAATTGATTTAAAAGTAGTATTTTAAATAATATTTTTAGTTATTACATCATAAATTTTATTTTAAAGATTCAATTCTGTAAAAACTAAAAAATATGTAAATTTGTTCTCAAGCTAAAAGTAAGAATCAACCAATCAAATGAGGTATTCTTACAGACTATAAATATGAATTGCACAGGGGGTATCAGGGGAGATTTAATAATGTATTGAAACCAGAGAAAGGTATATTAACAGCTATCAAAGAGATAGTATTTTTAAATTTTATTTTAGTCAATTTTTAATACTTTCTTATAGTTTTATTTGCAAAAAAACTAATTGATATTTTTAGAAGTATTTTGCAAAAGAGAGTTTAAAAAATATATATATTTGGGAACTTCGTGAAAATGATTTTCTAATTTTTAAAGTACTTGCCAGGATTATTTTATCTGAAATTTGACCTAAACTTCGCAATGAAAAGATGGATATACTGTAGAATAAAATGGATATAAATTCTAATAATATAAAAGTGTTTATGGAATATTTTGATACAGCTTTATTAATGCTTCACTGGAGAACTATTCTAGTGCATAAAAATCATAGTACGGACATTATACTGATACAGTGGAAAGTTATTTTCCGTTTAAAAAGAAAAAAATTGGAGACGCATTATTATTTAGATAAGCTTATCCAAGATTTATTTTTTAAAAATAGTAATAAGACAATTATATCTTATGAATCGTTTTATATAATATTATATCAAAGGAGTAAAATGTTATATCCTTACAGAAGGTAACATTTTTTTAAAAAAATATTTTCAAGAATTAAAGAAAGAACCCAGGAGAATATGTTACTGAAGCGTTTTTTGATATTAAAACCTCCAGTCTTAGAATTGTTTAAAATGTATTTAGAAAACATTTGTTTAAAAGTACTTGAAGTTTTTTAAAAAGATGATATATAAAAAAATATCAAACGAAAGTTTAAATTTATTAAGGATGGAAACTTATATAAAAAAAGTGAACACATAGTTGAATAAAAAATGGATCCATGGAAATATTGTAAAAAAGTTTACCAAATATTTTAAAGTTAAGCTAGATGGAGGATGCATCGAATACTCCGCAGAGAATATTGGCAGAGAATATTGAAGAAATTTCACGGGATTAATTAATATTATGATTTAATAATTATCGTCCTAAATACTAAAACCAAGGATTATTTTCTATAAATTTTACTAAATGGATTAATATTTATTTATTTTTATTTTTAAACTTTAACGCGCTTGGAGAACATTTTAAAAACTCTAGAGAAAATAATAAACATTTTGGACTTATCAGGAACTATTGTCAAGAAAATAAGTAATTATAGTTTTGATTCCTTTTATTTTTATTAACCTAGTTTAAATCTAAAATTTTTTTTTATAAAATTAGGAAAACATAAAACATTAATTTGTTGATGATATAAAATTTTATAATGGAATAATCTAATAATTTAGATAAGAATATATCTTAAAATAAAGTGTATGAATGTATATTTCTTTATGTTTGCAATGATCGGTATCTAGTGGATGAAGAAGCCTACTGAATATGATGACCAGATAAAGGTTATTTTGGGAATAATAATGACTATTAATAATTTATAATGTATATTTTTGTTTTCTTTAGATCATCTATGGATAGTAAGAATGAAGTGTAAAAGTTTTAATTATATGTAACGCATTTGCATACAACATTTTTTCAAAAACATTATGAGATAGGATTGATTTGAAAATATGCATACAATGATTTTTTTTTAATATATTAGTGATATAATCCAACATAATAACAAATAATTATGTGATTCTTTTAAAATTTTCATGTTAGGATATTCAAATATTGTCTGATTAGATTATATATGATTAAGCATACAGAATGATGAAGTGGACAGACTTTTCTTATGGAACAGCTAGATTGTTTTTAAAATTATCAAAGAATTTTATTTATTGTTTTGTAAATGCAGATAGTTATTTATCGATGTAAGATGTGGAAAATCTTGAGAAATAATGTTGAGATAGTGGCTTGGAAGTACTTAGTGAACAGGAAACCAAGATGATGTTTTTTAAGAAATAGGATATGGTAAGGAATAGAAATAATACTTAGTCTTTATGTGGATATCAGCATAGTTAACAAAGCCCTATGACTGGTACACATTTTATTTGGACAGTGTTTGATATTTCTTTAAATATTTGATGTTATAATAATGCTGAAGTAATAGCTTTAACATCGTTCATGTATTAGAGGTTATTAGACAGGTAAAGGTCATACCTCTTTCTTGTAATGCACTGTGCCATGATTTTTGAGATATGTTATGAGTGATACTCTAGCTTTCTTCCTTAAATCCTATACATCTGTTTCGCTATCTTTATTTCATGTAACTGCATCATGTAGTAAGATATTTTGAAAAGAAATGGTAAATAATTTAGAGCTTAGGTTATGCTATTTTTGTATAAGATTGGTTTATTTGCTTATAAAGAACAGAATTTTATAACTTGAAATTTAAGGTTCAATGTATCCTAAGGGAAAGGAAAGAATCATAGAATATATTTTTTAATTTATTTCGGAAATGAAATATAAATTTTTAAAATAGAGTATCTAAACAAAGACATTTTCTTTAAAATGTTAATTATTTTTGAATGCTTTATTATTATTATTTTTTTTTTTTTGAAAAATAAGTATTGCATATTTTTAAAAACAATAATATACAATAAATGTAGGGAATATGCATAGTATATATTT
Source organism: Epiperipatus broadwayi (assembly GCA_028023455.1). Classification (NCBI taxonomy): domain Eukaryota; kingdom Metazoa; phylum Onychophora; class Udeonychophora; order Euonychophora; family Peripatidae; genus Epiperipatus; species Epiperipatus broadwayi. Next base: position 11,000,704 of record JAQFVV010000003.1, read on the forward strand.
TTTGTTTATTGAATAACAGGAATATATTGATTATTACACTTATATCATACTAAAGTAAGGCTAAATAAGAATATATTATGATTAGTAAACATCGTGTGATAAAACACTAAAATCTAGTACTGAATTTTGGATGAATATTTTATGTAACATCTTTGACTTTGCAAGATGAAATTTTTTTTAATATTTTGAGAAATCCATACTCATTATAAAGTTAATTTTGTTTTTCTGTAGAATGTTTTCCTATGAATGTTTTAAAAATAAGATAGTTTTAATAATATTAAGGATGAAATATTTTGCTAATAAAATAAGTAAATATATTTGTAATAAGTTAACCATAACGAGAAACCAAATGGTAACATTTTTTTTTATTTTGTCTTAAGTATAAATAAAGATATAACTAAACCATAAACTATTTTTATATAACTTAGTAGATAAAAATGTAAGAATAAAATAAGGATATCCATTGTAAATAGTGTACATAAATTGTTTATTTTATTTATTGTTGTTAATAAACTTTGTTAAAATTTGTTTTTCAAAATTTTTGTGTCTTGATTGTTTATTTCTCCACTTCACTGCATGAAATCACGATATATTCATAACAATTGAAACAAATATATAATTTTGCACAAAAAGATAGAGAATTATTTAAGAATTTAAATATTTATTGGTATTCTTTTAATTAAATAATTATAATTTTACATTGTTTTATTGGTCATAAATCAGTTATCACAATAGTATACTGAATTATATGCTATCAGTTGCCACACATCCTTTGTTTATCAGATTATCATATGCTACCACATATTTATTATATTATTACATGAAGATAAAAGATTATATAAAATTATTTTATTATTTTATTATGGTAATAAAATTATAATAAAAGAAAAGATATCCAGTAGCAGTTAAACAATGAAGAATATTATTATTATTATTTATTATTATTAGTTTAAGTGTAGTAGATTATGACATAAAATCCCTTCTCATATTTTACTACCGTATTTTATTAACTTAGAATAAACTTTATGAACCTGAGATTTTATTTGAGCTAGATTATTATAAATAGAAGATTAAGATGTAATTATTAACTTAATCTTAGTGAGTAGAAGTTATTAAAGTCGTAAGAATACTATGAGTTTGTTATTTGAAATAGTAATAAGGGGGGATAGTGTTCTTATGCCATTGAGGTAGTATCCTGTGGGATATTGGCTCAATGTAATCTATCTTGTCACCTGTATTTTCACTTCAAGTCTCATGAAAATATTAAATATTTATTTAATTTATTTTTATAAACTGAACCTTATTCGTATTTTAAATTTGAGCTAGTGAAATATTTAATTTTAATGCTGAATATTTCCTTTATCAATTATTAACTGAGCTAGAACCCATTTTATTTTATAACATATACTATTCTGAAGTGAGGATGCACAAGACCAGGTTAGAATATATATATATATACAAAGAAGTTGGTTTAGATTGATTTTTTTAAAAATTTGAGTTAGTAGTTTGGATTAGATCCTAAAGATCCAGATGCACCATTCCAAGTTTCAAAGCCTTTCAACTGAAAAAAGTCATAAGCTAAAAACTATTCGGGGAATATTGGGTAGGAGTGCATTGAATAGGGATTTATTAAGCAATGCCATTTGATAATTATTATTTACTAAGTTTTATATTAGGTGGCATAGTTATAGTTAAAGAATTTCCTTTTTCATTTTCTGAAACAGATTCCATTATTATCTCGAATTAATCCAGAGCCTGCATGGTTTGGAGCAGTTGATAGAGTGTTCGATTTGGAATCGGTAGATTCTAGGATCAGTAGTGTTTCTGGTGCTCAATCTTCTTATGAACTCCTGAGAAAGAAAGCCATTATCATTTTTTTATTTACTGATTAAGCCTGAAACATACATCATCAATCTCTCTTACAAAATTTACTTTCTTCTTTAAGCAAATAAACCTTCGAACACAATCTATTCATATTTTTCCACTCCTGCAAAAATAACAGCAAACAAAAAAGCAAATGCTTTTAAAATATATTCCTTTTTACTGGAAATCTTATATTATATATCTACCATCTGTAATTCATTTTCTAAATCATGTAAATAAATTACAAACAATACGGAGAATAAATATTCTTGTCTAAAATATATTTCATTTTTCACATTCATAAATTATAAAATAATAATACTTTTACATTAATGAATATGGTCTAAATACTCTTTAAAATAAATGCCATTCCTTTTATATTCTAAAACATATTAATCTACACATAAAAATTACACCAGATTACAACATATCATGTTAAGCTACTTTTTTATTTCCTGTTTAAAATCCTTCCTACAATAAAAAAACACTTAGAAAAATGCTTTTGAAATGATAATGAAATTTTTTTTATATATATTCTGTTAATACTGAAATACAAGTATAGTATATATACTTAATCTAGATGTAATTAAGAAGATTTGAACCCAGACTTTCAAGCTCCCTTCACTCATCCATTGTATTTAATATAATCAATACATATGATGACAAAAACATAAATGATCTCCAATATATACATGAAATACATACATTAGACATCATTTATGTTTTCACATGTGATCATGTGTATCGGTTTCATTAGATAGAATGGAAGACTGAAGGGAGCTTGAAACTATGTTCAAATTCACATAACTATATTCTATTAAGTAAATTAAAAACATATTTGTATCTACATATAAAAATTATACCAACTACATATCATATTAAGCTATTTTTTTACTTCCGATTTAAAATCCTTTCTATAATAAAAGAAACAAGTTGAAAAATGCTTTTGAAATGAAATGATAATGGTATTATATATATATATATATATATATATATATATATATATATATATATTGTTAATATTAAGATACAAGTATATTATACATAGTTAATCTATATGTAATTAAGGGCATTTGAATCCAGACTTTTAAGCTCCCTTCACTCATCCACTCTATCTAATATAACCAATATACATGACGACAAAAAGATAAATGATCTCCAATATATCACATGATCACTATTTCTTATGCTTGCTCTTAACTGTTATTAAAACAGGCAAAACTCTCGATACATATTGCCACTCAGTGCAAGTCAGAGTAATCAATGGCTGCCAGAAGGCTTATGCATAAAATCCCCATCTAGTGCCTACTCATCCAATATCCCCAGACTAGTTTCTGGCTTGTGACCTTCGTCAGCGAGGAGCCTTGGATCTGAGGATCTAGGTGGTGCTCTCAGATCCAAGGTTCCTCACAACAAAGACCACAAGCCAGAAACTAGTCTGGGGATATTGGACAAGTAGACACTAGATGGGGATTTTATGCATAAGCCTTCTGGCATCCATTGATTACTTTGACTTGCACTGAGTGGCAATACATATAGAGTTTTGCCTGTTTTAATAATCTCCACTATATACATGAAATACATATATTAGACATCATTTATGTTTTCACATTATGTGGTCATGTGTATCAGTTATATTAGATAGAGTGAAAAACTGAAGGTAGCTTGAAACTCTGTGTTCAAATCTCCCTTAATTATATTCTCTTAGGTAAATTAAAATCATACTTGCATCTACATATAAAAATTACACCAATTACATATCATGTTAAGCTATTTTTTTTACTTCCTATTTAAAATCCGTTCTACAATAAAAGAAACAAGTTGAAAAATGCTTTTGAAATGATAATGGGAAAAAAAATTTCTATTGAATTCTCATTTACTTCAAGTATAACTAATAATAAATAGTTTATTAATTTATAGATAAATATTAAGAATACTGTTATTTAGAATAATATAATTATTTTGAAGTCAAGATATTTCATTGATATGGACCAGCATTTATAAATATATTACAATAAGCATTCTCATTTATGGATATGAGATGTGGATATTAAACTGCTAAAGCAAAACAATTATTTATCAATCGATATATAAATTTTGAAGAATATCTGGAGGATTTTGAATATTAAAAATGCAGAATGAGAGTCTATAAATTTAGATGCGTATTATCATTGAAAATAGAATGCTCACACCGATTTTAAATTTTATTTAGAATTATAATTGAAATGGCAGAAGATCAACGATAAAAATAAGAAAAAGATGATTAAAGTTACAGTGAAGGAAAATAATAATGTCAAAAAGTCACATTTAAAAGGAATAATGATTGGAAATATAAAAAGGGAAGATCTCATAACATATAGTCAAATGACATTAAAGAATGTAGAGAATTAATTTGCATTTGCTCAGTGTTTTTGCAAAAGGTATATACATAAAAATAGAAATAATGTGAAGAAAGCAATTACCAAAGGGTACTAAACCTATGTTTTCTTATTATGATGAGAAATAAAATTGTACAGACTGGGCACAAGCAATTGAATTTTATTTCTAACATTTATATATATATATATATGATAAAGCATTGTATACAAATATGTTAATACCCACAAAAAATCACATGGATCTTCCTATTTAATTCTCAAATATCTTTTTAGAAGCATATGTTAAAAGTAAGCAGAGAAAATCATAGTTTGATGTTTTGTTGTAATCACACATCCTAAATGAAAGGCCTACAAAAAACATCAAACTGAAATCATTAAAATTTATAGATGGCTTGGGGTTTTTGAATTCCAAGTCAGTGGTACTTGTATAAAGGAGTTTTAGCTGTAAATCCACAATCTTCAGTGATGAAGGCTATAAATCAAAAATTAGTATGAGGAAGTGGGCATCTAGTGTCTATTACTCAAGTTTAGAGTGATGTAGGGTAAAGCAAAAAAAAGAATCCTATGGAAACAAGGTTATGTCACTAATGACAAAATGTCCAGAAAATGTTAACACAAATTTTAGTCAATAGAATGCTTTATCTATTGATTATTGATTAATCAGAAGTGATAAAGTTTTGTAACACTTACCCAATAATCAAAAAGATGCTTTAACTTCAGAGTATTTGATTGTGTAGTATTTATTGATATTTGGCTAGTATACACATACATTTACAAATTATTTTAGAATCTTATATTGGATTTTTTTTTTCAACAAACTTGTTATTTCTAATACAAATTATGTATATATTTATAAAATGTTATTTTCAATCAAATTGAGAATTAACAACTGCAAATATTTTCCTGAACTGAAATACTTCAATTTAATAATATTTTTTAGAGCATATAATCTTAGAATTTCACATTTAAATAGCTAGTCTATAACCAATTCTATATTTAGTCAGTAAATAGGTGCACTAATTGACTGTGAAAGCAAAAAATACAATTGTAGTACATGCTTTTACTACTGGCAAAGACGTACTGATGGTTTACATTTTACTTTAAAATAATAAGTATCTATAAAGGTAACAAACTTTCTGCATTCACAATTATGACATCTTAATATTTAGTTTTACAACTATGAATATGAGGCTAAATGCCTTGAAAATGCTCAGCTGTCAAGTATTTTATCAATTCATATAAGTATTTATTATAGCTTCTACCACTTCAACATGCTTGTAATTTGTTTTATACTTTAATTTAAAATTAGTATTTTTATTATTATTAAACAGATCATATAGAACTATTAATTCTCCTCCTTATAACTTTTCATTTCACCATCTATATTTTAATCACATGAATAAATAATTTGATATTGATAAAATATCCAGCAAGGATAATCAACATATGTGAGAGGTTGTGACCAGGGCCAACTGAAAAATTCTGGTGCAGCATGAAACACACTTTGGGAGTCATTCACCTTTTTCAGATGTATTAATACATACGATTTATATATATGTGAGAAATGAAAAAATACATTTAAAATCCTTTAATAAATAAATCACTTATTTTTTGACATCTGTGATGGAATAGAAGATTGAAATATATTTATATGAAGGTACATTCAAATACTTCTGAAATAATGTGTATATGAAGTTAAATTGTAACATGCTATATGACTTAATTGAAAAAGTATACATCGGTAGTGTTTGGTTATGTGTACTGTGGCCACCAGGTGTTATGATAGGATCTAGCTGAAGGTGAAAGATGCACTAATAAAAACAAAAAATTGCAAATATATAATTAATATACTCAAAGAAATTTTGTTTTAAAATTTTTTTTGACCAACAATAGTGAGTTACACTGTAAGGAATATGTATTGTCTACTTTATAATAATAAAAACAGATTAATGGACTTTTGAAGATTAAACTGAAAATAGAAAGCATAATTTGCTCCAGAACAACAAATCAAAGGATGACAACTGAAGCTGGCTAGTTAAGAGTAGAAGAAACTTTTGTATTAAGTTAACTTTAATCTTTTTCCTTTTATCCAATACTGAAATTAGAATTATCACTTATAGATTGTATAAGATCTGTCATTGACTTTTTTTTAAATATTTATTATTATTATTTTTAAGCAAAAAGGCTAAAACTTGAGGATATATAAATCAAGATTGAATTCACCATTCACATTAGCAATTTCTAAGAGAAGTTAATACTTTAAATGAAAATATGTACAATGAAGCTGAAACAGTTTATTAATTTCATTTGCATTTCATAAATAATTAATCTTATGTCCTGTGTAGTTTAGTGTAGGGGTAAAGCAGCAGATTCTGGAGCAACAAAGTCCATCGATCATGATTAAAGTTTTATTATTCTTTGGTGCTTGGACTTCTTATGAACTCATGAATAATAAACTATTTGATCATTATTATGTCATAATTAATTTTAAAATTCATTTCATTACTACATATGACTAGTTTGCTAGCCTGATAATGATCAAGCCTACGAAGACCTCAAAAAATTTAAAACTTTTTATAGTATATTTAATAGCAATATAACCCACGTGCCTCTGTCTTTATTTATAATAGTAACGTCGTGATACAATACACTGTCAATATATATTTCATGCAGATACTTGATTGTGTGTATATGAATATGCATAATCTACATAACTTTTAAATGAATAATAATCATGTAATAAACAAAACAAAAAAAGAAAAATTCGATAACAAATCCTCTGAATATGAAAATATTTCCTCATTAAAAGCACCAGATGTTAATCAGATGGGATTTTTTTTTTCATCTTAGATTCATATATAGAAATTTACCCCCCCCCCCCCCCCCCAATTCCATATTCTTGAACATATCTAATTGCAAGGTTTCGGTTTTAAAAAAATGAGCCCTGTTGAGTGACAGGTTGTTTATAACTGAAATACAGTAACTAAAAACAATGTCATTATAAATTTGTTTGATCTGATGGAGCTTTCCAGGGGATCTTACCCAAGGGTCACTAGTCATCTTCTAAAAACAAACTAATGTTTAGTGAGATTTAGAATTTCTGCTTGCAGACAAAATGCTAATTACACACACTGATATATATATATGTAAAACACACAAAAATAAATATGCACATTTACAACCGCACGAGTTTACATGAGTTAGATAATTCAGATATAATGCCTTTCCCGTGTTTTAACTAACACAATTGTTTCTAGATAGTACTGCTAATTTTGATTATATTTTTTATGACTTGGATCAAATGGATTAGGTTCATGTCTTCAATTTCTATTTGAATAATCCTCTACATAATAATTTGGACCCCATTCAAAGCTATTTTTATGTGGGTTCATTGTAACTAATAGTGAAATAAATACATCAAAATGAGATTATATGCAATTTTTATCTAATTCTTTATATTCTAGGTGTGAATTACCAAAAATGATGGAAATAAAAGTAAAGCATTAAAAATTAATTGCTACTAATTATTTAATATTGTGGGTAAAAGCCAATGAAAGCTTCCAGATCATGTAACTGTTTTATTAGGTAGATTATGTAATTCAAAAGCTACTTTTACCAAAAATCATATATTTATATGCGTATAATTCCCTTTCTGCACTATAATAAATTACTGTATATTTCAAATCTTTGATACCTGAAAATATCTCATGAAATAAGCAATTTCAAATAGTATATAGACCATTCTTGATTTATTGATTTCATTTCAGGGAAAACAAGTATTTTTTTTTTTTTTGGAAAACATTATAAACTTTGAAACTATGTAACATGAAACTAGAGATTTCCTGCATTTTATCATCTTCTGGTAATTAGAAAAAGAAAAAAACTCATAATTCTTTAAATGCAACAGTGACTTTTTTAGGGAAGAGGGAAATATTGGGGGGGGGAGGTATAAAAAATCCAGGGATGTAAAAATAGATCAATAAAGTATTATTTAAAGATATTTACTCAATAGTAGTAAAATACTTTGATAAAAATATGTACAGACATGAAGGGTTAATATTTACATTGTTTGTTTAAAATATAACAACATTATATGACCATAATTTTGTTATGGTTAAACAATCTAACGTAGTAGCAACTTTCTCTTTACAATATTGCAACCTAGTTAGTGCAAGCCATAGTAATCAATGGATGCTAGAATATTAGTGTATCAAAATCAATATCTAGTACCTATTCCCTGACTAATTTTTAGCTTATGGCAATCATCAGAAAGAAGCATTGGATATGAAAGCAATTACTAACAGTTAGTGCATATACTAACCTGTTTGCTGTGATATTACTAACAGTTGAATGCATTTGGAATATTTAACTAAAATTAAACTTTTCTAAAGACAGTCAACACACATATTAGATGATGGAAATAGTCCAATATAAAATACAATGCACCTAGTTCTTTGGATCTAATATATCCCTTCATCAGTCATCTTTTACCTTTTTAATTCACTATAAAGCTAAGAGGCCAAACTGAATACAATGTTTTCAATCCAAGCTAATTCACTTGTGTAGTCATGCACATCTGAACCCAGTCTAATATGTATATTGTTTAGTATCTTTGATTTTTTAATAACTATAGTATCTAACATTCTTTGGCTAGGGTTGGTATTAAACTATTATAACATCACATCACTTACCATTTCTTATGTTTTCACAATCTGTTAACACAATAGCAACTTTCTCCATACATCAATCTTCTAGTATACTTTGATAACAACTTGCACTAAGTGGCAATATTGTATGGATAAAATTGCTGCTGTGTAACAGATTGTCTAAGCATAAAAAATAGCAATCATGTGATATTATAGTGGTTAAATACCAATCTCAGTGAAAATATGGTGGTGATCATGATTATTAAAAAACAAAAGAAGCCAAAATATATAGGTGTTGAACTGGGTTCAGATCTATATAACTATATAAGCAAATTATCTTGGACTGAAAACATTATTGTTGTCAATTTGTGTTCATAGCTTTATAGTTAACTAAAAAGATAAAAGATAGTTTCTGGAGGAATGCATTAGGTTCAAAAATCTAAGTGCAATACTCTCAGATCTGAAGCTCCTCATTGATGAAAGCCATAAACTAAAAACTAGACTGGAGATTTTAGATATGGGGATTTTGATGCACTAACCTTCTAGCATTTATTGATTACTATGACTTGCAATAGATGTATGGAGAAAGTTGTTTCTGTGTTGTACATCAACATTCTCAAAACAATAGTGTCCCAAGACTGCCCTAACAAGTTTCATGTGGTTTAGCCTTTATTGAAAAAAAAAAGGAGTAGAGGACATTGGGTCAGGTGAAATGATCAAGTATTCAAAATTTATAAATCTACTGATTTTTATTTTATTATTTCACTATTTGTCACTTTGAAAAGTGTCAACTTTAGTGTTTTTCAATCTCCTAATAGTGGAACATCTAATTTGATCATTTTTTCTCATGGCATTCCTACTTCTTTGGACATTTTTGCACATATATAATTTGTTTATATAAGCTTTAAATAACTTATAATATACCTTAATTAGTTTAAAATATATAAAGTTATTTCAATAAAATAATTATAGAAATATATCAAATAATTTAAAATATTATATTAATAATTGCAATAAAATTATATATATATATAAAATACTTGATACAATATTTGAACTGGTGCAATTTAAAGATAATTAACATTAGGTGAAATACTAGAAAACATGCTTTTATTTCTTCTTCAACTGATTTTAGTCTCTCTCTCTCTCTCTCTCTCTCTCTCTCTCTCATTATTTTAAATAGGTGTTAATGTGGAAAAACCCAATTCATCTGAGTAAATAGTAGAAAATTGCAATAATATAACCAAAACTTTCTTTGTAATGTAAGGATATGCATCATATACATCAATGCAGACTCTATTAATGTCTTTGTTTTAATTTTAAATTTCCATCATTTCTTAATACAATTAAATCCTCTTGCATAATTAGACTCTTTTGCTATTTTTATTAATACATATAAAAAGCATTATAGAATCTTCTCACTATATTTCATGATCCTTCTGAAGCAACATTGCAGCACCTTATTATACTGTAGCAATCATGGTTTATTTCATTAGTAATTTTTTTTTCACTTTTCAGTAAAATTATTCAATTAGGTTTTAAAAGGACTAATTTTTATTTATTTTTGTGGACCCATTTAATAGATTTCAATCATTTTCTTCATGTCTATATTTCTCTATTAGGTATTTTCTATTTTTATTAAATCTTACATTTCTTTATTCTGTATACACATTACTTGATAATAAGAAAATCTACATCTGATTTTCCAAGTTTTTGCACACATGCTTACTCTGTCTTTGGCTGCTTTTTTGTATGTGAGTTATATATATATATATAGTAAATTTGCATAAATAATTTAAGTTCAATCCATGCTAATTTCTTGTAAATTTTTCTATAGTAAATAATAGAATAATTATTTAAGGATTGTGTGATAATTCCAAAATAAACATTATTTGCATTAACAATATTATATATAAAAACAGGCAAAACTCACTATACGTATTGCTATGTGATGTTTATTGGCTTAAATATCATATATATCTGTCCAATTATATTTCATTGATTTTATGCAATTATTATTTATAACACTATATACATTTCAATACCTCTACTCACGTTAAAAAAGTAATTTTTAGTTCACAAAAAATAATCCTGCAGTCCTTGAGAGGAGACCTTGTTAGAGATAGATATCTTTCCTTTTGTTGCTTGCTAGTCTTATTTTTTTCCAGCAAAGGCTGTTATGGCAGAATCTTCAATTCATTTAATGAATCATTTTTCTCAAATAAATGCTTCTCATTAATTAAACTTAAGTCTGGAAGTTCATTTGGACTATAACCGTACTTCCTTCTTTTTTTTAATGAAATAGTATTATTTATCATTGTTCTCTAATGAGACTGAATAGTGAACTCTCAAGTGATTTCTGTGTCTCCACACTCTTCTACTATCTGAAGTTTACCTTTTCTTAATTGTCTTGAAATAATGCTGGTTATTACTCCTGGAAACCTTTTTTTTTTAACATGACACATATTCAGACAGCATCACCAACTTTATAGCTTTTCTCAACCTCGATACACTATTATTAGGCATTAGTAAAGATGGGTGGGTTCAGTATTTTCAGGGCAATAACATTTCATTCAGTGCCCTTTTTGTCGATGTACCCGGGGTGAAATGTTGGTAAAACATAGTGCCATTAATTTTATCGTAGAAACATAGTGCCATTTGAAGCTTCATTAATATCACTATATAAAGACTTCTTTAGCATCTGTTTCATATGTTATATAACTTTTTCTGCCAGACCATCAGACTCTGGATGAGAAAGTAATGCCAATACCTTGTGAATTCCCCTACTTGTTAAAAAATCTTTAAGCACATCAGACATGAAATTATCTTAAACAGTAATTTCAGAGTAGTCATGATACATGAAAATTTAATTTAAAGCTTTTGTGGCATTTTCTGCACTCATACTCTTTTGTATTCTATCCATTTTGAGTAAGAGTCTATGAGTATCAGGAATATATTTCTATTAAATGGGGCGACATGGCTGTAGGGAGTCTTTCTCATGGTTTATTTGCTCTTAGGAGGCATCATAGACTGACAATCTTTACAACCCTTGACAATCTGTACAACTTACTATTCAAGATCTTGATGTCACTGTCTCTTACCAGATCAGATTCCTCCTCCAATGCAATACCATTGTAAATCATCTGTTTTCTTTCTCTTCATTTAAATGCCTAACTGCTGGAACCAATTTCTCCCTAAAATTAGAGTGAGGTCTCTTTTCATGATGTACAATGATATTATCTTTATTTTAGCCTTCAGTTTGACTGGTACCATTACTTTATCTAACATATAAATCCCACTTCCGTTTATATCCATGGCTACAATCTCTGCTTTTACTGCAGTGATGCTTTTTGACACCTTCTTTATTAACTTTGTCCAGTCTTTTTGCAAGATTAAGAATAAACTTGTGCCACTATCAATTTCCATATTGGTTTTTGTCCAAGAATTCATACATTTAAACAAATATAGTTTACTGTCTACATTGTTTATTGCTTTCACATAAGTTTTATTCCTAACTTCTCCTTCTATGCTTTAAAATCTAAGTATAACTATCTTTCTTTTAACTTTATCTTTTGTGTGACAGATACATTGCAAATGACTGGTTTCCCCCCATGTATGGCATCTAATACTTTTAAATTTTCAGATTTCTTCAAATTCTTCCTTCTCACTGCAACAGTAACTTACAAAAGACTCTGTAAGACTTTAACTGCTCATAGTCTGAACATTGGAATTATTTGCCACTATTTCATATGTTATTGCATCTCTATTATATTGAAATTCTGTGGCATCTTCCACAAGTAACTCTTATGTTATACATTTATCCACTACCATCTCATAAGTTAAGACTATTTCACTGAGGAAAACTTGATGTAATTAAGTATCAGTCAACTTCCATAGCCACTGATCAAGAAGCATGCCATCCAGTTCAGCATTAAATTCTGAGTATTTCAATTAAATTTCCACAGGGTCATCTATTCAAACATCACCAGTTCGAAGTATGTACTTAATTTTTCTTTTAAGTTAAAGATACACTAAAGTTTTTTTGCTATTTCCAGAATGTCTTTGTCCACCATCCAAATCAATGTCACTATCTTTAGGTTGTCATTCTCTATTATATTAATTAGCACATATTTCTCTATGTGGTCCACATACAAACACCAATTTGCTGCATCATTAACATCAAATTTATTAACATTATTGTGGAGTGCCATTATCAGAATTTAATTTATGCACAAACATCATAGTTCTTTCAATCACAATATTAACAAGTTAATCACAAGAGGTAAACTCATATTAATTTACAGGTTCTCTTAATTGTACTAAAGACTCTTGCCTGTAGCTAATCTACTGTAAACTTCAGATTATCTATCATCTGTAACCATCTGCAGCTATCTGCTGTGTACTCTGAGGATATATGTATACAGCTGACTTGCAATTAAATAAATAAACAACACAAATAAAATGAATATGAATTTATTATATTCATAATATATATATGCACACAAATAAGTGAGCAAACTAATTACTAATCTTCAATTGAAACAGCCTTTAGCATAAACATCTTCTGCAGTTTATATTACTTCTGTGTACACATTTCTTGAGCATAAGAAAATCTACATCTGATTTTCCCTTTTGTACACATGCTTACACCCTCTGCTGTTGCTTTTTAATGTGTTCTATATATATATGTTGTGTGTGTGTGTAGTTGTTTTGCATAATTCTAAAATGTTTTTTTATACCTGTATTTCTGCAACAATTGTAATGATTTAGACAATGTTAAAACATTCAACAGCGGAATAGGTTTGAATTTGTAATAAAGAAAAAGCACTTTCAATACTGAATAATATCATAATAATAACATTATGTGATTAGAGGAAATTGAGATCTGGATTTAAAATCACTTTTGAATATTAAAGAATAGATTATCATAAAATAAAAGTAGATTTACATACTAATAATGAAAATGGTAGCTACAAGTGCTATTTTTAGAAAGAGGAGTGCTAGAATCCTTTTTATTGATAGTATAATCATCTTTAAGTATTCACAATGCCTACACCTTTCTCTTTTTCTAGTACCCCTCTTTCTAAAAAAATGGTGCTTGTAGCTATCATTTTCATCATTAGTATGTAAATTTACTCCAAAAATTCAATTTTATGACAATCTATTCTTTAATATTCAAAAATGACTTTAAATCCAGATCTCAGTTTTCTTTAGGCACATAATGCTAGGTTTATGATACTAATCAGTATTAAAAGTGCTCAGCTTTAAATAAATTTTCTTTATTAAAAATTCAAACCTGTTCTGTTGCTAAATGTTTTAACATTTTCTAAATCATTATTTTGCATAAGTAATTTAAGTTCAGTCCATGCTAATTTCTTGTAAATTTTGCTAGAAGAAATAATATAATAATTATGTAAGGTTTCTGTGGTAATTATTTTTCATAATAAAACATTAATAATAACTTATTTAAAAGTTCTTTTAATATTAAGGATGTATGGGGTGTAAGTGGAATTGTGGGTAATGTTTAGTATAAATATATTGTTATCTTATAGTCCTTTACACTTGAGAAATCTGCTTGTAGCAGTGAAACCATTAGTAGAGTATTAGACTTTATTTTCTATGACCAGTCTGATTCTGCACATTTATTATTTATAACACTACATACATTTTAATAACAAATGTTTCATCTTTTTATAAAGACTTTAAGTATCACACTATTTGCCTGAGCAATATTTTTCTAAGGTCTAACCATATCACATTTTTTTAAATTTCATATTATAGCATTTATTTAAAGCACCAAATAAATGTCTTCGATTTTTTTAACCTGATTATTAAAAATACAACTAAAATGCTTAAATATAGATGTAAACTTTTAATAAGATCATAATAGATATTCTCAATGATATTCTGCAATAAACAATTTTACATTTAACCATTTTAAATCTTTAATTCAGTAACCATTTACAAGGATTTTATATTTTCATAAAGAAATCACTTGCATCCCCCTTCTCCCCTGAAAACTTAAGTAAATAAATACACTCGTCTACAAACTTCAAGAATACAAATATGCAAAGTGTTGCAGTACAAATTATTAAAAAATGAAGTGGTTTGTAAATTTGTAGAATAGATAATCCTACACTAAATTCTTTTCATAAATAGGTTTCTGTTAATAATGTTTTTTTTTTTTTTTTTAAATAAATATAGAACACATTATAAAAATATAAATATTTCAATATTCTTTTGATGGATATTGAGCAAATTGTTACAGTTTTTTCTGAGAAAAAATGTGTGTGGAAAGCAATAAAGCCCATAGAAAAATCGCTACATGAATATATATGCATAAGATTCAAATAATTAATAATAGCAACCAAATTAATAATAACAAAATTGAACTAATAATATTATATCATCAGTTTCTATAAATTCTTCAGGTACTTTTTCGCAAAAAAAAAAAAAAATGAAGAAAGTATAATATAATGCTAATTGACAAATATTATTTCTTTTTGACAAGAGGCATTAATTATTTGATTATAAAAAGTTTTGAAAAAAATTATTGCCAATAGGAATGAAATGAAACTTTATAAAAATTATGCTCTTCATATATTATCCCCCCCCTCCATATTTTGCAGTCATAGCTAACCTGATTAATTTATTAATATTGGTCAATATACAGCAAAATCTTGAAACCTTCACTCTTTACAATTGAAAAATATGGCGACCATTGCGTTGCCTTCATTGTTTTCTATAAGACATTATTATAATAGCCTTTACCTTACTATCAGCTTTTGAAAACTGTTTAATTTATATTACATAATATACATTAAGTGAAAGCAGATGTGTCTAGTTGCTCGAATATAATAGCTCTCTTTTGCTTTTTATGCACTTCTTTCCCAAGTGGTTTTTTTTTTTTTAATTTTATAAAAAGCAACTAAAAAGTTTGACAATATACATCATTTTATAAATATATAGTCATTATTTATCCTTGAACTTAGTAAAAAGTATAGAATAAAATGTTGATATTTTAAATTTTATAAGAATCCATTTTATTAATAAGGTAGTCTTTGTTATCGTCATGTGTATTTTAGTGCAGAGTCAATATATTGGACTCAAAAGTTAATTAAAGATTCATGAATAGAAGATTGACCAGCCACTTCTGGTACTCAAATATCTTGTGACCACCATAGCAGTTAACTTTTCAATTAATTTTAATAATCATTGCCGTTAATGTCAAAAAAAGTCTATATAAGATTAAATATAAACTAATTTCAGAAGAAAAAAATGTTTAAAACCGCTGCAGCTCAAAATAAAAAGTGTTCATTTTAAAAATAAAAAAAAGTACTTATAGAAAAATTAATTATGCATAAATTATTTCAATGACATTAACAAATTCTAAAGACATAATTATTTTACTTCTTAATTTAATAACATTTAACTATGTTTTTTAAACGAATTAATGAGCTACAAGATTTTTTAAAAGAAAAAAAACATATATTAATGACAAATAAACAAACACACACAAATATATATAATAAATAAATATTCAATAACATCTGTCTTATTAAAAAATAAAAAAAAATTTAAGATTTGAATGATTGAAAACAAAAAAAAAACTGCCTGCCATCTATTGGTAAAACATTCAATTATTTTATATCAATCATTTATCCTTTCTTTTTTAAAATACAAAGTTCTATGCATGTTTTCAGAACTATATGATTTCACAATAATAATAAAAATATAATAATAATCTAAATATAGGTAGTAAGATAAATACAATTAAATACATTTCCAGAAAAACATAATCACAGTTAATTCCAAGAAAAAATATTAAAACTCCTTTCACTACAACAATGATCTCCAATGTAGAAAATGTACTTTTAAAATGCTTCAAAAAAATTTATTGGTGAATTTTTAAAAAAATCAACAAGTGGTTGATATTTTTTAAAACTTACGACTTTATAATCTTAATAAGATGATCGTATAATATTTTTTAACATTTGAGTAAATAAGTATTAATTTTATTTTAATTATAAAATTAGTAAAACTGATTCCATTCATAATGATGAAATATTAATAAATAGATTGAAACAAAAAAAATCGTTCCTAATACAAAAACTTTGCAATCCTCTTTAAAAAATATTTTGTTGAGAATTCAGAGTGAACTCTAACCAATCCCACCCTCATTAAAAGTTTCTGGATAATTCTGTTTTAGAAATGTATCAGTTGTTTGTTTGTTTTTTCAATTCAAATTGTTTCATTCATTGCATTAGTTCCACAGTTCGACAAATTGTATCATGAAATTCTTTTCTCTTTTGAGTTCAAACATTTTAATAAAAGTTATAGTGGCCCTTAGGAAATATTGTACGAGAAAGAATCTCTTCCTATGAGAAAGTCAAAGAGAGTGAGGCATCTATATATCCAAATAGGCAATGATCAATTGTCATGAAAGACAAACAAATGTTCAGCATTCCTGAGAGCTAACATGATTTAATAATAATAATAATAATAATAATAATAATAATAATAATAATAATAATAATAATAATAATAATAATAATAATAATAATAATAATAATAATAATAATAATAATAATAATAATAATAATAATAATAAAGTTCTGCATGGTTTAGTGTGGTGATAGAGCATTAAGTAATTAATGATCTATGAACTTCAGTTATATCAGTTGTAGTACTCAAATGCCACAAGACCTCCCAAATAACAAACCATTTGATTATTCTTTAATTCAATGCTAGAGTGGCATGCTCAAGAACTAAAGAGTCTTGGATCACAGCTTGGCTTTATTTTTCCTGTGATTGAACATCATATAACTATCTAATAACAATCCATTCACTTACTTTAATCAAAAAATTATACAAATTGAAGATAAACAAGCATGATTATCACTTCACTCTGCAACAAAAGAAAATATATATATATATATTTCATTTGACTGATAACTTATATAAAGATTGTCAAAATAAATATTCAAGAATTTGTTCACAAATCAGATATTAATTATTCCAATATATTTCTAGTGTCATCATAATGCATAATGATATTTAATATTATCCAATATTTGATTCATAATAATTGTATCATAACATCCTAAAAAGTATATTCAGATATATATATACAGACACAATCTTCTTGGAAGTGGATGTTTATAAAAAAAAAAAAACACTCGCAAGAGTGTACATATATATATGTATTATCAATATAAATAATATTCAAAACAAATATATAAACGATTTTTTTTTACACTGTCAATATATATACGCATACAAATGTGTGTATATATACAGAGCTGTTATGCTTCAGAAAACTACGAATAAATATAGAAGTTTGTCATAGATCGTTACCTTTTTAACATAATTTATTTTAGCATTTCAATTTTATTTTGGAACTATATCAAGAAATTTTAATGAGTTCTTATATTATATAAAATACTTGTAGCTTGTGGTTAAACACCTGTAGAGGTCCCTACTATCGCATTTTTACACGCACATTTATGAGGTTACAGCCTTAGTAAATATTACTTACTTAATCAATGTGCGTTTAAATAAATTTATAATTATAAAAAGATAATAAAGTTAAAAGATTTATTGAAAAGGATTAGTAGCTACATGGAAGTCTATTCTCAATAAAAAATGTAGTGATTAAATTATATTATAAGTCTAAAAAATTTATTTTATCATTTTTATAAACACTTCACTTTTTTTTTTATGTGTGTCTACTATGCATATGTATATGTTTCAATATTTATAAATTGTCAAATTAATTTCAATTATACTTTAAAATATTGTCTAATATTATAAATATATAATTATGATTGATTATCTTGGGCGTTTCTATGATAGATTGGTTTACTTATAAATACTTCTGTGTGTCTTAGATATTTAATGTCACTACTTTTGCATTAATTTTAGATAGTACAAATAATAATCAAACAATTTTCTGCTAGAAGAATATGTGATGTTTAAGCAGTAAATAATGGAAAGAGCACAATACTCAACTCAATTGAGTAAACTATAGAAATTAACTTATGAACCCTTAGATCGTGAGCCTGATACTTTATTTATACGTTAAATCACATAAGATTGATATCAGAAAAAACCGGAATAATAAAATCTTCAATTTCTAAGAATATCATTATTCTGAAAAAGCCCGGATCTGAATTTGAATTCAATTACTACAGTCACATGAATAATATAATTTAATCAGTTTTTCTCTCCCATCTATTAAATAAGCTCATAATAATAAAAATAATCAAATAGTTTATTGCTCAGGAGTTCACTATGAAATTTGAGCACCAAAACTATCAGAAGTGAGCCATGATCCATGGATTTTAAGCTTTAAAGTTCATTCTATTATTTATACTAAATAATTCAGGACAGCTCCTAATCATTCTATATTGTGATAAGTCACTCTTATTTCTCCCACTCTTAGAACTATAATTATTATCTTCATATGAACCGAGCCTGAAAGATACTAGAGCAGAAACTTAATGCATTGAAAATTCCAAGTGGGGAGAGAGGTGAAATTTGTGCTCAAAACAAAAAATAATCCCAAAAAATTAAATTTCAGATCGAGACCAACTCATCCAAAGTTTAGTTGGAATGTCTTTGGCATAAGCTGGAGTATTATATCAAAACATTGACTAATATCAATTCAAAATTTGGCAAAAAAAATATAGAAAAACATTTTCTGTTGCTTGTTTCCAAAATCTCGAAACTATGTCGGGAGATTTAATTAAGGTATAAAAACTAAATATGAGGCAACCAACTAATAAGATTTTTAAAAAAAGATAAGTATTGTTTATATGTATAGAGTATTAATTTAATGAATGACTCTCAAGAGTGTTTAACAAAGTTAATTTCATAATTTACATGTGGTAAAAATAGCCTTCAACCCATTCAGCTCATTTTAACTAAAAAAATTGAGATATTTCCTTCTCTCTCTCTTCCAGAACTAATGATAGTGTATCCAGACTTCACCAACCAGATTTTAAGTAATACTGTATTTATTACCAAAAAAGTTTAATTATCTAAATATCAAATGAAAAAAATTGACTTTCTACTATTTAATGTCCTTCAACTATAGTCAATATTTTAATCTTGTGTATTTATTGTAGAATGAATCCAATAAATCTAATAATAAAGGAAAAATTCAATATACTCACCACTATTCTCAACACATAAATTTATATGTTTATCATGTCTATAAATACACAATATATTGTGCTAGTTCAGAGGTAGAGAAATGGACTAAAATCCTGAAGCAATTCTCCTTTTGAGTAAAGTTAAAAAAAACCCAGATAAACAGATAATTGAATGAAATTATTATGCACAATTTATTATATGAATACTCAAACACTATATGACTTCTTAAGTAATTAACCATATTTTTATTTTATTAAGTTCTATCTATATAGTTTAGTGTGATAATAGAGTGAACAACAAATTCAAGATTATCTTCTTTTTTTTTATTAAAAATAAAATTTATTATTAATAAGATAACATTGAATTTATATATACATTGATAAAATAAATCTGAAAAAAAAAAAAAGACTGAAAAGATTATCTTTCAAGTAAAAAAAAAATCTATTTGTCAATGGAATCAAGTTACAACAGAAGATATGATTATTATCACTAAAAAATGCTAACTGATGAAAAAATAATGCAATTTACATAAAAGTGTTTAACATTTCTAATTTTTAACATATCATACTATTTACACCTTTCTTAAACACTTTATTAATACTCTTTATTTATATCAAACTAACAGTTTTGACTGTCCTGCAGTCACCATCAGAGCTACAATATTCAATTATATAATTAGTACACCTATTCATATACATAATTAAATACACAATATAAACAAAAATAAAAAATACATTTTAATCTGACCATTATAAATAATCATTTCCCATTTTATTACTTTACTCTTAAATAATTCTATCCATATTTATTTTATATCACTTTATTTTTTAAAAAAATTATTATTATTATTATTGTTTTATTTTGTGTATTTAATTATGTATATGAATATGTGTATAAGTGTATTAATTATATAATTATATATTTGAATATTGTAGCTCTGATGATGACTGCAGGACAGCCGAAACTGTTAGTTTTGATATAAATAAATAGTATTGATAAAGTGTTTAAGAAAGATGTAAATGATATGATATGTTAAAGTAGAAATCAATACATAGGAAAAAAAAGAAAAAGAAAATTATATATTTCTAATTCTTCTCTGCAAATTAACTCCCATATTAACAAAATTATATCTATAAGGTGAGATCATCTTTGCTTTATTTCTATAGAAGGTGAAGTTTATATATCTTAAATTATAATCAATGAATGTTTGATGACTTTAATCTGGTAATTATCAATTCATCTCCTTTAAATATACTGAACTTTTTTATGGATTCTGTTTTTTAAATATGTGCCAAATCTTTGAATACTCATTTATGACAATGATGCAATTAATAAAATTTTTAATTGACTTCCTTTTGATTTTCTATCAGTAAAATTATTTGGATTCATCTTTAGATAATCATTACATGACCCATACAAATTATAAACTTTATTACACTAGATTTATAGAAGACATTCTACCTGTTTAACAAAGTTAGTCATAAATTCAAACACCATTCATGTTCAATGTTTTGATTTTACAGTGTACAATTATAGTAAAGTAATCATCAAGTTTTCAGATATAATGTCAAGCATGTATGCTGTTTATTGTTCTTATTTCCTAGATCTCTCAATAGGAAAATAATGCACATTCCATATCAATAAATATGATTAAATATTTGTCTAATGCTCTATAAACTTATCTGGAAATTGCAGAAAAAATTAACTAGAAAATCTCTGTATTACTGTTTTAATCTGTGTTTCACAACAATCCTACATAACTACTGAGTGGCAATGTACCATCTTTTTCAAGTAAAAAAAAAATCAATAAAAAATTTAATTTATAATGTACAGTGAATGTATTTACACAAATATAACCACAAAAAATAATAAAATTACCTATGGTAAATGCAATAATAATTAATAATAATAAAAAAATTAGATAAGAAATATATGAGAATTATCAAAATGAATGAAATAAATAAGTCAATATAATTCTTAACTTGATAATTTGATCGATGTAAGAAATGTATATCATAGATAAATTTATTATACCCTTGTAATTGTATTTGTACAAATAAATGTCTTCACTATAAATCGAAATTTAATATCTTACTGATTATTCTTTCACTTGAAAAATGTGGTAAAGCATTACCTGATTATAACAAACGATTGTGGTAGAGTGCTTACTAACTCAGTAATAATTCTAAAATTAATCAAGCATAGAAAGAATTCAGAGGATTTAGAAAAATATATTCTTGATGATTTGTTTCATAGATTGGTAGTAAATGCCATTAGATAGCAAATGCCTATAGACAGTTTCTGGAAATTTGGGTTTCGTGTGGGACAAAAGTACTGTTGAAATAAAAATGATTCAACTAATCATTGAATGATTTTAGGAGATTCAAGCTCATAATACAAATTTCATACTTAAATATGAAATCTAAGAGGTTAACTTATATAGCCATATAAGTCTGAACAAGCTTAGAAGATAAATATATATACATTAAAAGTCTTATTTATCAGCTGACTGCAAGCAATTAAATTTTCAGCTATGAATAGCCCATATAACAAAACTTTATGATAATGAGTCAATTTGGATACAAACAATTTAAGTAAATGCTGAAAACATATAATCAGTCAACAAATGATTCTCATCAAAACAACATAAAAAATCAAAACCAATGCCAAGAAACCAACCCACAGGGATACCACCAAACACGTCAAAACAAGACAAGCAAAACTTATTTCTCTTCAACAGACACTTGTTCTGACTTTGAGCAAGAAGAAACGGATGCTGAAACTAGGCAAGAAGAAACTGCAAGCCTCACAGAGTCTGGGCCTGACGATGTCCCTAAACCCTTCACCACACCACGCAAAAGGAAAAAGCGCCGCAACAGAAACACACAATCCACCACCTTTGTTCACAACAATAACAATAGCGGAAATATCGATTCAAATGAGACCACCTCAACCTCAGATGACATACACTGCAATGCTAGTCCCAACTATAAAAAACGGAAAGATGAATCCCTAAAATCAGATAATGACAATACATCAAACTCATATCATACCCAACCTGAAGCTAATACTCTGGGCAAATAGCCCCCCAAGATTTAACATTATGGATCCCATCAACTGATCCTGAAGTCTGCCTAATGCAAAAAGACTACCAGCTCACTGCAAGTATTCTAGCTAATGAACAAGAAACCAAGCAACCTACTTCAAAATGTCATTCACAATAACGTCACTCAACGTCAGGGGGCTTAACTCCAAAGACAGGGCGTTTGCTATCTCACATTGGTTCAAACTCCAAAAACCAGATATACTTTGCTTATCAGAAACTAAGCTTCACCTTCACACAGACCCCACGATAATAAAAACAATAGAGAGCTTTGGTTACTTTATTTACTCTTTCTCCATCTCAGCTACCGCTGGGGTTGCTCTCATCATCAATAGAAATTCAATTATTGACTTCTTCAAAATCCTGCACATAGATACCAATTGCATTATTGCTACTATACAAATCCAGGGTTTTCTGTTCACTCTTATCAATGTGTATCTGGTTAAAGATGAACAAATAGTACACAAAGTTATACATAATATAAACATAGCAATTAGATCGAACCCTAGCCCAGTTATCTGGCTTGGTGATTTCAACCACACTTTTGACAATTTTGAGAAAAAATATTTAAAGATGGTTGCTAGAAACATACACAGTGGGAAAGCACTCTTTCATGAAGGAGCCTTCTCTTTCTATACCAGAAGTACTCACTCACTCATAGACCTCATATTCTACTCTCCTGAAATGATCTCGTTCATAGATACACAGCTCTGGCCTATTGCCTTTTCAGATCATCTCGCTGTTCAAGCTACCATCAAATTGCAACCACAACTTCATACATCAACCAACCTCCCTCGAACGATGAGATTACTCAACAGGCACAATGTGCCCCCCCAATTAATCTCAGATATATACATCACCTTTCAAGAACAGAAGATATGGAATCTACTAGCATTACAAGGATGGAATACATTTATAACCACAACACAAAAGTTTATTAACCAATACAATAGATACCAGAAAGGGCCATTAAGATTACTCTCAGAACTTGATCGGACTACATCTGAACTGAAAAGCATCCAAGTTACAGAACACAACATCCCACAAATTCTACTCCTAAAACATACATATAAACAAACCAGAATGACTCTTGTGGAATATATTCGTATTAAGCGAGCACGCAATTATCTGGAACAACAAGATTGTTGGACTCCAGCTTATATCAGATGGGCCCTCGGGTCAGGAAAAAGAAATCACACACCCTCCTCTTTGTGCCTTGACGGTTTTACTTACTCTGGCATCAGTATGCTTAACAAAATTAGGGATTATTATTCCACCAAACTGCAGCCCATTGGAACTGTTGCCAGACGACACAAATTTGTGAAAGACTCAAATAACTCTCACAGCATTACTGAAGCTGATATCATCTCCAAAATTAAAAGCCTGCCTGAACACACTCATCCCAGCATGCATGGAATTCCTAGATTTCTTCTGTTACACTTGGAAAAATTTACCATACATGTTACAAGGGGAATCATTGATCTCTTAGCCACTGATAGCCTACATCTTCCAGGGATATATCCTATATCAGTGGTCCCTTTTATAAAAAAGAAAGATTTACCTGTGGACTTAAATAACATTAGGCCAATATCCATGGTTCCTCTCCTAATCAAAATTATCGAAAGCATTATAAAAGATAAAATTCAAGAGAAAATCATATCAAAACTTTCCAGGCATCAATATGCTAAGAGGGGTTCATCGACTGGCGATGCTGTAAGCCGATTTCGACTCCTTGTTGATCATATCCGTAGAACAAAACAATCCCGGCCAGTCGCAGTCCAACTAGACTTTGCCGGGGCTTTTGACTCTGTCCGAATAGATGTACTACTTGGTGAACTAGAGGCTCTTCATGTTCCTTTGGCATACATTCAGATCATAGAGAATCTCCTAGCAAATCGAGAGATTTTTTTTTCTCTAAATGGGAGAATTGCCCCTGGGTTCAAACCCTGCATCTCCATTCCCCAGGGCTCCCCATTAAGTGCTCTCCTCTTCATGATCTATATAAATCCCTTGCTTTTGAGCATTGAGGATGCACTGCCTGGGATCTCCATCCCTCTTCTTAATGAAAACATCTCCCACATCTCCTACATGGATGATGTGGTGGTGTTTCTTAAATCACATGAAGAAATAAACATTCTTGAAAGCCTATTACAGCACTATGCTCAGACGCATGGGCTTACCGTTAACAGGAACAAATCAGCAATTTGGAATATCAAAACAGCTAACAGGATAACAGGTTCATTACAAGCTATGCCTCAGCCTTTCTTGGGATTCAATATGTCACTATCCCCTACAGCAATGAGGATGGAAACACAACGAAGACTACTAAACAAAATAGACATCATCATAACATGCCTCTCAAGAATATATATATCTACATTTGGAAAGGTTTCACTCTTAAACTCCCTCATACTCCCCAAGATTATATATTATCTTGCGGGTTTTAAACCAACAGAAGCTTTCATTAAAAAAGTAGAATCCCATTGTCTGCGACTCTGTAGAGGTGGGCGCAAATCATTTATCAGTCTGCGCACCCTTCAAAAGCCAAGAGACATGAATGGACTGGGACTGCATTCAATAAAGGTATTCGCAATACAGAGAACTTACAATATGATCCATAAACTTTATTCTGATTGCAGGACCTTCCAATGTCCGCTTCCCAAAGAGCAAGTGCTTCCCACTGATAGACCGCCCCCTCAGAGGTTCACTCCCATCTGGCTACAAATGCAGATATCATACATTTTTACGCACATAGTACCTTCCGCGACCATGTTCAATTCAAAAATAACCTATTGGGAAGCCTTCAACCTATCCAACTCAAATACCCAGAAGGCACACACTTACCTCCCCATCAACATAAACAAACTGCGCAAACTAGCCCGTAGATTGAAACTAGCACCTAAACACACAGACTTTCTTCTCAAAATTAACCTTGGTAGCCTCTCCACTGCTATATTTCTTAATAGAAGAGGCTTCCGCATAGATCCCATATGTTGTCTCTGTCTTTCCAGCCCAGAAGATATGGACCATATCCTTCGCCTTTGTCCGGTCTGGCAGGGACTAAGACAAAACTTCCAGAAACACATTGATAATAATGGTCCAGATCTAACATCTCTTGAAGGGGTTTTAAATAGAGGCATTTTCGCTGAAATCAGGCTCGCCACCTACATAAACTTTGCCATCTGGTTGACCAGATGCAAGGTGATTTTTCAAAAATTACCGCTTAACGAAATCAATAACTGCTTTCTCAGCATAATTAAAAATATCCAAGAAACAGACAAGAGAGAGGCCGATCCATACCTGGCCATATTAACATGGGAATTCACAACTGGTCTAAACAGCACCTCTCCAACCAACCCCTAAATAATTTATATGAAAATATTTATTATGACTTAATATCTTATTATGATTTAATAAAACCCTCCAACCATAACTTGCCAAAACAGGGTTTACTAACAAAGGTATTTCGTTATAGACTAGATGATTAATATTCACCTTGCATCCACAGGTTATATTCTACTGACTTTTGAATCATTTCTTCTCTGTATATACCACCCTGTAACCTCGACTAGATATTTCTTGTTATTTTTTTTTTTTTTTTTTTTTTTTTGTAATCACTTATAGGTCAAATAAAATTATCTTGAAAGAGAACAATATATTTAACTCAGTCTTTCAGATAGTATATTTAAAGAAAGAGAGATGTTTTTAATCATAATAAATGTTAAAATTGAACATTTAAATTCCATTTAAAGTTTTGAAAATCTGATTAGATATATAAAGTCCTATAAATAGAGTGTTGGCAAATATAACTGATACAGGTGGGGTTTCCCCTTTTCTTTCAAAATGTAAGCTTGTGGTTAAGACCTGTAGAGGTCCCTACTATCGCATTTTACATGCACATGTTTGAGGTTACAGCCTTAGTAAATATTACCTACCTATTTACAATAAATAGAAATTGTTAGTATATTTTTACTTTACCACTATTCCAAAAATTTTGTGTGGTTAGATGCAGTAATAGAGCAATAAACTAGAACTCAAAGTCTATGAATCATGGCTCAGTTTCTTAAGAACTCCTGAGCAATAAATGAATCAATTATTTAATTTTTATTGTTCCAGAGCATTTACTTTCTGGACCAACTGATGAGTGCTGGTTTAGCACAAAATACTTATATTTGTGATTATTTATCTTTTCAACATGTGTGTCATCAGGTGGGGCAGCAATATGAGATGGCATATAGAGTTGAGGGTCATGTGAAAGTCTGAGTTTGAATCCCTCAGATATTTCTTACAGATTATAAAAAAATTTCTATTTGTAAATCAAAGTGCAATTTAAAACTTACCATTTCTCGAAGATGAAGTAAAAACAGGGACTTTATTACTTTTAATTATAAACATACTGTATTAAGATTTTATTATTTACAACTAAATAAAAAGATTTCAAATTTATGCATGTATAAATATACCATAATGGATAGGGATTGGTAAAGTAGGGAAAGTATAATTATTAATCCAAACTCGAAATCTTTTTTTTTTTTAGAATGATGGTAAGAATCAAGCCTACATTCAGTCCTTGTATAAATACTTAAAACATGGGCTATATTTCATAGTCATCACCATTTTTCTGACAATCAGTCTTAAGATTCTTTATATTGGTAGTTTTATTTTTGAGGCTCTTGGCAATAACCAGAATTTTTGAATATCATTTTCTCTTACAGAAGAAGTTTCCAATACACACAACCCAATAAGGACTTATTTCAGCTTTATCAACATTTCAGAGGAAGCTCAGTTCTGAGAATGGATTTGTATACAGTTCAAATGATGGAATACTGAGGAAAGTAAAAGGTAATTTATAGGTTGATAACTTGTCAAATCAAGCAAATAGTAGGAACAAGCTATTATGCATTTTTATTATCTTAATAATTAACTTTGCAATAAGACTTCAAAAAAATACAATAGACACACTAATAAATTAAACATTACATGGATTAATATCATGTTTCCATTGTTTTGTTAAGAAACAAAAAAATAAAACATCAAAATTCCCATACCATAACAACAGAGTAAATTTTTAAGTGCAGG
Organism: Epiperipatus broadwayi; assembly: GCA_028023455.1. NCBI lineage: Eukaryota > Metazoa > Onychophora > Udeonychophora > Euonychophora > Peripatidae > Epiperipatus > Epiperipatus broadwayi. Next base: position 11,028,930 of record JAQFVV010000003.1, read on the forward strand.
AGTACCACTCAATTAATACACATACTATGCTCACATATAGTACTTAATCATGTAAATGTACACTATGAGTACATTATTTAAACATCCCCAGATTTTGGTGTAACAACAAATAGGTGAACATATAGAACCCAATAATGCTTTCAATTTTGAAAGTTTTATTTAACACTATCATATTTTATTTTAGTTACATTTTTTTTTTTTATGGATTATACATAGTGTGGTGTTTTATTAATAAAGCTTTAAATGTATATTCATGAAAGTATTCTCCAACTGATATTTTTTAATAAGTTCTGAAACTGCAATTACGATTGCCCATAGGTTGCAATGGAATAAAGGAATCGATAATTGAATAGTAGCAAAAAAACTTATGAAGATGGAATTTCCTGACATATTTATAATGTTGCATCCTTAGACAATATATATATATATATATGTGTGTGTGTCATTACTGTTTGCAGATCTTTGTTTCACCTTTTCTCACCTACTTCCTACCCTCATACCTTAGTTTGAACCCCAATCTATCGTAGTGTGTCTGCAATACACTTATATACCGAAAATCCCGCCTAATTTTAAACCACGAGCACAGTGCTCGTATTATATATATAACTTATTCCCAAATAAAATAAAATATTATGAATTATGTATTTGTTCACATAATTTACATTTATTAAAAAGTAAGTTATATAAGTCTAATTGCGCACACACTATGATATCCATTTTAAAACATATCAAAATTATAAATTGTTAGTTATTTTGTTTGGATCTATTTACAAATATATTACCGCTTAATATATTTTGATTTAAAATAAAATTCATTTAGTAAATATTCGTTTAGTAGATAGATTCAAATATTACAATTTAAAATAAAATAATTTCCGTTTTATTTAATAAAAATCATCCCAAATATTTCTGTTAAAATAAATGAGGGACAATAGTTTAATTATATAAGTTTATCTAAAAACAGCAGCTGTCCTCTTAAGTTTTCTTTAATTAGTAGCAGTAATTTTAATTAAATCTAGTTTGTAATTCGAATGTTGACGGGGAAGTTAACAAAAGAAATTAATTAATGTTGAATTCCTTTAGACATTCGGATAGATTTAATTACAGCAGATAAGTCCAATAATTTTGTACGCTCCAGGGCAAGTCTATTGTTAAATTTTACTATAAAAAGGATGGTTTTCTTTTGTTCTCCATTCTAAGCTTTTAAAGAATTCTGAGTTGTCTAAAGGTTTCTGAGTTGTTCTAAGATTCTAATAATTTTCTGACCTTGACATGTTCGAATAGAGGCGTTAAGATGGCTATGTCCCCTCAGAATAGCCAGCCGCTGCTCCATACCATCAGAAGTTATCACACGGACCCCGGAACTGCTGCTGCCGCTGCCAAAATATGAACATTCCAGATTTTGCTGCTGAATTATAAAACCTGCCGAACATCTACCTGCAAATGCGTTTCCAGAGGTAACCCAAATTAACCCAAGAGCTCTTGTGATTCCTAACTAACATGCTATAGCTATTTAACATTGTTTTCTTATATTTCACAACTTCATTATGTATTTCTTTCATGTATTTAAATATACTCAACATTTTGCTCTCTATCCTTGGGTTAATATTTTCTATTTATAAAGCTTTCTTTTATTGTATTATGATAATGTGTCGGAAGAGTCTTTGACGTCTGAACTATTCCCTCTATTGAAAGTAAGACGCCGCTATTAAGGCATATTTTAAATTTATAATTTTTCAATTTTATTATCTTGCAAATCACTCGTTCGAGGGTGATTCTTTTCTTTAATGTAATATAATCACATAGTTTAAAATCTACATGCTATTGATTTTAATCTAATATAAGAGTATGTGCGAAGTCAATGATTTAAATGTGTCCCCAAATGCATGATTGCGTATATAAATCTATACTTACTTTTCAAACCCGAAGCATGCATTTTCCTATTTTAATTACCGTGTTCTACTTTCATTATAAAGTTCATCATTGACGTCGAGAATGTGCAGACCCTCTTAAATGAATTTCGGGGAATTTGATTGGGCATTTCTCTTAATCCGAGTAAAACCCATTTAGTATGTTTTTATATACACTAGTCTCGTATTGCTGGTACATGAATTGGTTGTTGAGACTGCTTTGTTTTATTTTTCCAAGGATTCTTTACACGCTAAGGCCGTTCTCTCCACGTTTGCGGTCCAGGCAGAGGATGTCCCAAATGACACCCCTGGGAATTAAACGCAATCATCACACAGTCACTAAGTTTCGGCTGTTCGTCAAAATACTTTCCTATGGGTTAGCGGCGAGGCCTCCGTAATTATTCCGGATCTTCAATATTGTTTCATTTTATATTTATTTTACAAAGCATCCATGACTTAAACGAGTCACACCCTCCAGCTTTATAAATTCACTAACAGCAATACTGACCTCCCAATACAAATCTATTATTATTATTCTCAAATAAATGCTTTGATCCCATTCCCACGTTTGCTTAGTAAGCTTTAGTCCGTACTATTCTTGAAATCAATAAATATTTTAGAACATTTAATTTCAAATATTGTCTTAAACTTGTCTATTTACTCAAAGCACCTAGCACATGTTCCTATCTTGTCAAGCATATTATTGTAACGCTATTAGCCCGAGAAATAGAATATATCACTCTGTTTTAAAACCTTTTGTCATTACTGAAATATAAATGCCAACAATTATTTAATACGCGTCCCTGTCTCATATAAGCAGACAGTGGTATTTTATATATATAAATAAATTGTGTGAAATTATTTAAAACTAAATTTTATCTCTTATTTTATTTGATTCCTATCACTGTCTCGGTCTATATATATATATATTTTCTGCATTTCTTTTATAAATCCATGACGTTAATTAGCCACCCAAACTTATCTTAGTATAGAGTCTTTTGTTTCTCCCTGACCACCAGGCACCGGTAAAAGGTTATACTAGTTGTAGCATCAGATGCGTTATCACGTAGGTGGCGCTGTGAAATTTGGACTTTAGATTCGAACTTAGTATATCTAGAAGGCAACCCCTCCTAGAATGTTCAGTTTAGTGTCTGGGGTTTGAATTATGCAGTGTGTTAGCGAGATAGACGATTCTGACCGTTACAATATATATATGTGTGTGTGTGTGTCATTACTGTATGCAACTTTTTAAAATATATTCCTTGTAATGGTTGCAGAATTATTTTGAATGGACTTTTATCACTTTGTAATTCCAAACAATAAGAAATATTTCTTCAAGGTTCTTCCTCCTAAAATCTCATCTAGATTTAAATAAGATCCCAAATATTCTAAGATACGATGTATGATGATATGGACACACAAGGAAATTGCTGTCCATCAAAGCATATTTTTAATATTTCCACCTTAATTCTAAAAGTTTTCATATTTATACCGAAATGGTAATGTATGTTTATAATGATAAAGACGATAATTTCTATCATCTCATTACAATATATACTCAATTTTAAATATTTTAATAAAATTGGATAAAACCACTGATAAAGTTGCTAAATTGTTTATTAAAAAATGTAATGATAATAACTTAAAACATAAATAATTTGTCTTTTAATAAAAATCGATAAATTTATTAGAGAGCAATAAAAAAAAATTCTGTCAATATGTAAACTTTATAGAATTATATAAAGCATTCTTGGACACAATAGTATAAAAGTTAGTGAATCTATGTAAATAATCAAATAACAGATCAAAGTTGAAGATGGAAATTAAGTATATTATAACTGAGTTCATATTTCTTTGTGACAATGGCATTTTTAATTGTGCACACAGAAATTCTTACTCCAATCTTTTTTTTTTTACTTTGGTTTAACTTTTTTCCCTAGAATTAAAATAGCCATAATCATTTATAAGTGAATGAACATCAAATCGCCAGAAATGTATCGTCTAGACCAGATATAAGCCAAAAGGATTGATTGCACCGAATTGGACTTCCGTTTGAAGGAAGCCCTGTCTATCAAAGTTTATGTAATTAAAAAATTGCATCAAAAAATATATGACTTGTTATTTCAAAAATTACAGCAATAGAAAACATCTATATATATTCAAATACTTTTTTTTACATTGCATGCTAACACAATATCTTTATATAGGTTGTAAAACATATCATTAAAAAAAATGACGTTAGCCAAGTAAATTAACACCATTTATTTCACTAAATTGTGAATTAAATTATTTATGAGTATATAAAGTATTTCTACAGAAAGACATCTAATTTCAATATAGTTTAATTATTTTATGCTTGCAACCTGATGAACAATTCAATAAATTTATCTATACTAAATTCATTATTACTATTATTATTTTATATAAAATAATAATATAAAAAAAATCTTAGTTGCTCAATTAATTGCTTTAAAATCTTAACTATTATTATGAAAATATAAAACTCTATGCTAACAATTTATACTGTTCACAGCAATTTTTCATTATTTTTTATTAATTAATAGAAAAGTATGAAAATACTTTTGATTATTCGAATGCAAATTTAAAAAATTTAAACCAATATAAATAAAAAAAATCTGTTTTTAATTATCTGCCTTTGCAAAAAAAAATAACATTCTATTTATTTTTTCATAGGATGATCAACTTAAAACAAGAAAGAGATGTGAGCAGAAAATGTCAAAGTGGTAATAATAAAACAAAACGTGAAAATAAAAAAAATTAGAGTTGAAAAGCAAAAAGGCATTTTGCACAACTTTTTAAGAACCCACAATAACATAGAATCAAAAAGGACCAATCAAGAAAATAAAAATATTCTTATAAAAGAAAATGTCTCCAGAAAAAATGTTAAAGATATTTAGATGGATATAGATAATAATCCTGAAAAAAAACAACATTTACAACTAAAAAACAGTGTCATGGAAATAAATCAGTCAGTGTAATATTTCTGAGAAGAAAGAAATAGTTAACAAACTACTAAATATAATAGATAACCCTGCTATTTGGCCAGAGAGAATGAGCCAGCAAATAATAGATTTAATGCAAAAACAATCCAAAAATTCTTATGGACTAATTTCACCACCAAAATAATAGAACTCATTTTTCTAAAATTCATCTTAAAAGAAAACTTACAAATGATAAAATCATATATTATCCCTGAATAATATATTCTGATAAAAAGAATAAAATACTTTATTTCTATTGTTACCTGTTCTATGAAGATATGACAATTGCCTTTTTTACATCATGATTCAACAACTGACCAAATATCCATAACAGACTGGCAGAATACAAAAAATCAACACATCCTTTGAAAATGGAAAGAACTTCAAAAGAGACTTTTAGCTGTGGAAAGTATAGACAAGATACAACAGAAATTACTGAATCAAAAATTGTGATTACATCAAGTTTTTGAAAGATTAATTATCAGTGATACAATTTGTCATTTTGAGGATCTGTTGAAAATATAAGAGATTCACATAATGAAAACTTTCTAGGAATTATTGAGTTGCTTGGAAAATTTGATCCAATAATCCATGACCATCTTTTATAAATCACCAGTAAACAAAGCCAAGAACACTATCTAAGTAAAACAATTCTAAATGAATTAGAGAATTTAATATAAAGTAAAATTCACAATTACATTTTAAATCAAATAAAATCAAGAAAATATTTTGCTGTAATACCTGATTGTATTCCAGATATCAGCCATCAAGACCCAGATATGTCTGTGGCGATATGTCACATGTTTCAATTAATGGTGTTTGTGAATGGTTTATTAAATTTATAAATGTAAAAAGCAGTTCCATAAAAAATTTATATGCTGTGATGAAGTGAAAAATTAACTCTCTAGGATTATATATTAATTATATCAGGAAGAAAAGGTATGATAATCGCTCAAATATGAAGGGAATCATTACTGGAGTTCAGGCTATACTCTTAAAGGGAAATTCAAGAGCACTTTTTACCCCATAATCTTGTTTTGGCAGATACAGTGAAGACTTGCACTAATGCATTAACTTTCTTTGGTATATTTTAATACCTTTAGGTTATATTACCATCATCCATAAAGAAATGGTCAAGTCTCTGTAAATATGTTAAAGGTCTTATTATCGAGCCTTTTTGCAATACAAGATTAGAATGTCATACTCAAAGTATTAAGGTGATAAATTATCAAGTAGGTAAAGTCTATGGTGCATTTATTTTAAATATCAAAATCACAAAAACAACCTCGAGTTAAAAGAAATGCAGGATCACTTGCATACTCAATAAAAGATTATGAATTTACACTATCCCTCATTCTTTGGTATGATTTACTTTTGCAGGTAAATTTTGTCAGCAAAAAACTTCGAAATGATTCTGTGGATATTTCTCTAATGCTTATTTCAATTGAAAAACCATTATGTTGGTTGGCCAAATACAGGAATACTGATTAGAGAAAATATTACTTGAAGCAAAATCACTTGTAGAAGATTTTGAAATAATTCCAGAATAAAAGATTAAGAAAAAGAAATAAATACAGTTAGGAAATTGATGATGAGCTAATTATTACTCCTGATGAACTATTTAAAGTAAATTTGTTTTAATGTGGTTATGAATAAAGCAAAACAATCATTACAAATTCAATTTGAACAATTGAAAAATCATATGGATTTATTTGAATTTTTGGAAAATTTTCAAAAAATGGGGGGGGGGGGGTCAACTAAAAAAGTATGTGGTATAGTTAAAAATTGCTCTAACAAATAGTAAACTGCACAAAAAGTCTCAACTACTGATTTTGTAAAGAAGCTGGATTTAGGTTGTAATATGTTGTTCAATGAAATGGAAATCCTAAAAATTATTCTTTCATTAGGATATAAAGAAATATTCTAAAATGTTTCAATTTTTACCAAAAAATTATAAATTATAGATTGTTCTAATCTCTTCATTGCTCTTCAGATATATTTAACAACACATGTCTGTTACTTCTGGAGAAAAAATTGTCAAGGTTAAAACAAGTAAAAAATTACATAGATTAACTACGACTCAAGATAGGTTAAACAGATAAGCTATCCTATCCATTGTAAAAATCAAAAAGCATGACAATTAGACTTTGATTCAATTTTAGATTTCTCTGAGTAAAAAGCTAGAAAATGTCTTTAAACATTATTTTATATTGATTCAATATAGATTATATATAATTTGTTTCAATTATTAATTTAAAATTAAATATTCTATATTTATTTATAAAAGTTAAAAGGGCCCTGCAACAAATATTCAATTGGGGTCTCCACACTAACTGAATCTGATCTAGTGTATCGTTATAGTTTGTTTTTTTCCATGTGTCAAAGCTAAGGCAGGGAAGTGAACCCGCGAACCTGGAACAACTGCTTGTAAGGCAGATGTGCTGATCACTCGACCACCAACGCTTGACTATCGTTATAGTTTTACTGTTAATTCAACAAGAGAACCTCCAAACAGGTCTTAATTTCAGCTAAGGCAATGAAAAGACAGAAAATTCATTTGGAAAGAGCACTCAAGCAATTGACCATAAAATAGTCTATTTATTTTTAAATTCAATTAACCTCTTTTGGGAGGTACTTAGATAATTGGAAAAAAAAAATCACAAAGGTCAGTCAGATTTGAATGCCAAATCATGGATATAACAAACTCATTAACATCTAAACTTTAAATATATATATATATATTAGAATAATTAAAATAAACAAAAATATTTTAAAATTATTATATATATGCATATATAAATTTTAAAATCTTTTAATTAACTTTTAGTATCTTAACAAAAGTAAATAAAAAGTGGGGGGGGGGGTTAAAAAAACAAAAATGTAATCAACATTTCTTAAAACATATAAATAATTTGTCTCTTAATAAAAATCAATAGATTTACTTGAGAAATATTTCAAAAGAACAAAAAAAAAAAAAAAATCCAGTCAGCATAAAGTTTTTATTGAACCATTAGGTTTCATTCACTGCTTGTCTTGATTCATTTAACAAACATTGCAGTATGCACTTAAGTTTAAAAATGCCAGCTTGCAAAGTCCTTTTCAAAAATGATTTAGATTATCAGAAAAAATTATTATTCAACAAGCTGGTTAAAATTATTTTGATTACAATACCTATAATCAATAATTTAAATTAAGAGAATATTTGATAGCAAAATTTCGATACAAATTTATTAATAATAAATTGTGTAACTAAAAAACATATACAATAAATATTTTCTAATAAAAATAAAATTTTATATAAGCAATATAATATACATTTTACCTTCAGATAAGTATTTTATTCTCGAATGTTGTTAAAACATTGCATATTCTATAAAGCATTGTTTCTATAACACAACTGTCTATCATTTTAGTTAAATAAATAAAAAATTGGACACATACAAGTACATATATTAACATTAAATATAAAATTAATTCTATATGTAAATATCCAATTTATCAACAAAACTTATATATTGCCACAAATGCAAGATCCAATATAATTAGCAATAAATTTGTCACTGTACCTATATAATATTCTTAATAGACTTTTTTCAAAACATTTTAATTTTCCTAAACAATCTTCAAATCATTTACAGTATCACAAGAATATGTTATTAATAATAAAGAAAAGAAATTTTTTTTTTTTTTTTTTAACATTATGTTCTAATTAAGTAGCTATTGGCTAACTGATGTGAGTAAATAAAGATCTCTAATTTACCAATTCTGAATGAATCATAATATATACTTTGATAACAGTCAGTGATGTATACTTACACTTATTTACAATTGATATATATATATTGTAACCATATATTTTAGTATAAAATATATTAATTGATGTAACTTATATAAAAATTTCTCTTTCTTCTCTTGGTGATTTGGTTGGCTTGATTCGCACTTGAACAGATTACTTTCTGATATTATTTTAATAATTTTCAATTTGCTTCATTCCATATGCTAACTCATATCAGAATGTTTAACTTTTTAAAATTTTTACAACATATTAAAATTTGGTAAAATATTATTAAAAATAATAATATTTTATTTAAAGTAATCTTAAATTATTATTTCTATTGAATTAAAATAAAACCACTTGTTCAATTAAAATAAATTATTAAATAAATACAATAATTACGTAGGCGTCTCAATGTAATAAAAGAAAAGAGCGCGAATTTCTAGGAGAATATCGTCTGTTAGTTTGTCTTTTGGTGGGAAGAAGAACAGAAATGGTAAAGGCAAATGGTGTAAAATTTGCTGAGCTGATTTTGAAACCGTTAATAAGTAAATAGACTACCACAAAATTTGCTATAAACATAAAATAACTTAGTGGTATCTAATTAAGATGGATCACTAAAACTTAAAGATCTTTTCAAGTCGGTCGGCCAACTGAATCAAATCACCGTAGCGTTTTCCAATATCTCATTTTTGAAATGTCGGAGCTTCCCAGTTTGAAAGAATTAAATACAAGAATTGTGGTATGTTTTGAAATATTTATTATTCTACAATTTGGAAAATTTGAATCAGTGTTTTAATTACAGAAGTTTTATTAAAATGAAAATTTGTTTTTTAAAAAGAAAAAAGTTTAAGTTAAAATAAAGTAAAGCGTTAAAGTTGTCAAAATCTTTTAATATTTCGTTCTTTAATTCTAATAAAATATATTATTGATTGATAATTAATTTTATAATGCCAGTAATAATTGCTAGTTAATTTGTTTAACATTTGGATCATAAACATTCTTTAAATAATTAAACAAAGCTATTTTATAATTGTATCGTCAGTTTAAAATGAATAAAGTAATTGCTGTAATTGGTTATTCCTGGATTAACGCAATGGATAAATAAATACTTGCATGGATAGGATAAACTTGGAACACTTTTGATAGAGAGATGTAGGGATTAATAACTTTATGAAAAACATTTTCATTTAAATTCTGTGTATCCTGTTTTAAAATTGTTTCATGTTTGGAGAGCCACGCAAATCGTTAATCTAATGTTGCTTTTAATAACTAATCAAAATGGATAGAATTGCATGTATGGAATTTAACTACAGCTATAGCTATTACCTCATATAATTATTATTCTACACATTGTACATGGATTCCACGGATCACATTAGGAATTATAAAATGCTATACAATCCAATTTGTGATACACATCTGCTAAAATTCATGTATTTGAACTATAAAATGCTTTACATTTAGTTTTATCACACACACACACCGTTAAATGTTATATGTTAATGAATAATACATTTATTTAATTTTATCGTTATATGAACTCGCATATGAAGTTCATAAGTTATATTTGTTAGATTTAAATTAATAAGGGTTGAATAAAATATTTATTCAAAAGAATAGCGCTCGCGGAAAAAGCTTAAACAGTGCTTAATGAATTCATGAGACGTAGTAATCTTTGTGAGATATTTTGTGATTCTTTCCAGATTTATATTCCCATGCCAATATTATTTACATTATATTATACATGTTTATTTTAAGCAAGATAAGTAGTACATTAGTTGTCCTGATTATTGTAATATTTTACTAAGCAAGAACCCACATTTGCTAAAGTGTCAGCGTATTCTGAATAATCAGAAGAATTGAGGGGGATGATTTGCACTTTAATGTGAAGTAAATTATAATGTTGTTTTAGTATGTTAAAGGCTTTAATCTGTGCTGGTGGTTAATCCGCAGATTATTTTAATTGCCATTTTGTATTTTACACACATTCCTGCGCTGGTGGTTAATCCGCGGAATTGTGTGATTATACGTATGACTTTATGATAGTGTTTAAATACGCAAAACGTTAGTATTATTTAATTCCTACGTGTAGATGAATACATCCACAGGAATATGTTTGCTTCACAGATATAAGTTGGGCAAAGTATTTTAGTTAATCTGCCAAATCATCTTCTTCATTTGTAAGCATAATTTATCGGTTAGATTGATAAATGGCAACAGGACATTCTATTCAAGTACTTCATGATAATTAACTGTTGGTTAATTATTATCTACCGGAGTGTAAGTTTACATTTTCATTTTAATTAATGATTACATTATAGCTAAAACATACAAACATCATATTATTTATTATATGATTATAAGTTTACAGTAGGAAGTTATTGAATCTGGAAATGACGTTCAATATTTCATAAGTTAATGCTAAATTTAATAATTGTCTCAATGTTCATTACATTAGATTGAATAAGGTATGATTAGGTTTTTTAAAACTATACCTATAAATGTATTGAAGAAAGTTAATGGAACTATCATTTATTTATTTATTTGTTTATTTATGTTTTATTTAAAATATTGAAATTAACTATTTATTGTTCATAAAGTTTGTAAATAAAAGTTGATTTATAATTAAACTTACTGTGCCGTTGCTATGTGTCATTCATAACATCAGAAATCATAAACTTTGGATAGAGCATACATTATAGAGCATACATTGAATTACATATTATTGTCTACATGATATAAGAATTTATTAATATTTTGAGAAAACATTAAGATGCTTTTCGTCTTTGGTAGTATATGATTGGTAAGGTACAATAAAATCCCATTTACCTTTTCCATCATTGTGGCTTTGCGTAGTTGATTCTAGTATAAAATACAAATTAATTATTAAACTTGTGAACAGATTTATTCAATAATGATATGATTAAATATTTACCTAACATTTTTAAATTTTCATTCGTCAATACAATAAGAGTCTCAATGATATATTAAATTATAAAAGAACCCAATTATTCATGTTTATCAATTGCAAAGCTTTACCTAGACTAGCATCTGTCTTTTAAATCATATAGATGATTTAAAATTTCATAATTTCATATAATTCCACAAATTACGCTATCTTGTACATGGTCGGCCATAGGGTCGCATACCATAAAAATCGCAAATTGAGGTTTAAGGGTGATAAAATTGCACTTATAATTTGTTTAATATGTTTTATAATAATACTATGATAGGTCTTCGTGGTATACCCTGGCTGCGATCAAATAAATTATAAAAAGTTAGGTTAATTCATTCCGATCTCTGTAGTAAATTGCCCAGATGTTGATTGTGGTCTTTTGTGCATAAAATAAATAGTATGATATGCTTTTGGATACAGCTCTTAATAGTTGATAATGTGCAATGAGAGTTGATCAGTGACCAAGGTTGTAATTCCTAGTGCACTTACGTTACGTAGTTGAGATTACACAATTTACGGTTACAATTTATAGTGCCGCAACAAGTACGGCATGATGATGGGTAGTTGGAGGGGTGATGGAAGGTTGGTTACCACTTTTGTGGGCCGTCAAGGTGGACGGCTCCGGGGATTTTGGTTACAATATATATATATAAGATTTGAAATACCAGGCAATCTTATCCATCATCTATGTATTTAAATGGATACTATCCTATACGTGAGGGGTCAGAGTGACTTGAGGTCAACATGGGCATGACAACAATATTGGTATCAGCATGGAATTTGGGAATTCTATCATCAGATTTTCAATGATATGGATGACTGAAGAGTTAGAGGTTGGAGTAGATTGAAGACTGTCCATGAAAGTGTAAGGATTTGCTATCTTAATATATAAAAAAAGTGAGCAATGATTATATATATATGTATGGGAGATGGTAATCTGGACCAACTGATGAGTGCTGGTTTAATGCGAAATACATATATTGGTGATTATTTATCTTTTATGCATGTGTGTGGTCATGTGTATCAGTAGTATGAGATAGTGTGGATAGTGAAGGGGCTTGAAAGTCTGAGTTCAAATCCCCTACATTTATAATTCATATATATATAACATATGCATGCAATATATATATTTCAATGGTACAATCTCTGTGGGGTAAATCTGGGGTGATAGTACTCATCCTCCCCAAATAAACAAAATATAAAATTAAATATAAAATGAATGATCAATAGCAATAAGCAATGAGCCTGAGAGTTCAACACAATTAACTATATTAACTATAAGTTCACCAGCATTACACAAAAGCAATAATCATTTGTCATCATGAATGATCAATAAAAATTAATTAACAGTCAATCTTGTGACTGGATTTGAAATAGGTATACTATAAACCAGGTTAATTATTTAGCCAATGCCAAATATAGGGCATCAATACAATATAATAATTTGTATGCACATATTTGGGTGCTACTCCAAAATACAACAATAAGTCAAATAATGCTGAGTTACTAAAACATGTTGATCATTATCAATATTCTTGGTCACTTAGTATCATTAACCTTTTATAAATTAAAATCTTTTAAAAATTTTTCTTATGTGACGAGATGTGATGTTTAATGTTTCATCCCATCTCTTTCAATTTTTCACAATTTCTTCATTTTAGACTTATTTGATAGGAAATTCATCTTTCAATTTTAGTTCTAAAAACATCCGCATATAGCATTATACTTTTTCAAAAAAATCAATAATTTTGACAGCCGACTTGTTACACCCCTCTGTCTTTGTTCTCTGATTGGATACTACCAAATCTTCTAGGTGTGTTTCTAAATGACAGATTGACAAACGAGCAACACTAACAAAGACAATTCAAGTTATACACATTCGTAATGATTTTGTTGTAATAATTACATTTATTGCAATTTTTTATGTTCACAAATAATAAAATATAGTTCTCTATCAAAATATAAAGTTTGATTCGGAAAATTTTAAATATTAGAAGAAAAATACATTTGGAGAAATATCCGTAACAAAAAATAATTATTCTACATAACGTAATCAGGAAATTCCTAACATGTTTCTAAATGAAGATTCAGACACGACAACAAGCTGTGTACATTCTAATTGAAGTAAATAATAACATCTATCGTAATTTTTACATTCATAAATAAGATTTGATGTTACTTTATGGAAATATAAATTTTGATTTGGAAAATTTTAAATTTTACAAGAGAAATAAGCAAACTGGAAATAAAAGAGAATTACTCGACCCTGTTGATCTGAATAACACAATCATTGGTTGAGTTATAATTCTTTTGTTTTACTGCTACCTATTTTTTACACATTTTTCTTATATTTTTCGACAGTTATTAACATTATTTTTATTTTTTCGTTACATTTAACCAATTTGAATCTAAAATTATTCAATTTTTAGAAGCTGAATTAAAAAAATTCTGTGTATTTTAGATTAATATTTTAACAAAAGAACTGATTGCAAATGACACAGACCAATCACATTGTTCTCAGATTTAAGTAGAGGGCCAATAACTAAAAGAATCAGTTTAAGTAAAGGGCCAATAGCTAAAATCATCAGTGAAAAGGTTAATGTACTGGACAACTATAAACTTAAAATTTTCAATATAGCATTAAAATAAAATGTAGTGCATGGAACTTTAAAGAATATCCTCTTAGTGCCAATCAGGATCATCATCAACTGGATATCCATAAACATAAATATAAACACCTTTTATATAACAGACCATTATGCATAAATCCACCTCAGAGAGCAAAAGCTCTATAACTGTTACTGTGATCAAGAGATATAATACAAACATAATATTTGAAAACTATTTCAGATTGAATAAATTCACTGGGATAACTTTAACAATGAAATATAAATTTATTATTAACAATAAAATTAAATTAAGGTCTGTAGAATATGGCTATACACATAAGTTAATTCTGCTGACTTTGATTAATACCAAAAAAGAAATACACTATTACATTGCAATTTACATATATGTACCAATAGGTTTACATAAAACACCCATATATCAGCACACAGATGTGCCTGTATAATATAAAATGAATATATTTGAATTGTGATATAAAAAAAAAATTCACTTCATTATTAACAATACATAAATGCACATGTATGATGTGTGTGTATATATATAAAGTATAAATTAAATTAACCCTATTCATTAGCCTCCTTTTTTTAATGGTAAGTTTTTTCTTTAAAAAAAACTATTATCATTTGAAAACTTTCATTTAAAATTCAGAACCTTATGGACTCATTTTCAATATTTTAAAAAAAGATCCTTGGAGTTTTCCTCTATCTTTTGTTTTTTTGAGCAATATCAAGAACAAATAATCTTCTAGACACAAATGTCATTTTTTTCTTTTCTTGTTTTCTTTTAATTGACAAAAGTAATTTACTTTTAAAATTTGTTAATTCAAAATTTTACCTGTCATTTTCAAAAAATTATTTAAAATACTATTATTCTCAATATAAATAAAACTACTCATCAGCTGTATTTTATACATATGATGCAGTACCTTTATCTGTGCCTCTGCATTTAGATAAAACAATATATATATAAACTACCTCAGCAAGCTGATGAAACCTCTGTGTAAGCTAATCCCTTCTAAACAGTAGACTGGTTTATTGTCACCTTTGGGAAAGATATAATCTAGTAATCTTGCAGTGAGCTCCCTTCAGTCTCTATGCCATATAATATAGACATATGCATAGGCTATTAACTATATAAAACTGGGCTTTGCTTCCATGTGAACTAGTCATAGCAGCTGCATTTGCATTGTCTTTCCTTCAATTATATCTGCATAGTCATCATGCTATTACAATCTGTAAAAACTGAAAGCTCCCCTAATTTTTTTTCAATCTATTTATAGTGAGGGTAGAAAAAACACAGTAATTAAATGTATATTTTCTTTACCTTGATTGAAATATTAATCCTTTCAAAAACAACTTTGTAAAATTTTTATTAAAATATGTTATACAAGCATTCATTTAAAAAATGTGCTTTAATCAAAATAGATAGTGGAATTTTATAATTATCAGTATATCTATTCTAATATTCTTGTTTTAATTTCAAAAGTGGAATTAATAAAATATTAATGAGATCTTTTTTAAATGTTTAATTTATATATTTTTTAAAATTCACAATTATTTAATCCTTATTCCAGTGAAATATAGAAAATATCTACAAAAAAATTTGGTCTGTTTATTTCAACTTTTCAACTTTATATATATATATATATATATATATGCTGTTATATGTCATGAGCCATATAACCATCTCATATTCCTCCTTCATGGGGAAAAGAAAAAGAAAAATGAAACACCAACTTAACAATATTTTATATAATATACATATATAATTAACATAAAATTCATACCTAAAACTATGTACTCATCATTTTTTTAGAGATTTGATAGGGATCTTAGCTAACAGAATGAATAGTAACCTACAATTCTGAGAGATAAAAAACTGAGCCACTGGACTATAAGTACACAATCCACCATAAATACCAAAGGGGCTGCCTCAATTTAGACACTACAAGCTACCACAACTCTTGATATGAAATAAAAATGCAAAAATCTTTGCAAAGCCTTGCTCCTTTGAGTCTTAGGGTTTGGTAAATACAGAACTATGCTTTGCTCATATTTTTGGAGACTTAGAGGCTGGGATCATGGCAGGACTATACTAACTGCACCATGATAAACAATAGGAAATCAAAAAGTGGGTTAAAGCAATGCCTGAAAAAGAACACTCACTGAAGTTGCATAAAAATATTGTATCCTCAAGCTAATGACAAAACTCTCTATCCATCATAAAAACTGAAAGTGCAGCTAAATAAACTCCAACAGTCAAAAACCCAATCCAATCTCCAAAATCATTAATTTTCTATTTAACTCTAAATATGAACTTCTTAAATATACATTATAACTAATATTTTATAATTTAAAATCATCAATCATCTTGTCATATATTTCTTAGTAATATTTTAAAATTACTTCTGCATAATATGCATATTTTTTTCTTTCTCAGATATGGTAATATTTGAGATAAAGTTGAGTCGCAATTTTGTTGTAATGGCCACTGGTATATGATCATTATTGGGCCCACAGTTGGGTATCTATTTATAATGGTGCAATTTCTCTGGAATAAACCTGGCGTGATGGCACACATCATCCCCAAATAAACAAATATAAAATTTAATATCAAATGAATGATGAATAACTATGAGCAATGAGCCTGAGAGTTCAACACAACTATATTACTAACTATATTAACAATAAGTTCACTAGCATTACACAAAAACAATAATCATTCATCATCATGAATAATCAACAATAAAAATTAATCAACAGTCATCTTGTGATTGGATTTGAAATGGGTCTACTATAGACTGGGTTAATTATTTAGCCATTGACAAACTTATGGCAGCAATACAACATAATAATTTGGATGTGTATACTTAGGTACTACTCTAAAATACAACAATACATCAAATAATACTGAGTTATTAAAACATGCTGATCATTATCAATGCTCTGGCCACTTAGTACCATTAATGTACTGGCCAACTATTAGTTAAAATAAATGTAGCGCTTGGACTTTAAAGAGTATCCCCTTTGCACCAACCAGAATCATCATCAATTGGATGTCCATAAATACTAAATATAAACCCCTTTTATATAACAGACTGTTGTGCATAAATCCAGCTCAAAGAACAAAAGCTCTATAACTGTTACTGTGATCAAGAGGTATAATGCAAATATATATTCTAAAACTATTTCGGATTGACTAATTTCATTGGGATAACTTTAACAATAAAATATAAATTTACTAATAACAATAAAATTAAAATCTGTAGAATATGACTATACATATAAATTAAGCCTTCTAATTTTGATTAATACCAAAAAGAAATCCACTATTACATTGTAATTTATATATATACACCAATAGGTTTAAATAAAATATCTATATATCAGCACACAGATGTGCCTGTATTATATAAAATGAACATATTTGAATTTTCATATAATAAAAAAATTAATTCATTTTTAATAATACATAAATGCACATGTATGATGTGTGCATATATATAAATATATGAATTAAATTAAAGGTATTAATCAGCCTCTTTTTTATGCTAAGTAAAGTTTTTCTTTAAAAAAACAAACTATTATCATTTGGAAAGTTTCCTTTAAAATTCAGGTCATTGTGACCTCATTTTCAATATTTAAAAATTAAAGATCCTCAGAGTTTTCCTCTTTACCTTTTTTTTTTATGAACAATATTGGGAACAAATAATATAGACACAAATGTCATTTATTATTTTCTTCCTTTGTTTTATTTTTAGTTGACAAAAGTCATTTACTTTTAAAATTTGTTAATTAAAAATTTAACTGTCATTTTCAAAAAATTAATTAAAACACATATTTAAAAAAATTTTAATCCAGAATTTCTTTTTAAATCTAACTAACTTACAGAGAACTTTTTTTACTTTTGCTCAGAAAATCTAGGTTGTTTAAACAATGACAAAATTGGAGAGGGGAAGAATCTGTTCTAATTATTATTTCTAAATAACTCTGTTAACTTTAAAAAATAATTCTAGAAAAAATTTACATTTTATTACTTAATTCTCAATTGTCAAAGAAACTGAAGACATTAAAGGGTTAAAACAGGAGTAATTATAATCTACTATGCATATATGAAATGTTAAGATCAATAAAATTAATAAAATTGAAATATAAAGAAAGTTATACTTTAAAAAATATATGAGTATAAAATATAAATTAATGAATACAATTTATATACACCCATATATCATTAGCTTATTGATATATATAAAAACATTCATGAAAAGATTTTACCATTAGTCCATAGTGATATAGGTGGAGAGCTTGTACTTTTTTGTACAGATTATATTCAAATAAGTATATATTCTTGGCATATTGATATACTTTCATGAAGTCTTCTTTGTTCCTTGGTTGTTGAGAAGTGCTTTGCTATGATGAGTTCTAGGATGCAGCAGTTGGCTAGTTCATGAAGTCAGCTGGCAGGAAAATTTAGCATATGCTTGCTAAAGGTTCATGCCAGAAAGGACTTCATTCTTTGATGCTTTAGTTATACATGGTTTCCAATGTGGCAACTTAAGTGAATCTGTAGTTCATTTTCTTGATGGGCACTTATAACATGACAGGATCAAAATGCAAGCAGAATAGCCTTAAATGATGTAATCAAGATAGTGTAGAGTCTATTGAAGTCATCAGAATAGAATAATTAATACAGTTTAATTGGTCTTATATAGCCCTACCACTCATTGTTCACTCCACTCAGGAATTTAAAGAATATCCTTAATCAGAAAACCAGTGATTAGAATATTCAGATAAGCCAACAAATTTAGTAATTAAAAAATTTTAAATTAATTACATTAATTAAATGATTTTCCAATCAACAATGTTTAATAGAAATAAAATTATTTTTGTTAATCTCTTAATTAATAAAAAGAATTAGAGTTTATAAAAAATTTTTTATAGAACATGCATTGTTTCTGGATTACATAAAAAATATTTTTACATAAAGATAATAAAATTTGGGATAATGTTTGGTTATGCATACTGTGGCCACCAGATGATGCTGCAGAACCACCAAGAAGCCTGCAAGTGATAAATTTCTATGAAAAAATGACTCAAATCATCGATGGACAAAAAAACAAAAAAAGGCTGTAATCATCGATGGAAAAAAAATAAAAATAAAAAATCACTGAAATCATCGATGGACAAAAAAAATAAAAAAGGCTGATATCATTGATGGAAAAAAAATAAAATAAAAAATAGCTGAAATCATCAATGAACAAAAAAACAGTGCCTGAGGCAATATATATTCAATAAATCCATCGAAAGTACAAATTATAAAAAAAAAAAACAAGAAAATGCTATAAAAATCAAATTAAAAATAACAGAAATAGATGAAAATATGCCAAACACAGAATAAAGAATTCTTCACTTAAATCGAAAAATGAAAATGCCTGAGGCAATATATATCCAACAAATTCATCGAAAGTACAAATTATAAAAAACCCAAGAAAATGCTTTATCGCATTTAAAAAAAGCAGAAATCAGAAGGTGGGAAATCCAAAAACAGAATTTCATCAAATCATTTAGCTTTCAACATTTGCAAATATGCATCTACGATCACATTCAAAAGCAATTAATTGTTCTCTGCTTTGAAATTATGGCAAATCATTTAAATTCATCAATATTTAAAAAATAAAAAGCAATACACAAAAAATAATTACCAATGTCTTTCCAGGCATTAGGCACTCCGATGCTTGCATTTTTTTCAGTTCAAGAAATTGCTTTTCATGTGAAAAGTCGGTATCGAAAAGTCTATCACATCACATTTCATTTTGAAAGTACAGTGTGATGTGCAATAGAAAAAAATATTTGCAGCATAAAAATCCATTCGCTTTTACAACTTTTCCTTAAAATTATAAAATTTAGCTTTCTATTGTTAAACTTCTTAACTTATCTTTAAAAAGATGATTCCCAAGTGAATGGAAAATAGGACTGCTAAGAAAGCATTTACTTTCACTCTAAACAAAATTTATTTTTAAAATTACCATTTAACGTACTCGCAAAAGTAAATAGTTGCCTAAACATAATGTTATATGAGATTATTAGGAAAATATTGAATTAAATCCATACACATATACCAGTTAAAGATTTAAAAAGAGAAACATAATCACACCATAATATATTACATCACATTTTGGACTTTCAAAATGAAATAATGTAATAGATATTTCACATGAAAAATAGAATTTCCAAAGCCAACCAATTTAATCAAAATGTAACTGAACTAGTCTTTTGAAATTCCTGCTTAGTTTATTATGATGCGTTAATTATTTCGTACTGTTAGAAATACAAGTTGTTGGGATTATAATTATTTTTTGGCAGGGTTAATATGGATTATTTTCTTACGCAGATGAATACAACATTAAACATGCACAAACTTTCAGCAAAATTTCAAAATCCCGCACTGAAATATCAGTAGCAGCTGAAATTTAAGTAGTATCTTTTTTGTAATCATCTTTTTTTATTCACAATGATAAAAATTTGGAATCTCCCAAAGACAGAACATGAAACAGTGGAGTTCTTCCATAGTAAAGTATTCTGCCTTCTCAGAAAGTGTGTGTTAATGGCCATCAAATGAAACTTTATGAGAGTCCAAGAGCACAATGGAGGTGCAATATTTCTGTGTGTCAATGTTCCATAGAACTTCAGAAAGGAACCTGGTTCATCTATTAATTAATCAGACATTGCTTCTTGATATTCTCATGTATTATTTATAAGCATAAGAAAATTTAACTGAAAGCTGCAGTAACTAAAGGAAAGCCTGAAAAAACATTCAAACTTGAATAATTACCTACCAAAAATTAAGCTAACTAATCAAAAATTGGTCACATCATAATTATACAAAAAAGCCACACAAAGCATTAATTGTCAAAGATCAAGTTGCTTATTAATTATATCATGGATAGCTTGATTTCTATGTCTGATTAGAGCAAATGAGCAAATAGATGAAGTACACCCAGCTAAAAGTCACCTAATGCTAATAAAACTATCAGATTAATCTAAATGAGTAATTAAATTCTAAATCCAATGATTCAAAAGCTGTCAAATTTATTTTAACTAAGAAAAATAGATTATGGGATGATCAAATTGCAAGCCTAGTAATTAGAGAAGCTACTTATAAAAGTATTCCAGTATTAGAAAATAATTTAAAGAATAAAGTAGAACAAAATCCCCTCAAAATATAGGAAAATGTGGTTAATACAACAAGAATATACCTTAAAATTCTACAGACTCTGTCAGACAGAAGACACCAATCAATAAAAGACATACTTAAACTTTATAAATATTTACACAAAATTGCAGATTTCCTAAGATAAAAAATTTGAATTATTTTTTAACTTATAGGCCATTACCAAAAAAAAAAAAACAATTTCTACATTTAAAATTGGTGGTAGCGATGATGATATTATTATTAATGTTAATTTATTAAAACTTGTTAAGCAAATACTTCAGAATTTATTATTCTTTATTTTCATAAATAATTTTTATTATAGGTTTTATAATATTTATGTATTTGTGTAATTGTTAGTCAACCTAAGTATATAAACCCTAAAAAGATAAGTTTAAATCTGATTGTAATAATGGATATATGGAAGTGAAAGTGTTTATTAAATGAGATTAATCCACCTAGAAATGTTTTGTGGTATCTATTGGTTTTAAAATCATTTTCATCTAAAAGCAAAACTTGATTTCATTTTAAGTTAATCCCATATTAACAATTTGATACATGGGATGTTGCCAAATATATAGAGGCAGTAGTCATTCAATATTGATTATTAAATTATTTTTATATACATATGTGTGTAATTTCAATTATAATAGGTGATATGAAAGAAAACTGGAGTTAATCCCATAAAATATTTACTATAATAATAACATAAGTTACATCTAACTTAATAGTATCTCTATTATTTTAAATAGCATGTAAATAGTCTATTTTATAAATGAACTTTAAACATCAGCTAATTTACATGTGATTTCATTTAACTTTCCATAATTTGTGTACATTGAGTATTGCAAAATAAAAATTAATCTTATCAGTAAAACTTTTAACAATATTTTTGAAATTTGGATAGTGTTAAACTGTTTTTCATTAAATGCAATTTCATAAAGTAATTTATCTCTGGATAAATTTGCTGCACTTATTGTTTGAGTAATGTGATGATTTTTATTTTGCAATTTCAAATTCAAGTTATTAAGTCTTATCATTAAACTGAGGGGGGGGGGAGATTAAGATTAAATAGTCAAGTTTTATTTTCATTCTGTAAGATTCATTCTTTTGATATTAGAAACTTCTTTATCCAGGGAATAAATTTAAAAATTGATTATGTGATTTACTGCAATGGTAGAGTGTTGGACTCTGGAGTTTAAAGTTCATGGAGCATGCCCAACTCTATAATTTCCAGTATTCAAACTTTCTAAAAACTCCTGAGCAATAAAACCATTTGATTATATATATTTTTTAGTCCAAAACCATTCAAATATTACATCTTTTACTAAGCTATTAAATTTCAATCTGAGTTAAAAGTATTTAAAAAAAATTGTGTTGTATTATGGACCTCTTATAGCATTTATAATTTTCATCACTGTTTGTTTTATATGTGAAAAATATATTACCTTTGTGTATAACATTTCTTGGAGGATGATGCAATATTAGGATACAAATTTTGGGAGTAAAATATCTCGTTTGCATAGTATAAAAAGTTCATATTTTGTTTCTTCATTGTTGTCAAGGTATCTGTTATAATTGCAGTCAACTTTTTTAATTATAATTTTTTTTTCACATTTTTTAAACATTAAATAAGTATCTTTGTATCTTGTTCATTCTTTTGGAATTAGAATTTTTCAGAAATAATTCCTTTAATAGAAAATTTGTTAAATATCATCTTCACAGTAATAGTCAATTACTGTCTGATGTATTGGTGGAATATTTTAATTAAAAAAAATATGGATTTTGTATAATTTTTTCCAACTTTGATTCAGTATCAATAGCAAAAACCTTGATTTTTCATGTTTGAAGAATTGGATTGTACTTTTTATTGATGTCATTTCGTTTTTATAGTCATTAAATAATAAGTCAAAAATCAACAACAAAGCCTCTTTCTCTATCAAATTAATGGTTTTCTTTACCTCACAATAAATGAACAATTTTGAAAGAAGGTACCATTACTTTTTTAACTGTGAAATTGATCTGGTAAAATTGCTTTCCTATTTAATTAAGTTTAGGCTCACAATATCTTTTTTTTTCTATTTTCAGAATCTATACGAAAGTTTCTAAAGTTATTACAAGTAGCATTAAACATGTTTCGACACGTCACATTTTTTAGAAATTGTAACACATGTAACACACAGCAACATATATATATATTCTGTTTTAAAATAAACCAAAATTGTTTTTATTATTCTATGTTAAAGGTGTATTTTTTTCTTTGTATTATCCATTATGGATTGCAAAAATAATAATAAAAGTGAATATAATCAAATAAATTTATCAAGCTAATATATACCTAAGGCACTGCTACAACAAATCATTAGCAAGGAAAACAAGGATTGATAGATCATTTGGTAAGGGAGAAAATAGAGTTAAGGATGGGATAAATACAAGAAAAACAAGACTAATGTGATTAACTGGAAAAATGATAAAGATAGAAGTGGACAACAATCAGACAACTATGGGTTTTAAAATAAATCAAGACAGTATGCATACAGAGATGATTACTATTAAACATAACATGATCATCATTTCTTAAGCTAGCACATATGTTATTAAAACAGGCAAAACTCTCCATACAGTAGTGCCACTCAGTGCAAAACAGAGTAATCAATGGATGCTAGATGCAGTGCTCTCAGATCCAAAGCTCCTCACTGATGAAGGCCACAAGTCAGAAATTAGTCTGGGGATATTGGATGAGTAGGCACTAGATGGGAATTTTATGCACAAGCCTTATGGCATCCATTGATTACTCTGGTTGGCACTGAGTGGCATTACTATATGGAGAGTTTGCCTGTTTTGATGATTATTATTAGCATCAAACATATTTACAAAACTAATGTCTATTTTTAAAAAAACAGAGGCAGAAGTGTGTGGTCAAAATGTTGGTTATTCAAAACTTTGATATAGTTCATTGCAGTATATGGATGTGAGTTATGATCATTAAATAAAGTAGAAAAGAACAAAAATTGATGGTTTTGAAATGAAGCTTTATAAAAAAAAATTTAGCATACTATAGACAGTTAAGAAAACTAATGAATGGGTTTTGGAAAAGATAACTGTTAAAAGATAATTGTTGGATATGGCAAAGCAACAAAAATTACAATAGTTTGGATATGTAAAAAGACATATTATTACACAAAAAAAGGATATCATGTTTGGAATGCTGAATGCATCAAGAGAAAGGGCAACTAAGATGATCATGGATGGATAACATTTCAAAATGCATGCATATAGAAAAGCACAGAAAAAAACTGTCTGAATGCATTAAACGAAATCAAATTTAGAATGGTAAATGCATCAAGAAAAAGAGAATAACTAAGATTATCATAGATGGATAACCTTACAGAATGAAAGCATATTGAAATGCAGGGAAAAAATATCTGAATGCACCCATTATCGAATCAACGAATCAGGTGGATGATGATAAAGAATTCAAGTAATAAAGATTATTGAAATAGATCCAATGAGACTAGATCACGCATTTTATATAACAAAATTTAACAATTTAATTAGCCAAATAATGTAAAACATTATCATTTTCTAATGAGAACAAGCACCCATGTGTACATTTCAGAATTCATTTCATAAACTTATTTAAATAATTTATTTATATTGATTTTGACTAGATAAAGATAATATTATTAATAATGATAATTAGTAATAACAACAGAGACGCATGTTTTAAAATTTACACATATATATTTTTAAATGTTTATTTTTAATCAATAATGGAAAGAAAAGTTGTTCATTCAGTCTATATAAAAGGAATGGTTAGAAAAACATAGTCTCTTTTCACTATGTAAATTATTTTGTTTTGCTATCTTCGTGATTTAATCCCCTCATATAAACTAAAATAATTAACTGAAATGTTAATAATAAAGACAGATTAAATGACTATATATTAATTATTTCAAAACTATATATAAATTAAAATTGCATTAAATTTGAAAAATTAAAATAGAAACAAATGTGATAGTCATGCATATAAGTAAATACCCGCTCCCCAATAATATTAATAAATGTTGACCTTATTGTCATCGAAGAAGCACAAAAAGTTTATTAAATGTGTAAACGAAATGAATTCTGTATGCTAACTAAAATAAAATTTGACTCTTCCTTAGTTTTATTATACAATAAAAATATCAACAGTATTCTATTAATAAATGAATATCCAGAGAAGACAGACCTTGGTACTTTTTTAAAAAAAACACACAGGCATACGAAAAGAGACTAATAAACAGACCTAAAACAGTTTGGGTAATTTCATCATATCACAAATAAATTATTTATGCATTAGCAGATAGATATATTATTTATTTGACTAATAACATACTTCAAAGAAACTTGAAATTTATTTTAAAACTAAAGCGAAATCTGTCAAGCATTAGTGGTCAAGAGGTCAGCGACAGCTGCTTTGCAAGCAGTTGTCCCGGATTAGCGGGTTCGCTTCCCGACTGATGCTATGACACATGAGAAAAAATAATAATGCATATGGAAATATTATTTAAAATATTTCAATATCAAATTTAATAAACATTTGAAATATGCTTAGTAGTTAGTTATACTTCAAAATTATTAAACTTTACTGTTTTATTCTTATTCGGGACAATAAATAGAATTTCATTAGAGCATATATATAGGGTATATGAGCATGGACTTTCACACGATCTATCACTCTTCACTCTTATCTCATAACACTGATACACTTGAACACATATATGTTAACAAGATAAATAATCACCAATATATGTATTTCATGCTAAACCAGCAATCATCAGTTGATCCAGATTATCATCTCTACACATATATGCAATAAATGCTCAGATATATATTAAGATAGCAAATCTTCATCCCTTTAATGGACAGGTTTTAATCCACTCCACACTTCAACTCTTCAACCATCCATTCAAATGAAAATTTGATGATGGAATGCTCAAAGGCCACTCTGAGGCTGAGATTCTCGTCACATCCATGTTGACCTAAAGTCAGTCTGACCCCTCATGTACAGGACATAATCCATTTAATACATATACGAGGGATAGGCAGACATCTCTACTATGTAATAACTGAAATACAGGCTTATTATATACCTGTATCAATATATGTAATATATATGGTATATGAGCACAGACTTTCACATGACCCACCACTCTCCACTCTATCTCATATCACTGATACACTTGAACACATATATGTCAAAAAGATAAATAATCACCAATATATGTATTTCATGCTAAACCAGCAATCATCAGTTGGTCCAGATTATCATCTCTACACATATATGCAATAAGTGCTCAGATATATATTAAGATAGCCAATCTTCATACTTTAATGGACAGGCTTCAATCCACTCCACACTCCAACTCTTCAACCATCCATCCAATTGAAAATTTGATGATGGAATGCTCAAAGGCCACTCTGAGGCTGAGATTCTCGTCACATCCATGTTGACCTAAAGTCAGTCTGACCCCTCATGTACAGGACATAATCCATTTAATACATATACGAGGGATAGGCAGACATCTCTACTATGTAATAATTGAAATACAGGCTTATTATATACCTGTACTGTACTGATACACTTGAACACATATATGTCAAAAAGATAAATAATCACCAATATATGTATTTCATGCTAAACTGGCAATCATCAGTTGGCCCAGATTATCATCTCTACACATATATGCAATAAATGCTCAGATATATATTAAGATAGCCAATCTTCATACTTTAATAGACAGGCTTTAATCCACTCCACACTCCAACACTCTTCAACCATCCATCATGTTCAACTGAATCAGTGTTATGAGATAGAGTGGAGAGTGGTGGGCCATATGAAAATCTGTGCTCATATACTCTATATATTACATATATTGATACAGGTATATAATAAGCCTGTATTTCAGTTATTACATAGTAGAGATGTTTGCCCATCTCTCATATATGTATTAAATGGATTATGTTCTGTACATGAGGGGTCAGATTGACTTTAGGTCAACACGGGTGTGACAAGAGCCTCAGAGTGACCTTTGAGCATTCCATCATCAGATTTTCATTTGGATGGATGGTTGAAGAGTTGGAGTGTGGAGTGGATTGAAGGCTGTCCATTAAAGTATGAAGACTGACTATCTTAATATATATATATATATGAGCACTTATTGCGTATATGCGTAGAGAAGATAACATGGACCAACTGATGATTGCTGTTTTAGCATGAAATACATATATTGGTGATTATTTATCTTTTCAACATATATGTGTTCAAGTGTATCAGTATTATGAGACAGAGTGGAGAGCGGTGTGTCACATGAAAGTCTGTGCTCATATACCCTATATATTTCATCTATTGATATGGGTATACAACAAATCTGTATTTCAGTTATTAACGCCTATAAAAATAGAAATATTTAAGTGATAATGTGATTTAATATATATTTAAAAGTATAAAATGTACAAATATGTGAAAAAATGCATTAACATAAATGAATTGAGTGAAAACAAGATCAGCCTTCTTGTTTCGGGTCCCCTACAAAATTTTAAATAAAAAAATTCAGATTTAAGTAGCGATACAAATACTAGTTAAACAATGTATAATTTTTCTAAATAATTATTTTACATCTATATAATGTAAATATTTTTATCTATTCTATATAAATAAAATAAGAAGAAACATAAGTAGTAATGATGTAATTCGCTAAAAATCCCAGATGTAAATTATTAATAAGCAACTAAAATGGGAACCCTTGTAAAGAAAGAACAAACTAATGCTAAAAACTTGGCAGAAAAGACTTATCTTTAGTAAAAATACAGTATTCTGAAAAAATAACAATAATTATTTATTTAACAGTAAACTTCTAGTATAATCAAATATATATTAAAGGGAAAAAATGCATTTTATAATGCAGAAAAAATAGAATTTGAATTTCTTCTCAAAGACAAACAATACTTTAATATGAACATTTTTGGAAATTCTCATATAAAATTTTAATATACATGATTTCAGAATAAAATATGGGTAAAAGTAAAACTATATAAAAATTATTTATTTAATAGTAAATTTGTTCTGACCCAATTATTAAAAGAATGAAGTTAGTGTTTGTTAAATTGAAAAAAAGAATAAAATCATAATCAGTGATTTACTTATTTATTTTTTTTCTTTGAAAAATAAAGAATGACAGAATTTAATCAGTATCAAATGCATAGGGGATACAGCTCTCTAGTTATGTATATTGTATTACTAAATATAACATATTATGAGAAAATTTTACAACTAATTCACATTTAGATCTCAAAAAAAAAAAAAAACTTTTTAAAAAAGAAATACCATTTTTAAAAATATGACTGTTTAATGCTATTTCATGGATATAGCTAGTATATTTGAAAAATTTTATACTTCATCGAGTGAAAATAATTTTTAATTTACTAAAAAACAAACAGGCTGATCGAACCTGCCACAATTAATATCAAAAAAAAAAAAAAATTACAATTAATGGATTCAGAAAAAGTTAATTATAATTATAATCTATTATTATAATATATCAAGAATGTAATTTACATTTTTTTAATCAAAATTGTTCCTTTTAATAATAGTATTCTTTTAATAATATATTCATCTGCTTTATATTTTTTTTCTAATTCTTTCTATTTTTATAGTTATAGATAATTTAAAATAGTAAAAAAAAAAAATCCATCTAAAATCTTCCCCAGGATGCTTTGACACTCATCATCTGCCAATTCACCCCCCCCCCCCCATTCATTTTTGAGACAACTATCTGAAATATTCGTGCTGTTCAGAAATGATCTGGATCAACTGTCACCTGAGGCCAGTTTAAAAACTGCACCTTTTAAAATTATTCAGATGAGTTTAGTTCAGAGTTATTACGTAGCCTATGAAGCATATGAACATTTCAAATACAGGTTAAATACAATACTTTTCAATAATCTTAGAATTTTCTCTTAGACAGCTGGCTGCTAGCTAGCCTAGCTAATTAATCAACATTGGTGAGAAAACAAAAACAGAAAATCTCTCAAATTTTCATCATCTGACAATTGGAAAGCTAGGCGAGTATTTCCTTCTTCGCCACTTATCCTTCTATGAGGGATTGGTGGATATAACTTTGCACTGCAGTGGTTTACAAAAAAAACTTTTTCTACTGATTTAATATAATTTACTAAAAAAAGGAACAAATAATAGTAAGAAAATATATATTAAATAAATAAATATTTTAAAAAAAGTCATACAAAAAAAAATTATAAAATTGAAAAATGCAGAAAAATGAAATATAATATTAATTAAAATAAAAAATTTACTGAATAAAAATATCATTTACATAGTAAATCATTCTTTGGGTTTTAGTTATGGCAAATAATTTGATAGCTTCTTTATGACTTGCTGATTTAGATTTCGGGTAGAAATTATTATTATATCACTTAAGTGACTTTTTTTTTCCTCATAGCATATCACTTAACTGACTTGGTACATTACTAGAATATTGTTTCAAAATTTTCACTTTAGAAAAATGGGGGGGGGGGGTCCATAAAAAATTTTCACCTGAAATAAAGTAAGATATAACATACAAAGGAAAGAATATGAAAGTATTTAAAAATAATCCATTAAGAATAATTAGACATTTGGAATTCTGTGAAATGCTAAAAAAAAAAAATTAATAGTGATATAAAAAAAATATAACTGCAAATTAGCTGGAAATCTATTGATGGAAATAAAAATCTCAAAGGTGAAAAACAGCTATGAAAAGAAAAGTTATTCCAATAAAATGAAAAGGTGGAACTAAATATGCAGAAGAGTTTTATAAAAAAATTACATATTAATAAAGAATAAAAAAGAAAAAAACAAAGTAATTGCTACAATTGTAACATTAGAATTACCAAGTATTTTAAAGAAAGGTGAGACATGTAAGTAAATTTATGTATAAACAAAATGTCTAAGAAATGATGAAATTATTATCTTAAAAGTAGCAGATAATTAAATAGAAAAATTATTGGCAAAACTATATACCAAATATACAAGTAAAAAAAATAGGCTTGATTATTGGAAGATTGCAGTAATGATATAAATATTTAATAAACATGATAAAGAAGATATTAGAAATTCAAGACCTGTCAGTCTTCTATCAGTTTTATACAAGATCTTTACCACAATATTTACAACTCATCTACAGAAAACTTTGAAATCAAATCAATCCAAAGAACAAGCTGAATTAAAAAGTGATTTAGCATAACAAATAATATCCAAATATTGAATTTAGTTATAGAAAAAACAATGAATATGAATTGCCATTAGACCTTAGATTTATAGATTATGAAAAACCATTTCCACAATGATTATATCTTTAGACCATTTTAACATATAAATCTAGGATAGTGTCATATTCTGAAGAATATTTATCAAAGTACATCAGCAGTGATTATATTATAATCATGACATTAAAATTAACAATACTTATATATTATCCTTACTACTAAATTTGGCAGCCATTATTTTTAATTTATACAGTTTCACGGTCCTGTAAGTACTTGATAACATTTTTTTTTTAATTTTTTTTTTAATGAATATGTGTTAGTTATTAAGTTTTAAAAAAAAATTAATAAATCGATTATAAATTCCAATAAGAAGGTTTATTTATTTATTTCAATTTTTATATATTTATATTATTAAATCACTGAAGTAACTTTGTGGATCCAGTTACTAGTGTGCATAGACAAAACATTGAAAGACTATGGAAACTGGCCAAATGGCAAAACAAAAAACACCAGGGAACTGGAAAATGTATGTGGTGTCAACTGC
Organism: Epiperipatus broadwayi; assembly: GCA_028023455.1. Classification (NCBI taxonomy): domain Eukaryota; kingdom Metazoa; phylum Onychophora; class Udeonychophora; order Euonychophora; family Peripatidae; genus Epiperipatus; species Epiperipatus broadwayi. Next base: position 11,060,263 of record JAQFVV010000003.1, read on the forward strand.
ACACAAAAAGATTCATTTGTGGCTATTTTGCAGGCCCTTAGGTATTTCAGGTCACCAATATGAATAATTCCTCATGTACCATTCTTTAAAACTAATACATATGAAGATGTTTCATGTATTTTTTATTAATAAGTTGACTTAATAAAAAAAGAAATAAGGTGGAAATATTATAATTAATTTTTGCAGAAATTTTTCTTTTTTAAAAATAACAATATAAATATTAAATACAACCACTTCTTGTCATCCATTTTGTTTTAAATATTTATTGTAGGCCCATGAAACTGTATAAGCAAAAAAATGGCTGCCAAGCTTGGTAAGAATGATAATATGTAAGTACCAAACTAACAATGATGAGAGTTTATCACAGAGTGATTCATATAATTTTGACAGATTTTAAAGCAGTTTTGTAACAAGTATTTTGTGACTTTAAATAAGAAGCAAAGAAAAAGAAAATATATAAAGTTATTATCTGGATTTTTCAGATTATGAGACTGTTTTTGCAAATAATGCTTCTGAGCTTCAGAAATATTGCAAAAATTATTGAGTGAAAGGAAGCAAATAAAAAAAAATGCTAAAAGGATTAAAGTAATGTTCAATGAATTTTCCCAAAAGAAAAATTGATAATCATCATGTAACAGTTATAAATACTTTGGTCAGATTTTTAATACTAAAAAAATCATATGCATAAAATTAAACAGAATTAAACTTGGATTAAGTGCTTTTAATAGAGATAATAATAATAATAATAACTACGCCTACACTGTTCAAAAAAACATTTTTCTTCAGCAATGGCTAAAACATGATTTGATAATGTATATGCTACACCTGGTATCTGATATCACTCACAAAAAACTATTATTTTATGATATAATTAAAGTTCCAAATTGGATTTTTTTAAAAAGTAGAAAAATATAATCATATAATCACAAAAAAGGAGAAATAAAATTCTGACATTTAGAATACAAATATACTGCTTGTAACTGAAATCAGAATGAAAGCTTTCTTTTAGAAAAAATAAGATCATTTAATATAATGAAATAAATGTGTTTTTTTTAATTATAAGCATTAGTTACAAAAAAAAAGTTATAATATTTGTATTAAAAAGAGTTAAAAAAACGTAAATATAAAATTTCAAAAAATAAAGAAATAAAATTGCTTACATTCAGACTACAACTGGTATAAAATATCACTAACACAAAAAAGAGGTACAAATACTTACACTATGCAAGCAAATTTTATACTAATTATTTTTTTTTACAAAATCCAGCTATAGGCACCTATTCAATTTATAAAATTCTAAGAAATCAAGACTTATTAAAATTTTATGTAAAACAAACTATTTGTAACCACTGAAGTTTAATAAATGTATTTTTCTGGTTCTTATATATGCATCTGAGACTTGGATGCTTAACAGAAAAGTAATATTAATACTTCAGCAATAACATAATGAAAAGATATGTTGGGAACAACAAATAGATATCATTGATATTATTGGAATAATTAAAAGAATTGAAATGAGCTATAAAAGAAGGTAGCAGTGATCTCAAATTGGATTTTAGAAAGAATCCATATATGAAATGAATGGATGAAATAAGGTTTGCTAATATAATGTGAAGAAGAGAATCTATGGATCAGAATTATTGGATTAAATCAGAGGAAATCTTTGTCCCACAATAGATCTGTAATTATTAAAAATAAAGGTGACCATTAATTATATAGAAAAGACAGTCTATAGAAAAGATTAACAGGATTAAATTTAAAGAGATCTTTATCCTGCAGTAGATCTATAATGATAGAAAAGATAATCATCAATTAATTTAATTGTCACATGATCACCATCTCTTATAGTAGCATTAGATAGGGATTTTATGCACAAGCCTTCTAGCAACCATTGATTACTCTGGTTGGCACAAAGTGGCACTACTGTATGAAGAGTTTCGCCTTGTTTAATTTAATTGTCAATATAATCACTCATAACTATTTAATTATTAAGTTTTCATTTAATTATCAATATAATCACTCATAACTATTTAATTATTAAGTTTTCCTTTTATTTTATTTATTAACTTAATTAAAAAACCAATTTCTAGACATCCTGAAAACAATTATTGTCTAAAATTAAATCATTAAAATATAACAAATATAATGTAAAACTTTCATATTATTTATCTTTAAATTCATATTTCTAACATATCAGTAATATACATTTTATAGACCTTCAGTAAGTTATCAAATGTAAAAAAAATTGCAATAGAAAAATAAGTTTCCACAAAAGAAATCCCCTTTTATTTACTTTGGCTTTTCTTTTTTAAAAAGAAAGTAAAATTACTATTATTTATTTTGTTGCATACATTATTGAGGAAAATTTAAGAGTGAATCTGTTGTAAATTTGAACAATTTTTAATTTTAAAAAAGTGTATGGGTGAGAGGTATTATTTCAATTTAAAATGTTCACATATCATTTTTCTAAATATATTTTTAGTTATTTTTAAGTTATTAATTTAACAAAAATTATTTTTAACAAATACTGTCTTCATTTTATTCCTATCCAAAACTTGACTCCCTTCGGCAACCATCTTGCCATCTCATAATCTCAACAAGGTAAAGGTCTTTAGTAATATTTATTAATTATTATTTTCTTTTGCTTTTGAAGAGATTCTCAGATAATTTTGTGAAATGGTATCAAAATCCTAGTTATACTACTATATTAGGAGTCAATTCGTAAAACAGGACCCATGGCATCCCCTTGTATGCAGTCCATGTAATGGATTATATTATTATTATTTATTGTTGTTGTTGTTGTTGTTGTTATTATTATTATTATTATTATTATTATTATTATTATTATTATTATTATTATTAACAATATTGTATTTAACAAAAATATAAATTAAGCTGAAGTATTAAATAAAATATGAGTTTATTGTATAATAAATATTTGAAATATACTAAATAGGATGAGGATTTTGAGGAATTAATGATACATAAAATAGAACAACAACAGAATGATTTGTTTTATCTAGTATAATAAGATTCTAAAACTATGTCATTATGAATTGAATTAATGATCATATCTTTATGTCAAGATGACTAGGATCATATAACAGTGGCACACCGACAGTCAGGCATCTTTCAAACAAAGATTAGTACATATTTGAAATAATGTGTAGCTCCACTTGAATTGATAATTAAAAAAAGGTGTTGAAGTATTTGCATCATAAGTCAGTGATCTTATACATTAGATATTGCCTGATATTGCTATTTTAAATCTTCATAAGTTAAATTGTGTGACTTACTTAAATGATGTCTTATTAAAATAAGCAAGTAGGAATATTATTATTAGCTTAAGTAAAATTAAATATCAGGTTTCTCTATATAATTCCCATAATTCTATTTCAGTCAATGAATATTTTCAAAAGCTGATGAAATATCTCTATATACAAAACACATTGAAATCTAGGAATGTTATTTTTATTCAACTTATATTTGGAGATATAGCCATACTACATTTATTCATGCAGTAGCATATACACATAATTTAGAGTCATTAACATATATAACTTCAAAATAAATTCTAAAAATATATAATTCTCATTAGAAAGTAGTTATAGTAAAATGATGATATATTTATTTAGGCTGTAAAAAGAATTAACTGGAAAATGATCTTTTGATTCTTCTTTAAAGTCTTGAAGCAACTTAGCAGGATAATTTCTTAATATCCAATCCATATGTTATAGGCATTGCTGTTGCTATTACTATATGATTATTTATATATTAAACAAATATGAATGCAAAGTTAACCAACATGTACCAGCCATTTTTGCGAGTTTGTTGGCTTTTTCTAAATGGAAACTCCATTTGATTTTTCTTGAAGGCATGATGAATGTATGTGTGAATGATTTTTTATTACATATTTTCAATAATCACAGACAAAAGTAACTTGTAGCCTTATTATAAGGAAATTATAAAGTCACCAATTAAGGCAGTAGATGGCAACTAAATGCAAAGACTACTAAAAATCCCCTATCTATAGATTCAGGCTGTCATTTAATGACGATCATTTACTTACCTATTTATAACTTCAGATGACTTTCAAGTAAAGAAAGATTATATGAAATGGAAAAACTATCTAATATTAAATGAAATGTTATCAGATTCTGTGAAGTTAAAAAAAAAAGATGAAAAGAAAATTGTTTTGAAAAGTGAACATTTTTTTAATATAAAGCACAGGTATTAAAAGCACAAGTAGAGTGGGATTCATCATAATAAAAAAATAGAAGAAAAACATTGTGGAGATTGCTGATATATCAGATAGAATGGCAAGTTTAATTATTCAACTTAATGAAGGATGCTAAATAAAGCTAATTCAAGTTGATTATGCTCCATCAAGTTCTCATTGTGATAAAGAAATAGAGGATTTTTACATTGTAAAGGTCAGACTATACATGTTTAAATTATTTACATTTATTTAATTGATTAGGGCACTACTTGACATGAAACATCAGGAAATAGACTAGTACATATATTTTTATATGTATATATTTAAAAAGCTTTGAAAATATTTTCTTCAATATTACGATGGTAACCATTATAGAGCTACTATTTGCAATACCAAGCTAAATCCCATAGATCATAAATTATTTCCAATAAAATGGACATAGACTATATATGCATATCAGATGTTAACACACTATTTAAACTAATAACAAAATAATATTTCATTACAAAATATTATAATTGTCAGACAAATATAATTTTTTTTTTTACAAAAAAAAAATCATTTTTCCAATCTTTTTTTTTCTTTTAGTTCTCATGCACAGTGAAAAATAATAATTATTTACAAAGTGTTCATCGTTTATTTTGATTAATTCTAAAACAATATTTCATTTAAATCTTATAATATAACTTTTTTTTATGATGGAGCACATCTGCTATTGAGTAAATCCCTGACCTTTAATACACCCTGAATATAACTCTACATATGGCAGACCTCCCAAATATAATACATTTAATTATATCATAAGCTTAATAGCATAGTCACACAAATATATCTAATATGGGATAATTCTACCCAATACACCTTTCTTATAATGATAACTCTAGGAAGTAGCAGTTTAGATGTGAATCCCAATTTAACAATAAACAAACTATGCGATGAGGTTCTTTGAATCTGACCCTGATTTACTAATAATTCTCCTTAATTAACAGGCAATCCTTTGTATCTGATCCCCAAACTTACAAAACAAAACCTTGAATAAATTTACTATATAGATAGCATAATAATAGACCATTTAACAGTGATATAAAAATCACATGTATATAATAAGCTGTAACATACATAAAATTTAACTCACAAAAATCAAAAGAAGAGCTAATCTATGTACAAATGGACTTGATTGAATTCCAAAATAAATCTTTAACATAAAATACCAAGAATTTTATTATAATCATTATTTTAACACTGAGACAAGTTTTAAATATTTTACAAGCATGCACATTTATTTTAAAGGAATTATTACTCCTTTGATTATTTATCTACAATTTCACATTAAAAAAACTTCATATTAACAAATCATAATATATATATATATATATATATTATATTTATATATATATATATATATATATATATATATATAAAATATAAAATGAAGGAATTTTTTTTTACAAATCTTTTTTTTAACTTCAGTTGCTTTAAAATGCAGCTAACATTTTTTTTAAAAAAAATCTCTTGTTTCCTACTAATGACCAATAATATAAAATATAGTTTATTAGAATTAAATAAATATTGGGATAAAACTTAAAATGGTTAATATGTTGCACAGGAAGATAGTCTAAATAGTTTTTTTTTACTTACAAAGCAAAAGATCTACTGTTAGAGTTTGATTTCTTGTGCAATGCAAACTATTAATTGCTTCCATTTGTAAGTTGCCATAATGTCCTTTAACAATATCCTGTCTTTGAAATTTCAGCACTAATTCTTCATTTTAGTTAGAGATTAGTTTAAAAAAATAGCATGATCAGATTTCATAGAAGCAGGTAGATTTCAACAGTCAACAGTTTTTCCTCTGTTCTATTCAATCAGTATAATGAGAGTTTAATGCTGCTTGAATAAAGTGAGAATCCAGATTCCAAATTTAAAAAAAGACTTTATATAAGTTTTACTTCTTGTTTTTGAGCACCTCAATCTTGTTTTTAACCAATATGATTTTGTTCTCGACACCATTATGACCTACCAGATTTTATTGTAATTACAATAATTTTAAAAATGTTTTCATTATTTAATTGATTAAACTTTCAAAACACTGTAATTAATAAACTGCCTGAATTTTTTGATTTTATTTTTGAGTTTCATATCAAATCAGGTTTAATCTTTTTTAATTTAATTAATTAACTGACTTGTTTTGCAATACATTTCATATATTCTTTGATAAGAGAATGATTTAACATAATTTATATAATTTACTAGTTTCTCTTAAATTTAAATATTTTTAACAAACTTATTACCTCATTTAATAATATGATATTTAATAATTTTAGGAATGAAATATACATATTATTATTACATTTAATACATTTTTGCTTTTAAATTGCTTTATTTAGCAATCCTTATACCTCTGAACCAACTCACAACCACATGGAAGATCTCATGGCTGACAGTGCAATGAATAAGACATTATTCATTTCAATATAAACCAAAAAATGATTTGTATCTTATCTATCAACATTTTAAAATTGTCATGAAAAACTTTAATGCCAGAATTGAAAAATGAAAGTGTTGTGAAAAAACTTGGCCATGGTGACAGAAATGAAAGGATACAGACTGTATATTTTAAATTCTTTCTTTGAAAAAAAAAGCTAAATAGAAATGGATATGGAAGCATCCAAATGAAGCCATATTAGAATTGGGTCATGTTTTGACTAACACAAAATACATATTTCCCTGAAATTTAATGTTCTTACTAGATTTAACATAGAAAGTGATTATTGATTATTAAGATTTATTTTAAAATGCATTATAGACAGTTGATATTCTTAATCTTCAAAAACATTCCAATAAATTTTAATTAGAGTTTGTTAATTATTTTAGATACTGATGGATTTTGAAGATATTGCAAACTTAACTAAAATCAAGAGCAAGATAACATATCTATTAAGAATTGCAACAAAGATAGGTGCTTTAATAAAAGGGTAATTCATCAATAAATTTTCAAGATATACAGAAGAATCTATGAAAAAAAGAAAGAACATGAAAATTTTAAACATGATACATTAAAAAATGAATATCTGGAATTCTGTAAAATGTTATAAAAAAGTTAATAATGATCTAAGAAATTAACTGTGAATTGATAGGAAAGCTATAGAAGAGAATATGTCTCAAAAATATAAAACAACATCCAGGTATTGGAAGAAAAGTTATTTCAGTAATAATAAGAAAGGATGAAACTACTTCTAAAAAAGAGAGATATGAAATAAATAATGATGATAATAATAATAATAATAATAATAATAATAATAATAATAATAATAATAATAATAATAATAATAATAATAATAATAATAATAATAATAATAATAATAATAATAATAATAATAATAATAATAATAATAACAACAACAACAACAATAATAATAATACAATTATTATACTTTCTGAACTGTCAAACATTTTAAATGAGGCAAGACATGGAATAAAATTTATGAAGAAGGGAACTACAGAAAATGATGGAATTATTGATATTTAAAAAGAAGCAGATGAAGAAAAAAAAAATTGACAAAACTATTTATCAAATACTTAAGTGATAAAGAAATATCAGATGATTGGACGAATATGGTAATAATATTGATATTTTAAAAAAAAAAGATAAATATATTAGTAATTACAGACTTATCACTCTTCTATCAATTTCTACACAAAATCTTTACTAAGATAAATAACAACCCATCTAGAGACAACTTAGGATTCAAACTATCCAAAAAAAAAACAAGCTGGATTTTAAAAAAGTTTTAGTATAATGGATCATAACAAGTATTGAAAGAAGTTATTAAAATGATTAATGAATATGAGTTGCCATTATCCTTTGGATTTGTAGGTTTTTGAAAAGACCTTTGATTCTATAAATATTTTGATGTGGTTAAAGCTTTGGATCATCAAAATATACAATGTGAATACTGTCATATTTTGAAGTATATTTTTCAAAATATACTGACACTAAGAAAATTAAAATTAACAAAGGTATAAGACAGGATGATTTCATATCAATTTTTTTACAGAAATTTTAGAAGAAATAGTTTGTGGATTAAAATTGGAAGCTAAAGGAATAAAAATACATGGTTATTTAGATTTTGCAGATGATGTAGCTGTTTTTGTGAATCATGCTTCAGATCATCAGGATTATTTTTTCAAAAGATAATAAATATTGGTAATCACAAATTAGAAGAGTTAATAATTTCAAATACCTAAGTCATATTATTAATACAAATGAAAACATAATGGATAAAATTAATTACATACTTAAACTTGCGAGTATTTTTGATAAAAATAATTTAGTATTAGAAGAAAATATGCTTATTGAAGATTTCCAATAGAAAACACTTGGATACACAATAGAAGAACAATTCAAAGACTTCAGACCATTCAAGAAATATGAAGAGATATTTGATGAGAATAATAAAAAAGTGATTGAAAGTGAAATTTTTGGTTGGAGAACAAACAGGTATCATTGACATCAATGAAATGAAATTGGGTTGGACATATTTCTTAAAGAGATGATAACAGATGGACAATTGAAGACTTAAACTAAATCCTATAAGATTATAAAAGACTTTAGAGATTACATATGAAATGGAATAAGGAACTTTTTTAGTTTCATATGATGAAAAGAGGCTATAGATTAAAGAAACTGGATTAAACTTGGAGAGATCTTATTATGCAGTGGAATGATAATGGTTGAAAATAATAATAATGATATCATCATTAAAATGAATTGTAAAACTCTTCTTTATTAGTTAGGATGAGAGGCTGTCCCATTGATGCCACATATTACATGGACATTTTTTTTTAAATGCATTGCATTATGCAAATTACTTATGACCAAATCTAATAATTATAAAGCAATATAAGCAAATGCTTTAGACTAATCAATTATTTCATGAAAATTAATTATTATTTTATCATGGAATAATGATTGGGCATTTTCTTTAATTTATTGTTTAGTTATTATATGTGCTCCCTTATTTTTGTCAATACAATTTTATTATATTAACTGGTTGTGTATGATGTAGAATATGACCAAATATTTCGAAGATATAGGTTGAATTCAGAAATGCACTATGATGATGGTGCAGCACATTTATAGGTATTAAATGGTGATGGTAAAGTATGTTTATTTGTGGAGAATAGAAATAATTTTTTAATTTTATTTATTAGTTTTATATTTACAAAATTTTACCATGGTATTATCTGATTTTCGTAAAAAAAAATCTTTTTTAAACAAACATAGTATATGTTGATATAATGGTTACTCAGCTGATGGTTAATTCAGATTATTTGATGATATTGATAGTCCTGGAGCATGATGCATCTATGCTACCCAAGGATTGTTACACATACATAATAGTTTACAAGCTATAGACTATAACAATTACATAGGTCAGCAATTAGCTTAATAGTTTCAGCAAAACTTTAAAAATCAATTCCCTAAATAAAATTTAAAAAATAAAATTTAGATATTTTGAATGGAATTCCTGTTTTACAATAAAAATCAAAAGCATGTAAACAATATTCAAACTGCTTCTCTCAAAGAGAACAATTTCTAAATCACATTCAGGCAGCTTCATAATAATGGCAAGCAGCAATTCTATTATTAACAAACTGTCTATTAGTCAATAATACACATAAGGCTCTCTTGGTATCATAAAAAAAAATGACAAAGGTCTTTAATTCGACTGCTTAACCATGTCATAAAGTGATTAACATTAGACATTTTAATTGAAGATACTTATCAATATCAGAATATATAAATATACTTTATTTATATATAATACATATAAATTTATTTTTTCATTTATCAGTTCATAAATGTTTATTCTACAACTGTTTCAAATTTAATTAATCTGTCAGCTTATACTTTTTTGAAATCCTTTTTTTTTTTTTTTTGCACTGATTTAAAAAAATTTATGAAAATTTATTGAAAATATAAGAAATACATGACAGTAATTTGTCAAATTTAGGTTCAGGAATAAATAAAATATAGAGTTTTGACAGCTTATAAATAAATGATTATCAAACGATTAAAGATATTAAAAAAGAGTTTCACAAGCAGAATTTTTTATATTTCACTAAAATAATCTAAATCCCAAATTTAACTCAAATAGAGAGACATAATTATGTTTCAAAAATACAGAGACATAATTGACCATGAAACTGAGAATCGACTTTAATTCACTATCTATTTATCCATCCATCCATCCATCCATCCATCTATCTATCTATCTATCTATCTATCTATCTATCTATCTATCTATCTATCTATCTATCTATCTATCTATCTATCTATCTATATCTGTCTGTATGTATGTCTGTCTGTCTGTCTACCTACCTATCTATCTATCCATCTATCTATCTATCTATTTATCTATGGGGGGGGAGTAATTATATAATGGAGTTCACACAAAAATTTGTTCTGGTTATTTCAGAATTTATGCAATGCAAGATATATTAATAATGATGTAATAATTATAAAAGACTATATAAGCAAAAAGATAAATAAGCCCTAAATAATCCATTGCAAATAAAAGCGTTAAAAAGAGAAATCATTATTCACTAGCTAATCGATAATTAATAAGAGTTTGTGTAGTTTTTCTTTCTTGGAGGCTTCTTTACTTGCTAAAACTAGTTAAAATTCACCAAACAACAATTGAATGATTTTCTAGACTGTCACAAGCTGTCTGGCTAGATGAAAAAAGTTCAAATTGCGTCTGAATTCAAAACCTGTATTATGGATATGGCATTCTGATACATTAACTAAACCACAAAAAAAAAAAAAAAAACATCAATAATTTCAATTTCTACTTAAATGAACAACTTAGTGTATTATACAAATATAACATCTATATAACCTATGACCAACATATGTAATAAAAATATATAATACAGCAAAATATTTCAAATTTTATCTTCTTAATCAGTACATAATACTATTTTAAATATAATGATAACCGACTTTATTCTATTACAAGCCATAAATATTATAATGTATTATTTCATTTGTTATTTAAAATATAATAAATTTTCACTTCAGCTTCTTGTCTATTATATAAATTAATTCTTAAAACTGAACTCAAATTTTCTATTGCATTTTGATTCGTAATTGTTATATATATATATTCTAACCTCCCCCCGCGCATTCTCACCCCAAAATATACTGTTTATTACGAATATTACGGGTTCTAGCTCAGTTAACAAATAAATAAATGAAATATTCAGCATTAATTAAAATGATTACTAGTTCTAATTTTAAAATACAAATACGGTTCAATTTTAAAATGAATTAACAAATATTTACTATTTTCATGAGACATGGAGTGACAATACAGGGAACGAGATAGACTACATTGAGCCATTATCCACACGATACTACCTCAATGGCATAAGAACACTATTCCCCCTTTTTACTATACCAAATAACTAACTCATAGTATTCTTACGACTTTCTGAGCTCTATTCACTACGATTAAAATAATAATCATATCTTAATCTTCTTTATAACAAGAATCTAGCTCAATTAAATAAAAATGAAGTAAAATAAAATAAAATCTCAGGTTCATAAATTGTATTCTAACTGATTTAAAATTACGGTAGTAAAATATGAAAAGGGAATTTTATGTCATAATCTACTACACAGCAACTAATATAATAAAAATAACAATAATAATATAATATAATCTTCTTTCTTCCTAAATGAAATAAATAAATACGTACGTGGTAGTATTTTAATAATCTGACAACAGAATACGTGTGGCAACATTAGCATATAATTTAATGTAATATTGTGGCAACCGACTTATGACCAATAAATAATATAAAAGTATGATCTTTTAATTTTAACATACCAATAAATTCTCAAAATTCTTATAACACTTTTATGTTTACCTTTTGTGCAAAATCTATATGTCTGTTTCAATTATAAATGTATCGTGATTTCATGCATCCATGTGGAGAAATAACAACTCGGACACAAAAAACTTTAAAACAAATTTAAAACAAAGTTTATTAACAACATAAATAAATTAACAATATTTTTACACTATATACATTGGATATCCCTTACTCTCATATCTCAACTTAGTTTATTAGTTTATAAAATGAAATCAAAATATTATTTACTTTTCCTAGTTAAATCTTATTTTTTAACACTTAAGAAAATACAGTATTATTACTTGATTTATTATTATGGTTAGCTTATTACAAAATGCATTTCTTATATGATTATCACAAACACTTTTCATCCCTAATATTATTAAAATTACATTTTTTTACAAAAATTTACATTCCCGTAATAAAATTCTACAAAAATAACAAAATTTAGTTTTAGGTTTTTATTATTCATTATCCGATGTTTATTAATCCTAATATTCTCATTCAAGCCTTACTTCGGATGATATAATTATAACTATTAATATACCATGCACAAGATATGTTTATTATACATTATTGAACTATTTTCTTAATAAATATGCAATACTTATTTTCTAAATATTATTTAAAACATTCAAATTTTATTATCACTTTTTAAAAAAAACAACTTTGTTTAGATTTCTCTTTCAAAAATCTTATATTCATTTCCGAATTAATTTTACAATGTATTATATGATTCTTTCTCTCTTTATGATATTTTGGACTTTCAATTTTAAAATTACACAATTCTATACATTCAAGCAGATAAACTATTCTTACATAAACGATAACATATCTTCAGTTCTATTTTATTCATTATTTCTTTGAAAATATCTTTCTGACCGATGCAGATACACGAAATAAGGATAGCGAAGATAGATGCATAGGATCAAAATACAACTAGAATATTACTCGTCATATACCTTGACAATCATGGCACAGTGAATTAAAAGACACTATAGAGGAGTGACCTTTACCTGTCTACCAACCTCTATTATAGGAACGATGCTAAACCTATTTCTTCCGCTTTATTCTAACATCAAAAGTTTAAAGATATGCAAAAACACTGTCCAAACTATATGTGTTCAGTTATAGGGCCTAGTTAACTATACTAAATCACACAAAACTAAATATGATCCAAATCCTTTAATTTTCCTATTTCTTAAAAAAAAACATCATCTTGGTTTCCTCTCCACTAGTACTTCCAAGTCACTATCTGATCTTATTTCTCAAGATTTTTTCTATACTGTACATCGACAAATACGTATCTGTATTACTAACAATAATAAAAGTTTATTTTAAAACTATTCCACTGTTCTATAAGACAGCTTGCTTACTACTTTCCTCCGTAAATTTAATCATACAAACTACTTAAATATCTGAATACTTTATCACATGAAAGTTCAAAAGAATCACACAATTGTTCTGTTAAATTATAGGATTAATATACTTTAAATAAATTATTGCATGCATATTCCAAATTACTTCTATCTCATTATATGTTAAAAATGTTGTATAAAATGTGTACATATAATTTAAACTTTCACACTTCATTCTTAGGTCAATAGATGATCTAAAAAAACACATTATGCATTATAAATAACTATTAAAATTACCAAAACGAACTTTATCTCCTCGATCGCGTTCCGTAGGCTTCACTATCCATTTGATCCTTGTAGATATAAGATTCACATCCATACACTTTATTTTAAACACTATTTCTATAATTTTATCAAGCTATTATATTTAAATTTTAATATTACTAAATTTATGTTTTATGTTTTCCCTAATCTCACATAACATTTTATATTTTAAAATAGATTAGTAAAAAAAATATTCCAAACTATATTTACTGTACTTCTTCATCAAATTTCCTTGAAAACCGTTCATACTAAAGCTAAAAAAATTTTTATTATTTCTTCTTCAGTCACTTAATGTTCTTCTCCCTGCTTGTTCAATTTTAAGGCAAAACAATTATTGCTCTGTTTAATAAATATTCATAGATGACAATCCTTGGTTTTTTATAATATTTAATACAATTATTAATTATGATATCAATTAATCCCGTAAAGAAAATGTCTACATATTCTCTTCTAATATTTTCTGCTAATATTTTCCCGCGCGACTTTTATGATGCATCTTCTCAGTACTTTGATTTAAATATTCAATAAAACTTTTCGGTTTCCATGGATTCATTTCATTAAGTAAATTAGATTTATAGTTTCCAAATCTTTATCTTTATTAATCATTTCTCTAAAGAACACTTTATAATATTTTTAATTCTTCTTAGAGAAAGTTTTTCTGTTCCTTTTTCATAAAAAACAATAGCTCTTTCATATTATTATTCTGTACCTTTTTTCCTTCTTTTAAAATTCTGGTACTATATACTTTGTAATGTTTCCTTTAAAAAGGACAAACATTCTTTCTCTGTTAAAACTTTTACATAATTTTTTCTTTATGATATACGCATCTTAATTTTTCCCATAGAGAAGAATAAAAAACTTCAGAGTAGCCTTTCAAAATTGTGTGTCTTAATTTTTCCTGACGGCAAATAACTTCTCTTTTAAGTTTTCCGTATAATGTCCAAATTATATTCCTCTGAGTTACAATAATAAGTTTCTGGTTGAGCATAAATAAAGCTGTATCAAGGCACTTTACAAATATTTTTCCTTTCTCATAACTTCTATATACTGTTTTCTGTAGTATTTCCATTTTTACTGCAAGGTTTTGGCTAAACTTGAATAAAATTCCTGGTAAGAAAACTTTTAAATTAGCCCTCCATTTAAAGGCAGTTCAAAATATTATATGTTAAAACAAAACTTTTAAAATAAATACAAAATTTTTAAAAATTATAACACTTTTCTAGCTTACGATCTTATACAGCTAAAAAAAAAATATGTTACTCCTTCCTTTACTTACACATTACTTTCTCCCGCTCCGTCTAATTCTTATATTTCGTCTGCTAAAATACCTCCGTTGATTGGTTAATTACTTTTTAGCGCGAACAAATTTACACTTTTTTTAGTTTTATAACAGACTAGACTTTTTTTAAAATAAAGAATTTATGACGTCATGTTTTAAAATATTACTTAGAATAGTAATTTTAAACTCAATTATAGTTTTATCAAAGTCATTTATTTTTTTAAAACAATTATTAAAATAATATTTAATATCTATTTTAATATTAATATTTAATTTATCTTGTTTTTATTTAAATAAAATATTTAATTTTTTTATTAACTGTATTCAACTTTTAAACACTACTTAAATATTACATCATTTAAACATTTAAAATAACTATTTAATATTTCAACATTCATTTCAACGATAGATAGCAATTACATTTAGTTCCATATTTCACAAACTTTATTATTATATTCTAACAAGCGTGTGTGTGAAGGTATATAATATACAGTCACATGATTACTAACTTTATCGGACGATTTTTTAATTTACATCTCGGTCTAAATTACCAAAACTGATATATTTTATAAAATTTTGGAAAATAATTTAAAAATGTAGAACCAAATATAATTCTCACCATCCCAAAGTTTATTTTAAAATATATTAGATTAAATTTGAATATTAATTATAATTATAATATTACATATAGCGTTTATTTAATTTATTAGTTTTAAAACATTACAATTGAATTGTTTAATATACTTTTAACTATTTATAGCTGTATTATTTTATATGGCCAGCTTTTACAACCATAAGCAAGAATATAATTAAGCTTTATTTAACTGTTTTCTCTTAAAATAATCCATTACACTTTTATATACCAGGTATTTTCAGCCTTAAATTGTACTATAAGATCTAATCGATCATACAATTATCAATATATTACACAAACGTATCTTAAAATTTAAAATTTTTTAGTAATTGACCATTCTACCTTATGACCTATAGATAAGGGCACAATATATATCTACGTATATTGTTTCAGCTATTGGGCTGCTAGAGAAGCCTACTGAGCTGCAAAATTCAGAGTATTCTTTATTTAAAGTGTGTGTGAGGCTGAAACAGTAGAGATAAAGGGCGTTTTAAATATTTTATACAGATTTCAGCAAGCGTTATGCATTGTTTCTATTACATATATACCACAATTAATAACTGTAATAAATAAAATAGCATAAATTTATCGCACATCTCTATTGCAATTTGTTGTTGTATATAAGTTATCTTTTCTGCCAAGTCAAGTGAGAGAATAAAATAATCGCTATTAAACTTATACCATTTGATAATGATGACCTAGTAAATAGAGAAAAAAAATGTAGCCAATTTTAGCAGGTGCTATCTCTCATATTTAATGTCATCCATTGTGCAATATACAAGTATGATTTTTTTGCAATAATGAAACAATATGATTAATGAATAAGATTGATTAAGATCATTGAATCCTGTAGATAGATAAAGAATAAATGACTTAACATTACTAAATGAAATCCATTAAATGGTTAGAATCTTTGCCATGTAACCATATAAATAAATCTTAACTTTATAAGAACAGTAATCAGATTAGTAGCATTGATAATGATTAATATTTGACACTCTATATTGATAAAGAATATATGACTTAACATTACTAAATGAAATCCATTAAATGGTTAGAATCTTTGCCATGTAACCATATAAATAAATCTTAATTTTATAAGAACAGTAATCAGATTATTAACATTGATAATGATTAATATTTGACACTGTATAATAAAATAAAATCAGCTATCAATTGTAAACAAATGCATAATGTATAAAAAAATAAAATTACATCATCTACTATTTGCTGCTAACTTAATAATCATAAATAAATCTATTTTTTGCTTTCAAATATTATCATGCAATCTACTTTGTACTTTAATTTTTCTTAATCCAATATTACCTGCTTTAAAGCATTGATTAGACAAATATTGTATTTTTAGTACTTTCAATATAAATGCTTTTCTATTCAAAGAAGGGGTGGGCTCTTGGTTCCCACAGGAAGCAAACCACCCCCTCTTCCATCACAGCAACAAATCCTACATAGGTCAGGAATTGCTCCTTCATTTGAGAAACCATTACAAGCACATGCTTCTCAAAGCTGACAACCCTCCTTTCACTATGCCATCAACCTTGAATGCTGGTTCTGATCCTGGCATCAACCAGGCCATGCTACTTAACAAACTGAAAAGCTTTCCTGACCATGTCCACCCTGGTCCTCATGTTATACCCAAGTTTCTTCTTCTCCACCTAAGTCAGTTCACCATCCCCAGTACTCTCAACATGATCAACAAGCTGGCCTCAGGTGCTTACATCATCAAGGGTCTCTATCCGGTAACATTAGTCCCTTTCCTTAAGAAAGATCGGCCACCTACTGAGCTCAAGAGTCTTAGGCCCATTTCAGTGACCCCTCTGCTCATAAAACTGATTGAGTCTACCATTAAAGAGTCACTAGAACAATCCATACTTCCTGCCCTTTCTGCCTCATAGTTTGCTTGTAAAGGGTGCTCCACTCTTGGGGCTGCCACACTCTTTAAGATAACCACCGAGCATGTTAGGTGGTTCAAAATAGCAGGCCCATCGCTGTCCAACTAGACATCCAGGCCACCTTTGACTCTGTTAGGGTTGACCTGCTCCTTGGTGTCCTCAGAAACCTGAATGTCCCGGAGGCCCTTCTGTCCATCCTCCACAATCTGCTGTCCAACAGAGAAATACTAGTTACCCTGGATAGGAAAGGTTGCCCCTGTCTTCACACCCAACATATCCATCCATCAGGGCTCTCCACTGAGCACTTTGTTGTTCACTGCATTTCTGAATCCCCTCTTGCTCAGGCTAGAACATGACCTCCCTGGCAACTTCATTCCTGCACTGAGAAAAAGCATCAAATGCCTTGTTATGTAGATAATGTGGTTGTCTTCCTTCCCTCAGTTGATCTCATTCTGAGGCTTCAACAGATCCTCACCTGGCACTCCAATACATCCAGGTTGACATTTAGCAGTGATAAATCAGCAGCCTGGCAACTTTCAACTGGTAAACAAATCCCCTTCACCTTCAATGCCAAGCCACCCAACTTCCTCGGATTCCCCCTCATGCTGTCTCCTAGGGACATGAGAATACAGATCCAAACCACACTCTATCAAAGCATATCATCCACCCTCAGTGCTATCACAGGCATCTACCTCTCCCTTTATGGGAAAGTCACCCTCTTCAATCTTCTAGTGTTTCCTAAAATAGCATATTACCTCCCCATTGTTCTAACTACACATTCCTTTATATCCAAAATCAACTCCCTTTGCACCTGTTTTCTCTGGGGAAGAAAGGTGGTACCCATCAGCCTAAAAAGAACTTGTTTTCCTAAAAACCTCAATGGGTTGGGCCTGCACTCCATCGACACTCTTCTGATTCCAGAAATCTCACATTATCCTCACGCTCCTAAGTCACTTCCCTGCCAATTTTGTGCATATCATTATCACACCCACTCACACTCCTCCTCCCAGTGGCAATCCTAGGTCATGGACCTCACTCATTGCCAACATCCTACAAAAGGCTGGCTTTGTTATACCATCCATCAACAGCAAACTAAAGTACTGGGAGGTTTTCAATCAGACTGCAGACTTCTCCTTGTGTCCCCTACATTCCTCGGACTTACCAATGCCCAATTAATCCACAAATTCCAAAGGTGGTCCCTTGAAGCAAAATTCCTTGATTTCCTTTTCAAAATCAATCTTCACTCCCTTCCCATGAATCAATTTTTGGCCAACAAAGGGGTTTCACCAAGATCTCTCCCATATGCCAGCTCTGTAAAACTGACAATGAAACCCTTCAGGACTTCCTACTTAAATGTCCTTTTCTGCTTGGCATAAGAAACTCATCAACTCCTGCCTTTCCTCGCACAGAAATACCATCTTCAACCTCCAAGAATCCATAGAAACAGGGGTCTTTACAGCTATTACACTATCAATTACTCTCATCTAGGCTCTCTGGTTGCTCCAATGTGCCATCATCCTTGACCAGAGCATATATTCAGTCAATCAAAAGCTCTTGGACCTAATTCGCACTCTCAAAACCTGAGATACCAAATTATCCCCACTCCTCACAGATACTTGGCCAATCCTCCAATTCGCATCCTCTCAGCCTCTGTCATAAGAACTCGATCACAAAGACACGCATTTCTAACCATCCTGAACTACATACCATTTCCCCTCTCCACTTCCCATTTCCTTTTTACATGTATCCTTCCCCTATTACCATTTTGCTCCTGAAATTTCATTGTTTCACTGTATCTGTTTTTGTTTATGAATAAACATCTCATCACTGAGAAAAAAAAAGGAAAGTCAATGTAACTTGGAATCAAGATTGGTATTGTTTTTTTTAAATATGTTTTGGTTGTTTCTAATAAACATACTTAAAAGCCATGATGTTTCTTAATTTATTAGCTTCTTAAACATTGTCCATTAAATTCAAATGTGCTCTTGCTACTAAAACTTTTCATTTGACTTGTAATTTATCTTATTATATAGGATCTTATTTACTTGTTGATTCATCACATTTTAATAATATCCCCTATTTAATACACCCATTAATTGTATAAAAATAATTATAGGGATAAGGCCTTGAAACAATATGTGATATTCAAGCATCAATGTGACAAATCTCTTGTTAGTCTCACCACTTCTTTAAGCCTAGAGTACAAAAACAATTAGCCAATAACATTGTGAGTATGATTATCAGGTTTCAAAAAAATCATCAGTTTAGTCTCTATAGCTACTGCATTAAACATATATTTCATTAAATGATTCTGCCATTTTTTAAAATTTTTAATTATGCTGCTACAAAATGCACTGGCTTCAAGAACTAAAATATACTATTAAATTATTCTTGACATCATGATTATATTCAGTATATCTTTAATGACTCATATCTCTGTTATATATTTCTTTAAATTAAACTTACTTTTATACTGAAATAAGTAATTATTATTGCATGGATTCAGTAGCACTTTTAACAAATATGCAAGCATCCATCTATAATTTCAGTCCAGGCTTTTGCCTACATAGAAGATTTGCTCCTTGCATATATATTTAATGAATACATACTTTATAAAATCTCTTGTTTAGGGTTGTAGACTATAAATAAAATCTCTATCATATTTTGATTTCAAAAGGTTGATTTCAATTCATCTAAAAACCCATTATCATATTATACATATATATTCTTTACATATGATCAGTTTCTTAGAACGTAGTTTTTTAATTAGGGTAAAAATTGAGGATCTTATGCTTCTTAAATCTTGAAATGTTTTTACTAATAATTGTTAATCCATATATGAACTAACTTTTATTCTAGGCTTGGTAATATTGTAGAGTTTATTCTGATCAAGTTTAAAAACTACTATTTTCTTGTTCAATTTCTTTTAGAAGTTCCTTCATATTACTAGAGCTGAGTAGACATCTTCATTCTTATTTTAAAACAAAATGTCAATATATTTACAAATAGTCACACTATAATTAAATACATTTCGGAGACTCCTATTTCTAGTTCTTTTAAGTCCTATTACAGATTCTTTTTACTTTCTCTTCAATCTAAAGTAGGGATATAGTTTCATTCTTTTTGCTGTCTGGTTAGTCTTTTGTTAAATTTAATTGTAGCAATTGTTTTAAATTGCATCTCATAGAATTGTTTTTTTTTTGTCTATCTATTAACTTTTCAGTTATAGTGAAGCTGTTGTTTCCAATATACTTCATCTATCTTCTGATTAAAAATTTGCTTGTCTATTTATGACTACTATGTAAAAATAAGTTCTCATCTTAAAGAAAGAGTATACTGACCATGAGATATTGCTTTATCATCATTGCTTGCCAACTCTTCAATACAATTTGTTTTAGCATCTTTATATTTACTAACATTTAATGAACCTTTTACATTATTAAGATATATATTCCACAGACTGTGTAGACAATACTAATACTGTATGGCATTATTTTTATTTGCTAAGCCAGGCTTTTGATACATTATCTTTATGAGAGCCATACTTGTATTGTACACACACTCTTGTGGAATATATTCTTACATATTGTCTATAGTTTATATATTTATTTTATTTTAAAATTAAAATAACAACAACTATTAAAATGGGCAAAACTCTCCATACAACTGTCACTCATACTATATGGAGAATTTTGTCTGTTTTAATAACAATTATAAGCAAGCATAAGAAATGGTAATCACGTGATGTTTATTAGCAACAACAATAACAATAATAATAATAACAACAACAACAATAACAACAACAACAACAACAATAATAATAATAATATTAATAATAATAATAATAATAAGAAGAAGAAGAAGAAGAAGAAGAAAAAGAAGAAAAAGAATAATAATAATAATAATAATAATAATAATAATAATAATAATAATAATAAGAAGAAGAAGAAGAAGAAGAAGAAAAAGAAGAAAAATAATAATAATAATAATAATAATAATAATAATAATAATAATAATAATAATAATAATAATAATAATAATAATAATAATAATAATAATAATAATAATAATAATAATAATAATAATAATAATAATAATAATAATAATAATAATAATAATAATAATAATAATAAAAACAACTACTCAAAAATAAGTATAGCATTCTAACTCCAAACAAAAGAGGGGAAAAAAAGAAAGCAGAGAGAGAAAAAAACAATTCTAAAAACGAGTTTGCAGTGACTAAACAAACCAATCTGTGATCCATAAATTATGTCTACATATAGATCATGCTGGTCCAAAATTCTGTTTGCTTGTTAATTTGTGATGTTATCTTTTAGTTTCACCAACAGAAACCTCTTTTTAAATATTTTAACACCATGCCTTCAATGTATTCTATTCTCTCCATATCTTCCCAAAGGAAACAACTGACTTCTTTAGAATTTCTTTAAGATAATTCTTATAACACAGATGAGAGTTATATGGCTTATAAAACCCATGCTGAACATCATCATAAAACACCTTTCTTAGAATTCTTCCATTGATCATTCATTTTAAATGTCAATCCAATGAAGGTCTAACTAACTTTACAATAGTGAACTCAATAGTATCACATTCTGCAAGCAGAAGAACGTATTGATTGCTTCTGCAACCTCACCATTGTAGTTTTAGAATTTTACAGAACTTCCTTAAATAAAACTTTTCTAATGCCTTTATACTGCAGTGATAGAGTATCCAAGTTTGACAACCATACATTAAATTATATAAAATAAAAGCTTTATATACAGCTAACTTGATTGCAATGGTTATTTTATTACGATGAAATACACTATATTTTAACTTGTTAAAAGCAGCAACAGCACATAGGATTCTATGTGGATCTTAATATATAAACCACCTTCCTACTTACAAAATTACCAACAGTCTCAAGATAAAAACCATCCAAGATGAAGGTTGTTGAAGATTTTTCTTCCATTACTGGATAATAAAATTTGAGTTTTTTATTAACATTAATTAATAAACCAAGATCTTTATAAACTGCATATTAAACATTAAGAACAATCTATTAATTATCTTTAAACTGGCAAAAATAGTACAATCATCAGCATGCTGTAAATCCAGAATCCAAGAAGATGAAGTTCTTGGTTAAAATACAAATTAAAAATTCCACCACCAAATCTGTATTATATCTTAATCCCTGTTTGATTAAGCTTGCTATAAACAATTCCAAAGACCACTATCATAAAAATTGAAAACTTGGAGCAAATACACATCCTTGTTTAAGATCAGTTTTTATTTCAAATGCCTCAGATTTTCCACATACAGCAATAATACTTCCTCTCATTACATCATGTAGAAACTGTATAATACAAATAAACCATGATGGACAGTCAATTAATTTCAAGCAATATCATAGAACTGTGCCATTAGTTGAATCAAATATCTTGATAATATCTATAAAAGCAATACATAAATCATTCTTTCATTCCCAATACTTTTTTTGCATTTGCCTGGCAACAAAAATCACATCTATAGTGCTTTTTGATTCCCTAAAAGCACATTATATCTCTGGTGACCATTCATCTAAAACTGGAAGCAATCTATTCAACAGAATTCTTAAAATTATTTTTTCTGTAATGGATAATAATGATATTTCATGCTAATCATTACAATTTTGTCTATTCCTTTCATTTTTAAAAATTGGAACAATTAAAACAACCTTAAGATTGTAAGGCACAACTTAGTGTTCCTAAAAAATTCCAATGTTTTGAAGTTAACATATCACTATTATATTTTAAACATCTCCAGGTATTTCATCAGAAACTGCACGCTTTCAATTTTTAAGACTGCAAAGAGCTTTTTTGATTTCATTAAGCTGGATATCTTTATCCAAATCGAAATGAGTAGATAAAATGGATATACCATTAAAAATCATCATATCAATTCTTGTACCATTATTCAAAAGATCATCAAAATATTTTTTCCACCTGATCAAAATATCACTATCATCATATAAGAGAGAACCATTGCTAGATTTGGTAATAGTGTTTCTCAGATCCATATATTGATTCAATGCATCAAAAAAGGATCTAGAATGACTACAAATCAGTGAATGATTTTTCTGTGCAGTTTTAATCCATCAATCAATTTTAAACCTTCATATCAGTAATTAAACTTCTTTCTTTAAATCTTTATATTTATTATGCAATTCCACATTCAATCTATTATTTTGCCAAACAGAAAATAGCAAGTTTTTTTTTAAAATTAAATCACTAATAATATAATCATTATCAGAAATCTGGTCAGGATTGTTCTTTTTAATGATCCCAAGACTCCTTAAAAGAATTCCATGCTTCAGTAATATGGCAGTTCAGAAATTCCTAATTAGAAATTTTAGTGTTTAATGGCTATTGAAATTTAGTACACACAGTAGCTTCTATATTCTTGTGAATATATTGCAATAATATCTATATTTTAATGCAATTATCATTTCAATCTTACAGCATACTAATTGATTATCTGTTCCACAATCCGAGAAATTGTAAGTGCTCATGTAATATGAATTTCTCTTGTATTCTGACTCTTAACAATAATATAATTTATTAAACATCACCATTATGAGTGTAGGTGTATCCATGTTCTTTAGTAATGATATTTCTGTCTAAACTAAGAGTTTGTGAAGTCAACCATGTGCTGTGCATAAATTCAATAATAACAAACCACTTCAATTTATAGCACCAATACTACCATTATTTCTAATAACTTTTGGCCAAACTAACATGTGCATTAAAGTCACACACACACAAAAAAAAAAATCTTTTAATGGTTTTGCTGTAATAATACTATCCAACAAGGAATGAAAATTTTCTCTTAATTCTCTTAATCTAATATTGGAGCATAGCCATTAATAAAATAAACTCTAGTGCCATTGTGAAGACAAGTTTAAAGATTATTAGTCTTTCATTGATACAATGAGGATTTCCAATAATAGAAAATGTTAAATTAAATTTTATAGCAAATCCAACACCATGTATTTTTCTTTCATTGACTGATCTGCCTTTCCAAAAAAAAAACTTATATCCATTCACCTGTTCTAATGAACATACTTCCTCTGGAGACAAGTTTCACTAAGAAAAGCTATATCAATCTTAAATACTGATAATTCTTTAGTCACAATGCAATCCTCTGTTTCGGTCTTGAAGAGTTTGTATCAAGTAAAATTTGCACATTCCATGTACCTATATTTAGAAAAAAATAAGATTTATATTTGTGATACTTACCTTTAGCATTAGCACTGTCATTTAATTCACAACCAGCACCATCTTCCAAGCGTGATAAACTAGACAGATTTGTGAGACAGGCTGTTTGTAGATCACATTTTCTAGGCCTTTGACTTCCATGATAGATGAGAGTATTCCTAAATAGGATTGTCTGAACATACAATCTTTGCTAGCAGAAACTCCTATCTCACTTAAATCCAGTTCAAAACAACTCACTAGTAATGTAATAGGATTGCTTGAACATACAATCTTGGTCAGCTGAAACTCATAATTCACTGAAATCCAGTTCCAAAACAACTTACTAGTAATTGTATTATCTAAAACAAAGATCACTACTAAGAACTGTCATTTTACTAAACCTACTCTGACAGTACTTTCTTAATTCTTGAAGGCTTGAACTAAAAAAAAGAAAAAAAACTGGAGTCAAAAGTGTTGTTGTGTGAACACACAATCCCATTGATACAGTTATTAAAAAAGATGTGCTATGGCATGAGAAACTCATAACAAATGGACCCTATAATAACTTAAGTGAGTAAAGAAGAAAATGAGGAAGACAAAACACTGTTTATATTAAAACAAACCCCAGGCTTTGATGAACCAATATTTTGTTCTACAAAACAACCAAAGCTTTCATTCAGGTAATGTTCATTTGATATTTACAGTTGCACTTTATATCTCATGGCCATTCCACTATTTACCATTGGTGGAATTTGTCAGTAACCTGAGCTCACCATCTGACATTTTATTTTATATATTTTTTCAATTTTCTTTTTAACAATATATTTCCTCTAACAGTCCCCATTATTTATCTGATGTTAATTCAGAAGAAATTGATTCTTAATATTAGTTATAAACAATTTTCATGCATAACAGTGTTATGTAATTATTTCTTAGTCACATATAATAGGTATTGGCTAGTATTAATTTATATATCCTGTATATTCATAAAACCCTAATCATTTATTTTTATTGTTTCTATTTCACTTTTTTAAAGAATCTTGAACATTATCTACACTATTTTTTCTTTTATTTCTCACTCATACTATAAAGAAGCTTATCAACTTTTTTTTTATCAAAATCGTTTCTCTTATGATAAATATGTATCATAATTCCTTCTCTATTTTTATTAAAACTGCTACTTTTTAATAAATAAAAAAATTCCAACATTTTCTGTTCGAGTCTGCCACCAATCATATGACAAATTCATATATTTTCTCCATTCTCAATATATTTCTTTGTTTCTAGATTTCTTTCTTTATTCTTAAATCATAAATGACTTCTTTTACTAGTATCATAAATTCTTCATCTTTAGTAATGATCATCTTTTGATAACATAGTATTTTTTTACTAATATTTTTAATTTTCATAACAGAAAAATGTTCTTTCCAAATCTCTCACACATTGCATGTCCAATATTATATTGGAATGTTAATCATAAATTTTTATAATAAATAATAAAAAAATCATATATCTCAGCTATAAAATTATATATATTAATAATAATTACACATAAAATGCCTTTTTTAGCATATGATTTTTGTGTCCCTTTCAAATGTAAATAATTTATTTTAATGTTAAGCAATTATTGCAGATAGAACACCATATAATGTTCTATAATGGAAGTGAAATAACAATAATAAAATAAAACATCAATAAATTAGAATAAAACCTTCACACAGAGATCCAAAATAACTTCAAAGAATTGACTATATAACATTATTTTTATTATTTTATATAATTTTCCATTCATATATTTGTCTTCTTTTTGGATATTTAATGTGATTTAAAGGTTTAATATTTTTTATAGAATCTATTGTATGTCCATATGTTAAGTAATGAATGTATAAAGCAGATTTATCATCTTGGGTATTAATTCCATTGTAATGTTCTCTGGCTCTTACCTCTGTTTCTCCATATGACCATAGTAAATCATATTGGAAATGTCACAATTATTTTTACATACAATTCCTTTTTTGTATTTTATATTATCTCTTAATTTATAATTACCTAATAATTTACCCAGGTTTACTTTTACTATTTGACTATCCAATATTTATATGCTTATCAATATAGTTTTTGTTTTTTATTAATTTATTTAAATAGAGAGATTTGAACTCAGGATTTTTCAGTCTATTCATCTTTCACTCTGTCTCAAGCAACTGATAAACATAACCACACACATGCAGAAAAGACGGAACCAGCACTCATGGGTCAGATCATAATCTCCCACACATATAAATGATAGCAGTTATTAAAAATTTTAACTATAAAAATAATAAATATAATGCAGATAAAAATGCAGCTGATTTACAAAAGAATCAATTTATTAAATTATATAAAAATTATGGATAAAATCCTAAAACTATTAAAAATATACTTTTTAATTCTAAATAATAACGTTTCTATAGAAAATGATTCTAATACAATAATTCAAATAAAAAATAAATCAAACTTTCATATAATCCAAATATTTACAATACATTAATGAAAAACAAAAATTATATTGACAAGAATATAAATATTTGATGGATGAATAGTAAAAGTCAGGATAAATTAATAAGTAATTATAAATTAAGGGATGGTATAAAATACAAAAAAGGAATCATATATAAAATTAATTAAGACTTTTGTAATATGATTTACTATGATCATATATGAAAACAGAGGTAAGTGCCAAAGAACATAACAATGCAATTAATAGGCAAGATGATAAATCTGCTTTATGCATTCATTATTTAACATGTGGATATAAAATAGACACTATAGAAATATTAAACCTTTAAATTACATTAAAGATCCAAAAGAAGACAAATATATAAAATAAAATTAAGCATATTTTAAATAATTATATGAATATTTATAAAACTTCAATAAATTCAGTTAACAACTACTAGTCAATTAAAAGTGAATAGAAAATTATATTAGATAATACATATAAAGTTGTATAATGTATGTATTATTTATTCTGTACATTATTATGTTATATAGTCAATTCTTTGAAGTTATATTGGATCTCTATATAAAGGTTTTATTCCATTTTACTGATGTTTTATTTTGTTATTATTGTTATTTTATTTCCATTATAAAACATCAGATAGAATTCTATCTGCAATATTTGATTAATGTTAAAATACATGAATAACATTTGAAAAAGGCACAAAACCATGTGCCAAAAAATTTTTCTATGTGTAATTATTAATACATATATATAATTATATAACTGTTGTATATAATTTTTTATTATTTATTATAATTTATATGAAAGAATAGTATAATGGATTTTATTAATTTCCATTTTTGATCATAAATTTTGTATAAATATATTGAGATGTGTTCTCCAATCTTATTCTTCTGAATATTTTAATAGCTGTTTTAATCAATTTAACAGACATACTTTACAGTTAAGTTAAAAATTGCTTTAGTAATTCTGTTTTCATCCAGAAATTCTAATCTTTCTTCGATTTATAATTTTCTCTTAAGAATAAAACTATGACCATCCCATTTCATTTTGTAAAGCTTCATTTGCACTAATAATTCCCCCCACTCCAAGTGAATATATGTTCACTTTTAGAATCTTAACCAAAAGTGTCAATAATTCATATATATATCGCATACTGCATCATTTCCTAACTGAAATTATGTATAAAATCTTATTATTTATTTGTTCTTTTATCTTCTGATTCAAAATTACTTTAGCCAATTTATCAGTTATTTAGATTTAAATACTCATCTGGAAGGCAGAAATGCTTTTGTCATATTTATTATTCGCAAATAGTACCAGTTTATTAACTTATCCTTTTTCTGTTTTTATGTGCATTCCATAAACCTCTCTCTCTCTCTCTTTTTATCAAATTTAAATCCCATTTTTCATTTTTTCTTAGAATATCCTTAAATAATGTGTTCTTCTTTTTTTTTTATTAGCAAAAACAATAAGATTATTTATTTAAAAAAATACTACCTATTAAACTATACTATTATAACTAGATTTAGGAATTTATATTCTATATTTAATACTAATAATTTATCTTCTAATCACCTTAATAATAATATAAACAATACAAAATGATTATGATAGGACAGAAAATCATTTTTGCTTCCACAAAGTCAAAAGTTTCTGCACATAAACCATATATCTAGAGATCCTGTTACCTCTCTTTAAAAACAATATATACCATTGTAAATATATCTACCCCCCCCTCCACACACACACTTTACCTCTTTTATTTTCCAATCTATCTTTACCATATTATTGATCCACAACAAACATATTTTTTATTACCACATCAATTTTAATAAAAACTGATTCATTAATTCCAATTCTAATATTCTTCATTCATATTGTAAAGATCTAAACAAAAAATTAAAAAATCTTTTACACTCTTAATTTTTATAATTTTCTCACTATGTATATTGTTTAACTGCTTTTCCAATATCCTACACTCCAAAAATAAATATTCAATATTTTTCTATATTTTACTGCATCTAAAGTTTTATTTTTATCTCCTTTCCTTTGTATTTCTCTCAACTAATTGAAATTATTAAATGTTTTAGAAAAATTCAAATTTTATTTATAGTTTTTAAAATCCTTTTATCCATTAGTTGTAAAACATAAGTTAGTATGAAATACAACATTTTGAATGGTATTATCTCTTCTCTTCTTCATATGTTACAGGCTTGACAAGTGACAAAGACAATGAGAATTAAACCATTTTTAGATTTATGAATTTAAAATGGGATTCTAACTAACTATGATGTTCTATCCAAAGACAGTGCATTTTCATTTTTTTTCAAACATAATGTTTGTTTTTTTTTAATTTTTAAAATGATTTTATATATGGAATACTTAAGAAATATCATTTTCCTTCTATGATTTAATTGTTACTTATATTTATCACAACACCTAGATTTTGATTATTCCATATCTATATGCATTTATACACCTTCTTATGTCCAAAAAAACAACAACAATATAAATATTATATTTTTGTTCTACTTATAGATATCTATCAATCTTTAGCCTTTATTGGTTCAAGTTTACTATCCATTAATAGTAATCTACTATTTTATTGTAATTTTTCCTTCAACTGGACTGTCATTTTTTTCTACCAGTATTATTTTTTAAAAGTTTTTAATGATCTCTATCATAGTTTCTTATAGAGAAACCATCTCTGTACTAGCTCATTTTTCACATGTTGAACAGCCCATCTCAAGAATTACAAATTCTTAATTAGATGTAAATTTACTGCAATTGACTGTTAATATTTTTGTAATATTTGTAAATTAATTATAAAGATTATTTTAACTACACATTTTCATTGTATTATTATGTTTCTAAAATTGTTCAGTATTAATATGGGTATTTCTTTTTGTGTGTGCTTTATTCTTTTATGCTTCAAGAATATGTATAAAT
Source organism: Epiperipatus broadwayi (assembly GCA_028023455.1). Lineage (NCBI taxonomy): Eukaryota > Metazoa > Onychophora > Udeonychophora > Euonychophora > Peripatidae > Epiperipatus > Epiperipatus broadwayi. The sequence goes on from JAQFVV010000003.1 coordinate 11,090,594, forward strand.
ATAATTCCTTATGATAATATTCTTTCAACTTGTTTTTAATTTTTATCATTACAATCATATCTACTTGTATTTTACGATTTTCTAATAATTCATATTAAATTTCAAACTTATTTCCTCTACATTCCAACTTTAGTTTCATTTTTCATTATAAAATTTTTATGAGGCTGCTTTTAGATTCTCCAATAGTTCCAATTTTTTAGTCATGGACTTTGTCAATAAATTGAACACTCTTAGTCTGACCAAAAGTTTACTTAAAAACTAATGTTATCAATCCATTGTCACTGATTTATTACTGAATAACAATCAAAAATTACACATACATGAGCCTTTAATGAAACTATATTTATAAATATTACATAATGTGCATCTATAAAGTGTATTATTTATTTTTACAAATATTATATTTCTAAAATGTTTATTTATACAGATATTCATTATTGCTATTTTTCCTTATTAAATGTGGATGGAGTGCTTTTGGTAGAAATAGTTAAAACATTAAATGTGCCTACAACAGAGAAGCACTTTTGTTAGTTTTTACATATGGATTTGAGACTTGGACATTTGATATAAGAGCAATATCAAGGCTTCAGACCACACAACAAAATATAAAAAAAATGTAAAGAATAATTTGATCAAAAATGAAATATATGGCTGAGAGAACCAATAGATATTATTGATATCATTAAAAGGATTAAGAGGCTGAAATAGAATTGGACTAAACATATTAGTAGAAGAGATGATTATAATTGAAGAGTCGTAGGTTTAAATTGAATTCTGAAAAAAATATAAAAGATTTAGAAAGAGTCCATATATGAGACGGATGAACAAGATAAGGAAATTTGCTAAAGGAATACGCAAAAGAAAAATTATGGATCACAAAATATGGATTAAATAAGAAGAGACCTTCATTCTGCAATAAAAAATAATAATGATAATGATGTATTATTTATTTTTTTTAAATTACATTTCACATTATTTGCGTATTCTTGCAATAAATTAAGTGTGAATGTCATATAGTATTTATTTTAAATATTCATATTAAATAAGAATTAGTCAATAATTCAAAATATTTATTAATTAAAAAAATAAAAGAAATATTCCTTTTAAACTTGTGAAAAAAATGTATCATCTATTATAACCGAATATAACAGTTTATTAACAAGTTTTATTTAAAACTATTAAAATCGTTTTTAGTAACATTGATGTACTTTTGATATGCCAAAATATTTTTTGCATTAGAAGCATTTATATAATAAACATTAAAGTTTTCATAATATAATGGCAGCACATCTACTTGTTATGTCCATGATCTGAATTTGAATCTTAATAGAGGGTAAATCTTGAAAAAAAAAAATTCTGGTTTTAATTATATAACTAAGTCATAGTCAATCCAACCAATCATTATTTTAGTTAGAAGGTAAAACAAGAATGGAATATTTCTGGAACTATCAACACCCAGTAGTTGGCATGTCTAATGAATAAAACTTTCTCCACTGCTTCTCTTGGGAAGGGAGGTCAGTTTTTTATCTTGCAGCTAGCTACTTAAAGGTTGTTTTATTTTATCTAAATATCATAAACTTATTATAATCTTATTTTTAATAATTTCTATTATAAGTAATAATAACAATATTAGTAGTATTACTAATGATAATACATTTTAAACTAAAGACATATATTAATTTTGTTTAAATCAAAACTATATATGTTTACCATTAAAAATAATGCCCAATAAAATACAAAATTATTGACATTATAAAATCAAACCATATGGTTGGCTACATTATTGCATTTTTCATTTCAATTTTCAAGTTGACTAAATTCTCTTAAAATATTATTGAATAGTAAATGGTTTTAAAATTTGTTAGTTGAACTGTGAAAAAAAAAAACAGCATAAAAGTGGATTATTGCTTTATATATACATGTATCTTTAGAAGTATGTATTTTGAGCATTTAAATTATGAAGATGCTTTTTGAAGCTATCACATGATTATATAAGAATAAGAGCAGTTTTATTAAAAGTTAATGAAGCCATATTTAAATAAACATGCTATATAAAGTATATAAACATATTGAAATAGCTAAATACGTGCTTGTTTTTTTTTTTATCATTTATCTATTGTACATGCAAAAGTCTCATAATATAATACCATGAGCAAAATTTGCAGTTCAGATTTGAAACAGAATTCGAATTTGTCCAGATAATTCAGCACTTTCCAAGTAAGTATAAAATTTTTTAATTAGCAGTCTCTAGATATTTGTAAGTGCAGTATAACATATTATTATGGAGAGCATCCGGTAATTAAAAAAATTCACTTAGCTTCAAATATGTTAAACACATTTTCATATCCAAAAGTTAGTTGTTTGAAAACAAAACAAAAAAAAAAATTTATTGACTTAAATGAAAATACTTTCCAACAATAAAAATAAACAAGTATCAACAGTGATTACATGTAATTCATTTTTCAGATTATACACACACACACATACATATATATATATACATATACAGGGTGCTTAAGAGTTATTTATCAATCTTGAACAATTGGAGTGTTATAGATACATATATTAGTTTAGAGCATCAACAGAAGTTTTATTGATCTCACTCAATGATATTTACATACAAAATTAAAATTTCATTCTACAGTTTTTGGCACTTTGCAATATGTGCAATGCCAACTGATATAGCAATTCTTTATATATATATAAAATAAACTTTATTAATTGCAAATTATGTACAAGTATTAACATATGTACAGGAAAAAAAATTACATGAAATATGATCGTAACTTATACGAAATATAATCATTATAATTAGTGCTTGAGGACATATAAAGTGATTCAGTTGTATGTAGATGAAAATATAAACTTATATCTCTCTAAAATAATGAACAACTAAAAAAAAATATTGTTCTACCAAATTTTTCTCATAGTATTTCTACGTAAATATTTTAGGCATATAAATATGTGTTACTACATTATTATTTTTTTTTTTTAAGAACATTCTATTTTTTTATTGTCGAAAATTACAGAGTAGAAAGTAAGCCACATGGTTTTAAAAGTGCAAATAATTACTATGGCATTATAAGGATTAAACATTTTAATATTTTCTCAAGCAATTGTTTAAGACTAATTATTTGCATGTGAAATATGAATTGTCATAAAGATGAAAAGTATGGATAAGATTGAAAAATGTATATCATATTCTCTGGATGACTATAACATAAGACACATGTGAGATCTGGATTTAATTTAAAACTGTTAGTTAGGAAAGTTTTTGTAAGAATTGTGTTAAGTAATAAGTTAAACAGAAATTTCAGCCACAATTGAGAAACAAACATATTTTGGAATCTGATTAAGGTTTTAGCAATTGGTAGGATTGACCATAGATATCTGTAGGATATATATATATATATATTTCAAATCTTTAAATGAAACACCAACTAAAGATTTGATGTTATAGTTATCCAACAGCTCTGCATGCTCAATAATGTGATTAGTAAAAAAAGAATTACTTGCATATAGAAGTTGAGCAAACAATGTTATAAATGGAGGAGTGGCTTTGAGGATTGGACTAATTATGATTATGATCTATATATTAACTCTGATGTAGAACACAAATGATTTAGGACATATTAGATTAAAATCACCTTTCAAATAGAAAAACAAGCACTTATAATTGATAGAAGATGAGATGTTGATCCCAGATGATATTTTTAATAGTAGTCCTGAAAAGATATATCCATGGACTATAGTAAGCAAGTATACCATTCAGAATATTAACAATATGAACTTTTACTATAGGGTAAAGCAATTTTTGGCAGAAGGTTTTAATTTCTGTATTGAACTTGTGTATTGTAGTGGCAACCACCTGGATGACTTACAAATTTGTATTGTAGATCCTGTTAGTGTTTCAAATTTGTTGAGAATATAAAGAATGAGAGCAATGTTCTGCAGGTTTCTGAAGACTATCAGGACAACATCAACAAGAGTTATCACTTTATCAGTAGTGCCAAAATTAGGAAAGAAGAGACCTTCTATGTAATGCTCAATCTCTTTAAACATGAAGTCTATATATACTGCAAATAGTAGTGAAGCAAGTGATGATCCTGTAGAATAGCTTGGCTTGGTTTAAAAGAGGAAGAAAGGCACATGTGATTTTTAAGTTTGATATATCTGTTGGTAATTATAACTTTTTATGGCAATAATTAGATGTAAAATGCTTCTACCAAGATTTAAAACACTGTTTAGTTTATAGATCATTTTTAAAATGAAGAAATCATGCTTTATTTATTTCCTTTTTAACAATCAATCACTGTCTTCTTTGGTATGGTAATAGTTTCAGGTTACTAAGTACATTACATTATTTAGTTTTCAGTTTTTTTTTTCTCTGGGTAAAGAAATGGGCCGTTCCTGGAAGTACTGCAATACCAGGTCAACCCGTGGCGAAGGCAGAACAAGCCCCTCACTCTCCACCTATTTCCAAAAATCAGATTAATATTCTGGCCCCCATTAGGAAGCGTATCAGATATTAAGCTGATAAGAACAGATACTACACTTTGATCTTAGCCAAAAGGCCAGAGAAGCGATAGATAACCTAAATAATCATTCAATAATAGTAGAAAATGACTGATTAACAATTTTTAGTTAGAGAGTTAAACATGAAAAAAAAAACTATAAAATCTTTCCTTAAGTGGAATTTGTAGCATATTTTCCATGGTTCTTCGTGAGAGATGCTGAAGAGATTATATATATATCACATCAGAGCTATTATCTGGGTTTTAATCCAGACCTGATTACACATTAAAACAAAATTTGAAGTTTGTGGTCAGATTTAAATTTTATTTTATAGGTAATTAGACCATTGAAACTTGATTAGTCAGTCATTCAATGGTATCTAGTTTATCTTAGAAAATAAATTATGGATAAAATCATTCAAACTTCCACAATCAAACAATTTGATAGTCTGATCAATAATACTTTCTTCTTCATTGTTTTTCTATGCAACGTTTTTTAAAGGTCTTTATCCTGAAATAAAGTTGTTTCCAATTTGTTGCAGCTAACTTTTTCTTTTTTTATAAGCCACAATGTGATCATTTAAATAAGAAATGCCAGCCATTAAAGAAACTAAATAAGACAAAATCTATCTAGCAACTCTATCTGGTAGCATAAACATTTCTATATTGTGACAATACAATGACAGATTATGGATGGTTAATTCTAAATTTACTTAAGTATATATTGAATTAAACCATAATATTTAATTATATAGATTTGACAGTTGGTCAACAGCTGTGCATTTTAGTAATCCCTGTATTAAACTCACTTCAGATGCCCAAATTAGTAGCTTAAAAGTAGAATGATTATTGAAAAACTATAATTTGTTTTTAAAAAAGATCCTTCAAACACTTGATTTTTTTATTTGTTTTTTTATTATTATATATATATAATATTTAATGTTCTTACTATTATATGATGTAAATAATTTAACATCAAAACTACTTTATATAAACTAATGTAAAATAATACTCATACAGAGTTTGAATATAAAATTTTTAACAATATTATTGTACCAAGTATACTTTTGACATTTTCACATCATAATCACGGTCAGTGTGCTGAGAATATTAATTTTTTGTTGAACTGAATACTATTACTTTTTTGAGTCAATATACATATTCTTCGAAAAATATTTTTGTTTGTGGAAGTTTAGATGTTATCAATTTGTTATTTAATGAATTAAATAGTTTAGAAGGTTTAAAATGGAGTAAATCTTTTGAAGAAAAAATGTCAATTTAATATTTGGATATTAAAGTTACTCCTAATAAAAATAAATGATAATAAAAGATATTGAAAAAAGAGGATATATTCCTTGGGACTCAAATGTGCCAATAGTACATAAATTACCTGGTTTAAAATCATTTTTATTTAGGAATAATAAGTTATGTAAATATAAATCAGATAAAATAAGTAATATAAATAATATTTACTATGGATTTATTAAATATTGGATATAATCATAAATTAATTTATAATATTGTTAGGAAGTTTAATAATAATTGTAATATGTTAAGTGCTATAGATATTGATAAAATGAAATATACTTGGATATCAGTACCATTTATTTGTAATGAACAAGTGAAATTTATAAGGCAAATATATAAAAATATATGTAGAGTTGTATTTTATACTACTCCTAATTTAAATAGATTTTGATAAATAATTCAAAAGATAGATGTAGTATTTTAAATCAAAGTTGTGCAATATATAAAAGGTGGTGTGTTTGTGGGAAAGCTTATATAGGTGAATCTTGATGTACATTGGAGAAAAAGTCAAAGGAGCATTTATTGCTATATAAATGAGTGCAAAAATCTAGACAAGAGAGTGTTAGAAATGATGACATATCACCTTCAGTATTTTTTGATCATGATGTTACATGTATATATGGTTTGATTTTGATTTTAGTAAAGTTAAGATTTTATGTATTGAAAGAAATAATAAGAAACGTAAAATTAAAGAAGCTATGTTAATAAGAAACAGAAAGCAGAATTTGATAAGTAAACAAGCTGCTAATATAAAAATTAATGAATTGTGGGAAAATTGATGTATGATGTAATTGTTTTTGTAGATATTTATAATTTTTTTTGTAACTGAATTTGAATATAGTTGATAACAACTACTTAGAAAGTCGAAAGTACTTCTATTAAATTATAGTAGATATTAGTTTTAAAATATTATTTACTGTATTAATTATTGTATTGTTTTCCGAAGAATTATATATATTTGTTTATAATTGGAATACAGACATTGATTACTAATTTACATATATATATATACAGTAAAATTTACATAAATTATATTACTTTTAGAAGTACTTTCGACTATACATTTTTTAGATTTTATCAACTATATAACATTGAATAATCAAAATGAGACAACCTTTAACAACAAAGACTACAAAATGTATAGTTGAAAGTACTTCTAAAAATAATATAATTTATGTAAATTTTACTGTATTTTGATATAGATATTGATTTGTATATTACATATATTGTGGAATAAATACAGATATCAAACTTTATATATATATAAACAGTGAGGATTGCCAATTCCTCTACAAGCTTTATGATAAATGCTTAGCCAGAGCCAGCACTTAAAATATCCCTGTCAGGAACCCCTCCCCAAACCCCTGACCATGGTTTCGTGCTTTGGCACTCCTCAGAGAGGTGTCAGGGTAGGTTCAGACACTAGATCTAAAAATACCAACCCAAAGCTAAGCACTTAGCTAGAAGTTATTTATTGAGTGGAAAATCTGAAATTTTCAGACATGTACATGTCTTCAAACCCAGCTATCCAACTCAAATAGCTATATGGGGCTGATAGATCTTCAGCCATGCCATATAGTAGTAGTCATAGCAATATAAAATTGCATAAGACTTTTTGGCAGAGACTATAAATAGTCAAAATAAAAGTCATAGATCAATTCATAGATCACATGACCCTATCTCTTAAGCTTGTAAGTTATAAACAGTGAGGATTGCCAATTCCTCTACAAGCTTTATGATAAATGCTTAGCCAGAGCCAGCACTTAAAATATCCCTGTCAGGAACCCCTCCCCAAACCCCTGACCATGGTTTCGTGCTTTGGCACTCCTCAGAGAGATGTCAGGGTAGGTTCAGACACTAGATCTAAAAATACCAACCCAAAGCTAAGCACTTAGCTAGAAGTTATTTATTGAGTGGAAAATCTGAAATTTTCAGACATGTACATGTCTTCAAACCCAGCTATCCAACTCAAATAGCTATATGGGGCTGATAGATCTTCAGCCATGCCATATAGTAGTAGTCATAGCAATATAAAATTGCATAAGACTTTTTGGCAGAGACTATAAATAGTCAAAATAAAAGTCATAGATCAATTCATAGATCACATGACCCTATCTCTTAAGCTTGTAAGTTATAAACAGTGAGGATTGCCAATTCCTCTACAAGCTTTATGATAAATGCTTAGCCAGAGCCAGCACTTAAAATATCCCTGTCAGGAACCCCTCCCCAAACCCCTGACCATGGTTTCGTGCTTTGGCACTCCTCAGAGAGGTGTCAGGGTAGGTTCAGACACTAGATCTAAAAATACCAACCCAAAGCTAAGCACTTAGCTAGAAGTTATTTATTGAGTGGAAAATCTGAAATTTTCAGACATGTACATGTCTTCAAACCCAGCTATCCAACTCAAATAGCTATATGGGGCTGATAGATCTTCAGCCATGCCATATAGTAGTAGTCATAGCAATATAAAATTGCATAAGACTTTTTGGCAGAGACTATAAATAGTCAAAATAAAAGTCATAGATCAATTCATAGATCACATGACCCTATCTCTTAAGCTTGTAAGTTATAAACAGTGAGGATTGCCAATTCCTCTACAAGCTTTATGATAAATGCTTAGACAGAGCCAGCACTTAAAATATCCCTGTCAGGAACCCCTCCCCAAACCCCTGACCATGGTTTCGTGCTTTGGCACTCCTCAGAGAGGTGTCAGGGTAGGTTCAGACACTAGATCTAAAAATACCAACCCAAAGCTAAGCACTTAGCTAGAAGTTATTTATTGAGTGGAAAATCTGAAATTTTCAGACATGTACATGTCTTCAAACCCAGCTATCCAACTCAAATAGCTATATGGGGCTGATAGATCTTCAGCCATGCCATATAGTAGTAGTCATAGCAATATAAAATTGCATAAGACTTTTTGGCAGAGACTATAAATAGTCAAAATAAAAGTCATAGATCAATTCATAGATCACATGACCCTATCTCTTAAGCTTGTAAGTTATAAACAGTGAGGATTGCCAATTCCTCTACAAGCTTTATGATAAATGCTTAGCCAGAGCCAGCACTTAAAATATCCCTGTCAGGAACCCCTCCCCAAACCCCTGACCATGGTTTCGTGCTTTGGCACTCCTCAGAGAGGTGTCAGGGTAGGTTCAGACACTAGATCTAAAAATACCAACCCAAAGCTAAGCACTTAGCTAAAAGTTATTTATTGAGTGGAAAATCTGAAATTTTCAGACATGTACATGTCTTCAAACCCAGCTATCCAACTCAAATAGCTATATGGGGCTGATAGATCTTCAGCCATGCCATATAGTAGTAGTCATAGCAATATAAAATTGCATAAGACTTTTTGGCAGAGACTATAAATAGTCAAAATAAAAGTCATAGATCAATTCATAGATCACATGACCCTATCTCTTAAGCTTGTAAGTTATAAACAGTGAGGATTGCCAATTCCTCTACAAGCTTTATGATAAATGCTTAGCCAGAGCCAGCACTTAAAATATCCCTGTCAGGAACCCCTCCCCAAACCCCTGACCATGGTTTCGTGCTTTGGCACTCCTCAGAGAGGTGTCAGGGTAGGTTCAGACACTAGATCTAAAAATACCAACCCAAAGCTAAGCACTTAGCTAGAAGTTATTTATTGAGTGGAAAATCTGAAATTTTCAGACATGTACATGTCTTCAAACCCAGCTATCCAACTCAAATAGCTATATGGGGCTGATAGATCTTCAGCCATGCCATATAGTAGTAGTCATAGCAATATAAAATTGCATAAGACTTTTTGGCAGAGACTATAAATAGTCAAAATAAAAGTCATAGATCAATTCATAGATCACATGACCCTATCTCTTAAGCTTGTAAGTTATAAACAGTGAGGATTAAACTTGATATAAAGTAATTTTGACAGAAATAACTTAATATTAAAAGGACAAATACCTATGTATTTGGAAAGGAAGATTTTTTTTAATAGATGTCTTTTACCACTTCTTACTTATGACTCTAAGGCTTGGACATTTAAAAGAAGAATAATGCAGAAACTTCAGAAGATTCAGCATAGTATGGAGAGATATATGTTTAGAATAACAACAAAGGATGAAAAACATAATACTCGAGTGAGAAAATACATTAAGTATTAATCACACGATTGATTAATTAATTAAAAGACTAAAATGGAGCTGTATTGGTATCTTGTTTGTAGAGATGATTATAGAAAAACTCTTGAAGTTTTAAACTGGATCCAAAAAGACTATTAAAAAAATCTAGAAAGAGATTACATATGAAATTGTTATATGAAATAAAGAAAATTTGTTAGTATAACATGAAGAAATTACGAATAAAAGAAACTGGATTAAACTTGAAAAGACATTTATCCTGCACAAGATCAATAATAGTTGGAAATGATAATATATATATATATAATAAAACAAAACACTGAAATTAACTCTACAATTTTCAAAATACCAATATATAAATAAATAAAAGTTAAAGCCACTTTAAGGCATGATTACCATCCCAAGTAGCAGTTTACACTTATAATTTAAAAATCAAAATCTCATTAATATCACACAACATTAATGTTCCTATATGAAGAACCAACTTTTGTAATTATGTATTTTACACAATTATATTATTTAAAAATTTATCCATCATATTATCATAAAAAACATTGATAAAAGAAAAATTTTTATTATTCACCACAAATTAAAAGTTCCTTCTATTATGCACAAATTGACTGGATTTAGAATATTTTTTATTTAGGAATAAAATGTGTAAACTTCAAAATGATAAATTATTCAATATTGAAATATATGTTAATGAATTATTAAATATAGGATATAATAGGATAGATCTTTTAAATACATAATACAAGTTTACATATAATTCCAGTGCAACTGTGATTCTTTTTTGGATTAGCTTTTTTGAGATGCTGACTTTAATATATTTATTCACAGAGAAAATAGCTGAAAATTTCTTAATGTTAAGATGATTTGACATTTGAAATTTACATATAGATGAAGAAAGAAAGGAAGACAAAATATGAATATTTATTATCATATATAAATAGTAAAGTGTGTAGATTACAAATAGCCTTTTTTCATTTCAATGTAGGACCAAATGCTGGTAGGTTAATTAATAATGGAAAAAATGTTATTGATAAAATCAACAAATGTAATGTTATAAATAAGATGGTATACTACTGTGGGTCACATTAGTGAATCAAAATGTACATTAAAAATGAGAATTCATAAACCCAAATTACTGAATAAAAAAATTATACTACTCTGTGGATAGATTCAAATATGTAATTGCAGGACATTCAGTTAATGGAATGCAAATTTTTGAAAATGTTTTTATTTTACATTGGAAATGATTTGAGGAAAAGAAAAATTAAAGAGGCATATTTAATAAATATGATACATAATTTATTAATCAAACAATATAATTGTGCAAACATATAAATTATGAAAAATTATCTGTTCTTTTGGAAATGTTAATAATATGTAACTTTAATGAGTCTTTGACTTTTAAATTATAACTGGAAGCTGGCTATAGTTTTTATTTATTCATTTATATACTGGTATTTTGAAAATTATAGACTTTATTTATATGTGTTCTTTATTTTATTTAAATATATATCTTGAAAGAAATTAATGAGACAACAAGTACCTAAAAATTATCTAAGCAAACTTAGAATATTTTTTTTAGAAAACTATCTATTGCTAACCCAATTATCTACAATAGCAATTTTTCAGTAAATGAGTATCCAGCTATTTTTAGATGGACAGTAAAGAAAATGTCAAACTCCTGGGTCAATCAGATGAAAGTGGATAATATTATAGTAAAAAAAAATATTGATCATAATATGAACCCATATTTTCCACTCATTAAGTTTCATATATATAAATGTTGTTAAATTACAGTTTATCTTATATTTTTAGTTCATTGATTTTAGAATTATGAAAAAAAAAATGATAAAAACTGATCAGGACTATGTACATTTAATCTGCTGAACTTGCATTACAGCAATCTATTCTACATCGCCTTAAAGCCATATATATATATATATATATATATATATATATATATATATATATATATATATATATATATATAAGCATGAATAATCAATCTATAAATAATAATGCTAAGTGAATATTCTGATTGATTCAGAAACTCATCTGATAATCTGGCTGAGATTACTATTTGATATTAATTGATTACTCGTGATGACATTGAAGTAGAAGGATGTAAATATTGTATTTAAATTAAAATAATCATGTGATTCTTTTGTTTTGATACAATCTGAAATATTCATGAAATAGATATTATGAATTTTTTAATAAGTTTTGTGGAAATAGAAGAGAAATCTTTTTAACTTAGATTCAATGAATTTCAATGGAGTGTCACATACAAAGGTTCCTAAATATTGATATGGCTTAGACTTATCATAGATAATCCATTTCTAGGGAAATACATTAAAAAGCAACATGATTCATATAATGGAAAGATGTGTCATCCTACTGTAGAATAATAACTGTGCTACCATAGTTCTAATATATGATATTGATTATAATTGTAAAAATTAAATCTGTAGAGTCTAAAGTAACAACTTATACTCATTTTCAGGCTGCCAATTTCAAATAGTTGTTTTGTATTCTAAATGTAATTTTTGTTTATTCAGTTTTTATTATAAGAAGTGGTCACAATAGTTATAATTACATCTGAATATTCTATGATTAAAGAATTCAGAAGCTAAAACCAGTGAATACCCTTTTCTAATTTTAACTAAAGGTTAACATTCTGATTGTTAAGATAATTAATATCAAAATAAAAGCATGTTATAAAACAAATGAGTAAAAAAAAAATGCTAGAATTAAAGAGTACTTTTTTTTTTGTAAATACATTCCAAAATTCTGCTATTGGATCATCATATTGTAATCACGATCATTTATTTATATCTATATTTTGAAAAAATAATAATAAATAAGTTAGTCAAGTAACAGAATGAAGTACCATCCAAGGATTTTTAGCTCTCATATCCATTCTGCAAAGTTCATAGAGCAAACATGTTGTTAAATCACAAGGTTTTTTTCAATATGGTTGTACAACTTGATCTATAATTTGTTTTAAAAACTCAATATTACTTTAAATTTTTCTTCTATATCCATAAATATATTAAAGTAATTATATTCTATAATAATTTATTTTACCTATTTTTTACACTAACTATAATGATTTATATAAATAAGCATTTATTTTTATAGCGTCTGTATACAATTTGTAATTACATTCATATCGGCCTTTTTATTCCTGCATAAATTCTATATCTTGTATTGGTCAGAGGGTATTCATTTATTATTTAACACTCACAAAGCATTTGCACAATTGGCTTGAAAGGCCGATATGAATGTAATTATAATGATTTAGTAAATGTTTCTATATTTAACAGAAGAACATATTTTTTTCATGTTAGAAATATTTATTTTATTCAGATAAGCACTTTCAATACTAAAATGTATCATAATCATAGTATTATCCAATTAAAGTTCATTAAACTCTCATTTTAAAGTTGTTTTGTATATTATAAATCAAATTAGCATAAAACTGAATTTTAGAAGTTAATTTACTTTCTAATAATTGTGTAGAAAGTTATAGATGCCGTTGTTTTAGAAGGGAGTGCTAGATTCTTTTTATTTATGGTGTGCATATCTTTGACTATAGACTACGCTTTCCTCATTTTTCTCTTTCTGTTATTTCTCTCAGAGCAAACAATGTCAGCCCTAAAGAGATCAAAGTTATTTCCTGACTGTAGCTTGTTTTCTAAAAAATATAGATGAGTGTTCACTGCCTTCCTTATTCCGGTTGTATAGGTAATTATATTGGGCCAAACAGTTAGTTCTCATTTTTTCATAGTAAGTCTTTAAACAATTTGACTCCTTGCATGCAATTTTGAGCACTATTTGGTGTGAAGTCTCTCTAATTATTTTATCTTTCAACTTGTTTAATAATTTATTTAAAGATGGAAATGAACAAAACCTATGTTGTATTTATCAGTACATATTGTTCTTAATTTTTGCCCAACTTTAGACACATAAAAAAGACATCCATTTTTTGTCTTCAGATTGGATATTTATAGGGTGCATAATTTTACTATAGAAATTGGCTATTAATGAATTTATTTTTTAGTATTATAACCCATATTAATTAGATCTTTCATGTATAATTCTATATTTGTTCTTCAATCTGTTTCAAACTTGCATAATTATCAATTCTTGTGGAGAAAACCTTTCAGCCCCATGTATTTATGGGATCAGAGAGATAATAGACTTAGACAGTATGATACTTTTCACATACAAAAGCTTCAGTTCCATCCTATAATCCAATACGTTGTTCTGCCTTTGGATGTTTAAGTCTAAAAATTTGATTTAAACATCCAAAGAAAGAACAATATATTGGATTATAGGATGGAATTGAAGCCTTTAAATGTGTGAGGCATCACACACTCTAACTCTATAACTCCCTTGTTCCATAAATATGTGGGAATGAAAGTTTTCTCCACAGGAAATGGAAATTATGCAAGATCGAAGTAGATAGGAGAAAAAAAACATAGAATTAGACATGAAAGATCTAATTAATATGGGGTAGTATAAAAAAAGTAAATTCACTAACAGCCAATTTCTATAGCAAAATTATGCATACCGTAAATCTTCAATCTGAAGACAAAAAAATGGATTAGTCTCCCTTATGTGTCTAAAGTTGAGCAAAAATTACATCATTTTTCAGTCATCTGCATCTTTAAATAAATTGTTAAACAACTCAAAAGATAAAATAACTAGAGTTGGCCACCAAGTAGTGTTTAAATGGCATGCAAAGATTCAAATTGCTAATGGAAAACAAGAAATAATCTCTCCCCAAGACTGGGCCAACACAATTACTTAAACAACCAGGCTAAGAAAGGCAATGAACACATATCTATAAGTTTAGATCACAAACTACAGTCAGGTCACAACTTTGATCTCTCTAGGGTTCACATTGTTTGCTCTGAGAAATATGGCAGAAAAAAAAGATGAAGGAGCCAAAGATAGCATACCATAAATAAAAAAGCAATTAGCATCCCTCTTTCTAAAAAAATGATATCTATACCTTCCCGTACAGTTATTCCAATGTAAATTAACTTCTAAAATTCAATTTTATGCTAATTCAATTTATAATATACAAAATAATTTTAAAATGAGAGTTTAACGAACTTTAATTATACGATGCTATGATTATGATATGTTTTAGTATTGAAAGCACTTAATTGAATAAAATAAATATTTGTAACATAAGAAAATCATGTTCTGCTGTTAAATGTATAAACATTTACTAAATCATTAAAGCAATTATAATAATTATATCCTTCAGTCTGTAAAAAAATTTCTATACTTTAGATATACCTTTATGTAAAAGATGTACAATGAACTCATAATGAATTTTTTTTAAAAAAAAATGAAATGTACTTTTTCTCTACAGAAATTCATATGCACTAAGTTTCAATAAGATCAAAATGAAGATAAGAGTAGAAAGTTTCTCAACTTTTCAAAGAATTTTTAGAATAATTTTAAGAATTTGTACTAAGGTACAAAATGTTTGAATTCCAATCAATTTGATCTTGATGTGACCTACAATTATTATGAAAGAGATACAAATTAAAATTGAAAATGAATTTGTCATTGAATAAAATTCATTTTAGTTTATAAGCAAAAATATTAAACTGAATAAAAAGACCTCAAAAGCTGATGATATAAAAAGAGAAGCAAATCATAAGATAAAAGAAGAAAAGGTTAATTTGATATTCAAATTTTAAAAAAAACTTATCACTGCATTTTAAAAGAAAAGCATACAGATAACCCATTTCTTATTTTTAGCTATGGACATGAATTTCCAATGAAGATAATTCAAACCTACAAACTACTCAAAATGACATGAAGAGATTTATGTTGGGATTACTACATAAAACTGATAGTAAAAATACTAATATACATACAAAAAGAGGAAGGTTAGTAAAGGCATAATCAAAAGGAAAAAGGCATCATTAATAAATCACAAAACAAAATGGCAGTACTCAATGATGAAAAAAAAATTGATGTAAATTCTAGGACATGAAAACTTATGAAAATAATTTTGACTGAGTTTCTATATTGATTCAGTGAATAAAACTAGCAAACAGCCAAAACATGTAAAGTCATTATTTGCATTAAATGAGAATTATTATATGTATACATATTATTAACTTAAATTATGAAGAAATGAATATTTGTAATACATGGCATTAAACACAATCCATCCGCCATTGAGATTATTAATGACATAAATTTTGTTACATTTTTATTATTATTATTATTATTATTATTATAGTATAGACATTTATACATACAGATATACTTTAATAAAAATATAAACAAATATTATAGACAACTACATTAATAAATATTTAATTTATTACATCGAATCGATTTTCGTTCAAAATGAATCTTTTCAAGATGTTAGAATAAATCAAAAAGTCACGGGATTTATATTAACGTAGCACACACTTATTGTTCAAATTAAATCCTAAAAATTATTAAAAATTTTTATGTTTAACTGACGACTTTCAACTCAAATTCACGGATTCCTGGTGCAAAATTCAAAAACTTAGCATCCTTTAATCTTAATAATAAAGGCTTCATAAAAATTATGACAAATCAAGGACACAGTTTATAAAATTTACCATCAACAATCAGAAGACACGGATGACACCAAATGTCTGTAGAGTTAAAAGAAATCAGATGGCATATATTCAATATAGCAGTTTTCTTAATCTTGTTTATAAAAATCTTTAAATAAACTAAAAGATATTATATCCACTGAATTATATAAAAACTTGCATTTTTCTTTAGTAGTCTAAAGTCATTTCTTCGTTAATATTAATACTTCTATTAAAGTATTTTATTAAGGCAACATAATGGATTCTAATTCCATCATATGAGATATACTTTATACATATTATAATAGTTATGGGTTAAAATTGTCAAAAGTGATAATTTTAAAATTGAAAATTGAAGTATTCATGTTATACTAAAAATCTAATTACCTGTTAACATTTTAAACAAGTTATGCTTATATTAGATTTTGATATGGAAATTTGTGCAGTAAAAAAATTTCGAATTTGTAAATCACAAATAAGTAGAAAGACTTATTAAGGATATTATTAAAGAAAGGCTTACAGTAATTATTTGTAAAATCAGAATCTAAAACTGCATCTACATATAAATAAATGTTGGCAGTGACATTTATCATTAACAAATTTAATAAAATCTTATTGGATTATATAATATAAAAGAAAACACCAGATGAAAATTGAAAACTGATCTCAACAATCTGATAAAATAAGCGTTTTATCAGACTAAAAAATATTTAAAAAAACCAAATTTCAATCTTAACAGTTTTATCAGATAAATATCAGTTTTATCAACTTCAATATGACTACTACTTATACAGATCTAGTATGTTCTATTAAAAAAATGTCATAAAAATATATAAATAAATCTGGAGAAATGTCAGCTCCAAGCACATAAAAAATTGACAAATCATTCTGCAGTAAGTATAAATTTCAAAAAATCTCCATTACCAATTGTCTTGGAGTAATTATACTTATCTGCACAATTATAACAATTGATCATTTTATATCAATTAGACTAAATTAGCCAACATGATGTTAAAGTATGAATATAAGTGGTGATGATAATTGCAACATTTCAAGAATAGTCATGATGAGTATTGATGTTTTTCTGAGATAGTATACCAATGTCCTTATAAGATAGTCCATCCAAGATATTCTTTCTGTTTGGATTTAACCTTTATGGTTCTCAGTCTTGATATTATCATTTATTAATAGCTTCAATTGATAAATAAAATATCTACTGGGCAATTCTGGGATTTTAAAATTTTTTTGTGGATGACTTAATTTAGCTGTGCAACATTTCTGATTGATATACTAAAAGCTAGATTACTTATAATATTGGCAGTTGTTTCATCAGAAGTGATTTAAAAATAATAACATACTTTAATCGCAAAGCCTTCTCCCCCATATGTGATAAGTAACCCAAAGATACATCAATGGGTAGTGAAAAAATTAATGCATAAGTGTGGAACATAAATAAATAAATAAAAATAGTTAAGTAAAAGATAAGATAAATTTACAAAATTGGAAAAACAGATATAGAGAATAGACCTTGATATGATGTAGTTTTAAATTATTCTCAAATTGTGTTTTCACAAATGACATGATAGCATCTTTAAGAAAAAAAATCAATTTCTAATAATAGTAAAATTTTCAATAATAAAATTTTATTATCTGGAAAACAATTCTCTTAAAAGAAGCTATTAAATCGATTAATGAATAAATGGAATTTTTAATTATTTTTTTTAGCATATAATATTGGATTTCTAAAAATGATTTAAAGATTCACATTTGTTTTTTACAGATCTCATTAATTTAATATACGTATGTATGTATATATATATATATATATTATAACTCGGTTACAAAATTAAATAAAATAATTAAGAAAGAATATTTCATATATCACATAATCACCATTTCTTATGCTTGCTCAAGCTGTTAAAACAAGCAAAACTCTTCGTACAGTAGTGCCATTCAGGGCAAGCCAGAGTAATCAATGGATGCAAAAAGATATGTGCATAAAATCTCTGTCTTGTGCCTACACATCCAATATCACCAGACTAGTATCCAGCTTGTGGCTTTCATCAGTTTTCATAGTTTTATAGTTAATTAAAGAGGTAAAAGGTGGCTGCTGGAAAACTGCATTAGATCCTAAAATCTAAGTGCAGTGTTCTCAGATTCTAGGCTCCTCACTGATGAAAGCCACAAGTTATAAACTAGTCTGGGGATATTAAATGAGTAGGCACTATATAGGGATTTTATGCACAAACATTCTTGCATCCATTGATTACTCTGATTTGCACTGAGTGGCACTACTTTATGGAGAGTTTTACCTCTGTTTTAACAGCTTGAGCAAGCATAAGAAATGGTGATCATGTGATGTTCAGTGGTTTAATACCAATCCTGCCTAAAAGGATAGTGATAGCTATGGTACTTAAAAAAACCAAAGACACCAAAATGTATGAGTACTGAACTGAGTTCAGACTTAAATGACTATATAAGCTAATGAGCTTGAATTGATAATATTATTGTGTTTTCAATTTTAGATTCATAGTTTTATAGTTAAATAAAGAGGTAAAATGTGGCTGCTGGAGAGTTGCATTAGATCTAGGTGCAGTGTTCTCAGATCCAAGTCTCCTCATTGATGAAGGCCACAAGCCAGAAACTAGTCTGGGAATATTGGATGTTTAGGCACTAGATGAATGGCACTACTGTATGGAGAGTTTTGCCTCTGTTTTTAATATTTCATATAGGGGATAATTTTGATTTTTTCTTTTTTAGAATTACCAAGAAAGGCTGGTCATCTGATCAAAATACTTTTTTTACTTCTTGTTATTTATATTAATCTATGATATTTTTGAAAAATGCTTGAACATTCACCCTCATTAACATTGGGCATTCCAACTTAAAAAAATCAAAAAAAATTAAAGATAAATTTTGCAATTACTAATCAAACTAATATTTGAAATATAAATATATTCACATACAACATACATTGATCATTTAGTCTGTTTATTTGATATAATGCAACACTGTCTTTTAATGTTTTGTGCAACAAATTTTCTTTCTTAAAAATTTTCAAAACCTTGCCTAATTATTATTCATCATTTGTATTTTATTATGTCAAATCTTAATGCATATTCAAGTTTATCTTCACATACTTTTTTAGGAAATCTATTACCCTTTATTCATATCATATGAAGATTGACTCTTGTAATAATAGATCCAACATTATTATATTGCAGGCTGAAAAACATACGAATTAGTTTCATGTTATGTTTATTATATTTCAAAATATTACATAGCTTCATAATATAAAAATTTTGCAATGTCTTTATGAATTAGTCCTATCATTATACTGATATAATTATTTCTTAATTTATTAAATACAACAAAAGTATACTGGAGTCTCAACATGCAAGTTTGCCTTTCTGTCTAAAAAGGTGCCAAAATATTTTAACTAATTTACATAGGCAAGATGACAATCATTTGAATCAAAAATTGGTGAATATTTGTTTCCCACCAGTGGTTTTAAAGTTAATAAAACAGGAAAAACTCTCCATACAATAGTGCCACTCAGTGTAAGCCAGAGTATTTACTATTTATTTTTTTTGATAAAAATAGACATTTTATTCTTTCTATCTATCTTTATATCTATTTCTTCTATAAGAAAATTTAATTTT
Source organism: Epiperipatus broadwayi (assembly GCA_028023455.1). Taxonomy (NCBI): domain Eukaryota; kingdom Metazoa; phylum Onychophora; class Udeonychophora; order Euonychophora; family Peripatidae; genus Epiperipatus; species Epiperipatus broadwayi. Next base: position 11,110,813 of record JAQFVV010000003.1, read on the forward strand.
ACTAATATTTTGATTCCAAAAAATTTTCTACTAAAATTTTCTTCTTGCTATCAAAATGTTTTTTTAAATATATAACAGAATATTAGTGAAACAAACATGATCATTTCTTTCCAACATTTCAATAATTTCTTTTGCTTATCTGCATTTTCTAAATCCAAACTTTTCTTCATATTCTTTCAAGGCATTCATTATGCTATCTAAAGAAATTGTACCTGAGAAAAGATAATACACTGGCCATTCTGCTAAGTCACAAAACACATGAGGAAGTAGGATGTTTGAACATTAGAAATGACAGTTTGAGCTTTGATCCAACAACTTGTGGCTCTCACATCCATCTTTTTACTACTATAGTAAACTACACACTTCATTGCAAACATCAATCATTTATTTCAAATCTTTTTCTTTCTGTTATAATCTTCAATAATTCAATCAGAATTATACCAATTCCTTGTGCTTTTATGATTCTATCTTAGAGCTTTTATATTTTCCATTATTTTATAACTCAATTTATTTTCCTATACTTTGTTTTCTTTTAACATGTATGAGATATTATTATTATTTCAATCATTCAAATCACTTGTACAACTATTTTATATCAATTACATAGTTTTTTTTGTTCCATTAGTGACTATTATTAATGTCATGTTTTTCCATTTAAACTTTTACTCTATTAAATATTTAAATGATGTAGCTTTTCTTTGCAATTTCTCTATGCACTATATTCATCTTCAACCTTTGTTTATCTTTATTTATTTTTCATTTCAATTTACTAATAAGCCTTTTCTATTTAGCTTTTTCAATATTTATATTGTCCTATGCACAGTTAAGAACAGTAATAAAAGGTCAGGCTTTGGAATGTGGGGTCCTAGGATCAGTTCTGGTATTGGCAATTCTATTGCTCAAACTTCTTATGATCTCTCTAGTAATAAAACCATTCAAAAATATAATATATATAGTTATCTTTCTTTACTTTATTAATTATTCGTTGCTTCATTATTTATTACTACTCTTTATTATTCTTTTCTCAAAATTTACTTTTTGTGGTGCATTTCTTTTTAACCCCCCCCCCACTCTTCCTTTTGAATTTATATTATTAATTATTAGAAGAAACATTATTGAGTGTAATCAAGTCAATGAATGAATGCAAAACTAAAGATACAGCAACAATTACAAATGAAATTTCTAATCTTTAGAAATATTCCAATGAATTTAAGTAAAATTTGAAAATCGTTGTCAAGCATTGGTGGTCAAGAAGTCAGCGACAGCTGCTTTACAAGCAGTTATCCCGGGTTAGTGGGTTCGCTCCCCGGCTGATGCTATGACACATGAGAAAAAAAAATTGAAAATCGTTTTAAAATATTAACAGAATTCAATAATAGCTTAAATTTAAATATTCAATAAGAAGATAACACAGAAAGCAGTACAGCAATTATCAGTAGCAATATATGAAAAAAAAATAGATATAAAAGTATTTTTAAATAACATTTTTAAAAGAAATAAACCACTGGAATTATGTAAAATGTCATGAAAAAAATGTTCATTATATAAAAAAATATAATTGTAAACTAGCAAGAAAAATTATAAAAAATATATGACTCAAAAATGTAACATTACATCTTAATATCAGAAAAAAACTTGGTAGATTAATAAAACAAAAAATAGCACTATTATTTGAAAAATGGATGATAAAGTGTATGAAAGAATTCTATAAAGAACTATCTAGTAATAGTAATAAACCAGCGCTTCTTAAACTTTTTTCATTCATGACCCCTTTTTATCATCAAGATTTTTTCATGACCCCAGATATTAAATATAAAATAGATATAGAAATAAATATTCCCATAATTAATTTATTTCTTTGGTAAACAATATACATATGAAAATAAGTAGTTTTAGGATTTGTTTTAAGTATACCAAAATTAATGAAAGAAAAAAAATATGTTTTAATGAAATATATGTGCTTGATTTTTGCTGCATAACAAATTAAATCTTGGTGAAATATTTGACACTTCTAGACATAAAGCATCTTCAACATTTTTCAGCATTGAATGATATTTGGATTTAATATACCTTAAAGCTGATTAATTTCATTAATGTCAATCAAAAATAGTTTTTGAATCCAAGATAACTTTTTAAAATCTAAATTCGATATAAAGTATTTGCAAAACTTTATTTCTAGGGTATTTAAGTGATCTAAAATAATTTTGCAATTAGAGTTTTACAATTATTTTTTTCAATTATAAAATTGTCGATAATCAAAAACATTTCCAATGAATCATTTTCCATCCTATTCTTTCAAATGTTGATCTTTTTAATAAAACCTTCAATTTTATCATTCGAAGTAAAAATATTACTATTTTTTCCTTGAAGAGACAAATTAAGATCATTTAGCTTCTCAAAAATATCAGACAAATAGCACAGCTTTGATAGCCATAAGTCATTTTGAAAAAGAGCAGCAAGATCAGATTATTGCTCAGTTAAAAATACAATAATTTATTGTTTTAATAACAATAATCTTCTTAAACTTTGCCCTCTTGACATTCATCTTATTTCTGCATGTAATAATATTTTTTTTGTATTCAATCCATGCCTTTACAAAGATTTGAAAATAAAATGTTTGTTAAGGGTATGGCTTTTAATAAAGTTTATAATTTTGATAGCATCCTGAAGCACATCGTTCAATTCTGTTGCTAATTTTTTTGATGCAAGGGTCTTTCAATGGATCAGGCAATGTGTAAAAGTTACATGATTATTACCAGAAGCTTTAACAAATGATTTAAAACCAATATTTTTTCCAGTCATTGCTTTTGCACCATGTGTGCATACTCCAAAGCAATTTTTCCATTCTAAATCTGCAGGTTTAAAAAAATTGTCTACTTTATTATATACGTCTTCCCCTCTTGTATATTCTTCCAAAGAATGACAAAATAACAATTCTTCCTCAATGTTTTCTTTATAAATATATCTTGCATATACTAATAATTGAGCTATTTTTGAAATATCTGTTGTTTCATTCAACTGAATTGTAAATATTGGGCTTTCTTTAAGTCTAGTAATAAGTTGCTCAAATTTGTCATTGCTAATTTCAGAAATTCTATTAGTGACAGAGTCATTTGATAAAAGAATTTTCCAAATTTCATCACCATATTTACTTCTGTAAAGTATTTGTAGCATTTTAAGAACAGCAGGAAATATAAGATCTTCTCCAATGGTATATGGCTTTTTATTTTTAGTAATCAGATATGAAACTTCATATAATGTGAGTAAATATTTTTCATTAACAGTTATAAGTTTCTCAAAATATTGTTTTTCTTTATTTGAAGATTTTAACAGTCATTTGAAATATTCTTTTGATTTATTGGCATATGAAGTATGCTTGGATTCAAAGTGCTTTTTTAATTTTGATGGTTTCATACTAACCATAGACAAAACATTATTGGAAATTAAATAAAGAGGTTGTTCATTACCATCACAATTGTTGAAAGTAAAGCCAAATTGGAGAAATGTCTCATCATATTTTCTTTTTTACATCTTAGATGCCTCTTCTTTTTGATTATGAGGGCCTGATTGAAGAGACTTTGTAGCATTTCCATCTGCATAATTACCTTTAGTACTCAAGTTACACCATTTATCCATGGGTAAAAAGTATTTTTAAAAAAAATTTAAATAAAATAATAGTACTTATTAGTTAGCAGAGACACCAAGTGGCAGCCGTATCCCGTATGTTTTATGTTTTAATATTTAAAAAATATCAATAAATCAATTATAAATTACTTGTTAAGTTTAAAAAATAGGAATATGTTTTTACTTGTTAAAAAATAAATGACAGTAAGTTTCAAATAAAAAATAAATTTTTATAATATCTAATAGGATGATAAATTTTGAATAAAAAAGTGAGAAAAAAAAGTATACAAGCATTTTTATATATAAAAATAACATCTTTCATTATATTTATTCAAATAAATACTAAGCTTAGTCAAGTAAAACAGCAAAATATAATATTGTATTGCTCTTGCGATTTGGATACTTGTTGAAATGAAACCGAAACAAATGATTTGACCAGAAATGCATTTATATAATTACAGTGGTGCCAATCTTATTCTCACCACTGCAGCATATATTTTGCTTCTGAAATAACATATGCAGAAATTGCAATGCAACATCACTATTATGATGAAATTGGTGTTATTTTTCAGTATGTAAATATAATTTACAGCTCAACTTGGCCATCATTACGATTTTATAATTGTGCTGCACAGAAAACATAATAGATTAAATTAAAAATAATGAAAAGATTGCAACTAATATTTCTTTAAATTCATGTATCTGAATTAAATTTTCTTGACTCCAAATGGGATCATGAGCCACAGTTTAAGAAACACTGTAATAAACAAAAAAAAAGTATCCCCTGCAATTACATTTTCTGAATTATCATGTCAAATATTTTAAATTTAAAAATGAGATATTTAATTAAATCTATGAAGAATAAAAGGTCTCTGGGAAATAAAAGAATTATTATTAATATCTTAAACATAAAAAAATGGATAAATAAAAAATTGTTGACAAAATTAATGATAATGATGTATCAGATAGTTGAAAGAGTGCAATAATATTACTATCTAATTAAATATCTATTGATTTTCCATCACTTCTTATAACTTTGAATTATTACCAACAACAACAAAAAATTAACTGGATTAATACAACAAATCACAACCAAGTATTTGAAAAAGTTATAGAAAGAAACAATAAATATGTGTTGCCAATATGCTTTGTTTTCTTAGAATATTTAAAAGTATTAGATTAATATTAGCATTTTAGCAGTAATTAAAATTGGAAACATTAAAACAAAAACTAATAGATTATTATCAAATTCGGAAGAATATTTATCATAATTCAACAGCAGTGATTAGATTACATAATAACATTAAAAAGATTAACACTAATAATGGTGTGCAACAGTGATTCTACAACTGTAAAACTTTTTATAGTACTTTTATGATAAGTATTTTGTGGATCAAAATGGAAAGCTAAGATTATTAAAATAAGTGAAGATTATTAAATTTTATAGATGAAATGATTGTTTTGAAAAAAATGCTTCAGAATTGTCAGAAATGAGCTATCATGTGAAAGCAAGGCAAGATATAAAGATAAATGCTAAAAAGGCTAAAGTAATGCTCAATGGATTCTCTTAAAAGAAAAAATAAAGATGGATAATAATAAACAAGAATAAGTTAACAACTACAAATACCTTGGTCAGATTATTAATACAGATAGAAATGTGATAAATAAAATTAAACATAGAATTTGATAAAGTTTTTAATAGATGTATTTTACCAGTTTTTGTATATGGATATCACAGATTTCAGATCTCATAAAGAAATAAATATGTGACTGGAAGTAAAAAAAATAAAATATACAGCAGAAAAAATAGATAGTTACCATTGGCATTACTAAAAGAATTAAGAAAGTTAAATAAAGCTTGGATGAACATGTTACTAGAATAAATGGCAATATTTGAAGTCTTAAATGACATTCCAAAAAAGTGTAAAAGATCCAGAAGGAGACCACATATAAAATGGATAAGATAGTTTACTGGAATGACGTGAAGTAGAGAATCTATAAATCAAAAAATTGGACTAAACTTAGAGAGATCATTCTCTAGTGAATCAATGTAAAGTGAGGCTGATATGATCTGAAATACGAAAGGGCCTAATGATACAAGGTTAAAAGCATTCACCTACCATGCCTATGATCTAAATTTGAATGTAATCTAAATAAACATATATATATATATATTAAGTAGTTCTATTGCCAGCTTAGTTAGCCATTTAATATTAGTAAGTAAATGAATATCTATTGTTAACTAAAAGTTTAATACAAATTGAAAAATGCTAAAACCTTCATAAGTCTGATGAGAACAGCCTTTCTTTCTTTGTTTTTTTTATAAGCGAATGTTAGAAGAGCTTTTCTCATTATCTTATCTAGAGTTTAATTTACAAAACATATTTAAGATTTTAAATCTAAAAAGGTATTTGTTACTATATTTCTATTTGCAAGTGATATATATAAGTGCTTCAATGCCTTATGACATGAGTTTAAATCTGAAACAATAAATTATCTTTTTTTTCCAATCCTAATTAGGCTTAGAATTTTTATTTTCAGTTAGTCAGCCAATAGACAATGTATTGAACAATATACAAAACTGATTAATAAATGGGTATCTAAAAATTATTACCTCTAAGTAAAACAAAAATGAAAAACCATTCTACAATGCAACAAGCTTGGTAATGCCATCTCCTTTATTATTTCTTCTTGAAGGGCTGTTGGAGAGATCTTTGAATTGCAGATCACTGTTTAAAGTTTGTGTTATTTATCTATATATGCATATTAAATATATAAAATTACTACATTATGATTATCTTGGAAAAAAATTATATTGTGCTCAAACATTTAACACTGAAAGTGACGATAAGTTTGCAGTCTATTGAAATATATTCATTTCATTCAATACATTCAAATCATTAATGTTAATTTGTTTCCTTTTTTTTATATAAATTTGTTCTTATTTTCTAATCTGTTTTAGTAAATCATAATGCAATATGTGACTTCTAGACTTTTTTAAATGTTCACAGTGTCTTTAGTTTGTATTTAATCTGCATTTGACAGCATTAATGCATACCGCTCCATTCACGAATCATTTCTATAAGTATAACTAATGTTTATAGAGATCAAAGTATTACCCAGATCTTTTTGACACTGCCATCTGGTACCCATTGATTAATCATGATTAAAGAGATGATTCAGGAGGAGAATTATAAAAAAAGAGGTTTACTGCTGTCAAAATTTTCAAAATGGAAATTTTGTTTTTTTGTTTTTTTTTATGGGTAAAAAGTAATATCTTATTTTTAAAAATTCTATTACATTTTAAAAACAAATTTCAAAAATAAGTTTCATTTGTGAATTAAAAAAATAAACTTATCAAATGACAAGAGAGTAAATGGGTAAAAGAGGCACAGACCAATAATAATATTTTTTTTTTAAAAAAATTAAATTATTTTTTATTTTATTTCAAACCAAAATAGCAGATTAAAACACTCCTCTAAAACAAAAACGTTATAAATATTTTTCATAATTTAAGTTGGGAGTAGAAAACTCATCTCCATAACATTTACATAAGATCATCACCATCAATTTTCATACTAAAAGTTGGTAATCAAATAACTTAAGTTATGAGAAGTAAGTTATACTTTATTATAGAAAGTATGACAAATCCAAGGTATATTCTATCTCTCCTGAATATCTCGAATAATTGTCTATTATTGTATATTCCTAATATAAGGGGGTGCAGTAATAATTGACTTGTTTACATTGACAGAGAAACCACTAATATCTTTCATAATGTGATTAGTTTATAGTAATGACTAAAGAGATTTGAAGAAGTGTTACTCTTAATTGGAGAATTAATTGTTGTACGAAGGAGTAATTCATATCAAGAAATCTCATTCTAGTTAGAACTAATAATAATGCTATTAAACATAATTGATAAATCATATTACTTTATTTCAAATGAAAAGTTTTTAAACTTGGAAATTTATTTATTATAATTTACATAAATTTTATTAAAGAATGCATTTAAATAATTTTATTTGCTAATAAAGGATGTTTAAATGCACCATTAATATTATAAGAAATAACACTATTGTATTAATTATATAAATGATTAATTTATATAAATCTAAAACAATATAAAAATTAAATATTTCAAAAAGTAGTATGTTAAAAGAACTACAATTGAATGCAGATTTCTGTACCTATAAGATATTAAAAAGGATTTTAATTTAAAATTTACTATACAGATAGAAATAAGATTGGCGCAAAAGTGCCAATACCTTGAGAATTTTTATTTATAATCCTCTTCCTCCCTGTTGCTGGCTCAGAACTTCCTCCTGCAAACAAGCCACAATTTTTTTTGGTGATCACTCACACACACACAAAGTTTGATATTACAGTTGGAAACTGAAATATTAATAAACTTTTGTATAATATCAAATATTCTATTTTTTTAAAAATATTTAAATTTTATATATGTAAACACTTTGCTAATTTGGACCTCCTTAAAGAGCTGATGCTTTGGGTCATTTCCTATTCTGTTTAAATATAAAGTCAACATTGATTACAAATAATAATTTCTAATATTATAAAAAACTGAAAATTATTGTTACAATACAGCTATTACGTGAGAGTTAAGAGTTAATATAAGTGATAAAGTTATTTTTTTTTGCTGCAATAACTGTTTTTAAACTAATATGTGTATATATATATTTAAATATATTAATAATTCTTTTGGATTTTCTATATGAAAAGTCAGGCAAGGGTATATAACGTTTTGATAATATTCCAGTTATCTTATCCCAACACAATAATGATTGAATTATAAAAGAGAGGTCTCGGGCTACTTTTATGATTTTTTTTAAAAAAATAGATTCAAAATTATCCATAAAGAGATCAAAAATAAATGTTAAAAAAAATCCCTAGGGTTTTGGTAAAAATTATTATATATTTTTAAATATTAGTTAATTTATATAATGTGATTTCTATCAATATATTATCATTTTTTCACATTTTTTTCCTCTTTCTTACATAGGGACATTTCTTTTAAAAATCAGCTATTACTGCTTTATCAAAAATAATAGGAATGTTATGAAAATATCTCTTACTTATTCTTATATATGAAAAAATTGAAAAGTATGACAACTTTTACCTGTAAAAATATTTATAGTAATATATTATCCTAAAGATCTCTACTTTGCTTTCCACAGGATTGTCCTTTTGTTTACTTAAAAAAAATCCATCTATAATAATTACAATATTAAATGGATAATGAAATCAGAACTTGATAATTATTTTGGGTTTATCTAAATTGCCAAATCAACATTTATTTATTTTTTTTCCAGACAAAAATTGTCCAATATTTTTCCAAGTTATCTTATCACAGAAAATAATATATACAACAACAACAACAGACATAATATATTTTTTTAAAAAGATATTAGTTTGGTCAACTGAATCTTATTTCAATATTGTAAATCATAAGAACTTCATTAAAGTTCTTATTATTTACAATATGTTTGATATTATTAATCATCAAATTTGATTAAATTAAACTTATATGTTTAGATAACTATTTAAACTAATAGCCAAAAACATTCAAACATTATCAATTTTTGAATTTCATATCTCCAAACATCATTTAGAGATGTTAAAATATACTTAAAAAGATGAAATGACTTGTTTCATTCTGTCTTTCTTCGAAATTAAAATCCAATTGACTTTATTCAGACATCTGTCCATACAAATTCCATTAGCAAATTAATAAATAATTATGAAAAAAGTGTAGAAACCTCTCTTACTTATGTGTAAGCAAATGGATAATAAGAGAAATATAATATTGTTTTTACATAAATACACATAGACATGTATAATAAATAAAACAGATTCCTAATTATGAATCATATAATATATATAAAACTCATGGATTTTCAATGTTGAATATATTTTTACTTGGACATATGTAAGTTTGTATAAAATCAAATTATAAATCAATTATTATATTAATATGACATGAAATCAATTTCATTAAAATAAAAAACATTTTCAAATACTTACCAATCTGTGTGCTGATCATCGACGACCAGTAAAATTTTACATCTATCTTTATTAATAGTTTGCTTCTGCGTGGAGTTAAAGAACCCCCGTGTGATACTGCCACTAGTTTTAGCTGGTGAACTGGGGGCGCTAGTAGTTGTATTGGATTTAAGATTGAGTGACAACCCATTTTCACGCTCCTTTCCCTCTCCGGATAAATCTCCGGAGGAGAAACGTCTCCTCAAATAATTCATTTTGTCTGAAAAATTCTCACGAAAGCTTGAGAACGAAATTTTGGCGGTTGTACCGGGAAACTCACAAGTAACTGGTTGTTTAAAACAAGATGGGGGTGGTGGGTGAAGAGGAGGTTGCTCAACTAATGGCTCAATCTTTCTTTAAATTTTGGAGGCAACTTGATATTACTGAGGAATGCTGAAGATGGGATACTAATCCCTTACTCTAGATTACTGCTAGAAAAATCCAAGAAGATCACACTCAATTATCCAAAGCGAGATTATCCCAACTGAAGCGTCGTTGCAGTATCTCACAAATAATCCAGGGAACTTTAACACACGATATTGCTCATGAATATCTTTCTTAAGATAGCACCATATGTTATTATTGGAAATGGTTATTGCTAGTTTTCCTAAAAAAAACAGGAAAAAAATTCATTAAAATATATATATATATGTTGCTCTATCTGCCTCCTATCTATCTACTTCTCTCTCTCTCTCTATATATATATATATATATGTCAAAAAGATGTATGTTTTTTAAGTACTCTTGAAATTGTACTAAATAATGATACTTTCTCTATGCAGCTATTAATAGAAGTAAGGAATGAATAAAGCATATCAAATGAAAATAGAGCTCCTCAAATTACTACTACTTGCTTGACAGCTATTCTTTATAACAATTTCATTTTGAAATTATATTTACATAATATTTGTACAATTTGTGCTGAGAGTATTAATTTGTTTCTAATAATCATAGCACCTCTGGTATTCTCCAAACTTTATATAAATATCAAATAAGCACAATTTAATGTGTATGAAATCTAAATGGAAATGAATCACATTGTAGTGCACTTTACATCTTTATAACCTTTAGTTTATTAACATTGTTAAAATACAGACTGGCCATTATTTAGCCAGATTTAATACAGCATTAACAATTTTGAAAATACAAGTGTTCAAATAGAGGTACGATATTGAATCTCATGTTTACCCACTCTCAGTCAGTAATCAAATATAAGTTTGCAAATGTAACTATCAAATAAGCATACTATAAGATGTATAAAATCCAAATGGATTTTATACACATTAGCTATGGATTTTATGCATATTAACTGACAGAATAGTTTTTATCATTTGTTAGCATGTAAGAGTTTAATTCTTAGTTTGTGGAGAAGTGTAGTTTATTTCCATTTGTATTTAATATTAATTAATCAATGCTTATTTGACATTTGCATTTACAAACTTATATTTCTTCAGTAACATAAGAATTATTAAAAATGAGATTTAGTATTCATTTTCTATATAAACAATTGTAATTTCAAATTATTAATAACATTTAAATTTCATTATAAAATGTCCACTATAAATTTCCATTAATATTAGCAAATAAAAGCTTATAAAAATTGAAAAGGGAAAGAATAAATAGATTCACTCTATTCTTTACCATTTGTTGACATATAGTAGTTTATTTATAGTTTGTTAGTGAGTATAGTAAATTTTATATAGGTAACTTTTTTTATGCTAACTAAATTAAATAGCATACATATTTAATGCTTGTGATTAAAAAAATTTGCTAGGTTTAATTTAATTATTTTATAGTAATATTGTTCTTAATTTAAAACATTCTAAAAATTAATATTGCTTCTTCAGTTCTACTATTAAAAAAAAAAACTGAGAGCAATAATCTTTTCCTATTTATTTGTAAAAAGAGGTTGTTTTTTTTTTAAAAAAATAAAGAAATATTAACTTTATCAATTATAACATTGTTAATTGCAAAGCATCTATTTTTTATTTAATAAATAATATAGACTTTATAAAAATACATTGTATGTTAGTACTTTATAAATGTGGCCATTCAAAGAATATCTGCTTTTATATCACAATTATAAAAATTTATATATTTTTTCATATAAATTGAATTCACAAAATTTGTGGAAACTTCCTAATTACTTTACTTTAATGATTTATATATATATATAATAAATAAAGTTTGATATCTGTATTCGTTTCACAATATATGTAATATACAAATCAATATATATATATATCAAAATACAGTACAATTTATATAAATTATATTCTTTTAGAAGTACTTTCGACTATACACTTTGTAGTCTTTATCAACTATATAATGTTGAATAATCAAAACGAGACAACCCTTAACAATATCCATAGTTCAATTCAGATTTCCCACAATTCTGTTATCTTAACATTTGATGACTGGTGATTCATTAACATTTGACAATTTTTTGAAATCAACATAGCCTCTTTTATTTTACGTTTATTATGACAACATTCAATTTGAATAATTTTCATATTTTTATAATCAAATTTAAATCCATATTGACAAGATTTATTATGATCAAATATAACAGATGATGAAGGTTTATTTACATCTGTTCCATATTGATTCTCTTTTTGAATTCTATTATATAAAAGCATATGTTCTTTTATTCTCTTCTCAAATGTACACTTAGATTCACCAATGTATTGTATGCCGCATCCACATATCAATCTATATATAATAGAATTTTGATTAAACTTTGAATTTTGAATTTTAGAATTATTAAGCAATCTATTTATGTTATTTGTAGAGAAAAAAGCAATATGACATAAACCATTATAAATTTTCCTAATAAACTTGACCTGCTCATCTGATATAAATGGCATTGAAATCCATTTCATTTTGATATTTTTATTTTTAATTTTATTATAGTGTTGATTTCTTTTAAATCCTTTAATAATATTAGCAATAGCATTTTTATAATAACCAATTTTTAACGTCATTAACAAATAAATGTACATTTTTAATTTTATCACTAGAATATTTGCATAATTTTTCATTTTGAAATAAGAATGATTTCAATCCAGACAGCTTATGACACATAGGTACATGTGATTCATATGGAATAAAACCTCTAGTTTCAATTGGTTTAATTAACATAAGATAATCCAAACTGTAATCATTAAGAGTAACTTGAATATCCAAGAATTTTATGGAATTGTATTTCTCTTTAGTTATAACCCATTTTATATCCTTAATCTCATTTAATTCATTAAATAAATTGATTATTAATTCTTGTTTTCCACAAATAAAAACATCATCCACATATCTATGATATACTTTAATTTCTTGATATTTCAATTGTTTTAAAATTTTACTTTCATATGTTGATATAACAAAATTACAAATTTGAGCAACAGCAGGAAGACCCATTGGCCAACCAAAATTCATTTTATAATATTCATTATTAAAATTAACATAAATATTTTTATCAATAAACTGCAATACTTTTATAATAAAATTTATAATATCAGACTTTACATTTTTTGAAACAAGAGCATTATAAATAATATTAATTGACTCTATTCTATCTATTGATCCATACATTTCATTTATATCAAAAGTACAAATTGTGTCATGTAAATCTATATTTATATTCTTAATTTTATCTACAAAATCAAACGATGATGAAATAGTATATTCTCCAAAACCTAAAATATCTTGAAGTAATAATTCAATATATCTACATGTTTGATAATAATATGCACCACCAAAATCAACCATCAATCTCAATGGATAATTTTCTTTATGTAGCTTTATATTCGAAAACTTATATCCATCATCTGCTATTTGCCCTAGGATAAAGAAAATTATCCATTGAGATTGATGGTTGATTTTGGTGGTGCATATTATTATCAAACATGTAGATATATTGAATTATTACTTCAAGATATTTTAGGTTTTGGAGAATATACTATTTCATCATCGTTTGATTTTGTAGATAAAATTAAGAATATAAATATAGATTTACATGACACAATTTGTACTTTTGATATAAATGAAATGTATGGATCAATAGATAGAATAGAGTCAATTAATATTATTTATAATGCTCTTGTTTCAAAAAATGTAAAGTCTGATATTATAAATTTTATTATAAAAGTATTACAGTTTATTGATAAAAATATTTATGTTAATTTTAATAATGAATATTATAAAATGAATTTTGTTTGGCCAATGGGTCTTCCTGCTGTTGCTCAAATTTGTAATTTTGTTATATCAACATATGAAAGTAAAATTTTAAAACAATTGAAATATCAAGAAATTAAAGTATATCATGGATATGTGGATGATGTTTTTATTTGTGGAAAACAAGAATTAATAATCAATTTATTTAAGGAATTAAATGAGATTAAGGATATAAAATGGGTTATAACTAAAGAGAAATACAATTCCATAAAATTCTTGGATATTCAAGTTACTCTTAATGATTACAGTTTGGATTATCTTATGTTAATTAAACCAATTGAAACTAGAGGTTTTATTCCATATGAATCACATGTACCTATGTGTCATAAGCTGTCTGGATTGAAACCATTCTTATTTCGAAATGAAAAATTATGCAAATATTCTAGTGATAAAATTAAAAATGTACATTTATTTGTTAATGACTTGTTAAAAATTGGTTATTATAAAAATGCTATTGCTAATATTATTAAAGGATTTAAAAGAAATCAACACTATAATAAAATTAAAAATAAAAATATCAAAATGAAATGGATTTCAATGCCATTTATATCAGATGAGCAGGTCAAGTTTATTAGGAAAATTTATAATGGTTTGTGTCATATTGCTTTTTTCTCTACAAATAACATAAATAGATTGCTTAATAATTCTAAAATTCAAAATTCAAAGTTTAATCAAAATTCTATTATATATAGAATGATATGTGGATGCGGCATACAATACATTGGTGAATCTAAGTGTACATTTGAGAAGAGAATAAAAGAACATATGATTTTATATAATAGAATTCAAAAAGAGAATCAATATGGAACAGATGTAAATAAACCTTCATCATCTGTTATATTTGATCATAATAAATCTTGTCAATATGGATTTAAATTTGATTATAAAAATATGAAAATTATTCAAATTGAACGTTGTCATAATAAACGTAAAATAAAAGAGGCTATGTTGATTTCAAGAAATCATCAAATGTTAATGAATCGCCAGTCATCAAATGTTAAGATAACAGAATTGTGGGAAATCTGAATTGAACTATGGGTATTGTTAAGGGTTGTCTCGTTTTGATTATTCAACATTATATAGTTGATAAAGACTACAAAGTGTATAGTTGAAAGTACTTCTAAAAGAATATAATTTATATAAATTGTACTGTATTTTGATATATATATATATTGATTTGTATATTACACACACACACACACATATATATATATTTTCTAACCCAATATTTATTAGTTTATTTTATTTGCACTTTCCTCCCATGACACTAATTTTTCAGGTTGTTGTTAAGGCAACCAAAATAAAGCAACATATCCATTAATTTTCCAATA
The DNA here is from genome assembly GCA_028023455.1 of Epiperipatus broadwayi. Lineage (NCBI taxonomy): Eukaryota > Metazoa > Onychophora > Udeonychophora > Euonychophora > Peripatidae > Epiperipatus > Epiperipatus broadwayi. The sequence continues at coordinate 11,126,061 of JAQFVV010000003.1, forward strand.
TGATCTAAAATACTTTTCATATAATACAATTGTACATTCAATTCTCTTAAGCCATGCCACGATTGTAATAACAACAATAATTGATCACTTATTAATTTAAAGAATAATTATAATAATATTAATCTCAGGGTTCTTTGTTTCATGTAAGGAAATGCTCGGCAGTATTGTGTTGTCGCATATGACTGGCATTCTGGTCGGCTATAGGAAACATTTATTTTACTTAAATTCAATGTGTCTTCATCTCTCATATCAACTGCTATATTATTTAAAGAGATGATAATTCTATTCAATAATGACGTATAATTTTGAATAACACAGCCCTTTTTTTTTTTCAGAATCTCAGTCAGAATAATAAAAAGACAAGGGTGCTTTTTGTGTCCTTCCATCATCCATGACAACACAATAATATAACTAAGATTTATTACTTAGACAATTTAACTAAATGGGAATGGAATAATGTGCAACCAAAGTTAATGGTTTGGGAATAAATTCATTTTTTCTTTTTTTTTTTTTTACACAAAGGTGAATGTTTAGTCTTAAGTTTTCAACTCCATAAATAATTATCATTAAACTAAAATATAATGACATATTCCGATCTGCTTAACTTTATTTATCTGGTATATTAAGTTTTTAAGAATTTGGAATGATTTCGGACTCAAGAAAAGGTTTTGCAAATATTGTGCAAACACTTCTTCCGATCATATAAAAACAAAAAAAAATGAATCTACAACAAATTTTAACAAGACTATAATTTATTATTATCACAAAAAAAAATATATGAACATTTATTCAATAATCCCATAGTAATACAAAAATATAAAATATAACTGACATTAATCTGTATACTCTTTTGGTTATGGACTAGAGGTTACTACTTCTCCTGTATGCAATCATATGGATTGATTAACTAAAAGTACATTTCATTACCAATACATTGTTTATTAAATTTTGGTAACCTTGTAGAAGCTTTTATTCAAAATTATTGACTAACTATTTTTTTTTTTTTTAAATGATTAATCCAATCATATGCAATACGCAAAATATTAAATTTATTTCTAATACATTTACTTTATTTATGGTCTTTAATGGGATAACCTATTCTAATTATAGGCCAGTTATCAGAAGTTACACTTACCATCTTACATTTAACTTAATGCTAACTTAAGTTATGATACAAATTTTATTCATACGTATAATTTTAAATATGAGTATTATTTAATTACTAACCAGAATTAAATATTGCATTTGAATATTCCTTCAGTAAATAAGCGTTTTAAATTACGCAATTTTAATTACTTTCTCCATTGATTTACTTGTCAAATACTAGCAATATTTAGCAGCACAATACAGATATTGATCTTAGTTACTAACGCACTATTTATACTAAAGTGGATCTTGAGGAACTAACACCTCCAATATAACCTTTATCTTGCCCGAACTTTCAAAATTAAGCACAATAATCAACACCTTCCATGGTGGAGCTATCTTTATTTTCACATGAGGAATATGGAATAACCACGAAGGTCTGTAGAGTAATCTACTACATTAAAATATTTTGGTGGTTTCTTGCCTCTTACTTGGGCATACAACGAACACACACCAAATACAATCCTCTCCTGGGATTTAAACGAATGAAGCATACTAAATGCTAGATAAATTCTTGATCGTCCTATCTATGAGAATCGATCACTTGGGCTATAAACATACCCGAACATTATATTTAAAATCTTCCTCTCATGGAAAACAAAGCTTTTGGGGAGATCATTTTTCATCCCACAAAATAAATACATTATAATTATTACCTATGCGAATATTAAGCATATACCAATGCTATATCTGGGCAGGATAAGTAAATACACTGATTATAATAAACTTATGTTACCGTGTATACTTTGATCAACATCTGAAATCAATGGACATCATAGAATAAAAGTATAATAATTTTAATTTTAATAAAGGAACATTCAAAAATAGTTGGTAGCATACTATCTTAAACTAAATAAAGTGGATGTGTTATTTAAGAATAATTAGGAATAAATTCCTCAATTAATACAGTATAAATTCGTTTCAAAACTTTAACAAGAAATATTTTGTTATAGCATTTTTTTTTTTTTAGTTACTTCTGATAATTTTCAATATTTATTTTACCCCTTAAATATCTAAATATTTTTCTTTTACGTATCTAACATACAAAATTTCTACCTACAATTGTATGTAATAATTAAAACATATTTTATAGATTTTTTTTCTTTCGTGTTAAATATCAACTTAACCTATAATAATTATATTAAAACATACCTTTGTCATTACAAGGCTATTAAATATCCCTTGACCATACAGACTTTAACCTATGTGATATAACAAAAAAATACATATCATTTATAACTTAGTTTTAAACAATCATTAATTAACAAGTGCATATTCTCTCATTAGAAAATGTTTTTCTGTTGAGCAATTGGTCCAGGTGAAGAGCTTTATCCAGTCGTATTTCACGAAGCAAGTTTAAAAACAATAAACGCATGGTATTATTTCCTTTAAATAAAAGTTTTCTCTTATTTTGTGCGTTTAATAAATTAGGTAAAGAAACATATAGCAGAATTGAAGATTAATTCTTACTTGAATTAAACTACTACAATTTTGGGATCCAAGAAAAAAAATAGACTTCTAACATAGACGAATATTTGACTATAGACGATAAACATACACAATTTTTTTTTTTATTGACGATACGTATACTTATTAGCTAGCTTACTTATGGACGAAAATGCGCAATTTTCTGAGAGATTATTATGATAATAACTGCAGTCAATTTACGTGTACAGGAAGTTTTAATAATTCCAACTGATGTATAATATAATATATCATTTATTTTTATCATTAAGTCACTAAGATATTTGGTTTTGTTCATACTTTAGGAATTATAAATTTTTTTAACGGTAACTTCTCCGTAAGAATGCCCCTATATAACTTTTCCTATATTTACTCTGAGAAAGTTTATATATTTTTTTTTTTAAAAAAATATACAGGTGCATAATTTAATCTTATTTATCATTATTATTATTTCCAGACAATTCTTGGTGAATAAAACATATTTTAACGTATGTAACTACATTACTTGTAAAGGCAGACAATATTGAGAAAGAGCGCGAAAATGTTTCTAGTTGATTTTCCTTGGTTTCAAAATATTTCTTTCAATTATTTTTTTTTTCTTTCTATACCAAGAAAATATCAATAAATGACATAAAGTTAATAAATAATTAATCTTTTCTTGGAAATCGCTTCTTTTCCTTAATTTAGATATAATATAATTTTTTGTGACTCTTTTAGTTACATCTGTCATTTTTGAACTTTAGCGCGAGACAATAAACTTTTAAGTATAAAAGGTCTTTAAATAGGTAGATGGCAAAGAAAATCAGGATATCTTATCAAAAAAATTTAGCCACACATTATATTATTAAAATTTTACTTTGATTACATTTATTTCTGCAAAATAAAATGAAAAAATTGAGTTACCAAATTTCAGCACTGTTCCTTCCTTGAAAACTAAAAGCAGACTATCTTTTTTTTTCAAAAAAAAATGATCTTGATTATGAAATTGGTTGTTTCGTTTTGTTGTTGTTTTTTTTTTTTTTACTTTAGCGACCTCTTCCAGAAAAATAATCATTTGATTATAACATAAACAAAAGAAAGGAAAAACTTATTACAATCATATAGTTTTCAGTATTATTTACCTGGATTACAAAGTAATTTGACAATATAAAAAAAATAATAATAAATACATTAAATTAACAATCAGTGATGTATAATTCTTTAAACATTATTTTTTCTTCTTTTTTTTTTTTTACAAAAAGAAATTACCAGAAGTTATTGTGCTTTATGATAAGACACTCATCCACTCTCCCCTCTACCCATCCAAAATCAATTACTGTTTAGCTTTTATACCATATTAATTTGCTCTAATTATTAATATCTCAATTAAATTATTCATGTTCTCTCTTTAAAAATGACATTGAGTTATTAAATCTATTAGTTATTCACCCAAAACATGCCAAAGTGAGTGAATAGCATACTTTATTAATCAATTATTACTATTGTTATTTTATCTTTTTATTTCTTTAAAGAATAGCATTGTTTTCCTGCAGAAATAATGCCAAGTAAACCAAGTGTCAATAACACTAGGTTACAATTCTCCCACCGTTATAATAAATAAAAAATAAAATAATATATGCATTTTTAACACTTCTTATGGTATTACTAAGTTTATATCCTACTTCTTTCTTATGTCAATAAATACAGTTTAAAGGATTTAATTTTGCTTGGGATATGGTAGTAAGCTTCAGGCATTATAGGTACCTCTTGTTCCATCAGGGGTTGAGACCAAAAAGGCATTCTCACCCACTTGTTTCACAATTTCATAGGGGCCTTCATAAAGATACATGAATTTTCTAAACATATGTTTCCGGAGATTACTCACATGGGGAGTTCTAATTAAAACAAAATCATGGACTTTAAAAGGATGTGGACTGGTTTTGGAATAACGAGTGCGTTTATCACCCATCTTTTTAAGGTTAATTCTGGCCAGTGCTTGGTCATGTTCCACATTAATATTTTCCACTATTACGGGTAACGGTGTTTTGATTAGTAAAGGTTCAGGTCTACCAAAGTGCAGCCGAATTGGAGACATCCTAGTAGACTCATTAATAGTTATATTTATATAATTAATCACCTGTGGCAACTTATTGACCCACTGTTTGTGATCCCATTCCATATATACTCGGAACAACCTACTTATCTCACGCATGATTCTTTCACTTGGATTGGATTGGGGATTTCTAATCGAGCACATGATATGTTGAATATTTTGCTTCTTACCCCACTTTTTCCATGTACCAGAAATGAATGCAGTAGCGTGGTCGGTAAGTATTGAAGCTGGTTTTCCTATTAATGGAATTTGATAAGTTTCCAAGCACTTAATAACATTTTTAGCATCTGTTTTTGGAACTGGGTAAGCAGAGACATATTTGGTAAAAACGTCATACATCACAAGAATAAATTTTTGACGGTTGAAAGGTCTATATTATTGATAATCCACATCATGCTGTTCCCCATATGTTTAAAAATAGGGCCCCGAAGTGAGGAACGTTCCTGCGAGGTCCTTTTTAATTTAATGCCCCGCTACTTTTACTACCTTTTATATTTTTCTTTGGTATTGTTGGGATACCACTAGTAGAAGGCTGATTCTCATTCAGAATTCTACTCTTAACTGTTGGCCTACTGAGGTGGCTATTCTGTCTACCATAGGGATTCGTCCTATAATATCCTTTTTCTCTAACTAACTTCCTCCTTCCCATATGTGACCTATCTGCGAAATTGATATTACTCACCATCGGATGGGTGTCTCTATTTACCCTAATTCTATTATCAATATTCCTATCGCTGGTCTCTAACGAATCTAAAATTTCTACTACCTCTTCTATGGTATGTCTGTCAGCAGCAATCAAGATCTGCTCTATATGCCTCGGCAGATTATGGCGAATTATTCGCACAATTTGTGTCTCAGATAAAGGATAAGCTGTCAAGGTTTTCAATTTGACGGCCTGACTCCTGAAAAACTGAGTATAACTACCCTTATTTACATGATATCTTTCCTGAGATATCTGATATCTCAGGTTATCTTGGTGGTCTTCCCCCCAAAAACTGGCTAACATAAGATATTTGAAGTCTCCATATGTTTCTGGTTTAATAAATAATGATTGCCACCAGTCTTTAGATGCTGCACACAAATGGTTAGCGGCAATAGCAATCTTTTCTATCTCAGATAAATGACATAAGGTGAATAACTCCTCCAGATTCTGGAGATACTCGTGTGGATTCTCCAGATATTCACCTCTAAAAAATTTTATTTTTAAGAATTTTAAGGCCATGGAGCTATTACTTTCTGGCTCTAGCATGACTTTACTTCTAGCCTCATTTAATGGATCGTATATTGATTCTACTGGACTAATTACCGTATGTAACTCAGATATTACTTGGTTATTATGACCATTATTTGTTTCCTTTACTTGAGTTTCAGATAAACCTTTACTTTGAACAACTTTTTTACTTTTTGTAAAATTATCCCTATTATAGTCTATAGCTTGCATTCGACTCTCTAATTCTAACTTATAGTTCTGCCATTCACAGTCTATTCTCTTTGAACTATCTTTTAGGCCTACATTTAAGTGTTTAATCTGTTGTTCCAATTGGTTAATAGTTTCATCTTTATCTATCCCGAATTTATCTTCTAACCTTTGATAGACTTTACTCTCACACTGAGTCATTAATTCCCCTATTTCATCTTGGAGACTATTATGTAATAGCTGTGCATTACTCTTTATTATATCATTAAAATTTTCTACTCTTCCCATAACTTGACTTAGCTCACTTTCTAGATTTTGATTAATCTCACATTGGGTTAACTCTTGAGTTTCTAGTTTAGCTATTAATCTGGTAATCTGGCTCTGACATCCTTTCACTACATTGTCAGGTGCTAGAGTTATATTTTTAACTTCCTCTTTCAAATTACTAACTTCACTTCTAGCACTGTCTAATTCTCCCTTAATAGATTCAACTCTATCCTGAACTTCTCTTTGAAATACTACTGTTTCCTTTTGATAATTTCTTATTTCCTGTACTTCATTGTTTAATACAATATATTGACTTTTAAAGTCCTGCTGGATAGCCTCAATCATATTTTCTGCCCTTTCAGAATTTGTTTCGATCTCTTTCCTTATTCTTATTTCCAGCTTTTCAGAGGCCAATTTTGATTCTTCTACATGATTTCTCAAATCTTCCCTTAAGTCCTTTATCTCCTGTACTTGATTTTGAGATGTCTCTTTGATCTCCTGCATTTGATTCTCTAATTTAATATTTAAATTTTGTATCTGACTTTTTAATTCACTTTTTAATTCACTATTTGAGTTTTGGATCTGACTTTTTAATTCACTATTTGATTGTTCTAATTTACTATTTGAGTTTTGGATCTGACTTTTTAATTCACTATTTGATTGTTCTAATTTACTATTTGAGTTTTGGATCTGACTTTTTAATTCACTTTTTATTCACTATTTGAGTTTTGTATCTGACTTTTCAATTCACTATTTGATTTTTCTAATTTTTTCAAGAATTCCTCCAATGTATTTCTCATTAATTGATCTGGCTCATTTTCATGTTTTCCCTTTATTATTGTGGCTTCTTCTGGGTTAGCTATATCCAAATCTTCCCCTTCCTCTTTTAATTCTACACTAAAATATGGAGTCTGTGTATCAGGGGATTGTAACTCTTGGGATCCTCCCAAATCCTCAGAAATACTATGATTATCTTTGTTTTCACTCATATTAAAATTCTAACTCTTTTAGTATTTAACAGTACTGAAATATTAGCAATGAACTATTAATAAATTTATCGATAAGAAATTATTGACAAGACATCCTGCCTCCATGCCTCTCCTACCAAAAACAATCTACACCAAAAACTATGCTCTGACATTTAATATCCCTAAAGCTCCAACATTAACTACTAAATATGCTCTTTTTTTTTTTCACATGCTTCTTGGTCCATATAAATCTCATTAGATATTATGTAATATAGCATAAGTGCCAATCACAAGACCAGACAAACAGATCATCATAAATGATAAAATCATTACAGTGTTTTATGGAATTGCCTACAGACCACAACATCATAAACTGACAACTTAATTATTTATTTTTCAGTGGCAAAAGATTAGATCATATAATAGATATTCACATAATATCTTATGGCTAAAACAATTCATTATTGGCAAATATTTTTAATCAATGAATAACTAATCCATTCAAGTGCAAACAATATTAATATTGACTTCAAGAAAAGTTTACTAAATTCCTCGTGGCCAGCTATAGCCATCGATGGCCCCTGTAGTTGGGCGGCCATTTCTAACCCATTATTTTTTATTTATTATATTTGCACTTTCCTCCCATGACACTAATTTTTCAGGTTGTTGTTAAGGCAACCAAAATAAAGCAACATATCCATTAATTTTCCAATATGATCTAAAATACTTTTCATATAATACAATTGTACATTCAATTCTCTTAAGCCATGCCACGATTGTAATAACAACAATAATTGATCACTTATTAATTTAAAGAATAATTATAATAATATTAATCTCAGGGTTCTTTGTTTCATGTAAGGAAATGCTCGGCAGTATTGTGTTGTCGCATATGACTGGCATTCTGGTCGGCTATAGGAAACATTTATTTTACTTAAATTCAATGTGTCTTCATCTCTCATATCAACTGCTATATTATTTAAAGAGATGATAATTCTATTCAATAATGACGTATAATTTTGAATAACACAGCCCTTTTTTTTCAGAATCTCAGTCAGAATAATAAAAAGACAAGGGTGCTTTTTGTGTCCTTCCATCATCCATGACAACACAATAATATAACTAAGATTTATTACTTAGACAATTTAACTAAATGGGAATGGAATAATGTGCAACCAAAGTTAATGGTTTGGGAATAAATTCATTTTTTTTTTTTTTTTTTTTTTTTACACAAAGGTGAATGTTTAGTCTTAAGTTTTCAACTCCATAAATAATTATCATTAAACTAAAATATAATGACATATTCCGATCTGCTTAACTTTATTTATCTGGTATATTAAGTTTTTAAGAATTTGGAATGATTTTGGACTCAAGAAAAGGTTTTGCAAATATTGTGCAAACACTTATATTTAGCATATAAAAACAAAAAAAAATGAATCTACAACAAATTTTAACAAGACTATAATTTATTATTATCACAAAAAAAAATATATGAACATTTATTCAATAATCCCATAGTAATACAAAAATATAAAATATAACTGACATTAATCTGTATACTCTTTTGGTTATGGACTAGAGGTTACTACTTCTCCTGTATGCAATCATATGGATTGATTAACTAAAAGTACATTTCATTACCAATACATTGTTTATTAAATTTTGGTAACCTTGTAGAAGCTTTTATTCAAAATTATTGACTAACTATTTTTTTTTTTTTAAATGATTAATCCAATCATATGCAATACGCAAAATATTAAATTTATTTCTAATACATTTACTTTATTTATGGTCTTTAATGGGATAACCTATTCTAATTATAGGCCAGTTATCAGAAGTTACACTTACCATCTTACATTTAACTTAATGCTAACTTAAGTTATGATACAAATTTTATTCATACGTATAATTTTAAATATGAGTATTATTTAATTACTAACCAGAATTAAATATTGCATTTGAATATTCCTTCAGTAAATAAGCGTTTTAAATTACGCAATTTTAATTACTTTCTCCATTGATTTACTTGTCAAATACTAGCAATATTTAGCAGCACAATACAGATATTGATCTTAGTTACTAACGCACTATTTATACTAAAGTGGATCTTGAGGAACTAACACCTCCAATATAACCTTTATCTTGCCCGAACTTTCAAAATTAAGCACAATAATCAACACCTTCCATGGTGGAGCTATCTTTATTTTCACATGAGGAATATGGAATAACCACGAAGGTCTGTAGAGTAATCTACTACATTAAAATATTTTGGTGGTTTCTTGCCTCTTACTTGGGCATACAACGAACACACACCAAATACAATCCTCTCCTGGGATTTAAACGAATGAAGCATACTAAATGCTAGATAAATTCTTGATCGTCCTATCTATGAGAATCGATCACTTGGGCTATAAACATACCCGAACATTATATTTAAAATCTTCCTCTCATGGAAAACAAAGCTTTTGGGGAGATCATTTTTCATCCCACAAAATAAATACATTATAATTATTACCTATGCGAATATTAAGCATATACCAATGCTATATCTGGGCAGGATAAGTAAATACACTGATTATAATAAACTTATGTTACCGTGTATACTTTGATCAACATCTGAAATCAATGGACATCATAGAATAAAAGTATAATAATTTTAATTTTAATAAAGGAACATTCAAAAATAGTTGGTAGCATACTATCTTAAACTAAATAAAGTGGATGTGTTATTTAAGAATAATTAGGAATAAATTCCTCAATTAATACAGTATAAATTCGTTTCAAAACTTTAACAAGAAATATTTTGTTATAGCATTTTTTTTTTTTTAGTTACTTCTGATAATTTTCAATATTTATTTTACCCCTTAAATATCTAAATATTTTTCTTTTACGTATCTAACATACAAAATTTCTACCTACAATTGTATGTAATAATTAAAACATATTTTATAGATTTTTTTCTTTCGTGTTAAATATCAACTTAACCTATAATAATTATATTAAAACATACCTTTGTCATTACAAGGCTATTAAATATCCCTTGACCATACAGACTTTAACCTATGTGATATAACAAAAAAATACATATCATTTATAACTTAGTTTTAAACAATCATTAATTAACAAGTGCATATTCTCTCATTAGAAAATGTTTTTCTGTTGAGCAATTGGTCCAGGTGAAGAGCTTTATCCAGTCGTATTTCACGAAGCAAGTTTAAAAACAATAAACGCATGGTATTATTTCCTTTAAATAAAAGTTTTCTCTTATTTTGTGCGTTTAATAAATTAGGTAAAGAAACATATAGCAGAATGGAAGATTAATTCTTACTTGAATTAAACTACTACAATTTTGGGATCCAAGAACAAAAAATAGACTTCTAACATAGACGAATATTTGACTATAGACGATAAACATACACAATTTTTTTTTTTTATTGACGATACGTATACTTATTAGCTAGCTTACTTATGGACGAAAATGCGCAATTTTCCGAGAGATTATTATGATAATAACTGCAGTCAATTTACGTGTACAGGAAGTTTTAATAATTCCAACTGATGTATAATATAATATATCATTTATTTTTATCATTAAGTCACTAAGATATTTGGTTTTGTTCATACTTTAGGAATTATAAATTTTTTTAACGGTAACTTCTCCGTAAGAATGCCCCTATATAACTTTTCCTATATTTACTCTGAGAAAGTTTATATTTTTTTTATTTTTTTTTTAAAAATATACAGGTGCATAATTTAATCTTATTTATCATTATTATTATTTCCAGACAATTCTTGGTGAATAAAACATATTTTAACATATGTAACTACATTACTTGTAAAGGCAGACAATATTGAGAAAGAGCGCGAAAATGTTTCTAGTTGATTTTCCTTGGTTTCAAAATATTTCTTTCAATTATTATTTTTTTTTTCTATACCAAGAAAATATCAATAAATGACATAAAGTTAATAAATAATTAATCTTTTCTTGGAAATCGCTTCTTTTCCTTAATTTAGATATAATATAATTTTTCGTGACTCTTTTAGTTACATCTGTCATTTTTGAACTTTAGCGTGAGACAATAAACTTTTAAGTATAAAAGGTCTTTAAATAGGTAGATGGCAAAGAAAATCAGGATATCTTATCAAAAAAATTTAGCCACACATTATATTATTAAAATTTTACTTTGATTACATTTATTTCTGCAAAATAAAATGAAAAAATTGAGTTACCAAATTTCAGCACTGTTCCTTCCTTGAAAACTAAAAGCAGACTATCTTTTTTTTTTTCAAAAAAAAAAAAAGATCTTGATTATGAAATTGGTTGTTTCGTTTTGTTGTTGTTGTTTTTTTTACTTTAGCGACCTCTTCCAGAAAAATAATCATTTGATTATAACATAAACAAAAGAAAGGAAAAACTTATTACAATCATATAGTTTTCAGTATTATTTACCTGGATTACAAAGTAATTTGACAATATAAAAAAAATAATAATAAATACATTAAATTAACAATCAGTGATGTATAATTCTTTAAACATTTTTTTTTCTTCTTTTTTTTTTTTTACAAAAAGAAATTACCAGAAGTTATTGTGCTCTATGATAAGACACTCATCCACTCTCCCCTCTACCCATCCAAAATCAATTACTGTTTAGCTTTTATACCATATTAATTTGCTCTAATTATTAATATCTCAATTAAATTATTCATGTTCTCTCTTTAAAAATGACATTGAGTTATTAAATCTATTAGTTATTCACCCAAAACATGCCAAAGTGAGTGAATAGCATACTTTATTAATCAATTATTACTATTGTTATTTTATCTTTTTATTTCTTTAAAGAATAGCATTGTTTTCCTGCAGAAATAATGCCAAGTAAACCAAGTGTCAATAACACTAGGTTACAATATATATATATATAAATAATTTTATTTACAAATGTCTAATTATGTTAATATTATTAATAAAATACAAATATATGAAATATAGTTTTGATAATAAAATAACATTATGAAAAAGAAACTTTTGACCCACCTTGTTTATCATTATATGAATTTATAAATAAAAAAGACAATTCATTTAACAGAAAATTTTGTTTAATACTAGTTACCTGATTTCTATTCTATTTTTGTAAAGAGATACCATATCAATTATAAGAATTTGTTAGATATCATCTGGTATTAAGTGAATCAGTCAGTGCTTATCTTAATACAAATGAATATTACAAGATTACATATACATTATAAGGTAACACCTTACATACCACCTAAAATTCCCACACATGCATCCATCTTTAAAGACTATTAACACCAATAAAAAACAACTCATGTCATGTACACAAAAAAAAACCTAAGACAGAGATAGTATAAAACTAAATATTGAAACAAGCACTCTAGCAATACCTGTTATATTTAACACTAAATAAGGATTACACATTTAAATAAACCAAAAGCATAAAATTAATTATATACTAATAAAACAAGCAAAACTCTCTACACATGTTGCCACTCAATGCAAAACAGAGTAATCAATGGATGGCTTGTTCATACCAAATTGTGTACTTATATTCCAGTGCATAAATTCTTTACATATCTCAGAATTGCAGCTCACTTTCATTCTACTAATTATCAGATGCCTATCAAATCTCTGAAAAAATTGATGAATATATTGAATATATAGTTTGAGGTATAAAATTTGTGTAAATTACGCATGTATATTATGAATATATTGTTAGATGGATGTTTCATTTCTCTTTTCCTTTTCCCCATAATAAGAAATATGAGATGGTTATGTGCCTAATGTCATACAACAACACAGTACAGTGTGTATGTATATATATAAAATTGAAAATAAAAATAAAAATATAAACAAAAAAAAAAAATTTTGTAGATATTTTTTTTTATATTACACTGAAATAACAGTTAAGAATTAAATAATTTTGAATTTAAATTTTTTTATTATAAAATAAACTTTTAAAAAGATCTAAATAACATTTTATTAATTCTGATTTTGAAATTAAAACAAGCATGTTTTATGTTATAATAAATGTACTGACAATTATAAAATTCCACTATTTATTTTGGATTAAATTAAGCAATTTTTTAAATTAAAATTCGTATAACATATTTTGATTAAAATACTACAAAATTGTTTTTGAAAGGATTAAACTGAACTGAAATGAGTCATTAACTTTTCCAATCCCGATAAAGAAAATTTATCTTTAATTACTGCTTTTTTTTAAAATTCCACCTTGACTATAAAAAGTCTAAAAAAAATATTACATGAAAGATTATGACAAAATTATGTCTACTATGAAGTTATAATTGAAGGCGAGAGACAGAGTAAACCTAGATGCTGCAGCTAATGCAACAACAGTAGAGTTTGAATTCACATGGAGGCTACCCAGCTTTTAAGTGATTCATAGCTCATATATGAGTGTATTAGACAGCATAGAGTGAAAGGAACCCATTGCTGGCCAACAATTATCAGATTAAAAAACTTGTGTAACATATTTTGATTAAAATTCTACAAAATTGCTTTTGAAAGGATTAAGCTGAACTGAAATTAGTCATTAACTTTTCCAATCAAGATAAAGAAAATTTACCTTTAATTACTGTTTTTGTTTTAAATTCCATCCCGACTATAAAAAGTCTAGAAAAAATATTACATGACAGATTATGACAAAATTATGACTACTATGAAGTTATAATTGAAGGCGAGAGACAGAGTAAACCTAGATGCTGCAGTTAATGCAACAACAGTAGAGTTTGAATTCACATGGAGGCTACCAGATTTTATATGACTCATAGATCATATATGTGTGTTATACAGCATAAAGTGAAAGGAACTCATTGCTGGCCAACAATTATCAGATTATCGCTTTCCCAAAGATAAAAATAAGCCAGTCTACTGTTGTAATAGGACACAGCTTACCCAGAAATTTTATCAGCTTGCTAAAGTAGTTTATGTTTACTGTTTTATCTATGTGCAGAAAATCACAGATAAACGTACTACATTGTATATATATACAGTACATCTGGTGAATAAAATGTTATATTTTAATATAATTTTTTTAATATAAATTTCTAAAAATGACAGTTAAAGATGTGAAAGTAAATAACTTTTGTCTAAATTATGCTACTAATAATAAAACTAGAATAATAAAACAAAATAATAAATGACCATTTCCGGATTAGACAAGTATTACAATTGATATATTGATTATTTCGACAAATATATATAATACAATATACAGTATATATACAAGAGAATATTTACAATGTTGAATATTGCAGCTTAATGTTGTAAACTCTGGGTTCTGCCTACCACTTCCAGCTATACCTCATAGCTTGCCTCATGGGTAGGATGTATGGCTCTTCCAGCTATACAAGACAGCTTGCCTCAAGCTAACCATAGTCTTAGCAGCATCTGGTCTCTGTAGGACTTGCCTAGCTGTGTAGACTAAATAGAGTAGTGCTATTAATGGGAATATTTGTTGCTGTTCAGGTTAGCAGAACTTCCCTGGGAGAATGTGAACAGTCCTTTCAGGTTAGACGGACATTCTATCCTGGTTCTCACAAAAAGCTGACTATTTATAGCCAGATACCTGACCTTATTGAAAACCTTTGGATTCAGCAAGTATCATTGTTATTGGCCTGTAGTAATCATTGGCTATGTTTTATCTCTACATCAGCCTATTGGCCTGTGGCAAACTGCTTAATCTGATCAGATAAGGAAGCATCTGGAATAGTCCACTTCTGAGACAAAGGAGGACTATAATATCTCTCCTCCTGGCTAAAATTTAGCCCTAGAGTCATGCAGGTGTGCTGGAGGATGACTAATATGCTTCGGTGCTGTTTCTGGTTTGCTGTCATCTTCGGTTTGTTGGTACTCCTTGTTTGTACTGCATGTCTCTGGAGCTTCATTACTTGTGGCTGCATCAATATAGTTTAAGTTGATCTTGATGGAGATGATGTTGACATCCATCTGCTGTTTCCACTAAAATGGTGTGGAGTCCTTTTTGTTGGATTATGACTGCTGGGATCCATTTAACGGATCCGCTATACATTCTGTATAGAACATTAGTCTTTATTTGTAACTTGATAGTCTTGTCCTTTCCTTGTTTTTCATCATTTGGCTCATCTTTCAGAGCTGACAAGTTGGTTCACAAGGTTCTATTACACAGTAGTTCAACTGGAGTTTTTCTGGTTGCAGTACTCAGTGTAGAGTGCTGAGACAAACAACATTCTGGAAATATATGCATTCCAGCTTATGTTGATCTTTGTGAGCAATTTTTTGTCTCGAACCAATCTCTCAGCCTGGCCATTGCTTTCAGAGTAAAATGGTGGGATGAAGACTAGCTCAATGCCATTATTGCAGTGAATGCTGAGCCATTATCTGAGACTATCATTCTAGGAAGGTCATGGATAGCAAATAGCCTTCTAAGATCTTCTATTCTTGCAGATGTCTGGAGTGATGGAAGTTCCACTACCTCCAGCCACTTAGAATATGAATCATAGTAGTTTGCCTTTCCATGAGCCAGTATGGTCCACATGGAGTCTCGTCCAGGGGCCTTTGGGTTTAGGCCAGAAAACTGTTTTATCTTTTGCTGACATGTTTTGATTCACTTTGCAATATCAGCAGTGGTGGACTTTAGACAATCTTTGTGTCCAAAGTTGGCCACCATACATATGCCTTGTGAGCATTTTCATCTGGACTAACCCTGGATGCCCATTATGCAACAGGTTGAGCACTTGGAATCATCCAGCTAGGAGATCACTACTCTGGATCTCCAGATAATATATCCCTTTTCAATTGAGAGCTCCAGCCTTCAGGTCCAATAGGCTGGATATAACTCCTCTGGTTTTTATTTGGCCACCCTTGCTGGATCCATTTTTATTTCTTTGGAACCCAGGATCATTTGTGGTCCACTTAGCCACTAATTTACTGTTCAGTGGTGTGTTTGTCCCCAAATCAATCATGTTAACTGACTGATCTGCAGTGATCAGCCTGTTGGCAGCTTCTGCAGGCAAATGACTTGATGCATCAACATGAGGAATCTGTTTTCCCTCAATGTAGTATAGCATAAAATCATATCCTGACAAGAAGTTGAACCACCTCCGCATGTGGTGAGGCATGCTGAGGGATTCCTTTTTCAGCTGTAAAGATACACAATAGGGTCTATGATCTGTTTGCGGTATGAATGATCTCCCATAAAGATAGTCATGAAATTTTTATGTCATTGATTAAGGCCAGAGCCTCTATCAATCTGGACATATTTTTTCTGCCTTTGAGAGACACTTTGATGTAAAGGCAATAGAGGAGAGTGACCCATCATCATTCCTATGGAACAACACTGCACCTGTTCCTACTGGTGAAGCATCACCTGTCAGTACCAGCACTCTTTCAGGATCAAAGTGTGCCAGCACTGCTTACTCAGATATAAGGGTTTTCATTTTTTCAAAAGCATTATCATAATTGCTATCCCACTTCCAGACTGTTTTTTTTATCTAGTAGCCTGTACAGCGGTTCAGCTGCCTCTATTTTGTGGTATAAAACCCCTCATAGTAATTTACAATTCCCAAAAAGGATTGTAATTCTTTCTTGTTACTTGGTGCTTTGGCTTTTTTATTTTGTGGTATAAAAACCCCTCATAGTAATTTACAATTCCCAAAAAGGACCGTAATTCTTTCTTGTTACTTGGTGTTTTGGCTTTTTTAATTGCCACAACTTTCTTTTGGGTAGGATGAATCCCAATTGCATCTATCCTAAATCCCAGAAACTCCAGTTCTTTGGATTCAAATATGAACTTATCCAAGTTTATTCTTATGCCTGCTGCTTTGAACTTATCAAGTTTTTTTGTGGAACTCCAGAGTAGCTCTGGAGTCCAAGCCACCAATAAGAAATCATCAAAGTACAATATGGCCCCTAGTATTCCTGCAGCCAGTTGATCCATGACTCTCTGGAATATTGCTGGGGTGACTGATATACCAAAAGGTAACCAGTTCATTTTAAATAAGCCTTTATGAGTTATTATTGACAATGCTCTTGCTGCCTGATCATCGACTGGTAGCTGCAAATAGGCATGTTTCAAGTCAATTTTAGTAAAAACCCTTCCACCTGACAGAATGGATAGGTTTTCTTAACTGATGGTGGTGGATAATTATTCAATGCTAGTGCTTTGTTAATCATGCATCGATAATCCCCATATCCGCACATCACCCATTTTCTTTGATGATTGGGATTATTGGGGTGCCCATTCTGAGTATGATATAGGCTCTATTATTCCCTCTGCCTCCCACCTTTCAAGCTCTGCCTCAACTTCAGCTCTCAAGGCCAGTGGCAGTGATCTGCTTCAACAACTGATCAGTTTTATCTCTTTATTCAGTGATAACTGAATTGGTTGTCCCAAATACAGACCTAGATCTTTTTTGACCACTTCAGGGTAATCAGTCTTTAATTTAGCTAATGTTGTGATCTGGTTCACCTTTGACACTGCAAAGCCTAAGTGACTGAACCAGTCACGGCCTAATAAATTGCTGTGATCACCTGATGCCACTAACAGTGGTAGGTGTATAGTTTTGTTAGGCATAGTAATTTCAACTCTTGTCTGACCCAAAAGTTTTATTTTTTTACCCTGATAATCTGTTATAGTCCTAGTGCTAGGTTGCATCTTATATTTATTTTTATTAATGATAGCCCAAGTCTTTTCTGAAACAATAGACACTGCGACCCTGTGTCCAGTTCCATTCTCACTGGCGTATCATTAATTATAATACTATGAATAAATCCAGACTGATCATCCTTAATGTGATTTATACTGGCAACTTGTTTATATTTCTTATAGTTGCCCTTGATTTTTGGAATGGTTTTTCCATTCTCATATTGGCTGCTTGTCTTTTTAAGTTTAGACATGCCGCTCTTATATGACTGACTCACATGCAAAATGAGCACACAGTATGGAGGTGTCGACATTCTTTTTGTGCATGCATATTACACCTATGACAATGCTTAACACTCGTTGTTGTTGAACTAATTAAATGCTTGTCAGACTCAGCCTTCTGTTCAACTTTTTGAATGGTAAAGTTTATTTTTTTAACGGCCTTGCTTAGCATACTATAGATTCTGCCAGTGTGGCTTGAGCTACAGCCTTTTCAAAATCTATATCCGGCATCATTAATAGTTTGAGTCTTAAATTATGATCGTTCATCCCACAAATGAAACGATCACATAGTGCTTCATTTAAGAACTCTTTAAAATCGCACGAGTGCTAATGCCCAGATTCACATTGTGAATTCTCTACCTTTTTTGCCCTCTGCTTGGATACAGAGATTAAAATAATATCTCTGCGTTATTGTTAGCAGTTTGGGGGAGAAATATTCTGTGAGAATCACCACCTTTTCAAAATTCAAGTTAGCCAGTGTTTCTGACCCAATTTGAGATTTTAAAATACTATATGTCTGTGCCCCAATTATAGTCATCAGATCACTAATTTTATTTCAGACTCTTTGATCTGATTAACCTGCATATAAAAGATCAGATGCTCTTTGTAGCTTGACCAATTCTCTGGGTACCCTGGGTCAAAAGCCTCCATCAAGCCAATTATATTAGCCATTTTTTCTCTGTTATAACGTGAGAAAAATATTTATTTCAGATATTTTCGAGTAACCATTTGATATGGTTATTTTTGACAACTTTTTACTCTGCTAGGTTGAGCTTCTGTCTTTTCTAGAAAGGCCAATTTTGATTGGTTTGTGAACCACCAATCACATTTGTGATCACTTTATTTTTCCTCCCAGAAATGTGATTTTGACAATGGTTGTTTAGTAAATGTATTTTGCCAGAAATAAGTGATTTTAATAATCACTGTTTACTAAATACGTATTTGTGTATTTTACTTGGACAGTAGTATTGAAGTGTGATTTAATGATCACAGATTCATAACTTACAAGTGTCTATATAAGTGCGCACTCAAGTATTTACATTCCCAAGTTTTTTCTTTTTCCAGCTGTGGGGGAAAAAAATCTTTTGTCTGACTGCACCAAAACCTGTTATGTTTGGTCTGGATTACAGACCCAACCTAAGACAAGTATTACAATTTGATATATTTATTATATCTACATACACACACATATATATATATGATACAATATACAGTATATATACAAGAGAATATTTACAATGTTGAATATTGTAGCTTAATGTAAACTCTGGGTTCTGCTTACACCTGATAGCTTGCCTCATGGGTAGGGTGTATGGCTCCTCCAGCTGTACAAGACAGCTTGCCTCAAGCCAACCATAGTCTTAGCAGCATCCGGTCTCTGTGGAACTTGCCTAGATGCATAGACTAAATAGCATAGTGCTATCAATGGGAATACTTGCTGCTGTTCAGGTTAGCAGAGCTTCCCTGAGAGAACATGAACAGTCCTTTCAGGTTAGACAGATGTTCTACCCTGATTCTCACAAAAGGCTGACTTTTTATAGCGAGATCCCTGACCTTATTGAAAACCTTCAGATTCAGCAAGCATCATTGCTTATTGGCCTGTAATAATCATTGGCTATGTTTTATCTATACATCAGCCTATTGGCCTGTGGCAAACAATGCTTAATCTGATCAGATAAGGAGGCATCTGGAATAGTCCACTTCTGAGAGAAGGGAGGACTATAACACTTATTAAAAGGGAAACCCAGAAATTTTCTTTGTTGAAAATGGTGATTTCATTTTGAAATGAAAAAAAAAAAAATTCCCAAAATCTTTCTATATTGTAGAACAAAAGAACTTGCTAGAATATTTTTAAAGATATTTACAATTAATTAAGAGTAACCTGAAAAGAAAAAAATTTTCATGAAGGACTGTCAAAAGAAATTAATATATATTGTAAACTTATTGTCAGGCTTGATCTTGATCAAGCTCTATTTTATTACTAAATGAGTTAAAATTTTAAATTTTATAAAACTGTAAGTTTAATTATAAATTTTTTAATTATTAATTTTATAGTTAAAATCATCAGTGTATTCTAATGGTTATTAATGATTGTGAGATGAGAAAACTTAATTTATTTTTCATAATATTCTAATGATAATCAATATTTTTATCTCTCTAAGTAATTAAATATCCAGGTCAATTAAACAATATTTTACATTTCTCTACAAAATTGTGTGTGGGTGTTACATACAGTTTGACAGATAAAACAGTTTTAATATTTGTAATTAAAATACAATTCTAATCTAATAATTTAGTATTATTTTACATTTCTCATCAAATTGTGTGTAGACATGCTTATATACAGCTTGATAGATAAAGCTATTTTAATATTTGTAATTAAAGTACAAATGTAATCTAATAATTTAGTATTATTTTAAATAAAATAGGTAATCATTTTTAATATTTTATAATTAAGTAATAGGTTTAAAAACTCAAAACCATAATTATTTTGAGCAAAACAAAATAATTAATAACTGAATTTTTTCCCTAGTTATTATATATATATATTCTAACTTGTTAATGAGTTTATTTCAGTTAATTTTATTTAAGGTCAAAAGGTGGACATTTGCTATTTTCAGCAAATATCTATGATAACAATTAACAAATGTAATTGTTTTTTAGTCTGCAATCAGCCCTTAATTAAAGAGTTTATATATAGAGCTGCAAAACTTAGAGAGACAAGATTATTTCAAACCATTAAGGAAGATTATTTCAGATTATTGGGAGAGACTTATCCTTCACCTAAATATTGTGTAAATTTATTTAAAATTTACTTTTTTTAAAAAAAAAGTATAAAGTATTTTTTTAGCTATCCCATAAAATATGGAGTAAAATAAAGATACCCTCCTCTTAACAAACACATTGGAACCATTAGCTGGCAATTTAAAGTTTATTTTCATTAATTGGACTGAAACTACAACAGGAGAAATGGCTCTAAAGAATGATTATAGCCAGGAGAAGTTCTACTTGTCTGTAAGCATACTTTTTCCTAAATTATCTATCGATTCTTTTAATTGTGAAAACTATAAAATGAATAGCAAGTATTAGTGTCATATTTTTAAAGTTACAATAAAAAGTATTTTGGAACTTTTCGTACAGGAAGAAAATTTTATGCAAACTAAAAGTTAACGATTTTGAAGCCTGTCCATAAAAGTATAAAGATTGGCTATCTTAATATAAAGCTGAGCACTGATTGTATATATCTGTGGCGACAGTAATCTGGACAAACTGATGATTGCTGGTTTAGCATGAGATACGTATATTGGTGATTATTTATCTTTTTAACATGTGTATGATCAAGTGGGTCAGCAATATGAGATGGCAGGGAGAGCTGAGAATCGTGGGGAAGTCTGACTTCGCACCCCTTATATATTACATTATATATATGCAGGTGTGTGTAAGCCTGTACAGTGTATTAATTTATATATTTTAAAAGTTATATATTATAAAATAAAAGTAATTCTTCTTTTATGCTTATAAGAACTACCTTGGAAAAAATCAAATGGCATTATGAATTAATTTTATTACTAATTATTGACTCTTAAATAAATGTGAAAGAAATATTTATAGTTTATTAATTCCCCTTTAAAAAATAATAATAATAACCCATACTTTCCAACATTAAATTTGTCACAAATGAATGTAGACTCTGAGTGCTAAAGTTCTTACAAATGTGCTATTTGAGTTCTTATTAATTTACGACATAAACAACCTTAAATTGGCATGTAAAATCGGATATAACTTTTGTTAATTATATTGGAATTATTATAACTATTAAATAAAATTTTTACCCACTAATGTTATATTTAAAGTAACAATAATTCAAAATTAGTGATTCATTAAAGAAATAACCTGATTATACAATGTTATTCAAGCAGGATATTTAAATTGTTAACCAGAATTATAAAGCTATGTATAATAGAAATACGGGCTTATTATATACCTGTATCAATATATGTAATATATAGGGTATATGAGCACAGACTTTCACACTACCCTATCTCATAACACGGATACACTTGAACACATATATGTTGAAAAGATAAATAATCACCAATATACGTATTTCATGCTAAAACAGCAATCAACAGTTGGTCCAAATTATCATCTCTACACATATATGCAATAGGTGCTCAGATATATATTAAGATAGCTAATCTTCATACTTTAATGGACAGGCTTCAATCCACTCCACACTCCAACTCTTCAACCGTCCATCCAATTAAAAATCTGATAATGGAACGCTCATGTATAGTAATTTCGTGTATAGTAATATCATTGTAAAACCGGCATTAATATTTAATGATTGTGTTTTCTTCCAGTTTAAAAAAATAACAAATAGTTTAATGATTTAACAATTAGCAATTACTTCATAATTGGTAATCCTTTACTAATGAATGTTCATCAATATATGCTTTAAAGTGTCAAGTATATCCTGATTTGTTTAAATAAATTGAAAATATTTGTTTTTAAATGTTTATTATAAATAATAAAATATATTAATGATAGCACAGATGTTCTTCATTGTGTATTATATATATTAATGTTAAAACGGATGTTGATTTTTTTTTCTGAAATTTCATAGTTGCATCCACAGAAAGCAAAGAATAGCTTAATTTTGTACTACTTATTTCAAGTAATAGGAGTATCTAAAGTGCTTAGGGTATTGATTTTTGAAATAAGGAATTATGGTATTGATTTTTGAAATAAGGGAAAATAATAAAGCTTCAAGAAATAATTTTGCAGTAAATATATTTAACTCAAGTTCCTTTTTGCTTCAGAGAAGAGATATAAAGAAATCATAAATAATATTTTTTATTTCTTTAATTATATAATTGTGTTATGTATTAGTGTTAATAAGTTACTGAGCAGTCAACTTGCAAAGATACAAGATACCTGATATTTAAAATTTTATATGTTGAGTAAAATATGATACAAGATCGGAAATATAGTTTAAAGTAATTTATTCATTTTATTAAGTAACTTTTTATTTTGGTTAGTTAAAACATCATGGAAAGGTAAAATTCAATGTTTATTGAATTTAAGTATATTGAAAATTTTGTTATGTATTTTATTATAAAATTAGTATACTGCTGATAATTATTATCTATCATTAATTACTTTTGGGTCAATAATTACTGTTTTGATTTTGCTATGTATTAGTTTATGATTGTTTTTGTTTATTTAATGATTGCACTTGTAGTGTAGACATTGTTGATTTTGGGATTTAATAATGTTGTTGTGTTCTAACATTTGTGATGGTTACAGATGATCTGGATTCGTAATGGCTCAGTTCATGATAGTTAAAATATATATATTTTTTAAAGAAAACTTTTAGTTACCATAAAAAAATAAGAGGCTAATTAATAGCTTTTAATTTGGATTATCTATATTTGTAAATACACATATACATGTGCACTTATATATTATTAAAAAACCAATTGAATTTTATTATTAGTTTATCACAATTCTGATATATAACTTTAGTTTACACAGAACATCTGTGCTTATGTACATGAATATCATTCATGTAGACACATATACGTTAACATTAATCATACTTTATGAATTATTAAAATGAATTATTGAATTTTTTTATTAGTTTATCATAATTCTGATATGTATTTTTTTATACAGGCACAGCTGTGTGCTATTGAGATATTTGTAAGTTTCAATGTTTTAAGTTGTTGTTTTTTGTGTATTAATCAAAATCAGAATGCTGCATTTATATTTACAACTGTATTCTACCAACCTTAATTTCATTTTAATTTTTATTAATAAATTGATATTTCATTATTAAAGTTGTTCCAATTATAAATTTATTAAACGCACATTAATTACGTAAGTAATATTTACTAAGGCTATAACCTCAATAATATGTGTGTAAAATGCGATAGTAGGGACATCTACAGGTGTTTTGACTATAAGCTTATGCTATGGAAGAAAAGAGGGTTCCACCTGTAGAGGTCCCTACTATCGCATTTTACATGCATATTCGCGAGGTTATAGCCTCAGTACATATTACTTAAAGTTGTTCCAGTAAATATATTCAATCCTACAATAGTTTTAGAATATTATGTCTTTGTATTAAATTTTTGCTCACAGTAGCAGTTATAGAGCTTTTGCTGACAGAGCTGGGTTCATGCATAATAGTCTGTTATATAAAAGGGGTTTATATTTCGTGTTTTTTGACATTCAGTTAATGATTTCATTACTTCTTTAATCCTGGTTGGTGCAAAAAAGATATCCTTTAAAGTCCATACACTACATTTCATTTTATTTATTATTATTAGAAATTAAGTTTATAGTTGGCTAGTACATTAATGATACTATATGGTCAGTGCATTGATAATGATCAGCATGTTTCTATATCCCAGCATTATTTATTTTGTTATATTTTGAGGGATTAGTACTTGGGTTTAGGCATCCAAATTATTAATTATATAATCTTCCCTAATTAGTTTTATCCTATCACTCTCATGTGCATTCTTTTTATATTTAATTTTACATTTTATTATTGACTTGGGGTTAATAATGATGAGTGCTATATAACCCCAGGTTCACTCCAATTCTTTGTACCATTACAATATATATATATATATTATAACGATCCGGATGAAAGTCATACTAACATAATCTGCGCTACAAGGGAGCCATCTAGGCATTTGAACCTAGAAAAATTTATATAGTAGGCAGATACGTAAGTTTAAAAAAAATTTATATTGGTTGATTCCAGTCATTAGCCCATTGACACTAGCTCAGTGGAATAGCTGAGATTTATATTTTATAATAAATTTTTATCTAAGATACATTTCAATATTAAAAAAGGAATAAAATAAGCCACTTCCAGAAATTAACACACAAACATTTATTTACGCACATATATATAAAATTTAGCATTATTTTAGAATAACTTTTACTTTGGATTTTAATTTGATTTTAGAATTTAAATTTACATTTTAATTTTTATAATATTATAAGTTTACATTTTAATTTTTATAAGTTCGTACAGATGTTTTTATGAAAGTTTGTTTTATAATGTCGAGTATACATCGGTTATATAAACTACGTGGTTAAAAACATTTCAAAATAAACATAACTGATCAAAATACAAAGTCATTGATAATGTCAATTGCAGAGGGAAATTTATAAGAAACCCAATAGCATTCATCATAAGATGCCACATAGACATCAATGACTTATATATTCTAATCGAATATGAAAACCAACAAACATAAGTAACCGTTAATAAATCCATGTAAGCATCTATACCCAACTTAATTTTAATGCATTTTTATTTAGAGTGTCGAGTATGAATAGACTACACAGATTTGCATTTGAAAAGAAAATATTCTATCCTTGTTTAACCTTAGGCCAAAAGTCTGCAGTCAAACCAGCATCAATCAATCTGATACATTGATGTATTCAATGTAGCATGAAAATACAACAGCACAATATACTATACTGTCAGGAATGGACATCTGAACAGTATAGTTAGAGAAGACATTGACTCTTGTCCAATACAGGAATATTACATCTGTATGGTAAGAAGAACAATAAAATAAAAACTCCATAGGAAGGGACCGCGGTCCTTTTTGCCGACTTACAATCCCATCCATAGGCAAAAAGGTTTTGTGCAGCATATACAGTGATTCTTCCCATAGTGAACCTCATACTACATCTACTAATTACACCAATATATCCAATCCATTGACCTAATTCAACTACAAAACAAATACCCTAAGATTACCCTCCCCTAATATAACTTTACAAATCTATATAGCCATTAATGCCCGACTTAAGTTTAACATTTATATAATTTAATTTAACGAAAAACAGAAATCATAATAAAAACTTAAAAGAACAAAAAAAAAAAAATGGAAATGATTTTTTTAAAAAAAAGAAATACATCAAATAAAATTATAACTAATTAATAAATAATTTAGTTTGGTCAGATAGGAATCTATTTCAATTATTTTAAATACACAAAGTTTTTAATTTAATGTTCATGAATTATCTAAAGTTCTTACGGTTTTGAAAGGTCCATAATTTGTAGTTGTTTGTAATTTCGAACGGGAATTCCCACGCTGTCCTGAAGATATTGGTATCCAGTCAGCCGTTGTTTTTTATTTATCTGAAGGTCTTTTACTGTAGCTGGTCCTTAATGTAGAAAAAACGATGTTATTTCTTTTCTTTTTTTTTTAACAAAACTGAAGGGATTGAAGAATGCGTCTCTTCAATCCCCTCCTTCAACTCCACACTAACACGTATCACCACCGCTATCACACATCTCTTTTCTAATTAATCTTTTTTATTTCCAAACCTTTCCTTTTATATTAACTTTAGGATCCAATGGACATTATATCATTGATGTTGATGATCCTTCCATTGAGGTCCAATTTTCCGATGGATTTCTTTCATTGGCCATTAGTTTCTATTGTTTTCCTATCTGACCATTGCTTATACATTTAAATGCCCATGGCTAGTTTACATTTAACTAATTAAAACAATCATTTCCATTTTCTGATTAATTAATGAGTTTTCCAAACTTAAAGATATAGTTTTATCTCTAAATCTTTTTGTTGAAAGATTTAGTTTTTCTATTTTTAATAAAGTTTTATTTTAATAATTTTTTTTATCTGTGCGATTTTATATATATACGAGTTTAAGATGATTTTTTTAAATTTCCAATTCTTAAAAAAGCTTTCATTTGCGAACTTTTATTTTTTCATGTTTAATAATAAAAAAACAATGTAACATCATATGTGACCATTACATATCAGTAAACTTGCTTAAAAAAAAAAAACAAAAAAAAATGTATTTTACTTAGGGTTAGTAATTACGGTCCACGATTAACGAAAACATTTACAAAAACATTCGGTTAGTAATTTTTACAAAGATTATATACAAAAAAAATGTTGACTATCGTTTTCCTAAGGATCATTTATGTCTATGCCTCCTCCCCCCCCCCCAAGCATTCTATTTTATTATACATTTTATTTTTACACACAACATGACAAACAAGTTATTTATTTATGAAGGTTGCATTGAAGTAAATATGTTTTAAAGAATAATGGGTTTAAACATGTATATTTGCAGCACAATTATAAATACCACCAACTTATTTATGACTGATTGAAATGCATACATAGGGTTACACTGACATAATTCCCAAAGGTACTCATCGTAAGGTACCACATTTCGATCATAAACTTCCGTGGCTGTGCGCGTCTATACACGTTAAAGAATAATATATATTAACAAAAAAAAAACACTAATTGCAACCTTTTGACTTTCTTTTTAACAAAGTACAATTTAAAATTATTAATACTTTCTCGTGTTTAATATATATGCTATTTCTTACTGGTAGTGCTTTTATAAGATTTAACGTATATGGCTTTATGTAATTAGATAAGAATATTTCATTTTGCAAAAATTTGCTCAGGGTACTGGTGATTTATTAAAGATCGGCCCAAGTTGAGTCGTCAGTTATAATGATCCGGATGAAGGTCATACTAACGTAATCTTCACTACAAGGGCGCCATCTAGGCATTTGAACCTAGAAAAATTTATATAGTAGGCAGATACGTAAGTTAAAAAAAATTTATATTGGTTGATTCCGGTCGTTAGCTCATTGTCACTAGCTCAGTGGAATAGCAGAGATTTATATTTTATAATAAATTTTTATCTAAGATACATTTCAATATTAAAAAAGGAATAAAATAAGCCACTGCCAGAAATTAACCCACAAACATTTATTTACGCACATATATATAAAATTTAGCATTATTTTAGAATAACTTTTACTTTGGATTTTAACTTGATTTTAGAATTTAAATTTACATTTTAATTTTTATAATATTATAAGTTTACATTTTAATTTTTATAAGTTCGTACAGATGTTTTTATGAAAGTTTGTTTTATAATGTCAAGTATAGATCGGTTACATAGATTACATGGTTAAAAACATTTCAAAATAAACATAACTGATCAAAATACAAAGTCATTGATAAGATCAATTGCAGAAGGAAATTTATAAGAAACCCAATAGCATTCATCATAAGATGCCGCATAGACATTGATGACTTATATATTCTAATCGAATATGAAAATCAACAAACATAAGTAACCGTTAACGAATCCATGTAAGCATGTATACCCAACTAAATTTTAATGCATTTTTATTTAGAGTGTCGAGTATGAATAGACTACACAGATTTGCATTTGAAAAGAAAATATTCTATCCTCGTTTAACCTTAGGCCAAAAGTTCGCAGTCAAACTGGCGTCAATCCATCTGATACATTGATGTATTCAATGTAGCATGAAAATAAAACAGCACAATATACTATACTGTTAGAAAGGGACATCTGAATAGTATAGTTAGAGAAGACATTGACTCTTGTCCAATACAGGAATATTACATCTGTATGGCAAGAAGAACAATAAAATAAAAACTCCATAGGAAGGGACCGCGGCCCTTTTTGCCGACTTACAATCCCATCCATAGGCAGAAAGGTTTTGTGCAGCATATACAGTGATTCTGCCCGTAGCAAACCTCATACTACATCTACTAATTACACCAATATATCCAATCCATTGACCTAATTCAACTACGAAACAAATAACCTAAGATTACCTTCCCCTAATGTAACTTTACAAATCTATATAGCCATTCATGCCTGACTTAAGTTTAACATTTATATAATTTGATTTAACGAAAAACAAAAATCATAATAAAAACTTAAAAGAACAAAAAAAAAAAAACAATGGAAATGATTTTTTTTAAAAAAAGAAATACATCAAAAAAAATTATAACTAATTAATAAATAATTTAGTTTGGTCAGATAGGAATCTATTTCAATTATTTTAAATACACAAAGTTTTTAATTTAATGTTCATGAATTATCTAAAGTTCTTATGGTTTTGAAAGGTCCATAATGTGTAATTGTTTGTAATTTCAAATGGGAATTCCCATGCTGTCCTGAAGATATTGGTATCCAGTTAGCCATTGTTTTTTATTTATCCGGAGGTCTTTTACTGTAGCTGGTCCTTAATGTAGAAAAAACGATGTCATTTCTTTTTGTTTTTTTAACAAAACTGAAGGGATTGAAGAGTGCGTCTCTTCAATCCCCTCCTTCAACTCTGCACTAACAAATATCACCACCGCTATCACACATCTCTTTTCTAATTAATCTTTTTATTTCCAAACCTTTCTTTTTATATTAACTTTAGGATCCAATGGACATTATGTCATCGAGGATGATGATCCTTCCATTGAGGTCCGATTTCCCCGATGGATTTCTTTCATTGGCCATTAGTTTCTATTGTTTTCCTATCTGACCATTGCTTATACATTTAAATGCCCATGGCTAGTTTAAATTTAACTAATTAAAACAATCATTTCCATTTTCTGATTAATTAATGTGTTTTCCAAACTTAAAGATATAGTTTTATCTCTAAATATTTTTGTTGAAAGATTTAGTTTTTCTATTTTTAATAAAGTTTTATTTTAATAATTTTTTTTATTCATGCGATTTTATATATATATGAGTTTAAGATGATTTTTTTGAATTTCCAATTCTTAAAAAAGAAGCTTTCATTTGCGAACTTTTATTTTTTTCATGTTTAATAATAAAAAAACAATGTAACATCATATATGTCCGTTACAATATTTATATAAAGAAATCCCATAATAGAGCCAAAAATTTTCACTATTGATTGTCAGGGACTTTATGTTTTCTTCTTATTTTACCTTTTAATTATTAATAGCTGTACATTCATTTAGCAACTAATAAGTATAAGGCTAAAAAATTGGCTATGACAATCTAATAAATATTTTTTTTCTCATGATATAAATAAAACTGCAATATGCAATGTATTCTATTTTATTATAACATATCATACCATTTATACCTTTTTAGACACTTTATCAATACTTTTATTTGTATTATTTGTATTACTCTAACAGTTTCGACTGTCCTACAGTCATCATCAGAGCTACAGTATTCAAATATATAATTATACAATTATTACACTTATCCACATATTGATATACATAATTAATACACAATATAAACAAAAATAATTATACATTTTAATATCATCTTTATAAATAATCATTTCCCATTTTATTACCTTATCTTCTAAATAATTTTATCAATATTTTATATTAATTTATTTTATATCACTTTATTTTATTTTTTAAATATTATTTAATATAATAATTATAACTTTAACATTTATTTACTATTTAATGCATATTATTATCATTTTTCTTATATTATAAAATCAACTTTGAATCTTGTCTTGTTTTTATTAAATATTTGTATCAGTTAACTTTACCCACATTGCAAATTATTTTTTTATTACAAAAAATTATTTACTTCTTGTTGATTCTATTACCAAAACCCAACTGACAAAAAAATTCAAAATTTGTATTTGTTTAACACTCCCTCTATTGCCATCTTCTTTAACTTTTTTCTTTTAACCTTTTCAAATTCTAATTATTATTAACAATTGTTTATAAAATTATTGTTCTTACCCCAAAATCTCTATTAAGACTTTGTTTTATACTCTTAATCAAGATTGCTTCTTTAATTTTCCTATCCCTACTATTATTTGTGTAATTAATCATTTTTATACAATCTTTTTCAAACCTGTTTGTAATGAATGAAAATAAACAGATGATCTCTTATCATATTTATGTTGAATTAATCTGGTATAAATTGAGTTCTTTGTTTCTCCCACATAATTACTTTTTATATTTTTACTTTTACATGATTTGCATTCAATTTTATATACACCATTTATGTCTTTTTCTACTTTTCTTACATACTTATTATCTAATATATTAAGTATATTCTTCCTTCTTTTATTCACTATCTTAAATTTTATAACACTATTAAACTTTTTGTTAATTCTAATAATTATTCTATTCATACTTTTTACAATACTGCTATTATAAGTTTTAATACCTATATATTTATTTTTATCTATTTTATTTTTACTACTTGCTATCCCATTACTTGTATTAAATTTCTCTTCCAATTTTCTTATGTTTTCTTCTATAACTTTTTTTGGATATTCATTATCCCTAAACTCTTTAATTATTAATTCTATCTGTCTTCTTTAATCTTCCTCATCTGAGAAATAATTCCAAGCTCTATATATACTTTTAAATTGCTCATGTAATATAATATATAATAAAATGTAATTTTTATATTTATTTATTTTTAGTTTCTGATAAAACTCGAATGCAGTTAAAAATAATCATTAAAAAAAAGCAGTAAAAAGTCAGTGCAAATCATTGGTATAAGGTCTTATTTATTGTTTAACTATTAAACAATAAATAAGACCTTTTACATAAGTCAATTTCTTCGAAGTTTCAAAACATAGTCTGCTGCATTAATTTTTTTACAAGAATAATATTTATACATATATGAAATGATCATTGCATATACATATTGTAATGAAATCACCCACAAAGATTAAAAAATAAAAATGCTTGCCTAGAGGGAAATGTTTATCTGATCAACATAATAATGACCAGTGAACAGTAGTGTACATGGTGAAGTGATTATACAAAATTTTTACTTTTTTTTGATACTAGCTACAGATTATGATCAGACTGAAGTTTACACCAAGTGCAACCCTTCATGCAGATCTGCTCATATTTCCTGATCATTATATAACCACTGCATATTTATATTATTATTATAATGTAAACATTAAAATAAGATTCTTGTACATGAAATGAGAAAATGTAATGAGACCTATGCTTAACTATAATAATTTTATTTAATACAACAGAATATAAACAATCAATAAAATATAATATAAATCTTTATTATAAAATAATAACAACTTGTAAATACATCAACATAAAAATTATATATATATATAAAAGCCTTATTCAGTAATTCTAATTTTTTTTTATCCTTGTCAATATGATACCTCGTACTAATACTAACACATATATTACATATATAGTGACATCTATCGACATTTCCTATAATTCATTATTTTTATCATTTTATTTATTTCCCCTTATATTACTTTCCATTCTTTATCCATTACCCAATCATTCATTAAATCAATTCACTTTTTGTAAATGTTCATACATGTATTTATATTATATTTTATGTAATTTGTTTAATATATTTTCCTTCTATTTATTTCCTTTATATAATTTAATGGTCTTATGTATTTAACACAATCTATTTTATGTCCAAATTTTAAATAATGAACATATAATGCTGATCTATCATCCCTCCTTTCAATAGCATTATTATGCTCTTTTGCCCTTTGTTCTAATTGTTTTGATGTTTCTCCATAGTAAACCATTTTACATATCCCGCAAGTAATTTTATATACTGTTCCCTTTATATATTTCATATCATCTTTAATCTTAAGGGGAAATAAATAAAATGATAAAAATAATGAATTATAGGAAATGTCGATAGATGTCACTATATATGTAATATACGTGTTAGTATTAGTATGAGGTATCATATTGACAAGGGTAAAAAAAAATTAGAATTACTGAATAAGGCTTTTATATATATAATTTTTATGTTGATGTATTTACAAGTTGTTATTATTATATAATAAATATTTATATTATATTTTATTGATTATAAGATAAACAACATAAAGGAATATTATTCCTTAAATATAAATTATATAACTTTTTTATATTTACATAATCAAAGCAATTAAATATGGAATATACATGTCAGAAAATATTTTAAAATTAATGTTTTCATTCAATTGTATCTCTGAATTTATATATATATAACCAATACTTTAATTTTAACTTAAATAGAAAATGAACATTTTACAAAGTAAAATTTATTCTGATATTGTTATTTAAATTATTATTTATTCAATAAAAAAAATTCTAAAAATCCTTAACAAATATCTCTTATTTATATTTTTCTGTTGAGTTCAACACTTGTCGAACAGAAATAATGCCAATTTAACAATGAGATATTTGGTCAGAACAAATGTATCTTCATAGTTACATGACAAAATGTATAAATAATTCAACTTGAATATTTTTCTGGAAATAATAAATTTCTTTTTTGTAGTTATGCTTTATAATTAAAGAAAATAAATATATTTAATATGTGTACATATTCCTTGATGATTTTGTTATCTTTTAATCCATAGTTGATTTTTAAATTTATTTATCTAATTATTAAGTTTTGTTATAGCATCCACAAATAAGATCCAACATTTGGATATAATTAGGTATTATTAAGACATTATCAACCTACGTTTTCAGAAAAATGAAAGAAATACTCTGTGTAAAACATTACCCCACCATTACAAATAAACTTGAATATACATGAATACATTTCATTTTCACAACTGCTAATTTATCAGCCATACAAAAAAAAATCTGATTTCTACAATGTTTTATTACATCAGATGATAATCTACTTTTTTTCTTGGTCTAAACAATCATGCAAATTCCATAGGAACTATTATATTGTCTAACTTGTAAATAATGAATTTCATTTTCGAATTATTATCTTAAACAAAGAAATAAACTTTTCATTTCTGACATATTATTATTTTCTTAACTTGTTAATATATTATGATTTGCTTTTAAAAATATATAAATAAATAAACTTATTAAAAAGTTTTTAAATATATAATAAACTTTTTATATTTATTTTTAAAAATCATGCATGTGATCAATGTCAAAAAGATTACAATATATATATATTTAAATAAAAGAAATATAATGATAATTTATTGTTTTTATAATTTTCCAATAATAATATATAAACACACATATCATTTGATTTAAGATCCTAATAAAAATTTCCATATTACATTAAAGGCAACATAAATGCATTTATTAGATGACATAATTTCATCTTGCAATGAAAGTTTTTAATTGATACATGTCTTCATTACATCATATCTAAAAAATTATTTATAAAACTACACATGCAATTCTCGTTAAAGTTTTTCAATTTAAATATATAAATCTATAAAAATCATTTATTTAATTTTATATATATATAGTGCAGTTGCTGTATGTTCTATCTCAAAATCCTGCACTATCCAAAAAAAAACTAAACAAAAACAAATAAAAATTAAAAATTTGTAAACAAAATATTTTAATTTCTAATTCATCATGAAATCTTTAGTAGTTCAATCTAGGTGCTTGAAATTATAATAATCAATTTATTATCACTAGATATTGTATCATTTGCATTTTATTATTAACAGATTATTTGCAAAATTGGTCTATCTACTAACCTGTGTTTAAACCCTATATCCCATCCCACTCCTTTTGTCATGTATATATTTTTATGTATATATTTGCGATGCATGCCTAAAAATTTATAAATTTTAACTTTCAATAACATTTTATGATTATTAATTCTTTTTATTAAAATACATAGGTGCGGCTCAGATATATATATATAGTATAAGAGCAAAAATACTAATAAAATATTGATTTTTTTAAATAAATATTTTATTATACGTCATTTTAAAACTTTTTATTTTTAAATTGTTTTTCCTATTAAAATGTATATTTTATAAAATCCAAGATGGAAGATGCAACTGTTAATTGTCCAAAAATAATTAAAGGGATGGAAACACTATCTGGGGAAGATATTTTTAATTAAAGTTTTTACTTAAAATAAAATGGGGATTAAGATTAAAGATTTTCTTTTGTTATAAACATTTCTGTCAAATCTATTTCTAATCTGGAAATAAATTTGAATTTATTTTTGGATGTTATCTAACTTTGCATCTTCAAAAACAATGGATAAAGAAAAAGTAGGAATTTTTTAAGATCAGAGATTAGATTTTAAGCTAAAACTAAGTAATTAAAAGCATTCCAGAAATATCTGGGCAGGAGTATAAAATGGGCCAATTTTAATCACCAACAGATTAGCTACTACTGAAAGAAGTGTGTTGTCATCAATACTCCATGCAACTTTGAAATCTAAGATAATGATTGAGTAGATGCCAATCATCTTTTGGACCCTTTTGGATCTTTTTTCCACTAATGTACCATCTAACTGCTGCCCTGAGATGAAGGAAAGACTAAAGAAGAACTCTGGAATACTAAATGGAAGCTTGCTGTCACATAAGAACTGTCATGCACTGAGCTGGACTTTTTAATATGGAGTATTAAAATGGTGCAAGGTAAATTATTTCAAACTGCCACCATTGAAACTAAATCTAGCTTGCTTAACTAGTCTCAAACTCTACTATCAATTTCTCCTGATGTATAATTTAACTTTTAATTTTTCTAATGTGTAAATTGCTCTCAAATAATTTATATAAATTTAATTCTCTCTCATAGGCTCTAACTTTCCTTAACTTTGGTGCAATCATTTATTTATATGTATTTATTACTTGATTTTATATGTATACTTTTATTATTAATATGCCAATCTCAAGCAATCTGACAAACTGAATTTCTCAAAATCTTTCCTTTTAATTACAACCTCCATGAATTAAGATTATTAATGTCCCCATAAAATATAATGCATTATTAATTAATATGTCACCAGATTGTTTTCACGAATCAACATCTTGTTTGTTTTAGTATAAAAATCTATTCATTTAACTCTGGATTTTCTAACCAGGGAGAATTCAGAACTCAAGCTAATTAATGCTCCGAAACTATATTTATTTTATAAATGTTATTATTCAATTCTGAAAGAGTGACTTATTTGTTTTCTATATATAACTGCTAGTTTTTATTTTGTTGTTCCACACTTTTGAAATATCAAATAAAGTACTTAAATATTCCAGTTATTATAAAATCAATGAATGTGGGATTAAATTATTTTAAATAGCAGAAAAAAGGGAGTCTAAATCTTAATGTATATTTTACTATTTCAATTATTAAATGAAATCTAAATCTCTATATATATTCTAGTGGCATGGCATATTATTTATATAAATTATGGCATTCAAACAAGGATCATTTATTTTTAAAGCAGTAAATCTTATTCAATGTCGTTAGTGACATTTACCCATACTGCATTATTGACATTCGGCCATATCTTCATGATTATAAATATATATGTGCTTCCAATCTGGGGGTTATGACAAGTTTGAACCCATAGATTTCTTCTCAAGCCTTGTCCTGAGGCTAGTTGACCTTCCCAGGAAAAAGGCCTCTGGCAGTGATTCCCGTTAGTCTGGCACATGCTATGCCTATCCACTTTCTTCGTATAAAAGGCCTGCATGCCGGTGACGTCCACGGCATGCCTTATCCATTTTTCTTTAAGCACTGCCCAAGAAGGGTGTCTTAGATTTCATAATTGTCCAGAAGCACTAACTTTTTCCTCTTAGTTCTTTGCCATTATGTCAGTACCGCCTAAACTTCATATTATTATTATTATTATTTCTTTTGCTTATGACCTAATTTTAGTGCTGTAATGATATTAAAATTGTGCTCTGCTCAAACTATATATATAAATGCCAAATATTATTAACTTTATTAATTTATAATGTTATTTCAATCTTATTCTATAGTCCCACCATCATAATGTATTACTGTTTTTAAAAGTATTTGCCTTGGGTAAAATAAAGCATTCTTCTTACCAGCATTAATAAAAAGACATTTATCAAGTATTTTGTCATATAATCAAATGTTTTCAACTATATTTTATTTATTTTCACGACTGTAATGGCATTAAAATAGTTTATATTATATCTATAATGAATCTCAGAACATTCCCCAAAATAATGTTAGTCACCATGTTTCAGAACCATATATAAAAGCGTTAATAGCAATTTTATGTAAATTCTTTCTAATAATCGATTGGCATCTTAATATTGGACCCACCAAAGATATATGTTTATGTATAGTATATGTTATTTGATTAATAAAAGAGCATATGAAAAATAATAGCATGAATGACAATATATAATTATCTATCGTTTGGTAGACCGCTTGCTCATTCACGCACATACTAATGTAGGCCATTAATTTATAAATGTATGTAAATAATTTGTCATTATATTAAACTAATTTTTATTATCCAACTTGTCTGAGTAGTTCGAATTCCTCTTTTCTCCACTTTCAAATGGACAGCCATGTGTATATATGTTTTAGTTAAGACATAGTTAATAGATGTCTCATTGTCTTCTCCATTCTGCTAGTGGGCCAGATTTAAAATAAATTCCTGTGTGCCATCATTGTTATGTTATCCATTAAGTGTTTGATCTGGGGCTTAGAGAGTGGGTTCGAATCCAGGCTGGTCCCTGTCCTAAATCTCACGCTTGACTGGGTTTGAAGTTCCAGCTCATGTTAGATGGATAAACATGTTTTGCCCGGTACAATATATATAAATTTAATATTAAAATAATTAAATAATTAAAATGCTTAAGTATGACATTTTTTAAAGTTACAAAATTAATTTTTTTTTATTAACATCCTTTAATTCAAAATTTCTTTTACTTAACCTTTTCATTATTTTGAAAATACTATTTTAAACCGAAACCAGTTATGCAAAATATGACATATGGTCATTGCTTTTGCTATACTTACTGAAAGAAATAGTCACTAAACTTAAGTGGAAGTAATTCCATTAAATATGAATAAGAAGTAATCAAGGATGAATGAAATATAAATATTTCTTATTATTTGAAAATGCAATACCAATATGACAATGATAATAAAATAATCAACTAGCAGCAAAGTACAAATTTAAAATTATAAAAAGTCAAGTAAAAAGCATACGTTAAAAATTTACAAAACTTTAACCAGATGAAATACACTTTTGGCAAAAGGGGACTATATTTCAAAACAAATTTTTAATATTAATCATGAGAGATCAAAATAATCTATTTTATTTGCTGGATTTTTGCTTGCAAGATGTAAAAAAAAAACACACTTTTAATTTATAAAAATTGAATATTGAAAAATATTGTCTCTATGAAATAGATGAATTGCTAATTGTTTTAAAAAAATTGAAACTTTATTTATAGTTTTCTAAATATACATAACAGTTAGCCTTTGTTATATGCATCTTGAATAATCTCTAGTCTAATGAATAGCCTTTGTTATATGCATCTTAAATAATCTCTAGTCTAATGAATGACTAATAAAAATTATTAATATACATTCATTAAGTAATTTGTATCAAAGTTGTGAGGGCAGCAGATTGGATTAATCAAATTTACTGTAATAATTTGCTATATATATATACTGAACAATGATAAAGATATATGTAAGAGATTGTAATCTGGGCCATCTGATGAGTGCTGGTTCAGCATGAAATGTTCATCTTGTGGATTATAGATCTTTTTCACATGTCTTTGGTCACATGTTCATGATTACATCCCTCCATAAGGTGTTAAAAGTGTATAGAAATAAATCTCTACCTTGCATGAGAGTGGTGTAGTAAAAATTACAGAAATATTAAAACAATTATATTCTTCATTTTCTACACTATTTCATTAAATTTGAAAGAAAATAAACTAATTTTACTTTGTACTACATCTCTTCTACATTTTGGAAATGAACTTTATTACTTGTTAACCTCCAGATTTTATGATTATATTTCCTTAAATGATTCCAGTATAAAGATCATAATATTAAATCATTGTAAATCAGAAGATTTTGCAAAGGTTAATTTGTAAAGGAAATAGTGAACTTAAAAAGTGAAGAGAGTAACAGTTTCACATTCTCAAATCAAAATGCTTCCAAAATGGTCTATATAGGTGGGAATTTAGATTAAAGATAAGATGGCAGTTCTTATCTTTATAAAGTCACTATCTTCCCTTTATAATCCAAAAAGACATTGTTTGACTATTATAAACATTCAAAGTGTATATAATAAAAGATTAAATTCTTTCTCTAAAAGATTTACATACTTCCTATGTGCTTAATAGATAACAACAAGATAACAGTTAATAGTAACTTAAAAATTAATAGAAAACTCAACAATTTGAATAGTATTTTCCTCCTCTCTTCTTGAAGTGTTGCTGCTGTGACCAACTGATAGTCTAGTCCAGGGACTGAACCAGTATTTAGATTCTTGAAATGGCAAATTTAAGGAGATATTCTAATTAATTATTCTGTCAAAGGCAATACTCAATAAAAATTGATCTTCAAATAAATATTCATTTTACTTTTAGGAGGATTATTTTTAAATGTATTATTCTTTCCAAAATTGTTGCTATTTCCTAGCTCCCATAAAACATTAAAACAGTAGCAAATCCTCTATATACTACTGCCACTCAGGACAAGCATTAGCAATAAATAGAAGCAAGAAAGTTTTAGTATAAAATTCCTATTTAGTGCCTACTCATTCAATACCACCAGACTAATTTCTAGATTATGGCTTTCAACATTGATGAGCCTTGGATCTTAAGATCTGGGTGCAGTACTCTCAGAACCAAGGCTCCTCACTAATGAAAGCCACAAGTTAGAAACTTGTCAGGACTTATTGGATGAGTAGGCATTAGAGAAGGATTTTATACAAAAACCTTCTTGCATCTATTGATTACCAAGGCTGCACTGAGTGACACTAGTGTATGGAGAGTTTGCTACTACTAAAAGTAAAATTACTAATGGAAAAAGCATGACATTAAGAAAACCAAGACAATATTTATTTTTTTAATTTTTTAAATTGAATGTAAAGAAGAAAAAAATGAAAGCATTAATTTTTTAAAATTTATTTTTGTTTTTTAATAAATATATGTATAATATTACTCAAGCATTGTGTGAATGTTATTATCAGGATATAGAATATTACATTTTTATTATGCTTCTGGATCAACTAATCATGAAAAATAATGACTTTCATGTTAACACTTTATTAACATTCACACTAGTTTAACACTGCTTGCTATTATATTATCACAATTCATCCAAATATCTCAATATTAGTACATCTTCTCAATATGATTAACACATTTCTCTATCGTTGATCAGATTTTGATAGTTCTAGATTTCAATGATTTATTTAATTGATGACAGTTTCTACTATAGTTAATTAAAGTTTATAATATAGTTTTAAATACTAATATGTTAAAATAATTTCATTTGATTTAAAATGGTTTTAAAAGGATGGGCAAAAATGGCTATTTATATGCAATAATGATCAAGTATTATCATTTAGTTATAGTACACTAACTGCCTAATTATCTCAATCAAAGAATTTAACATATTATATTTACTGAGATTGACAGTCTTATAACCTTCTAATAACATGTGTAAAAAGTAAAATTGTATTCAAGTAGTTATTTAATTTACATAAATTATAGTAAATAATAAAAATCATATACAGCAGCTATATAAATATGTATATTGATAATAATTATAAAAGCAATGTCACGTTATATATGACTTACTTTATTGATAATTATAATAATAATTACATATAAAAAGCATTTTTGGCACATGGTTTCATGCTCTTTTGAAATGTTACTAATCTATTTTAACATTAGATGTAATGTGATGTACTGTAGCTTCTCCTTAAATGGAGCCAAGAATCTCTCAACAATTATGCCCAGAGAAATCTGTTAGCCATTTTATTTTCCATTCCCCAATTATAACAAAAATAAACACCATCTAGTGTTCTATAATGGAATAAAACAACAACAATAAAAAATAAAACATAAATAAAACCTGCATATAGAGATTCAATATGACTTCAAAGAACTAAGTTATAACATAAAATACAGAATAAATAATACATACTTTATACAACTTTATATAATTACATAAAATATATAGTATAATAGTATGAAATGGTATATGTGTATAATATACTAAGATATGAGATTGTGAAAACTTCTTTCAGTATAATAAAGTAGAAAGTATAAGTGTACATTTTTTAAGGGAAAAGAATAAGTTGGTTATGAAAAATGGAAAAAAATAGTATAAAAAAATAAAACTGCATTTATAACAGATGTATATGTTTTAGCAGTTAAAAAATATCATAAATTTCCAACACAGCAGCTCTATGACCTTATCAAACTCAACAATCTAACTGATAATATACATAAAATCCTCACCCTTCCTAATGACCGATACATGGCAATAGAGTTTCACAACACAATACAAAGACAAGCCTTCAAAAACAGATTGAAATTTTTACACCATATGTTCATGGTTCCAATAGACAACAATAGACCATCCATACTTAAGGGCTTCGTGAAAAACTGCCACAAAGGTATGCAGAGGCAGCACCTATAGAAATATCTCGAGGCATTCAGACAAGTTACCTCATTTGAGTACCTTAAGGATCCTCTTACCAATGGTCTCATCTTCACCAACCCAGCCTTATTTCAATTCATCCTTAAAAAAGGTCTCTCTTCTGAAAGCATCCCCACAACAATAGCAGCTGAACTAGCACCTTTGGTCATCTCAATTAAGGGGATGAGGCCACAATGTTTCACCTACAAAGACCGCAACCACCTCAATCGGGACTGCCCTCAAAAGAATAAATGCAACTCTTGCCAGAAAAAAGGGCCTAAATCACATCTATGATCTGCACAGCCCCAATAAATATGAACTTCCTCCTTCAGCTAACCTCTCACCTCCACCTCACTTCAATTCACTCTTACAGCATTCGGCCACCCTCTCACCTTTCAGTAAGATTCCAGCTTCCTCTAGGCCACATAATTCTGATCTCACTCACAGCCCACCACATTCAGTTACAGCTCGCCCACAGGACCCTCTTTCCTTAATGGACATAAACACTTATTCAAACTCAAAAATCATTCTGTCTGAGTCTACCAACTCTGGCCCTTCCCAATAAACCCAATGATTTATTGTTTCAAATCTTATTTTAATTAAATGTAGATTTGCAAAATTTATATTTCAAATTATCTTTTCTATTTTAATTTTACTTTAATTAGAAAATCCATTACCATTTTGTTAATGGATTTTCTTTTGTTTGATGCTAGGGAATGTTAGTAAGGTATAATGCTAGTAAGGTTTATCGTGAAAGCAAATCTCCAGAACAAAATACTTAAAAAAATATCATATTAAAAATTTATATATTGATTTTTATAAAAGTTTCCGTCTGTAATTCTATCTATATGGATTTGCGTATACATATATGGGCCTCTCTAATATTTATAATAAAACATTTTAATAGAAAATTAATACTTTAATAACTTATTTACTGGCCTAAAATTTAAATGTAGATAAAATGACAGAAAGTTTTACAAACATCGTAACATGCGTGGATCAGGTTTGATCCTTGTCTAGTAATCTAGAAAGATGTGAAGCATGGATCTGGCCTACAGACCCTATTGCTTCAATTAATATAAATAATAATTTTCCTTTATGACCAATATCTGTCATATGCATACATCAAATCCATGCAGAATTAAGAATTAAATTATTTATTGAATGAAGCAAATAATATATATATATATATATATATGCACAGAAATTGGTCTATTTTCATGGCATATATCACACATCACATTCGGTAATGTTTATATTTCTAATAACCCTATTATAATTAATTTTTTGACATAAAAAAAATTTAGATACATTTTTAATGGTATTTTTTTTTGTTCTCTTACCTCTAATTATGCATTAATTTTATATATATATATAGTTGTGTGTTTATGAGTTATTTCATCTTATATTTTTTTAATAATTTAATTTAAACTCGGGTATAATAATAAAAACACGGAATTGATAAACTTTATAAGTTGAAATCAACCTGTCCAGTATTGAGTTGTGTCAATCTCTGGGATGTTTGTCTAAAATAAAGTTGATTTCATTTGGGTTAAGTTTGCCTAAAATAAAAATTGACATCATTTTTGTTAATTCTTTGAATATCAGGATAACTCAATATTCATAGAGTGTTCAGTGAACTTCAAAGTCATCTGTGATTAATATTTAATTATTTTCTTTTAACTTTCATGTTATAAAGTTATCTCATATATCTGTTGCATGCATTAGTCTGAGGTTTCGCCAAAATGTTCCATTATATACAATTGAAAAGCTAATCTGTGGTTTACTTATGTTAAAAATTTACATGACATAATCTGTCATTTATATACATTTATTATTATTAATATATTAGAAAAATATACTCATGATCAAGTGATATTTTATTTATTGATCAAAATCTTTATTTTCAAAAAATATGTCAATTTATGTTTGTGATTAAAAAGCAGAATATTTTTTTTTATTACTAAAAAGCTTATACTTTATATATATATGCTGAATGCATAAAATATTGAATTTCTGGTTTCTTTTTTAATACTTCAACTATAATAGATTCATTTTAAAAATTCTACATCTATATAATGACATCTGAAAAAAAAAAAATATCTAAGATTAAAAAAAATTTTTTTTTCATTTCAATTTTAATGTTTCAATTGGCTATTAGTGTTTTCAAAAAATGAAACGTCTCCATTTTAATTTTATTTTTATATATACTTTATCAAATTTGTTTTGAAAAAAAATCAGAATTGGTAAACTATAAAACATTTAGAGAAAGAAGAATCAGTTAAGTACAAGATTTTTAAAAGAGACACTTTTTATTATTATTTTAAATTCACTTCTTTTGTCTTCTCTGCGAATAATTACTGCTTATATATATTGTACCATCACTTCCAGGAAATATAGTATATAATAAAATGGGACTAGCTCAGATAGTTATGCTCGGCCAAAATGCATATAATCGATAATAAAAATATTCTATGTTAATATCAATTATTTAACTAGCTCTAACTAATAAGAAGTAATAATATGGTTCAGTTTTATAAACTAAATAAATAAATACTTAGTTAAATCATGAGACCATGAAGTGAGATACAAGTGGTAATATGAATTACATTGAGCCAATATCCCACAGGACATCACTCCAATGGCATAAGAATACTATCCCCCCTTTTATTATCTCAAATAATAAATGTATAGCATTCTTACGACTTTAACAATGATTAATTAATTAAAATAATACTGATAAATAAATCTTAATTTCTTTATTCGAAATAATCTAACTAGAATAATCTCAGGTTCTTAAACTAATTCGATTCAATCAAAATTACTGTAGTCAAGCATGATAAGGGATTTAATATCACCCTCAACTACACCTAAATAATAATAATAATAATAATAATAATAATAATAATAATAATAATAATAATAATAATAATAATAATAATAATAATAATAATAATAATAATAATAATAATAATAATAATAATCTTCAATGTATAATTCGATCTAATTTATTTTCCCAGTTATAGCTCTTATCAATAATAATAATAATAATAATAATAATAATAATAATAATAATAATAATAATAATAATAATAATAATAATAATAATAATAATAATAATAATAATAATAATAATAATAATAATAATAATAATAATTCATTTATTTAAGTGCTAAACAACAGCATAAAGCCAATTACAGTTTGCACATACAATAA
The DNA here is from genome assembly GCA_028023455.1 of Epiperipatus broadwayi. Lineage (NCBI taxonomy): Eukaryota > Metazoa > Onychophora > Udeonychophora > Euonychophora > Peripatidae > Epiperipatus > Epiperipatus broadwayi. Next base: position 11,170,808 of record JAQFVV010000003.1, read on the forward strand.
AAGTGAAAATAAAACATATAACATAAAATGAAAATATAAATGTATACATAATAAAGTAAAATTTAAAAGACAAAATCAAACATAACATTTCAGTTTAACAACATTACAAAATTTCTTATAATAAATGTCACACAGATTAAGGTTACTCCCAATTTGATTATATAAAGAGGGTAACCTAAATAAAGGAGAAAATTTAAGAATATTAGAATGACATGTTTGAATCTGATATACACAAGTAGACCTAGTATCATAACTCAAAGACCTAACTGAGATAGTTGAAACTATATCTGATAAAATAACCTGTTTATTAACAATTTTATAAAAATATTTCAAATCCCTATACTTTCGTCTAGATAAAAGATTAATCATTTTACCCTCCCAAGAAACATATTTGAAAAACTTTGAAATAGACTGCAACAGGTTACATCCTTGCAAAGAACTAGAGTTCCAAATTATTGAACCATATTCAATAATAGGAAGAACCAATGAAAAAAACAATTTCTGTTTAGTATCATTACTGCACTGATAACTATGTCTAAGAATGGCACCCATAACCTTAAAAGCCACAACAACAACAACAACAACAACAACAACAACAACAATAATAATAATAATAATAATAATAATAATAATAATAATAATAATAATAATAATAATAATAATAATAATAATAATAATAATAATAATAATAATAATAATAATAATAATAATAATAATAATAATAATAATAATAATAATAATAATAATAATAATAAAAAATAAATAAATAAATGATATAGCATAATCTTTAGCTTTCATATGGCATCTTACATAAAATATGTGGTAAAATCTTATAATCTGAGAATATGTGGCTACAGATAATATTCTAATTCTGTGTAATATATTTTATAATTAATATACGACCATAATGTTAAAAATGATAATATAAATGGAATTTCTTAAATAAATCATATTAAGAATATATTATAATTCTTAAATAATAATCTTATTCCTACTGTGCAAATATTATATTTTAGTTCAAGATATCTGTAGTCATAGGTTTGCGATGTGAAAAAATTTGATTCAACATATAAATTTATAAAATAAGTTTAACAAGTTTTATTACAATAGCTTAACAAACAATAAATTATTTACTATATTTACAGCCAACGAATCTTGTCTCATTACAATTTTCATCATCTCAAAATAAAATAACAAAAATAAAATTTAAGCATCTAAGTCTTCATTTTGACTTAGAACTTGTGATATAGTTTTAAATATTTATAACAATACTATCACTAATAATCATCACAGATATAGTTAGAGTTTCACATGTATTAGATACAATTAAATAATACTATAATATGTTTCCATCAAAATATAGATCAATTATGAAAACATAAAACATAAATTACAATAAAATTACTTATCCTAACATATATCTATTAATCCATTCTTAATTATTTAAAATAACTTATCATGATAGTGCTGATACTATTAGACAAAGTATATTTATTCCAATTCATTAATAAAATACATGGTAAAATTAATAATAGACTTATACATTATACATCTTACTTGGTATTAATCTTGTATAAAACTATATGTATGTGTTGATGCATTTCCTTAAATATATAATAATACTCATGAAATATAATCTACTTATTCTATTCTCTGTTGTTTCTTTAGATATACCATCCATTAAAAAAATATGCATTACATATAAGTTAAAATATTTAAAAATTATTCAAAAATTTCGTGAATAATTTTATTATCATTTACATACTTTCTTAAATATAGTTTACAAAATATAGAAAATATTCTATGATTCTTTATCCTTATTTTAAGTTTTATTCTCAATTCCATTTGTATTTATTCTTAACATCATTCAAATTAAGAAAATCTACCTTATCCTTTTCCAAATAACAATCCTTCTATTCCAAAATTATTTATCATTCTCCCTCAAAGATACAGTTCTGTATAATGTAATACTTAGAAATCATGATAGTGATCAGATGCATAGGTTTGAAGAACTAAAGTATCAACTCAATAGTACACACATATGATGGTCACATGGTAACAGTGCATAAAGAAAAGAGGCCTGACTTTCTGTCTAATAACCTCCACTAAAATAACAATGTCCTAGCTATTTATTCAGCTTTCAGAGCATTAATACTCAATATTAAAAAAAAAAAAACATTGCCCATGAAATACACAAGTTACGGACGGGGCTTAGTTATCTGTACCTGCATAATTATTAAGACAATAAAACTATTTCTATTCCCCATAAAGAACCTACAACAAAGCATCACTTTGGTTTCAATTTATACTACTCCCAAGTCACTACCTTACAAAATTTCTTTATAGATTTATCAATCTACATCGTCAAAAAATTCTTAAAACATATTTCTAAAATAACAAATAAATTCGCATATAAAGTCAATGATCTAGATTATTCAATAAGAAAAGGTTACTTCACTTTTAAGAACTTCCTGAACAAGAATACAAATGGCAGGTATTGATATAATAAGATCAATACTTCAACACATTTTAGAAATAATAAAGTTATTTTCATGAAAGAATCATATAATTATATTCCATTACATTATACTATATCAAAAATATAAAAATAAAAGTATGCATATTTTTAAATAAAATATAACTTCTATAAGTTTTATATGTGTTTAATGTGTTCACACATACTCATACATTCATACAATAACATTATAAAATACTTGGCAATCTAAAAGAAAGAAAAATAAATACATCATAAAAAAAAAATTTTACAATTATTACCCAAGTGATATTCTTTCTAGTTGATCACTTTTTAGACATCTTCTTAGTCCACAATCAATAAAATATTGCATAATATAACCACTCATTCATACTTAAAATATCAAAATTTAAAAAATTACTAAGTATCCCTTATGAAAAGTATAATATTATATTAGTAAATAATTTATATTTTATATGTACCTTTCCTATCTCTAATTATACTAAAAAAATAATATTAATATTAGTTTATAAATAATAATAAAAAAATATAGCTACGTAAACTTTAATTCATGATAAATATTCTTTTTTTTTTAAAAAAATGTTCTTTATTTCTTCAGGATTTATTATCACATTTTTGCAGGCAATGCAACTCTCAAACACATGTTGCTATGATACTATCTGACACTTGAAGATAAGAATTTTCTCCCTGACATGACACATGCTCAGTTGATTCCAAATAAAATGATGAACAAAAAATTAAAAAAAAAAAATGAAGAGAAAAGTCGACTTTAGAAATCTGGATCCATTGGTAAAAATAATCACCAATCTGTCCTTGAAAGTTTATAAAATTGATAGTTTATTGTTTATATTTTCCAGAACAGTGATTATCGAAGATAATTTCAACTTATAATATATAAAAATAATTCTCCGGAGTTTTCTTATCCCATTAAGATCCTATATTGGCTTTTAGTGTCTTCAACATGGTGACATGGATTTGGGTGTCCGTATTGTAATTCTTGCACTTTTTTTTTTTTTAGATATTCCAATAAATTAATATTTAACTATTTCACATAATGCTAGCATATATAGTTTTACTGTCAGGATATTTTCTTATTTATCCAAGGATATTTTCTTTTCAATTAATAGTTTCCAATTATCAGTTTTTTTTCCAAAACTTGTTAAATACATGTAGTCTTTTTTAAATAGTAAAGACGTATCATGTAAGGTATTTTAAATAACTGTCTTCATTTTTAAAATAAATTGTTTTTAAAAAAATGTTTTCTTCAAAAAGAAACATCTGCAAATCTTACTAAAAATGATATCTACTTTAAAACTATTGAAAGATTTAAAAATTGTTTTTTTTTTTACTGTATTCCTTTCAGGTCTTAAATAAAACTATCTTTCCAAATAAATGCATTTTTTGCTTTGTAATTTCTCATGAACTTTTCCGTTTAATTCCTCGTATAATGTTCAACATGTTAACTTGACTGATAAACTATTCACCTTCATTAACAATATTAAAATTATATTTTTAATTAAAAATTGTACTTCCAACCTTTCTTTATAAAAATAGATACTTCTTCATGGTACTTCCATAGTTATGTGACGTTAAGATTAAATTTAGATAAATTAACTTAGCATGGAATTTTAGTTGCTTTAAACTAAATAAATTTATGTTTTTTAAATATACTCTCTTTTTAAAATAATTCAATTAGTACACTTTACTATTTTAAAATAAATTATTAGAGAGTTATAGCACTGAATTGACTGATTAAATACTGGATTGGCTAACAGAAAGCACATTAACTAACAGAAAGCACACTGAAATAAGTGAGTATCTGTTTTTATATCAAAATAAATTGATCATCGGATTGGCTGATTAGACCTTGGCTGATTATCTGATTTACATATCCAGCCAAAGGTGCACAATTAAAATTAAAAATAAAAATGATGACTCATCTTCTTAAAATATTATTTAATAATATTAATTCTAAATTAATTTTTATGCTTTTATTAAAACTAACTAAATATTTTAAAATAACTTTTAAAAATAATGTTTTATTAATTTATCCCACCATTAGTTTTCATGTATCTATTTTTCTTTAAAACGAAAATCTAATTTTTATTAAACTACATTCATTTTAAAACATAATTAAACATTTTATAATAGCTAATTTTTATATTGTATCTTGTGATAGACAAATAAACATTTTCAATTTTATAGCACAGTTTTAAAGCAATTTTGAAACTTTATTCACAAAAAAACTTGTAAGCACACATGTATGAATATTTACATGTCACATGACTTACAATCCAGACATAGCCTGTATCAATTTCTGTCTGGGATAAAATAAATGTTTGATTGCAAAAAATATTATATTAAAAAAAATAATATAATAATATAATTTAGAATAATAATTTTGATACTATAAAATTAAATACACATTTTTCCACCATAAATACTAATTTTTTAAATAAATACTTTTAAATACAATTATTAAATATAATTTTTATTATAAAATATACTATTTATTTAATTGTAGGTTATTGCTTTTAAAATTCAACTTTTAATACTTATTTAAGACTTATTAATACACTATTTTATTATGGCCAGCTTTTCCAACCACATACAATTAAAACATTTAGCTTTATTTAACTGTTTTAAATATATTTAGCATAATTTTATACATTAAATATTCTCATTTTACTTTAATTAAGCTTTTAAATAGATTGTCAGCATAACATAGTAATCATACCAATAGAATGCATCTTAAAACCCTTTGAGACTGAAAACCGCTCATTTACGCTTAAAAAAAAGTTTGCAATTTCGACTGCAATAGCGTGCAAACCGTATACGTCACAGTTACGCTTTTTTTTCTTTCTCTCCGCCATTTTTCTATCTTTTTGTATGTCTAAAATTTTTTTCTCTGCGATGAAAATTAGATTTTTTATAGCAATTTTTGTAAAGTACATTATTAAAATTTTGTAAATTTTTTTTATCTTTCTAGATTTTATCAACTGATAAAAAAAATATACGGAGAAAACAATTATTTTCGCCGCTAAATGTAATTATGATTCTAACGAACTTTTCTGTTGATGTGTTTGATTTTGAGGTTTCATATTCCCCATTACCTGTAAGTATTCAACATTCATCATCATCATCTTCCACTGATATATAATAATTGCTTGTAATTCCTTTGGGTTATTTATTTTATTTTATTTACTGTTTTTATACATTTCATTGTAGATAAGTTTTTATTCATTTTATAGCATACTTTGCTATTATGGTTTGCTATGTAATAATGCATAATTTAGCTCATTCTTACCCTCATGATATTCCAATAATGTAGTAATTATTTTTTACATGCATAACTTAGAATTTACTACGTTTTTATTCATTTCATTGTAGATAACTTTTTATTCATTTTATAGCATACTTTGCTATTATGGTTTCCTATGTAATAATGCATAATTTAGCTCACTCTTACCCTCATGATATTCCAATAATGTAGTAATTATTTTTTACATGCATAACTTAGAATTTACTACATTTTTATTCGTTTCATTATAGATAACTTTTTATTCATTTGATAGCATACTTTGCTATTATGGTTTCCTATGTAATAATGCATAATTTAGCTCACTCTTACCCTCATGATATTCCAATAATGTAGTAATTATTTTTTACATGCATAACTTAGAATTTACTACATTTTTATTCGTTTCATTATAGATAACTTTTTATTCATTTGATAGCATACTTTGCTATTATGGTTTCCTATGTAATAATGCATAATTTAGCTCACTCTTACCCTCATGATATTCCAATAATGTAGTAATTATTTTTTACATGCATAACTTAGAATTTACTACATTTTTATTCGTTTCATTATAGATAACTTTTTATTCATTTGATAGCATACTTTGCTATTATGGTTTCCTATGTAATAATGCATAATTTAGCTCACCCTTACCCTCATGATATTCCAATAATGTAGTAATTATTTTTTACATGCATAACTTAGAATTTACTACGTTTTTATTCATTTCATTGTAGATAACTTTTTATTCATTTTATAGCATACTTTGCAGATAACTTTTTATTCATTTGATAGCATACTTTGCTATTATGGTTTGCTATGTAATAATGCATAATTTATCTCACCCCACCCCTGATTTTTCAATAATATAGTCATTATTTTTTACCCCCATAACTTAGAATTTACTATGTTGTTATTCATTTTATTTTAGAAACAAATTTTTAAATTATTTATTTGCATATTTGGAAATTATGATTTGCCATGAAATAATGCATAATTTATCTCACCCCACCCCTGATTTTTCAATAATATAGTCATTATTTTTTACCCCCATAACTTAGAATTTACTAAAGTTATTACTGTTATTTTTTTTTTGATCCTCACTAAAACCTTGCATTTCTAATAGATATCCCGCATAGAGGGCCTAGAAAAACAACTGCTTGCAAAAATAGAACATACAGAGTGTCAAGCAGAAAAACGAAATTGAAATGGTCACCTTTTGCCACATTACACCAACAATCTGTAACTCAGGTAGGTCATGTTATATATTATTTTTTTCTGCATTTTATGACGAATGTGATGAAGCTGTCTATGAAATTGTCATTTTAGGCTATATATTTCAAAATTGAGAGTTTGTGAACCAATGTAAAAATAAAGATATTTAAAAATGTGAAAAATCTCCTTTTTTTAATTATTTTTTGTGGTAATGACTATTTTATCAGCTTCATTACATTCTTTCATATTTGCACTTTCTAAAAATGTATATATATTTGTTATTTATTGTAATAAATTAGACATTTCATTTAAAATTGTATGTCCTGTAATTTTTTCTGGGAATTCAAAATGGCCGTTCAGGTCTCTAAGGGTTAAATTTAATTTTTTTTAGAAAGTTGATACAATAAATTTATTTAGACCTAAAGAAAAGGGTACAATATACACTCTTGTTTTTCTTTTGTAATCAATAAAAATTAGTATATTACAATAAAATTATTCACAAAATATAACTAGACAATGCATTCAAATATATATTTTTTTTCAAATCAAGTTCATAGCTAATTGTACTTTGTTAATTTTTCCTGATAAAAAGCAATTAGATGTTTATAAGTTAAAATAATGTTCAAATGATGCTTGAATCTCAAAAAAGTCTATTTTAAAGCAGTTGTGTTCAAGCACTAATAGAGCAGTTACACATGAGATCAAATGATAATTTAGTTTCCAAGTATTTAAAAATTCAAATAATATTTGATTACTAAAATGACTAATGCTTCTGACTGATATTGAAATACCAAAGTGCTAGAATTTTCCATTCAAGTGGTCAAATTAAGATTCTTTCTCAAACATATTCTTTTCATTTTTTTCAGTCTGGAATTTATTCACACATCTCTGGTCACTACTAAGCTTCTCTTAATACTAAATCAATTGTCAAAATTTGACAAATAAAGAATAAATCAAATGAGTAATACAACTTTTAAATATGAATGTAATCAAAAATTACAATTACATAAACAATTGCAAATAATATAGTTATATAATATGGAAAATATAATTGTATTTGAATATTATATAGATGTGTGTGTGTGTGTGTACGCATTAGTAACAAACAGACATTAGATATCAGTGCAAACAGACTCTTATACTTAGTTTTCAGTTAATTAATCTTCTCCTGGCAGAGGTATGTTTGTATAGATCGACATATGAGCTATACTAAAGACCAAATTGGGTTCAAACTCTTAATATACTTAAAAGTTTTTATGCTATGAGTTTAAATGTCAAAATAAAAATAAAAAGCAGAACACACTAATCTTGTCTGAAAAAAGCTATTTAGTTTAAAACAAATTCTATGAATCTGTATTGCCATCTAATATCCATTTTTTACTCAGTTACATATATATATATATTAACTTTAGATTGGGGTAGAAAGTTGCTGATTAAGTTTCAATTAGACAAATCATGAATGTGATATAGATCTTTTTCCTGAAAATCACTTAATATTTATACATGTAATGTTATCTATGTTATCATTCATTAAACATACCAAAAACCATAAAACACAGTGAAACTTTAATTGTAACATCAAAGTGTGCTGAAGCAGGCACTATAAATTATTGATAAGAAATCTTTTGAAAGTTAATTCTATTATGACAAAAAGAATTAAATTAAAACCCAGAGTAAAATGAAAAATGATTTCCCATAAGCCAAAAATAGAAAAATATAATAAATCAAATTTTTTTTTTTTATTAAAATCATTTACTATTCATCTTTCATAAAATTTAAGTCCATTATACAATCCTTTACAAATTATATATATAAATAATATACTTTAAAAGTGTGCACATTCACTAGATTGTAACAGAGTGACAGTTTTAAATGAATAAAATAATCATTTGGCTGATAAATATGTTGATTTGTTACATATACAAAGAAAAAACTGACTTACATTTATAAAATAAATTATAACACCAAATTTTATCAAAAAAAAAAAAAACTTTAAAAATTGGCCACTGGATTGATAAATCTAATGTTAAACTTTGTATATATATATGGTCATGGTCAGCATGTTCAACCACTATCATTCACTGTAAGGATAAAAGCAACTTTGAATTTAATCTCATTTCTCTGATCCACACTTTCTCCACATCTCTCTAGAAAACATCTTTATCTTAACCATGTATCTCATATGTGATAATTTCTAGGTTTTTTTATTATTTAAAATATTGATTTTTTTCATCTAATATCATCTCTATGAGATTTACTGTGACAGATAACAACTTTATAAAATTATAACATATCAAGAAAATTTATTGAAATAATTAATAATATTCACTTTATAACAATAAAAGTAAGAATGACTGCAAAATACAGTCTAAGCTTTTTTAAACTCACTGTAAAGCAATACTACAGATGCAGCATATTATAATCATTTTATCATACTGTGAAGCTTGAGAAGTTTCCTGTAGTCTATATTATACTGGTTAATCTAAACCCTGTTAAGATCAGCATGTGCACATATTGAACATGAAAAGAAATATGGTGACACGCCAGGGTAAGAAGCAATTTTAAACCTTTTTACGATCACCTTGATGCAGTCATAAGAATGGTTATTATAGTATTGGCTCTTTGAAGGATTACTTTAATTACAACCCCTCATGCCACTCTCAGAAAGAGAAAAAATAATTCCTCCTTCTAAAAGGATATGCAAGGCTGAAAATTATATTAAATATAATAAAACAAAAACAAAAATCTAGTAGAAATAAATACCCTAATGACTAAAGATTTAAATCCCGATAAGTTGGTATCCCATATGCTAGCTCAGCATAATCTTTATCCCAGGTAAAGAAATTGGAATTGCAAAACTCATGTAATTATCTAATTATTTTATTATTTTAGAGAGAGAAGTATGAATAAAGTATGCAAGCTGTAAGGCAACTCTAAAAGTTATGAAATAAATATTTATTGAACTCAATATCCCTTCACCAATTACAAAGATAAATACAATAAGCCCCAATGCAGAGAAAAAAATGTATGATAATATAATAGTTATTTTGCTTAAGAAATATAATATTAAAACACAAAAAGAAAAGAATCAATTAGTGAAAGAAAGTGGTCTGAGAATTATAACCTCCCACATGAATATATTTTACAAATACTAAATATTATATTAAATAAGATTGATATTTTACACAAAGAGATATAAATGAAAGATATGTAACACACAATAATATATATGAAATTAATAAAATAGAGTGTACCATATAAAGACTTTCTCATACTTCTCTGGGCTCTGAGTAGGCTATTCATCTGTTCAGCGAGGATGGCGAGGACTTCTTTTGAAAATAGCACTATTCAGCAGCTTTTATAATCACTTGATGGCTGGATCTAGAAAATATTTCTGATGGCAGGAGCAGAGCTGGGCAGACACACTGACAGGGGATTCTTACCCCATGACCATTTCATGGACAAGAGTACACTTGTGTTTCAGGTTTAATCATAAATTGATTTCCTCTTTGGTTGACGATTATTCACTAATAGGAATGTTTTTTTTTTTGGGTTTCTACAGCACTGGTAATGGTTCTCTTTTATTTTGGGGTTTTCAAACAACAGCACCTTCCTGTAAACAGAGTTCTGTACTGCACTAATAATAATTAGCTAGTTGAAAATCATCTTGAAGCTTGCACTACATCAGCGTGATATAAAAGAAATATCTAGAAATTTGAATGGCTGACTGTCTGCCTCTGTATGTTCTACTCCAACTCTCTAAGTTTAACCATACAGGTTAAGATAAATCCAATAAGTCAGCAAGCAAGTTTAAAAAAAATATTAAGTCCAATAAGTTAACATGAATGAGTGAATGATTGACTGATTCAGTGAGTGGGTGATTGACTCGGAGAGAGTTAGTGAGAGTGATTGACTGAGTATCTGAGTCCCCCAAACACCTGATGAATAGCTTATATAGTCCACTCATTACAATCCCAATCCATGTACCCCTCTGAAAAACATTTAATTAGTGAATTTTGACTTTTGTTAATGGACCCATACAATGCACAAAGCAATCTCAATAATTTTTAATTAAATTGATTATCTATTATGACCACTATCTGATTCCACACACAAAAAAAATTTACAATACAAGATATTTTCTGATAATCAGATTACACTTAAAATATATTTTTAATTAAACTAGATATTTTTCTCTCCCCGCAGTAATATAAGTTTTAACGAATTCTTTTGTCTAGTTGAAATACTTGAAGATTAAAAAGGAAACAAAATTACTTATCTACTAAAAATATAAATGTTTTTAGGATTTTCTTCAATCTAGAACAATGTGTTGGTAAAGAAAAATAATTAGTAAAACTTTTGATTTTAAATATTACGTATTTGTTGGAACATTTAATCCTTTCCATCTTTTTTTTTCTATTTAAAAACTCTTCACACAATAAATATAAATACAAATTACACATAAACATCTTTGCGTTTCTTAAAAAAAATGAACATAAAATAATAAAAAATTATTATAAGCATATAGCTAATATGCTAACACATCGAATTATAAATTATAAGCCTTAACTATTGGCTTTTCTTGTGTGTACGAGTATATGATATATCCACAGACCCCTCTCACTTATTTTATAACATGATTTAATTTTGTTTATATAGATGGTATACACCCCCCTTTAATGGCTTTATTACATATTTTAGGCCATTTGCTTACTTAATACCATCTTATGCTTGGCCATACGAAGTATGCCTCTCATAATATCCATTCCCAAATAAGACATTTAAATGGGATTAACATTTAATGTCTTTTATTCATTAATTACATTTCCACACACCCTTTTTTTTAATTTTATAACATGGGTTTCAATGCTCTCGCATTGTATGTACTCTTGATGCCTTGCTCTGTTTTGATCCCCACTTTTATCTACATGAATTTTTAGTGAGCAGAAGACATGATGTCTAAAAACCTGAGGTATGGAACCCCATTTCCCAAGCATCAATACATAGGCCAAGACTGCATTGACCTCCCATTCCTTCCCAGGCCAGAAACACTAAGAGACACAGAACCATGGCATAAAGATCTGTGTTATATTTATAACTCTGCAACAGCCTAGCAAAGTAAAATGTGAGAGTCAAATGACTACATCTTAAAATAAAAAGGGCAGGTATTTCTGACCAAAAGCCCTACTGAAATATTAATTTGAGTAAATGCACCTCTGCTCATTCTTTATTGAGGCTTAAATGCATTATTGAAGAATTCATTCCAGAGGAAATTTTCATCTGTGCCCCTGCACTGCACCCATGCTCATTCCTTATTGAGACTTACAGGGTCTTTTGCAATGGAATAGATCCCAGAGCAATTTTCATCTCTGCATACTCTGCCACAGCATCACAGAACTTTCAAACCACACAAAGACCTCCAACCGCTCCCCTGCACTCTCACCATCTCTAACCCAAAAGCACAGACTGACCTACATACACAATACTCAGAAAACTGAAGTCCATACATCTGACCCTCAAATGACACAATCAAACCATTTCACTTATTCTATTTCCAGAAAACATTTATTTCTTTTAATCTATTAATTATTTTATTCATATTCAGGTTTATCACCTATGTCAAATAATTCTATTCAAGCTCATAGTTAATTTACAAATCCCTTATGTTTTCTTGTTTTATTTAACAGTCTGTCCTAGTATGTATATATTTTTTAAATACTTTAACCTCAGTCAGTAGTTCCTTCTTACTTCTACCATCCTTGCTAGGACCAGAGAATCTTAACCCACTTTTGTCAGGGTTGGTGTTCCAGGTGATTACTTTCCAGTTCACGAATATCATGTCTAAATCTTTCCTTTCCTTTAAAGCTATCTGACTATCTCTGCCTGTTATTTCTATTTCAATTATTCAGATCCCCACTGTACTTTATAATATCATGAATGTTTCTATTTCCTTCTCTGTCAAATCTCTCCTTTGATTCCATATTGAAACCTAGTGCTGTCAAGTACTTCCATAAACTCAACCACCTTCTCTACTACTCTCGTTTCAGCATTTATTTTTACTCATACCTTTCTTGATCCTAGAAGGGTTCTTCTTTATGTATAAGCAAACTTCTATGCTTTTTACTTTCTTGTGAATATTTACGCCTTTATTTTCAATTACATCAGCATACGTCCTCTCTTAACTTTTCTACTTCTTGACTTTCTTTAGTCAAATCTATCTCTATCCCATCGCTTTTACCCTGATGGAGGTCCCTAAATTTTTTTCTATGCCTTGGAGTCTTGTTTCCATCCCTAAGGATATTTCTTCCCTAAAGTCATCGAACCTTTTAGCTATTTCTTTTGACCTTTCTTTTATCTGATTAGACATCTCATTTTTCATGTCTTTTATTTCCAGTAATATCTGACTGAGATCTAGTTTTACAGTATTTACAAACCTCTCCATCAGAATCACTAAGTTTTCTCCTTCTCCTCTGGGTTTCCCTTCACTTTGTGGCCCCAATATCACATCCATTACACTTTCTTGCTTTGTTACATAATTAGATTATATATATATATATTATGGATATTATGGTTGAACGCTATTTTTATTCACTATCTTTTTGCTTATATGAATACTCAGTATACACTGCACCATGCTTCCCTAATTCTAACTATCATTTATTTCTCCCTTTTATGCTATGTTACCCTTATTCATTTATCGACTGAAAATAAGAAAATCTATTTTCCAAGATCACTCTTCAAACACTAATACTATTCAATATAAATAAAAATAGTCCAACTTTAAACTATACAAGTATTGAAAGTATTTTTAAGACAAAAAAACAAACTGATTTTGAATAGTATTGCAATTATAAATGTTACACACTGTCGAAAAATTTCTTATCAACAGAATTTCAAAATTCCACATTACTCAATAAAGCTTTACTTTTCTTTTTAAAAAATTTTTATTCCCAAAGTCTGCCATCCATTTTTATTAAATATGTAGTTTACACTTATATATTGCCATTTATTTCTCTCGCTAACAATTTATTTATATAACTTTCTTTTTTAAAAAAAATATGTTTATACGGTAAAATAATCTAAATCAATATTATTGTAGTGACAAAGGTCATTTAAAAAATAAAACAAAGTTTAAAATTCTTATTTATAAAGATTCCTACTCGTAAACCCTTTTTTTTCCCATAATCTTTTCTTCGTTTAAAAAATAATATTTTTTCTTTAACACTTTGCTTTTGCGAAATTTTATTATTATTTATATTTAGTGGCCATATTTTTCCTATATTGTCCATGTTACATCAGGCTCTACATTGGGTGCCAAAATTTTCCTGTCTATACTGGTTAATCTAAACCCTGTTAAGATGAGCATGTGCACATATTGAGCATGAAAAGAAATATGATGACATGTCAGGGTAAGAAGCAATTTTAAATCTTTTTACAATAACATTGATGCAGTCCTAAGGATGGTTATTAAAGTATTGGCTCTTACATACCTTTGAAGGATTACTTTAATTACAATTCCTCACACCACTCCCAGAAAGAGAAAAAATTATTTCCCCTCCTGAAAGGATATGCAAGGCCAAAAATTATATTAAATATAATAAAACAAACAAAAATCTAGTAGAAATAAATACTGTAATGACTAAAGATTTAAATCCTAATAAGTTGGTATCCCATATGCTAGCTCAGCATTCTCTTTATCCCAGGTAAAGAAATGGAAATTGCAAAACTCATGTAATTATCTAATTATTTTATTATTTTAGAGAAGTACGAATAAAGTATGCAAGCCATAAGACAACTCTAAAAGTTATGAAATAAATATTTATTGAACCCAATATCCCTTCACCAATTACAAAGATAAATAGAATAGTAATAAGCCCCAATGCAGAGAAAAAAATTATGATAATATAAGTTATTTTGCTTAAGAAATATAATATTAAAACACAAAAAGAAAAGAATCAATTAGTGAGAGAGAGTGGTCTCAGAATTATAACCTCCCACATGAATATATTTTACAAATCCTAAATATTACATTAAATAAGATTGATATTTTATACAAAGAGATATAAATGAAAGATATGTAACACACAATAATATATATGAAATTAATAAAATAGAGTGTACAATATAGTCTTTCTCATAGTTCTCTGGGCTCTGAGTAGGCTATTCATCTGTTCATCCAGGATGGCAAAAACTTCTCTTGAACATGGCACTATTCAGCAGTTTCATAATCACTTGATGGCTGGATCTAGGAGACATTTCTGATTGCAGGAGTGAAGCTGGGTAGGCATTCTGACTGGGGGTTCCTCCCCCTTCACAGACAAGAGTATGCTTGTTTCAGGTTTAATTATAAATTAATTTCCTCTTTGGTCGATGATTATCAATTAATAAGAGGGTTTTGTTTTTGGTTTCTACAGCACTGGTAATGGTTCTCTTTTACTTTGGTTTTCAAACATCAGCACCTTCTATACCGCACTAATAATAATTGGTAAGTTGGAAATCATCTTGAAGCTTGCTCTATGTCAGCATGATATAAAAAAATATCTAGAAATTTGAGTGCCTGACTGTCTGTCTCTGTATGTTCTTCTCCAAATCTCTAAGTTTAACCAGACAGGTTAAGATAAATCCAATAAGTCAGCAAGCAAGTTAAAAAAATAATAAGTCCAATAAGTTAACATGAATGAGTGAATGATTGACTGATTCAGTGAGTGAGTGATTGACTCATAGAGAGAGTTAGCAAGAGTGATTGACTGAGTGTCTGAGTACCCCAAACACCTGGTAAATAGCTTATATAGCCCACTCATTACAATCCTAATCCAGGTACCCCTCTGAAAAACATTTAATTAGCTAATTTTGACTTTTGTTAATGGATCCATACAATGCATGAAGCATTCCTATGTAATCCTCTAATCAATCTCAATAATTTTTATTTTTAATTAAATTGATTATCTATTATGACCACTATCTGATTCCACACAAAAAAAAAAATAAAAAAAAATTACGATACAAGATATTTTCTGATAATCAGATTACACTTAAAATATTTTTTTAACTAAACTAGATATTTTTCTCCACCCACATTAACATAAGTTTTAACGAATTCTTTTGTCTAGTTGAAATATTTGAAGATTAAAAAAGAAACAAAATTACTTATCTACTAAAAATATAAATGCCTTTAGGCTTTTCTTCAATCTAGAATAATGTGTTGGTAGAGAAAAATAACTAGTAAAACTTTTGATTTTAAAAATTACGCATTTATTGGAACATTTAATCCTTTCCATCTTTTTTTTCTTTTTACAAACTCTTCACAAAAAAAATTTAAATACAAATTACACATAAACATCTTTGCGTTTCTTAAAAAAAAAAAAGAACATAAAATAATAATAATAAATTATTATAAGCATATAGCTAATATGCTAATACATTGAACTATAAATTATAAGCCTTAACTATTGGCTTTTCTTGTGTGTGCGAGTATATGATATATTCACAGACCCCTCTCACTTATTTTATAACATGACTTAATTTTGTTTATACAAATGGTATACACCCCTTTAATAGCTTTCTTACGTATTTTAGGCAATTTGCTTACTTAATACCATCTTATGCTTGGTCATACTAAGTGTGCCTGTCATAATATATTTGTAAAAATTTATCATTTAGAAACTTCTTATACCATTAATCATTCAGTGCACAAAGATTATTATATATTTTTTTGTTATCTAATATAAAACTTTCATCCAATAAAAAGAAAATCCTTAAGGTGTGGTAAAAAAGAATATAAGCATTATGTTTAAAAAAGATTGCTGAGACTGCTAATATGCAACATTTTATATTTATGATTAAAGCATACTTATTAAAACTCTCTAAATATTTAAAAAATAAATAAAATCATGAGAATACGATAATGGAAAAATATGAAATTGTTAATATAGGCATAAAGAATGATATGTTTGACATTCCTAACACATTTTAATGAGAAAAATAGTTCATGAAATGCATTGGGAGATAGTTATAACATAGTGAAGGTAAAATAAGAGATACTCTGATCAAAATAAGTATCTTAACTATAATTCAGTTTTTTTTTAAATGCCAAAAGAAGCAATCAGAGCCAGACTGATACTAAAACAGATATTACAAAAGGTACCCAATAATAACCAGAATTGTTCTCTAGAAGAAAAGCTGGTTGTATATATAATTTCTGATGGTAGATGCCTCTTGAGGGAACTTCCTATACCATCTTGCCAATTGCTATTGAATTAAGTCATGTTAAAGTGTAGTAAATGTTTTTGTTAAGTGCATTTTGCTTATTTGTCAATTTTTGTAATGGCTGAAAAGTTGGATCAATGTGAAATTCTGTTTTCTGTTAGGGAAAATGACAGAGAAAACAGCTATAATGCTTGAAATAGCTTACAAGCAAACTACAAGCTATTGGGGAAAACATAAATTTACAAGTGGTTTAATGAAAGTGCCAAATTTAGTGCATCACTAAAAAGTATGGCAAGGAAAGTTCAATATTAAGACAATGATGATTTTTTTTGGATGCAAATTCACTTGGAATTTGTTTTCAATGAAATGGCATTTAAAACCTCCAAATTCAAAAACATTTGGATGTAGCTGTAAAACAAAAACATTCAACTTATTGGTTAATGGGGAATTCAAGCTTTACCATGACAATGTACCAACACACAAAGCCTTGAGTGTGAAATAATTTTTATTTAAATTCAGCACAATCATTTAATCATCGAACATATTCATTCAATCTTGATCTGCAACTTCTTTTTATTCTCTCATTAAATGATATCACTTTGCAAAAGTTTCTGGACTACTTTGAAAAGTGAAAAACACATTTAGACCAGTGCAATGCATTAAACGGACTGTATTTTGAAAGCAATTTCATTTGTAACACCTAAAAATAAATACACAATTTTTTATTACAAAATTCTGGTTATTTTTTAGTTCCCCCTATTAAGTTATTATTGTATAGACATTCACATTTGAGAATTTTGGGTAATGCTAGGCTGACCATATATTTGAGTTTCTTAATGCCTGTATATATTATATAAATAAAAGACTATGGTCATCCTAAATATTTTTACATAGGATAAATCCTCATTTATGAAAGAGCATCTTGATTTTGCAATATGATATATAATAAAAATGAGTGTTCTACAAATACTTTAAAACAAATTATATATACTTTTTATATAGGGTGTTTCAAAATGGATATATATACACTAAAATATTTTAACTCATTTACAATTACAAGTATCACTTGTTCTCATTGCATTAAAAGTGGCATGTGTAAATTGTCTATAGAGGCAGAAATATAGTTTTGTGAAACATTTTGAATTATTATAGCTATAATAAAGCTACAAATACAGTTTTGTGAAATATTTTGAATTATTATGGCTATAATAAAGCCACATAGATGTAATTGTAATTTCCCAAATGATTTTCTTACCCAAACACAAATTCCAATAGAGTTACATTAGATGATTTTAATGCAGGGGTGGGCAAATAGCGGCCTGAGGGCCACACGCAGCCCGCTAAGAGTTTTTATGCGGCCCTCCAAGACAATCAGAAAAATCCACCTTGGACTGAGATTTCCTTCCTGTTGCATGACCGAATATTCATCTCATATTTTCCACTAGAATGGCCACATCAATGTACATGTGCAGTGTAGATACAATGTGCAGTGCTTTTCCAGTTGATCTGATTAATTTCAATTTTGTCTTTGCATTAGCAAATATATATATTTCCAACTTTTGTGAAACCATGAATGCTCCAAAAAAATGTAAAATTGGTAATGAATGTCATGTGTTTAATGAAGAATGGACAAACAAATATTTCTTTGGTAATACAGGGAATAAAGCAGTGTGTTTATTGTGTCATGAAAAAAAGATGCGGCCCTCCGTTAACCTTCGCTTCCACAAAATGGCCCCCAATGCGGCCTCCACCAACCTATGCGGCCCCCGAGTCAAAACAATTGCCCACCCCTGTTTTAATGGATTTTTTCTATTTTAACTTCATTTTTTCCACAGATAAATGATTATGAAAAAGATTCTTAAAAAAGATTCTAACATTACTAAAATAATGATATCATACACCCAAAAAATAATAATCTCCAGATAAAATAGACTTGTATTTTATTTTTAAAAACAAGTGTTGTTTTTTTTTTTAAAAAAAAGCATTTCACAGGTAAACAATACATTATTCATATAATATTGATAATCTCAATACTTTCTTCTTTTCAAAAATAATCCAAAATATAATATACAAATAATATATACATACATACATCTCTTTTCTTTAAAACTTGAATTTTCATTACTGAATCATAATAAAACCATTTCTTTTTTGATATTTCAACTATCTTATAGAGTCTTTATTAAAGATTACAATATATACTTAGTATATATATGTATAAATGAAAAACAAGCTTTTGAGAAAGCATTATAAATGATTAATAAATTTTATTAAACTTTCCAAAAATATCAGCTTGCAAACTTCATACTATAGAGTAGGAGTTCTCAACTTAGGGAATACAGCAAATTTGTCAAGAGGTATGATGAATAGCAGATAAATAAGTATATCATGATATTAATACATTCCAAAATTAGTTATGTCATCAACGTTTCTGGGTTATTTCATGTTGGTATTGTTTGAAAGCCATACCAGCAACATTTCAGGTCCCTTTTTTGGACATGGACAGGGTAATGTTGCATAGACTTTTTTCTTACTGCAAGGTTCTATAACTCAAAATGACCAGTTATATTTACTGGTCATTTTGAGTTATAGAACCTTGCAGTAAGAAAAAAGTCTATGCAACATCACCCTAACAATGTCCAAAAAAGGGACCTGAAATGTTGCTAGTATGGCTTTCAAACAATACCAACATGAAATAACCCAGAAACGTTGATGACATAACTAATTTTGGAATGTATTAATATCATGATATACTTATTTATCTGCTATTCATCATACCTCTGGACAAATTTGCTGTATTCCTAACATTTTTTTTTTGTTTAAAAACATATGTACTTTAAATAGGTATGCATATCATCTACATTTTATTCTAAATAAAGTGAAACTTAAGAAGTTAAATAAACATGTTTAATACATAAATATATATTTTTATACAAAAAAATGTTTATTTACATAAAAAAAAAAATTTCAAAGGGAGGTAAGGGTAGCGAAAATTTAATATAATTTACTAATTGTTAACAATGTTTTGTTTTTTTTTCAAAATTTGTTTTTCATTAAATTTTATCAGAGAGAGATATGTGTGTATATTTCTTACATATAAAGTGCAGTGAGTATTAAAAAAGAGAATATATACACAATTATACATATTATCATCATCATCATATAAATGAGTATAACCACTCTAATTTCAAAAAGGAAAAATAAAACTAGGAAAAACAAATACTGATATGATTAAAGATGAGTTTAAGAAAACTACAAACCAATCTCTGAAACACAAATATGTCCATATACAGAACATACTGTTTCATTATATTTTTTGATTTGATATTTTTTTCTACAGCAAACTTTTCTTTCCAAAATACTTCAACATATTGTTTAATTATAGATTTCCATTGTATTTTATCTCCAGCCATATCCTCACAATGAAAATACATAATATTATATTTTTGGACTGCTAATGAGGTCATGTTGATAACATTAACAGGATCTACTTTTCTAATGAATTAAGTTCAACAATGCAACAAAGATATGATTTTACAATTCTCCTATACATGAGGGGGCAGAATGACTAATATGTCAACATGGGTAGGATGACAACCATGACACTAACAAGGGTTTTGAATGTTCCATCATCAGATTTTCAATGAAATGGAAGGCTGAAGAATTGTGAGTTGGAAGAGTTTGAAGCCTGTCCATTAAAGTATAAAGATTGGCTATCTTAATATAAAGCTGAGCACTGATTATATATATGTGTGAGGATAGTAATCTAGACCAACTGATGATTGCTGATTTAGCATGAAATAGATATATTGGTGGTTATTTATCTTATCAACATGTGTGTAATCAGATGGGTCAGCAATATGAAATGGCACTGAGAGTAGTGGGTCATGTGAAAGTCTGAGTTCGAATCCCACATATATTACATATATAAATACAGGTTTAAGCCTGTACAATGTATTAATAATAGATTATATAATATCACTAAAAAAACATACTGATTTGGATTGGTTTTATGATTTTTGAGATCACATTTTTAAAATTTTAGAGAACATCATTAAAAGAAATTTTTATATTATGTCAATAGGGAGTCCAAGTTTCACTTTCATATAATAAATTAAGATAAAATAATAGCTCTATACTTAATCACAGATATATAACCATTATATCTAAATTAGTTGCAGTGGTTATATCGATAAAATATTCTACTTGTAATTTGTTAAAAATAATAGAAGCACATTGAAGTCTTTGTTGCATCTTAATACTTAATTGTGCTCTATGTTTAAAAGAAGTAACAAGAAATTTAAATTTATTCACATTTTCAAGTTAATATCAAGCTAAAAATTGTTGAAGATTTATTTTTCATCACTGTCTAATAAGGAATCCAGAATTATTTACTAAAGAATCTTTATGTGTTAAATTCAACTTATTAACATTATATAGATCATCTTTTGAATGGGCAGAGATAGTATAATCATTAGCACAATACAAATCCAGAAGCAAAAAAAATGAAATTATTGTTCTTTGCTTTTAATTTATTCAAATTAAAATTTCCACTATAAAACATGAATTGCATTTCAACATTGATTCAGGAAGATTTCTTGTAAACAATTTCAAAGATCATTATCATTAGATATTACCCATCCTTATTTAAACCAATTATCATTTCATATGTCTCAAATTTTCTTTCTTCAGTAATAATACCTCTTTTTATTCTATCACGTAGAAGCTAAACAATATTGAATAAACTTTGATGGACAAACAATTTATTCCAAACAATGTCAGACCTGTTTCAATAACTGCCCAAATATGTCTAGCACTTCTTGATTCTTTAAAATCATGCTGAATCTCTAGAAATCACTTAACTATAATTGAAAGCAATCTATTTAACAAAATCCTTGAAGATATTTTTGCTATAATGTTTACCAATGATATTCCATGATAATTACTTTAATTTTCAAAAACTGAAAAATAAAAGCAACTTTGTGAGTCCATATTTTAATACTCCAAATACCTCATCAGAATCTGCAGTCTTTCAATTTTTAAAATTATAATGAGCTATTTTAACTTTACTTAATGGATATGTTATCCAAATCTAAGTAAACAGATAGAAGGAATAAACAATTAAAAAGAATTATTAATATTAACATTTATTAAGGCTATAACCTTAAGACTATCTGCCTGAAAAAAAGACAGTAGGGGCCTCTGCAAATCTTAAACACAAGATTTATTTAAAAGACAAGAGTGGCCAAATCTTGTATTTAAATTTGCAGAGGTCCCTACTGTCATTTTTTCAGGCGGATAGTCTTAATGTTATAGCCTTAATAAATATTACTTTAAGTAACGAGTATGTGCTTTATAAATATAATTAATACAACTTTACATTATTAATATTATTATATGATTATTCAGAAGATGTCCAAAATACTAACTCCACTATTTCAACATATAAATTTTAAAAAATTATTAAAAAAATATCACTGTGTCAAAATCTAAAATGACCAACTTGTAGTTTTAATTTTCAAAATAATTTTAAGCCTTCTAATTATTGAACTTCTACCTTTAAATCTTTATATTTATTATGAAGCTTCACATTTCAATTTATTATTTTGCCAAGAAGAAAATACCACATATTTCTTTTAATCAGGCCTGTAATAATAATATCAGTGTCAGAAAACTAGTCATATTTCTTTTTTTTATGAATCCAATAATATATTTATTTAGATCCATAAGACACTCTTTCAAAGAATTTTCTGTATCTGTAACAAGACAATCCTGAAAGAACCCAGGAAGAGTAAATCTTTTTCTTTCAGTTAGAAAACAAATTAACAAAAGAGTCATAAAAAACTCTTATCTCTTAACTATGCTTGATACATATTAACTTTTCAGTAACCATTTCTATATGAGGGTTAGTTAAATACTATGTGGAATAGAACTACACAGTATGTAGAAAATATCAATAACAATATCACATAATATAATATTGTTGTTAATATTAACTTTTCTATTCCAATGTTAAAAAAATCTTACAATTGTCATAAAACTGAGATTTCTAATATATATATATAGCTTGGTGTCACATTTATGTCACTATGCAAATAAATTAGTTTGAGTTCAATGTTTTAAAGATTGTTTGGTAAACCTTGGCATATTAGCTTGAATAGTATAAAATAAAATAAGGTGGCTGCAAGTTACATAAATGTATTTAATTCCAACTTTGAAACTTATCTAAAGATGGAGATTTGATAACACTAAGTTAATCAAGTTTATAATGAGATGATTCTAAAAGTCATTCAAATAAACCATTTGAGATATAAGTCATTATCATGCTTTTCAATCTAATATTTAACTGCTACATGAAATAAACTATAGTTCCATAAAAAATATTATATAAAAAGTATTTGTACAATAAAACAAAGCTGATTATCCAAAATATTCAAATAGCCTGAATCAATGATTACTGGACCAAAAAATATCTGGATGTGGCTATCATAGTCATAAGAGTTTCAACAGCAATTTTTCATAATTTGGAAAAGCAGATTGTTTAGCAGGTTTTTTTTTTTTTTTTGTAAATTGTCAAATATAAATTCTTCCATCAGATATAAAAAGTTTAAATATTTTCTTAACCAAAAATCATGCTTGTTTCTTGTTGTCTAATTCTTATTCTTACTATATTACTTCTTTAATAGAATATCATTAACAGCAGAAACTAATGGTTTTAAAATGGCAGATAGTCCATTATTCTGGCTATGAATTCAAATAGTTTTTGAAAAATATTTTTTATATAAAAGTTTTAAAAAAAGTACTGAAGGATTTGTTCTAATGGATATTTGTTGGGGTTTTTTTTTTTTTTTTACAGCAATCTCTTGTAATGTCCATCAGTTCCTCTCACTTAGTCCTATTAGCTTTTGTTCTGCACTCTTTGGTAAATGCAAACACCACCCTGAAAATTAATAATCTCATCCTATAAGACAGTAATTTAGCAATCCAGCTAGATTTACATAGGTTTGAAATAAGTTTATAAAACTGATATCAGTTTCCTATTAAATATTTCTTAAAAACCGCGTTAGGATTCTGTTTGTAAAAAAAAAAATCCAGTTTGTTATGTAATATAAAAAATAAAGAACAAATATGATTAGAATTATAGTTATTTTGTGAAACATACACAGTTGTTATTTCTTTTCTTTCTTATCTGAAAACATATTTGTTTATACTCACAAACATGTAAAAAAATTTCATAGAATTCATTATCAAGTCATTCACTCTCCAATAAAGAAAAAATTTAATATATATGTGTATAAAGAGGATGAAAAATCAATATATATATATATATTTAATGATAATCAGATACTATGGAATAACTCTATACTGCCCACTTTTTCGGTACTCTATGATATATTTTGAACAAAATATAATACACATTCAACTGTATACATTACTTATCTATTAATTATTTACGTTCTATCTATTTATAATACCTTTTAACGAATGAATTGACTACTTATAACAATTTATACTTCTTGCTTTTTCTCCTTTTTTAAAAGTTGATTTTTTATTTACCTATATAGCCGTATGTCCGCATTCTATGTTTATTTTAAAATATAAATCTATAATATATCAAATTTCCTGGTCTGCATTTGTCATTATTGATTTTTTATTTGAGGAGGGAGAAAGTGCGAAGAAAAAAAATCCTGTTAGTCCATAACTTTTGTCTTTATTATTTCGTGTTTAGTACGATATATATATAGTATTTATTGAAAGACTCCTTACAAAGTAGACAATTTCCTTTCATTAGACTTTCATTATTATAACTTTTGTCTTTATTTATTTCGTGTTTAATACGATATATATATAGTATTTATTGAAAGACTCCTTACAAAGAAGACAATTTCCTTTCATTAGACTTTCATTATTTTTAGTTCATACAAATTGGAGCGTCCTCACCTTCCCACCTTCAAATCAGGACATCATATTTATCGATCACCTTAATAAGTTAAAAAGTAAAGGCTTCATCTTGTCTTCAAAATTCCTCTATAATGAGATATGGAGTCTCTTTCAAACACCAAAAATCACCTAAGACATACACAATCACATATGAAATTTGATACTAGCATTCCCATTAGAGATTCTCCAGGGGATTAAACTTTAGATCCATCACAGATTCTCAATCAGGATGTTGAGCTCGTTTATCTATCTCTAGAACTTCTTGCCAAGAAAGACAATGTATTCATATATTCTTAAATAATCAATTATTTTACACTAATAGAGTTATTTTTGAAATTAGTATTTATAAACAATAGAATTGTTGATTATTGGAAAATACATAATGTTTAAAACATTAACATGATTTTAAAAAGATGTTACTAGAAATGCCAAACCTGTTGTATATACCTAGTAAATAATCAATGTCTTACAATTAAAGAAATAAATTAGTAATTCATTTATCAATGAAAAATGAAATCAACAGAATGTATAAGTATAATTTAATCTTTCTTTCACCACAACAATCACACAAACTAATTTGAATTTTTAATTGAGAAAAAACTTATCAGATCTTCAAACTAGTTTGAAAAATGTCAAAAAACAAAAAAACATTTCTATTAGTATACATTGGTTAAATAAAAAAAACATATTAGAATCAAATCAACATCCCAAAATCACAGATTTAGTAGACTATGCTAAATTATGGAATATAGTTAAGAAAATGAAAACATTAGAGCAATTCGTTAACGTATAAATAATTTATATAAGAACAGAAACTAGGAATCAAAATAAACTTATTTTATATTTAGATAATAAATATAGTTTTATTTCTGAATATTAAGTAAATAAAACACTTATTTATAAGTAAGTTTTAGTGAGAAGATATAAATTAAATGTTAATATCGATAGGCTGAACATTTTCGAGGATACATGACTCATGGGCTACGTAACACTGGCTTATTTAAATATCTTTGCATATATTTTATTATACATTTTTTATGATGGCTATGATTATGAGGCATGGATCCTCAAAAACGTTCAGCCTATTGATATTAAGATTTAATTTATATCTTCACTAAAACTTACTTATAAATGTTTTATTTAGATAATTAAAAAAAAGTTAGAATTAGACACCATAGCCTGATTTATCAATTTGTATACTGATTATAAAATTGTTGATTCCAATTAAAAAATAATGAAATGTAAAAAATAATGAAATATATTCAGGATTGATGAAAGAAGTAGAACCAACCATAAATATGTTAATACTATCCTCATAGCTAAAAATGAAAAAGAGCTAAAAATATTTATTAGAAAAGTTGAAATCAGAATACAGTATTCGATTCATGGATAAATGTAAAAAAAGTTAAAATAAAGACAAAATATTAATGGAAGTGCTTTTAAAAATATAAAAAATCTCCATGTATGACAAAACTAAAACTTAGAATATTTTATAAAAGATTTATTACTATTGGATTTAATTTCATTAGAAGCCAAAATTAATAAAACTTTATCTGTACATAATCCAAAATAATTTTTAACATTATCATCGTTCATATCCACTGAGAAAATTATCTACATTGTAATTCCAGAAGAAAAAAAATAAATATGGAGAAAAAGATGAAGTGTCATTTCTCAAAGCCTTGAATGTAAAAACTTTTTAATTAAATTCGGCATGATCTAGCTTATCAAACAGACATATTCGCTTGATTTTGCTTCTTGCTATTTTTTTTTTAATCTCTCAAATGAAAAAATGTCTCCTTTTCTTTTTTGTGGACTTAGAAGCGGTGGAAAAAATTACAGAGATGTTAATTTGCAAGTACTTCCAGACTACTTTGAAACATGAAAAATATGTTTAGACCAGGATATTGCATCAAATGGATAATCATTTGAAAGAGATTAAATTTATTACATTTAAAAATAAATCAGCAATTTTTTATTATAAAATTCCTGTTATTTTTGGGTACCCGGTGTAGTTTATTTATCTATTGAAAACATATCATTGTTTAAGACAAGATAATGTAAACTAAAAGAATCATACTTACCTCAGAGAATGTAAGAATAATTAATAATGGACAAAATAAAATTTCATATAAAGCATAAATTTATCTATAAAATATTAGCATTATTGTTTATGTAGTAGAAAGTAATTTAATCTAAAAATGACCAGCTTGATATTCAACCCCTTATCGATTTATTTGAAGAGAAGATTGAATTCGAAATATGCAGATTATAAGAATTGCCTAAGCATCTACATTTTTTATGTGCTTTTGAAGAAAATTATTTTTCTGCTGATGCACTTATTTGAAAATTTTCTGATTTGGGGCCACACATTAATTTGTTTGCTATCCCATTTTTTTTCTCTAAAAAAACTGTTTTGTGATATATGTTTGCTACAGAATAGACATCATTTCAGTGCAGTTATGATATGAGCTAATAAAAAGCATGTCTAAATTCTTTCTCAATATCTATCTATTAACAGCAAATGCAGTTTCAAGTACCATTTGTTATCCAAGCTTACAGAAACTTAACAGGTTTTACGCAGATATGAACTCTTTCCTTCCTTAAAATGCACTATATAATTATTTATTTCTAAAGCTAACTAAATAAAGTAAATTACAGATTTAAAATTTTATATATATAAGTATTTAAACAGCTGGAGTGTGTGGGGGGAGGGGTGAGGATAATTTTAAACGTCATATCATAAAAGTTTGATCTGAAAGACTAGATTTCTCTAATGTTGGCGTTACTATGGAAATGTAGATAATGAGCTTCTCAAGAGGCTTTTTATTCAATGAAATCATTTATAGTGGAGCAACACTGAGATGTAAATAGTAGTATCTATGTCAAATTTATTTTTATGAAACTTATTAGTAACAGATTTTTTTCCTTTTTCTATAAATCAATATGCGTTATTTGAATATATAAAAAAAGTATTAATAAGAAAAATAATTAACTTTTATGAACTATAATTTCTGTTAATAGTTTTATATATAATAATGAACTGTAAAAACATTTTAAAAACTACAAATAACTACGAACGCATTTATATATATTAAATTTTCGGCCTAAAAGCATATTGGGATAACTAGGCAACAGATGATGATGTGTCACTGCTTGCTACTTATTTAATACAGAAATTACTATACAGAAAAAAAATCAGAATTAAAACCAATTCTTTTTTTATGTTGCACTTCAAGTATACAATAGTCAATAATATGTTTAAAAATACATATATACAAGCAACAAAGATTACAAATTATAAAATTATCATAGAAAAGCTTCTTTCGGCAAATTATGTTTTTTGCTCTTTTCAATATGTCTCCAGAATACCACGATTTAAAGTATATACAGCGAGATCTATATCAATACATAAGATGTCGCTGTATGTACTTTAAATCGTAGTATTCTGGAAACATATTGAAAAGGGCAAAAAACATAATTTGCCAAAAAAGGCTTTTCTATGATAATTTTACAATTTGTAATCTTTGATGCTTGTATATATGTATTTTTAAACATATTATTGACTATTATTTAATATAATTTTTTTTCCAGAATCTCACATTTAGAGTTACACCAAATATTTAACAAATTGTAATGAATGTATGACTCGATACTCTTAAACAATATGTATAAACTAATACAGTAGATAGTTAAGACAAAAAAATAAACCACATTTTAAGAAATATTCTACTTCAGGACAAAGGATTCTTTAACTCGCACACTCCAATAGAGAAGTAGTGAAGGAGAAGGCATTACTCATCAAGCTTTCCAATTTTAGAGCATTTTCACACCCATGTTTTAATCTCTAGTTAAATATTCATTTATAAACTAATATTGAATGCTAAAAAAAAAAATTCTAAGTCTAATTAGAATCTCAAAAAACTTTCATGTTTTACCCATATGCAAATTTAATCCAGGTCTAAGCCATAGCAAGAAAATAAATTAACAATATATCCCAAGATTGTTATAAAAAAAAAGCCTTTAAATAATCCATTTCAGGGCAAAGAGTCTTTTTCATACAATTATAAAAGATATATATATAATATTAATATCATCTATGTTCTTTATTACTTTTTACAATGATTTTTTACAACCCATTATTGACAGTTTCAATATAACGAACACAATGCAAATACATGAATACAAATATACACGAACATATAATTTTACATTATATATATTATACCAGGTTCGAATATGAGACAATCGAAACACCGGTCTCTTAGGCAGAGAAGAACATACTCGGAGAGTATGTATGCCCAAACAATAGCTATAAAATATATAACTAGCATCACATTTCCAGGACATAACTTCTTCTCGACTGTTGAGTTCAACACCAAGTTCAAAGCACTTTTTGTTTGTGGAAACACGGGCACCAGCTATTTATTCAGAAGAATAAACAACGCACTTTGAACAATGGCCACTAACTCAACACCTAAGTTATATCCATAGACTAGCTCAGCTACTTGTAATTAATAACAAATTATACAAAATTAGTGGTGAAAAGAATTGATAAAAGAATTGGTAAAAGGAATTGATAAAAAGAATTGACCGACGAATAAAGTTTTAAGTTTAAAGACATTTTATTTTAATTATCATTTATACTCTAAATTTAAATATTTTCAAATCATATTTACTAACATAATACTGGTATTTCAAATATAATAATCATGCACATATTAACTCATACACTGATATGTATAATAAAGCATTACATAATATAAAACACATATATTTAGAACACACAAATTAATAGTTCATTTTTTATGTGCTATAGAGTTCATATAATTATGGCTCTGGGAGGATTCATGAAGGTTTACTAAGGCGATGGATACTTTAGAAAGGAGTATAAGAAAAAAAAATGTTTATCTAGGATTTTTGAAACAGGTATACTGCTTGTTGTTTGCTGCTTCTAATGAAGTATATCTAACCGGTTAGATTTGAAGTTTCTTGAGGAGGTTTCTTTCTTATTCATCGGTATTATTTCTGGAGACAGTTGAACATTGACGGAGGATTTCTAAGCTGTTACGCAGACATTATTTAAGATTGGGTATATTGGCTGTTTTCATCAGACTTCAGGCTGGAGAAAGATGTATATTTTTCCGACGTTTTAACACTGCATTCTTGTTTGATTTGCACGATTTAAATTATACTATTAACTCTCTGAACTGAATTCAACTGTTATCTCTAGACTAGACTGAATGTCCGATAAAACTTTGGCTATTTATATATGCTAAATGTTTTTGTTTTAATGTCCGCTGGCAATATGTGTTGTCAAAATTCCTTTAGTAGCTAATCCTTTTTAATCTTGTTGTTGGGTATTTTAATTAGCAGCCATCACAAACGTGTTGTTTTTATAATTTTAATTAGTAGCCACCACTGTATTTTTAAATATATTTCATTTTAATATTTATTTTCATGTGTTTTTCAATATGATTTTATCATGCACATATACACGCATTTATTATATATTTTATTAGCAAGCTTACATTTACACACATGTATAATTTATCCTAATAAACTCGAATGAAAAAAGATTTATATTTTAGACTTTTAACTATTTATTTTAAGGAATACTACTAAGAAAAACTCTTTACTTCCTTTTATAAAATTTTTAGTTTGACTATTTCTAACAAACAAACTCTCTCCCCTTCTAATTAATTAACTGTAACTTTCATTTCAAAAACTAATGATAGAAAGCTATTTGACTCTTACTTTTTTCGAAAACAAACTGCATTTTGTTTAATAAGGAAACTTTAGATTTTTATAACTTAATTTTTTAGATAAATTATTATGTGCCAATTCCAGGTTGGTACAATATATATTCTATCTTATAATTATTATTTATATACCCACATATTTTTATATACCTCCTCTATAATTATTACCTTTTTATATACTATACAGTTTTCTCTTTTTTATATTCTATATTTATCAATTAATACTTCTTATATATAAATATTATTTTTATTTCATTTATTTTTTATTTTACTCATATTATTCTTTATAATATTTAACTCTAACTTAAATATTTATACTTTTATAATTTTACATTATTATCATTCATTATATTAACATTCAACATGTATAACCATCCACAAACCTATAACATTATTCTAACTTATATTTCCAAATTTTAACTGCTAAATTCAAACTTTTAAATTTTACAGTTATACTTTAGTAGTTCCCTCTTTCTATTTTTTTTATAAAATTAATTTTTTTTTTTATTATGTCAATTTTTTTTTCAGGCCCAAATCTCTATTTACTGTCTTAATATTATTAATATAAATAGCTTCTTTTATTTTCCTATCCCTTTTATTATTTGTAAATTGTATCATCTTTATACAATACTTTCCAAACTCATGCCTTGTTTCTAATGTATGTAAATATATTGGTAAATTTTTATCATATTTATGTTGTAATAGTCTTCTATATATTGAGGTCTTTATTTCTCCTGTATAATTTACTTTTATATTATTAATTTGACACTTTTTACAATTAATTTCATATATTCCATTATCTGAATTTTTATTATAATTACTAATATACAAATTTTCTAAAATACTAGCCATATTTTTTTCTCTTTTTAACTATTTTAGCATTTATTATATTATTAAATTCTTTATTAATTTTACCTATAACTAATTAAATTTTTAACTACATAGTTATTTCCTGTTTTATATCTATATAATTAATTTTATCTATATTATTATTACTACTTTTTTTCTTTATTATTATTTATATAATCTACTGTATTTTCTATTAACCTAATATTATGATTTATAAATTTATTTGGATAATCATTATTTATATATTCTTCTTTTATTAAATCTATTTGTTTAACATAATCCTCTTTACTTGAACAATAATTTTCTTTATATTTTGCCAATTTGCTATATTATTATCATTATCTATATTACTTTTCTTATGAATTGATGTTTTAATCCTATATTTCTCTACTTTAAGGGAAATGTAGAATTGAAACATCAATTCATAAGAAAAGTAATATGGATAATAATATAACAAATTGGCACTCAAATACAAATATAAAGTAAATACAATACATTCTAGACTTAAAGAAGGGAAATGTAGGATTGAAACATCAATTCATAAGAAAAGTAAAAAGATAATAATATAACAAATTGGCACTCAAATACAAATTATAAAATATAAAGTAAATACAATACATTATAGAATTCATAGAGCAGTAAATTATTGTTCAAGTAAAGAAGATTATGTTAAACAAATAGATTTAATAAAAAAAGAATTTATAAATAATGATTATCCAAATAAATTCATAAATGATAATATTAGATTAATAAAAAATATGATAGAGTATATAAATAGAGTATATAATAAAGAAGAAAAAAGTAGTAATAATTATATAGATAAAATTAATTATATAGATACAAAGTCAGGAAATAATTATATAGTTAAGAATTTAAATAGTTATAGGTAAAATTAATAAAAAATTTAATAATATAATAAATGCTAAAATAGTTAATAAAAAGAAGAAAATATGATTAGTATTTTAGAAAATATGTATATTAATAATTATAATAAAAATTCAGATAATGGAATAAATGGAATATACAAAATTAATTGTAAAAAGTGTCAAATTAATAATATAAAAGTAAATTATGTAGGAGAAACAAAGAACTCAATATATAGACAACTATTATAACAAATTTAATAAAAATTTGCCAATATATTTATATACATATGAAACAGGGCATTAGTTTGGAAATGAATGTATAAAAATGATACAATTTACAAATAATAAAAGGGATAAAAAAAATAAAAGAAGCTATTTACATTAATAATATTATGCCAGTATTAAATAGAAATTTAGGCCTGAAAAAAAATTTGACATAACAAAAACAAAAATAGATTTATAATTATATAAAAAATAGAAAGAGGTAGCTACTAAAGTATAACTGTAAAATGTAAAAGTTTTAATTGGCAGTTAAGATTTGGAAATATAAGTAGAAGGTAGATATAAAAATATGTTAAAAAGTGATATTACAGGTTGGGGAAGTTATACATGTTGAATGTTAATAGAATGAATAATAATAATGTAAAAGTATGAACATATAATGTTAGAGTTAAATATTAAAAAAATTAATATAAGTAAAATAAAAAATAAATGAAATAAAAATAATATATATTCATGATTATAGGAAGTATTAATTGATCAAATATAAAAAAAAATAAACTGTATAATATATAAAAAGGTAATACCTATATAGAAAAATATATAAAAATATATGTGGATATATAAATAATGATTATAAAATAGAATACATGTATATATATAAAATGTAAAATTATATGTTAATGTATATTTGTATTCATGTATTTGTATTGTGTTTGTTATAGTTCTGAAAAAGATTACTGGGACAATCGAAACTATCAATAGGGAGTTGTAAAAAAGCAGTATAAAAAGTAATAAAGAACATAGATGATATTAACATTATATGGATTTGGCAATGCAATAAGAAAGATAAAATTATAAAAGATGCTAATGCAATAATTCCTACTCACCAGACAAATTAACTATAGTTACTTCAAATATTTATGTGTTTGTTTAATTACATTATTCTTCTTTAAGCAAAACTAGTATCATTTACTCAATAAAAAAAGATAGCTAACTGACTTATCTAATAACAACAACTTGAATAAAATCTTAAGACTATTAGGAAAATTATTTTTAATTCTAGTATCTCAGACTAATGGACTAACCAATATAACCTGTGATCATTTAATTTAGTAAATATTTGGATATATAATTAGGATTAAATCACTAAATATATCATATAAAAAACTGATTAGCTTACTAAAAAAAAAAAATTCAATCTAAGCTTATGAGATGAAACAGTAACAATGTCACAAATTATACTTAAAATGATAATTGATCTTGAAGTTATAAAAACAATAAAAATTTTAAAATATAGCAATATCAGTCTTAGTTATCAACAAAGTATTACTGTATTAATGACCTCAAGTTAAGAAATTAGACTGGTACTGAATTGCCTTTAGATTTCATATTTATTACATTCAGGTTAACATCTTTTATAAAATAAAAATAAAAAGTAAATATAAATTTGTCTTCAAAAAATTATTCCAGTCAAAATAAAAACATTTTTGATTCTACTAATTTACTAATAAAATATCTAGATTAATTTATTTTTAATTTGTGACAATCTAGGACAGAGCTTTTCAAACTGGGGACATAAATCTTGTCAAGGGCAATTATGAAAATAAATTTCAAAATTTTAAATTAGAAGTGGATTCGATTTATTTTTATATACAAAAATATTTTCTAAGTTTTAAATTTGAATATTTATGCATTATACTATGTAACATGACTTAATAATCATCCTGTTAATTTTATAATTCATATGCATCAACATTATAAACACTGGTGAACAGCCTTACTTGTGCAGTTTACCTGCTTTATCTTTGTAATGAGAATCACTGATATTAGTGCATTTAATAATTCTTCATTAAAAATTTAACCCTGAAATGGATAAGTGGCTAGTAAAAACACAATGCATTTGTAGAGGTCAGTTAGCCAAAAGGCAGTGAAGACATTAAAGAATCCAAATTGCATGCAAGAGTGTCTTACATTTTACCAGATCTGTCAGAATCATCCACATCATTTCAACAACAGGTGGCATGAGGCAGAAAATGTCTTGTGAAAAAAATTATAAATATGATTCTTCTCACTTGAAAAATGAATCTGTGCTTTCATATAATGATCTGCACAAGGCTATGTATATAAGATGCCAAATAATTGTATGAAACCTAGAAAACTTAATCACCATTTAGATATTATACATGATGAATTTAAAAGTATTTATATGCCTTAAAATATATACCCAAAAATACTATGAAAAAAATTTGGCAGAATATTTTTCTTAGTTGTTCATTATTTTAAAATGATATAAATTAGACTTTAAAACTAAATCATTTTATCTCCCTTCAGACACTAGTCATAATGACTATATTTTATAAGCAGTGCACCATATGTCATATAAAAAAAAAATTCCCTGTACACATGTTAATACTTATACATAATTCATAATTAATAAAGTTTAATTTGTAAAAAAAAAAAAAAAAAGTAAGACAATTGAAATTTTTTAAAGAAATACAAACAACCAATATTTTTTTCAAAGAAAATTAGTAAAAGCTTCTTTCAAAATTACTTTATTAATTGCTTAAAAAATAAACCTTATACAATTGATGAAGATCTCATCTTACCAGCAAATAAAAATTTGCAAAACTAACAATGGCTCCAAAATATAAAACTGTTTAAATAAAATTATATATCCAAAGACACAATTAAAATAAGAATTAATATCATTGTTGATAATATCATGTCTGTAATTATTACAAATCAAGAAAAGTACTATATTTGCAATACAACTTGATGAGTCAACTGACAGTAGAAATGATGCTAATTTAATAGTTTTGTAGTACACTAAAGAAAGAAAGAAATTTGAAAATATGATTAAAATGATCTTGAATGGCAAAAATGCATTGGGATTTGTAATAATAAAATTGCAGCCATGACTGGCAGGATTTCTGGATTTGTATAAAAAATTTAAAAAATTTGTCTGAATGCAAGATATATGCATTGCAATATTCACAAAAAAACCTAGTATTTTGAAATATGAAAAAAAATTGCTTTGTAATGTACTATCAGAAGCTTTCTAGTTAATTGCATAAAAAGTAATGCCATTAATACAAACTTTTTTGAATTTTATGCTAAGAAATGAACTCCAATAATAACACAAAAGTAATATGTTTATCCCATAGTAAAATTTTAAAATCTCATAGTAAAATTAAAAAAAAAAAATTTAATTTCAAAAGATCAATTACAAAATTTTCTTCTAGTAAAAATTTAACAATCTCATTTTTTTGATCAAAATGGGATATGCGTGCTTTCTTACCTGATAATTTTTTTTGAAAAAGTAAATAAACTGAATCTTTCTCTGCAAAAAAAAAGAACCAATATATTAATCCTAAATACAAAATTGCCAGCATTTCAAAATACACTTTCTAAATGATTAAAAAGTTTTAGAAATAAGGTAATACAGAAATGTTTACTTCTCTCCATGAATTTCTTGAAGAAAACAACATTTATTATCAACAGAAAATAAAATAATAATTCTCCACATCAAAAATTTGATAATTTTTTTAAAAAAAATTTTCCTAACTTAAATTAAAATAAAGAATATGACTGGATAAGAGCACCATTTGCTCCATTTCTATAATTTATCAGTCTCCAAGAACTAATTGCCTTCAAGCAGATTGAACCCTTGAATCAGAATTGATTGAGAAAAAAAAAAGAATATCCTTTATCAGAAAACACAACAATCTTAAATATTCTAGTTCTGTTCATATGCACATATCTTTGTGAAACTGCATTTTCATCGCTATTACTAATTAAAAAATAAGCATGGATCTTGGTTACCAATGAAAATATTAGGGGTAAATCTTAAAAAATTTTGTATGCAAACATTTGACCCAATTTTTATTTTATGTCACAATATTCAAACACATCCATCATATCAAATTGTTATTAAAATCTCTTTTGTTGTTTTATTCAATTTTTATTCTACTTATCATTAATGAGTTGTATATTTCATATTTCATGATCTTTGTAATATTTATAATTCTTTAAGTATTAAATAAAAATATGAATAAGAAAACTGTTTAATTAACTATTTATAAATACAATAAAATTGTGTGACAACAGCATATGCCTCTATTAAGAATCGTTTTTTTAGGAGGAAGGAGGGAGGTCCCAATGTCAATGAACTTGAGAAATACTAATTTAAAACATGGAAATTTTCTGGCAATAAATAATAATAATAAAAGTTTCATACCAAATTTATATATATTTCTTCTCATCTGATTATAAGGTAATATTAATAATAAATTATACATTTTACTTTTTCACTGAGATGGACTATGTTTACTAGTTTAAGAAAAAATTTTTTTTCAAACAACAATTGAATAAGTTTGTACATATAGTCAATGAATAACACAAATGGTTGTAAAAGCAATATAAAAAATGATTTAAGTTAATATGTGTTTATTTTTTCATTGCTGAAACTTATGAATACTGTCTGCATTAAGATTATTTGAATTTGCTACTTACATTGCTTTGTTTACATTTCTCTAATGAATAAAAAAAACAACTAATTTTTGGTATTAAACAATCCATAAGCAAAATAATATTCTGTAGAAGATTGACCAGATGATATTAAAGAATATGTGAGTGCATTTGCATTCACTCATCTATTTTGTGACAAATGAAATGAGGGAGATGGTAAAGCAGTATTTCTTAACTTTTTCTAATAGTGGCACCTGGTAATTTCTTTTTGCAACACTTTTACTTATCTTTAAATATTTTGTAGGAGTATATATTTTTTGTTTTAAATAATTTATAACGTTAATTAAATAAGTTTTCAATTATAAAAGTGATATATATATAATTATAATAAAATTATATCCAAAATATATTTAAAGTGATATTTAAGCATGATGTGACTTGTAGACTTTGTTAACATTAGGTAAAAATGCTAAAAAGACATTTCCTCATTTCTTCCCTTAATTTTAATACATGTTAATAAAAAACAAAGTCTGCTTTGCATAAATAAGTAATAGAAAATTGCAACAATATGACTAAAACTTTCTTTGCAATGGTAGTAAGATCTTTTATGTCAACCCAGAATGTATCAATTTTAACCTCTATGTTTCTGTAAAACGCTTTTCGTACATTTAATAATACATGTAAAAAATATTATGGTGCTGCTCATCACTATATTTTGTAGCACTTTAGTTTGATATAGAATGCCAATTAAAAACTGCTGTGATAAAGCATCATATCCCTACAGAAACTAAGTCATGGTCTGATATGATGATGATTAAGTATTTTTTAAAAATATTTTTGCCCAAAAAAAAATCAATTAAAAATTCTATTAATAATTTGTTAAGCATGCATACTTTTAAAGTTAATCTTGTGTTAAGGTTTGTAGAGAAGATTTAAAGATAATCTTAAATAGATATGTAATGAATATAAAAATGATGTTAGATGTGAATGACAGAGTGATAGAAAACATGAAAGCATATAGTAATGGGAATATTAGGTTTTCATAAAATTTACTGAATGAGGTAGAGAAGAAATTGAAAAGTGGAAAGGCAAGAGGTTTAGATGGATGGGCAGCAGAGATGGTAATGAATTTAGGATATAGAGCAAAAGTAAAGTTATTATCTTGTTTTAATAAAATGGCACAGAATAGAGTTTTCCCAAGTAGTTGGAGTAATACAAGAGTAAGATTATTATTTAAAGGAAAGGGTAAGGATCATAGAAAGTTGAATAATTATAGACCAATAGCGGTAACATCAGTTTTATATAAAGTTTTCTCATATATGGTGGCTAGAAGAGTTGTAAAATGGATGGAAGGGAATAATGTAGTGGGGGAAATGCAAGGAGGTTTTAGATTAGATAGGCATATAGGACATAGTTTATTTGTAGTTACACAACTTATGGATATGAGTAGGAATTTAGGTAAACAGTTATATATGAGTTTTATAGATATAGAGAAGGCATATGATAGAGTAGATAGAAATAGATTATGGATAAGTTTAGCAAATTTGGGAATGGATGAAGCTTTAATAGATATTATTAAGAAATTATATGAAAATAATTATTATGTATATCAATTATGGAATATAGAATCACTTAAAGTTAAAAATGGGGTGGGGTTAAGGCAGGGATGTTCTATGTCACCTATTTTGTTTATGTTGTATTTGAGTGAAATGGAAAGAGCAATAGAAAGATTAGGAAGAGGGATAGAGATACCATTAATAGGTAGTAAGGGAGTATATATTTTGTCAGGTTTTTTTTTTGTGGATGATATATTTTTGTGTGCAGAAAGAA
Source organism: Epiperipatus broadwayi (assembly GCA_028023455.1). Classification (NCBI taxonomy): domain Eukaryota; kingdom Metazoa; phylum Onychophora; class Udeonychophora; order Euonychophora; family Peripatidae; genus Epiperipatus; species Epiperipatus broadwayi. The sequence goes on from JAQFVV010000003.1 coordinate 11,209,961, forward strand.
GAGAAGATATGGAAGTTATGTTGAGGACATGTGCAAGGGTTGGTAAAGAGATGGGGATTAAATTTAGTGAAGAAAAATCAAATATAATGATGGTTAATACTGGGGAAAGAGAAGATGTAGAATTTTTATTGGGAGATATTAAGTTAAGTGTGGTGAATAGATATAGTTATTTGGGAATTATTTTAAGTAATCAGAAAAATTATTTGGATGAATGGGAGAAAAAATTGATAAATGAAGCAAAGAAAAAAAAAGGGATTGATAAAGAAATTAACAGTGTTTTCATATAATAAATATGATGTAGTTAGAATTATATGGAAAGGAGTTGCAGTAGCAGGGTTAACATATGGTAATGATGCATTATATATTAGTAAAGAGGTATTAAATTACTTAGAAAAAGTTCAAAGGGAAGTAGGAAGATATGCATTGGATGCAGATGTATGGACAGCAAAAGAGGCAATTCAAGGAGAAATGGGATGGTCAAGTTTTCATATGAGAGGTGCAAAAAGTAAAATGAAAATGTTTGGTAGATTGCAGTTTATGGATAATAAAAGAATATCTAAAATAGTATTTAATTGGGTTATGAGTAAGGGGCAGGTAACAAGATGGGTGAGAAAGATAATGTGGTATGCAAAAGATTTGGATAAAGAATTTATAATGGTTGATGATGATGATGATACTTGTACAAAAGATGGGATTATTGTGTTAAGAGGATTGTTGAGTGTTGTAGTAGTAAGGAAAGGGATAAAAGAATAGATTTATTAGTAAAGAATAGGGAGTTAGAGAGATGGAGAAATAGTATGGAGAGTAAAAAGAGTTTAAATATATATAGAAATAAACAGAATATTAGGTGTGAGTTAATATATGATAATAGTAAGGAAAGTAGTTTATTATTTAAGGCTTAAACGGGATCTTTAGTTACAAGAGAATATACATGTAAATGGAAAAAAATGGGTGATTTATTTTGTAAATTATGTAAGGAAGGAATAGAAAATATTAGGCATTTGTTAATTGAATGTAAATGCTTGAAAACAGAAAGGGTACATATAATGAAGTTATGGAAGAATAAATATGAAAAAAGTGATTATACAGAAAGTGAATTATTGTTTTTTATGCTGGGTTTGGGAAAAGATAAAGGGGATTTAGATATAAAGGTTATAGAGTTGACAAAGATTATGTTGTGGAAATGGGATGGAGCAGAATATGGGAAAATTTAGAGTGGGGAATGGAAAATAAAGTGGCTAACAGGTTTATCTGGGCATAATTGCTGAGATATTCTTGTCTTCGTTTAGGAGAAGCCGCAATACATCACATCACATCATAATCTTAAGGTTGTAGCCTTAATATATATTACTTACAATTTCTATATAATATTGCATACAATTACATACTAGACAATTTTATTTTAGTTTTTTAAAAATAAATCTTGATTAGAAATTTATTATTAAATTTCTTGTTCTTTTTCTTTTTTGTTAACTATTATTTCTGAAATTAAAGTTAGTATTATGAGACTTTTTTTTTTAAAAAAAAAAAGGTTATTTGCAGTATTAAAATGTTTTCCGAATTATTTACAAATAGAAAATAAAGTACAATTTGAAGTAAAAATCCTGATTAAAAGAACAACAAAAAATCATGTGTTAGCTCACATTACTTAGTTTGTTTATTTAAAAAGCAACAATAAGAAATCATTAGGAAAATATTCAAAGGTTAATATTTTTATAAAGATGAATGGAATAAAAACTTATTCGCCTGTACATAATAGATTCATAAGAAAAAAATCTAAGTCAAAGTCTGATTTTAAAAAAAACTAAAAGCTGTAGCAGACATGAAAATCCAAATCTATCCTAGCCTGCTCTGTGAGTCAAAGACAAGACTTTGATAAATAAATCTTGAAAGAATTCTCAATATACAAATAGTCAAAGAAGATTGTAAGTTTAAAAAAATGAAGGAGAAATGAAGGAACACCACCAATATTTCAACATTATGAAAAAAGAATTGATTGAACATCAAGTTATCGAAGAATTATTAGCAATATATATAATTTAAAGGAAAATGTTTATTATATATACAAAAATCATTTTTCCCTTTAGAACTTGCTATTATCCATATTACGACTTATATGACAAATAATAATTCACAAAATATCTTTCTTTCTTTTTTTTACAATTTTAGACCTAAAATAAAAATAATAATTAAAAATTAAGTGTGACAAAGAAAGAGATAAGAGAATTCAAATAAACATTTCCATATAAATAAATAAACAGAAAACACAAGAATTAAAAAGGTGAAAAATCAATTAATTTTTTTAATTATATTTATAAAGCATTCTTTAATACACTATAAAGTTGTATACTCTAATATTAAAGTCCCAGAATTGAATTGCCAGTACCACTTGAATATCACACGATCTCCCAAACAACTAATTTCCTACTTTTTAAAAAATTCATCTGTGAATTTCTTTTATCTCAAAATATGTTTTAATTTCTTAATTTCAAAAAGGTTTTTGTTCTTGTGCAGCTTTCTTAGTTTTTAAGAAATAAATTTTCTCAAATAGTCGTATTTCGTGAGTTATAGTTTTGACAAGTCATAAGGAAATGTTTCAAATCTTTCAATTTTGAATTTCTTGCAAAGCAATTGAAGATATGCTAGTGATACAGAAACCTCAATAAAATAATTTTCAAAAATAAAAACAATGTTGTTTTCCTTAACTTGCTTGACGTATTAAATAATATTTTTTTTAATTACAAAAATACATCAAAAACTGTTCAATAAATCTAGACAATAATGAGAAGCAATAATGTAATATAGTGGGATAAAATGTTTCATTATTTCTAAGTACCTGAAAAATGTATTAGTTACAAATTATTGATTATATATATGTTAAGATATCACGTGTTATTGAAGAATTCAAAAGATAAAATGTTCGCTTAAGCAATTTCCTGATGACTTGTTTCATCAGAATAGTGGATAATAACCAAGAAAATTTGTATAATCACTCTCACAACCATCCACCTACTTACTTGTCTCTCTATGTGAAGCTATTATTTGAAGAACTTTTTATCAAGTCTCCTACTGTGTTTCCCTGAAAATAAGACTAGGTCTTTACCAAAGGACTTATTTTAAGGTAGTGCTTTATTTTTTCATGTAACAAAAATCTAAATTTATTTAAGTACAAAAATGTACATTTATTAAGTATTTCTCTTTGCAGAAAGCTGTAAGATTCTCTCCTACTAACTGGAATAGTTCTTTCTTTTTGCATTCATCTTATCTAGCAATCAGAATTTTGTTTAAATTTATTATTATATCAAGTGATAATTGAAGGCTTGCTAAGACAGGAATCGTAACAAAAATGATGATTACAGTTAAAAAAATAAGTTTGTCCACACAAAAGCAACAACAACAACAACAAAAAAAAATGCAAACACAAAAATTCAGAAAATGTTTTTATATTCTTTTTTAAAATGTTTCTTTAGGAAAAAGATTGATGATATAACTTAAGCTAAATGATGATTATTAAAATCACTTCCATTATTTATAATCTTTTAGGAGGAAAAAATGTTTAAGAAATCAAACTAATTTTTCTTTTATCTTGAATATTTAAAAGCTTCCATGATGGAACTCTAAAATTAAATCAAGCATTCTAAATTTAAGAATTAAATATAAAAAAATATTTAAAAATATATAAATGAACTTATAAATTGTCCAATATACTGACTTCTGGTAGCTGAATTGTTTTTCTATATGGGTAAAATTATATTTGTCGAAAAACTAGAAAATACAAAAGAATCACGAGATATAATGAAACTGGTATCACAGATTAAATCACTGCTGAATGTTATTATAAGTGGAAATTATGAAATCAATCATTTATAAAGTTTTATAGAACATATAAGTTTATATTTTAATTTTATGCTTTTAAAAGACAAATTTTAGTTTTCTTTAACAGATAAATGTGGAATATGATAACTTTGGTCTTCATTGTGACCATAGAATAGATTATCCTTAAATACATATTTAAAATATAATGGGTCAATGCTACAATGAATTATATTTTAAAATTAATTAATCTGTTTTAAAAAACTTCAATGTATTTCTGTATCAATCAGTACACACTCATGCATAAATTAGATATTTTTATTCAAAATAATTAATCATAAAATTATAAAATTTGAATTTAAAGTTAGCTATGATAAATGTAAAAAAAATATTAGTAAAATGTAAAGAGTTAAAATAAAAAAATGAACCAAAAAGTGAATGATTTGATATATAAAAACTTTATATATATATATATGGAGATAGAAGGACCTCATGGTACACCACAGTGTGTGTGTGTTTTTAAAGCTTAAAAGAAAAAAATATAAATGAAAACAAATGAAATCTACATATATAATTCAAATATTGATTTAGTAATAATATTTTACAATATTCTTAAAATAGTACAAAGTAAAATTAAATATTAAAAAGTCTGCTATAAATAGATTAATTCTTATTTCTAATTTTGACAAAAATGTAAAAAATTTATTATTTTTATTGAAAATAAGAAAGTTTTTTTTATAATACACATTAATTATAAAATTAATTTTACAATTTCTTTTTACTTAGAGAATAAGAAGAAATGTTTCAATACCTATTTTTGGTTTTGATGTAATTAAATTAAAAACAATACAATGGAAATTTAGTTATTATCTTCTTTTTATTAATCAATAAGGGAAATAGTTATAGGTAAACATCTTGTTTATAAATTCTATTATATTTACTATAAATACTGGATTCCATTTAACTAGGTTAACATGAAAAAAGTCAGTTTCAAAGAAAAAATGGCTACTGCTAGTCTCCATATTGGTCAAGTGTTTCAGCATATTTTATAGACCTATAAGGTGAAGTAGATGCCACTTCCATAGCTGAAGTTTGGAAACTATAAAAGTTGAACTGGGTTGATAACTAGTATTTCTCTTGTGTATTTGTTTACCAGCAATATCATACCAACAACCTATACAAGAAGCAGTCTAATCCTGAGAATAATGCTATGCTTTATACTTATGGTACTTTATATTTGCAAGGAAGCACAGACAAAAGAATCTACTGCCAGTTATATTTATATTGTCATGTAAAAGACCTATGTCATAAATGAACATATGGAAGCAAGGATAAAAAAATCAACTATTCAGAAAATAAATATATACTGTGCGTATTAATAAAATATAGTGCTAAAGAATGAAGTAATAAATCTATTCAAAATTTCTTACAATTACTGGAAGTAAACAACTTTTGAATAATAAATAAATTAGCTAGTTAATGAGAAAAAATGTTCAGACAAAATGAAAAAGCAATTGACTGATCAGTGAAAAAAGTTTCCAGGCAACACAAAACTAGGGATATTTTTTTATTCTGTTATGACATATATAAAAAACTTTTAGAATTGGAAAAATATACTGAAATTATCAAATGTCTTATCCAAATTTTGTGGTTAAGTTCTATTAGAAAGGCATTTTCTATAATTAGATTGAGAATAATTCAGTTTATAGATTAAAGAAAATTAAGAACAGATAATTGAAATATTATTCTGTACATGAGTATGTATTACATATAAGTTCATGTGCTATTTATATATGATTAAAATATAATATTATTGGCCTATAGATTTAATGAGTTAATTATTGGACATTAAAATATTTTTATATTAGAATATGCATATATCACTCATATTATATATACATTCAACATTAAATTATTTATAGTTTGTTAAAATACAATAATATTTATTACCTTATTAATAATAGAAATATATTTAAAATTCATATGCACATGTACACATACATGTAATATCTTTATTCACTATTAACTTATTGTAGCCGATGTGGTAGTTAAGACTATTTACAATTTATATATTTCTGTAAACTATAATTTAAATTATATTAAATTATTTATTACTTATTTTTAAATGAAAATGCTTTCTAATATTTGTAAACAATCAAAATCAGAATGATCTATTTGCATTGTATTTATCAGACTTTCATTTTTTTTATTATTACTTCTAATTAGTTGATACATTTGTTAATCATTATTTTAAGTTATTGATACTAGAATAGATTAAGTTTTGTGTATTATCTTTGTTTCACAGTTATCAAGGTTCTTGCAATCCCAAAGCTAGATCAGATTAATGGATTGTGAAAAAACATGTGTACTTCAATATGATTCTCTGTAGAATTATTTAGTTGACATTAAGATAATGAAGGCCACTTTAAAGTGCATTTGTTTTAGATTATAACTTTAGTGTTGATCACAATTAGTTTATTATTGGTCAAGAGCAGGAATGATGATCAACATTGATTAAACACAGATTTTCAGATAAATTTTTAACCTCATATTTATTTGGGCAATTATGTTCAAGCATGCAACAAGAAATATTGATGACTGATCTTTTATAATATTAAGCTTCAAGTGTGGCATTAGTTTGATGATAAGTAGCCTAAGGGCTCTTTTGAATCTAGTCACAAAGTCTGATTGTGATTGACTACTGATGATTATTTTACTTGATTAATTTACTACTGATAGTCTGTTTGACTTTTATTATTTATTTGCTTCTGATGTGATTTTTTGCTCATTTTCTATGTTCATCATTCATTGCTATCCTTTATTCTACACCATTATTATAATGATCCAATTGTGGATTTAATGAGAATAAAGTCACCATATTATTACAATATATCTAGCAAAAATATCACATTGTATATATATATACATATGTGTGTATGTGTTTTTATGTGAAGACAAAACTTTAATAAACATGATTATAATGTAGCATATCAAAATCTCACTAAGTTATTAAAGTTTAGTATTTATCTCCATATGATATACACATATAAAGTCAATATTTTATACAGTAATAATCATTGAGGAGTAAACTATAAATCCACATATTTCTAATGCAATACCTAATTTATTATTCATAAAATCTTTAACAGTATAATATAGGTCTTCTCATATGATGTGTATTTAATGAAACATTAATAGTTTAAACATCATATATGTGTAATTGATTGTGAATTTTATTTTTAAAGAAATCACATTTATGATTCTGACATAAACATCAGCTATTCAAAACCTTTATCTTATCTGTTGAAGTTAACTGTGCATGAATTACATATATAGAAAGACAGAAATGTTTTAAATTTTTGTTAAATAATCATAATTGATTTTATAAATTGACATCTAATGAAAAGTATGCTATAACTATGCTCCGATTGGTTATATTTTATTAAGTGCCAGATCTAATTTATTATACAAAGTCATGAACATGCATACACACATCTATATTTTTAAGTTACTTTGGCTTTCATCAGTGCATCCCTCCATTTGAATCCTTTTATATTACAACTATCCACCAGTGCAAAAAGTTCACAAACTTTCTACAGTGACAATCCACTGCAGAATAAATATCTAACCAAGTTTAATCCAGTTTTTTGAAAATCAAGCATTTGAAAAAAAACATTGGTGCTTTCTTGCTTTTAAATGCAGGGGAAAAGCCAAAACATTTGCCACAGTCACATGAAGTTTGAAGCTCCATTATTTAATACTAAAGATAATCAATATGTTAATAATAAGTATAAAACGCACTATAGAAAACTATTAGATATTCATTGATAAACTTTTAAATTATATTTTCTTTGTTAATAATGCAATATTATAATATATACATAACTATCACTATTTTTTTTCCTATGGAAATACCCAAATATGCTTTCCATTTTCTTCATTTCTTAGTTTTAATATCTTTGTCATTTTTTAAAGATAATCCTCCTCCCCTCCTCCATTTTATATATCCTTCAGTTTCATCATTTGTTTACCAACTTCAAAATTGAATGCATTTTCTATCCTGTACTTACACATATCACATTTAAAACATCTACTGCTTGATAAGTTCTTTTGTCTGAAAACTTACCAGGCTTACTGTATATCAATAAAATATAATGTAGCAATTGTAATATATCAACCAATAACAATGTTGTTTTCACACTAATGTTAAAATGTAAGCATTCACTTTTGTATTTTTGAACTTCATTTTACAAATAAATATTTTGATTTCATTTGATGTTTTTAAATATCTTACTTTTTTATTAAAATGAAGTCTTGTGATGAGTATATTGAAGTAAACATCACTATTAAAACTTGATCATGATGTTAATGATTTATTACCTAAAGCAAAAAGGTTCATGTATAAAATGCATTATGCCTAAAAAATGTTAGTCAAATTAAAATTACTTTCCTCTTATAACTTTTCATATTATTGTAATGTCATCAATTTCTTTCTATTAACCCCCTATGTAACTATTATTATCAAATCATTCTCCCAGAATTGACACATTTTCTTTTCTTTTCCTAGTCCATTTTAATAGAAGTTGTTTCATTGGTTCTAAGATCTTTTATCATAATCTTTTAAACAAATAATAAAAATCTTTGCTTCTTTCACTCCATTCAGTTTTCTTTTCATTACCCATATTATTTACTCTATTCTTCTTCGAACATCCTATATGATGAAATTAGATATTCTATAGTCTCTCTACCATCTCTACATAAACTATATCTACAATCTAAATTCTTATTTTAGATTTATTTCCTTTTCAAAGTATTCAAAATTTATCACATTTTTGTAATATTGTGTTTCCTTACATTTTCAACTTAAAAGAACACACTTACTTACAATTTAAATAAGAAATTAAAAGTTATCAAAATTTCATTTAAAAATACAATAGAGTATCTGCAACCATAATTAAAACTTTCCTAAGAAATAGTTAATAATAAATTTAAATGCTTATCATATAGTATCAATATGTTAAACTATTTTAGTAATATATGCTCTCCTCACTCCAAAATTTCTTGTATAGATTTACCAAGTTTGAAAAACATTTGCCCAATCAATCATTTGAAAAAAATTCAGAATAAATAAACTTTACTTACAAATTCTTTGTGTATATATATATGCATAATTATATATGGCATATATGTTCTATAAAAATTACTTTATAATAGAAAATACAACTATGTGAAAAAAATTAAAAATATACTTACAGGTATAACATTCTATGCAAGATTACAATGATAGTTAACATTTATCAACAATCTGAAAAAAGAAAAAAAATATTTCAAGTAATCAGTATATAAACAGAAAAGAATGCACATAAATATATTTATGTATATATTCCTATTTAATAATGATGAAGATATATACATGCACCTTATGCTACTACAAAATTAACTATATAAAAGTGGAATCCAAACTGCTAATCATAATATTTTCATGTGATTTTGAAAATATAGGTATTGGCTTTTGTATTTCTCATAACTTTATTTAATAAACAAATATTTTACTTTCATTTGATTTTTTGGAGACTTTATGAAACAATATTAATTCTAATATTTTGGAAAATAATAACAAACTGTTGTATACATATTTGCTTAATGTTATAATTTTCTTTTTCTTCTTCCTTATGTATTGTTTTCTACTTTTATATATCATACCATTTACAACTTTCTTTAACACTTTAGCAATACTATTTTTTATATCAAAACTGTTAATAAAGTTTTGATATAAAAAATAGTATTGTTAAAGTATTAAAGAAAGTTGTAAATGGTATGATATATTGCTTAATGTTATAAATTATAATCATATGATAAGTTTCTTGGGATCCCATGTTCTATTCATTTAACCAAATTGAGTTTTTTTAATACTTTTCTTAGCTGGCACTAATCGAATAATCTTTAGCTTTTGCATCCATCATTTGGTTACTGTATAAAACCTAGAAAGATATGTTATAAACTTCTCAGAGAAGTTCCACTATCAAAAGTGTACAATTCTATCATATTATAGATTTAAACCACTAAACATCACATGATCACTATCTCTTATACTAGCACATAATTGTTATTAAACAAGGCAAAACTCTCTATATAGTAGTGATTACTCTGGTTGGCACAGGGTGGCACTACTGTATGGAGAGTTTTGCCTTGTTTAATATTATAGATTTGCATATAGTAGCACATTTATCATATTAATATAATATCTTTATCTTCTCAATCTTGAAAGAAAATATTATATTTATAGTTTAAATAAAAAATAAAAAGTTATTAAAATTTCATTTGAAAATACAATGTAGAAACTGAAACCATAATTAAACTTATCTAAAAAATAATTAGTAATCAACAGAAAGCAATTTTAAAAATATAAAAATTAAAAAAGAAACACAAGGAGACAGAAATTTAACAAACATTTATTCAGTAAAATTAACTTTTGATTACTGAAAGAAATTATATCAAAAGTAAATTTTTAACTTGAATAAGATAATATAAGAATGATAAAAAAGAGTGTTTCCAGTTCTAAATCTAATAAAATTTTGCTTAGTAATGAATACAAAGATAAAATAAATTCACGCCATTATAAATTATAAATTATAGAAGTGAAAAAGGCTTGAATATTAAAATATATTGCAAAATCCTTTTTAACCATTATCTGAAAGTCTTAAAATTAAAAATAAAACAGATATTCTTAGTTATATTAAGAAAAATAAATATTTTCAAATCATGTTTTCAATTATGAATATAAAATTACTATAATAAAATTCATTTCAAATATGTATAAAAATATTATATCTACATCATATATATATATATATAGTGAGAGAGAGTGTGTGAGAGAAATATTTTTATAGAACAACTAAAATATTACTATGATAATTCACAAGCCAGATTCATAAAAAATCAGTTCTTTGAATTTGCAAATAACATTCCTTATCTGACTAATAGATTGGCATTGATATAAGAAAAAAACAATATTTTCAAGTTTATTTAAATAATTCTTTATTGAATTGGGTTTGTGAATTATCCTAATAATGTTTTAGACTTGTTTATACCACGAATAGGTTTATATTATCAGTGTTAGGCATGAAGAGGGAAGAAGAGAGAAGGCGGAGAGGAAAATGGGGGAAAAGAGAGACAGGATAATCCAATAAAATATATATTTAAATGGTTTTATTGCTTGAGAATTCAAAGAAGTTTAAGCACCAAATTTTCCAGCAACAAAATCTATCCTAGGACCCAACATTCCAGAGACTAAAGTTCTACTGATGCATTAAACCATATAAGTCAATAATAAGTGAAGATTGTGAACATTATAATCATTATATAAGCATAAATTGAGTGATAAATAGTTTTGAAATTATTTTTATTTCACTACTTTATGTTTACTAATATTTATCATCATTTTCAACCATTATCAATCTACTTCAGGATAAATGTTTATCCAAATTTACTCCACATTCTCCAATCCATAATTTTTTTCTCTCTACATTGCAGCAACAAATTTCTTTATTTCATTCATTCATCACACATAGTATCTTTCTAAGTCTTTTACAAACTTTTGGAATCTAGTTTAAGATTTCAACTCTTATAAATTCTTTTAGCAATATGACTAGAACAGCTCCATTTCAATCTTAATTCTTTTAATGAAGTCAATAATGTCAGTTTGTTCTCATCCAAATATTTCACTTTTGATCTCTTCTTGTTACTCCCAACATACATCTTTCCATATTTTGATAAATAGTCTGAAGTTTCTGTATTGCTGTTCTGATTAAGTGAAGTTTCATTTTCTTAAATAAAAACTGATTAAATATATCCACTAAAACTTCTTTTTTTAAAAAATGGGAAGATTTCCCTTTATTATTAAGTTATTTTCATGAGAAGCACTTCAATCAAGTTTAATTTTATGATTAATCTCATTTACTACATTTCCACCTGTATTAATAATCTCACCAAGATATTTGTAACTGTAAACTTCTAATTCACAATTATCAATCTTCATTTTATTCTTCTAAGGAAAATCATTAAAAATTATTTGTCTATTTACTATTTTATCTATAGTTCCACTTTTTTTAAAATTTCATTTGATATCTTTTGCTATATTTCCCCAAGCTGTCAAACATAATTTGCAAAAACAATCTCAGCTTCTATAAAATCTAGATGACTTAAATAATCTCCATGTATTTTCATTTCCTTCATTTCTCTTTTTAATCCACAAAATACTTATTGCAAAACTGCTACAAAAAGCTTTGAAAATATAAAATCATCCTGTAATAAACTTTTCTCAATGCCAATCTCAGGGTCACCACATAATCTAAGAACTGATGTTGCAATTTGATAAATATTTTTCAGAATATGACAATATCCTGGATCTATATTTTGATGAATCAATATTTAAATCAACATGGAAGTAATTATATAATAAAATAATTTTTCATCATTTACAAATCTAAAGCATATTGGCAACTTTTATTCACTGGCACTTTTTATAATTTCTTTCAACACTTGGATGTGATCTGTTGTGCTGAAACAACTTATTAAAATCAGCTTGTTCCAAAATTCACAAGAGATTTATTATAATTATCTAACTAAAACACACAGTCTTATTATATACCTGTGTCTATATATGTAATATATAGGATATATGAGCACAGACTTTCACACAACCCACCACTCTCCACACTATCTCATAACACTGATACACTTGAACACATATATGTTGAAAAGATAAATAATCACCAATATATGTATTTCATGCTAAACCAGCAATCATCAGTTGGTACAGATTACCATCTCTACACATATATGCTATAAGTACTCAGATATATATTAAGATAGCCAATCCTCATACTTTAATTGACAGGCTTAAATCTACTCCACACTCCAACTCTTCAACTGTCCATCCAATTGAAAATCTGATGATGGAATGCTCAAAGGCCACCCTGAGGCTGAGATTCTTGTCACACCCATGTTGACCTAAGGCCAATCTGACCCCTTATGTACAGGACATAATCCATTTAATACATATACAAGGGATGGGCAGACATCTCTACTATGTAATAACTGAAACACACGTGTTCAAGTGTATCAGAGTTATGAGAGTGTGGAGAATGGTGGGTTGTGTGAAAGTCTGTGCTCATATACCCTATATATAATTATCTAAGTAAAGATTTTTATATAGAACTTATAGAAAACTAACAAATCGTCTGTTATTTCTAATATATTTTTTATCATCTTTCTTAAGTATTAATATTGGTATTGCATTCTTCCAATCAACTGGTACATCTCTATGGATTTAGATATTTGGTATATAGTTTTCCAATAATTTTTTATATTTTTTCATCTATTTCTTTTATGATAACAATAATAATTCTGTCATTTCCTGGAGCTTTTCCCTTCTTTACAGAATGAATTGCATGTATTATATGTTCATGTAAAATGCTTGGCAATTCAGAAGATATAGGAATTATTTTAGTCTTTAATTCAATTTTTTGTTCTTTATTACTATACAATTATTTGTACAATTTTTCCATCCATTTTATATATAATTTAGTAATAGTTACCACTTTTTTCTTTTGGTATCATTATTATTATCTCTTTTTTTTTATATCATTTTATAAAACTCTAGAGATTCAAATATTTGTAATAAATCATTTTAAAACATTTTCATATACTTTCTTTTCATCAAACTTAATTAAAAATGTAGTGCTAAATTTGTGCCAGCTATCTTTGTTGCAATTCTAATAGATTATTGGTTATCTTCTTATTGACCTCAAGTTTGGACCAACTTCAAAATCTGTCAATATTTAAAATAATTAGAGAGTTCTTATTTAAATTAATTGAAGTAGTTCTCTGAAGGTCAGAAATATCAATTGTTAATACTGTTTTTCCAATGGGTTTTGTTTCTCTAGTTTTTATAACTTACATCTCACTAATCAATGATTACTTCCTGCATTGAATCTATAAAGAATATTATAATTTTGAAATATATATTTTTGATAGAATATAATCCATCTTACTGTTATCATGCCATGTCTATTTCCATTTAGAACTTTTGCTTAAAGAGAGAATTCATAATATATACTTTTCTGAAAATTTGATAATTAAAACAGGCAAAACTGTCCATACAGTAGTGCTACTCAGTGCAAGTCAGAGTAATCAATGGATCCCAAAAGGCTTATGCATAAAATCACTATCTAGTGCCTACTCATCCAATATCCCCAGACTAGTTTTTAGCTTGTGGCTTTCATCAGAAATAAAAAATGGTGATCATGTGATGAAATTTGATAATTCTATATTCTCTCTCACCCATTTCTGTCATCAAAAAAGATTTACTCACAAAATTTTCATCTTTAAATCATTTTTCAATTCTAGAATTAGTTTCCCATGTCAATTTTATAATATTAATAATGTTTGCTGCAATTAAAAGCACTTTGTACATCTACATAAAAATCTTTTACTTCATCACAATGAAAAATGTTGGGGTATTATATGGATTTGGTATCTTGGATTAACTTGAATAACTAATCCTGTCACTTTTTCTGATATATCATCAATCTCCACAATGTTGCATTCCACTTTTTCTTTATAATGTATTCCACATTTGCATTTTGTGCTTTTATATAAAGTACATGTCTAATTTTTAAATAAAACTATCTTTTGATCTTTTCGTCCAACTTCACAAAGACCAATAATGTCCCATCTAATTGTAGCAGCTCTTCTTCCATTTCATGTAATCTTCCATCATTCAAAAGTGTTGTGTAATTGTAAGTAATTAAATAAAAGGTTATCATCAAATTATAGCCTGGATTTACAATCAGGGGATTACTAGCACTTTCCTTTTTCTACAACTAACTGCTGCCTTAACTTACAATGTGCATCCTTCTGGGAATAAATGCCATAATTTAGTTTTGACTGTCATGATTGTAAATATCTAATTACAAAATCATTCATCTACACAACATTCATATTGCCCTTAAAAATAATAAACATTTCATTCTATTAAGAGCATTTATTTGCTTCTAAAGAAAAGATTAAATTTGTTTCAGTTAAACAATAATTAGATGAGCAATGTTTTGAATCTAGAAGGTAATATTCATAGTGCACAAACCTGTCAGCTGAGATTAATTCAAAGAAAAACACAAAATGTGATAACTGATAGGAAATGTGTAAATTAGTTGATTTATATAGCTCACTTTTGGAATAAAGCAATATATGAATCTTTTTTGTTTACTGACAGTTATTGTTAGCAATAAACCATGCTTCTTCAAATTTTCTTTTCCAATCATTGCATTCTGCATATTCTATTTTAATATTCTGTGGATTGAAATTATGACCAGATTTCACTTCAAACTCCAGAAATGCAGACTTCACACTGGGATCTTTCTTTGCACAGTTGTACATATACTTATGCTGCACTAGTCTGATGGTGGTG
The DNA here is from genome assembly GCA_028023455.1 of Epiperipatus broadwayi. Classification (NCBI taxonomy): domain Eukaryota; kingdom Metazoa; phylum Onychophora; class Udeonychophora; order Euonychophora; family Peripatidae; genus Epiperipatus; species Epiperipatus broadwayi. The sequence continues at coordinate 11,225,244 of JAQFVV010000003.1, forward strand.
TTAGAAAGTCCTCATAATAGACAACTGTACAAGCAGGCTTTTTGAAACTGATCTTGTAAACAATATGGAGAACCTAGTCTTGGAAGCAACTTGTCCTTCATGTTATTTAGGATCTTGTTTAAGTTTGTGGGGGGGGGGGTTCTGAAGCTGACATTAAATACATCAGAACATACATTCAATGTTATGATTACTCAGGCATGATAAGAAAACTTATCCACTTACTAGTATTCATAAAATCTGGAGGGCAGGAATTTTTTCTTGAGTAGGATGCTTTATGTGTTCTAAGTAAGCTGTCATAAATATAATCTATATTTATTAGGGCTTTAATACAGCTTTCAATGTTATTTTTCCAATCCATTTCAAACTTACATAATTTTTGAGTTCAGTTAAAAACCATCAGGCTACTCTAAAGAAAGACCATAGTATTTTTTGATCTTCAAGTCAGAGATAAAAAGTCAATAAATTTGTAACATTACCTGCAATGTGTTGGTGAGTATACATAAAAAGTTTGCATATTTTAACTATCAGATCTGAATCATGATTTATGAACCTTGATCTCCAGAATTCACTATTGCATCACTGCTTTAATCCAAGCAGGAAGTATTCTTTTGATTTATTGTTTTAATAACTACAATATAAAAATTTTGTGCTGATGTAGTATATTCTATATTTTAATGTGTTATAATAACAATAAAAAATAATTATTTATTTCAATTTTCAGCAGAATTTAGGTTTATAATATGGGGGTAAAGTTTTATGACTGAAAATTGAAAAATTCATAAATCTAAAAAGAAAACTTTGAAATAAGGGATTTTAAAGATAATCTATTTGTATTTAGATATGTAGCACCTTCTTGTTAAATTCCCTGTCCCAGTGCTTAAGATCTGATTGGTTACTATAGTCACAAGTGCTTGAGAAATTTGCACTCTCTCAATTTAATTTTAATTAGTTGTTGTATACTGACTAAATGTATATATTATTAAGAAAATTGCATGTGTGTATACACGATAGTCAGTATAGACAGTCTTAAAGCATTCCAGAAATGATATGCAAAAAAAGAAAGTTAGTTCACTGCAAGAAGCAACAGACTAATCTACATGTAACAAATCCTAACCTTATGCAAAATAGCAAAGTTGATAATAATGCCTGCAGAACTTCAAATGGTGTTCAGTCAATTCAGTTCAGTTAGTGATGTCTAGAGATATAGTAATGCGAAGAGAGAAAAAAAAGCCAAGATCTGAAAGTGGATAAGAAAAACTCTAAGTGTAGAGTAAACCAGTGTTAGGAGTAAAGAAGAGCTCTAGTCATAATCTGATTAAACTATCCCAAGAAATGTGTATGAACAGTAAGGGGCTTACAGAACTGTGATTTTAAAGAGTCTTTTATATATTAACTATCTACAGAGAAATGAACTGTTATGTGATATAGATTGATTGGTTCTGTATTTAACTAACAAAAAGTCAGTCAATTTACTAATTCTATCTACTAATAATATTGTTATTCAGAGTAAATAAACTCTTGAATTTATTGCTAAACTTTATGTGTTTGTTTGTTTCTTTAAACAAATATAATTATCCAGCTGTCAGAATATAGTTCACCCTGGATATATTATGTGTAGCCAAACTAGGCATGTAATGAAGATACTATTTAATGGGTAGCCTCACTGTCTGTTGGCAAGCTTGACAACTTCTTACAGTTTTTTCAATATCATTGTTTATGTTTGTCCACCAAATGTACCAATAAGCAAATTCTTTGATACATAAAATTTCTATATGTCTTTTGTATAGCACCTGTAGAACACTCTTCTTCCCATCAGATGGAATCATTATTCAATCTGTCAGAAGAATATACTCATGGCAGGTTGATAAGTTTTTCCAGGCATTTCAAATTGCCAGAGATGAATTATCTGTTTGTTTAAATAGTCATCCATTTTTTATCTTATTCTTTATGGCATTGTATTCTTTATTCCTTTTACTCTAGTCTGCTACAGTTTTGTTGTTGACCATTTTGGATTTCAACTTGTGGTGGAAATTTATTTCAGACATTTATTTTTACCGTAGCAGTTTTAACATGTCTGACACTTATTTCTCAAACATTGACAATTTTTGCTGCTCTTCCTCTTGCTTTTACTACTTGATGGTAAATCAATTTTAGACATTTGATGTTTGTTATTGCAAACCAATCATAATGAAAGAACAAAAGCACATCCTTATTGAAATAGAACATAAATATATTTAAATATTTATTATATTAAATTGAATTTTTTAAAAAATAGAAGAAATTTGATTAATAATCCAGTCATAAAGTACAGTTCAGTTATAACCTAAACATATAATTGTATTTCAATAATAAATTAATGCAGCATTTCATTAATAAATTAATATTAAAAATCTTTTGATTTATACTTTCCTTCACGATTTCTTGTATTTTTTTTATATATATATTTCATTTAGAGGGATAGTTTAATTAATGGTGTTTCTCTTTTTTTTTTTACAATAATCATTTCCAAATACTGTTTTGTGCTATAATAAAAATGTTTTCATACTCAATATCTTTAAACTGTTTATTGTTATAGAGTGTTAACATCGGGATTCATTGATTCATACATGCATTCCTTAACAGGATTGAGAAATTTTTACTTTTAGTCATAAAAGACATTTTTGATGGTGAAAGATCTATTTTAATAGTACTTGTTTCCAAGTTTAATGAAAAGAATTTCATTAGATATTGGAATTCAATTTAGTAAATTTTTTCGTTTAATTTCCAATATCTTCTAAACAATAAGTTATAATTTTTTGTGAACATTGATAATTATTTTTTTAAAAATTAAATAATTCCATTTAAGTAATACTCTTCTAAATATATATATATGTGTGTGTTTTTATTAATCCATATTCTTATTATTAATTTAATTTACAATACAAAAGATGGTTTGTTTTTTCTTCATCCAATATATTTTGGGGCTAAAAACTGTGTTAACTTGCAAAATATTTTTTTCTTTCTAAAAAAATTAGTTTTAAAAATATAATCGCTTCTCATTGCAATATTTAAATAATATATCAAAGAAGATGAGATTTAATAAGGTTTTTTTCACAAAACAATTTCATTAAAAATCAAGCCTATCTGGATTTCTTATCATTCACTTCCCCTTTGATCAAAACTAAAACTTTACATAAATATTAAAAAATAAATAAAAGCATTTTCTACAGTTAAATTACAATACTTGAAAAACTATTCCATCATCTAAAAGCTTTTCAAACACACACACAAACAGAAATCTCTTTAAAATAAAATAAAAATTTGAATAAAATAACAGACAATAAGTAATCTGATTTATCCACAAGTTTCTCAGGGTATTTTTGAGGCTTTCCAGAAAGATTCATCCTCAATCCTTTTTTGTTCTGAATTTGTTTTTCAAAATGTTATTGCCTCTTTATATTTTATTTTTATTTTTTCCCAGTATTCGCCCATAAACTTAACAGCGTTCCATCTGCATTTAGAAAATACTATTGATAATTTATTATCTTCTCCCAAATTCGCATTTTCAACTGTGCCTTAATTAGCTCATCTCTTGTTTATAATTTGTATATATATATTTTATTTTAATAAATGATCGATACTAGCACCAAAAATGTGTACTTCGTCATACATATCTAATTTCTGATCTTGACTAATGAACCAAACATTGTTAATAAACATTTCAGTACCCCTTTAATTACTTGATTGCTCAATCAATGCAAAATGGCTGAGAAATTTAATAAGTTAAGAGATGCTGAAATGTTTATTAATAGTGTTTAGTTCATTAGTCAAAACCAGAAATTACATATAGTGTTGGGAAAAAATGTTGTATATTATATATATAAATAAACCTTAATACTCAAAAATTATTTTATTCTCTACTTTTATTTTTTGAATGCAAAGCAATATAAAGAAAAAAAGATTATATTTATGATGCACTGCACATAAAAATTGACACTATATATGAATTTCAAAGTATATAGATAATCAATCTTAATAAGTAAATTTAAAAAAACATTTATATGAGAAGTGGCACTGAGCTGCCCATTTCCAATTCAATCTTATTACTCTACTCACAAAAAATTTAACATGATTCTAAAAAATGAAAAAGTCTGTTATAAACATTATTCAGTATGTTACAAAAATATTATAACAATTTTTTTTAGATATGATAAAGAAAACCAAAGTAGAAACTTATACAAATATTATTAAGGTTATTCATGGTGGGAATACAATGAAGAAATCCAGATTTCATAACAAATACAGATTCAAGATTACTGGAGAAAAAAAAAACAATTTTAGATATGCTGAAGATATGACAATTATAAGCAAAAGTAACAATTATCAGGAAGTTAAAAAAAGCAGAGTAAAAAGATAGGATGACATATAAAGATTATGCCAACAGATGACTTTAAGATTAATTATGATGGTATAAAAATGTCCTTTGTGATTTAGGGCAATGGTAAAGTGTCAGGTTCTTGAATGTAAGATTCCAGATATGGTACTTCTGGCACTTGAACTCTCAAGCAATGAAGTTTTTTTGATTACTTATTTACCTTAGAATATAAAAGTCATGGAAGGTTTTGCTTCCTTGGACCATTACAATTAACAAAACAGAAATTCATAACACATAAAAATGTTCTGGAAAAGATCTCTAAAAGTAGAAATATAACTTTAAAACAAAAATCACATTAAAGAGATAAAAAATGTTAATACTTTTGAACTGTGATGCTGATGTGGAGTTTTGAAAATACCATAGATAGTAAAAAAAAAAAAGAAAGAAATGACTACTAAATCAGATTAAACTGGAATTCTTATCTTTGAAACTGACAAATAGACTGCATTATCACAATAATGAAAGGCTCATTAAAACCAAACAGATGGTATTCATTCAAATGATTTCCGGAAGCCAATATCAACATGACAGACATACTAAATAATAAACTCAATAGATGGCACTGTTCTTTTCAGATTCAAATTAAATAAATTTATTTATTATGACTACAATCGTACAACCAATATTCTTTAATTTTTTAGTAATAACTTTTATAGATTAAAAATGGATAATAACAATCAATTATAATTTTATTAAAATACATTAATTGAAAATCATATTCCCCACCTCCAGACTAAATCTTAACTTCTTATTACAGAAGCATCATTATTTTTATTTTATTCATTTAAAAAAAAATCGAAATGCAAACAATTTCATCTCTCAGAAATCTATTAAATATCTAAAGACATGATATCAGTAGTCGATAAACAATGTGTTTATATAACATTTTTGATCTATTATATTGTTTGCCTTTGAGTTTTAAGTACTTTTACATTTTATATCAATAAGCTTTTTATACATATAAACAAGCAAACAAAAAAATGCTAAAATACATTTATAAAAAATAAGTAGATATTTCAGTTTGAAATCAAGACTGATCTATTATAAAAAATTTAAAAGCAAATGCCTTTAAATGCAGTCAATCAATATTAGATGGAAATAATTCAGAAAAATTACAATAGTATATTGCAATATAATACCATTATTTATAAAAGCAATTAATAAAATCATGTCTGTGTTATGTTTATAAATGATTTTCCAGTTTTGATACATGATATATAGATATAATATCAGATTCTAAGATACATTAATTGTAAAAAGTAAAGATCCAAATGTGATTTTTTTTTTTTTTAATTAAACATTATAAGCATGTAGGTAATGTAAGATAATACAAAAAAATTAAGATAATAAAACTTATGATAATTACAATCTATGTTGAAAAGAGAGTATTGTACAAAGAGGAATATTAGACAAATAAAATAATTACTAAGCTTTAATAGTAAATAAAATAAAAATAATATTAATGAAAAACATAAAACTCCAAGTAATGACTAATATTTCTGTAGCATAATTTTCACTACACCATTAATCTTTAATTTAATGAATAACAAAACTCCAAGTAGTTTCATGGATATCTCAGGTGAATACTTCCTGTGCCTATTTTTATTTTCCCCAAATTTAATGAGTAACAATGATTTACATTTCTTCCATGTTGGATTAAAAGCAAAATGATACATCAGAAATCAAATGAAAAAATTCGAAGAAATATTTTTATAAATAGTATATAAATAGACTTCATTAATATTTCATGTTTGAATCCCTAAATTACAACACAATGTATATTATTTCATATAAAATCATAAATTTAATTAACTATAAATGCTGTGAGGGGGGGTAAATAGGTTTGTTGGTATGACATTACTATGATATATTTCAATCACCTCAACAGTCATCATCAGACTCTAGAAATATTTTGGTAACATATAGGATGTAAAGTGCATGTGTATATTTATGGTTAATGATAAAAATAGTATAAATATCCCACTGGAGAGCAAATATCTCTCCAATAACCCTATACCAAAAGAAAAGGCATTATTTCTCAAGCTATTCATTCACTAATTGATAAGAATTTTAATGTTTTCCACTTCTAGTTATCAAAGATCAATAATTAACTAATAATATTAGTTAACTATGGTTCAGCTACCTCAAAAAATATTTTTGGCTTTCTTGACATTTCTTAGATGCTTGGAAATATCTCCAAGATCCACCTAAATTTGAACCAAAGGTTATGCACACAAAGACCAGTATTTTTATTTCTACCCTATAAGTCTTTTCATACAGATATATGTCAACATGTCTATATTTTATGTTAATATATTTGAAATTTCCGTATTTCTATACATTGTCAAAGATTGATAGGGACAGTCAAAATACATCATGTAAAATAAAATCAATAAGCATGTTTTTGAAAAAGCTGAAGGGTATTGAAAATTCATATATTTATCATTCTAGTCAGACTTCAAGTATCTTTAGCAAACTTTGATATAATGATCATATATTTTCCAAAGGTTTTGGTAAAGAGTGTTAGAAAAAAATCAATATACTCTTGATAATCAACAATGTGATTTTTCCATTTCTCTCCATTAATCCTTAATAGAAATTGTAAAATTATTTCATATTCAAGATTTTCTTATAAATTTAAGATCTCAGCATTATAAAATCTAAGGAAAGATGATGGGCTGCTATTCAACATATACTACATCACATTTCATGTTTCTATAACAAAGTAATGCTTTACTACATTTCAAAGTAGGAAAAAATAAATTACAAATTTACTTACTGTAGTAAATGCATTTTTACAAATATAATTGTAAAAGAAAACAATTGATGATACTTATTTAGTAAATGAAATTTTAAGCATGATAGTCAGTGAAAATATTTATTTGTATAAATATAATTAGGAAAAAAAAAGATTGATAAAAAATTAATAAGTACTCAACTAAAGTGTTTCTTAAAATTACCCATCATAAATGATCTAGATGTGATTGGAAGAATTGTTGATTTATATCTCTCGTTTTTTGAAAAATAATATTTTCTGCTTCTAATCAAGATTATTTAATGTACGTATATTGTAAATAAATTTCTTATTAATTAACTTCTTCTGTAATTACGATTGTATAAATAAATATGTTCAATGTATATCAAACTAAATTTCTTAATGATATTTTTTTTTAACTCAAAAATATTGAACATAAGATATAGCACCCTCTAGACAGAATTCTTATATATTTACAGATCAAATAAAATATGTTATAAATTAATTATTGTAATAATAATAAATAAACACTAAAATATTAATAGTGACATAAAATATTCATAATAACTATTATAAACATCCAAAAATATTTTCAATTACTTACATAATCATTTTTAACTGGAAACCTATAAATTTAAATAAGGCAAAACAACAGTCATAAGCAAGTATAAGAAATGGTGATCATGTGATGTTTATTAACCTATAAATTTAATGACAGTAAACATCATCATGTGAAACTGCAAGATTTATAAATTTTAACACCATCACTTTGACTATTAATTTAAAACATTATATTTCTGTTTATCAAAATTGCTTCTTTGATTTTCCTCTTTATCATGGTTTCTTTTTGCCAAAGAATTCTAGTGTTTTCAGGTTGAAAGTGAAAATAAATTGGCTTAATTAAAGACATACTGTTACAGATTTTTTGGAAATAGTTATGAATTTATAGTATTGCTACATAATAATGTTGATCCACTTATTATATCCATGCAGATAACCAATCAGAAAGTGACCTTGTTGATATTTATGAGAGGCATTAAGCTCCAATGTTTCCAGTGTGGCATTTACAGACATTTAGCTGAAAACTGTCTCAATACGAAATATAAGGATTGTGACATGATTAATACACCCAGAGACCAATGCACTCTAAGTAAACCACAAATTGATACAGATATTATTGTCATAACCTTTGAAAAAAAAAATTCCATAAATAATCAAAAATCAATCCTATAAGGAAAATAATAACTTCAAAGAAAAACAAAATGAGGATTGTGCTCAAGTAACTCAACAATATCCATTACTATAAACCTATAATCAAAACATTAATAGAGGTAAATAACATTTTAACCCCATGTAATCCAAAAGTATTAACAATTACAAATACTGAAGAGGATTATGCTGCAAGTAATCCAACAATGTCCATTACTATAAACATATAAACAAAAGACTAGTGTAAATGATAGCTTAATACCCTGTAATCCAAAAGTATTAACAATTACAAATACTGAAGAGTAAAAGAAAAGTGGATTATCCATGGAGAATGAATCTGAAGCCAAAGAAGCTGACTGCAATTGAAGAAACCAGAAAATATGAAGATATTTCTTTAAAAATAGGAAACTCAAAAAAAGTTAAAAAAAAAATTATGAATATGGATGAGGAATTTGCATATATCTCTGAAGATGACATAGCAGACTTGAAAATAGTATGGTACATCTCCCAATAAATCATGGTAGCTCATACACCGTCACTTGTTAGCATTGGTTATACACATACTAATAATATAATACAATAATGCATTTTAAAAATAGACAAAATTATTTAGATTTTCCACTAAAAGTTAAAATTACAGATAGAATATTAAATACTCTGAAAAAACTTGAGCAGAATCAAACCACTATGAAAAGATATAACCATATAGATATATTCTCAAAAGTACTGAATTAACTTTCAGCGAATTCTCATCAAATTAATTAACTAACTATGCTGGGAGCAGCATGAATATATAGTTTATAAAATATGCAAATTATTGCAGTGAGAAATATAAACTGTAAATGTTTTTGACAAAGGGATGCAAGATTTCATGTTGATTCAATTCAGGTCTCTTGCAATTACCAATGCCTCCTTGAACTTTCTTATGATCATCCCTATCTACTCAAATGGTCTTAATATGAGAAGGTAGTTTGTTGCCATGCTGGAATATTTGGGAGGCTCATCTAAAGCTTAGTGGAATATTATTGGTAGTGGCTTGTTTATAATTTTTTTTTACTATATTTATTAATATCAAATATTTGTAGCCTATCTCTGTGAGGTCTTTGATGTATTCTTTGATGTTCTTATACACTATATTCAGAAAAGAGGTATTATACCGAATTTATAATTATTGAGGTTTAGCACTTTTGAAGGTGAAGTATATCCTCAAATTCATTGCATTAATGTATGTATAATAGGGTTTATATCTATATGTAGGCTGTAAATTTATTTAAATTTTTTGTAAAATTTATCTTCAAAAGATATAAGCACGATTCCTGCCTAATTTATAGCATTAGGGTTGTTAGCTATATGCCAGATCTCTCAATTTTTTGCTTGGCATCATTTTGCTTGATGCATGCAATGTTGGAATCTGTGACTCAAATGTGTGGCCCATTGCATGTTGGTGCTTGAGAAAGATTGACTTATGTTAAGATTATTTATGACTTGTTTAGAGATATTTGTGTTGAGATATACTTTTAGAATGTGATTCACCTTAATAGATAAGCCTGAATCTTGCCTGGAGCATGCAATTTTATATATGGTGTGTTAAGATTTGTCATTATGTAATCTGTCTTATAAGACTATTTGTTGTGGGAGCAGTATGATAGCTTATTCAATGTGTTTGTGAGCAAACTTTATATTTTTGTCTATCTATGGTATATATAGAAGCAATATCCAAGGCTTGTCATCCTTGGAAGTTTATTTTTATTTTATTGTAAAATTGTTCAATTCTCCTTGTGATGTCAGACTATCTGAAGTCTATCCCATTTAGTGCATTTAGGTATTACTTGATATTTGATTTTAAATCACCTTCATACTTGCAGAGGTGGTGGTTTTGTGAGAATTGGGAGAGATGGATTTGAAATGCATGTACTCTCTTATTTGTATAGGATTAATATTCATTTTGTAATTTGGAAATTATCTCTCTGGATTTGGAGATCTAAATATTTTAGCTGCCTTTGCTGGTCCTTCCACTCCATTGGCCATATTAGTGCTGATTTGGCTTCGAGGTTATTTTTAATTTTATTTATAAGGAATTCTGGACAGCATGTTACATTAGGAGTATTTTCAATGTATTTGGAGAAATTTTATTTATAAGGATCTTTGAGCAGCATATAAACATGTCATCTATGTATCTAATGTATGTTACATTGGGAGTATTTTCAATGTATTTAGGGGCAACCTGCTTTTCAATGTTATTTAGATAAATACTCAAGATAATTCTACTTATTGGTAATCCCATTCACCATCTATCCATCATTTTCATTACAAAGATTGCCAAATTTATTCAATGTAAACCTATTAAATCCACTGATTAAAGCTGGGATGCAAATAGGCACCACCAAGTGGTTCCTTGCTGATAACAACACAATATGTTTAAAGAAAAATAGATTTATCTTAATCAACCTAGCCGAATTTATGAAAAAAATGAATGTACAAATAAATAAACTGAAATTTAATCTACTCCCAAATTATAACATAAAGTGGGAATAAAAATAAGTGACATATAGCATAAACATTGCAATATTGTTTACCAATGACGAATATTATAAAATATATCTGCTGACACCAATTTCACCATGAATATTCATCAATGCTAAATTGTACAAGCCAAACACCCCACTTAGGACAATGTTAGACTTTGGAAGCATGAATTACTACAGCACCATTAAAATCATTCATCTATGCCTCACAGACTAACTAGGTTATAATGCTTATGCTATCAATCCATCCTTTGAATTCATAAATATAATTAAAAGCATAAATTTAGTTATACATCATAAAATGGCATCTTTAGATATAACTGAGCTATATGGCTCCACAAACAAAAAGCAGACTATTAACACAATAAATGCAAAACTTATGATCACCAATTACTTATTATTACAAATTAACTTTATAATGGACTGTCTTAACTGGTGAGACAACAGAATTGTGATCCTATTTCATGGTCAATATTATAACAAGATAGATGGATAGCCAATGAGACTACCAATAAGTGGTGTTATCTTGAAAATTTATCTAAATAACATCAAAAAGATCCTCATTAATACATCGAAAATATTCCCAATGCAACAGACCCTAGATGCACAAATGACAAGTTTATATGCTGCCTAGGGCTCCTTATATATAAAATTAAAGATGACTTCGAAGCCAAATCAGCATTAATGTGGACAATTGAGTTGGAAGACCAGCAAAGACAGATAAAATACTTAGATCTCCAAATCTAGAGAGATAATCTCCAGCTAAATTGCAAATTGCATCTTAAGCCTTTACAAATAAGAGGGTGCATGCATCTCAAATCCATCTCTCCCAATTCTTACAAAAATGCCTAGTTTATCATCATTTCTTTACAGAAACCACCACTTATGCAAATATGAAGCAGATCAAAAATCCAACAATGAATAATACCTAAATGAACTAAACAGGATAGGCTTCAGGCAGTCTGAAATCATAAGAGTTTTATAATCCCAATAATGATAAGTCTTGGATACTTCTCCCATATATACCACAGGTAACCAAAAATATAAATAAAGTTTTCTCATAAACACATTGAGTAAGTTATCATACTCCTCTCATAACAAATAGGCCTATAAATAATTCTAAGCACAGATTCCATCATGACCAAACTCCTCATACCATATAAAAGTGCATGACTCCAGGCAGGATGTAGGTGATTTGTTATGGTAAATTTCTCCCATGCCTCTTTAAAAGGATATCTCAATACAGATTTCTTTACAAATGAACCATAAAAATAATCATGAACAAAATCCAATCTTACTAGAGCACCAACATGCAATGGGCCACATATTTGAGCCCATAGACACCAACATTGCTTGCATTGAATGAAATGATTCCAAATAAAAATAGTAAAGATGCCTGGCATATAGCTAACAATCCTAATGCTATAAAAAGAAAGGAATCCTGCTTCCCCCTCTTGAAGAAATGGACAATATAATTTACAAAAAATTTAATAAACTTATGGCCTATATAGTAATATAAACCCAGTAATGCATACATTAATGCTATGAATATAAGGACATACTTTACCCTTGGTGCTAAGCCTCAATAAGTATGAATTTAGTATAATTTAATCTTTTCTGAATATTGTGTGTACATGCAGATATTGATAAATAACAGTTGTAAAAGGGAAGTGTGCTATATATTTTAAAGTACAGATATAATTTAAATATACATACATGATGATTAAATTTCAACCCTAAAAATTTGTACAATCACATAAATGTAGCTTAGACACAAAATTATATAATGCATCTCAGATAGATCCTTCTGTTTATATTAACAGAGTGTGATACTAAGTTTTTTCAAAGATGGCAGCAACTAGAAGTTTCAACAGAGGTACAGGAGTGATTATTATGAAGTCATGCCAGTTTAATTCATTTTGATTATCATATATAAATGATCATTTTTTAATACTTACTATGCATTATAAGATTTTAAGGTTTAATACAGTGTGTATATATATATATATATATTGTAACGGAATGGTGTAGAAGGAATTGAAGGATATACCTGGGGTGATGGAATATCATCATCAATCCCATTTCAAAACATAAATTAATAATTTACAGAAGTAATTATAAGTATAAAATATTTAAGGGGAGCATGAGATTATAAGACCACTGAGAACATAGAGAGATCAAAGACAGCATAATTAATTATCAACCAGCATTATCAAAAGGTAAAAGTAAACATCAGTCTAATTAATACTCAAAGAAACCATTCATCATCGTGAATGAACCACAATAAAATATAATATAATCAACAGTCCATCTTGTGGCTAGATTTGAACAATAAAAAATATAAATCAACAGTCAATCTTGTGACTGGATTGGAAATGGGTCTCCTGTAGACCAAGCTAATATTGAGCCTTTGCCAGCTTGGTCACTTATTTAACCATTAATTTGGATGCACCACTTAAGTGCTAAACCATAAGAACACATAATAATCAGAAAATCTAAACAATAATGCTGATACATAAACATGCTAATCATTATCAATGCTCTGGCCACTTGTACTGGCCAACTATAAACTTAACTTCTAATAAGACTAAATTAAAATAAAATATAGTGCATGGGCTTTAAAGATGATTGATCATCGCTGGATACCCCAAAAGTACTAATATACATCCCCATTTGTATATTCATCTGTGCTCAAGTCTAGCTCAGAGAACATAAGCTCTATTACTGTACGTAACCAAGAGATGATGCAATACAATTTTAACAATTAAATACAAGTTTATTAATAACAAAAAAATAAATATTAAGATCTGCAGAATCAGGCTTCTGATTTTGAATATTATACAAAAGTATATACACAACTAAAATTATTACATTGGTTTACAATATTTCTTAATAAGTATCTATAAATGCATACATATATCCGTATACAGATGTGCGTTTTATAATATACAATGAAAACATTTCAATTAATTATAAAAAAAAATGATTACATTTTACACATGTGTTATAATTGACAAGCACTGGTATTTGCAATACAATTGACAGATATACACATATACACACACATACATGTGTGTGCATGAAATTTCTCAACATATTTGATTTGCTATAAAATAATTATCAAAATCTTAGCTATATAAAAATATAATAAATGATTAAAGTTTCAGTTAAATGGTTTACATTTTATATACTAGGTTTACTGAAACATATATATATATAATTTGCACAGACATATGAAATATTAATTTATCTACATAATATTTGTATTTATCACAACAAAATTATTAAAGATTATTTTTGCAATTTAATTCTCTTTGCTGAATATAGTCCTTTTCTTTAAAATAAGAATTATTAAATTTTTGACAGATGATTGTTGATTGATTTAAAATGTCTTTTTTTAATAAACGAAAGATAATATTTATAGAATTAAAATAATATAAATTTCCAAATAGCTTTCTGCTTGATTAGTTAATGCTGATGAAGTAGGCAAGGTGAGATAGGAAAAGTGAATATGTGAACTGCAGCTCCCCATGCCATGATAAGAAGACAGCCAAGTGTGGACTACCAGAACACAAGCCTCCATGACATTGTGAGAAAATACATCATTTTTAAGTACTGCCCCTTCTAAGTATCTAGACAGATCATCCACAAGTAGTATCCAGAAAAAAAAATCAGGCATTGAGCCAGCCTTGTTCAACTCTTGTGAGTCTTGGGGGCTATAGATGAGGTCTATTCATGAGACCAAGGCCTATTCATGAGGCCTACATATACACCACTGAACTATTCTGGGAGCCTCAACACCTAGGTCTAGACAGTCCCAAGTATACTTTGGAGCATCATGAACATACTGCATCCAGGCAGCCCTGATCAACTATACACCCACCATAAACATGAAAAGTACAAATTCATGCATCAGTTCTAAAATGTCATTTTACTAAAGAAATTATTTAAAATTTGATTATTATATATAACTCTACTCACCACAGCTGTATATATGTTTATCTGTGCTTTTCTGCCTTTAGATACATCAGCATATATATATATAATTACTTCTTCAGAAAGCTGGGATTCCCTGGGCGAGCTGGAAGATTTTTTGGTTGTTTTCTCATCCTTGGTGTTCACCTTAAGATGTCGCTACTTCTAGGTAAATTCCTAAAAATATACCGTTTCACCGGCCTTCACCCAACAAAAGAGGAATTTTTCTACATTATAAATGCAGAAAAGTCCTCATGTTATGTTGGACAGAGGAGGCAGCGGCGACAGAAGCCAACACAAAGAGACTTCTTTCTATGATAAAACACAGAAAGAGTTCCCGACGGCTGCCGGTTATGGCTTTTTTTCTATGCTAAAAGCAAAGAGAAAGAAATGCCTTGATCGGCTGCCATAGTAGTCGATTTTGTTCATCATTTTCTCATAATAGTAGAATATCTATTTTCTCTGTAGTTTCGTGTGAGAGTGCGTGTCTTTGAAGCAGTCGTAGTTTTTTAAAATTTGATAAGACGTCTATTTTTTTTAATGTGTTGTAACTTACTTTACTGTTGTAAGTTTAGTAATAATGTCCTGAAGATTCCATTACGAAGGAGTAAACCCTCAAAAATTGCTTTTAAGGGTGCAAAGGGGAAAAAAATTAAAGGATCACGTGAAAAGTACCATTTTCACGAGAATTTGTCTGTGACCAGTTACTTTTGCTATATATATATATATATATGCACAAACAAAAACAACCCACTGTCTAATTATTAGGAATTACTTGTCTGAAAAATAAAATTAGTCGGGTATTTTTTTTTTTTTGTTTTGTTACATTTATTATTTCAAAATAAGATTAGTTTTTATATCTACACACTAACAAAAACAACCCAGTTCCTGATTAATTACTGTCTTTGAAAAAAAAAAAAAGCAAATTCAATGGGGTTTGATCTTTTTCAATGGAGTCTTTGAATTACGGTTTGTTTGTTTTTATATATATACAAGATTTACCAAAAAAGAAAAAAAGAAACCCACTTTCTGATTAATTACTGTCAAAAGAAATGCAAATTAGTCGGCTATCATTTTTAAATTTAGTATTTCAATAACGGTACCCTTTTTATATAGACAGAATTAACAAAAACAACCCACTTTCTGATTTATTACTGTCCATCCCCCATCCAAAAAAAAAAGAAAATGGAAATTAGTCGGGTATCATTTTTCAATCGAGTCTTTTAATGACGGTCCTTACTAATAATAGTCGGATATCAATTCTAAATTGTAGTATATAAATTACATTACTTTTGATAGATTTAGAATTACATCTTGCTTATTTAATAAAATGATTGATTTACTCTTGATCAAAAATACCGTAACTTTAAAAAAAAAAAGACAAACATAAAGTCCAAAAAAAAAATGAGAAAAAGCCCCATAACTTTAAAGATACACACAAACTCAAAAACAATCTAAGATTAATAAACATTGACTTATTACGTCTTGCTTTTGAATCAAATTATTGATTTACTCTTGCAAAAAAAATACCGTAACTTTAAAAAGACACACCTAAAGTCCAAAAAAAAAAAAAATTCCAAAAAGCCCAGTAACTTTAAAGACACACACACACAAACTCAAAAACAAGATAAGATTAATAAACATTTACTTATTACGTCTTGCTTTTGAATAAAAGTATTGATTTACTCTTGCAAAAAAAAAAAAAAAGACCGTAACTTTAAAAAGACACACACGTAAAGTCAAAAAAATTAGAAAAACACCGTAACTTTAAAGACACACAAACTCAAAAACAAGATAAGATTAATAAACATTTACAAAAATGAAAAAAACTAACATCATATAATAGTATTAGTTAGTAGAATATTTTATTACAAATCCAAGAAATCAGATCTTTTTACATCAAATCGATCATTTAGGTCAGGCCCGGAATCGTTATATGTATATGTTTTTGATTATCATCAATGCCATCTTAAAGCGAACACCAAGGATGAGAATACAACCGATTTTTCTTGGTAAGTTTGATTTTAGTGATCGTCATCATCAGGAAAAAGTACAATCCATGTAAAATGTTGGTCTGTAGTTGTTCTCTTTCTGTCTAGATTATTCCAGGCAAGCAGCTGTCTTAGTTTGATAGATTTCAGGCAAGCAACTGACCTCTTCAAGTTTAAGGCTATGAATTTCAGCACAAAGAAGTGGGTCATTTTCTCCATGAAAATTCAAACTCCAGTGATGAAAAATAGTAGCAGTTTCTGAATCTACTGTCCTGCCATCAGCTACATCAGTTTATGGTAGATATTCTGCCAACTCTATAGTCAGCTATAACCAACTGCTGCAAACTTCAACAAACTGCAACAAAATATTGGAACCAACTTTGCAGTTGACCTGTTCTTACTAAAAACTATTAACCAGATGGATCGCTTCAAAAATCACTATCCAGATTGCAGCTGATATTTTTATCAGCCCTTTTATTGAATCATCTGAGATAATAACAATATCTTGATTGAAAACAGAGTTTTATTTTTATCTCTCTAATCCCTTGGAATCTACATACATGTTTTAATTAATTAAAAAATTTCAAAAACAAGTATGGTGTTTTTACATTTCAAAATCAGAATAATAATAATAATAATAATAATAATAATAATAATCATAATAATAATAATAATAATACAATATTTATATTTATTCAGACCATTTAAAAGTTTAATTTATAAAACAATTTTTATTTTAAATCAGAGTTATTATTTATTTATTTTTTTATTTCAGCGAATATAGAAAATATCTACTACAATTTTGGTCTGTGTTAAATTTTATTTTAAATCAAAGTTATTATTTTTTTTTTATTTCAGTGAATGTAGAAAATATCTACTACAATTTTTGTCTGTGTTTATTTCTATTTTTCTTTTCAGCTTTATATATATTTATGCACACACCCTATATTATGGTGTGTTATGAATAGAATATTTGCATCATCTTCAGTTCCTATTTTACTGATGGAGATTTCAATGTATCATACACTATATTTGTGTCCAAATGTTTGCATCTCATTAATATTCCACTAATGAATGGTAAGAGGTTTCTACTATGTAATACAATCTCATTTGACAATGGCAGATATTCATCACTGATTGACTTAGTTTTTTATTCAACTTTACTACATCACTCACTTAAAATCCAACTAGTCCCTGCTCCATTCTTAGATCACTTTGCAATAATGGCAATTCTAGATCAAAATTATACATTCCACCCAATACAAAACAATAAAGATGTTATTGCCTACAAGAACTACAGAATATCTATATTTAGAAATTTATATTCTACTTATTAAGCTGGAAAAAAAAACTACTTGACACTGCACAAAGATAAATATCACTCACACAAATAATTCCACACACTATAAACAAAGATGGATATTATTCACACAAATAATTTCCCACACTACATATAAACTATGTTACTAATTGTACTACACTTCCTACAAGCCTCTTAATCCTCGGTGATGAACTACCCAAAAGAGTTACAAAGTGTGCACATACATCAGACAACAGTCAATTTATCTTCAAATTTAAAAAAACATATATCAACATGGAATGTACTAAAGGAATATATTGTACAGAAAAAACAAAATTATTTCTTATATTTGGTCAAAACAATATATCTGATGGGTACCAGGTAAACCTCCTACATATAGTTTCCCTACTGCTCTATTAATTGACAATGTATTTATGACTGGTGATAATATGCTAACCTCAATCTATGGACACTTCAAAGTAAACTACAAAGAGAAATATTTTTCAAACCGTTATATAATTATTTTGGAACACCTGATAAACAAGCACTGTTCAAACCACATGATTTTTTACGAAGTTTGGAATACATGCTGAATTTTTCCAAGGCTTTCCAGGCATACCAAAGTTTGCATTTAGACATCTAAGTCAATTCACCTCAAAATATATTGCAAGCATGGCTAACTCCTATCATAGGAATGTTATGAAATTCAAAATTTATATCCAATAGAAATTGTCCCATTCATAAAAAAATATATATCACCATCCATAATGCAAAATATAAGACTAATATCCATGGATTCATTAGGGATAAATTACTTGAAAAGCTATTAAAAAAAAGAGACATATCTATTATTTCTATTACAATCACTATTCATTAAAAAAGAATCAACAGAACAAGCAACATTATTATTCAAGACAGTCATTGATATGGTGCAAAATGCAAACAAATACAGCCCAATGGTAGTACAGCTCAATAATAAAATAGCTTTGACTCTGTACCAATTTATATTCTCATACAAACTTTGGAAAATATAACATACCTAATTCTATTTTATATGTGCTTACAAATTTACTTATACACAGAGAAATATATATTATTTTAAATAGAAAATGTCTCCCTCTAGTCACTTAATACCTCTAGGATCACCGTTTGGTGCTTTCTTATTTACAACTGACATAAAGTAATTTCTCAACAACATAGAAAAACATCTTCCAGGCATCTATATTCCCACATTGGGTTGTAATATAACTGCATACTATATATGGATGACACTGCATTCTGTCTTACAACAAAAAAAGATATTTCGATAGTTAAAATCATGAAGGAATTTAACAACTCCCATAAACTTGAAGGCAATCATGAAACATCATGTGCATAGTATTTATGCAGATAAAATATATATGAACACATTTCTTAGCTTACCAAGTACATATTTGTTTTCTTTTCTATCTGAGGAATGTAGCAGATACAAGATAAATTGTTGCCTGTTTTAATAACAGTTATGAGCAAGCATAAGAAGTGGTGATCATGTGATGCTTAGTGGTGTAATGCCTAATATCACTTTCAAAAGCATGCCTCATTCTATTCTAAGGTAGCTCTTATCAACATGCTTATAATCACAAAGATAACATACTACTTACCTGTCATAATCTTTACAAAATCATTCATCTCAAATGTTTATTCACTGTGCAGAAACTCTTAAGAAAATAGTTGCAATTTCACTCAGAAAATTAGTTTCATAGTACTCAAAATTAATTAGGTTTACACCAATTTATATAGGATCACAAAATCTATTAACCTTATACCAGTCATGTAAAATTATTTTCATATCTTAAGATGTTAGTTAAGATAACATCAACAGACAAGCCTTCTCCATATACAAAATATCTTCAGCAATTCTAGTACCAATTAATTTAATGACCAATAGAAAGATAATATTTCCACAAAAAATGGCATTATTGGAAAATTCATGCTCTTTTATATCCAAACATAAATGAAGAGGCTGATGCTCCAATTCTTGGCATTAATAATAGGCAACTGATCAGAAGATTTAAATATTGGACTCTTGTGCCAAAATATTTCGATTTTATGATCAAAATAAAAATGTGGTCTTCATCTATACTATACTTTTTGAGATATAAGAGAAATCTTGCCAACACAGAAACTATGTCTCATGGAAGAAAGAAATAAAAGACTTTTTATTAAGTATAGTAGCCTACAAGTTGACCTTTGGAAAAATAATAGTACATTTCAATTGATAATTAGCTTTCTTCCAAAAGCTTGCTTTGTAGCAGTAAAAACTATCACATTTGTACTCATGCTCTGTGGTGAACAAGATGCTTATTTCTTTACAAGAATAATACAACAAAACACATGAACACATTTACAAACAAACTAGATATAATTAAGCAGAGAGACAAAAAACATATTGCTCCAGATATTTCTGCAGCTACATGGTTACTTATTCATCAGTAATCTAGCCCCATGGTGACATGTTCTAACTATAGTTCCTTATTTTGTCAGGTATATTTATTACAATATTGTATGCTTAACAATATGTAGTGTTTATTTTCTAATTCTAACAAAATTTTAAATATGTATATTGTGGGGGTTTTTTCATTCCTATTGAAATATACTAATTTTTATTAATAAAATTCCTTTTGAAACTAAAATTGAATATAAAATTACAATTTTTTTTTCATTATCAAAAAAAACCATGTACACCTTTAGCCCTCTTAGCGATGGCAATTGGTCCTCCAAAACTCATCATTAAGCAAGAATATCGTATATATAATACGTATTTATAATGGAGGTCTATGAAAAAAAAATTGGTCAGTTCCAGTCAACAGAAAATATCCACATTGGTTTCCAAGCTCAAAGATTTTCTTGATTTTTTTATGACAATGATGACTAAATACGGTATCTAAAAAGAAAAGTTTTATATCACTTGGAAAAAAAATGCATATTTTCACTGTTTAAAAAGTACAGTACAGCAAAAAGAGAAAGTGAAACTAAATTTGAATTTAACAGTTTTTATATTCTTCCACAGAAGTTTTTCATCATAATAAAAAAAAATCCATACTGAAGTGCATTTTTTTAAAATTTGTATTACAGTACATATTACTGTACATTTATGTTTATTACTTATGTGAAATTATTCAAATTAAAAAACAATGTTTAATTATAAATTATTTAATTGAACATAAAGACTTATTACTGTACAAGTAAATCGATCAACTTTAGAAAAAAAATTCAACTTATTTTAAAAGAAAAAAAAACCCAATTGTACTAATTTTCTAAAAACATATGCTAAGTTTATTTTTCTTTTATTTTATATTTGCTATAAGTCAATTGTTGGAATCTTAATAAATACTGTACAGTATTTTTAGTAATCTAATAGTGCCCCCCCCCCACTCCCTTTCGCGTAGAAAGAAATTCATTAACATTTATTTTAAATACAGTACAATCTGTTTTTCTTTTTAAACTTTTCTAATTCGACATTTGCGTTTTAAAATGTTATTTTTCTTTTGATTTGAAACAACTTGAGTGTAAACAACATGTTTATTAACGAAGTTACAAAATCAATAACTATCGTAATTAAGAAACTCACCCATGCAGTTTAATATTCATATTTAGTGTTTTCCTGAAAGTTTGTGATGATGGTATTTTAGTTGTCCTGTACTGTATTTATATATTGGAGTATTTCATCATCTAATATAAGTGTTGAATGTCTTTAGAAAAATTAAACTTTATTTAAATAATCCAATTACTGTACATTATATTTAAATAAAGTTTAATTTTTCTAAAGACATTCAACACTTATATGTATACAGTATTATCAACAAATTAAAAATCCTTCTTTTTTTTCTTTTCAAAAACTTTATTTTCTTATCTCAATACTGAACATATATATATACTGTATATACAGTATTTATATAATACAAAACTCCAACATTTCAACTGTTTATCTTCATACAGTCATTTTCAAGGATATCTCTCTCCCACTGCTATATTTTATTACTCTTTCTTTTACATTATTTAATTACAAATCAACATTGGAACGTTGGAGTTTTGTATTATATATATATATATATACTGGATATGTTCAGTATTGAGATAAGAAAATAAAGTTTTTGAAAAGGAAAAGGAGAAGAATTTTTAATTTGTTGATATTATTGTAGAACATATATATTTTAAAAAAAAGTGGATGAACATTTGCTGTGTTATTATATATGATGTATACAGTATTATAGATTCAGTAGTTATAGATATTTTAAGTTTATATGTTCTATATTCAAAATACTGAATGCAGCCCTAACATTGTGTTTTATGAATAAAATATTGTATGTGTATACAATTACAGCAAAGTCATTACCTGTATACATATTACAATAAGATACTTTTGCTTTTGGGTAAAATGAATTTAATATACATGTTCTCTGACATCACCAGTGATGCAAAATTCAAGATGGCTGCCAAAAAAAAAATTTTTTTTTTACTTTTTTCCTGATTGTTATAGTGAAAAATCGATTGTAAATCGAAGTTAGTGGGTACAAATTGATGATGATCGCTATTGTGAAATATCGCTAAATAGTCAGTCACTAAGCGGGGTATAGGTGTAGTTATTAAATCATTATTTTTATTTTTTATATTCATATATAAAAATTGATGTTTTTTAATCATTTATCAAAAGTAAATCTCAATTCAATTATATATGAAACTGTGCATTCACATTTTAATCTATAGATACTATTACTTTTTTGTTTCAAAGATATCACATTTTAAAATTATTCACCAATCTATTATCATTAGGTGGAATATAAAATGAAACATTATATAATTCTTCACACATAATTTTCAATAGTTAGCTTGGAGCATTTAAAACAGGTGGAATAAATATCCATTTTTTATCATTAATTTCTTGTATGAACCCTTTTTTTTTTTAAATTGATATATAGTGTATAAAATTTGTTCATAATTATATACCAACTTCAATCAGTTCTTTTGCAAATTTTTTAATATTATGTGAATTATCACTTTCACAATGCCACAATTTATCATTATGAAATAAAAAAGACATGATTTGCCATTTTTTAAGTACAACTGGCTCCTTTTATTTATAGAAAATATATATCCACTTTCTTGTAATGGTTTAATTAGCAGTTTATAATTTAATAAACAATAGACCTTGACGCATATATATCCAGTTATTTAATATCTTTATTCTTTTACTTTTGATTGTCAATTTAAAGCCATTTAACTTCTTTAATTTATTCACAAAATAATTTATATTATCTTTATGTCTACAAACAAAAATATCAACACATTTTGTAAATTTTAACACATATAATATCAATATTACAAATCCTATCCTCATAAATAGAAAAGACAAAATTACAAATTTGTTCAACAATAGGAAGATCCATGGGACAACTTTTAAACATTTCACAATATTTATCTTACAATATTATCTTCAATAAATATTAAAAGAATACAAAATGAAGTTTATAATGTAGTGGCAATTTTTTTTAGTTACTAGGGTTGCTCAATAATTTTTATGGAAGTTATAACTATCAATGAAACCATTTAACTCTGTCATATCCAATAAAGCAATAATATAAATTTCATCAATTATAATATTCTTAACTTTGTCTACAAATTTAAAAGATGAAGTAATAAAATTCTTACCATATCCAAAAATGTCTTGTAGGAATTTATCAATGGATTTAGACATACAATGGACACATACAAAAAAAAAAAAACACTAAAATCCATCACAAGTCTCAAAAAATTTCAATCTTTATGAAGTTTTACCTTTACAAAATTATAATGACATATAGAACTTGAAGGATACATATTACAGTATACATTATTACAGCATTATCTTGGTCTTTTTAATATGCTGTTAATAAATAATATTCTTTGGTCATCTATATTATATTCTTCAATTAAAAATAGACAAGCTTTTCCAGTTGTGTTTTAACTTTTTCACTATACCCATATTTCAACTTCAAATACATTTGCAACTTTTATTTTCTTTCAAATATATCATTTTATCAGTTTTAAGTTTCCATTTAAATTTTAATTTCATCAGCAATACTGTCATCATTACTGTTCATTTCAAATGAATTTTGAATTACAGCAATTAACTCTGTGTTATAGTCTTTCTATGTGCCACCTACATATTTAAAACCATAATCTAAAATATTGAATAATGTATATCTTAATATCAGATAAATTAATAAAATTTATAGTATTATAACTTTGTGGATACTGTTTATAAAACAAAACTAAAATTTCCTCTCAAATTTCTTACACAATTAAATTCTATTGCTTTAAAATTATTTTGATAAAATAACTTAAAATTCATGCCAATAAAACATGTATTTACATATTGTACTGGACACTCAATCTATTCTGATCACAGAGGGGACCAACAGATCACTACGTATCTGGAAAAATTTATTTACTGTAATCAGAATGGATGATGATGATGGTTTGCGCTGACGAAACTCAGAGAGAAACAAGAGATCTTAAAATTGTTTAGACAATTGAGACACAAAAGCACCAAGACAATCGTCAGCCAAATTAAGTTTAAACAAATTTTTTTAAAATTTTATTAAGAGAAGACTTATAAAAAAAGTTTCTAAATTAACAAATAGGATTAGGTCAGGCGTGTACCAGAAAGACTAAACGCAATGCTCTGGCAGACCTACTGATCTTCTAATAATGAATTATAAAGGGAAGAAGCAATTACCTTCAGCAGAGGATTCACCCAAACATTGGTTTTCCCATTCAGATACTTAAATAATATGTTCTTGAAATAAATCAATGAAACCAGTGCCGGCGAGCTTTTCGAGGCCCAAAAAATGTGTCGGGACCACAAATGTCATATGCCGGTAGAAGCTGCACCTATTATTACATTTAAAATAAAGATGATTGATTTACCTCAAGAACAACTGAAAAATATGATTTAAAATGAAACAAAAACAAACAATTAAAACTGGCGAATCCCCAACCAAACGATAGGCGAAAAACTGCTCTAAGTATCATAATTAAAGGTCTCAATAGGAGACAAGCAAATAATTAGAAAAGCAGTTATGTCTGCCCAAGCATTTCAAGGAAAATAAACTTACAAAACAAATTCTGAATACATGCTCAAATAAATTTAAAGCCACATGTAAATACAAAAATAAATCTATCGGAGAGTGCACATGAGTACGAAAATATTAAAGCTTTAAATACTTTAGCAGAATGAAAGTCTCTCTCACCTGTAATTTACAAAGGGATAAATATTATCTTCCTGCTGGCGACTTATAAAATTACAAAGAAAAAACAATTCTAGTTTCCGCTTTCAGAGATATAAGAAACGAAGAAATGAAATCCCCACCTGCGGAAAACTATGACACTAAAGTCACCATCCAAAAGATTTTTTTGGTGGTTTGCAAAAGCGCAAACATAGTATTTAAAATTAATTAATGGCTACTAAAATAATTACAGGTAAGAATTAAAATATACATGACTGCTAAAGCATTTATAAAAGTTAGGCATAAAAATATAAAAAAAACTCACTCGTCACTCTCCAATAAACAAAAATTGAAGGCAATTTTGGAATCTTAAAACTAAAATTCCAAGACACATTACAAAATATAAAAAAACACAACAAATATTAAATATGAGGCTAAATATGGCTTATGAATACAGATTTATAATTAGATTGAGTGGCGATTTAATTTAAAAAAATTTGCCTTGGGAAGAATCAAATAAAATTTTACCTTACGATAAAGCACAGTTCGCGTAGAATGCACATGTTTATTTTAGTCCATTTTCAGGTCCTTTGACAATGGCAAGGTAGAGGCAGTGGGGTCTTTTTTATTTTAGGTATTCGTGGCAGGATTGAAGGAGAGTTGGCAGGCATGGGTATGTCTTTTGAGTTAAACTAGCATGACATATTGTTGGTTATAAAATGTATAGAAGTATATTTTGGCATCCTGGAGAAAGCAAAATTGTTTTAGTAACTGCAAATTTTGCTTTTAAAGATTAAATGTCCAAACTGCTAATGGTACAAATGTTGAAGAGGTTAATTAATCCGAATGAATATTGGAAATAAGAAGCTGAACGAATCACTTTGATGGAGTGTTGACTTACTCAATCTCTCTAGGATAGAATAGAATAGAATAACCCATGAAATTTTTGGTGTTATTTATACCTCCACTCAATTTCCCATGAAACTAGCCTTGTTGTTCAATTTCTATGCCTCAGGGCAGGGTAAATATTAATCTCCAGCTCAATCTAATCTAAGAATTCTAACCAGGGTTTATTGAAATGAAAACAACTACATAAAATCAAATCTCCACTTTTAGAATGAGTTTACAATGATTAAAATAAAAGCAACAGGAATGTAATTAGCTAGACAGCTTGTTTTTAATGAAATTGATTAAAAAAAAAGTAAAAACAAGCGGTATCAGAAAACTATTTTAAAAACAATTTTATAAACATTAAAACAATCTATTTTAAATATAAACTAGTAGGTGTTTTAATATACTCTTTTTAAATAATAATTTTAAAAAATTTAACATTAGATAAGATTTAACAAAAATTAAGTTTTTAATTTTGGCAGTAAAATCCTTGAATCGGATATCAATCCAGTTCAATATATTAATTATTCAATGATATTTAAATATTTACCAATACTAAACACATTGGGTTTTTTTTACATTTTCTTGTTAAACTATTTAAAATTATACTTTTTATATTATAAATTTGCTTAGGCATTAAATTTAAATACTTATTAAATTTGGCATTACAACTATTGGAAAACACATAATATATTTTGCAACTTTTGAAAATATGTACATATTTTATGTAAAAAATAAGAGTAATCATAATTTAATAACAGTATCCATCCTTTGATCATGAAAAAATGTATAATTTTACTTTCCATTTTGACCTGGAAAACACTAAAATTCTTTATGAAGAAAAAAAAACCATAATAATAATAAAAAAAAATTAAAGAGGCAATTTTGATAAATAGAAATAAAAAAATCTTTAATTAATAGATAAAGTGTGAATGTTAAAATTCACGAATCTTGTGATATTGCATGATGACATTTAATTTTGCCAAATTTAAAAGGTTTGTATTTTTTTTCTTTCTGATGAAAACCAGTCCTCTAGTTGAAATATAATATTATTTATTGGATTTATAAGTCTTTTTTTGTTTTTATATATATATAATGAATAAACTTAACTATGAAGAATATGCTTTATGAAGTATTTAGATTAATATATCTATGTTTCTGAAAAGAACAATTTAAATAAATATGTTCTACCAGTGATTATTTTATAGATTTGAAACTAGTAAATTTAATAAAAAAAGTAAAACAAAGAGATATATAATAATGTATGTTAGAATTCATATGTGTGTGTTTGTGGGAAGGTAGGCATCATTAAAAAAATTAAAAACTAAAATAAAACTAGATTATGCAAAAAGATATATTAAAAAATGAAAGACTTAAAGTCTTCAATAATATCACCAAAGATTTAAAGGAGCTAATAAGAGATTACATGTGAAAAATAAGTTTATTAGAATGATGCAAAGTTATAAACAGGGAAAACTAGATTAAACTTGAAGAGATCAGCATTATTAAATGAAGCAAAAATGACTAAAATAATATACAAATAACTTAACTGTATCTATAATAATGTGCCAATAAAACTACTAGCAGAAATATTTTTTGTTTTACAGAAATTCTTATTATTCAAAAATAAAAATGCATGAAATGATATTGATAAAAATTTCATAAGACAAAGTAAACACTTCAAAATATTAAAGAAGTTGTTTAATTAGTTACGAGGATAAAAATTGTGATGGTTAAACAAGAATTTATTAGGCAGAATTGTGAAATTAAATAGGAAAAAAATTAATCTGATACTGTGTTTGAAATCTAAGTCTTTATTTGGATATGCACTATGCATGGGTATTATATAAATTTGAAATTGAACCATTTTAATATTCTCTATTAAGAAAGTATACATCTTCAAAATATGATCATATCAAATATAAAAAAAAACATTATATAGTTGGAAGTATCAGATTAATAGATAACACACAAATGTATAACAATCCTAATATTATTAATTTCTTCAGAAATATTACTATATATAACAATTATACGTACTATAAGATAACAAGTCTTCTATATGTAATGACAAAGACAGCACAATTCAACTTAATCATAGTCTAAATAACAACCAAACATGCATATATACTGCTGTTAAACAGTATGCTTTTCTGCAAAAGACATTCATATAATAAATATTTAGTTTTATGGTAACAAATATTTGTTATATCAAGCTATTCATAAAGCTTGAAAAAGAGTGAAAGTGACTAAGATCATAAAATAAAGACTTATGCACTAGTACTAAAGTATAAACAAAACAATGCATAATATTATCATGGATTATGATGAAAAATAAATAACTTTTTATGTTGATATTTTACTTACTTTATATATATATTATTTGTGATCTATTTACTGACTTTTCCCCTTCTAATAATGAATAAATATCTGGGATTTTTTTTCATATTCTTTTTAGTTAATTTTATCATAAAATTATTAAACGATTTTATTGCTCAGACATTCATAAAAAGTTTAAGTGCTGGAAGAGCCAGAACTGGAATTGATATGAGTACCTTAAATTTATCTAGAGTCTGACACTACTACTGCACTAAACCATGCAAGGAAACTTCATCATAAAATGAACTTTTTAAATAGCAGTAAAATAGCAATTAAAAAAGTTCCTAGTGAGACCATTTTTTTTACAATTATGAGCACTGCTGATGACAATAGATAATGGTTTACTTGATGATAGTTCTTTTTCTTGTAATTATTGGTTAATTATTAATTTTATCAAACTGATGCTTGAAACTAATTTATCAGTAGTTAAGGATGATGTAACTCTCAGTGACCATTCCATTAAACTAGAATTGTTATTTCTATACTTGGGATACTAATCCTGGATCTTTAAACCACTTTGCCATTTAAAAAAAAAAGAGAGAGAAGAGGGAGAGGTATATATATTGATTTGTTTTTGCTAGTGTGAGAAATAACTTTTAAAAAATTAAGACTAATATAAAAGTATACTCCATTTACATTTTCCAAGTGGCAGATAAAATTGATGATTCAAATATGTGTAATTTTATATTCATCAATACTGATTGCTTCAGTAGTACACCCTGATTACATATATGTGTGTTGGTAATGCGTATATTTATCTTTTTGTCTGTGCTTATCTGCCGATTGATTTTTCTAATCACTAATCAATTTATTTATCAATCTATATGGTCATTTACCTATCTAGCCTAATTAATGTATGGATGACTTGATAGACAATCAGACAAACAAAAAAGTAAGAAAGTAGATTCTAAATAGTTAGGTAGTACATAAATAAATAGAACTGTAACAAATAGGTTGATTGATAAATAGATAGATATAAATGTTCAAATTGCAATAAAATTAGTCATTCTAAAATGTACAGCATAGTTAAATGAAAAATAATGACCAAATGATCACTATTAAAAGCTCATTCTGAATCAGCAATATCCTTTTAATATATATATATATTAGTGATGGAAAAAAATTGTGAAGCATATCATAATTTTTTCTAACACAAATGAAGTGATTGTTTATTCATATCTATAAAACTAATAACTGCTATATTTTCAGATTTTTATATTCATTTAGCATGTAACAAAATCACAAATATATTATCACTGAGCTAAATAATACACCACAGATGAAAACACTTTTAGCAGTAGAATCACTCTCGTATCAAAACAACATATTTCAGCCAAAAAGACGTCTATTCACCAAGTAATATTGTATAACTAGCTGGATCATCTATGGGTTATCTTTGCTTGGTATTCTTCAACTACAAAAAATATTTGTAAGCTTTGCTCTAATAGTGAAACCATGCCATAGACACCTACAGTACATGAAAAATTTAAGAATGTGCACAATAATAAAAGAATAGAACAGAAGGAGGGGGATAGAGAAGAGATTTTTGAATTTTCTATAATTTTGTCTCTTGAAGTCATAACATGTTTTTTTGTCTTTTTTAAAAAAAGCAATTCTTTTAATTAAGCAAAAATTTATAATTACAGTAATATATTTTAATAAAAAAAAAATTTTTAAATAATATAAGAAAAATCTAAAATGATACTTTTTCAATTTATTAAAAAGAGATAATTATTTTAAATATATATAAATAACTACAAGTTTTGTATTACTGTATTTATATAAAAATAATCAATTAGTTCATTACTCAAGAAGTCACACATATTCGAGCATGAGAAGTGATAAATTAAGCTTCAAATAAAGAAACCTTTAGTTCTCAACTCTGTCATTCTAACATTGCATAAAACTGAAGTAATTATAATTTTAAAATCTTTTTCGCCTATCATTTGTATATCTATATATTCACATATGTAAACTATTTCCAACTAAATGAACAATCATCATCATCATTATCAACCATTATCAATCCACTGCAGGATGAAGGTCTCTCCAAGTTTAATCCATCTTCTCCGATCTTTAGCTTCTCTTCTCCACATCACCCCTACACATTTTCTTATTTCATCCATCCATCTTACATGTGGTCTCCTTCTGGGTCTTTTACAATCTCTTGGAATCCAGTTTAAAATTTCAATTGTCCATCTATTATCATCTCTTCTAGCAATATGTCCAGCCCAACTCCACTTCAATCTTTTAATTTTTTCAATGAGGTCAGTAACACCTGTTTGTTCTCTTACCCATACATTGCGTTTTCGATCTCTTCTTGTTACTCCCAACATACATCTCTCCATACTTCTTTGAGTGGTCTGAAGTCTCTGTATTGATCTTCTATTAAGTGTCCAAGTCTCAGATCCATAAGTAAGAACTGGTAAAACACATTTGTTAAAAACCTTTCTTTTCAAACACATAGGCATATTTCCTTTTAATATCAAGTTATTTCTACCAAAAGCACTCCAACCAAGTTTAATTCTATGATTAATTTCCTCTATTATGTTTCCATCTGTATTAATAATCTGACCAAGGTATTTGTAACTCTTAACTTCTTCTAATTCATCATAATCAATCTTTATTTTCATATTTTGAGCAAATCGATTAAACATTACTTTAGTCTTTTTAACATTTATCTTTAGTCCTACTTTCCTACTTTCATCTGATAACTCCTGCAACATTTCCTGCAGCTCGGAAGCATTATTTGCAAAAACAACTACATCATCTGCGAAATCTAAATGACTTAAATAATCTCCATTTACTTTCACTCCTTTAGTTTCCCATTTTAATCCACAAAATACTTCTTGCAGCACTGCTGTAAAAAGTTTTGGAGATATGGAGTCACCTTGTCTTACCTTTCTCAATGTTGACTTTCCCAGTATCATTATGTAATCTAATTGTTGCTGTTGCATTTTTATAAATATTCTTTAAAATATGACAATATCCTGGATCTATACCTTGATGATCCAATGCTTTAATCACTGAAGAAATGTTTATAGAATCAAATGCCTTTTCATAATCTACAAATCCAAAACATAATGACAACTCATATTCATTTGTCCTTTCTATAACTTCTCTCAATACTTGAATATGATCTACTGTACTAAAACCACTTTTAAATCCAGCTTGTTCTCTTGGTTGGTGAAAATCCAAGGTTCTCTGTAGACGAGTTGTAATTATCTTGGTAAAAATTTTATATAAAACTGATAAAAGGCTGATAGGTCTGTAATTTCTAATATCTTCTTTATCACCTTTTTTAAATATTAATATTATTACTGCATTCTTCCAATCATCCAGTACATCTTTATCATTTAGACATTTGGTATATAACTTTGCTAATATTTTTTCTGTTTCTTCACCTGCTTCTTTTAATATATCAATTATAATTCCATCATTACCTGGAGCCTTTCCTTTTTTCATACATTTAATTGCATTTCTCACTTCTTCATTTAAAATTCTGGGCAATTCGGAAGATGTAATAGATATAGGAGGTACTTGTTCTTTATTACTATATAATTCTTGATAAAAATCTTCTACCAATTTCATAATGTCATCCCTCTTTTTAGTAATAATTCCATCTTTTTCCTTATTGCAGATATAAATTTCCTACCAATACCAAAATGTTGTTTTACATTCTTAAGACTTTTATTTTCTTCTACAGCTTTTCTTGCTAGTTCACAGTTATACTTTCTTATATCATTTTCAACTCTTTTCCGCACCATTTTACAAAATTCGAGATATTCAATTCTTTTTAATGCATCATTCTTGCATATCTTCATATTCCTTCTTTTCTTCATAAGTTCTCTAGTCTCAGTAGAAATTTTATTAGTCAATTGCTGCTTTTTTCTACCAGCTATCTTTGTTGCAGTTTTTAAAAGTGTATCAGTTATTTTCATATTAATTTCATTCAAATCTTAATCATGTTCAAAATCTACTAATACTTGAAACCGATTTGTAAGTTCTAATTTAAATTCATTAGAATGTTTCTGAAGATTAGGAATATCAACTGTAAATATAGTTTTTCTTAATAATTTTTGTCTCTCTAGTTTTACATTAACATGTATCTTACCCCTTACTAATCGATGATCACTTCCTGTGTTAATTTTATTAAGAACATTACAATCTTGAAATATGTATTTCCTGTTAGTCAAAATATAATCCAATTCTGCTGTACCTTCATTTGGATGCTTCCATGTCCAATATGAATTCATTAATCAAGAAAATTACCGCAAAAAATTAATGGTCTCTCATCAGATGCATACTACAAAGTACTTAATAAAAAAAACAATAGTATTGAATCTTGTCTATCTTATCTTTAAGATCAGATCATTTACTAACTGTGCAATGATTCCTTATGCCTATGTTGCAATACAATGCGAGTGTGTGTGTGTGTATAATGCTTAAAAGTACATATTTTTAAAAGTACTATAAATAGATCAGATCGCTTCTACTTAAAAAATTAGTGAGTCAGAAATTTTTAAATCTATGTATGTGGAATTTATGATTAAGTTGGTTAAAATTGATCTTTCTCATGACTATTAGAATTATTTATAGAATTATCTGTCATGATATAAATGGTGCAATATAATCAATGTTTTAAAATGAATTTCATTTCAAATATATTTGTATTTGTATGCAAGAAATAGTTAAAGAAGTATTTGCTTATAAAGAAATGTGTGTATGAAAAAGTGCATATCTATAGACCAATAAATATATTTCTATATTTAAGTGGGATAAATCAATGCTTTTAAATGTTAAAAAAAGTTAGTAAATGATGATATAAAAAAAAAAAAATCAAAATAAGATCATAGTAGTTAATAGGGACTTTAATAAAAAAAAGTCACATTATTTGTGGCACACAGAATTTAGAATTATAGAAGAAACTTTATAAATATTTGTTTGAAATGATGTAAAAGTTATAGCCAGCCTATAACTGATTTATGGCATGTCTGTCATTCTAAGTAGCATTTTAGTTATTTTTATTTTTTTAAAAAACAAAAACAAAAAAACAATTCATTAAAGTCACAAAACTTTAATATTCCCACGAGAATGGCCAACTTTCCACAACTTATGTATATTAACACAGTTATATTGTTTATTTAACAAATTGTCTAAAATATCTTTAACTTTCTTTTCTTCAAATTGTTTTCCATGTGTAAAATAAAAACACCATCAAAGCAGAAACTTTCATTACAAATAATTGACTGTTTTGCAAACACAGATTTAAGTCTATCCATAGAATATTGCAATTTATTATATAAAAGTTATATTATATAAAAGTTTATGTTCAAGAATTTTCTTTTTCAGAGCACACCAATGTAACTGAACCCCTATCAGCACACCACATTATTTACAATATTACATTTTTTGATTTTATTAACAGCATTCTTTCCACCAATAATTAATCTATCAGAAATTGGTCCATTAAAATGCAAAGAAACCAATGATGTAATCATAAATAAATAGGAAATAATCTTAAGTAAAAATGATTTTTTAAAAAGTAAAAACGGAAAATTAAAAGTTATATTTAACATATATATTATTGCACAGATGGAAAACTTTAAAAAAAAAAAAAAAGTATTTAAAAGTACTTTTTGTAGAAAAAAATAAAAATCTAAAAATAAATTAATATTTTTCTCAAAAATTATATAAAAGAAAATAGAAATAAGTGATAATTAATTTCTATTTTAAGAATCATGTTTAATCTTAGTAAATGGAAATGATTGTTCTATAATTGTAAGTAAAGCAAACTAGCCCTTTGGGCACTTATATGATTGTAAGTCAAATAAGAGAATGAAAAAATTAAAGATTGACCAATGCAAGCACCAAGCCATGCATGGGCCATAAAGGAAAAACATTCAAACCTTAAAAAAAATGACATCATGTTCAATGGATCCGAAAATTTATGATAAGAAGGCCTCATACTATAAAAAGAAAAAATTATTGAATTCATTTAGTTGTTGTTAAAAATGCCGACTATTGATGTTCTAACTGTAGCTGTATTGCAGACTCCATGATGTAGAAGTCTTGAAATAGATTTAATTTCCTGCATTAGCTGAGGCCTCCTTATAACAATTCCTGACCAGCGGTTGCATCTCCAGAGAACAATCTACACAAAATGTGAGACTTAGGAGGGACTTCCATAAACCTTCCAGAACCAGGAGGATTTGTAAAAAAAAAACCATTACCCTGGAGTATAAACTTTTTCAATATGAACTTATAGATCAATCTCTTAAACTTTCAATTAATAACCTCAAGTATGAACTATTATCTGACTTAAAAAATTCTAATTCCCTCAATAATATTTTTTTATGTATATGTTTGCTAACCATTTCCATTTTTCTTTTATTTATTTTTATCTATTAACTAAATTATTAAATTTAAAGTTGGGTGTAGATGGCTGCAGAGATTCATTAAGTTTTGGGTTAGGTCATTGGGTTTAATTTCAAATTATGTTTTGTAATTGAGTTCGATGCTGGTGGAGGAATGTATGAGTATTTACAACAATGTAATGTGAAGCATGTTAGCATACAGGGCGATGTGTCCAACTGAATACACGACACATTGCAATGGATGTAGACATATTTCCTGTGACATTGATCCTCTTTCGCTATATGGATAGGGACTATAAGTTAGCAATAGTACCGCTCTCCCTCCATACTAGCATTTCTCTTAATATTTAATCTCAAAAGAATTTATTTATTTATGAAAAATAGTGTGTTTACATACTTTTTAGAGACAGAAAATATTATGTTTTATATATTTCAAACAGTCTGGAATCATTTGATGCATAATGTATCTATTAATTATTTTTTGCCTAGTCAAATCTACTAATGATTCGGTGGAGCTGGTATATTAAGTAAATTCCACGTTTCATTGTACATGAGTTTTGATGCTATGATAAAGTCTCTGTTTTTTACTTTTCTTATAAATTTTCATGAATAGACTTACTGGTTCAGGGACAGGCACTGTGAACATTACCTTACATCTGACATTCCATATAGCATGTGTAATAAAGATTGACAGTCTAATAATAGGAAAATGTTTAGTTTGTAAGGCTTCTTTTATATATATGATTTTGTAGTAATTCATCCTTAAGTTTTGGTATATAGCTAAATTTATTTTGTTGATCCCAGGGCATGAGTATATTATATGGGTGAAAGACACTTTCTTGCCTTTTACATATTTGACAAATAGGGTCTATCTTATTGTAAAATATTTAGAAATGAAGAAATTTATTTGTGGGCATGGCTTTTAAGTTTATTTTAATAATGAGATTAAGGAATTTAGGCTCAAGAGTTAGAAATTTAAAAATTGTTGTTAATTTGTAATTGGTGAAGCCAAGATTTGGAGTAATTGTGGGATAATTTGGATTAATTATACTGTATGTCTCCCAGATGATAATTTTTGATTTTTGTAATTTTTGAGCTACAGTTAAATGCTGGTTAGCATCCAGAGCAGTTGATCCAACCAGCATATTTTATGAGTGGAGGATGGTCTACAGACCTACAGGTTGAATTGGTTCATTGAAAGTTATTGATTCATATTTTTTCATGAGGTTAATAATTAACGTAAAAGATTTTTGAAAAAGAATTGAAGGAATGGAGTGGAAGGACATCCCATTGTATTTATGGTGTACTTGCATTCTGGACATGCTAATTGATGCAGTGCTGTCCTTCCAGAAAAGTTTGGAGTATAAGCTGTTAATCTTTTTGAAAAAAGCTTTTGAAATCGTAATGATAGGCAGATAGTATGCAATTCTCGACATTACTTTCATGTTAAGGAGTGCAATCTTTCCTTATAATGATAAATATACTTTAGAGAGAGTTTGAATTATTTTAGAGGTAGAATCTATTAGAGTATTTTGTATCTATCTTGACAGTGATGGTTGAGAAAGGTGAATTGGAAAGCCCAGAAATTCTTGTGGTTTGGCGAGGAATCTTGAAGTTATTGTTTTCCTGAAAGAATTTTCTACAAGGAAGATTTCTTGGGGTTGAATTTAAGATGAGATGACAATGAAAAATTTTCAATTATTTGGTAGAGTGTTGGTGGGATTTTTTGGGATGGAAAAATAAATAAGATATCATCCATGTATGTGAATAGTTTGAATGACCTCTTAATTCTGGGTATGTATATTCCTGGGAATGAATTTTCTATGTTTTTTAGTAGTGGATTTAAATAACAAATGAAAAGCAGGGCACTGAGTGGGGAACCTTGTGGAATGAAAATATTGGGTTGGAGACCATTAGTATAGCATCCATTCAGCATAATGTGAATCTGTCTATTGCTAAGGAGATTTTCTATGATCTGGATAATTTGAGAGTGAATGTTGATTTCGTTTAGGGGAGTGAGAAGTTTGAGAATGTTGACGGAGTCGAATGCTTTTGATATGTAGAGCTGAACTGCAACAGGCTTAGACATTTGCTTGGATCTAACATAATCAAAAAGCATCCTAACTTCACCAACTGCTGTCAAAGCTGAAGATCCTTTCTTAGCATATTGGGACTGAACAACATGGTTAAGAATTGTCTGCTGTATTTTTTCCTTTATTACTCCTTCTATTACTTTGAGCATAATAGGAATCATGGAGATAGGTCTTATGTTGTTGATATCAGTAGAATGTTTATTTTTCTTTATGTATGGTACAAGTGCTATTGGGTACACATTGTGTATTTGTCTTTTCTCAGTAGAAGGTGGTTTACCATACCCATCATAAATTGGGATTGCAAAGTTATTCAGGTGTGATATTAGGAATTTTGGGATGGCATGCATCCTAGGATGAACACTGACTGGAAGAGCAGAAAGTCTGTCCTGGAGCTCAGAGTATGCAATTTCATGGTTAATAGCATCAGAGTGAGTCTTCCAGTTACTGTTAGTTGTAGTTTGGTTATTTTGTAGATGTTTTTTAAAGTACTGACTTATGTGTTCAATCATACATGGACCGGAGATGCTGCTTCCATCTATTACCAGTGATGTAGGTGTAAGGAGTTTTTTGATGGCATCCACCGCAGATAAATTCTGGTCCAGCAATGTTGGGCTGTGAGGTAATTTTGTGCTCTTTTAATGGAAAT
The DNA here is from genome assembly GCA_028023455.1 of Epiperipatus broadwayi. NCBI lineage: Eukaryota > Metazoa > Onychophora > Udeonychophora > Euonychophora > Peripatidae > Epiperipatus > Epiperipatus broadwayi. The sequence goes on from JAQFVV010000003.1 coordinate 11,263,046, forward strand.
GTATTCAGTGATCGCAACCTGCTTAACTTTATAATGATGCTTTAGTTGCAAAAGGTGAGCTGTATGTTCTGGTTCAGCATTGCAAGCTTTTATTTTTTAGATGAATGTCATCGAGTTCTTTAATCAGAGTCGATGGGCTTTTTGTTTTTCTGGTAAAGTGTGCAATCAGAGTTTGTAAAATTCCAATGAATGCAAACCAAGCCTCCTAAGGGGGTCTATTCAACAGGTCAATCTTATGGAAAAGTATATATGCTTCAGAAGGAATAGCTTCTGTGAATGATGCCTTAGTTAGCAATCTGAGTGAATGGTTAAAGTTGAATGTAGCATCCTTTGCCAGACAGATGCACATTCCTGTACTGGACAAGGATCATTCTTTTAAATAATATGATGCTGCAGATGTACATTCCTGTCAGTGTGGTTTTATGCTAACATCTTCATGTTGCATTGGTTGCATCTGTATATCAGGAAGTGAGCATTGGTTTGGCTATGAACTTTTAGCCTGAGATTGGATATTTTGAAAAGTTTTAATTGCATAATCTATGTAGCTTATCTATACTCAACATTCTAAAATAAAAATATAAACTGTCCATCTGTGCGAACTTACTAAAATAACAATTTGAATTTAAAATTAATAAAATTTAAAGCAATAAATTTATTCCTCAAAGTTATATATGTGTAAATAAATGTTTTTTGTGATTATTATTGACAGTGGATTATTTTTTTAAATCTTTTTCTTTATTAAAATGTTTTAAATAAGTTCTTATATATTAAATCTCTGCATCTCCTTGAGCTAGTGGCAAGGGCTAACAGTCAATAATAAGATAAAATTAGATATTAACAAGAAGTATCTGCCTATATTACAAATTTTCTAGGTTCGAATAACCTAGTGGCATCCTGTACCTCCCCAACCATTATAATGGTAATGAAATCCGTGATTTCTCTTCAATATTTTTTTTTCCATTTATATAATAAATTGTAAGGTCATTATGAATATATTTAAGGCTATATTTGAAGAAAATTCAGTTATCTGTAATTTGTAATGAAAGCTTTTGCTTTGACAGTATTTTTATTTTATATGTGGAAAATGATTTGAAGAAAAGAAAAATTAAAGAAGTATATTTTATAAATATAAAAGACAATTTATTAAATAAACAATATGATTATGTTAATATACATAAATTATGAAAGTTAGTCATTCACATGGAAATGTTATGTGTGATTAAGGAGATCTAAAAAAAATTATTATTTTTTAACTGTAAAATGCTACTCAGAAAGACAGACATACCATAAGCTGGCTTATATATTGATATTTGGAATATTGTAGTGTTATTCCAAAGTTTTAGTTTATATATATATATTAAATTGAAAGGCTGCAAACTTATCATGCTTATTATAATTATAATACTTATCTGACAGCCAATCAGATGTTGTAATGGCTGTCTGAATAGCGATCAAATCATAAACACAAGACAAAGAATTTTACAAGAAAAGGGAAGTCCACCCTCTTCTCTACTTGTCTTTCTATATATCCAAGCCAGTCTGAAGCATTTAGGTTGAAAGCATGAAGCTTTAAATATCTTCACATTTAACTCATTGAGTCTAAATTACAAACATACAGCACAAAATTCTACGATTTACTATGCAGTAGTCTTTTTAGATATTATAAATTGCAGTAACCTACGTAAATAATATTTATTTTATAAAGCGCAGACAGTTTGAAATTAAATTGAAAGGCTGCAAGCCTCTCATGCTTATTATAATACTTATCTGACAGCCAATCAGATGTCTGTCTTAATAATGATCAAACCGTAAACACAAGACAAAGAATTTTACAAGAAAAAAATGGTCCACCCTCTTCTCTACTTGTCTTTCTATATATCTAAGCCAGTCTGATTGACTGTCAATAAGTATTATAATTATAATAAGCACAATAGGTTTGCAGCTTTTCAATTTAATTTCAAACTGTCTGCGCTTTATAAAATAAATATTATTGACATACATTACTGCAATTTATAACATCTAAAAAAATTACTGCATAGTAAATCATAGGATTTCATGCTGTATGTTTGTAATTTAGACTCAGTGAGTTAAAGGTGAAGATATTTAAAGCTTCATGCTTTCAAACCTAAATGCTTGTCTATATAGAAAGACAAGAGGGTGGATCACCCTTTTCTTTGTCTTGTGTTTTGATCGCTATTCAGACAGCCATCACAACATCTGATTGGCTGTCAGATAAGTATTATAATTATAATAAGTGTGAGAGGTTTGCAGCTTTTCAATTTAATTTCGATAAGTATTATAATTATAATAAGTGCGAGAGGTTTGCAACTTTTCAATTTAATTTCAAACTGTCTGCACTTTATAAAATAATTACTATATATATATATGCAAGTGTTACATATATATTCATTTTTATGATTTTTTTTTTTAAAAAGGACTAAAATAAAATATTATTTAAATCAATTTGAAATATAATGCTCTTTATATTTTTCAATAATATTTTGGCAATCTCTACAAATTTCCTCAGAATATTTTTAATCCTTTTTTATTTAAATAATTAAAAAAAATTTTTTTTAATTTAAAAAATACAAATGAAAAAATTGTGTTTATTTAAACTTTAATAAAAAAGAAATTAAAGAAGACTTCAAGGATACCAGATAAAATATTACAGAAAAAACAAATGTTGTTTGTCCATATTATGAGAAAGTTCTAAATCATGAAACAATTGCTTTGAAGGAGTTGATTGGCTGATTATTTTAGTATGATGTCAAAAATATGATTATTTCTGGTAATTTTATTAGTTATTTTGTTGTGTTTGAGTAATTAAATCATGTATTTTTTTTCCTCAGTGATGAAAGTTTATTCATCAAAAAAGGTACAAATACAGTTAAATAAAAGGTTTACAAAGACTGATTGGAATTCAGGAGCAACATAGTGAAACGTGAAGGATACATATGAAAAAGGAAAGGGATGTGGAAAGGGTGTGTATTAACCATTAAAGATAAATGAATAATACAATTAGGAATTATTTGTAAAGTCTAGAGTTCAAATATGAGTAGCATTTTAGAAATACAATATTGAGAAATCCAATTTGTGATGGATAAGTTGAAAATATGAAAACACTTGGAGATAACAATATTGGAAATAATAAATTTAAATAGGGTGAAGCACTTGCAATTAAAATCATTAGGCCAATCTGTAGTTTACTTTGCAATAATACTTGGATAAAATACTTTATAACAATAATGCTAAAAACGCTATGAATAGCATTTTTTTCTTTCCTGTGAATGAGAAAATCAACATTTGCAACAATCCCCACAGCACCCTCATCCTAGCCCTCCCCCCTCAAAAAACCAGGATTTAGGTCTCTGCCCCCCCCCACCCAACAACCAGACTCTCATTCAATCAGCAAAGTTGAGTGTAATGAAAATTTTAATTAAAAGGGACAATTATGAATTATTTGCAAAGTCTAGAATTCAAATATGAATAGTGTTTTAGGAGTACAATATTGGGAAATCCAATTTATGGTAGATAAGTTGAGAAATAGGAAAACACTTGGAGCTTACATAAAGTATGGACTAAATCAATCTACTGTTTAGTTCTTCCAAATTGCCTCAAATATCTTCACAAGAGAGCAATCCCAAATACTTAAGAAAAATTATGGAAAAACTATACAGAACAAAGAAAAAAAATCCAAGCTTCAAAATGACTTTGCTGAAAACCATTCTAATCCATCATGAAAATCACATGAACAGCAAAAGGTCAGCCCTATCAATAACAACATTGAAAGTAATAAAATTGAATAACATGAATCACTTGCAAGTAGAATCATGAGGCCTAACCACAGCCTATCTTGCAAAAAAATATGGATAAAATCATTCATGACAATAACGTTAAAGAATCACCATAAATAATGTTATTTTTTCTATCTTGTGAATGAGAAAAACCAATGTTGGTAACAGTCACCACAGTACCCTCATCCCAGCTCCCTCCCTAAAAAAACTAGGATTTAGGCCCCTGGGGATCCTCCCAACAACCGGACTCTCTCATTCATTCAACAAAATTAAGTGAAATGAAAATTTTCATTAAAAGATAAAATCTCTGTAGAAATCTTTTGTAATTTCAATGGTTGCCATATATTTACATAGTGTTTTTATAAAAGTTAAAATTATTCTTACTTGTGATTACACTGTTGATATAGCTTGCATATGAAAAGAAAGCTAAGAAACTCCTCTTTTTAATAGGAATAGTTTTAGATATTTAATTCCCTAAACTAGGAAAAAGGGAACGAAACAGAGAACCAGAAACAGTATTAACTGGAGTCCTTGGCTCCCTCTAGTGGACTAATTCATGTATTATTGTCATAAAAAATTAATTAAATGCTATGCATGGAGTGTACTATTGTATGGTTGTAGAACATTGACAATACTAATAAAAATTAGGAACAGATTGGAAGTCTTTGAGATGCGGATATAAAAAAAAATGGAAAAAGTCAGGTGGATGAATAAAATAATAAATGAAGAAGTTCTGAAAATATTAAATAAATAAAAAAGATTGATTGGGGAAATCAGAAAAAGAAAAAGAAACAGGATTGGATATACACCTGGGTCTCATTTTATGTGAATTATTTTAATGCAATTTTGAAGTTATGTAATTCATGTTTCTTCTTAATATCTTTCATATTTCACTATATTTATTAGATATCAAGAAATTTAAATTATTAATAACTTATTTTGACTTGAAATACTTTTTTTTTTTAAAAAATATAACATTATATTAGCAGCTAATGTGAATATGGCCTGAAGCTGTATTTGGAATCTTAGCTTCTATGTAAATAACCTATTTATACTAATAAGTAAATAATAATAATAATAATAATAATAGATTTATACTTATGTATAAAAATATTGCAATAAATATTCAAAAAATTTAAACTTTTAAAATGTATTTTGTTAGATATAACAGAAATAAATAATCTTTTAGATTTTTAAAATAAACAAAGACTTTATTGATTTTGTAAACTGAAAATAAAATAATCTTTCTAATGATAATGTATAATTTTTTTAATATAGAAACAAAATGTGAACATTTAAAATTTATTTCAGTAGTAAAAATCAGTTAATCATAGATTTTAGATTGATGAGTGAGACAAAGACAAACATCAGAAAATGCTGAAATCTGAGTTTCCTGCAATAAACAACCTCTTAAATTCCAACAAGAGCTAAATAGTTATATATCTGGATATCGCGAGCTTTATAAACAATTAGTAAAATCATTATCTCAAAATTTAATCACTGATTACATTGTTAACAGAAAACCATTAACACAGCACAAGACTGAAAGTAGCACTAGTTGTATTTGCTCTTGTGACGAATCTGATTTCTTACCAGTTCACAAATGAATGCAAATTGTCAAATAGTGGTAATGATTAAAATATGTATGAAAAATGTAAAATTAAATTATGTAGTTAATAAAAAAAAGTAAAAAAACTTTGTCTTGTATTAATTTTTTTCAAATATTTGAAATTTTTTATTAGTCATACTTTATATCCTTATTTTTTTAATGCGAATTTTAAAATAATTTTTCCTTGTTGCTTTGCTGTTATGCGATTTCTGAAAATTACAGAACCTATCCCCCATTTTTCAAGGTAAGTTAAGTCTATTTTTGTGCAATTTTTTTAATGCGAGTTTTCTGCGGAACCTATCTATTGCATAAAACAAGACCCAGGTGTATATTAAGAAGAAAATATAGTTTAATGTGGAAGGAATGGTGAATAGAAGTAAGAAGAAAGAATGGTAAAGATTGACAATGTTGATATAAAAGATGGAAGAGTTACATGGAATTGAAAAGCTGGTCAATGAAGATATATGAATGAAAAAAAATGGATGAATTGATGGTGTGAGTACTTTCTGGACTTATCCATGGCATAGAATACACTATCAACTGATTAATTGTCAATTTAGGAATGCATACTTTTGAGTTATAAAATAGTGAATTAATTCATTAATGTTTAAGGTGTTAGACTTTAAAATTGTTCTGTCAGAGGTTATTTTGCTAATATTTGAGAATTAAGTTGTGATTTTTTACTGCTTTTAAATTTAATCCATCTTGCACTTAGTATTTATATTGAGTGCTTTGAAAAAATGATTGTGGGCTCTAATTCAGATGATGAGTGGTAGTATAAGTTGTAAAAAATTATTCTAGAGAAGTTGATTGGTTGGTTATTTTATTTAGCTGTCAAAAGTGGAAAGTATCATTAGTGATTTGATTGCCTGTTTTATTAAAACTGTTTGGATAGTTAATTTATATGTTATTTCCAACTTAGCATTGTGTATATTTGAATTATAACATAGTAGATAAAATAATTAATGATTATCTAAAGCTTTGTAATGATGACATTTTATTTGTTAGATTATTTCCATCATTGACGTGAACTGTTAAATGTTTTCAGAAAAATTCAACAGAACTATTAACATTCATCATAACAACAATATGCTTTCAATACAATACAGAATTTTTCCAACAAAATCAAGATATAATTTTGGTTTCACTGACTCTGATTAACAATATTAAACTGAAGGATTCAAACCTGTTGTCTTCAATACTATTTTAACTCCATTTTAAATCTGTTTTTCAGTATGTTGTGACAAATTCATTTAAGGGGATAATGATAGAGCACTATTTCAGACATTCTAGACACATATCAGTAATATATCTCCTTCAATTAAATTTACAATGACATGTTTAGATGATTTTGTGGCAAGATTCCTTCATGGCAAAATCAAAACTATTGTTTACAAATAATCCACATACAAAAAAAATATTTAGCATATCCACCAATCATGTTGGAAATACAGAGAACTTATACTATCATTATAGCTACAAATAAAAAACAGCTTTTTCAAAAGTCAGTGACTTGAAAGAAAAAGTCCAATATAAAACAAACTATCAATAAGAAAGATTATCTTTTCATTATTATTAAGAAAGTAAACAGTACAATAAGTATCTATGCACATTGAGGAATTTGCATTTACTATCTCAAAACATTTTTCCAAAACCATAGAACATTTCAAGAAATCATAACTTCTACAAAACCAAACTTGAAATGCTTAAAAATAAAAACTACTTCTAAAAAAATGAATGTAGGACATATATCAGTAAAACTAGATGATGATCAAAACAACTAATTAAAAAAACATGAAACAATGATTAGAGAAAAAACAAATGAGTCTGAAGTGGCAGATTATGCATAATTTTTTGAAATATGTTCAATTGGAAAAATACAAAAAAAAAAATTGGGACAACAGGAAAAGTATAAATATATCATTTAACCTCATAAATCTTTCTAGTGTGATAATTAAATAATGTTTAAAAATCACTCATTAATCATCTTTAAAAAGGAAAAAACCCTTTTGGCAGAATAGCTTAATTAAATTCTAATCCTGAATCTAAAATTTGTCAATTTACTATGAATAGACATACCAACAATATCTGAAGAAAAGGGGAAATATTTTGGGTGCCAGATGCTAAAAAAAAATTTACTATGTAATGGTCAGAATTCATATGATCTCAGTCAATACTCCTAATGTGGCATAAGTATAAATTAGTATAGTATTAATAATTCAGCCAGTCCCTATGGGTATATAATGGTAGCAAGCCTGTATTTCATGCCCCAGACTAAATACATTAGCTATCGTGTGAGATAGACATTGAATGAGATATATGGCAGTGAATTTACTTATCCCAACAATAGATTAATATATAAAGTTTTAAATTAAAGATTAATTCTAAAGGGGCTTGTTACTTGAGAGCAGATAATGTGGAAGGCTTGGGAAGTGAGATCAAAAGCAGAGAATAAAAGAATAATTGAACTGGATGAGAGGTGGTATTGATAGGCATGCCATAGAATAATAATGGACTGAACTTTGAAATGTAAGCCAGGAGGAAAATATAAACTCATGGATGGGATTTCTACTGGGTACCCTACAAGACTGGTCATAAATGCAAGTATGTGTGTGGGGCAACTTCTGCCACTGTCACTACCCAACCACATGACGGACTCAGCTTTCCATGGGAGCACTTTGAACTATGACCTTCCTAATGGAGTGGAAAGATACCTATAAATATAATTATCCAGTGATTTCCCTGGTTTGAAATAAGAGAAAACTTTGACATCGCTCAATAATAACACCTATTGTTTGATAATAAAACATTATATATATATATAATTGCTAATAAATAATAACTCACTCCCAAGACCCACATTTATGAGTGATTAAATTACAAGCTGTCAAATAACCTGAGATTGGTTTAATTATAAAGTTAAATTCAATAAATACCAGTCAATACTAATAACAAAAGGATAAAGAGTGTAATTCTAGTCTATTTCTATTGCTAAATGCACCAGACGCTAAAAAAAAATTTACTATGTAACGGTCAGAATTTGTACATCTCTTTACCCAATTGCATTTTCCCTCCACTACAATTGAACAATTGAAGAGCAGCACTACAGGTGGGTTCAGAGCCTGCAATGCTGAGTTCAAACCTAATAGATTGACTACACAACATATAACTACAGGATAACGTACCTGCCACCACATTAGCAAACATCTTTTAGGCCATGGGGGTCAGGAAGATGCAAGAGACTCTAACTAATTCTATTACAACTAATATTATTATAAAACTAATGAATGACTTTATTATATTAACTTATTCGATACGAGACACTATGGCTATAAGGTATTAAGAAAATGGACATGAAGACGAAGATATAATTAAAACTATATTTAATGTTGGTATAAAAACTTTTTACAAACTTGAAACACTGTTATATACTAAATTGTATATAATTGAATGTATTTAGAAAAGTATAAATAAAGATTGAATTTTTTAAAAAACATTTAACAACTAAACAAGATTATGGAAATAGCTATCATATAACTACAAATATTACTTAATGTTTAAGGCAGTAGACTTTGTAATTGTTTTCAAATTGCCATATGGTATTTGATATAATATTTAAATGTTGAATATTGGTAAAACATGTCATGACTATTTCATGCTTTAAAATCTGACTAGTTTTGTGTTTGATATTTATATATAAAAAGTTTTGAACTTACATTAAAATATAAGCCAAGAGTTCAGAGTTAACTGATGACTATGTTTGAAACTCTGTCATATAATTTTCCTGAAAAAACTGATTGGCTAGTTGTGTTTAAGCATAATGTCAAAAGTAATAAATATTCATTAAGTGACAATTTGTTTGTTGGTTTGTTTAAACTACCTAAGTAATTAATATATGCCACAAAAGCTTAATTGTGATTAAATTGTAAGATATACTACACTTATAAATAATTTCTGGTTCATAAGAAACAGGTGGAAGCAAATGACTTTACTTAAAAAATTAAAAATTATGCATGGTCAATTTAATTTCCATTCAAATCAACAATAATTATGCATATTATAATATCAATATCATGTTTTATAATAAATCTAATGCTTCAACAATTCTTCTTAAAAAGTGGTAGAAACCAATAGCAACTTACCACTAATGATAATTAAATGTTTCATAATGCTTGATCTTAGATCCCTTTGGCAATTTTTTTTAACTGATTACTCATTATACATATACATGTCTGCATTAAATTATTAATTTATTTTATTTCATCTACTCCATATCCATCTGTTGTAAATTTGAGAAATCAATAAATGCTTTATGATAATGTCAATCTAGAAATTAGATTGATGTTTTGGATGTAGCACAATCATCTCAATTTTACTGATTTCTCAAGCTTACAACAGATGGCTCAGGAGTAAATGGGGTGAATATAGATGTTGAAAGTATACTAAAAATTTTAGAACATAAATATTAAATTAAACCTATAAGACACAATTGATTTTAAGACTTGTGATATAGTAATTGGTATATAGATTTGTGAGATATACAAACTGCAATTCATCTATGGAATGAAAATGAATTTTTTATTAAGCTTAGCCTATCACAACTCAGCAGCAACCTATATGCAAATCACTCTGATTCCAAATGCACTCATATTGTATTTTTATTGGAACAGACTTTCCTATTCACAATACAAAAAACAAAATGGTTGTAAATTAAAATCAGTTAGCTCATAACGAGTTCACATAGATTTAAAACCATATACAGATGTCTCTACACTTATGCACATCCAGTATATGTAATTTTGGACTTGTGTAAATAATTCCCAGCATATTTGAATAAAAATAAAATAAAAATTGTCAAATATAAATCAGCACAGTTCGCAATTCTTCTTTCTGTCATCTTTTGTGATATATTTTGGTTATTTTCTTTGGTGAAAAATATTTTCATATTCTGCACCATGGTTAATGATTAGCACGCATCTAAAGATAAAATTCGATTTACATAAAATTTTGATAAAGCAAAAAGTTCATAAGCAGATCATTTGTGTAAATTAAGAATTACCTATATATGTATATATATGTTAAAATTTGAAAATATTTGCTACTAACTGTTATTTAAAAAAGAAAAAAACACTAAACTTCAAAAATGGTTACAATATAATAAATAGATTTTAATAAATAATTATAAAAATTGTTTATTTCTTTTAATTTAAAATTATAGAGAAATTTGATTATAGACAGGGTTTGTTCAAAGATTATAAGAATTAGCAAAAAAAATAATTCAATAATTATTGATCCAAAAAAGTAAAAACAAGTCCTTTGAAAAACAAGAATAAAATAAATCACTTTCTTAAAACGACTTTTAACAAATCAATAATGTAAAAGAATGCACGAACAATTAAATATATATTTAAAGGGATTCCACCTTTATAGTTAAAAGGAAATTGCCTTGACAACATTTTGAGATTGTTGATTATCATATATATTGGGATTGTCTAAGTGTTGGATACGTGTACATCCTGCTTATACTTTAGCATATGCGTATGACAATCCTAACCAAGTGTTTATAATCATTAAAAAATTGAAGAGATCAAAAATCTATAAATAATGAACAGATAATTTAAGCAAGCAAATTGGCTTGAAATCAAAACATTAAGATGCTTTTAAATTTCAGGCTGGTTGTTTGATAATAAAAAGAAAAAAGTGTATTACATCCTAAAATTTCACTAAAACCAAACTCAAAATTTCTTGATGAAACCATAAACTAAAAACGGGTCTAGAATTTGGATAGATCAATGCTAGATAAGGATTTATTAAACATTATCATCAGTCTTCTATTGATTATTTAATCTTATACAAAATAATAGAATTGGAGTGGGAAGAACAGATTTACTTCTTTAAAATATTCTGTTCTGTTGGTTTTATAACAATCCTAGCAAGATGTTAAAAACTGAGAACACCAACACATATAGATAATAAACTGATATCAGAATGATATAATTACACAGGTAAATTGGCTTATATTCAAAACAATAAGATGTTTTTGAATTTTAGGCTAAGATAATTGTTGGAAGAAAGGTGTCCTAGATTTAGACCCAAACTTATTTATAAAAGACAAACTAAAAATTAGTTCCAGACATATAGATAAGATAGTGTTAGATAAAGATGTATTAAGCATTATCATCTGGTGATATTGCTTATTCAGTTTTACACTAAATGGAAAAATGGAGTAGGAAAAATAGATAAGGCCAAGATATAAAATTAGAATTAATCAATTCTCAATTTTAAATTTCCAGTGATAAGCCAGTTAAAGTTTAAAAGCCTTTTGACATAATAGTATATCTACCTGTAATGTCCATGACCTAGGATCAAGTTGGCACTTTTGAAAATATTTTCAGCTCATAATTAGGCTTAATAATTTTCTTTTTAGATAGTTAGCCATAACTAGTTCAGCTAACCATTCACTATTTATTAGTAAATGGGTATCTGAATTCTATTAGTTAGAGTAAAGTTTCCCAACCTAAGGTAAAAGTATCCTCAAAAATATAAATAGAACATTTAGGGGTAAATTAAAATACTAAATAATGGAGGGAGAAGGCAGATTTTTCAATTAATTAATAGTGTTTTTGCATAAAATTTAATAGACTTGCCCTTTATGATGTAAAGCAGTTGTAGAATGGTCAATTATAAAACTCAAGGTACATGGATTTGGCTCTAACTATGTCATTTTCTGATACAAACTTTTTATGAACTGAGAAAAAAAAGCATTTGGCTATTTATTTTAGCATGCCTTTTAAATTTTGAATGTAAATATATACATTTACTGCCTGTTTATCTTAATATTCCATTGCTTTTTCATCTTATTATTAGACTATTTGCTTACAGTTTCAAAATATAATTTTGAACTAATTGCATTTATATTTTAATGACAAACTTTTTGCTAGTATGTTAGGTACAATTTATGGATATGTACTGACAAAATATGAACAAATAAAAAAAATATTTAGAACACTTGAGCTGGAATAAATGAATGATGATTATTGACTGTAAAACAAAATGAGGAAATATTAGTAATATAATGTGACTAGGAAGTGTCATAGTTCTATGAGTGCCAACTCCATGATTCACTTATCCTCCTCATTTTACCTATTAATATAGTAATAGTACTTTACAACTTTTAATTAATGAGCCTATTCATCCCCTATGAATCAAGATAATTGCACTGAATCTGTTATCAGCTTAATGATTCATGGATCTAGAGGATGTTTAATGGTTGCTTATTTTTACTAAATGTCCATCTGATTCATGATACAAAAACCAAAAATGTTTTATTTTTTGTAATGCATTACATGACAATGTTCTTGTAAAGAATAATTGATTGGTAGGTGTATTGCATTATGAAGTTTCCAAAATCCAAATAAACACAATCTCTAAATATACTCTATATGAATTTTCCCTAAATAATATGTGATTAACTGTATGCGTAGCAGCAAAAATAGTAAAATAATACACCCTTAAAATGTTCATCACAATTAGGTGGTTCCACATAAAATTGCTTTTAATTAACCAAAACATTATGCATGTATGTGAATATACAATAAGGTTGTACAAGCATAAATGCTCGAATTAAACTTCCCTTATTTTATCTATTGTATGATATTATCTAATTAACTATAAAACTGTATTAAGGAAAAATTAAAGTGGGTAAAAAAAAGATAATTAGAGTTGTTTCTATCACCATCTAATAAACAAATAGATAAAAGAATCTGGATATCATGTAATATTTGAACATTAAAACAGGCAAAACTCCCCATACTGTAGTGCCACTCAGTGCAAGCCAGAATAATCAATGGATGCCAGAGGGCTTGTGCATAAAATCCCTAGCTAAAAAATCCAATATCTCCAGATTAGTTTCTAGCTTGTGGCATCCATTGATTACTCTGCACTGAATGGCACTACTGTATGGAGAGTTTTGCCTCTTTTAATAACAGTTACGAGCAAGCATAAGAAATGGTGATCATGTGATGTTTAGTGGTTTAATATTTGAACATCAGAAAAAAGATATTAAGCTGTCCAGAAATCTTTAGCTCTTGTAATTTACACTTTATCAATGTGCTAAACTGTACAGGGCTAACCTTAAATGAAGTCTTGTATATGATGAACAGAAGTCAAAATCAATGTGATGCCATATCTTAATAAAAATATCATTATTATCACATCAGTTTGAGTACTTAATAATTCTGCAATAACAGTAAATTATAATGTCATAATTTTTTTTTCTTATTATTTTGAATTACACACAGAATTTTCTAGAAGAAAATATTTGCAAGTATAATTAATTACTTCTAGTCAAAGTTTAAACATGAAGTAGAAATAAAATTAAGAAAAAAAATAAATCTGATATATTATAGAAGTCAATTAGAAAATCAGTAGGAAAAAATATTTAAACCTCTGGTCATGATTTTATATATATATAATGCTTAAGGCTGCTATGTTGTGATAGCTTATTAAATCAGCCCTTCTTATATATTCAAATGGACTCTCAATGAGAAGAAATTTCAATTTTTTAATGTAAATTTATACATATTTTAAAACGATTTACAAGGGAGAAGGTTTTTTTTTTAATTACATACTTTAATTAGATGTATATTATACTATAATAATGGAAAATTTTTATAATAATATTTTAATGTTACCAGTTTCTAGTGGAATTAAATTCAATAGCATAAAATCTTTTATAATGTGTTCATCTTAAAGTTAAATATTTAGATTTTCATTTCCATCACAGAATCAAGAAGCTTAGTATGCTGAAGGATTATCTAAATTTTAAAAAATTTTCATAAAAGATTTCCAGCTGCTTTTGAAAAAAAAAGAACTACACTACCAATTGTGCAGTTTAGTATAGTGGTAGAGTTATGAACTCATGACCTAAAAATCCCTAGATCGAGGTTTAATTTATCCTTTCAGATGTTTGAACAGCATATAATTCCAAACAATTAATTATTTAATCATTGTTCAAGTACCACATTTATCATCATCAAAGATAAATGACTCTTTTGAACTAGTTAAAACTAATGTGCCCATAAAGTTTTGAATACAGCAACAATTAAAAATAAATGTGCCCTTCAATTTTGACGATAAGAAGCATTTATATCTAAGTTTCTTAACTTTAAAATACTATTGTGCAATCAATTCTTTCAGCAGAATATATAATATGTATGACCGTTAATTTATTATTTATAAAAAATGCTCAAATAACTTTCATATATTAATAATATTTAATTTTCATAAACAATAACACTGCACTTTTTATATAACAGAAACAAATTAGTAAGCCCATTGCCTAAAAAAATACGTTGAAAAAAGTTTCATGCATTAATAATATTAAATGCTCATAAGATTGATAATATATTTTTTTAAATAATAGAAAACAGGTTAGCAAGTCATTGATTAATTTGTTCCTGAATTTCATGCTTTTTTTCACATATTTATCTTTATAATGATATTAAGTCAATTTCTATTTATTTCCTTAACAGTATTTATTTTCAAGCTTTTCAAATTTTAATAATCATATAGGTTTCTAGAGTAGTCTTTATATTTTTGTTCATGACAGAATCTCTTAGAATTTCAAGAATGCTAATCAATCGAGTCTGCCATTGAAAAACACGTTCAAACACTTTGAGTGAAGACAATTGATTTACTGATTTGAAATAACATAATAACAATGATGATGATGATAAAAATAATTCTTCATTCAATTTATTTAAATCAATATATTTTACAAGCATATAAAAAAAACCTAATTACAGAACACAATATTAATAATAAACAAATAAAAAAATAAAAATAATATATATATATACGAATACAGAAATATATTACATTGTTCATATATATTAATTACTATTAATAATAGTTACTTTTAATGACATATAGCAATTATAATCTTTAAATTACTATCTGTGAATGAACAACACTGATTGATAATCTTTTGATAAATGATAAATCTATAATGATGAATATCAATGAATAAATGATTATTCCTACTTTAGTTTTAAAAAATCTTAGAGCAATTGAATCCACTTTAAAGTATCTATTTACTTTAATTCTGACGTTTTTGTTAATATATGAAGAGCGAGTAATTGTGAAAATCATTCTTTTGTACTGATTACAACTGACAAACAGGGATAATTATAGAAAAGTATAATTTAATGATTTCATTCTAACAAATAATATCACATCTGTTTTCAAAATTATTGTTTCATACTTAAAGAAAACACATCTGCATGTATGTTCAAATATTTTAAACTACAGGTTTAAAATATGCACTAATTATAAGGAATGCAATCATTTATTTTTTAAAAATAAAATATTTGAGGTTTATGCAAAACATAATTGGTTAAAGAAAATAATAACAAATCACCAAATATTCAATTTGATAGAAGATAAAAGCAGCTCTCCATTTTATTGAATTCTACTGCATTTTTGAATAATCAGTGATTAAATATCACCACTTTGATTATTGAATTATGGAATTTGCCTTTATCCATTAATGAGATCTTGGATTCAAAATTGGTATATAGATATGGAATCAACAATCACCCTTAACTTCACTTCGCCTACCAAGCTAAAAAAAAAAAAAAAACTAGAAATTCAAATCAGCTTAAGATCTTGAACCGAAGTCAACCTTCTTGAATAGTTATACAAATCTGAAACAAGTTCAGTAATTACATATTTTAATGCCTTGTTCTACTCTTTGTTAACTATAGGCACTTTATTTCCTTAGTTAGGAATGCTAATAATGATAATTCATTAAACATCTTTAACACAAACAATATAAAATAAAAGCTGCACTCTACTTTATTACCATCTAATGTAAGCTTAAGTATTTAATGATTACCAGATGCTTATAAATTACCTATGTTTAGTATTTGAATATCATGTTCCAGGGTAGTTCTAGTTTTTGCCTTCATCAATGATGATGTTCTGATATTTAAAATTGAAAGCAATACAAGAATGCACTGAAGGAGTGCAGAAATGCATCTAATAACTGCATTTAATCCTAGCCTAAAATCTTGAATCCAAGTACAGATTTATATAATCATTCAAGCAGTTTTGCAAGGGTTCAAAATCTTAGACTGATTTGAATTTCAAGTTCTTTTAGCTTGACAAGTAAAGTGAAATTAAAAATGGTTGTTAGCTTATTTGCAACTTTGAATCTCATGCATCATCAATAAAGTCAAAAGCCAGAATTGACACAAATACTAAAAATAGGGATTTTATATTCATTTAGTAATCATTGATTAATCAAGATTACGCTAAATAGCAGTAAAATAGAGTTGATTTTGTTTAAAAAAAGTAAGAACATTTCTTCTCTTAGTAGTATAGACATGAAGATTTAAATTAAAACACAAAATTAGAAGATAATGACTAAGACATGTGAAGCAATTAAAAAATATGTTTAAAAAGTATTCTATAAAAAGAGTTCATATCCCCCCCCCCCTATATTTGATTATACATATATCTAAATAAATAAACACGTTTGTTAAGATTCTCTTCCAGCAATAGAGGAATAGTGAGATTAAAGAATTAAGAATTATGATAATATTTGCAGGCACTATTGATTTAAGTTAAATTTATGTACCAATATTAGATGTTCTTTAATATAAGTATTTTATTGCTTAGTATTCCTAATAAACAGGTAAGCAACAAGTAATTTTTGATAACAGATATAGGAACAACCCACTAGATATATGTTTTAGTAATTTAATTTATTAGATTTATCATGGTATTCATAATATTAAGCAACAAAGCATAAATTGTTCAACATATAACAACAGCATTTGCTAACTAAATCAGATATCTGACATAAACTAAAAAGGAACAGATAATCAATTTTTTGGCAATTAAAAATGTGATGCTAATCTTTATTTTGAGACATTTACTGAAATACCAAGAAAAGCACTGAATGAAAAATCAAAAAAAAAAAAAATAAAACTCTTCCATCTTTTTCAAACATTCAGAATTGATTAAATATTTGAAAATTTTCAATGAAAAATATAACCTCCACATAAGGATTAGCTTAGATGATTACTCCAAGATAAAATCAAAACAACTCTTGATTTGATAAATAAAAATAACATAGAGATTGAGAGGTGAGTGTATTTTTTCTAATATTTTTATTAATCAGATATTCTAAAGAACTTGTGCATGATGCAGATGATGAGCTAGTATAAAATCAGGATCTGTATTAGCAATTCCCAAATAACCAGAT
Source organism: Epiperipatus broadwayi (assembly GCA_028023455.1). NCBI lineage: Eukaryota > Metazoa > Onychophora > Udeonychophora > Euonychophora > Peripatidae > Epiperipatus > Epiperipatus broadwayi. Next base: position 11,280,720 of record JAQFVV010000003.1, read on the forward strand.
CAACCATTGCTTTAAAACTGAATTGCATAATAAATTATTCTATAAGCTTCATTAGTCTTACATAAAAAGGAGCTTTTTGCACTTTAAATTTAGAAAAGAGCTATTTTTCCTTTGATAGTATAATGATCACAAAAGATTTTAGGATATACTTCTTCATAAAGTTTTGCTAGAATGAACCTAAAAGACAATTAAAAATGAATCCTTAATAGTAATTAGTCTCGGATCTTTTAAATTTCATGTTTAGTTTAAAAAATAACTATTTAAAAATGATTGGCAGATTTTTTTTCTAAAAGATATTTAGTTAAAATGTATCCAGAGAGAATGTATGAAAATGCATATTCAAAGAATATATAAACAGAAGCAGATATAAAGTTAGTTGTTAGTACAACATATGTTTAAGTAGTTTACTCCATAATGTAATTTCTATTTTAAAATTTATGATACTGATTGATGGCATGGTGGTCATTAAAGAAGTTAGAGATCCCTGCTTTATGAAATTTTTTTAAATCCTATATCTGAAGTAAATATGATGTTGGATACTTTATTGAAGATCTAAACAAATATTTTTAAGAATACAATATTTTATAATTCATTAAATTGTCACTTTATCTTTCAAAAGGAAATTTTATTCACAAACCATAAGAATCATTTATAAAAAAAAAGGGCATTTACATATCAATCTCAAAGGAGACCAATCAACAAAATCAGAGGTTACGCTAGTATATATAAACAAAAAACAATTAATTTCATATCAATTACATTAAGACATTGGTTATCACCAGAAATTGAAGACATATAACTTCCCATTCCAGAAATCATAGTAGTGGCCCATTTACATTAATCTGATCATGTATATCACATATATGATGGTGTTAGTCAATTCAAGCACATATAAGTTGGTTTAATTTATGAACATGTGGACAATGATTAAAACCATATTTGGCCATTTAGTCTATAGAGTTTTATCTTATCAAGTGAAGAGCATTTCCAATGTTTCTGTGTGAGTTAATTTAACATTTTAAATATTGAAAGATTAATCATTATGAATTATATATAAAAATCATACACTTTACTTATAGATCATGAGGTTAGCCAATCCAATATAGGGATTGCATTGATAAAAATTACTTAAAAGCAGGTTTTCATAGAAATTGTCACTTTGTCATATATTTATGAACAAATTTATTGTTTTGGTTATCTCATCAATTAACAAAAGAATAGTAAATAATGATACAGTATTTTGAATACCTTTCATATGAGTTTTAACATGATATATAGTTAGACTTCCCCATCTCCCAAAATAAAGGCAAATTTGATTGACTGTGTTTCACACCTTCTATGTAATGCACAAAGAAAAAGCAGAGACAAAAATATAATAGTAAGTTCAATGAAAATGTATGAGATTTTCTCAACTTAAAAAAAAAAAAAGAAATCAAATAGTTGGAAGCAAGTCATAATTCATAAATTTTGAGCTCCAGACTTTGACCATTTTACCAGTACATCAAATCATACAGAGAATCTTCTCATCTTAGAGATTTGTATAAAAAAATTTATTTTGACAAAATATTAATACTGCATCATACCGATTTAAATTGATTTAAAAAATACTAAAATAAATGCTAAATAAAAAGCATTTACTGGGGAATAATTAACTGATCAATTATAAACAATGGATTTATACTAAACGAACTATGACCTTATTACATAAACTGTATTTTGTTTAAAGAAGCTTCATTTGTAAATATTATACCAAAACTATATATCTGTAAATGCAATACAGAGAGCGTACCAATAGCTAAATATTCAAATTTCTGTTAGATATAAAAAGTAAATAAATTATGTAGATAAAATTAAAAATACAGAACTATTGAAAGGCTTTAAAAAATTAAAGAAATATATCTGGATAGACCTTATTCTTAAAGATAGAGATATTTTGAACATATATATAGAAAGTATTTTTAAAAAAACCAAAAAAGGAAATAAAAATCTTGATTAAAATAATAAGAAAATAAAAATGATTAAAAGATGTTAATTATTTGTTTGTATTTAAATGTGAAATAAGACTGAATTTTATGTAAAGAGAATTGTATAAGAATACTTTGCAGTTAAATGAAAGTAATTCAATGTATTATGACTGAAGATGTATAAAATGGAGGGGGAAAGGAATTTTATATTTGAGGCTAGAAAAAAAATAGATTGTATAGTAATGAATAAAAAATGTAAAACAATTTTGGAATATATAGCTTTTGTAGAAAAAAAGAATAGTGGAAGGAAAAATTTGGACAATATATTAACAAAGATGTGATTCTGGAAAAGGATAAGATATCAAAATAAGTATCTGCCCTTCTGTAACTCTAGCATCATTTATTCTAAATCCAAATTATCAATGATTATCAGAAAGTAGTACAATTTCTCCAAATCTGATTGTTGAATTTTGATTCCATCAATTAATTAATGACTTAGGATCCAAAGCTACAACCAAATGCTCGTTAGTATAATAAGCTTGATTATCAATTTATATAATGTTGGTATTAATATTCCTAGTTGAAATGAAAAAGATACTAAAAGTTAAAATAGAACTAAGGCTAATAAAATATATAGTCAAAATGATTTGCCATGTCAGATCTATACAGTTATACAGTTTGGTTTGAGTTCATTTCAAGCAACTTATCATAGTAAATGGTGAATACCAAATGCATAATTGTATTGAATTATATTGCTTTTGGTTTTGAATTCCAAGTCTTCATTGATAAAGGTAAAGATCAAAACATCACCTAGTGATAGGAATTAACTTGAATTACCATTGATAACTATTGATAATTCAAGCTGATGATTGATAGCACTAGAATAAAGAGAAAATACATATTCTTATAAATATAGTAAGCTCTGAGAATTAAATAATGTGATATTGCTAAATTATTAAGGTATGCATTAAGGTTGACAATAAAAAAAAAACAAGAGAAAAATAAAGTACATATAGGAAATCAAGAAGGTAAGTTTGGAAAACTTGGCAAAAGAAGCAAAAGATTATTGTTATTAACATTCCTAAATTGATTCATTGATCCATTATATATTATCAGAAGTTTGTCTTGTTATATTGCATAAAATCTTTCTGGAAATGATAATTTAATTTTTTGCATGAATAAAAATAATTTGCTATCTTAACCAAAAGTTCATCAAAATGAAGATTGGTTTCTATGTGAAACAAGTTTTTACACATATTAATCCATTCTATTTGCAAAGAGAGACTGTCATCCATCCACCCAATATGAAACAATGATTTCTAATCAAGCAAGCATGAGCTGCATTAATTTATTTTTTCAATGTATTAATAATACAATTATTTTTATATAATAGGCCTTTTTTACTTGCCACATATAAAAAATTGCATACCTTTCAAATATATATTAAACGCATTGCAAAATACCCACAATTCAAAATTTTAGCAATTTAAAAATAAATTGAGTTTAACAAAAGTTAATTAAAAAATCTATTATGTTTCACAATTTATTAGAAATTTTCTTTTTTAAAAATAACATTAAAAAAAAAAAACTCTCACAATACAATACAATATCTACAAATTCTAAATTAAGATTAAAAAAAAAAAACCATTCATCATTTTGAATACATTTATATCTATCTATACAGCAAAATATACATTAATTAATCTAAACAACCTTCATTTTTAACAAGAGCTGCTCTAGTACTATCTATAGTAACCTTGTTTGCAATATACTGCAATAAGATTGACTAATCAAACGATGTTAAATTGCTTCACTTTTATTTAAGAATACATCAGCTTAAGAGATAGTACTATTAAAAATAAATGTTTTTAACTCTTAAAAATCAAGTATTGGTAGAAATAAATTAATTTAATTATATTCTTTAAAATCTATATATATAATTGAATGGATCATTACTCACGGAGTAATAAGAGGTTTGAATATCAGAAATGACAGAATTTAGTCAGTTCTCAAGTTTGCCATTCTGTTATTACACTAAACTATACATGACATCTGTTATATGATACCTGCAATGCAGGCTTTATAATTTTTAAATAACTCTTGTTAAAGGTCATTATAATCAAACACTAAAAAACACTTTGTAATAGTTTTGATCAGCAATTCAACTCTTAATAAATCAGACAGCATGAAAAACAGATTTTAAATCAGTTCCTAACTATAGGTCATTCTCACTAGAGATCTCACTTGTATATAATTATCTAACAATTATTTTGACTTGAAAATTTCAAGCATACAGAAATCACATATTATTTATATTTTCTTGGCTAAGATCAGAGGACCTTCTCCAACAAGATGTAAAAAATATAAATAAAATAATCTTTTTTTTTAAAAAAAAAATAACAAAAAGTTTAATGACATACATACATAATCACAAATTGAAAATACTAAGCTATTTCTGTTAACTAATGAAATGTTAAAATGGCACGAGTATAAAACCATAATTTCAAAATATCTACCTTCTCATTAACTTTTTACAATTCAACAAAGCTAATTTATATACATGTATAAAAAGGAAATACACATATATAATCACAATTACTTTAATACATCAATAGAAAGATTAGTTTTCATTAGAAAATAGCCTGATAATCTGGCATTATTTTCAGATGAAAACCAGTCCTCAGGTTGAAATATTAAAAAGTTATCTAGATAAATAATAGTACTTCATTTACATATATATTTACCTTTATATATATATATATATTTTCTTTAGTTAGATTTTATATATTTCTATATACATATATAACATCCTCATTATGTTGAAGCAGTCTTAAATAGTCTATTGAAAGTTGTCTTTTTGCAGAAGAAAGTGAAAAGCAGGTCAGGGAATAGCTATTTATAAGAGTTTTTGTGTTTTTCCTGCCTTGGTTTACTTGACAAATAATTATAAAAGTTTGAGAATGAAAATATCTATCAAATAAAAATAGTAGGTAATAATCCTAGTTCTGATCATAAGTCCTCTGACTTCATATTTTACTTTTAACATTTCAATAATTGCTTCAAAAAGAAACTTAGTTGAATCTCATATTTATGATATTAATTCATATTTGGCTTAGTAGATGTTTCTTGATAATATTTTAATTGTTTATATTGTATTATACTAATGTAGATAGGCAGTTAAGAAAATACAGAAATAGCCTGATAAACAGATAAAATGATGGATATTTTTTAAAAATCCATATTGCATGTAATATTTATATATGCATGTGTAATATTGAATATATATATATTATTTATATAAGTAATAAAAAAATATAACACAGTATAAACTTTAAATAGAGCAAAGGCTTGTTTGCTATAATTATTAAAGATGCAGATAAGTAGATATTAAATATTAATTCATTACAAACAATAAAAGCAAAGATATAGAATTGACAAAATACTATAGGCTAGATTTACCCATACTTAAACAATAACTCCAAAAGTACATGTATATTAAACACATAGCAAAAAATATGACTACTTACATATTTTTCCATAAACATTAATTTCTAAGTAATAATTAAATTATATAAAAAGAATAAAATACTTCCCTTATATTGCAGATAAAAACGGAATACTTATAAGTCCAGTTGATGCTTTTGAGAAATATCATTTAACAGCATATTAGCATTGCAAAAAAAAAAAAACCCAGTAAGATCAAAATATCTGATATTTCATTTTGGTCTTAGTAAACAGATGGATTTGTAATAACTCAATTTATTGATGTCATCTCTCAGATCTCTGACTGATTATAAATAACTCAATTATTATAAAACATTTTCAGAATTTGTTTTAAGTAGATGTGAAGTTCATTTAGATAGTTAGTTTACTTGTATTATATAACTATAGTTTAATTCATTACATAAGAATGTCAGTAACACTAATACACAGAATTATATAGTTTAATTGTGAAACACCCTTCTAATCAAAGCAATACACATCTAAATGCATTTGGCATTTAATTTCAAACAAAATATTCTGAAAATATTTTATAATAAATAATTATTAATAATAAATCATAAGTGAAAATGAGATGGCAGTTATTAGTTAAATATGACTTTCATTATTATAACTATTCTATTTACTTCTGAGAATATTCTGCAAAATACAAAGCGATATATCAAGGGTCAAGAAAACTCACCAAAAGATATTATTTGTATTATGTAATACTCAAATATTTTACACTAATATTTCACATATTATGCCAATAATTCTATTTTTATTTTTATTTTATGTTGCTTAGTACTTTCGAAGAGCAAGACCTTCATTTTCAAAGCTCTGGAAAATTGTAGTGTAGACTGTTCTGCATGAAAAATGCAAAATTATGCAAATCAAGTTTGCCATTTCTTGGAAATGGCATAAAACATATCTCTTTTATTTATGGAATTAACATCCAAAACAATAAAATAAGCCTCCTTAATCTTCCTCTTTAACTCATGTCACTTTCTGCATACCTCCCAAGGATTATCTGGAATGCAGGGATGGCCCACTGTAGTTCAGTGCTGTGCAAAAATAGATGGATAGGAGGAGTCTGCTAGTACTTTGTTGTATGCATGCTTATGTTGTGATAATCTTGTATGAACCAAAGCCCTAGTCTCCCCATAATATGATGCACGCAATTATTTTCAGAGCAAGCAATATTATACACAGCCTGCTGCATATATATTGGAAGGAGTTGATCCTTGGTATTGTTAATGAGTATGTTGAACTTGAGAGGGATTTGATAGCATAAACTAAAATCATTGTAAAAAATTGTATGTAAGTTCGTGTATATATTTCTTACATAAGGCAGTAGAATTCTGATTCAGTTCTGTATGTTTGCTGGGTCGGATTGGCATTTAAAATTTTTAATTACACAATCAATCAATTTTTTATTATACTTCACTTTTAGTAACTCAGCCCTAAATCTTTCAATATTCACTTTTTTATCAGCTTTGAAGCTGCACAATTTAGAGTTTCTATGCAGAAATACTTTCAATCCAGCCAATTTATACCTGTTGGGTGTATTTTATAAATGATGGATATGCCTCTTATGTTTATGGGTTTGATTAAGTTAACTTTTCATAATTGCCAGGATTTCCCAATAATATTTTTAATTTTTGCAGTAATACATGATTAAACCAGGATTATAACATCATCAACAACTACTTCACATAAAGAGAGTGAAGTATACACAACAATTCTTTTCATTTCACTAAATATTTTAGTTCAATCATTATCATCCATTTTCTCTTACATGTTTAAATCATTAAAAAAAACCATTGAATCCATAAATATTAAAAAAACTTTTTCCTCAATTCAACTATTACAATAGTATATTAAGAATATATTACATCTTTGTTTAATCATTTTCAACTTCTTTATAATTATGCAATAAGTTAATATTTCTATCAAATATAACTATTAAATCAATTTTTAAAGGGATATCTCACAAACTTCTGAATAATTTTTCCAACTTACTTAGCTATACTAATCAAGATTTTCAGCATTTAAAGGCAACCAAGTAATGATATGGAAGAGACCACCATTACTACACATTAAAAGTTACATAAACCACACTAACCCGATATTTTTCATTGCATAAAATAATTTAAAAACAATATAAACAACAATATTTGTTACACCATATTGTATTTTGTCCTTTACTTCTAATGTGCTACAATTTTATCATACCAATGGAGCTGTTCTTACCTATTGATATTATTCCAATGGAGCAATAATCAAACATCAAATTATACATGAAAGTAATAAATATTTTACTGCATCAAACATTATACATCCAGTAGTTATTCAAATTTATTAAAAAAAAATATAATGCAACTTTTGCTAACAACTTTATATAACTTGGACATACTCTAGAAAAAAGATTTATGATTCTAAATAAGCAAATCAATTAATATACTAATCATAAGAAAAAAAATCATCTGTCAAAGTACATATGTTCAGTGGGAAAGTGAAATGTCAAAATTTTGTGGGCACATGGAAAATTAGACCCATTAAATAGTTGTTTAAATCTAGTCTATAAATTCAAACTATGAAAATGCATGGAATTCTTATTAAGTAAATAAAATTTAAACAAAAGATGTACTGATAAAATATAAACCTACTATTGCAAGAGTGAATGATTATTAGTTGACATCCATTTAATATCACAATAATCCAAATGTTCATCTTTATGTTAAATAATATAGATGATGAGATAGAATAATTTTAGAGATATCTCAAACTAATGTTTGATAATGTGCTTCATAAAGAAAAAAATTAACACCTAAGGAGTTTGGAATTTTTAAGAATGTAAGTTATAATAGAGATGTTATGGTTAAATATGGTTTTAAAAAAAAAAGCAGTGAAAGAATTTTAGAATTTTCCTTCAGATTATTATATGATGATCTAAAAAGCATTATAAAAAGTGGAATTGGAGTTCAAATATTAAGGAAGACAAGAAATATAAGAAACATAATGCTAATATGATAGACATCATCAATATAGCAATGCAACTTTCCAAGAGTTGATATTAACTCTTTTGAAAAAAGAAAGGAATACAGTGAAAGATTTTTAAAATTTTCCTTCAACTTATTATATGATGATTTGAAATGAATTATAGAAAATGAAATTGAAGATCAAATATTAAAGAAGACAAGAAATATAAAAGACATAATGCTAATAAAAAATGATGGTCATCATCAATGTAGAAATGCAATTTTCCAAGAGCAGATATAAACTCTCTTTACAATTTAATAATTAAAAAAAGTAATAATGCACTTGCATCCATGGGACTTTTTATATCTTTCCAATGAGTAGTAAAGGTTGCATTTTTTATTTTTACAATGAGTGTAAGATCACATTTATCAAGCTAAAATAATATGAAACCTTTACTTCTAGCTAAAAGTAACTTTATATTCATTTCTAACAATAAAATAATTAGCCAAGTTGATTATAAAATGTCAACATTGTTTGTGGTTTGAAAATACTTTAAAGTTCATTCAGTCCAGATTCAATCCTCATGTTATGCAAATAGCAAACGTAAGTGTTAATTATTATGCAATGAGATTTTATAAGCTGTTCAGAAAAGTTGGAAATATTAAAATATCACAAAATGCTTTAAAAAGTCAAAAATGAATACACATCCAATTTTTTTTTTCATGTGACAAAGCACTGACTGGGAAGCGAACCCCACACCAGCTGCTTGGAAGGCAGCTATGCTAACCACAAGGCCACCAATGCTGGACTACAGAACATCTCAAAAAAAGGTTCTGAAGAAACCACATAATTAACAATAAAACAAAAACACTGAGAAGCAGAAGCAATAATTCAGAAATCTCAGAACAAAAATGTAGGGTAAAGTGTAATAAAGTAAAAACAAAGTCAATCAAAAGGAATATATTGACATATCTGAAATATCAGTGAAAAGATATATAAAAATAATTTGATGAATATCATCAGCATTTTCCGCTATTATCAATTCTCTCTAGAATAAAAGTCTAAGTTTAATCTAGTTTCTATGATCAAAGTGATCCATAATCTCTCTTCTCCATATAATAGCAGCAAACTTTTTTATTTCATTTATCTCATATATAGTCTCTTTCTAGATCTTATATAATATTTGGGAACCAATTTAAAACTTCAACTGTTCATCTATTATCTCTTCTAGCAATATATCCATCCCAGCTACATTTCAGTTTAGTAAATTCTTTCAATAATGTCAATGATATCTGTTCATTCTCTTATCCATGTATTTCATTTTCAATCTCTTCTTGCTATTCCTAACATCACACCATTTCATATTTCATTGAGAAGTCTGAAGTTCTGTATTGCCCTTCTGTTACCTGTACAAATTTCAGATCTATAAGTAAAAAACCAGTAAAATTTCTTTTATTAAAATTTTTTCTGTTCATACACATAGGCATATTTCTTTCTACTACTAAGTTATTTTTACTAAAACCTTTCTATCTAAGTTTAATTTAATAATTAAATTCATCTATTATATTTACATCTGTATTATTAATGTGACCTAAGTATTTGTAGTTATTAACTTCTTTTAAAATTAGCAATCTTATTTTCTTCTAAAAAAAATCCATTGAATATTTCTTAAATCTTTTTAGCATTTATCTTTAGTCCTACTATCTTACTTTCATCTGAAATTTCTTCAAACTCTGAAATAATTTTTGCAAAAACAACCACATGGTCTGCAATATTTAGATGACTATAATAATAAACTCCATATATTTCTATTCCCTTAGTATTTCATTTTAATCCCAAGAAATATTTATTTTAAAACTGCGGTAAAAAGGTTTGGAGATAAGGATTCATCCTGTCTTACATATTTCTCAATATTAATATTCTTAATATTGCAATGTAATCTAATCACTGCTTTTGCATGACAGTTCTTAACTGATTTCAAATGAGTTTAGTTTTCCTGATAAATATACATATTAAAAAGTATATAGGATAATAAAATCACAGCGAAAACAGTGAATAATGAAAGATAAATATAAAAAATCCTCATAAACAAAAATTAAACAATAAGACTATTCTAAAATACAAACAAAACTTTGATTTAATTATCTGGCTATCTTCTTAGCAAGAGTGAATAGGACTCATACTGCGTCTTTAAAATAAAAATTAAATCTATTAGAATGTATCAATGTGACAGTTATTTTTTCATCACTTGATTTACAAATAGAAAAAAAAACTGTTAGATTTTTGAAGTATTAATTTAATAAATTACTGACTCATAGTATTTTGTATTTGGGCAGTGAATAGTAGACAAAGACATGGTAAAGTAAATAATTAAACAATTTGAAAAGTATTTAACATGTATGGCATAGATTTTTTTCAACCACCACTAATAATAATAAAAAACACCATTTAGGTTGATTAGTTATGAGATATGTTAGGTTATGATTGGAGACATAAATAAAACAATGAATTCAACTAATTGTCCACCAATTACAAGCTTACAATATATAGCTCTAAAATAGGGTTAAAAAATTGCTCTTGCAATTATTTAGATAAAATATAAATATACAATTCTGAGATAGATTTTCAAATTTATTTGTTTTGACAGTTACAAGATATAATAAACCCAATGAATTTTAATGCTTTTCTTTACAAACTGTTAGCTCAAAAAATGGGAATTATTTGTAAATTTTATGCATTTATTCATTATAAAGGAGCCAAGATATTTGCAAGCACTCAATTATCTTGGCTGTCAAGTATTAAATAATGCCTATGTTATATATAGAGTACGTAAAAATACACACTCTTATCAAGCTTTTAAAATACCCTCAACCCCAGACCGCGGTTTCTGCATCTAGCGTCGTCAGTGAGGTGCTAGGGATTAAAAACACTAGAACTAGTCTAGCATTTTATCAATGCCTAACTATTGAGAGGAAAATCTGAAACTTTCAGACATTTAAATGTCCAAAAATCCAGCTATCTAACTCAAATAGCAGTATGGGACTGAACTAAATTCAGATACACCATATATTAATAGCTCTAGCAATATAAAATCACTAAAGCCTTAAAGCCTTAATTGATATTAAGGCTTAGCCAATTTTATATTGCTAGAGCTATTAATATATGGTGTATCTGAATTTAGTTCAGTCCCATACTGCTATTTGAGTTAGATAGCTGGATTTTTGGACATTTAAATGTCTGAAAGTTTCAGATTTTCTTCTCAATAGTTAAGCATTGAAAAAATGCTAGACTAGTTCTAGTGTTTTTAATCCCTAGCACCTCACTGATGACGCTAGATGCAGAAACTGTGGTCTGGGGTTGAGGGTATTTTAAAAGCTTGATAAGAGTATGTACTTTTACGTACTCTATATATAACATTTGTAAATGCGAGCTTTATTAAAATTAGGTCATATGACATCTGGCTTGATTTTTTATCAATTTAATTTTAGTTTTTGCTATTAAGGCTTTGGCGATTTTATATTGCTAGAGCTATTAATATATGGTGTATCTGAATTTAGTTCAGTCCCATACTGCTATTTGAGTTAGATAGCTGAATTTTTGGACATTTAAATATCTGAAAGTTTCAGATTTTCTTCTCAATAGTTAGGCATTGATAAAATGCTAGACTAGTTCTAGTGTTTTTAATCCCTAGCATCTCACTGACGACGCTAGATGCAGAAACCGCGGTCTGGGGTTGAGGGTATTTTAAAAGCTTGATTAGGTCATAAGACATCTGACTTGATTTTTTATCAATTTAATTTTAGTTTTTGCAATTAAGGCTTTGGCGATTTTATATTGCTAGAGCTATTAATATATGGCGTATCTGAATTTAGTTCAGTCCCATACTGCTATTTGAGTTAGATAGCTGTATTTTTGGACATTTAAATGTCTGAAAGTTTCAGATTTTCTTCTCAATAGTTAGGCATTGATAAAATGCTAGACTAGTTCTAGTGTTTTTAATCCCTAGCACCTCACTGATGATGCTAGATGCAGAAACCACGATCTGGGGTTGAGGGTATTTTTAAAGCTTGATAAGAGTGTGTATTTTTACATACTCTATATATAACATTTGTAAATACAAGCTTTATTAAAATTAGGTCATATGACATCTGACTTGGATTTTTTATCAATTTAATTTTAGTTTTTGCTATTAAGGCTTTGGCGATTTTATATTGCTAGAGCTATTAATATATGGTGTATCTGAATTTAGTTCAGTCCCATACTGCTATTTGAGTTAGATAGCTGGATTTTTGGACATTTAAATGTCTGAAAGTTTCAGATTTTCTTCTCAATAGTTAGGCATTGATAAAATGCTAGACTAGTTCTAGTGTTTTTAATCCCTAGCACCTCACTGATGACGCTAGATGCAGAAACCACGGTCTGGGGTTGAGGGTATTTTAAAAGCTGTACATCACATTTCCTATGTGGATGATGTAAGCATATTTTTGCCAAATAAAAAGTTCCTTCCAATCATCCACCAAATTATTAAAAAATATGAATCCAAATTGAATCTTCGTGTAAATTATTCCAAGTCTTCTGTTTGGAAAATGCTCACTGGAAAGCCCACTCAATCTCAATTTACTTCAGAACCTCAAAATTTTTTAGGCTTTCCATTGTACAAATCTTACATGCAAATGAGAAAAAATATTCAACAAAACATTCTTGACAAAACCATGAAAACAGTAAATTCACTGACTCAAATTTTGATCTCCCTACCTGGCAAAACTTCACTACTAAATATGCTGATATTGCCAAGAATAAACTACTTCCTGCCTATAAACCAACCAAAGTCTTTGTCAATAAGATCAATTCCATCTGCTCCAGACTTTTTTGGAAGGGCAAAGTGGTTGCTATTAGTATAGCCAAAATGCATATGCCTAAAGAATTAAATGGGATGGGACTACATTCAGTCTCCACATGCTATGCCCACAAAGTATTTAGTGCCATACGAGCAATGTACAGGGAACAAAGAAATTCAAATTTTCCTCTTCCAATAGAACCCACAGATACCCCCTTCCCATTGAGAGTAAGTGGATTTTGGGAATTTTAAACTTTGCGAAAGGACTCATAAATGTAACACAGTCTTCCTTCCAATGCAAAAAGACATATTGGGAAATTTATGGCCTGATTTATAAGGATCAAGCTTTACTTCACAGTGAAATTGATCTAAATAACAAACTATTAATCAAAAAACTTAAAGGTTGGTACATTGAATCAAAATTTATCGACTTTATCATAAAGCTGAACCTACTAGCATTACCCACTAACCACTTTCTAGTGTGGAAAAGAGGTTTTAATAAAATTGATCCTCAATGTCAACTTTGTAAAACGACTGATGAAACTATTCAACATCTCCTTTACATGTGTCCCTACTTTAATAACATTAAAGCATTGATATCAACTAAAGTAACAGTTGATATTAGAATGCTATTATCTATTAAGACAGCCATCAACAGTAGTGATATTTCCATAATCAGATTGGCCATCTTCTTTACCTATGCAGTCTGGATTATCAGATGCCAATTTGTCTTTGAACAAAACACCCTCAGTGCCCAGAATGCCTACATTGGAGTAATTAAAAAAATTAAAGACAGAGACAAAATGCTTACACCTTCAAATTTATTTTGGGACACGTGGAATAAGGTTTTGTTTTTATAAACAATTCTTCAAAGCATACCTCGAAATTATAAGGAAACAACTTGTTTGGGACTAGAATCAGAGTGGCTTCTTTGAAGCAAAAGACAGTGTAGTTCAAAGTCATGTAAATTTAATTTAACAGTTGTAACAATTTTTTTTTCTTGTCTAATAAATTATTTTGTTTTTTTTTTTTTAAAAAAAAAAGCTTGATAAGAGTGTGTATTTTTACGTACTCTATATATAACATTTGTAAATACGAGCTTTATTAAAATTAGGTCATATGACATCTGACTTGATTTTTTATCAATTTAAATAATGCCTAATATGTAAATATAGAACATTCAGAAAACAAATTTCAAATGAAAAAAAAAATCATGTCAAATTGTTCTGAAATATTTTTTATCATAACAATAATGTAGCTGGATAATGAAAATTGTTATCGACTGAAAACCTCATTCCTCTTTGAGGACTAAGAAACCAAAGAGGATAAATTATTACTGTCCATAACATATCTTTTTATCACTGCAGCTGTTATTATTAAGTGCTTATTTATATAGTAAATGAACATGGATAGATGCTCATTAACCTGCATCGACCAGCCCTGTGAGTTTACTGGTTTTTTATCTCTGAGTTTAAGATCAAGAACACTATAGTCTTTCTTTTCAGTTGCCTAATAATTATTAACTGAAAAATCAATTGAGTTTTCTTGAAGGGAATATGAATGTATATGAAAATATTTTTTTAAATAAATATTTACAATTATGACAGACAAAACTAATATTTGGTTGTTATTCTCAAGAATCTGTAAAATCATTAGCCAAAGCAACACTTAATGATTGAAAGCAGAGGATGCTAAGAATCCTCTTTTTGTTGATATGGATTACCATTTAATGATGGTCTTCTACTTAGGTATCTACCACTGCAGATCACTTTCAAATGAAGGAAGATTACATTAGAAAAAGAATTGTCAAATATTATATGGGACACTGTTGGATTTTGTGAAGACAGAAGATAAAAAGTGGATATTTACTTTATTAAAAAGGCACAAATACAGAAAGCATAAGCGGTTGGGATTCATAATAAATAAAAAGTCGAAGAACAACACTGTAGAGATTCAGGGTTTACAAGTACATCAGATAGAATGGCAACATTATTCAATTAATGGAAGATACTAAATTCAGATTATTCAAGTTTATCTACCAACAGACCAAACAACATTTTAAAAAAATCACAAGACACTTTAATGCTATGATTGTAAAGAATTGAAAGAAGGCAGTGCTGTTGGTAAATTTAATCAGGGTGATAGAAATCAGAGGAAAAAAAAAAATATTGTGATTTTTTTCTTTGAGAAAAATGCTAAATGACAATGGACATAAAAGCTTCCAAATGAAGGCATGGCAGATTTGGATTTTGACTAACAAAAAATATATATTTCAAGAGTGTAATATTTTCTTAAAAGATTTAGCATAGAAAGTGATTAACAATTAATAAGATTAAAACATGTGCTAATATAAAACTAGAGATGAAAACTATTAAGACAAATAATATTAAAAGTTGACATTCCTAAACTTCAAAAACATTGCAATGAATTTAAATTGAAATTAGCAAATTGTTTTAAAATATTAAAAGATTTTGAAGATGTTTCAAAATTGCCTGAAATCGGAATTGCAAGAAAGATAGCTGATACAATAAATTAACAATTTATCAGTAATTTTTCTATTGAGACAAGACAATGTATGAAGAAAAAAAGATATATGATTTTTTTTAATGATCCATTAAGAAGAATTGAATATCTAGAATTTTCTAAAATGGTACAAAAAAAGAATTAATAATAATATAAGAAAATATAATTGTCAATTACGAAGGAAACTATAGAAGAGAATAAAACTCTTAAAAGTGTAAAAGAACATCTTAAAAGTATAAAACAACATTTTAGTATAGGAAGAAAAGTTGTTTCTGCAATAAAAAGAACGTGAAATGTGTTCCAACTAAAAATAATTATATAGTAATAATTATTCTAATTTCTAAATTTCCAAGTATTTTAAATGAAGAGGTAAAACATGCAAATAAATCTATGAAGAAAAGAAAAGCTTGATATCTTAAAAGAAGCAGTTGAAGAAATAGAAAAATCGATGGCAAAGCTGTAAATCAAAAGTCTAAATCAGACATGCCCAACCTTTAACTTAGCTTGAGCTAATTAAAATTTAAAAATTTTAAGTTAGTCATAAATAAATTTTGCAGTTTTAATATTTCATTTTAAAAGGTACTTAATGCACAAATAATAAAAATGTATAATTTAATAAAGAAAATATGTAATTATATACTCTTATACTCCTATTTGTTATGGATTTAAATACAAATTAAGTACAAGAAATAATCTTAGTTCATAATGCTAGCTAAAATTATCAATTATCAAATCATCCTCTAAATGTTAAGAAATTTCAGCTACATGCTCTATGAATTAAACTTTTATATATGTATTCACAGAAGGTTTAGCTAACATTTCTTAATGTTTAGAGAGTGATTCAAAATTAAATACAGCAAAAACATATTTTAATGTGAAACTGACATTACATGTCTTCTGCTAGTTTATTGTATTCTGGCACATATGCAGTCAATCAGATGTTAATTTGTTATCCTAGATCTAAACTTGGATTTTTAAAAGTTCAATGTCAAAAAACCATTTTTGTAACAGTGAATTGATCTAAAGCAGTTGAATCTTGAGGTGAGCAATGTTTTTTCTTCCATTTTTTTCAATGGAGATTCAGGAAAGATTTTTGATTTATTGTGGGCTATTTAAAAGTTGTCTAATGTATTTATATTTTTATTTTAAATACGTTTAAATAGATCTACAGATTAAACATATTAATATTTTCATATTTCTCCTAATTATCATAAATATAAACATATACAATTATATATTATAATACATTAATTATATATTATGTAAGATGTACATCTGGGCATCCATATATGTTTGCTCATGCAAATTACATATATATGTACACATATATAGAAATGCATATTTATATAGATATATTTATATAGAATAATAAAGATATAGATAGATAGTCCAAGTTTGTAGTATAAATACAACAGTTATTTATCATCTTCTTCACACCACCCATGCACACACATATATACTAAAAATTATATTAGGATTAATCTGTGTATAGATTTTCTCAATGCTAACATTAAAAATGTACTGACATTTCGACTGGATCTCATCAGCCATATTTTGGTAGTAGAGGACATTCAAGGATGTTGCAGAGATGCCCAAAAGTCAGAAAATGGTTTATTTTAATTTTAAAATATCTTAAATATCCAATTTTAACATTTGTTAAGTAGCATATCTGGATTAGTACAGTGATGTGAAAAAATCTATCTTATATGACAAGTATCTAGAAATGTGGAATTAAATGCTGATAATGTTAAATGATATTTGATCACATTAATAGGCTCATTTTCTCTAGCACCAATGCAAGCACTATTTATACCCATGTTAAGAGGCTTCTCAAATTTTATTATCCCCTCCCCCATCTAGTTTATGGATTTTAAGGATAAAATATTTCAGGCATATGTCCAAAAAAATTTAATATTTTAAAATTTATATATAAAATTTAAAAATACAGTTTTCTGATTTTCAAGCAACTCTGTAACATATCTGAATGAAAATTAGACAAAACTCTCTATAGCTGCTGAGACCCAGTTAAAATTTTAGTGGAATGCTAAAATTAACAACACCCAAATGTATGCACACATAAATCCAAAATATAAGCTTATATCTTTTATTCATAATTGTTTTTTGTTTTAATGCATATGCACTTAACATTTTCTATGAGAAAAAGCTCAGTAATCAAACAATAGGACACTATAAATAAGACATTAATGATCTTAATTATTATTAATTATTGTCTATTGCTTGCCATACAATTTCAAATTGTTCTATTATTTTATATGTAGAGTTACTTCATAAATTACATATTCATACAGATATTTATACAAACATATGCCTATATAAAAGAAACTGTTTATTATTTGTCATATGATCAGTATATTTATCATATGAGCAGTTGCTCAAAAAAAGTCACTTGACATTTGAACATCAACAAGATTTTATAAATACCAAAGTTACATTTAAATGACCAGAATAGTTAAATTTGCTTCCTGAGAATTAATTCAGAAATTTCTAGTTCTTGAGCCTTTTCCTGTTAACACTGAGATAAATTTTTCAGGGCATTTAAAAACAGAACTGTATCGTTAATTCCAATGCCCAGTGTAGCTTAATGCGAAGATAATTATGAAATAAGGAGAACTAAAGATACTCGGATTAAAGCTCATCTCTCAGTTATGGTGTCTGAACATCACATGATCTACCAAACAGCTAACCATTTGTATTACATTATATGCTATTCACTATTAGATTTTATGCTTCCATTCTTTCTTCAAAACATTTACGTATATAAAATATGTACATATATATAGTTACTTACATACACACATACATGATCAGACTTTGTGGATTTTTAAAAAGATAACTTAAAAGCAAAACTCAATTTTCAATGTGATGTACTAATACATATCAGAAGGCCTGCCCTGGCGTTTGCATTAAATATACTTTCTGCTACATCAAATGTACATATCTATAAAAATATTTGTGTGTATTTATATTTACATACACACATAATTACATCTACGTTTTTTTAAAAAAAGAATTACAATTATGAAATTTACTGTACAACTTATTCAAATAAATTTCCGGGGTTATCATTTCATTTGGAAAATGTAATGCTATGATGCGGTGATGTATTAAAAGGTTGATAGTACTTTATGCAGGCAGTTGCATTATGGCTGCACATAGCCTCAATGTCATTTATCTTTTTTTTTTTTAATTGCTCAAATATAAGAACATTTTTAATAAGGGGATCAAACGTTCAATCTCTTTATTGGCCTAGATTGTCTGAGGAGGTAAGCGTTAGATTAACAGTTTAACCTCTTGACACGAATGTATATATTTTTATATTTCATTCAACATCATTTAAATCGCAACAGTTTAAGGCAAATGCCTGGTTGCTAAGCAACCAAATTCATAGCATGTCATTTGTAAGAGAAGAAAAAATGGAGTTTTTTATTATAATTAAAATAGAAAAGATTCAAGTTTTTTCAATAAATTTATATATTTTATATGAATCGATTCTCTTAGTAGATTAATGAACCAATTGTATTTTCATAATGTGATGCCACGAAAGCTGTATTTTAAACATAGCGGCAATAAGTGAGCGTTTCCAGAACTTAAAATTTAAATGAAAGTGAAATCTAATTAAAAAAACTAAAATGTTGCATAATGCCTGGGATACATTTAAAATATAAAAGAATAATTAAATAATAATATTTGCAGACATCCATTTAAAAATTTCTTACCCTGCTCTCTCTCCCAAATTTCAGTCCAGGCCTCATAAATTCAAGAATAGGAGGGAGAGAAGAGGTTCGTTCGACAACCACATTGTAAATCCCCAGTTGTACCACCAGCACACTCAGTAATGCAGGCTGGTCCTCAGTCACAATTAGCATAATCAAAAGAAAAATGAAGCAAAGACTTCTGGGAAAATAGATGTAGATTATACAAGTTAAAGAAATTGAAGTTTTTGAATGAAAGACAATATTTATATTTCGAATATGATATAAATAATAGCACAAATTAAAAATAAATAAACGGATTTTTTTAAAATTATTATCTGTATAATCATTTCCCTATAATTCTTTTTTTTTTTTAAAAAAAATAGATTTGCATTTTTGTTTACTTGTAAAGTAATAAACTTTTCATCATCGTCATCTTAAGGCATATAGAGTCATTTTTATTTATAAATGTATTAAATAAACTATTTTAAATATGAAAGCACTATGCTGATTAAGGGCAAAATGGCTGAAAAATTGATGATGAAGACGTAGAAGTCTTTGATAGTTTTTGTCTTCTTCTATCACTCAACAATAACAAAGAAAAAAACCAGTAGCCAAAAGATTCAACATTTACTAATACAAAACAAATTTACAATGGAAAAATGTTAAAAGGTCTTTAGATATTGGGAAATATCTTTAATAGTGAATCAGAACTGTTCAAGCTATCGTATTTCCAATGATTTTCTATAAATGTAAATTAAAGAATATAAAAGTTAATAATGTTATCAAGCTGGCTGGATAGTGAAGACATTTTTAAAAATGCCATAATAGCAGAAGAAAAAATTAAATAATGATTCTGAATCATATTAAACTTGAACTTTATTTAAAGCGCTAATGACCATATTAAAATTGTCCTATTTTGATCATATTATGAAATCCAAAATAATAAAATAAAATACACAAAAAGCTCTCTGCTATGGTTCCATCCATTTAAGCTTGAACGATCAATGCTTTTCAGATGGTAGTGCATTAATCCCCATTCTTAAATCATTTTGTTTTTGCTTTTATGAATAAGGATATGGAATTCAAACCTGGATTCATTGCAGATGCATATTTGACTATAACTTTTAATTACTTTTTTGCTATTAAGTAAAAAAACCTGAAATTTCAAAAAAATCTCAAGCTTACAATAGATAGCAATAATATAGAAAGCTGTCTTATTTCTAATATACAGTAATAAAAAAGGAATCAACTGATGTTGTGTTGGTCAAATAGAAGAGAGTGATCATCAAAAATATAATTGGAATTTATCATCACAATATTGAATTTGCCAATAAAAAGCTACAAATAAATAGATCCTTCTATTAAAATGACATTCATAAGATCACAGTGAAGTGAGGTGATGCAAGCTTTTGGAGATGAGGTAAATAGATAACAAATAGTACTTGATCAGTGTTATTGGTAATTTGACATTTATTCCAGTACCTCAATATTTAGAGCTATATCTTCCTTTATATCTTTATAATTACATTAGTGCTGAAAAGCAGATTTTATAATTCCAATAAGCATTGCTGTTAATATATAAACACTTAATCACTTAATCACACATCAATACATGCATAAAACATTTTTAAAAGAATATTAAAAAATCTACATTCAATCACAACAAATAAAAATGTGTAATTGTTTATTTATTCTTAAATAAATGATTATTATATAAATATTTTTTAATTTTAAGAATATTGGAAGAGCAATATAAAAACAAGTTGATGTTTTTAATTCTTTTAGTAGTAACAAAACTGAAATAAATATTGCAATGGCTGAAGATGGGAGGTTTCATTCTCTTGCCCAATTAAATTAAATTAACTATAGTAGTTCTTCCATTATGTCTGCATTAGTTTCAAAGCTTTCCTGTAAATACATGAAACCATGAATAATAGAAAATCGTATAAAATTTAATCATGTTTGGCAATATATTTATACAAGCCATAATACAATTTAATTTAAAAACATACACATTAAGACAAAAATAATTAACAAATATATATATAATAATGCATTTATGAAAAAAAAAGTACTGTAATAGATTGAAAAAGAGATAATAATCATTTGAATGTTCAATATAAAAAAAATGGATGAAAGATAATTTATAATGTCACTTGGCTTGCACATAAAATTTATGAACTTTAAATTTACAAATTTTGGGTTTTAAATTTTTATTTAATATTTTTCTAAACCAAGGATTCCTGAAAACATGGATAATGAATTCAAAGCAGTAAAATGATTAGTGGATTTTATCTGAAGTGTTTATTTGGGATAAATCAGGAATAATGATTTTAAAAAGTCTAGAGAAATAGATTTGGAGATGATTGGAGAAAAATGATATTGAAAAAATAAAAAATGATAAAAATAAATAAGTAAATATTAAAATGGAAATAAAAATTCAATGGAAATTTGGCAGAATATATACTTAAAGGTGGGGAAGGGGGAGATGACAGCTGTAGATTATTAAAGAATAAAATAAAAGAGAAATTTTGAAAAAATATTTATATTCATGCAAGAAACATGTTATGTACCTGATTATTAAAGACGTTAATGATAAAAATAAATAATACACACCATTACTTTTAAACACAATTCATATTTGAGAAAGGAGAAGGAATATTTAATAACTAATATGCATTAAGTATTTTATCCACTTTCAAGACAAATGCAAATCATAAAATATGTGCTATGCCAGTAAACAAAATAAAATATATTTAGACATATAGTATAATAATTGTAAAATTATCTTTTACTTTTTCTCTTGGGCGATAAAATTTCCTCAATTAGGAATTTTATTCTCTGCAGGAAAGCAAATATAGAACTACATCTCTGTTATTTCCTTTAGAAAAAATTCTTTAGAGGACACAAAGCTGCCAAAAGAGAATCAGTTTAGTGATTAAAATGTGACCAAATTCAATTTTGCCCGGTTGATATTACAATTTCAGAATCCAAACTAATTAATTTTTTTGTCAAAATTAGATCAGATATAAGTGCTAATTTCTTTTTTTTTTTTTATTGGGAGTTTAATTTTCTTTTAATAATCCTTTTTAGAACAACGATTCATAATTCATCACTTCCGAATAATGATTTTATATATCCAACTAATATCATATAACTTCTTTGTAGCTAATATTTGCTGTAGTATACACCTTATATTTAAATCCTTTTCCTTCACTTTTCTCTTAACAAAAGTCATATCATTCACTCAACAAGATAAGAATTATTACCATCATTAAAACAATTTCTAGTGCTTCTTAACTAATTAAAGTCATTAACAAGATGACCTACTCATATTTATAGAAACCAACAATTGGGCATGTAGAACCAAAGACCTTTCAATAGTTCATTAATGAAAAGTTCTTTAAAAAAAGTATAAAACCCACAATTAGTTAACATCATTTTCAAAATTAAAACTTTTTCATATTTAAATGGGTTTGGCCTATTCTGGTACTATAGACATTCTACTGACCAGCAACTTGAACAAAACTACATACAAGTTATTTGTTTCTACATATTTTTATATGCATTCCTAGAATGTAATCTTTCCATAAAGAACAATTAAATTTGCAAAGAATACAATGTCTAAAGCCACTCTAAAAAATAAATCAGAGATTATCTATTAATACATTTTTTAATGACTACTGATATACTGAACAGCAAAGCAGAAAAAAAAATACATCCGAGTGACTTCTGCCAATTTTTTTTTTTTTTACCAAAGTTAACCTATCATCAGTTGGCCAGGCCAGCCACTTGGTGGCATTCTTTCTCTGCTAAAAACATAGAAAAATGTCATTTCCATACACACCTGCTATATTACAGCCAGGTCATATATTTGGTGGTGTTATTTCTCTGTGAAAACAAAAAAAAAGCTGTTTACAGCCGCCACCGGTTATGTTACAGCCAGGACAGCTGCTGTTGGCCTTTTATTCTATGCAAAAGCACAGAAATAAGCCATTAAGTGGCTTAATTTCTATGTGAATGTACAGTAAACCAATAGCCCTTTTAGGCTATTATGCATTTTACCAAATGATAACTATTCAAACTTAGTACAGTATGAGTTGAGGGTACATGTAATTAAACTAAAATAAAATGTTCTATTGTAAATTATTTAAAAGTACTTAAAATATTTTTAAAAAATCAGAAAAAATGTAAAAATATTTTTGAAAAAAATGTCAGCCCCAGATTGATATAATTGAGTGTTTTTAGCAGAGAAAGAATGCCATCAAGCTGCTGGCCTGGCCAATGAATAAGTACTATTTTAATTTATTCAACAAATGGTAAAATAAATTTAGTCTATGGTTATCATCACTACTACAAAATAAATGACAAAAATCATTAAAAAAAGAGACAGAATAATATTTTACTTATAATACAGAATAACCAATTATATTTACTAAGGCTGTAACCTTTAGGAATAAGCGTCTGAAAAATTTGAAGGTTCAGACGCTTATTGCTAAAGGTTGCAGCCTTAGTAAATATTACTTAATATAATAATGTGTGTTTAATAAAATTTATAATTAATAACCAATTATGTAATTAATACATTATAGAGCTACATCTTTTAATATAATGAATGCATTTAGCACCCTCTATTAGCTCATTATTTAATTAACATATGTTATAATAATCAGCTTCTGAATTGTTATCTATGATAATTGGGACTTAAGCACAACTGACAAGAGGATTTCCCTGAAATTAGTCCTAATAATCTTGTATTATTATAGTTTACAATTCACAATTTGACCATTATATAACTTATGTCTTAGTTAAATAATGAACTAATAGTGATTACTTAAATGGCATAAATACATAATAATATAATGTGAATATAACTTTGAAAAAAATACTGGAGATAAACTTAATTAACTACTAAATTGTAAAATAATGGAAAGGTTTGTAGAACATAGGTCTTGACAATAAACTATGTTTCATTAGTTTTGTTTAACTCTAAACAATCATTATCTACAATTCATTATTTATTTCAAACCTATTATTAAATATATTTGTTATAGATAATAAAGACAAACTTTACCAAGAGTATAACAATTAGTGATACATAATTTAAAAATAATACCACAAAGAATTGATTATAAAATAAATCAATGTGTATGTTTTAAAACTAAAATATATATTATTACATAAATGGTGAAGATAGTTTTAAAATGAGATTATAAATCCTACTTTACTTCATTATACCTATTAAAGCATTTATTTATAACACGGAATGATTTAATGATTGAATAGGTCATATCTTTCATACTTTAAAAAAATAATACTTTTCCATATATATATATAATATTTTATCAAATCACTTTAAACATTAAGAAATTTTTAGCTATGCTCTTGGTAAATAAATGTATTAGAATCTGCATCTCAAATAGCTAATTCAAAAAAAGCTGTTTGAGATGCAGACTCTCATAACTGAAAATGTCTTAACATTTGAGATGATATTTTTTTCAGGCAGTAGTATATTCAGGAATTATTTCCATATATATGAGAAATTATTTTTGCTATTTGGTTTTTGAAATTAATTAGACTTAAGTACAATTGGTGAGATAAAATTTACCATTAATATCTGAGTTCTATAGGCTTACTGTTACTTTACAATTCATTGGCAAATTGGTTATATTGATTGACAAATTAGCAACATTGTTTTAAAAGTTATGCACTACATTACTGATAACTCATAATTCCATCTTCTTTTATAATAATGTTTAGACTTTTACAAAATGCAGTATCTCAAAATATATTTCATAATTATTATAAGACAAAAATAGATTTGAAATAAAAGCTTTTAATAAGTTATGTAAAACATATTTATAATAGGTATAAAAACATAACATTTAAAAAAATTTGTTGACTATGAACAAAAACATAAAAGTCACCAATTATAAGAATAAAAATAAATTCAACAAAAACATACATATCTTGATTTCAATTATAATATCAAAGAATAAAGTTTATTCATAAATGCATGATTTGAAGCAAGTAATAATTGCAATTAAATATTGCCATTTTTATGACTTTTAATAAAAGTTGATTGTAAAAAGGGCAGTAAATTATCCTCTCTTGTAATCCAATTTCAATGGTTTTATCATCATGCAAATTCGCCCTGATGAGTAACATTATCTAATAATTGTTCAAAATATCCAAACTAGATATCTTCTCAAAGTAAAATCCAAGTTATTGAAGTACATGCCCAATTACTTCATACAGATTAATAATTTCTGAAACTGATGATTCAGATGAAATATTCAATATAACAACAAAAACACAAGGCCTTTAGATGGAAGTAATGCAATTTAACATGTAATCTCAAAAGATACTTCATCAACTATTAATCTACTTGGAAATTGCTTAGACAATCTATCTTTTACCACCTACTATTGAACTTTCAGAAATTATATGATATGGCTTAGGAAATATCAAGAATTTTCTTATGTTGCAAGATCATAAGGTGAGTTGATATTCAGTTTTATGATTCTTTGTTAAAAGAGCAAGCTTTCTGTATTATGATTTCTTAAACACCACAATTCACAATACTTCATAAGTGCTACAATAATTTCACTTTGTATTTTGTTTAACATTTAATTCTACAAAAGCTTTCTTCAATATGCATTTATAATTGTGTAGAGGCCTTGGAGTGCAAATTACTAAGGAGATGATCTCATGGAAAATCATAATCACATGACTGATAATCAAATTTAATTAGAGTTTTATAAACTATATAACACATAAATCCACTATTTCCTTGTAAAGACTTATTTTGATATTAACCATTAGGAAGATGTCATTTTCACATTAAAATTTTTGATAACATATAGCAATGTGAGTAGTCTTACTCCTGATAAAATTATTTTCCTTAACAATAAAATATATGGGGTTTTTTTTTCAATAATCTTTTCAGAGTTTGTTGTTGTTGTTGATGATGACACTAGTATTACGTAGTTACTATCTTTAGTTCAACATAATGTTTATTTATGGAAAATTTACATTTGTTACAAATTTACTTCCCCCAAAATTTTACTTTTGTGAATATATATGTATTCACACTTTTAAAAATATATACTAAAATATATCATATAAATTTATTTATATAAAAAGCTCTTGCTCCTATTCTATCTGGTTGTCAGATAATTAAATCTTTAGTATACTCTATGAGATAGCGACATAATATGAGAGACAATTTGTTTATTTACATTAGATAGCAATCATTATTTATTTACTACACATATTCAATAATAACTATTATAATTACATATTTAATTTAGCATATATGCTTATCATCAATTCTGTTAAGGTTTAAAATAAGATTATAATTGTCTCTTTTTTTGTTATTATTGTTGCTTAACATTACATAATAGGCTGAAATAAATTGAACAAGTGTGATAATCTGGTGATATTTTAAAAAAAATATCAGAATTCTATTTATATAAAAAGTTCTTATCCCTATTTTGTTAAAAGTTAACAAATGTCTAGACTTATAGCACATCTATGAAATTAACTTGTAACTGAAATATATATAATATGATTGATGGATCTGTTTATTTTATGTTAAATAAAAATTAATTCCTAAATTTCCAGAAGATAGCATTAAAATTTTCTCCTAGTATATATATATATATAATTAATTAGTCAATTATTCAGAAGAACATGAGGTGTTTTGAGCATCTAAGCGTTAGGTTGAACAAAGTGACCATGCTATGACTTTTTTAATTTTATTCATCTAGGAATTAATCCAAGAATCTTACCTCTTGCATTTGATCTACTACTTTGTTAAAATATAGAGGGTATACTTTTGAATCATCTGAATCAATAAGATCTTGTAAAATTAATTAAAATTATCTTTTGCACATTTGTAAAAAGACTTCAAGATCTGTTTTAATTGACATTTTGTCAATAATGGTATCAACATTATTACCATTAACAATATTTGCTTTTCCTCCAGAATATATATCATTTCTTTTTTTTAACAAGACTAGCCAATAGAACATGCCGTAATTGGACCAAATGTGTTGTTTATTTTTTAAATAAAATATTTCATTGTTAAAATTATGAAACAGTGAAATTCAGCTCCTTTGTAATAAATATATGATTTTAAAATTTGCCATCACTGACTATAAAATTATAAAAATAAAATACATGCATAAAAAAATTAATATATATATATATGGAGAATGCTAAGGTTTTTGTGGTATTTAAAAAGTTTTGTGTTAAAGGCTATGAACTTTGGTAAATTATTATTGATAATGATCAAGCATTAGCAGTATTGATCATACATAGTCTCTTGCTGCATAATTGCAATAAGTTTCTTCATGCAAAAATCTTAACACCTTTGTACACATGCATATATAGTAACTATTGTATGTATTGATTATATAGATAAATTATTAATTTATTAGAGGCTGTATTCCCACATATATTTAAATTTTTAGCTAAAAGGCAGGACAACACCAGAGTAGTTATTATTGATTAAATGATAATATTATAATAATGATTTTTTAATATTTAAATATAAATTAATTTTAATAAATTTAAAACAAAAAAAGGAAACAAAAAATATTTAAATATATAATAAAATTAGGAGGATGTTCTCTCACTTTTCATAACTGCAATATTTTGTTATTTTAGCAACATTTATAATTCATTGAAATAACATTTTTAATTTAAACTTGAATACAGAAAATACATATAGTATGGTAAACAAATTAATATACACATAAATATTAAACAAAACACATTTAAATATTATGCCTCTCACAATTGACAACTGAAAATTTATTATAATAATAACAGCAACCTTTAAAAAATTTTCAATATATATATATATTAATCTGTCATTTCGTATGGATCATTATAGGATATTAATATTTTGAAAGCAATGCCATTCTCTTAAGATTCACACACACAACCAAAGCACTATACAAGATTTATTCATTGTGTATTTGAAAACAAATTTAGATAATGTACAATAATAAAGTGCATTATAATAAATATAAAAGTTGAATTATTTATTGACTACTGCAATACAGCAATCTGTAATAGAATTTCTGACACACTGAAAGCAGAGGATTCATCATGAATGTAAACAGTGTCCACGTCAATAAAATACAAATTTTATTGAGACAATAATTATAAATAAAGTTTCACTATATACAAAATTAACTTCTGCATGGCCATATAATTTAACTAAATCAAGATTAACTTGGCAAAAAATTTAGTATATACAGTCTTTAGTTGAAAATAAATTTGTTACAAAATAAAATTATTTTTTAGTATAATTATTATTAAAATTAATTTTAAATATAATAAAGTAACAAAAAATATTAAAAGTTATAAATTTATTTAAAAAATTAAAAAGTAAAGATTACTTTTTACATTATCTAGAATAACACTGGGTTTTTTTCTTTGATTCCCATGACATAAGTTTAATTACTTCTAAAAACATGACATAATTATAAAAATAAAATATATTTTATATTTATTATTTAAATTTTTTTTAAACATAATTAAAATTATATCAAGAATATTTTTGATTTAAAAATGTAATGCGAATAAATGACACTATTTTGAGCATCTTGGTTTCAGCAAGTTTTACACCATAAAAGTTTCTTAGCTGTTTAAAAATTCCTGATATTTAAGAAAAAAGACAAAAACTAAAATACTGATTTATTAGCATTCTACTGGAACTATTCAGTACAAAATTACAACATGATTACAAGTATAAAGAACATTCAAACACCACCATGAATATTTATAGTGTTAATAAAAATATAACTGATGATTCCTATTCAAGATAGCATAGAATTGATCCAAAATAGTTAAGATGCAACTAAAATCAAATTGAAAAGTATGTATATTACTTAAAATACAATTTTTATTTAACTAATTTGTCTTTAATGATGTTATATTAATAAAAATGACAAACATCAAAAGCATCAATAATATTGGATCTCATTTTTATTTAATTAAGACAGTATTCTATATATATAAGTAGACTGCTGTTTTTCTAAATGTTTTTTAAACAGTGCTGAATAAATGTTTAGAAGTTTTATACATTTGGTAATTACAAAAACACACAAAAAAAAAAAACCTTTTTTTTTTTAAATTTAATTAATCTTTTATTATTATTCATTACAGGACAAATCATATCAACAATAATAAAAAAAGGGTTTTAAACATTATAAAATATAATAAATGATTAAACAAATTGTATACATTTATACAGTATTTATAATATTTTTTAAATTTAAATAAATTCAATACATTAAAAAATAATCCTAATAAGCTTATAATAACATAAAGTTTACTAAAAATGAATTTTAAAATGTACATTATATTAATGTATCTTTTGTATATGCTTCATTTTAATTTAATGAATAAAATACTAAATAAAATATTAAAATAAAATATTAAACTGAATCAATATAGTTATTCCCAAATGGTGACTATAAAATTATCATTAAAAAAAGATCACACAAATAAAATATACTTTTTTTTTTTTAAGTGTCATAGCATCGTCCGGGACGCAAACCTGAAACCCGGGCAACTGCCTGCAAGTGCAAGGCAGTCGCGCTGATCTCTTGACCACCAAATATACTTATTGTATATTATTTTTTAAATACAGGCTAGCCTTTTTTTGTTATTGTTGTTATCATTGTTATTTGTGATTGTGTTTGTACTAATGATGGTTGTTGTTGTGTTTGTGAATGTTGTAATGATAATTGTTGTTGTTGTGGTTGCTATTATTGTGGTGGTGGTAGTTGTTGTTTTATGGTTGTTATTGCAGTTGTGGTAGTGGTTAATGCTGTGGTGGTGATTGTTGCTTTTGTGGTTGTTATTATTATTATTGTTATGCTCAATGAATGCTTTTGTGGTTATTATTATTATTGTTATGCTCAATGAATTTCTTGTATAAAAAATCATCTTAAACCAGTCTAGTCAATTACACCAAGGAAGCAAAAACCAGAAAAATTCTCAGCAACTTTTAGCCTGGACGATTATCAAATTGAAAGTGTAAATCAATTTAAATATTATTAGTTATATAAATAAACAGCTAGACTTAGATATGGTGACATAATGTAGGAACCAAATGGCTGTTGCTGCTTTTGATAAGATAAAGATTATTTCATCACAAAAAAATAACTATTGCAACTAAGTTAGGTATGTACAGAACTGTTATTTTTCCTGATTTACTGTATGATGGTGAGACTTGGATATCCTATCAATGAAATGTATAGACATTAGAAAAGTTCCATTTAAGGATACTCAATAAAATTCTAAAAATACAATAGCAAGATAATAAAACCAATGAATATGTTTTTCAATTTGCTGGGTGTGATATTACAAAGTCCGCTGTTGTAAAATCACATCTTCATTGTATTGGGCATATAAAACAAAAACGGAAAACTTCCTAAAAGATATTTATAGTGAAATTGAGCTTTTGAGTGTGTGTGTGTGTGTGAGGGAGGGAGGGAGGGAGGGAGGAGGGAGGGAGAGAGAGAGAGAGAGAGAGAGAGAGAGAGAGAGAGAGAGAGAGAGAGAGAGAGAGAGAGAGAGAGAGAGAGAGAGACAATTATCTTAAAGACATTATAAAGAAGAGCAATATTATTGTTTTCTTTGGGAAAATATAGTGGAAAATAGATTACACTGTGAAGTATTTTTAAAAAAATGTTTTCTGTTTATAAAATAAAAGATAGCATCACAAAATATCAAACAATCAAAAAAAAAGAGAACCATCATAGTCTATATGTGGATATATTTGTGATTCATAGATTGGTTTGTATAGTCATTACAAAACTCATTTCTGGAATTTTTTTTTTCTCTTTTTTTTCCCCTTGGAGTTAAAAGAGCCATACTTATTTATGAATGGCTGATGTATTAATGTTTGTATATTAATTCTATAAATACTTTTACCTCTTTTTCTGTATTAATTGTAATAAATATAATAAATGTTTGAACATTTAAAAACAGAAAAGGCTTTCATTGCTTTAAATATGTTTATTCTAGTTTAGCACTTTCAATACTTCCAGTATTATAATCATAGCTTTATGAATTAATTTAGATAAAATCAAATATTATCTGTATTTCTTTATTGTTTGTCAGATTTGCATAAAAGGGATTTTTTTTTATTTTATATTCAAATCTATGTAAAAGAAGTTAGAAAGACCATTTTTTAATACCTGTTTTTGGCTATAGTCCATGACTCTCTAATCTTTTTCTTTCTGTCATCTATCTCTGTGTATACAATATCTGTTTTATAGAGATCAAATTTGTAACCTCACTGCAGCTCATTCTCTAAAAAGATTGAGAAGTATTCATTGATACTTTTTGCACTGTTGTATAAATGGTTGTGTCAGGCCAGTCTTGTGGACAGGTTTGCCCTAGTTTCCTCATATACATTTGAGTAATTAGTATTTTTGCACATGATTTTATATACTACTTGGTGTGCAGCCACCCTAGTTATCCTATTTTTAAAGTTGTTCAGCAGATTATTTAATGAAGGAGGTGATCAGACATATGTTATATTTGTTGGCACATATGTTCCTTAATTTCTGCATGACCCTTGGCACATATGGGAGGTTAGTCCATTTTTTTCTCATCAGAGTGGGATTGTATTGAGTTCCTAAATTTACTATAGTTTTTTATTGTAGTATTAATTTTTTTTTAAATTATACCCAGTCTTTATTAGATCTTTAGTGTATGTATCTATATTATTTCTCCAATCTAATAAAGATCTAATAAAGACTGGATACAATTTCAAGAAAATTAATGCTTCAATAAAAAAATT
The DNA here is from genome assembly GCA_028023455.1 of Epiperipatus broadwayi. Taxonomy (NCBI): domain Eukaryota; kingdom Metazoa; phylum Onychophora; class Udeonychophora; order Euonychophora; family Peripatidae; genus Epiperipatus; species Epiperipatus broadwayi. Next base: position 11,313,054 of record JAQFVV010000003.1, read on the forward strand.
CTACAGCAATTTTAAGAACCCAGTACAACCCTGTGCCAATGGAAAAAAAATACTATCCTTCCATACATGTCAAGGGTCATGCAAAAATTAAGAAACATATGTGCTGACAAATATAACATAAGTTTCCAGTCACTTTCTTCATTAAATAAGCTGCTGAACAACTTTAAAGATAACCAGGATAGTTGCATACCAAATAGTATATAAATCATGTGTAAAAATACTAATTCCTCAAATGCACATTATGGGAAACTAGGTTGAACAAGTCCACAAGACTGGCTCAATAGCACTATTTATACAACAGGGCAAAAAGAAGCAGTTAATACTCGATTTTCTTAGAACATGAACTGCAGTCAGGCCACAAATTTGATTTCTCTAAAGCAGACATTATATGCATTGAAGACACGAAAAGAGAAAGGTTAAAGAGGTATGAACTATAGCCAAAAATAAATACACATTAAATAAAAAAGCTGGCATCCCTCTATCTAATAAAGATTTGAATATTAAAAAAAAAAGAAAATTCAATTTTATGTAAATCTGACAAACAATAAACGAATACAGATATTAGATTTTAGATAAATTAATTCATAAAGCTATAGTTATGATACTGGACATATCAAAAGTACCAAACTAGAATAAAGATATTTAAACCAATAAAAGCCTTTTCTGTTTTTAAATATTCGAACATTTATTATGTTTGTATATTAGTATTAACTAAAATGTTTATTCATTTTTTTTTTCAATTTTAAGCTTTTTTAAAAATTAGATATATAATGTTCCATATAGATATTTTAAATCTGTGGGACTTAAATGTTTTGTCTTTGAAAACCAATATAATTGCTTGTTTATGTAAAGGTTTGTGTTGAAAACATTTTAATAGTATTTACATGCTGGACTATTCCCATTATGTAATATTAAATATCTTTAAAACTTCAACTATTAATAATAATACACAGGTTAGTATATGAATCAATGTTTTGAGTAGTATTATTCTCTTCTCTTCTTCATGTATTGCTGGTCTAACTAGGGACAGTACTAACAGGAAATGAACCTGGATTTTTAGATTTACATATATAGAATTTAGGTGATGCTTTAACCAATTAAACTATTCTCCCAAAAGCAATAGTCTGAAAAATTCCATACATTTATTTATGAGGACTCCTAATTTCTCCACTTTTTCTTAAAAGCAAGATTAGTGGTTTCCAGACATTATATATTACCACAATAGAATGTCGTATCTTGTTATTTGTTATTGTCATGTAAACAGTTTCTTTGAATTTTCTTCTTTGTACTTTTTCATCTCTATCATAATTCTAACAAATACAGAAATTTCTATTCTAAAAAAGTATTAAACTTTTCCATCATACCATCCAACATCCCTTTATTAGATATAATGACAGCCATTGAGGAAATCACTCAAAAACTGCCTCTAGAAAAAGCAACAGAATTACACTGGAAAATAAAAAGAACACTTAAAAAAACACTGAAAACTAAAATCAAACATTTCCTGTAATTAGAGGAAAGCTATTATTCTTTCAAACTAGACAAATCTATAACCATTCTCAACACAATGGTACAATTGTAATAGATACAACTGATTATGATGACAAAATACAAGATATCCTTACAGCAGGCCAATACAAAATAAGTGGCAAAAAATCCAATATCAAGTACAGCAGGGGTCTCCAACCCTATACCCGTGGGCACCATGATGCCCGCAGACCATTTTACATGTTCCCACCGGTATCCGAACATGATAAAAAACTATTTATCTGATACAAATAAATTTAATTTTTAAAATTTCTTATAAATTATTGTATTATACTGTAATTAAATTGTAGGGCATACTATACTTTTACAGCGTAAAAATATAAACATTAATTATATGTTAAAATTTTATTTTTGAAATAAATATTTTTTTGTACATTATGTGTATTATTAACAATATCTAACTATAAATTTACATTGAAAATATAAATGGTGCTCGCCACCTGGTTGAAAAAATAAATGGTGCCCGCCACTTGGCCAGTATTATAGAATGTGCTCCTAAGTGCAAAAAGGTTGGGGACCCCTGAAGTACAGAAACAAAATTGCAAGCATTACTCAGAAAGCATTGAAAATACTTTACTGAATCACAAAAAAAAAATAATAACACTGTATTTTAACAAAATTCCTCATTTTTAGGATCTACATATAAAATACACAAGGACTAAGTTTCATTAAGAACTATTGGTTGTTATAGAAATTCACTTTGTCAAAACTACTTCTTAGTCTTTTGAAATACAAAACATAGTTCCTTTGTCAGAGATTCTAAGAAATTTGTAAAAATTAATCACTAACTTTAAAATTGAAAGAACTGAAATACAGGTAAACTTTGATGTGGAAAATTTATTCACAAATAAATCCTGTGATAAAGAATTGTCTACTGTAAAGAAACAATTAAATGACAATAATAGCTTACAAACCAGAACAAATCTTCCTACTGATAGTATAATGGAATTATTAACATTATACTTAACAAAAACATATTTCCTATACTTCACAGAATTCATTCAACAAAATCAAGGAATGACTATGAGATCATCATTATCACTTCTGATTAGCAACATTTTCATGGAAGAATTTGAAAACATAGCCATAAATACTATTCCATATCCATGTAAAGTTTGGCTTGCTATGATGTTGATACATTTATTGTATGGGTGCATGGTAAAGTACATATCAGCAATGTATTCTCTTCAATTAAATTCACAATAGAATCAGAATAAGAACAAAAGTTGGGATTCTTCAATGTTCTTGTGATAAAACTCCCTTATGGCAAAATCAAAACAATAGTTTACAGAAAACCCATACACATAGAAAAACACTTAGCACATGCATCAAATCACACCAAAAACACAAAGCATATAGTTATGCCATCATTATGGAACAGAGTAAAAAAATTTTGGTCACAAACCAATGATTTCGAGAAAGAAATCTATGTAGAATAAACTCTCATAAATAATCATTATCAATTAGCTGTCATTAAGAAAACCTTAAATAGACAACTAAAAAAAATAATTAAATTAAAAATTGATTATTGATACTGTACTGTATCCATACACACCAGAAATAGCAGAAAAACTAAAAAAAATCTACAATCAATATAACATAAGTACAGCTTTCCGAGTCATATCAGATTACATGGAATTCTGACATCTACAAAATTCTAATCTTGAAATACTGAAAAACAAAAACTGCTTTTATGAAATACCATGGGTAACCTCAGAAATATCACTCATATGGTGTTAAATCATGAAGTTCTGGTGAATGAGTTGGAGCTTGGTTCAGATATTGGATCTTACCATCCCATTTAAATCATTTTTAGGGTATTGGACTCTGAATTTTGTTATGCAAAAGTACAAATTCATTCTCAATATATTTTTATCTACCAATGCTTTTAACATTCTTAAGTTTTAATTGTAAATTAGATTTTAGCATTGTGTGAACTACAATCATCATATAATGCATTGGTCAAACTCATTCCTTGCTGTATATAAAAACAATTCAACTGTTAGTAAAAAATTGAAAGTCAACAGAAATTCCACTCAAAAAGTAATGGGTTTGAATTATTCATTCTTCTTTTTTTATATTAATCAGACTGTAATTAATTTAAATATAGATAATACATTATCAATTTATTTTTATCTTACAAATGCTTTTAACATTCTTAAGTTATAATTGTAAATTTCAGATTTTAGCATTAACATATAATGCATTAGTTAAACTCATTCCTTGCCATATATAAAAACAATTCAACTGTTGGTAAAAAAAATTGAAAGTCACAATAAAAAAAAGTTTGAATAGTTTGTTCTTCTTTTTTTATGTTTAGCAAAATAATTGAGCTTTTTTTTTGTTTTGCAAAATAGCTTATATAAATGTACTTATTATTTTTACTACACTATTATATGTGCAACATGTTGAATTGGTTTTGCAAGGTAGAATATGTACATATTTTAGTGAATTTTTAAAATTGAATTTTAATTAAAGCTTTTGGAAGTTTTAGTGAATTTTCCTTCAGAAGCACTTATGCCATTCAATACATGGATGCTTCATCCCTGACATACATGCATTACCCCTTCAATACAAATGAATTTTAAAAATATTAATAAGATGACAACAAAAATTATCTTTAAAATATATAAAATAATATAATTGTGAAAAAAAATAGTGTTTAGTAAAAATTTAAAAGGGAGGGCAACCACAAGACTTAATACACAAGACTAGGAAATAGTTGACTGAGATATAATTCACAACAATGCTCTTATAGATGGTTGTATTCACAAAAATTATAAATTCTATACCATTTAATGTTTTTCAAAACTATGGATAATGAATTGGGAGTTAACAAAAAAAAATTGTATCCATTAAACTGAAAATGGCAGCATATACAGAATATTATTATCCTTACTTGCAATATTTTTCATTTTAAACAAAAATAATTAATAATCAAAAAAATATTATTGTGAAGCTGGTATATGTACTGCATCAAAAAATGCAAATAAACAAAAAATAAAAACATTAAAATTTCGAAATTTAATACATTTTAAGATATAGCAACAACCATTAATTTATATAGGAGTGCAATATGTGATCACGTTCCTTAATAACATTACTTTGGATTACATTGAAAGCACATGTATTTTACTCTATCTTTTTTGTCCTTTGTTCAATGTAATACTATATTTTGTGTAATAAAAATGTTTTCTAAGAATAAAGTTTTAAAATTTTATGAAATTTTAAAAAAGTTGTAAAATATCTTAGCAGGTAAAAATAGCACTGTAAAACATTTTCATTATGCATTAAAACCTTAAATTTTGAAGAATTTATCTAAAAATATAAAATGGATAATGATAAATAGGGGGTGAGGATATAAATTCTGATAAAGATATGAACTCAAAAATATCAAAACAATTGGGACAGTGTATATAATGTGCTGATAATTATATTGCTACAATATTTTCATAGAGAGAAGAGTAGATTTCTATAGCAAAGGATATTATCAAAAGTGCATTTAATTGCAATAAAAGTCGGATACTTCACTGTTCATTTTACCTAAAAATAAAGATATCACACAGTAAATTTTTTTAAATTCAGTGAGTGTAAATGAGTGAACACACCCTGTAAATATATAAATATATATGTACTTTCTTAATTTATTACTTATAATTTCAGTAATTATTTTTTTAAAAAATTATATTATAATTTTCATTTATACATACATACACATAAAAAAGCATCTGAGTTATGTGAATATGTGCATGGTGAAATGTATGAGCTTTACAGTATAATAAAAAATGCATAATATAATAAAAGCTTATCAAAAAATGTGAGACATTATTAATGTTATATGTTGCATGTGAAAGAATATTGGAACAAAATATAGTAGATATCATGATACCATTGTATTTTTAAATTCCTTTATGACTCCTGGACTATTACCGATAACAAACACCTGTTCTAATTAATCATTTGAAAAAAAGTTAGGAGCTTATAAAACATATTTTATGATATTATTTATATTTATTTTCATAAATGCTACCTTATTATATCTTAGTGATTCATATACCATATTATAGGCAGAAATGAGATATAAAGTCAAGTGTTGGTGGCCTAGCAGTTAGCATATCTGCCTTCCAAGCAGCTGGCCTGGGTTCGCTTCCCAGTCAATGCTTTGACATAAAAAAATATATATATAATGTGCATATAAATGCAAACATTTTATTTTGCAAAAAGAGTTCTATTAAGATGATAAAATGTACAAAAAAAAAGAATATATCTGAGATAAACATTATAAAAAATTAAATTTAAAAAAAAAATTAATATGGAAGAAATCACTTCCAAAATCAAAAAAGCATCTCAACATTTCATTATTTCTTAAAATAATCTGTTGTAAATTTCACAACTGATATATTTATAACCAAGCTACTGCCTCAAAGTTATAGATTTCTGATGTAAATATTATGTTGTAAAAATAATAGTATTACAAAATTTCAAAACAAAAAAATAGATAACTAGAAACATTGTCATATAATCAGGAAATAATCATTTACAGTTTTGCTAGTTAGTGGAATCATTTACATTTTAAGAATTGCCAAATGCCTATCAATTTATAATGTTTTCCTCCAGCTTGGTGATAATGTAACATTTGAGAAGTTGTATTGCTGTATTCTTTTGGACCAATTATTACCCTGCATAAATGCATTGGAATTGTAGGCAATTTTAATATTTGTTTGCTTGAAATCATAGATTTTAAAAATATTATTTTCTAAATTAATAATTCTGCAATATCACATGATCTCTTTAACAGCCAATTCAAATATTATTCAAGTTCTGAATGCCTTTTTCAAATATGAAGGAAAATATCAATATTCTCCACTAAAAGAAATGATAGGAGATATGATGACAAATGGCATTCCTTAAATACAATCAGAAGTTATGAATGCTAGAAATAGTACCAAATGTGAACTGATCCAAAAATATTATACTTTAAAGTCTGACACATTACTGCTGCATTAAATCAATCAGATCAACAAAATGAAGCATTCCTTTCTCATATACCAAAAAATTTAATCTAATTTGTACTCCTTATTATTCAATTATTTCTCTAGTACTGGTTAATTTGCCTTTTTCTATCTAATTTTGATATAACTGTTTTATTATTTCCACTATCTTAATCTCATATTCCCTAATTTCATTCAAAGATCTAAATAAAAAAATCACAAAATCTCTATCTCTCTCATTTTCTCTATCTTTAAATTTCTCCCTCTCTCCACAAAAATGATCCTCCTTTTCTTTCAACATTCTACAATTCAAAAATAAGATATTCACTGTCTTCCTTTCCCATATAAACTGCATTTACAATTCGAACTTTTATTCCATTTTTTTCTTTTTCCTTAGTCTCTAAAATTCTTGCTTAGCACCAAAAAATAATAAGCCTAAATAAACAATGGTATATTGCCATAATATCTACATTCTAGAACAATTCAGGTTTCTGCCTTTGTAAGTATTTAGAATTCAAAGTTAGAACTAATGTACTGATGTATATTGATCACTCATATTTACAGTAGATGTCTTCAGATTAAGATAAAGAGAACTGCTCTTGGAAGCATATGAGAAAAAACATGAAAAAGTTATTTGATATTGATGTTAGCATTCACCATCAAGAGTTCCAAAAAAAAATTGACTTTTTCTTGACACTGTTTAAATGTCATACATACAAATAGTACTTCTACATTTACCACTTTTGTATGATATATATTGAGCCAGATTGATTTCCGATTCAATGGTTTTATTACTAAAATTAAAAAGGGAAACAACTTCATTTTCATTAAATGTCTAATGCTCAATTTTTTTATTATTATTTAAAACACATATGCATTTATATTTTAAAATAGATTATTTAATGTTTATAAAAGTGATTGTAAAATAGTTTACTTTCACAATCTGTTTTAATCAATTTGATTAAAAACAGGCAAGCTTGCTAATTATATATTCCTGTTGCTTTTATTTTTAATCATTTTTAAAGTTAATTCTAAAAGTCTAAAAGTGGAGATTTAGTTTTGCATTTGTCGTTTTTGTTTCAATTATCCCTGGTTGGAAGTCTTAAATTAGATTGAGTGGGAAATTAATATTTGCCCTGCCTGGAATATAGAATGGACACTAATGAAAGTTTTGCATGGGAAATGTAGCGAGGCAACGATAGCCCACCAATTTTTGGAAGAGAGAAGAGATTCATTATTAGATACACACTTGGATTATGGCAGGCAAAGGGATACCATTGTGAGTAGCTGTTCAGACGTTTAATTCCTACTAAAAACTTAAATAATTATTGACAAACTTCGTTGTTGTGCAAGATGTCAAAATCTACCGCTATGGGTTTTGCCATCATTAGAATGTCTTGCTAATTTAAACAAAGGACAGACCCATGCCTACCAGCTCTCCTTCAGTCATGCCATGAGCCTCTAAAATAAACACTGCCTCTACCTTGCCACTGTCAAAGGACCTGAAAAATGAACTATTGTCAAAAGTGCGCACTTGTCACTAAATCACCAGAACTCTGCCTTACCGTAAGGTAAACTTTTTCCTATTCTAGACAGGGTAAATAAATTTGTGTTTAATTAAATCTCCACTCAATCTAATGATAAATATGTTTTAAAATGGTATTAATTGTTTTTTTTAATTATTTATTATCTGTATGTACTCTTTTCTAGTATTTAAAGTGTGTCTTGGAATCTTAGTTTTAAGATTCCAAGTTTGTTTGCAATTTTCGTTTATCAGAGGGTGCATTAGGAGATTGTATTTTATATGTTTAATATATACCTGATTATTTCGTTAACTATTACAAAACGCATTGGCAGTTTTCGTAGCCTTTATTTATTCACCTGCCCTTAATTGTAAAATAAGGAATCTTTAAGCATGCTTCGTTTGTGCTTTTTGTGCAAACAACAAAATCTTTTTGCTGGCTATTTGTTAAGTTATTTCTTCGGGTTGTCTGAAAGTAGTCATTTCTTTCTGGATTACGTAAGATCGTAATCAAATATCTTTTGCTGTCTTGTAAGTAAGTTCAACCATGTTTACTTTGAATGTAGTATTACGTGCAGCAGTCCTGCGGCGGTTTAACAACAGTAATTAGAATATTACTGCTCGGACGTTCGCGCTGGTTACGTTGATTTCCGGCAGGACAGTAGCTGTTTTATTATCCCTGATTCAGGAAGCTAAAGTTGTTGTTTGTTTTGTAATTTTACAACTGGCCAGCAAGAAGATATTTTCCTAACCATTTCTTCTATTTTAAGTGAGATAATTTTCCTGCCAAAATGTTTTATGCTTTCATGTTTGTCGTACTCTTGTGCACTCTCTGGTAAATATACGTATGTTATCATAAGTCACTTTTATATTCGTGGCTAGATGTCTTTACTATATTGTCTAACTTATAAAATTAATAAATTGTTTAAATTTGGGCTGACGTTTGTGCTTTGATTTCTCAACTGTCTAAATAATATTTAAGATATCTTGTTTCTCCCTGAGTGTAGTTTGGTGCCCTTTTGATTCACATATCCTATCCACCCTAAAATAAATGTCTAGTTCCTTTTTTCGGACTAGTGGCGCCCCCAGGGTCAGTATATGTGAATCTTAAGGATCTTTCTCCCGTTACAATATATATATATATATGACAATAGATGGCGTTCTACCAAAAACACGGGCAAACATAGTTTTTTGTTTACATAAACAACAGAGCAAGCATTCACTATCTCTAACTTTAATTTCCACCTTCAGATCATGATTTCAAGCTATTTGCTATCATCAGTGAAAGACAGGAATAAGAAAAGAGATCTAAACACAAACTCTGAGCGTTTATGAAACAGTTTCTATTCAGCTTGCAAGCGTGAATCTTTTAGACACATAATGTCTTCAAACTCAGCATAGCAAGCCAGATAGCTACATGGGTCTGATCTCAGTTGCGCATCACCACATAGTAGAAGCCTCTGCAATATATATCATTGCAAGAAAGACCTCAAAGATACATTTATGAAAAACAAAAAACACAAGTTAAAACTTGCTAACGCTTATATTTATGACAATAGATGGCGTTCTACCAAAAACACGGTCAAGCGTAGTTTTTTGTTTACATAAACGTCAGAGCAAGCATTCACTATCTCTAACTTTAATTTCCACGTTCAGATCATGATTTCAAGCTATTTGCTATCGTCAGTGAAGGACAGGAATAAGAAAATAGATCTAAACACAAACTGAGCATTTAGGAAACAGTTTCTATTCAGCTTGCAAGTGTGAATCTTTTAGACCCATAATGTCTTCAAACTCAGCATAGCAAGCCAGATAGCTACATGGGTCTGATCTCAGTTCAGCATCACCACATAGTAGAAGCCTCTGCAATATATATCATTGCAAGAAAGACCTCAAAGATACATTTATGAAAAACAAAAAAACACAAGTTAAAACCTGCTAACGCTTGTATTTATGACAATATATGGCGTTCTACCAAAAACACCCATCAAGCATAGTTTTTTGTTTACATAAACGTCACAGCAAGCAGTGTTTTTGGTAGAACGCCATCTATTGTCATAAATACAAGCGTTAGCAAGTTTTAACTTGTGTTTTTTTTGTTTTTCATATATATATATAATAAAGGGAGCTTACAATCCTGTTCAAACCAGCCCTTATGTATCCACAATATCAAGTTAAATCCATTGGAAACATAAATTAAGATAATAGGGGAGATATACATTATTATTTTTTATGCAAACACACATATAGATGTATAGGCATTAAAAGTTTGTTTTAATAGTTACTAAATAAAGATAGTGTTAAAATGAAATAAATGTTTTTTTTTCAATGGAAAGTAAAAACCTAATTAAAAAGATCTTTCATATATATACCTATACTAATAATAAATGATTTATCAATGTGTAAACATCACTATTTAAGACTTAGACTTTGTAGGCATAGTGATGACCTAGTGTCAAGTCAACACCTAGACAAACAAGTGTTAGAAAATGAGAGTAGAATTTTACTATATAATTTTACTACAGAATTTTATTATGTAATTTTAACTTTATCTACAATCAATATAAATATCATCATCAACAACCATTATCAATCCACTGCAGGGATGAAGGTCTCTCCAAGAACAATCCAACTTCTCTGATCTTTGGCTTCTCTTCTCCTTATCCACCCCTGGACACTTTCTTATTTCATCCATCTCACATGGGATCTCTTTCTGGGTCTTTTACAATCTCTTGGAATACAGTTTAAGAATTTAATTGTCCATCTAATATCATCTCTTCTAGCTATTTTTCCAGCCCAACTCCACTTCAATCTTTTAATTTTTCAATGAGGTCAGTAACACCTGTTTGTTCTCTTAACCATATATTGCATTTTCGATCTCTTCTTGTTACTCCCAACATGTATCTCTCCATACTTCTTTGAGTGGTCTGAAGACTCTGTATTGCTCTTCTATTAAGTGTCCAAGTCTCAGATCCATAAGTAAGAATTGGTAAAATACATTTATTAAACACCTTCCTTTTCAAACACATAGGCATATTTCCTTTTAGTATCAAGTTATTTCTAGCAAAAGCACTCCAACCAAGTTTAATTCTATGATTAATATGTTTCCATCTGTATTAATAATCTGACCAAGGTATTTGTCACTGTTAACTTCTTCTACCTCATCATAATCAATCTTTATTTTCATATCTTTAGTCCTACTTTCATCTGATAACTCCTGCAACATTTCCTGCAGCTCTAAAACATTATTTGCAAAAACAACTACATCATCTGCAAAATCTAAATGACTTAAATAAACTTCATTTACTTTCACTTCATTAGCTTTCCATTTTAATCCACAAAATATATGCAACAATAAACAACCACATCAATTAAAAGGGAAATGAAAAACCCTGTATACTAAACAATGAAAACAAAAGTAAACCCAGTTCACTTCCATCCTCTTTCATTATTTATCAGAGGATAGGATAACTGCACACAACTAATATTTTAGAATCATACCATAGAATATAAGATAAGATGGACAATGTGTTCAAAAATCTTATTTTAATTGTATAATTTTTACAGTGTAGAAAGTTGAAGGAAATCGCAATTAATGTTTAAAATAAAGAAAGTTGATAATTTTCTAATAAGTTAATGAAAGAACTAAATTAATTTTTAAGTTGATAAGTAAAAATAATGGACTGCGCTACAATTCAAACAAGAGAAAAGAAAATAATATATTGTCAGCATATATATATATACTTGGATGCTGAAGTAAATTGTCTTTTATATAATTCTCTAAATATCAAATAACAAATTAAAGAAAATTGAATTTATTATAAAGCACTAATCAAAAGCACTAATCAATGTATTCAGGCTAAATAAAGTTGCCATAGGATCAAAGTGCTACATTCCCAGTGATAAAGCATGATGATTTGATTCTCTTGTATACATAATGCCTAAAGAAGTATCAAATGCCTCACCTGAACTGTCTGAATGGATTCAGGAGAATAGCAACTGCAGAAATGGGACATCATTTCAAGCGCATTTCTAGAAAATTTGAGTGAGCAATGAAGGATTTGTTGGAGTACAATAATGAAAATAATGATAAACTGTATCCATAAGACATTATTAATAGATTCAAGGACTTCAATCAGGATAATTTGAAAAGAAATTGATTTATTATGTGCAAGAAAATACTAAAGAATATTAATTAAAAAGTGTTAATCATTTATTCATTATAAAGATTTTAGGAATACTAAAGAATATTAATTAAAAAGTGTTAATCATTTATTCATTATAAAGATTTTAGGAATACTATTAATAAAATGTATAACACATACTAAAATTGGTCATGTCATGTTGTGGCTTTGGTGATTTTAGTAATTTTAAAAGAGAAAAACTCTTACCATTTAAGTATTCCATTTGAGCACTCAATTTCATATTTATAGATGAAAAATCAAGTATTTTGGCAGAAAAATTACCTAAAGTTTATTAAAAGAAAAAAATCAGACTTTTCAACCCCCCCCCTTTACTCTCTTGACACTTTCTTATGTTGGACTGTTTTAAATTGTGGAACTAAACCATTAGTACTTCCTAAATATAAGACAGAGATAATAAAATAAAAATACAAAAAATAATAAGACATACCTATACAAAAGAAAAAAATCATAATTCTTCCTCAGAGTCCTTCTTACATAAACAGTTCTTACAATTTATGCATTTTTATTATAAATGTTGAGAACTCCTTATTGATTCTGAATAGCATATCCTGAATATATTTATATTGGCAGTGGGTAATTGTTTTATTACTCATGTAGATTTTCATCCTGCATGGATCCAGCTTATCAGGTGATTAAACATAGACAGTTAAATATTAATTTCACATGACCATAGTGAATAAATGCTCCACCTGAAGACAATTGTTCTAGCCAAAATATATATTTTGCAATATATACACTGATTTATATATATATGCAGTTCACATTTAATAAAAAAAGTGTATAAAACACAGATATTTACTATCTGTGATATTGGCTATATAAACATTTAACTGAATAAACCATTCTAATTTATTTTTTAGTTTCTTTAAATGCAAATCATTTTTAATGTATACGTTATTTTAACTTATCTGATTATTCAGCTAGTATAAGAATCATCTATTCACTTCCTTAATCTTTTTTTATATGGCAAATAAATAGAAACAAATTACCATTTGTTGAGATGCTGATTTAAAAAATGTCCATTTGGTAGAAAACTGTTATTAAAAAAAGTGCTTCAATAAAAATTGACTTTTCATATTAAACACAGAATAATAAAGAAAAATTATTTTTAATTGTTTTTCTTTTTATATCTGGCATCATTTGTATTGTTTAAATGCAGCATGTGCCTATTGTTGCACTATAAAAATATTTTTATCATCCGATTCATTTTGAAAAAAAAATAATAGTAATAAAATATTATATTAATAATATTCTTACCTCCTTCTTATATTTGGTTATCTAGTACAATACTTGATTTTTTTTATTGCTATGATTGTTTTTTATTGTTTAAGTCATTGTTTATATTTATTACAATCAACACAATACAATTGTCAACATATATATATAAATTTATACGAACTTTATCAATGTTTATATTTTTTTATTAAACACTAGAATGTTATTACTAATATATATATATATGTGTGTTTTTTGGTAAACGATCTACCATTCCCACTATTTAATATACAATTAATACACTGTCATAACTATCTATACATTTATACTTTTTAAGAGTGTTCCAGCAAAAAAATTTTATATTCACATTGTAACTAAAAGACAATCCATTATTTCAGGTAGCTAAGGTTTGTTGTGGGTGCGATCTTAAGCTACCCTCACAATTCCCCTCTCCTAAGATTAAAATTTTACTTATACATCAAAATTTTAACTTCTAATGAATGTAAAGTATGTTCATTTTTGGGCATACTAATTCCCTTGCTATCTGTGAAAAATCACAACACTTACTTTCTTACATTTTCTCTTTAATCTCTCAATTTTAAATACCTATACTGACTTTCTTAAAAATTATATATCATTCCAAGTGAGAATCTGGCTAAAAAATTTTCTTTTTTTTAAACTTTATGGTTGCAATCTGACCATATTTGTATCTCTATTCTAGATGATATCCAATTTTGTTCACTAATCTCTCTCTGCTCTTCTCTAGACATTGGATTTTGAGGATTACATGAACCAGAGTATCCATTGCCACATGTGTATTGACTAAAAAAATGAGGTCAGTTCTAATGTATCCTAGCATATTTACTGAGGTATACCCTCATAAATACTACACATTAACTGTTACTACCCTAACAACATTTTTTGATGTTCTCTTACCTTTTTTTAAACTTCTTTATCATTTCTACTGCTAACTCTATTTACATTATTTAGTAATGAAATTACTAATCTCACACTACTAAATTGAGTAACAAAGATGCAGTTTCAATATCCTGGCATTGTATATGCCTCTAACTTCTTTAATATCTAACCAAAAAGCATTAGGGCTAGATCGATTTATAAATATGGCCCTTCAAATTGTGAGTAAAATTTATGATACTTTTTCTCACAGGGATTACTTATGTGATGGTCTTTGATAATTACCTTGTCTCCAATTTGAAATGTGTATGGATTTTTACTCTCATTCTTATTTCTTTGTTTTGCTTTCTGAAGAAACTGTTCATGAGCTTTTAACCTAGTCACTTCTGCATCTATTTCATGCTGTATTGCATTAGGTATATATTTGGTAAATAATATTGGTGTGGATTTATTAAAATGTAATTGGATGGGTGTGAATCCAGTTGAATCGTTCACGCTACAATTAATAAAGTTCACCCCATATTCCATTTTCTTGACCCACCCCTTATGCTCATCCTTTAGGTATGTCCTGAACAACTGTCCAAGTTCCCACATTAAGCATTCACTAGGGTTGGACTGTGGATTCCAAATGGATGTAAGCACGATTGATCTGATATTTTTCCACCCAATTTTTCCCTTCCTTAGACATGAAAGAAGTGCCATGATCTGTTAATATGGTCTTAGGCTTTCCAATCCTAATAAATTGGAGAGTGTCTATTAGATGAAATTTCTAGTATTAGCCTGGGTTATTGGGTAAGCTGTAATGTATTTTGAAAAAAGATCATATGCTACCAATAGATATTTTTATTAAATGAGGGCAGAGGGCCATAGTAATCTATTGCTAAGATCTCATTCGGTCTTTCAGGTATTATTGATTTAACCAAATAGGTGTAATTATGGTGTACTGGTTTGGCACTTAAGCACACATGACAATCTCAGAGTGACTGTAAGATGTCTTTATACATTGTCACCCAATAAAACCAGTTTTTAAGACTTATGTTCCATTTTATGGGTACAAAACTGACTGTATAGACAGTGAACATACATAATGAGTAGGGTTATTAAAGATTTAGGTATTACTACCCTCCATATCAATATCTAGGTTTGGTTTGTAAAGTAAGACCTCATGTTCTAGCTTATAACATGCAAGATACTTTGGCACATTCAGAACCTCCTTACCTTTAATGCATTCATTATTGGGGTTAAAATGGGATCACTATATTGAATTTCATTTACAACTTCTATATCCTTCTCCATATTGTTGTCATTCAATGCATTGTCTACCAAGAGGTGATTTTGATCAGACTTGCATGGATTTTGACTGAGCACATCTGCCACTACATTTTTGAATCCTTATAGTATTGTACACTGTAGTTGAATGCCTGTAATAGCAGACTCCATCTAACCAGATGGCTGTTGGTGAGATAGCTATGATCCATGAATTCAAGGCTTTTGTAATCAGTGATCACTATCAACTCTGATCCAAGAAATATCTGTCAAAACTTCTGGAAGGCCCACACTATTGCTAGTTCCTCCTTCTCCATTACTGTATAGTTGATTTCTGGACTTTTCAGGAGACAGCTAATAAAATATAGGATGCCAGGTTGACCATCCTCCTGGTTTTGAGAAAATGTTACCCCCAATCTGAAACCACTACTGTCTGTTTGGACAATGAACAGTTTGTTAACATCAGGAAAAGCTAACATGGTTTGCTGTAAAAATCCTGTTTTAATCTCTTCAAAGGCCTTATCTTGCTCCTCAGTCCACTTCCATCTTTCATTCTTATGGATTAAGCTAACATGGTTTACTGTAAAAATCCTGTTTTAATCTCTTCAAAGGCCTTATCTTGCTTCTCAGTCCACTTCCATCTTTCATTCTTATGGATTAATTTTAGCAACGGTTCCATACAGTCTGAAAATTTTTGATAGAAACAATTGTAAAAGTTGCATAATCCTAAAATGACCTGATTTGTTTTTTTATTGATTGGCTTGGGAAAGTTCTGGATGGCACTGATCTTATCAGGATGAGGTCTCATCCCATTGCATCCAATAATATGACCTAAGAAGACCACTTCACTACAAACTAGCATGCTCTTCTTGAAGTTGATTTTAATTCCCTTTTTATAACATTCCTCAAAAAATAATTTTGGATGTTGAAGATGTTCTTCAATGGTGTTTAATGCAATGATGTTTGGAATGTCCTCTTCATACTGGCTACGTAAAGGGTAGTCCTCTATCCCCGGTCTGACTTGGTTTATGGGTCAGGGTCTTGGTAAAAATCACTTACAGGATTATGGTCCTTGGTCACCATTTTTTGAATGGTACTAGCTTTATCTCACCTTTCCTGGTTATCTTGGATCCTTTTGTCCATCTCAGTTCTTTGCGTGCTTATCAACCAGGAATTTTGGTATGCTTGTGTCTCAACAAATATTAACCAATGGGTTATGGTCTTGTCAAATTGACTAATTTGATCTCTCACTTCACTCATACTTTTAACACTTTGTCCAATGAGGTTTTTCCTACAGCAACCTTGATCTCCCTTAATACTATTTTCTCTTCTATTCGACCCATATTTTGGGTCAATGTTTTCAAAACTTTGGTGTTAGCTTCTACTTCATCTCTTTATTCAACGGCTAGTTGGTCAATTTTTTTTGAATGACAACTAATCTCCCTTGCATCTCGTCCTTTTGCTTCTTCTGATCATTATGCACCTCCTCTTTAAATATTTTATTCTCCTGGCATACCTCAGTGATTGTGGTCCTTGGTCACCATTTTTGACTGGTACTAGCTTTATCCCACTGTTCCTGGTTATCTTGGATCTTTTTGTTCACCTCAGTTCTTTGCGTGCTTATCAACCAGGAATTTTGGTATGCTTGCATCTCAATAAATTTTAACCAATGGGTTATGGTCTTGTCAAATTGACTAATTTGATACCTCACTTCACTCGTACTTTTAACAACTTTGTCCAATGAAGTTTTTCCTACAGAAGCCTTGATCTCCCTTAATACTATTTTCTCTTCTATTTGACCCATATTTTAGATCAGTGTTTCCAAAACTTCGGTGTTAGCTTCTACTTCATCTTTTTATTCAATGGCTAGTTGGTCAATCTTTTTTGAATGACAACTAATCCCTCTTGCATCTCATCCTTTTGCTACTTCTGATCATTATGCACCTCCTCTTTAAAGGTTTTATTCTCCTGGCATACCTCTTCATATCGAATGCTAAGTTGATGAGATATTATTCCTAAATACCTCCAACCACTGTTGACACTGGGTAACTTTCTCTAATAGGTTTCTGAATGTCCTCTATTTTCTTCTTCAGCTCAGTACTACTCCCTTGAACATTTCCCAGACTTATAGATAGCCGTATCATTTCTTGTGACAATTTGGTTTCTACAACTTTTCTTTTCTTAGCACTGTCTGCATAATATTCACATTCTCTTTTATCCCTATATCCATCTTTATTACCAAATTAGCAACATTAACCTTGGCTGTCATATTATCATTCAAGTGCTTCATACTTCCTTCTATATTTTCCACCTTAGCTTCCATACCACTCATCTTAGATTCCATATTGCTCTCCATATTACTCATCTTAGATTCCATATTAGTCTCCATATTACTCATCTTAGATTCCATATTACTCTCCATATTACTCATCTTAGATTCCATATTACTCTCCATATTACTCATCTTCATTTCCACTTTAGCAACATCAGTCTTGGTTGCCATATTACTCTCCATATGTTCCATTTTAGCTGCTAACATTTGGAGCATTTGCATCAAAGTCTTTGTATCTTCTGTCACTTGTGCTACTTGAGTACCACATGGTTGAGCTACTTCAACTTTGTGTGGTTGGTCCACATTAGCTTCATATGCTCTGGGTACTTGGGATAACCCTTGGTCTATATCAAACATTTTTGGGAGTCACTAGCCTCTCCCAGGTACCTTCCAGACATTTGATAATGTAGAGACCCTCCTCCATGGCTAACTTCAAATTCACCTCCCTCAGTATCACTAACGTCACTAATTTCTTCTTGGCAATATCATGTCTCCATACTCAGTAATTTTTTCCACTTCTTAATATCATTAATTAAATACTCTAAACAACTTTTACGTATAAAAATATTATAACAGATAATTGTCTCAGGATTTCACATTTTCCCTAACTATACCATGTACATTTTAACATCCATATCAGTTTTTATTTCTACTATTTTCCCTGTCTACCTTTTAGCTTAGTTTTAGATTGCCTGACTCCTATATTTTAGTGCCAATTTATTCATGATTTAATTGTTTCACAAATCTCTGTTTATTGATCCCGCATTCAATCCTTATATGTAATTTTTTTTCCTACTAATTTTCAGTTTTAGGTGTTTTGTGTTCTTAACTAATATTTAGATACAGCAAAACTTGGTATTTATTTTATATTTACATTCTAACTAAAAGACAATCCATTATTTCAGGTGGCTAAGGTTTGTTGTGGGTGCAAACTTAAGCTACTCTCACAATATATATAAAACTTATGACACAGTGATAGCACATCTGCTTACCACATAGGTGGCTCACAGACTTTGAAAAGTTTTGCAGCTTCATATAGAATATAGATTTCATCTTCTGATAACAGGTTCTTACACAATCTGGATAGTTGTTTCAATTCCTTAATTAAATAGATATTTAATTATTTTTAAATAAAGAATAAAACAACATGAAAAACTGTTCAAATTTTCACCAACCAAAACTTGTCAAGTACTATCTTTTCCTTCACTGTTCTTTTCTGGATGATTAGTATAAAAAAAATTTTTGGAAATATAAATAGATATCTTCAGATTTCTTTATATAAATATGCATTTCTAAAATATAACAACTGATAAATACAATAAAAACATTAATATGAATGCAAAAATTATCAGATATATATTATAAGATAATGCATTTCTTTAATTTTTCTTATAATTAACAATTAAAAAATCTAGAATAATATACCTGATGTCAGTTCAAATTTATCTTGCTATTATTTTCCCAACTACAATGATTATGGATTTTTTTTTATTGAAAAGTATAAAAAGCAGGCAATAACCAACCAACAATGTGATACTATTTATACATTCAAAACTTACTTCATTACAGGCCCTGGGAAAAAAAACTTAGGTAGTTTCCTTGACTACCTAAGCCAAAACCATTCTCTAGATTGTCAATAGATTGTAAAAATCTGGGGCTTGCATAGATATGAGCACCAAATCTATTATGAGTCAGTACCCAGTGAATTCTGAAAGTGTTTCCATTCAGTAATCCCCTTTATTATATACAGAACAACATCAACAAGATAATCAGTGCTAATAAGTGTCTGATGGCATATTCATTATATAGTAAAGAGACCCAATATTGTAGAAATGCTCACCATAAAATAAAGTGCAAAGTCATTTTCCAATCTAATGTGGATAAGATTAGAGCAACAATTGGCAATGAACTCCATGAGATGATGCATATGGCCAAAATCATGAAATAGAAGAATAATCTAGTATTTCACATGATGCTACTATACCCTTTCAAGGGTTACAATTTAACATCAGACATATGATGCTACTATACCCTTTCAAGGGTTACAATTTAACATCAGACATATGACCAAAAAATTGTACTTTTTACAGGGTAAAGCAGTACTCATCAATTGAACCCCAAACACAATCTCTTATGCATAAAATTCATATCTTGGAATCTTTTAGCTGTTTCAGATGCTTTTATTCATATGTTTCAAGAATGGGTAATGAAATGGAAGTTTAGATATTTCATATGTTTATCTATAATGAAAAAGTAGTCATATTAATAGTTAACTTGGGTTAAATTTAAAGTTCATCATTGGACCAGTTTAATAAATAATTAGTAATATTCATTAATCTATTTAGCTGAAGTGATTAGTATCAAAATTTTAAGTACAGAAAGTTTGATAGTGGTAATTCAAAGTGTAATATAATATATATTTATTTATATATGAATGTATCATTAGCAGTCTCTTCGTTTAGCCCCTATTAAATAAGTCACAAGAATTTGAATCCAAAGAACTTCAACATTTTTTTTCAATTCAAAATTTCTAGTAATTCATCCAAGATATCCTACAAAACGAGCTGGTAAATGAATATCCAGCTAATCTTAGATAAAAGGTAAACAACCAGCTTTTAACTAGTAATATTATCTCCACTGTTTCTATATGTGACACTGAAAGAAATTAACTCTGAAGTTGTCTATTTGGTGCTGTTTTATCTTAATATCAAAAGAAAATGAAAAACCATATAGTGTATGAGTTAGTGTATTAGGACACTATACTCATAATCTGGAAATTAAATGTAAAATGAAGGAAAAAGTTTTCAAATAAATGAACGACAGATGCATTTAATAATTTTTCAGGTAGCAAATTCATAGCAAATTACTGAGTGATCAAAATTAAGCACATAACCATTTTTATGTGGAAAGTGACCTTCTCTTATATATTTCTCTAGTGATTATTGTCCATTTCACCTATATGCCTCAATATTTATATAAATATGCAACATAGGTATTTTGTCCGCAATATGGCATATAAGACTGTTATTTAACTTTATATACTGTATGTGTGACGCAACTGATTTATAAATAAAATAAAATGCTACAAAAATAAAACTAATCCCAAAAATAAACATTGTATAAATGTTTTTTGTTTGTTTGAAATTTATCTGTTCTCAGTAGGTTTTCTTTCTCAAAAATTAATAGAGATAAAAAAAAAAAAAAAATGGAAACATTACAAAACAAGACAATAAATCATTAAAGGCTTTTAATATCTTTTTTTTTTTTTTTAGACTTTATTTCAATGTGGCTTTTTTAAAAAATAAATAAATAACAACAATAATGCAGGAATAATGATAATAATTAGAAATGTTAATTAAATATACTTTTTCAAATATAATCTCATTTTCTTTAATACAGTGATTATTTAAATAAATCTATTAATGTGTGATTATAGTAAGAATGGAGTTAATAATTTTGCTGATGAAACTGTAACGTTTGCCAGTAGAGAAAATGAGCTTTATAAAACATTAGATAAGAATAACTTTTAGACAAAAATCAATACACTTTAAGTATAAAGATATAATTATAAATGAGAATGATAGAGAATTAATAATGATAGACAGACATGAAGTTTTTAACTATTTAGAAAAATGTTTGATGAAAATAAAAAGAGCCACAAAGATATTAGAATAAAAATTACAATGATTAAATAAGGTTTTAATAAGTGTAAAAAGTTACCACTTATCCATTAAAGTTAGATCTAAAAGACAAGACTTTGAGTAGAACTTTAATTGAAGCAGAAATTTAAATTGGAAGGTGAGATGAAAAAAATGGAACCCTTAGAGATGTGGATTTGGAAAAAAATAGAGATTATTGTACAAGATAGAATTTGCAATGTTGAAATGTTGATTTTGGTGCTCCTGGTTTACAAAATGGCATAGAGACTATATTAAATCAGTACCAAATTTTATTTCTTGAAAAATAAAAGAAAAAATGGACTACTCATTTATTGAAGCACAAATTATGAAAATGTTTGAAGTGCTTGAAAAAAAAAAGAGAAAAGTAAAAGGAGAAAGGTTAAATAATGATCTAAAATAAGAATAAATCAATAGATAAAACAGCTTTGAGTAGACTACTATATTGATATGCAAACCTTCTTTTATACATATTATTGGTTTAAATAAAATGTAAAAAAAGTTTTCAAAAATTGACACACACACTCTCTCTTTATATGTATACACACACAGCAATATCTATACTCTCAAATAGTAATATAAATAAATTATTGTTTTAAATACTAAACTCAAAAAGACTCATGATATGAAAATAATATATGTATACATGAGCTTCATAATAAATATTTGAGGCTGAAGTTCAACAATTGATAAGAAAGCTTGAAAATGATTGGTGGATTAAAACTACAAACAAGATGTAAACATTTTCAGACCATAGTCATTCTAGATATTTTTCTGATGCATTGAATGCAATATATAGATCTAAAAAATGGTATAATAATCTTATGGCACTCTCTTATATGATGACAATGATATTTTGAACAGATAAAAGAAGTATTTTGATCATCTTTTGAATAATCAAACAAGAATTGAGATGACAACTTTTAATGATATATCCATTTTATCTCATATAGATTTGGACAAAAATATCCAGTTCAGTGAAGTCAAAAATCTAAGGTTGCATGTCTAATAAAATACCTGAAGAAAATTTAAAGTATGGGAATGTGCACCCAATTTTAAGAATATATTTATTGTTCCAATTTCTAAAAACAATGAAAATAGACAAGATTGCAATAATTATCATGGAATATCATTATTATCCATTATTCAACAATTTTTTTGAAAATATTGTTTCAGTTATAGATGAATGGTTATCGAAAACTCAATGTGGCTTTAAAAAATGAAGAAGCACTATAGACATGGTTTTTGTTGCCAGGCAAATGCAAGAAGAGTGTCAGAATCAAGAACCAATTTATATATTGCTTTTATTGATTTGATCAAGGCATTTGATTCAGTTAATAGGACGTTTATTGCATTGTCTAAAATTAATTGATTGACCATCAAAATTTATTCATGTTATACAGCTTTTATATGATAGAATGAGCGAAAATGTTATTATTACAGGTAGAAATTCTGAGATATTTGAAATAAAAATTGGTGTTAAACTAGAATGAATGCTTTCTCCAATATTGTTTTAAATTTTTATGACAATGGTCTTTGGAATTGGGTATAGGTGGCTTAATCAAATTAGGACCAAGGTGTGATACAGATTTGATGGTGCACAAGGTTGTTATTTAGTCTGCAATTACAACTCCAGTTTTCCACTCAAACCTAGTAATAAACCAGGGACAATTGATAATGAGAGATAAAAGAACACCTCACCAGATATATTTACTATTAACTATCACCAAACAAAGATCCACCCAATGCTTTATAAAAGTATGCTGAGAAACAAGCTACTTTTTTCACATCAAATGTAACTTTTTTAAAACAATACATCCAAACAAAGTGATAAGTATTGTATGATACATGTTTTGAATTCTTCACAATGTGAAGAGTCACAACTAAGTAGCCTATATGTAATAACATGCCAAAACTATAATCTTATTATAAATCTTTGCATGTGAAATTTGTAATAAATGTATCTTAGATGTAGATGTAAATAATACTTTTACAACTAATAATAATAATAACAATAACAAAAACAACAATAATAAAATTTATGTAATTAATTGCATTCTATAAACATACATATAAAAACTAATTACAGAACACACTATTTTTTTAAAAAAAGTAAAATAGTATTATACTCATGCTCAAATGTGAATATATCTGCATTTTCATATATATATATATATTGAATTAAACTGTTTATTTCATTCACAGTTAAATAATGAATATCAATATGATGAATAAAGGCAACTAGTAATCTTATAAGTTTAAATAATGCAGATTTTCTGAAACAGTTCTAAATTTTGGAATATAATAAGTCTTATCATGTTTCAACAGTAGATCAAGAAGACTGTAGGAAATTTCACTAATGCAGTTTACTATGTTAATTTGCCTTTAACTATTTTTGCAAAAAAAAAAAAAAATTATATTTTATAATAGTTTTAAAAAACATGAGGAAATTTATATACTGTTCCAAATTTGCACCATCATTTAATGCTCAATTGTGAGATTGGTTATCAGTGGTCCAAACAACATTGCCATACTAAAGGCATAAAAAGATGCTCATAAGTTTCTCTATTAAAGAATCTTATTATTCTAAAGGTAAATCCACAACTTAAAATACTTTGCAACATAAATATTGTACATGACTTGAGAATAGTAATTTAGAATCTAAAACAATATCTAAATCTTTATTCGTGTATTTATTTGATCTTAAAATATTGTTTCCTTATAATATATAATTTAATAATATGGAATTTATTTTTCATGAAAAAAGTAATCACTTTTATTTTATCCTCATTTATATTCATATAATTTTTATGCATCATTATTCGAATCTATGATACAATTTTGCAAATAATGAGGAATAATTAGATATTTTATTGCATTTATAAATTTTAATATGGAATCGGCAAAACATGAAATGTAACAATCAAAATATAGCTCCAAAACAGATTTTTAAGAAACACCAGAATCATTTTAAAATAAACTAATTCACAACCCAACTATTTAACAAAATGTTATCTTTTGTTCAAAACGAATGCAAATACTCTTATCATAATTTAGTTAATCCCAGATCATCTAAGCTATTAATAAATATAGAATGGGAAATCTTAACAAATACCTTGGGCAAGTTTAAAAAATCTTATCAACTTGATTTTGATTACCAACTGTTATGCAACATCAGTAAAAGGTATCATGTTTGTAGTAATAGGCATGTTTCTCATAATTTTTTGCTTTTCTGGTAAGTATAAATGAATTCATATATAATCAGTTTAAATAATTTTGATGGAATTGATAAGATCGAAATTAGCCTTTAATTTTCAAACCTATCTTTATAATTAATTTTACATATGAAACCTATTTTAACAATTTTCCACTTACTAGAAACAAGTGACTTTTGAATAGAAAGATTTAAAATGAAAAGAAGTATAGAAGCTAGAATATCCATGCAATCTTTATAAATAAATGTAGTTATACTATCAAAACAAAACAAAGATTTGTTTTTAATCTACAAAAAGATGGCAGTATTTTCTAAAGTATATTTTACACAAGGCAGTGAATCAGAAATGACAGTATAGAGAAATTGCATGAATGATTAGAAGATGAAATAGTATTTTTTTAAAAATCTGCAAAGCAAATGCATATAAAGAAAGAATTGATTAATACACCATCATCAAATTTGAATGATTTACAATTGAGTTTTTATTTATGAATTTTCAAAAAATGTTGGGATCCCTATAACTATTGCCTTTCATTCTTATTAATTTTTAAAATCTACTATTTGATTATCCTTGACAGTTAGATCTAAGATTCAAAAAAATATTATAATACAGTATAGAATTTTTTGATTTCATTTATAATATTTATCTTTAGTCTCAATCGTTTTTATACCTTTATAAGAAAACCATGAATAATAATTCATTTGATTCACTTTCAACGGAATAAATTTAAATGCCACCACAATAATTATCTCATCAAATTTTACAGCTGGAGTACTGAATCAGAACAATTATATACTTCATCCCAAGAAATATTAACTAACTCTAAATACAGAACAAAATAATCTGCCTTTTTAAAATTAATAATTATTGAAGAAAAAAATTTATTATTATTTGCTCAGAGCTACGGTAATACAGAACTCAAGAGGAGGATAGATTATATTAGATTTCACAAACAGTTACAAATAGAGTACTCGCACACAGTCTAAAAGTTCTAAAAGTAGATAATGTAAGATCAAAAACTTTATTTAAACTATTGAAATAGTAATTCTTCTGTGTTCAATTTATATAATTCATAAAGCCATTTAACCTTAAAAATATATCACCTATATTGAAAGAAATATTTAAACTCAAGGGAAAACTAAAATTGCCTACTAATAGAATGTCACTAAAATTATTTAAGTGGTTGCCAATAAACATCACATGACCACCATCTCTTATGCTTGTATGTCTGGGGATATTGGATGAGTAGGCACTAGATGGCAATTTTATGCACAAGTCTTCTGGCATCCATTGATTACTCTAGCTTCTGTGTGTGGCATATGTATAGTGAGTTTTACCTGTTTTAACAACAGTTATACACAAGCATAAGAGGTGGTGGTCATGTGATGTTTATTGACTTAAAACCAATCCTGCCTAATAG
Source organism: Epiperipatus broadwayi (assembly GCA_028023455.1). Taxonomy (NCBI): domain Eukaryota; kingdom Metazoa; phylum Onychophora; class Udeonychophora; order Euonychophora; family Peripatidae; genus Epiperipatus; species Epiperipatus broadwayi. The sequence goes on from JAQFVV010000003.1 coordinate 11,339,360, forward strand.
GATATTGGTGGCTATGGTTATTAAAGAACCAAAGACACCAAAATGTATGGGAACTGAACTGGGTTCAGACACATATAACTATATAAGCTGATGGGCTTGAATTAAAAACATTAAGGTGTTTTCAGTTTAAGACTCATAGTTTTGTAGTTAAATGGAGATAAAAGGTGATTGCTGGAGGGTTGCATTAAATCCTAAGATCTAGATGCAGTGCTCTCAGATCCAAGGCTTCTCACTGATGAAGGCCACAAGCCAGAAACTTGTTTGGGGATATTGGATGAGTAGGCACTAGATGGGGATTTTATTCACAAGCCTTCTGGCATCCATTGATTACTCTACCTTGCTGTGTGTAGCATACGTATAGTGAGTTTCGCCTGTTTTTACAATTATTTAATAATAATGATTCAGTGCTATTTAAGATTTTGTCAAATTGATCAATGTATATATTTCATACAAAAAACTTAATATTATTTTTTAGTAAAATTTCAATCCATATATATTCATTTTAAAACAAATATTTATCTATAATGCAATTAAAACTTTGCCATCTCACAGTAAATTAGATATCTATCATCAAATAGAGAATCATTCTGATATTGATCATAGGATCATGTTTAGTTAGAAAAATTGTCATAATTTTCTGTAAATAATTTTTCTTTGAATACATTTGTTTTTATATAAAGGTCCCTTAAATTTTGATAAAAACAATATAAATTATTTTTTAAAAACCCATTAAAAGTTATAATACAGATAAATGAGTGCAGTCATTAAGTTTGTTTCATTTTTCATTAACAGCAGTTGTAGTATCTGATTTAACCAACTTCACACATTCATTACAATATTAAAAATATAACCTAAGATTGTCATATGGCTTTATCAACATTATTAACTTTCTCAATAAAATTTTCATCACCAGCACTATTATATAAAAAAAGTCACTGTTTTAGTTTCAATGAATGCAGATTTCTCAATTGATTTACATCATCATAATATCGAAAAATTAATGCATGCTCAAGACAAAATCTGGATTATTAACATCAACAGAGTATTGGTCAAACAATGAAATATAAACAGATGAATATTTTAAACATAGAATTCTGTTTGTAGCATACTATTGATAAATCCAATTTTTTCTTTAAATGATTATTTATCTTATCTTCAATTGGGTATAAACTTGTAACAAACAGTTTTAAAAATTCCTTTGATCCTTCAATAGCTTTAAAAGCAGGATTGAATAATGTTCCAATTACAGATTTTCTATTAATATCAAATCTACTTTTAATTTTCATTTTTATAAGTTTTTGATTTCTGTTGATAATGCAGTAGAATCCCTTACCTCAATAGAAATATTTTTCAGTATTTTTGTTTTATTATTCAAAGAAGAAATGTATGTTAAGATTAGCAATAACTTCAACTTTATTTTCATTAGCTTTATGAAATCTTCCTGTTTGATTATCATTATGTGTAATTATAGTATTAATTATACTTTTTCATTTGAAACCAATTCAATATAATTAATTTTTTCAGCACAAACAATTGTGAAATTAATGTAAATTTTTTATTCTTGAAAGAAATATATCTTTCATTATTACTTAAATACTCTTTCAATACTACTAATACATTTCAAATTTAATAAATTTTAAAAAAAGAATCTTTTGTTTTTTTTAATAAATTAATATTTTCTTCCAAATTTGAAAGTTTCTTTATAACAATAGAGAAAAAATTAGAAAATTAAACTGAACAAATATAGTCCCATTTAAATGATTATCTGGTCTTTTTTTTTTTTTTGAGACAATAAGAATAATATTTTAAATAATTTTTACCTTTTCCAAAAAAATAATGGTAAATCTTTATCAAAGATTTGGCACATTTTAGATGAAATTATGGTCCAGAAAATAAATAGACATTTGATCAGCTGTTGTTTGACAAATAAATGTTGTTCTTCCACATTTGAAGTAGCAGCCATCTTTATATTTTGTATAACATCAACAGCAGTTTGAATATAATGTTCCCCAAATAATTGAACTGAAAATTAAATACAGTCTTATACAGAGGGAGGTTGCCGAATACCTCTCTGTTAAAAGAGCTCGGAAATTCATTGAACACCAACATTACTGGACCCAGGGTTATCTCAAGTGAGCCCTTGGAACCAACAGCAAATCCAGGGCACCAGGTTCAATTGAGATAGATGGCAACGAATATGTTGGTGCATCCATGCTGCTCAATATCAGACAGCATTACATTAAAAAATTTATTCCCAATGGTGTTAACAGAATTAGGAGAACATTCTCCATGGCAAATACCCCACACAAAATAACTGACGCCAGAATCCTGGCAACGCTTAGAGCCTTTTCTGATGGCACACATCCTGGGCTGCATGGAATCCCAAAATTCCTTCTGCTGCACCTAATTCACAATACCGATTGTTAAGAAGATGGTGGATATACTGGCTGATGGCAGTCGGAAAATTAGTGGGATTTACCCTGTCGCAATGGTGCCCCTCCTCAAAAAACCCCAGGAGCCATGTGAGCTGGAGAATCTGCGACCTATTTCCACGATTCCACTACTGATAAAAACAATCAAAAACCTCATCAAAGAAGACATACAGAAGATCATTATTGATAAACTGTCAGCCTTCCAATTTGCAAAGAAGGAGAGCTTGACTGCAGAAGCTATCAGTCGGTTTCGCCTCATAGTGGATCATATACACAGGAATAAAATGGTCTGGCCAGTTATGGTCCAACTTGACTTTGCTGGTGCTTTTGACTGTGTGCAGATCAATGTGTTACTCAGTATACTGGAGAAACTCCAAGTGCCCCAGGCATATCTCCAAATGATCGAGAATCTTCTACAGAATAGAGAAATCTTTTTCTCACTGGATGGCTGAGTGGCTCCAGGATTTCATCCCTCTGTTTCAATACCACAGGGCTCACCACTGAGTGCACTCCTCTTCACGGCTTACCTCAACCCATTGCTGTTACACACTGAGGCATCCATTGAGGGAATTGCCATCCCTTTGCTGAGAGAGAGGGTCTGCCACGTATCCTACATGGATGATGTGACTGTGTTTCTCTCATCACAGGATGAGGTTGGTAGGCTGGAGAAGCTCTTGGATCAATTTGGTTCCAAATCAGGTCTAAGAGTTAATGAGGTGAAATCAGCCATGTGGTCGATCAGAACTGGAAAACAGATCCAGGGGAGATTCTGAGCACCCCCCCCCCAGAAGTTTCTCAGCTTTAGCCTGGCCTCCCCTCCTAGTGTCATGAGAAGGGAGCTGGAGGAAAATATTCTCATAAAGGTTAAGAACATAGTGATATCCTTAACCAAGGTCCCACTCTCCTTGTTGGGGAAGGTCGCACTATTAAATGCAGCTGTGCTACCCAAAATCACTTATTTTCTGGCCGGTTTTTCCCCTACTACGACCTTTATAAAAAAGGTGGAGACTCAATGTAGGAGGCTTTGCTGGGGCATGAGAACAGCAGTAATTGGCCTCAACTCCCTTCAAAAGCCTAAATCACAAAATGGACTCGGACTCCATTCAATCAACACCTTCTTAATCCAGAAAGCCCACAATATTTTAACTAAACTATTTCAGGATAATCCAAAATGGAAAGCCCCCTACCAATAAATGAGGTTAAACCCACTGACCCCCCCCCAAGAAAGGGTAACATTTGGTTACAGCAACAGGTCACACTCGTGACTAAAAATGTAACAATGTCCAATTCCCTTTTCAATGGCAAGCTTTCCTATTGGGACACCCATGCTCTAATCAATGGTAGCAGTCCCATCACTAAGACCAGACTTCAGCTAGGGATCAAGCGGCTTGCAGGGTTAACAAAGTTCTGGAAGCTGGAGGCGAAATTAGTAGACTTTATAATTAAAGTTAACCTTGAGGCCCTACCAACGGCTGCATTCCTCCACCACAAGCGGAGCTATAAAATGGATCCAATATGCCCTCTGTGCAAGAAAACCGATGAAACAATTTCCCACATTCTTCAGGAATGTGAGACCTGGAATAAACTATGCTACCTGATATTGCAAAAGACCACAGATAAAGACTGGGCCTGGGTGGATATGGTGAAAGCTTTTAAAAAGGGCTCCTTTGGCAGTGTTAGATTGGCAACTTATGTTAACTTTGTCATCTGGTTGGCATGAAATAAGGTAACTTTTGAAAAGGGTATTGATTACAATATTGAGGTATTATACTTCAAATTGTTAAATGACGCCAAGGACCATGACAAGAGGACATGCCAGCCATGGCTAACCGATCAGACTTGGAACCAGATCAAACTAGGGCCATGTCTTGCCTAGTGTAGTGCTTACCTTACACAATAAATAAATCGATATATTAGTAAAAAAAAAAGAGAGGATATTTTTTTTTTTTTTTTTTTTTAATAAAAGAAGTAATTCTTAACCACTATTTTTCCACAAAATGAGTTTTTTTTTTTCAAAACACAAAAATTTTAAGTTATTTTTTTTGTGTTTGTTTAGAAAGATTATAACAGCTAAAGAGTATGAGTATAAATGTCACAAATCATGATAAATAATATTCGTGTGTGTGTGGTTTGTGGATTTATATTAGCTCAATTTAAAAGTTTCAATTGCGTGTATATTTTCTTTAAATTTTAATTTTGCAAATTATACAAAGTCATTTAAAAATGCTGATCAAAAGTCACATTCCTTTGATCAGTATTTTTAATCAAAATCTTACTTGTACAAATGTATAGGATAATTAGTTTGTACTTGATAAATCCTAAGATAATGAATTTATATTTTTGTATTCACGAATTCGATGTAATTGTTTTGTCAATTTAGAATCATGTATTAAATTTAAAAATAAATGAAAACCGAACGTAGAACTCTTATCAAGAAAGGCAAAGGCTATTGTATAGTCAAACATTAGATATTGCTGGAGGCCGGAAAATCAAAGGAGGCGGAGTTATGAACAAAAACTAGGCAGAAAGGTCAACCGTCCCACCCTCGAGGATTCTACACCTGCTGAGCGGCACCACCGCCACAAACCTCCACCCCCCCCCTCACCTTTGCCTGAGTCCCCCTCCCTTTTTGATTAGGAATAGATGAGCAGAGGGAAAGTGACTGCTTTTACAATGTGGTATGCCATGCAAACCAAAGAAGAATATACGCTATTTTACATATACCTATTTAGTCACTTAGAACAGAACTGGGAGAGCTTTAATGGTGAAATAGACTTGATTACAATTGGACAATCCAAACACCTTCTCATTTATAGAAATTATAACACCAAAACAACAATCAATAACCTAAAATAAGATAGTAAACAATAATAGATTAAAAAAAAACTGCTCTACAAGTGGTATGCCATGCAAACCAAGAAATAAGCATATATACCTATAAAGCCATTTATAACAGAACTGGGAGAGCTTTAATGGTGAAATAGACTTGTACAATTGGACAATCCAAACACCTTCTCATTTATAACAGTACTGTAAATGCTCAAATGGTGAAATAGACTTGTACAATTAGTCAATCCAAGGACAATATTCCCACCGCAACTGAGGCGGTTGCCTTGTTTCTTTCAAGCTATGGCCCCAAATAATAATGAGACATGAATAGAAGTGTTCTGAAAGTGTAACATTGCTGTTTATATAACATTTTTGTCTCCAAATAACTAATGGAGAAATGGACATGTATAATTGGACAGTTTTGTGAACAATAATTTCAGCATAAGAAGTTGGGTTTATGTGTGTAAGTCTGGAATGGCAGGTGAATTTTGTGTCACTGCACTTCTGGAACTATTAATATCCCACTCACCTATCCATACATTTATACTTGAATGTTCAAAATTATATGCATTGAATCAAGTGTATGGGTGCGGATGCGCTTGACACGCACCGACACTCCCTAAATGTCTTTGTAATGATTCTTGTTGATTGCATTGTAAAACTTATGCCTCTTGAATCGTCTTGAGGCACAAATAAAGGCATTTGAAAGTAAAATTTGCAAGTAAATATCTTTACATTTATAATATACTGTTGTTAATGTTGTTTTTTTTAAATTCTGTAAATTTATTTGCTCTTTCATTTTTAATTCCATATCATTTTCTATTTCATCAAAATGAGAATTTGTCACAGTATATAAATCTGAATTGTCTTCATTTTGCATCTTCTATTCTGCCTCATATACTTTCAATCTGCACACAGTTGTTTGTTCATCTTTTATTCATAAAGAAACTCACTCTACTTGTCTTTCTAATATTGATGTCATTATACTTTTCAAATCAATTGTTTGTTCATCTTTTCTACTAACTTCACAAAGTTCAGCAATGTCCTATTTAATATTAACAGTTCTTCCAACTCATGCAATCTTTCTTCTTTTGAATCTCAAGTCATCATCAAATAACAGCCTTGTCAGAATCAGAATTAGGGAATTTTTAGCATGTTCTGCCTTTAGTCACCAACCAATGAATTGGCTAAAGCTTTACAACTTCTTAGGAATGAGATCATAGTTTATTTCTGTCTGTTATATTTATAAATATAAAACATATTACTTACACAAAGAGATGTCTATTTAGCCTGCCTCCAAAAAACCTCATTTTGTACTTAAGAACTATCAGGCAATTGAGAAAAAAAAACCAAAGTATTTCTTGGTCTTAAATTCAGAGGGAAAAAATCAATTAATTCATCATACTACTGATGCATAATAGTGAGTAGCCTATCCATATTCATTTGCTATTTGAATAATAATGTAGTAATAATAGCTTCAACAACAAGACCATATGAAGTGGAATTTTAAAATGTATCCTTCATAGTTCCTTTAAAATCTCAAAAAGGAATAAAAAGATCTTTAAGTTAACAACATAACTCTCTAATGGGAATATCCTTGGATATTTATATTTTAATGAAATACTCAGCCCAATGATTATTAGACAAATATAAAACTTGAGTATATGTTTGCCTTTTGACAAATCAAATTTTAAAAAAAGTAAACATTTATCATTTAAAATTTAATTCCCAAATGAAAAAAAAAAGTGGAACTTATACATTGCTTAAATTATGAAAATTTTTACAGAAGTCTTGCTGCAATAAAATTCTTAGAGGTAAATTGATTAGCTATCCATAACTGTAGTAATTAACAGAGTTTAGCAATAAATGGCATTAACAAGATAAACTACCATAAATAAGAATGAACACATAAAGAATGTTATTCAAATGTCATGTGAAAAAAAATCACTATGGCATAAAAATTAAGTTGTCTGTAAAAAAAAAAAAATTAAAATAGAATATTAGGATATTAAATGTGCTGCATTGCAACTTAATTTTAGGTAAATTTTTCATCTCCTCCCTCTTTCTCTTTCTTTCTCTCTCACTCTATATATATGAGTGTGTGTCACCTGTACATGGCTACAAAAAAAATTATTTAATAGGATCAAACTCTTTCATCATTTACTAAGGTGCCTAAAAATCAAATAATGTTCTAGTACTCACTTTCTATATATTTGTCATTATAGTTTTTATCATATTTAATATTGTCATGATCATGTATAGGCTTCTCAACATTATTCATGAACTGGTGAGCAACTAGTCCCCTGACTTTAAAACCAAAAAAAAAAAAAAAACCCCACTATAGTCTTCAATCATTTTTAGAAATCAGAGTGAATGTTTGTAACTATATTAGTGTGAATATTTATTTTTTATTATATCATATATATAGCTAGCATTATTTGTAGGCTGTAAAATCATCTGCCAAGACAGCATTTTATAATTCAGAAAACACAAATTAGCATGAATTTGTGTTGGTATTAAGATGACCACTAACAAGTAACTACAAACATACCTCTTTTTGTAAATATTCAGTAATGGTAATGGAACGAACTTCCATGCAATTGTATAAAGATGTGAATTGGGAATAGACAAATAGTGTTTCATTCAATTTTGAAAAATTGATAAACTCTTAAAAATACTGTTAGAAAAAAATTACGATTTGCTTTGAAATTTAGCACGTCTCTACATCACAGTGATTCATATTATAGAAACTGATATATCATCATCAACCATTATCAATCCACTGCAGGATGAAGGTCTTTCAAAGTTCAATCCATCTTTTCTGATATTTAGCTTCTCTTCTCCACAACACACCTGCACACTTTTTTTATTTCATCCATCCATCTCACATGTGGTCTCTTTCTGGGTCTTTTATAATCTCTGGGAATCCCATTTAAGATATCAATTGTCCATCTATTATCATCTCTTCTAGCAACATGTCCAGCCCAACTCCACTTCAGTCTTTTAATTTTTTCAATGAGGTCAGTAACACCTGTTTATTCTCTTACCCATATATTGCATTTTCGATCTCTTCTTGTTACCCCCAACATGCATCTCTCCATACTTCTTTGAGTGGTCTGAAGTCTCTGTATTGCTCTTCTATTAAGTGTCCAAGTCTCAGATCCATAAGTAAGAACTGGTAAAACACATTTATTAAAAACCTTCCTTTTCAAACACATAGGCATATTTCCTTTTAGTATCAAGTTATTTCTACCAAAAGCACTCCAACCAAGTTTAATTCTATGATTAATTTCATCCATTATGTTTCCATCTGTATTAATAATCTGACCAAGGTATTTGTAACTGTTAACTTCTTCTAACTCATCATAATCAATCTTTATTTTCATATTTTGAGAAAATCCATTAAACATTACTTTAGTCTTTTTAACATTTATCTTTAGTCCTACTTTCCTACTTTCATCTGATAACTCCTGCAACATTTCCTGCAGCTCTAAAGCATTATTTGCAAAAACAACTACATCATCTGCAAAATCTAAATGACTTAAATAATCTCCATTTACTTTCACTCCTTTAGCTTCCCATTTTAATCCACAAAATACTTCTTGCAGCACTGCTGTAAAAAGTTTTGGAGATATGGAGTCACCCTGTCTTACACCCTTCTCAATGTTGACTTTCCTAGTATCATTATGTAATCTAATTGTTGCTGTTGCATTTTTATAAATATTCTTTAAAATATGACAATATCCTGGATCTATACCTTGATGATCCAATGCTTTAATCACTGAAGAAATGTTTATAGAATCAAATGCCTTTTCATAATCTACAAATCCAAAGCATAATGGCAACTCATATTCATTTGTCCTTTCTATAACTTCTCTCAATACCTGGATATGATCTACTGTACTAAAACCACTTTTAAATCCAGCTTGTTCTCTTGGTTGGTGGAAATCCAATGTTCTCTGTAGACGAGTTGTAATTATCTTGGTAAAAATTTTGTATAAAACTGATAAAAGGCTGATAGGTCTGTAATTTCTAATATCTTCTTTATCACCTTTTTTAAATATTAATATTAATACTGCATTCTTCCAATCATCTGGTACATCTTTATCATTTAGACATTTGGTATATAACTTTGCTAAAAAAAATTCTATTTCTTCACCTGCTTCTTTTAATATATCAATTATAATTCCATCATTACCTGGAGCCTTTCCTTTCTTCATACATTTAATTGCATGTCTCACTTCTTCATTTAAAATTCTGGGCAATTTGGAAGATGTAATAGATATAGAAGGTACTTGTTCTTTATTACTATATAATTCTTGATAAAAGTCTTCTACCCATTTCATGATGTCATCTCTCTTTTTAGTAATAATTCCATCTTTTTTTCTTATTGCAGATATAAATTTCCTACCAATACCAAAATGTTGTTTTACACTCTTGAGACTTTTATTCTCTTCTACAGCTTTCCTTGCTAGTTCACAGTTATACTTTCTTATATCATTTTCAACTCTTTTCCACACCATTTTACAAAATTCGAGATATTCAATCCTTTTTAATGCATCATTTTTGTATATCTTCATATTCCTTCTTTTCTTCATAAATTCTCTAGTCTCAGTAGAAATTTTATTGGTCAATTGCTGCTTTTTTCTACCAGCTATCTTTGTTGCAGTTTTTAAAAGTGTATCAGTTATTTTCATATTAATTTCATTCAAATCTGAATCATGTTCAAAATCTACTAATACTTGAAACCGATTTGTAAGTTCTAATTTAAATTCATTAGAATGTTTCTGAAGATTAGGAATATCAACTGTAAATATTGTTTTTCTTAATAATTTTTGTCTCTCTAGTTTTGCATTAACACGTATCTTACATCTTCAGATATCTTACATCTTACTAATCGATGATCACTTCCTGTGTTAAATTTATTAAGAACATTACAATCTTGAAATATGTATTTTCTGTTAGTCAAAATATAATCCAATTCTGCTGTACCTTCATTTGGATGCTTCCATGTCCATTTCCTTTTAACATTTTTCTCAAAAAAAGAATTCATAATATAAAGTTTTTCTTTTTCTGCAAACTCCACAAGTCTATGTCCTCTCTCATTTCTATTACCATAACCAAAATTACCTACAGCACTTTCATCTTTCATTTGTTTACCAATTCTAGCATTAAAGTCTCCCATAACAATTTTAAAATGTTGTTTACTCTGATCAAAAGCCTTTTGTACATCCATATAAAAATCTTCTACTACTTCATCACTATGAGAACTTGTTGGGGCATAAACCTGAATTATCTGCATTTGGTATCTGCTATTAAGTTGTATAACTAATCTTGCCACTCTGTCCGATACACCATCAATCTCCACAATGTTGTTCTTCCACTTTTTATTTATAATGAATCCTACTCCACTTGTATTTCCAATATTTGTACCTTTATAATAGAGTACATGTCCACTTTTTAAATCAATTGTCTCTTCACCTTTTCTTCTAACTTCACAAAGTCCAATAATGTCCCATTTAATATAAGACAGTTCTTCTTTTAATTCTTGCAATCTTCCTTCACTTGAAAGTGATCTGCAGTTGTAAGTACCTAAATAAAAAGTCATCATCAAATGGCAGCCTGGGTCCGCAATCAGGGGATTCTTAGCACCCTCTGCCTTCAGCCACCAACTGCTGCCTTGGTTGGTGACTTTACAGTCTCCTGGGAATAAGGGCCATGATTTATTTTTGTCTGTCATAATTGTATATATTGGAAAAATATTTATCATTTACACAAACATTCATTCTGCCTTATCAGGCAACTGAGAAAAAAGACCATGGTGTTTCTTGATCTTAAACTCAGAGGTAAAAAGCCAATAAACTCACCACACTGGCTAATGTGTGTTGGTAGCAGCCCATCCATGTTTGTACACTATATGAATAATCGCATAGTAATAACAACTACACCAACAAGAGAGTGGACATTAGGAATTTGCCCTGCTCGGTTCCTTTAAGGCTTCCATGAGGAATCAAAGGGTCTCCTTTCAGTTAATAGCAAACTCCTTTCTGCAGCCACTGATATATATATAAAACTGTAACCATATATTTTAGTATAAAATATAATAATTGATGTAACTGGTATAAAAATTTCTCTGTCTTCTTTTGGTGATTTGATTGGCTTGATTTGCACTTTGAACAGATTACTCTCTCATATTCAAAATAATTTATTAGAGAGAATGGGTAATATTTTGCCTTACTTGTTGTCTATATTATTTTAATAAATTTAAATTGCTTATTTCCATATACTAATTCATATCAAAATGTTTAACTTTTTAAAAATTTGACAACACATTAAATTTGGTAAAATATTATTAAAAATAATATTTAATTTTTATTTGTTTAAAATGGTCTTAAATATTATTTCCATTGAATTAAAAAAACCATTTGTTCAACTAAATTTAATTATTAAAAATAAATACAGTAATTACGTATGCGTTTCAATGTAAAAAAAAAGAAAGGAGCGCGAATTTAAAAAAAGATCATCTGATAGTGTTGCTTTTGGAGGGAGAAAGAAAAGAAAATGGTAAAAGGCAAATGGTGTAAATATGATAAGCTTATTTTAAAATAGTTAACAAGTAAACGGATTACCACAAAGTTTTCTATAAACGTAAAAATAACATAGTGGTATTTAATAATAAGATGAATTGCTAAATTTAAAAGTCTGTTCAAGTCAGCTAGCCAGGTGGATCAAATCGCCAGTAATAATTTTCCAATATTACATTTGAAATATGTCGGAGCTTTCCAGTTTAAAAGCAGAATTAATTATAAGATTTTGGTATGTTTTAAAATATTTATTATTCTACAATTTGGAAAAATTAAATAAGTATTTTAATTACAGAAGTTTTATAAATATGAAAATTTGCTTTTAAAAAAGAAGAAGTTTAAATTAAAGTAAAATGTTAAAGTTATTAACATAGTTTAATATTTCCGTTTATAATTTTAATAAAAAAATATAGTATTGATTGATATTTAACTTTGCAATGCCAGTAATATATTTGCTAGTTAATTTGTTTACCATTTGGATAATAAAAACAGTCTTCAAATAATTAATCAAAGCTATTTTCTAATTTTATCGTCAGTTTGGAATGATTAAATTAATTGCTATAATTAGTATTCCTAGATTTAAGCGTGGATAAATAAATATTAGCATGGATGTGATAAACTTGGAACAGTTTTAATAGAAAAATGTAGAAATTAATAACTTATGAAAAAACATTTTCATTTAAATTCTGCGTGTCATATCATTGGAATTGTTTCATGTTTATGGAGCCACGTAAAATCGTTAATCTAATAGTGCTTATAATAACTAATACAAATGGATAAAATTACATGTATGGAATTCAACTATAGTTGTAGCTATTACTTCGTATATTTATTGTTCGACACATCGTACATGGATTTCACGGATCATATTTGTAGTTATAAAATGTTATACAATTTAATTTGTGATACACACACCTGCTAGAATTCATGTATTGAACTATAAAATGCTATACATTTAATTTATATCACACACACACCTGTTAGATTTTATGTATTTGATGAATAATGCATTACTTTAATTTTATCGTTAGATGAACTTGCATGTGAAGTTCATAAGTTATATTTTATTAAGTTTAAATTAATAGGGGTTGAATAAAATACTTATTCAAGAGAATAGCGCTTGCGAAAAAGCTTGAAAAGTACTAAATGAATTTATGAGATGTATCAATTTTTATGAGGCATTTTGTAGGTCTTTCCAGATTTCTATTCCTATACTAATATTACTTATATTATATTACATATGTTTTATCTTAAGCAAGATAAGTTAGTACATTAGTTGTCCTGATTAGCGTAACATTTTATTATGCAAGAACCCACATTTGCTAAAATGTTAGTGTTTTCTGAATGGTCAGAATAACTGAGGAGGATGATTTTGCACTTTAATGTGAAGTAAATAGTAATGTTGTTTTATAATGTTAAAAGGCATTAATCTGTGCCGGTGGTTAATCCGCAGATTACTTAATTGCCATTTTTGTATTTTACACTCATTCCTGTGCTGGTGATTAATCCGCGGAATTGTGTAATTATACTTATTACTTTATGATGGTGTATAAATCCACAAAGCATTTAGTGTTATTTAATTCCTATGTGTAGATGAATGCATCCACAGGAATATGGTTTTACTTCATAGATATAAGTTGGGCAAAGTATTTTAGTTATTCTGCTAAATCATCTTCTTCCATTTGTAAGTATAATTTATAAGTTAGATCATTAAATTGTAGCAGGACATTCTATTCAAGTTACCTCATAATAATTAACTGTTGGTTGATTATTATTTACCTGAATGTAAGTTTAAATTTTCACTTTATTTAATGATTGCATTATAGCTAAATCCTACAGATATAATATTATTTATTATATTATTATAAGTTTACGGTATAGATTTATTGAATCTGGAAATGACATTAGATGTTTCATGAGTTGATGTTGAATTTAGTATAATTTCCTCAATACATTCATTATATCAAATTGAAATAGAAGGTATGATTAGGTTTTTAAAAACTGTACCTATGATATGTTATTGAAGAAAGTCGATGGAATTATAATTTATTTATTTTATTTGTTTATTTATGTCTTTAATTATAACATTAGAATTAATTACTTATTATTCATAAATTTGTAAATAAACGTTGATTTATAATTAAACTTACTGTGCCATTGCTATTTGTCATTCGTAAAATCAGAAATCATAAACCTTGGATAGAGCATACATTGAAGTACATACTATCGTCAACATGATATAAGAGTTTAGTGATATTTTGAGAAAACATTTGGATGCTTTTCGTCTTTGGTAGTTTATGATGTGTAAGGTACAATAAAATCCCATTTACCTTTTCCATCATTTTAGCTTTGTGTAGTTGATTCTAGTATACAATACAAATTGATTATTAAACCTGTAAACAGATTTACCAGATAATGACATGATTGAATATATTTACTTAACGTTTTTAAATTGTCATTTGTCAGTATAATAAGAGTCTCAGTGATATAGTAAACTATAAAAAAAGAACCCAAGTATTTATGTTTATTTATTGCAAAGCTTTACCTGGACTAGCATTTGTATTAAAAATCATATAGATGGTTTAAAATTTCATAATCTTATGTAGTTCCACAAATTATGCCATCTTGTACATGGTCGGCCATCGGGTCTCATACAAAGAAAGTCGCAAATTAAGGTTTGAAAGATAATAACATTACATACTTATAATTTGTTTAATGTATTTTATCATACTACTATGATAGGTCTTCACGGTACACCCTGGCTGCGATCAAATTAAATCATAAAAAGTTTATGTTATATCATTAGTTTGGTCTGTGGTAAGTTGCTCCAGATTTTGGTTGTGGTCTTTGGTGCACAATATAGATGGCATGATATGCTTTTGGTTACAGCTCTTAATAGCTGACAATGTGCAGCGGGAATTGATCGGTGATCAAGGTTACAATTCTTAGCGCACTTATGTTTTGGTGATATTATGTAGTTGGGACAATAATCGAACGGTTACAATATATATATATATATATGTAGATAAATGGATGACTGGGTGGACAGATAGATAAATGGATCATAAAGTACAAAAATTTATAAGCAGATAGATAAAAAAGAGGGTAGTTCGATGCATAAATAAATAGATATAGGATATTCAGCTTAAAATTCTAGTAAAATAAAGTTTTAATCTCTGACTGAACACATGCCAGTATAAATACTATCTTTTGTGTGTATGCGATTACATTTTCAAAACCTCAATAAATGTCTTATTAGTTACATGACTATTGACTAACTTAAGCGAATGTTTTGATAGAAAAAGCTTATATATATAAATGTAAAAGCAAATTTAACTAAATTATGGCAAATTTATTATAAATATAAAATTAAGACACTTAATAAATGAGCAATACAATTATATCAGATCACAGAACAAAATGGGAAAAAAGGAATATTAGAATTAATAAGAAAAAAAATAGAGAATTATATGGATGAGAGATAAAAAAAATCATTAATCAATAATAAAAATTAGAAGCTAAAATGGATATGAGCTAAACATATTAATAAAAAAAATAACAGATGTATGAGTAAAATCCTGAATTCAATTCAATAAGATTATAAAAACCCTCACGAGATAAAAAATGTGGTGAAATTAATGATCAAATGTAATGAAATAAATTCACATATACCTTAATAATGTTTTTAAATGATGACAATAATGATAATATGCAAGATGTAGTTTTCTTTAATAATCAAAACGAAAAGTTGACAAAGTTTTTATAGTTTAAATTATTTTTTCAACTGATTAAAATAAAAAAAGATTTAGAAATTGATTTTTTGAAATAAGAAAATTGCAAAATATATAAATATTTTTTATGAAAAGTAGTTATAGATTAGAAACTTACAATTATATACATAAAATATGAAATTAAAAATAGCATTCCTGCTACATAAACACAGATGTATATATTTACTTACAATAATTTGATCTCCAAATATAATTATTATTTGTGTAATGATGAAATTTTGAGACAGAGAGAACAGATGACAATGTATATATATATATGAATCACGATAATTACACTTATATTTCAATCAACTAATAAAAAAATGAAACATTAGTTGGAAAATCTTGGCTTTAAAAATTCCAAAACTTTCATTATTTTCATAATATTTTTTTTATATGTCATAAAATGTATTTACAATTAAATTATGAAGAGCATAGATGATAAAAAAATAAGAACTTCCAATCTGCTGATCTTAATTTGTAATATAAAAGCATATTTCATTCCACAGATATATATCCTAATTTCATCTTTGGTCTTATACTTTTAAATATTTAAATTATACTTTTAAATATTTAAATTTTTCCAAGTAAATTCAGGATAGTTTTTTAATTGTCTGATTCACAGACATTCTATCCAACCATATGTGTGTGGGAGATGATAGTCTGGACCAACTTATGAATGCTGGTTGAGCACAAAATGCAGATATTTGATTATTTATCTTTTCTACATGTGTGTGGTCGTACATATCGGTTGTATGAGATAGTGTGGATAGTTGAAGGGTGCTTGAAAGTCTGAGTTCATATCCCCAATATTTACAATAAACATCTTCATAAATTAAGAATGGAAAAATATAAAATAAGTATTTTGCTTGGAATGGATTATTTAAGATTGCTTCTCTTTATATATATATATATTGTAACCGGACCACCATACAACCCTTTTATTACTTCAGTTGTAACAATTTCCTGATGAGCATGTTGCAGGAAGGAACTATCAATTAGCATTACCCAATGTAGATGTTAACCCCCCCCCCCACAACAATATTTCCTGCTCATCAGAGGATGTAGCACCATAGAGGCTGGAAGCATCTAGACATTTATATGTTTGGTTTTCCAAACGGCACCACTAGAGTTCCATCTCACTACAACCTGACTTACCTAGGTCTAGTTATGCCAAACATAGCTCAGGTGGCATGAGATTCTCATGAACAAGTGCAATGACTGATGAGTGATGCAATAAAAACAAATAGAATTGGACAACTGAATAACTAAATTTAATTTTTAGTAACAATAATTTTATTTAATAACAATTAATTTGCAAGTTCTAATAAAGTTCATTCCTATCCATGTGATGACTCATTTTCATCTCATTTATGAAAAAGTTAGAAGCAGTTTGTTGATCAATAGTTCATTTGCAATTCATTTTAATAAAGTTCATCCTTCATTTCAAATAAAGGCTCATTTTGATGTATCTTAGGTAAAAGATTCAAAAGGTCTTTTATCTAGTAGACGTCTACCAATACTGCATGAATATTTTGCCACTCTTTATTCCATATCTGTACATCCCCTTTTTAGGTAGGTAAATAGGTAAGATGAGCTATTCCAGATCTGTAAGGTTTCTATAATTCAGCCAAGTATCAATGTACATTGGTGCTCACAAGTTTATTTTCTTTGTATACAATCGAGATTCATGTAAGCATTTGTAATTTTTATAGTACATTATTTTATTCTATTTATCAAACAGGTAATGTGAACAATTCTTGGTTTGTGGACTATTCATAGTCCAGTCAGTGTAAATGTGCATCTATGTGCATAAGTTTTATTACTTTTTTCACATAATACCAATATGCAGGTAAGCATTTAGAGTCCATATAATATTTCATTACATTTATCAAATCCAGTAATGGGGTTTAAATTACTCCCACAACATTAATATTCAGGTAAGTATTAAGCATTTGTAATTTTATATCAGCATGCAGGTAAGCATTTAGAGTCCATATAATATTTCATTACATTTATCAAATCCAGTAATGTGGGTTAAATTACTCCCACAAAATTAATATTCAGGTAAGTATTAAGCATTTGTAATTTTATATCAGCATGCAGGTAAGCATTTAGAGTCCATATAATATTTCATTACATTTATCAAATCCAGTAATGTGGTTTAAATTACTCCCACAAAATTAATATTCCGGTAAGTATTAAGCATTTGTAATTTTATATCAGCATGCAGGTAAGCATTTAGAGTCCATATAATATTTCATTACATTTATCAAATCCAGTAATGTGGTTTAAATTACTCCCACAAAATTAATATTCAGGTAAGTATTAAGCATTTGTAATTTTATATCAGCATGCAGGTAAGCATTTAGAGTCCATATAATATTTCATTACATTTATCAAATCCAGTAATGTGGTTTAAATTACTCCCACAAAATTAATATTCAGGTAAGTATTAAGCATTTTCATTTATACTTAATCACGAATAAATGATTTTCATAATTTTAGTTTCATTCATAATTTTCCAGTAACAAATGTATTTTCATGCAGCTACATTTATTAATAATTCTTTTTTTATATATATATTTATAATAAAGATGTTTTGTTTGTCTTTTAAAACATATATAGTTTTAGTTTAAGAAATACGTTTATTTTTTAAAAACACATATAATTTTAGTTTAAGAAATACGTTTTGTCTTGTCTTTTAAAAAACATATATCGAATATTTTTATAAAATCATACCTTCATTTATCCAAGTTTGTCACTTCAAAAAGGGGTCAGTGCATTTCAGCTGAATGGCATTATTTCCTTTCTATGATGTCTATCCAGGCAAATCTAGAAAAATCATGGCTTAGAATGGAGAGGAAAAGCGGTTACGTTAGCCCTCCATCACTATGTTTTCATTAATAATGTTTTCTTTTTCCATTATTAACAATGGTTGTAAAGGTTATATTCCAAGGTGACGAAAGTCAGAGTTGGGTAACACTTAAATAAGAATTTTAACTTTTTAATTCTTCACTTTTCTTACTATCTTTTTCTCAAAAAAAAAATCTTCTTTAAACATACACTTTAAAAATCCAATCTAATCTGCCTCTGAACTTCCAACTTGACTATTTATATTCTCATCTGTGGATTGATTAAGCAGCCTTTCCCACTGTACCTAATTTGCATACTGCTCTCATTTAAGCCCGATTGCCTTTCTCTTCATAATGATTGGATAATCTACTTTTTTAGTGGGATAGATAAGAACGCATGAAGATTAAGCCATGTTTTTCAATTTACTAACTTTGCCTCAAGTGATTATCACACTTTATTTGAAAACATCCAAAAATTAAAAATGTAATCAATTTAATACATGCCAGCTTTAAATAAATATGTGATATATTTAAATTATATCGTAATCCAAAACTATAAAATCAATAATGATTTTCTTTATTATTTTATTTTCTCAATTATAGAAAATAATGATTTTTTTGTAATGTCATAAACTAAACTTTTTTATACATCTGCTGTTTTTTAAGGTGGGATGGTAACTAGCTCTTAGAATAAATATACATGTTAAACATCGTTCTTGTTTCAATATATAAGAATATAAACTTGATTTTATATTTCACAGGATAATAACCCAAGCTTAACAATATGTTGTCAAGTAAACCTTACTTGCCAACTGATTGATGAATCCAGCTAATGATAAGTTTGATCTTCATTCATAGAAGTTATCTTGACAACAAACTGAGATTCCTGGTGTTGATAAACTTGGGCTATAACCATGCGATTTATTTAAGAATGTATATCTAAATAGGTAATTTACTATTTCAGACAGGAACTGTCTTTCAACGGAAACGAAAGATAAATGACAGGAAATGGTCAAAATATAAACATATTTAGCATGGAGATGTAAACAGTTTTGTGAATCCTAATTGATAACAAAAAAAAATTGTTAAAGGATTTAGGCAATTAATTGATTTTTGAATGCATCAAATACTCAAAATTGTTTTATTTCAATCATTTTATATGGTTAGATTAAAATTGTAAAAAAACATTACTTTTAATAAATAATCTTTAATTAATTAATGTATATATACAATAAAAAAGTTTTTGCTAAAAAGTGTTTGAAGTAAGGTGGACAAATTGTATTTATATATGTTTAAAATGTATAAAATATGCATAATGCTTGTTTACATATATTTTTACATTTGCTTGTTATATGTTTTGTAGACAATTGTTTCTGGGTGGGTTTTTTTTACAGTTCTAATCTAATTATATAAAATGATTTAAATAAAATAATTCCAAGCATGTGACACAATTGTTAATCAGACAATTGGCTAAATTCTAAATGAATTTTCTTGTTAAACTATTAAAATCCATAAAACTCTCTTTATATCTGTTTTTAAAAGGAATTTTTGTACTTTGGACATTCTCTGTCATTAAGTTCTAATTTATGATGAAAATCGGTCCTTGACTGAAATATTAAATAGTATATTTTGATACATATTTTTATTATTATACTATTTGCTTTAGTTAATTTTTTAATATAATTATATATATGGAAAGCTATATATGATTATGAACAAAATCTTTTAGCTTAAACTTCTTTATTTTTGTGAAAAATAAAATTACTACTAATGTTATGTTAGACATTGATTTTTTTTAAGAAGGAAATGATTATTAAATTTATATTGATATATAATTGAAATATGTAGTGCAATTAATATAAATTAAGTCATTTCTATTTTTAAAAATATTTTTTTCTACATTACTAAATTAGTAATAATTCATTTTCACACTCATGTATACATACATAGATGCATGCATGTGTATAAGTTCAATTAAACTTTACAGAAATATTGTGCAGTAATATAATATAAAAATTAAAAAAAAAACTTTTAAAAAAATAATTTTATATAATGTTTTTAACTTTATGTAATACCCTGCATGCTTTTGTGTAGTGTTAGTGGAGTAAACAGAAGTTCAAAGTTCATGGCTTAAGCATAACATGTCAGCCAATTCTGGCACTTACATTTCTTATGAATTTATAAACAATAAAACCATTTATCATTATTAATTTATGTAATAGCAAATCTCTGAAATTGTGCAAATACTTTACAATTTCAAAGATTTGCACACCAAAATTAAACATTTTAATTCAAACTATTCTATTTAGAGCACTTAATTATCATGTTATATATATATATATACTTTTCCAGATTTCAGACAGAAATTCATAAGACATAATTTCTTTAATGAAGTGTTTTTGATTAATTTTTTTTTATAAAGACAAAAAAACACATATGATTTCTCAAACCAATATTAATACATCAGGAAAATGAAGATACCCAAGTTAATCAAACATAAATTGAAATTTGTATAATAAAAAAAATCTATAATAATAGTCTTTTTTTTTTTTTTTTTGCTGTTTATAAATCACACATACAAACATATATGTTACATGTGTATTTGAAATGGAAGGATTTTTAATAAATGTATTTTATCAAAACTTTGAAGTTAACAAGGACAGAATAATATATTTGGATAAGAAAACAAATGAACAGATATTATTGATATCATTGAAAAACTTAAAAGGCTAAAGGAAGTCGATCTAGATATAAAATAAATGAACAATTGAGCCTAAACAGGATTCTAGTAGATTATAAATGATCTAAAAAGAGGCTATATGTGGGATAGATAGATGACTCAATAGTATTTGCTGGAATATTATGGAAAAGAAAAACTGTGGATAGGATAAGCTGCATTAAATTTAGAGATGATAAATATAATTATACTGATAATAGTCGAAAGTGAAATAGCATATTATATAACTCAATTTCATTCATGATGTGCCTCCCCTTATTCTTTTATTTTATTTTCATGAAGATCCCAAGAGATTAAGAAAGTGAGTATAAGGGCTAAGAAATTAAAACAAACATTCTCAAACTTTAATTATGTAAACCAAAAGATAAACAGAGCAAAACTCTCCATACAGTATTGCCACCTGTGCTAAACAGAGTAATCAATGGATGCCAGAAGGCTTGTGCATAAAATCCCTATCTAATGCCTACTCATCCAATATCCCCAGACTAGTTTCTGGCTTGTGGCCTTCGTCAGTGAGAAGGCTTGTGCATAAAATCCCTATCTAATGCCTACTCATCCAATATCCCCAGACTAGTTTCTGGCTTGTGGCCTTCGTCAGTGAGGACGAAGGCCACAAGCCAGAAACTAGTCTGGGGATATTGGATGAGTAGGCATTAGATAGGGATTTTATGCATAAGCCTTCTGGCATCCATTGATTACTCTGTTTAGCACAGGTGGCAATACTGTATGGAAAGTTTTGCTCTGTTTATCAACAATTAATGTGCTAGTATAGGAAATGTGATCATGTGATGCTTAATGGTTTAAACCAAAAGATATTAAAATAGCAAAATAAAGTAGAGTATATTTTGATATTTTTGGTATCTTTCAATGATAAATTCTTTTGAAACCAGACACAATATTAACAGCTGAATTCTCATATCCAGTATAGTATCAAGTCTGTTTCTATGTTTTTTTGGTTGTACCATAATATGAAAATTCTGCCTCACATAAACATGTCATTGTAAAATAAAGTAAAACACAAATAGCTACTTTTGACATGGGGAAACTCTTCTATTAAATATGTCCAGAAATCATTTAATAACATTTCAGTGCTTTATTGTTTTAAATCAGAGTCATTAATTAAATCAGTATTTCATAATCACATGAGCTAAAGTCTATTGGCTTGCAAGCATTCTACAATTACATTGAAAACTTCATCATCTATTTTAGAATTTATTTCAATTAAAAATTCATACAAGATGGGGAAACAATCAACTGTAGAAATCCAGACATGTAACTTGTTATCAAAAGATACAAGTTTATCTCTTGTATAAAAAGTGTAATATTCTTTCCTTGTAATAATAAGTTAATTTCATTATACTTAACAAATATCTGCCAAATCTACAAGACTCATCAATTATGAAGGATTTATCAAAAAAATTGATGAAATTCTGTCTAAATTATTTAACATGAAAAAACCTAATAACTTACTAAGAAGTTCAAAAAGTCTCAATAGATGTTCTTCATCTGGATAGTCATCTCACTTCAGTATTTAATAAAAGTGCAGTACAGACTATCCATTTCATTACACAAAATTATAAATGATCTGAATTAAAGAGGTTGAGATTTTACTTAAATGATAATTTTTATGGTTTTATCCAAAATAATTGTTTTAAATATGTTGTTTTTTTTGTTACCAATACTTGCCTATGCAAAGCACAATAACTTTTGTGGTTTTTTGTAGAGACTTGCAGAATATGTTTTATGATTTCATTAATTTTTTCTTCCATTGCTAGAGCACTATCTGTACAAATCTCAATATATTTCTTGTAATATAATTATAAATACAGTTGAATATATCTTATCTGATAGCCTTTTCCTGTAGATATTTGCATATAAATAAATCTTCAATACTATTATCAAATATATAATGAACAAATACCAGTAATACAGAAAGCTTTGTGATATCTGTAGACTCACTCATTTACATTACATATTTACTGCAAAATCTAAATTGATGAATTATTTCTTTCTATGTCAGCAGATAGATCTTTGCTGTGGTATAAAACAGTATTATTTGATAATTGTGATGTATCTATTTTTAGCACTCTTTGTTTAACATACATGATACAATGTTTTTCACCCAAATCTTAATGACGATCTCTCCTACTGTATTAATTTCACCATTAAGTGCAATGTGGTATCTCATTTTCAGTTTTAGAAATTGTAATCATTTGAAGCTTAGATTTTCTAGAGAATTGTATCATCTCTTTAAAGAATATATACATTTTTCTTTATAATCAATTTATTTCATTTTGAAGTGCCTACAAAGTTTAGCCTGAATTAATGAATTGTTTACTAATATTTTATTATATAAAACACAATGCATCAAGAACACGTATTGCCAATACACATAAATCCCCAATTTAAATAACTTTCATCTATTTTCTTTTTGATATGATATTAGATGATAATTGCTTTTTATTATTAAATTTTGAAAAAATCACAGTTTCGTATACCAGAAATACTTATCACTCCTTGTTTTGAAGTTTCTCTCTATAACTAAGAATCCATGGCTAATTTTTGAATAATATTTAAATTCTAATATTAGTCATAATTATAATAGAGACAAAAAAGTTTTATTATAAAAAAGACTGTACATGTGAAAGAAAAGCATTAAAAAGTATTCATAAAATAAAAGCAATTGTAATAAAAATAATTTGATAAAATGCTTAGGAACAAAGATTGTGAAATAAATATGATTATAATATATAAAATCAAATGTAAAATAGTTGAAAGCTCTAATGCCAAAATAAATATTTAATGTAATTACAATGAGAAATGATTTATAATTATTATAAAAGAAAATTCATAATAATAATAAATTTTCAGTCTCAAAATTTACTAGTCACTTCAAATCTATTATAATAACACAGAAGTGCTGATAAACACTTATGATAATGATGATGATAATGATAATAATAATAATAATAATAAATTTACATAATTAAACAAAATAACATAATGATGGGTTTAATAACCAAGTATTATCATAACTAATAGCTGTTCAGCTGGAAAGGTTAATGCCTTCTTACTTTGATAGATTACTAACAACTGTTGATGTTATGGCCAACACTGGGAGCACACAAATCACCCTCCAGAATATTTAAACATACTCAAACATGTTTCAACGTAGCAGAGTATTTAAAATTATACAAGGTTTATATTAATTTTCATAATTTTTCATGGAACATTTATTGATTAGTTTGAGAACTGCTGAATTAAAAGAGAAAATCTAATTCAATACAAGATGGGAAAGACTTCTTGATCTAAATATATATTTCAAAACATTATTTGAAAAATAAGTTTGAAATACTATTGATGTTGAATATATTTAAATTTTACAAATAAAAAATTATTAGAAATGTATATTAGAAATTCTTTCATAGGCTTTTGAAAACAAACTAGTCTATATGTACATTTATTAAAATTTGGAGTATAATGAAAGTTCTTCATTGCAACAGAATTTTGCTCTAAACTATATTTTTAAATACAAAAAAAAACTGTTATTAGAAGCAAATTGCCATTTATAAATGGCTACCCTTTCTAAAATTTATAATCATAGCAATTAGCTTAATTAAAATAGTTACATGAATAAGTTTAAGATATAGGATTTATTTTTTAAAATGTTTTCAAAAATATTTTAGACAAAATAAATTAAAAAGTAATGTTTTTAAATAAATTAATTCCACTCTTTCTTTCACATTAAAAACAAATATAAAATATAAATTGATATTTCCCTTTGTTTATATTTGTAATTCAAATTTGCATGTTTGTTTATATGTGTAACAAATGTATGCAAATTTGAATAAAATATAAATTGTATAAATACATATTACACATTATTACAGAAGTCTACAGTAATTTATTTGTGTATATTATTACACAAATGTCAAACCAATGTTTCTATAAAATGAAATTATATAAAATAATTAATACAACTAATTAGTATTTATGGGTAATAAAATAGTATTTTTCTTAATACATAATGAATATTTTAGTTTATGGATAATTAATAAGAAGCATATGATTATTTTTCCTGATCACTTATTTATCTTAAAAGGAAAATTGTAATTTGCTATATGCATGTCAGTTCTTGGCTTCTTTCACACTTTTAAAAATAAATAATATAAATATCATAATTGTGTTTTTTTTCTGCAAAAGACATGTACTCACTACTTTAGTATAACAATGAATTGGTAATTTGGCTGATAAAATGTATACATGTATTGTAAAAATTTGTTTTCTCTGATTTAATTCCCATGCAGTATTGCTCTGGACAGTAATATTTTGTACAAAATCATTTTAAATTCTTTAGTACTATTAAAAATGTTAGCAGAAAATATTTCTCCCAATTCCCCTCTCCCCCTCTCCTCCCCCTCTCTCTTTTTTAAATTTAAAACAACTACTTAAAAATAAATGTTACGTTTTAGAACAATGAGCATCAAATATATTATGTAAGGAAGTATATTCAGGAGGGATGCAAAATATGCACTTTATTTTCCATCTTTCACACTTCTTTAAAATGTTTATATGTAGGAAAAGGGGAAAATAACAGAAATATTTTATACATCTAGTATAAAATTTAATTTTATAAAATTTTAATGTAAATTTAAAAGAAAATTTTTATCCCAATATTTTCAAAATTGTATCGTATTAAGTAAACTGAAATATAATTTAAATAAAACTTATTAAAATAAAATTACCTTTTAAAATAGCTGTAAAATGTTATTAAAATTTAACTTAAAGATATGTAAATAAATCAATTCAAACAACCATTTGCATTCGTTTTTGATTATATTAAAAAATTGATGACATTAGCTAAGGGATTTTGTTTTGTAATTAAATATTTTTGTTAGATTATGTTTAACCATTTTTAGAAATAGAGCACAATAAATATAAAAATAACAAGTCTTGTGATAGTCTTGTGATATTTTCTAAAAAATATATATGTAACAAAATGAATAGTCTATATGTTTGTATTTGTAAGTGGACTATCTGAATTGACTAATTAATGCAACAAATTGGGCTACCAAATTTAATTAAATACAAGTATTATCTCATATACTATCATTTCATCAACATTTTCACAAATTATCAATAATCTTCAAGATGAAGATTTCTTTACATTTAATTCAGTTTCTCCATCCATAGCTTTTTTTTTACATCACATTAGCAAACTTTCTTATTTCTTTATCCATCTTACATGTGGTGTATTTTAGATCTTTTATAATCTCTTGGAATCTAACTTAAAATTTCAACTGTCCATTGATTATCATCTCTTATAGAAAGATGTCTAGCTAACTCCACTTCATTCTCGTAATTCTTTTAATAATATCAATGAAACCTATTTTTTAAATCTGTTCTTGGTATCTCCAAAATACATTTATTCATACATAAATAAATAATGTAAAGTCTCTGAATTTCTTTTCTGTTAATTGTCCAAGTTTCAGATTCATAAGTAAAAACTGTTAAAATATATCCATTAAAAATATTCCTTTTAAAACATATAGGCATATTTCCTTTTAATAAATTATTTCTATAAAAAAAACCTTCATCCAAGTTTAATTTAGTGATTAATTTAATCAATTATATTTTCATCTCTATTAATAATTGACTAAAGTATTTTGAATAATTAATTTCTTTTAAATCATGATTATCAATCTTTATTATCTCTTTATGAGAAAATGCACTGAACATTGCACTACTCTTTTTAGTAATTATTTTTAGTTCTACTTTCTTACTTCCAGCTGATAATGCTTGCAATATTTCCTGAAGACCTGAAGCATGATTTGCAAAAAAACTATATCATTAGCAAAAGTCTTAAATAATCTTTATTTATTTTTATTCCCTTACTTCTCATTTTAAACCATAATATATTTCTTGTAAAACTGCTGTAAAAAGTTTTGGAGATATAAAATTACACTGCTATAAACTCTTCTCAATTTTAAACTTCTTAGCATCATCATGTAGTCTAATCACTGCTTTTGCATTTTGATAGATATTTTTTAGAATATAACAATATTCCAGATCAATTAATTCAAAGTTCTAATCTCTATGTAAATACTTATAATAACAACATTTCACTCTTCTTACACTTTAAAGCAAAATTTATTTATTTATTTTTTACACAGTCAAAACTGTAAAAAATAAATAAATATATTTTGCTTTAAAGTGTAAGAAGAATGAAATGTTGTTATCATACATTACATAAAAAAAGCAAAAATAAAAAAGAAAGAGGAAGAGAAAGTATTGAAGATTATGTAAATACTTACTGAATAAAATGCTTTTTCATAATCTACAAATCCAAAGGGTAATGAGAACTCATATTCTCTGGTCTTTTTATAATCTCTCTCAATAACTGGATGTGATATACTGTTCTAACCCACTAAAGTTCACTGTAGACAAGTAGTAATTTTCTTGATAAAGACTTTGTCTAGAACTGTTGGGTCTGTAATTTCTAATATGTTCTTTATAACTTCTTTATCACTTTTCTTAAATATCAATATTACTACTGAATTATTCTAGTCATTGGTGCATATTTATCACTTAGACAATTGGTATATAGCTTTGTCAACAGTTTTTCTATATTTTCAATTGCTTGTTTTTATTATAATTTCATCATTTCTTGAAGTTTATTTATTTTTTTAAAATACTTGAAAATTTAAAAGATGTATTTTGCTTTCTTGTTCTTTATTTATTATATAATTTTTTACAGAATCCTTTAACCCAGTTCATAATGTAATTTCTCATTTTACTAATAGTTTGGTCTTTTCTTCTTACTTGCAGAAACAACTTTTTTTCCAATACCAAAATATTGTTTTACACTTTTAAGATTTTAATTTTCTTCTATAGCATTCTCAGTCAATTAACAATTGTATTTTCTTATATCATTATTATCTCTTTTTTACACTATTTTATCAATTTTACATATTCAATTTTTCTTAATGAATTGTTTAATAAAATTTAATATTCTTTTTTCATGCATTGTCTTGTTTCAATAGAAATTTACTGGTTTGTGGTTTTTCTACAACATCTATCTTCCTTGCAGTTCTTAATGAACTATCAATTATCTTCTTACTAATTTCAGTAAAGTCTTAAGCATATTCAAAATTTATTAAAATTTTTAAATTATTTTCTAATCCTAATGTACATTCATTGGAATGTTTCTGAAGGCTAGGAATATCCATTGTTAATACTATTTGTCTTAATACTATTCCTCACTTTAGTTTTTCATTAACACATATCATATATTTCCCTATTTGATGATCACATTTTGTGTTGAATCTATTTAAACATTACAATCTTGAAATACATATTTTCTGTTAATCAAAATATAATCCAATTTTGATGTACCTTTATTTGAAATTTTCATGGCCATTTCCACTCAATATTTTTTTAAAAAAAAAAAAAGAATTCATAATATTTAGTTTTTTTCTTTTTATGAAAACTCCACAAGTAAGTATACTCTCTCATTTTTATAATCATAACCAAATTTATGCACAGGATTTTCATCTTTCAATTGTTTACTCATGATAATTTTAAAATGTTGTTTGGTCTGATCAAAAGCATTTTGTACATCCACATAACAATATTCTATTTCTTCATCACAAAAAACTTGTTGGGTCATAAATTTGAATTAACTGCATTTGGTACCCTCTATTAATCTGTCTGATACTCCCTTAACCTCTACAATGTTATTCTTACACTTGTTTATAAAGAATCCCATTTCATTTATGCTTCCAATATTTGTGCCTTTGTAGTAGAGTATATGTTCACTTTTTAAATTAATTGCCTCTACACATTTTGTTATAATTTCACAAAATCCAATAACACTCCATAAAAAATATAATCTTAGGCAATTGTTTTTTTAATTCATGCAAATTTCCTTCTCTTTAAAATGATCCAAAGTTGTAGGCACTTAAATAAAAAGTTGTCATAAAATGGCAATCTATACTTGCAATCAGAGAATTTTAAAAACCCTTTGCTTTTGTCCACTAACCATCACTTTATCTGATGGCTTTGTTATTTCCTGGGAATAAGGTTCATAATTTTATTTTGTCTGTCATGATTAAAGATATCTATTTAAAAAAATATTTATGTACATATTCATCCTATTTTCAAGAAAACTCAAATGATATTTTAGTTAAAAACTATCAGACAACTGAAGAAAAACTGTGGTATTTCCTTGTCTTAAACTCAGAGATTAAAAGTCAATAAATTTATCATGTTGGATGCTGTATATAGGTGAGCTGCACATCTATGTTCATATACCATATAATTAATCACATATTAATTATGGAATAGACAGTGTAATACATAGTTCCTTCTTATTAAGACTTCAAAGAGGAATCAAAACAGTTTCCTTTGAGTTTGCAGCAAACATTTCTTCAGCCATTTCAAGTATATACACAAATAACTATATATGAATGGCAATTTTTACATTATAAAAACAATGAGATTATTCAGAAAAAAGAAACATTTAAGGTTCCATTCTTTTTCTTAAAAACATTATATTTACCTCCAGTAAAGCTTAGAAAAGTTGCATGAACTTTAAACACAGTGATAAAATATATAAAAGTATAAAGAAAAAAGAAAGTAACCCCAAAATTTAACAAAAAAAAACAAATTTAATAAAGTAATGATGCATATATATGAGTTTGTCATTTACACGATCAATATAAATTTACTAAAGAATTCATAATTTTTTATAAGATCTTACAGCCAGAGCATTGTCATATACAATAAATGGATTAAAATGATTTAACCTTTAAACTGGTACAAATCTTTATTGGCCTAGTGAATTAAAGTTCTAAACTTTTGATTGGTCAATTACAGAATCAACAGTAAAAATATATTCACCTTTTAATATTATATTTGTTTTAGTTTCATTTGTAAAAAGCAAATTAATAATTTGTCAGATTATGAAAGTGAACAAAAGTTTTTCAAAAATAAATTTCTATCTATAATTACAAAAATAATCTATAGTAAAAAACATAAAATGAACATTTTGTAACCTATTAGAAAATGCAGTCAAGATCATTGACTTCTTTCTCAATTTACAAGCATGTAAAAGTATAGAATTTTTACTAAAATCTTAACTATTCTTCTAAAATAATTATATTTTCAGCATATTTTATCAAAATAATTTATAATATGTAAAAAAAATACGAAAAAATACTCTAAAATATACATTTTCATTTTAAAAATCAAAACCAATAATTTAAACCTGTAAAAATCATTGACAAGTGTTCTCTTTTGTTGAAAATGAGAAATAACCAATCAGCACCTTTGAAAGTCAATCTTCCCTCTTTGTTATAGCTTTAAATTTAAATATTATTGATTTTTTACTTGTAAAATAATTCTAGAAATGGCAGCATCATATGGTACATTTTATTCTTTAAAATGACTGTAAATTTGCTATGATAATGTAGAAATTAGAAGTTTTAGAGCAATTTAAAGTCACAAACAAAATGCTCATTGCATCCTCATGTATGGTTAAAAATTACAAATGATTATTTCTGAATGTTTTAAATATTCACTTTAAATATTCAGCATTTGTACATTATTAAAATAATATAGCTGCAGATTTTTAATTAATGCTAGAAAAAAATTTAAACAATGCCTCCTTTCTATTCTCTGTCATCTTCATCTCTATTATTTTCTTTTTTAGCTTGTAGATAAATTTATTAATGACTTGAATTTAAACTTGGGGACTTTATCTACATAAAAATGTTGTTAGCTTATTTATTTTATTTTAATTCTAAAATTATATAAATTAATTTAAAAGTAATTAAAATAATTTATTTTTTTATTAAATGGTAATTTTTACAGTACATTATAATATAAAATAGCTTGAACATATTTTTAATAAGAAATGTATCAAAATTTATTATTTTTATTTTATCCCATGATAAAAATTTTCATATTAATATTTTTTATTCACAAAATATAATAAAAGTAATAACTTGTATATTATGTTAGGAATATATTAATAAAAATATATAGTTTTACATGATGATAATAAAAAAAATAAATATTGATAAATTTGTTGACATTTTATTTACTGCATGCATTTCAAAAATAAGCTTTAAACATAAACAAATAGTATATTAATTATTGTTAAAGTATGTGTATGCATATATGTGCATTTTATATGTTTTGGGCTAATTCAAAAGCATTAATATTTATGTATCAATACATTATTTTAAAATATTTATTTAAAATAGATATTTAAATATTCATTATAATATATAAAATAAATATAAAGAAATGTCGATTTTATATGATTTTTAAATATATTTCATTTGTAAAATTATATTGTTTTATTATTTTTAAAACATTTTGTAATATTTATTTTTTAAAAAGTTTTAAAAAATATTTTAATATCATAGAATATAGTGTATTAGAAAAAAAATGTATAGAGCAAACAAATGGGTAAATTTTACTCTTATTAGAAAAAAAGCCATGAAAACAAGTGAAAATAAAGTTTATAATATGAAATGTCATAGACACAATATTTAAAATAATGACATAAGAATGACATCCTCAGGAAAAAACTATTTAAACCCCTGATTTTAGATTAGACTCATTTATTTGTCTCAATAGCTAAACTGCAAAAAAAGTTAGTGCATATATGTTAATAATTTTATTTAAGGTTTAAAAAAAGTATTATGAGATAAATCTATAAAACATCTGTTCAAGTCTTCAAGTTATTTGAGAATCTGAATATAATAACATTGGATAAAAAGTATGTCATTGTGCAAACAGATATAGCAGACTTAAATGTTGTGATATACTTTGAATAGATATTTTGAAGAAATTCACAACTGCTGTTGCTATTACTCAAATGAAGCAGTATTTAACACTGTAAAATGTTAATTATGGAATATTTCATAAAAAATAAAAACAAGTCATCAAAATGGGTAATTTTAATGAATTATTAATATGTTGGAATAAATACAATTACATATAACATCTATCTACACAACAGAACATGTCATGGATTTTTAGCAAAATATATAGATTTTGAACTATAAATTATTATTATTATTATTATTATTATTATTATTATTATTATTATTATTTTGTGTTTGTGTGTTTATATAAAATATATAAGTGGATCATAAAATTTTGTTGTACATGAGAAATATTGTGTTTTTTGATGGAGATGCAATTTTATGGGCATTTCTTGTGAATAGAAAAAAAAGTAGCAGGTAATACATTTTTTTATAAGTTCTTCATGTTTTGAGAATGTATGTCTTTGTTTAGTATACAAGAAAAATATATCATTATCAAAAAGACGTTAAAGTAAATAGTAAACAAAATTTATTTAAATAAAAATATACTTGTTTCTTCATTTATATTTTTTAAAAAAAGTGAAGATAAGTTTTCATGCATAAATATTTATGAGTGGTATTAATAAAAATTTGTATAATTAATAAACATTTATAACATATTTTATGAAATGTAAATTAATAAGCTTATGTTTATTTGTACAATAAAATAGTAAACAAATTAAACATACTAATAAAGTTCTGCAAAATATATCTTTATGTATTTGTTTTAAAATATTTGTGCTAGTATATAAGCTTTTTTTGCTTTGTTAATTTACTGTATGCATCACATGATAGATACATCCAAAAAATAATATAATAAATAAATAGTAATCAATTCAAGTGTAAACTATTTGACAATGAATACTTTATTTGCTTACTTTTTATTGTTTATATTAATAAATTTTCACTTTGTTAATTAAATTGGTTTTCTGTAATTATTAGTAATTAAATTATTACACTCATTTATTTATTTGTTAATTGACATCTTTATATACATTGTAACTGAAGGAGTCCCTAAAAACTTAAATAATATTATAAATTAATAAAATACTTATGGAATAAATAATTTTAATAATGTAAAAAACTTAAAATATTTATTACCTATTTAAAAACATTGTTTAAGTTCAAATAAAATACCTTTCTAATTTAAATTATATTTTAATAATCTAAAGATTTAGTTATTCATATTTCATTCCACATTAATCTTAATCTTAAGAGTATTTATATTTTTATTCATGTATTATTTGTATTATCTAACCTGAATATTAGATAAGCATTCTACATGTTTTATTCATTTAGTTATCATTACAATATATGTTTATAATTTAAATGTAAAATTAAGATTTCCAAGGTCATCTTTAGTATGTACTTATTTAATTATTGTTTAATAAGTTTTCATATATCTTTTTACATAATTTCTGCTGATGGAAATGGTAGTGCAACTACACTGATATCCAGGACTACTTGAAAAGTTCGTAGACAAGCAAGCAGTTGTTTCAAAAGTATTTTTCTTCTGTGCATTCATTCTCCAATATCTTTGGTCAAAAGACTTCAGTTGCTCTCCCATTCTGCAATTGGATTGTGCTCTTCAAATATAAAATTAACTGTTCAATTTCTGCAATTTTATATTTTATTACGAATTACTACAATTGATCTTAACCGACTATCATAAATTTGCTTTTCAATTTTTTTGTTTGTTTTAAAAAAAAAAAAAAAATTGAAAATTGATTTTATATGTTTTACATTCTTACAGGGTTTTATTCCTATTTATCATAACACTTTAATCTCTTAATTATTTTATCTCAAAAAAAGAACAAAAAAAAAAAACGTTTTTTTTTTTCTTTTTTTACATATACTGTATAATTCTAATTATAAATAGAGAATAGAAAACACACATTTTAATTAAAAAACATGAGGAAAAAACCAAATCAAATCTTTTTTAAAAAAACATATGTAGCAATATAAAAATATCCTTCAGAAATACATAATTTATTTACTTAATGAAACTGTTTAAGAAATGCTTGCTGATAGCATAACATATATACAATAGTATTCAATCTCTACAAGTCTATGTAATGAAACCAAAATATTTCATTATATTCAATTACAATTTTACTAGAATTTACTCAGAAACACGGGAATTTAGAAGAAGAAACACAAAAGCATGATTCAATAAATGTAGCATATAATTTTATATTCAATATAAATGTTTATTTTGTGCTTAGTTCTACGAGATTTATTGCATTGACTGAGTGATGGATTTGAGATTTAACGATTCACATATCATGGTTCAATCTGTCATTTCCAGTGCTCAAATATTTTATCATTTTTCAAATGGTAAATCAAACAGTTATTTTATTTTGTATCTAAAATAATACAATAGAAAAAGTGTAAAGTAAATTCATAAACTTAAATTGCGTTTAAAATCAAAACAAAGTAAACACTTGTGTTATTTAATTATTTTATATGTTAAACTTAAAATGAAAACAAATAAAGCATTACGATAGCCTTTTCATATGAATAAGTTTCATTCTCACAAAATTAACTATTACGTTATTATATAACATTAATAAAGAATAATGAACTTTAATATCTAAGAAAAGTTTAAACAAAATTTAAAATGTTGAAACAGCTCTACTTTTGACGAATCTGTTCAGCCTGAATGGATTCATCTCTTTTTCTTTCTAGCTATACCTCTGGACTTGATATAAAATTAATTAATAATAATTTTTCCAACATTCAATGATTTATTTATTTTTTTGCATTGAGCTAGAAATAAAAATAATTAATTCAAGATATTCCAAAACTGAGATTCAGTTAAAAAATAAATAAATAAAAAGTAGAATTTAATAAAATTTATCTGTAAACAAAAATAGTGGCAAATATATTATTAACGTAAACAAAAAGCATAGGGATAAAAACATTCTTTTAAATAAAAAATTGGTTAGAGATAACATACGTTTGCTAATAATATATTATTATTATTATTATTAATAATTAATATAACAAAAAGATATTTCACAAGATTTTAATTCATCAAATTTAAACAGTAATTAAATTCACATAAAATAGATAACTAAACAATTCAAGTGAATGTTAAATCTAAATGATAGATTTACATTGTACATAGGAGTTTGATGTTATTCTCTCTTATTAGTGAAGGTAACTTTACATTGCAGATGTATTTGTTGTTTTTTACATTCAGTGCATTGATACTTATCTGATCAACTCAGATTAACTTGGAATATATATTTTCCAGTTAGTAATAGCTAGATAACAATCCAGTACCCAATAATGGATGGTTAGCTGACTACCTAAAAGAGAAAAACCTAAATATGCTTGTGACTGAAAAAAATTAAGAATGACCTAACCTGGACTTAATCCTCAAGTTGTAGGCATAACAAGAGGATGATCTACCCATCACACCATAAAGCTATTTCATTAGTCAAATAAAAACACCTTAAAAGAATGAAACATTTTAACAAGAAAAAAGCTACTATATTTACGAATAAAATTATATTAAATTTTTCAATTAAATGCAGGATCAAAAAAAAAAATCGTTTAAAAAATATATATATTTTTTTTATTTTCTCCAAATATAGTGATTTTTTTTTTATTTACTGGGGAAAAAATCAGTAAAGAGTTATTTACATTTTACAATACATATATATAAAATGCTTTTAATTTTGCAAAAAAAGTATTTAAAATTATAGTATTTTATTTTTTATATTTCTATGTATGCAAGTTTATATTATGTAGGTTCTTAATTTTAGTTCATTACATTTGATCATGAAGCATAAAATATCATTTTCTGGATATGATATAAATAAAAATAATTGTGAAGCCCAGGATTAAGTCACAGCATAAGCAAACAAACTACAAATTAGTAGAGATAGAGGATTACTATAGGTATAGGATTTTATGAATCACTTTATTAAAATGTTGAAAACAATTTTGTTGAAAATTTCAAAAATATTTCATAGATGTCTTATGATGAAGTATTAGAAATAACAGAAATCAATAAAACTCCAGTCCAGAGAGAATTGTAGCAGAAATAATTAAAGCAGGTCTCAAAAAACTTATGCAATATTTAAAATATTTACATAATAAAATTCTACGAAAAACTTCCACACACAGTGGTTATTATCACATATATTTCTTTTAAAAATAGTAATAATGCAGACATAAACAATTACAAAATCATCAGCTTAATTTCTCAAAATTATAAAATGTTCATAAAAATATTCAAAATATAATTTCCAAGACTAAAAATGAGAATCAATATAAATATTAAGCTGATTTTAGAAAGTAATTTTCTTCAACCTTTGAAATAAATAATAGAAAAATATGAAGAGTACAAACGACTTTATATTGTCTTTGATGAATACATGAAGACTTTTTATTCTGAGTTATTTACAGAATTCTATTGAGGCCTTAAAACAGCATGGAATATAAACAATTTATATAGAAATAATTAGACAAATTAAAAAAGATAAGTGGGAAAAGTTTAAAAAAGAGACATTAAACATGAAGACAATTTTGTTTAGATGTAAAATGTACTCTTCAAAAGAGATAAATTGGAACTCAAAATAAATTGAGTTTCTAGAAAGAATGACTCATTCAAATTTACAGATGATGCAGATAATCTAAAAACTTCTAGAAGAGATTAAATAGAGAACTATAGAATTGGCATGCACATTATCAGTAAAAAGAGAATAATCATGACATGATTAACTGAAATATATTATAAAACTTTCTGAAATAATATTTAAATATATGGATTGTTATTCATAGCTTATCCAGAAATTTTTCCTTGATGACATCTTCAGTTTTCAGCTAGAAAGGTAGTTGAACAAAGTTTGAAAAAAATACTAGAACTTTGTCTGTTATTTGAGGGCTTATTTTTATATATGCCTCAAAACAATGTTTATTTTATGTTTATCTTCTTCCATGTCTCAAATATGGTCCATAAAATTAGTTACTTACAAAACACATGGATGTAAGCTGCAAAGAAGACAAAGTACCATGGAAAGAGGCATACTGAATGTAAATGAGAAAGATATGAATGATAATAAAGGAAAACAGAAGTGAAAATGTCTTACAGAGCAATAAAAACCTAAAGTAGATGTGGACAGAGCAGGGAATAAAAGCACAGAATTATAGATAGTCTTTACTTACTATAAAATAGTACCAGTTGATGAAAAAAATAAATAGAAAAAGACTAAGAAAAAAATGGTGTGATATCCTGATTAGTTTTAAGAAATTCGCATGATCAAAATTAATGAAAAATAAAAAGTTATTAAAAGTACTGTGAGAGGCTTTTCCCAATAGTGGAATATTTTAAACCAACAACAAATAAACATTTTGTGAAATTTAGCTATGATTATTCAAAAGCCCTTTCTGCATCAGATATAAAAAAAATTTGTGAATCCTTGGATAGTCATAGATGTATGGTATCACATTAACTTAACCTATAAGTTATTATTCAAAATTTTGATTTCAATACTTGAAATACATATTTCTTCAACATACCTGATTATATCAGTCAAAAATTTTTTTGATTAACTATTTTTAAAAAAGTACTCATCATAGAACTATCAGAAAGAAGATTATATATGCTCCTTATGAAAGTTTATTAAAAAATGCACTAACTCAGTTTATTTATGTTTATACTTTTATTGATAATCTACACATTTATAATCACAATTTTAAAAATTATAATTTTTTACTAGTGTATATAAATTCAAATAAATTTATGCTGTAGAAAATTATTTCTCACACACACATCCATCACACCTATTGATGACATTAAAATAACATCATTCAATACCTTCTAAAAGGATATATTATTCAAATTAATCAATCTCTAAACCTTTCTATTACCTAATTTCAGACACTCATAATTACCTTCTGATTTTTGATAATCAATTTTTCCCTTTTCTACCTCTCTTCTCATCATTCCAAGTATATCCTTTATACTTTCATTATCTCTAAATATATACCCAATTCAATATCTTTTAACAATTTGTATATTCTTCATTGAATAATCTCTCCTTTTATTTGTCCATTTCAATAATGCAAACACTGCTCCTCAAATCTTCTCTTTAAATCTCCAATGCAAAAATCTATAATTTTTTCCTACTCTTATGCAAGTCTCTGCTTCATACAAATTCACATTTCTAGACTGACAACATTTAACATAACTTTTTCTTAATTACAACCTCAACAGAATAATATTCTACTCTTATTAATAGTTTTATCAGCCATTTCACTTCTCACTCTAAAATCTTTTATCCCTAACTAAGTTCCTTACCAAACAATCAACTTCCTAAATATTCAGAAGCGTTAATCTATTTTAGTTGTGTACCAAACTATCACTTTTAATAATTTATCACCTTTACCTATATATTGTTTTAAACTTACTTTATAGATTTTCATCTCAAAACTTTCTATAACTATCACTAATTTTAGTTAACATTTAATAAACTCCTTCTTAGTAATAACAAAGATCAATATCACCATCAATGTAATACAGTGAACTAAAAATGTAATGTTGATCAAAAGCAGGGAAAAAGAAATATGAAAATACTTCAAGTGCAACGAATTCGATCATAACTGTATTTTTGGCAAAAATTGACAAAATTTATTAACTTTTTGGTGAAATATAGTGTGAACATTTACTTTAATTAATCCTCCCTGCCTTAACTAGATACCTATGCCATACATTCAAGATATTAAATTATATTGTATGTGAATATATATATATATGTATTAAATTCATCTTTTTTTCCAGTGAAGATGTGCCCCTCTAATAGCTATCCAATTTAATATTTAATAGGTTTATCATATTAACCCTATCCTGCTGATTTTACACAATAGCTACATATATTATTTTGATGTGTTAGCAGCTATTCGTTTATATATACATTATACTGGTATTATTTATTTTCTAAGCATTAAAGCTATAACAAAAGCTATCAATCTTATTATGATTTTTTTTTTTCCCGTTTTTAGTTTTTTCCACGTGTGAATTTGACACATTACTTTTTTCAAGTAATTACATATTTGAACACTTGAATATTCTGCCTTCAATCAAACTTAATAAAATAATTATTTAATGGAAATGGAAGTATTCTTCTAATTAGCTATGAAAACGTTGGAGCAGATATAATTTAAAATAGTTTTGAATTTCTTTTTACTGAATATTTGAAATTATTAGTTAGAATTTTAAATAATTAGAATTTGAAATTCCTACAAAGTTATTCAATATTTAACATTATGAAAACTTCACATATTTTTCCAGCTTTTAAAAAATTCCTATAAACATATGGTCAGGGTTTTTAATGTAATAGAAATATATATAATATATGATGTTTCTTCTAGATATAATTTCCTGCAAAAAAAAAAGTTAAAAGTTAGATGGTGTAAGAACCTAGTGGCAGTTTTCTTAGCACTACCTATTTCTACTGCTGAATACTGCAACTCTGTTTACAAAAAAAAAATCCTCATATTAAATATCTGGGTACACAAATATTATGGTGAGAAATATTGTTGTATTCAAATCCATTTCCTTGCAGTGACTTCTCACTTTGTCAACATATTTCTGCACCATATATCAGAAGACAAGTTATCTATAATAAAAAAATGTACAAAAAGCTACTAAAAAGATTAGAATTGCCATTAACTCAAGACAGTTTAACACTTAATCTCCCTATGGGTGTTCAACCAAGAAATCCTTTAAACAACCAAAAAATTAAGATATTAGAAACAAACTTTTTTACAAAATCCAAACAAAATATTTTTCCCCAGTATAATGATAAGACTATTTAGTTGCTTTTTCTAGACATTACTTGAGTCTCATCTACTGACATAGAACCATTTTAGAAGCCTCATGCATAAGTGGTTGTGGACAAGTACGTATTGTAAACCACATAATTAATGCTCAAATCCATGCGTTGAAGAGTTTAATAAAGCAATTAGAGAATTTATTCCTGGACAGGCATCATCTATTCATATCCCTTTATAATATTTCTGAATGAGTTTTTCTACAAACCAAAATCTGTACAGTAAGTAAATAAAACATAGAAACTAAACAATTAAATAACTTCTTTAAAATTCTGAATAACAAAGAATATTTGGCAAAATGTGATGAACAAATATGATTCATTTTAGACATTACTACCAGTATTATTATATTTCTTACCAGTAAGAAACCATAGATTATGATTGTAAAAGAAATAAGAAAGTGAAAAATTATCTTCCATAAAAAATATATTTCAATCAAAGGACATGTTTCATTAGCCAAATATCTTAAACTTCCAAATTTAAACATGAAAATCATTT
Organism: Epiperipatus broadwayi; assembly: GCA_028023455.1. NCBI lineage: Eukaryota > Metazoa > Onychophora > Udeonychophora > Euonychophora > Peripatidae > Epiperipatus > Epiperipatus broadwayi. The sequence continues at coordinate 11,379,787 of JAQFVV010000003.1, forward strand.
GCATATCTGATATTATAATAAACTCCTATAGGTTAATAAATTTTCTAAATCAAGCAATTATATTTTTATTAAACTTTATAAAAGTAATTAATTCATTAATTTAAAAAAATTATGTACAATATATTTGCCTGAATATTAGATGTAATATAGTTGACTATTTCCATCATCTATCAGTAAATGTTGAATGTATAGAATATTTTAAACTTTATTTAAACTTTACAAATATAAACAACCCCCTGTGTTGTCTACTTGTGTAATATTACTAACAAGCTCTTTATATTTGAAAAGTTTAAATAAAGTTTAAAATTTTCTATACATTCAACATTTACTAATAGATGATGGAAATAGTCCAACATATTATCACATCTATGTTCAATAAATATATATTAATGCAAAAATGCTCAGAAAAATCATATGTACAAAAAATTATTATATATTCATATTAAATATAAAAAAATATCCTAATTGGGTAACAACAATAACAACATCATCATCATCATCATCATCATCATCATAATAATAATAATAATAATAATAATAATAATAATAATAATAATAATAATAATGATGATGATGATGATGATGATGATGATGAAAAAAATAGAGCATTAAAAAATTAGGTAAGGGAAAAAATATGGAGTAATATGTATGGCCAACTAAAATCCTCTACATTTAAAAATATTAGATGTAAACTTCTTACATGATTTAGATATATAGATGTCATTTTTATGATATAGCCTTACAATGAAGAGGAACATCATATTTTGATTACATAAATAATTTTAGTAAATAGAGGAATTTGAACTTAAAATTTTTCAGTCTATACTCGTCCTCCGCTCTATCTCAAACAAAAATCCTAAGTCCAAATCTTTATATTTACTTATATAAAACACATTCAGTACATTGAATGAATAGAATAATAAATAACTTTAACAAAAATACAAAATTTATGATGAATTTTACTAAAACAGTAGCCCATTTTCTTGAAGTTGAAATTATTTGCAATAATAAAATTCTTAAAATTATTATACATAATAAGCTATGTGACAGCCATAACTATCTATATTTTCATAGTAGTCACGCTAAGCACTTAAAGGCTAATATCCCTTATAGTCAATTGGTAACAATTAAAACAATTTGCAGTAATGAAAAATTTCTTCAACAAAATAACAGAGTTGTATATAATAAATGGATAAATCCTAAACACTTCTGAATAAGACAATAATAAAATCTTGAGAAATTTATAGAAAGAAACTTCTTTATCTAAGAAAAAAGTAGTCAATTGGAATTTCCATCACTATTTTTTAATTTTAAGAATGATTTACCAAATATTATATTAACCATATATGGCGGAAACCCTTTAACATATTAAATTTCACAGATTATTTAATCTATTTTTCTCAACCTATCTAAAGTTGTGTATTGAAGTCACAAAACACTTAAGAATAAACTTGTAAAAACAAATTTTATTATTAATTATGTATCAGAAAAAGGATGTTTTTCATGCAGAGATAAAAAAATATCTTACATAAAAACACAATATTGTTACCCAAATGATTCAAGGTAATACCATTATCCCTAACTATATTAATTTTATAAGTATAAATTTAGTATATTTAATAGAATTTAACAAATGCTTGAATTGTTATGTCGGCGAATCAGCAAATTGTCATCTACATATTAGAATAAATAACCATAGATTTGACATTTTGCATAAAAATGAAGATAGATTAGTTTCTAAACATTTTAATTTACCAAAACATATGATATTTCAAAAATAGTGATATGCAGAATAGTCTTTCCTCCACAAGAGAGAGGCAGTAGAAAGTTGTTTTATTTATAAATTTAAAACTTCATACCCTCATGGTATAAACATGAACATATGCACTATTACATTCCTGAATTATCTAGTTTCCTAATGCTTTATTTTTCAATCATTAATTTTGATTGTTTAATATGTTAACCAAGAAAATATTTTTCTTATATCTGAGAAACACAATGCACAGATATGTATTATACTTTGTTTTTTGAAATAATGAATTAATTTAATATGGAAATAGTTTTTAAAAATGTGGCTTTTTGTAAAAAAAAATAACTAAGATATTTATCAAAATATATCTGCAGTTTTAAAAAAGTTTATTAATTTATAAAAATGTATTACATTAATAGATACACACATTATTTTTAATGTTTAATTTTTGAAGGAAGTCATTTGGCTGTAATTTTTAATAAAATCCAGTCTTCTGGTTAAAATATTAAAAGCTGATTGTGTTTTGTTTTTTATTTATTTATATATTTCATTTAATTAGTTTATATATTTATTTTCATAAAAATATATTCATATTCTCAAAACAGCTGAAATAAATGTGATTTTATATGGCTAATTGCTCAGTACCAGTTGATGTATAACAACATTCTTCACTAGTGATAGAGGTTGTGTTATATCCTAATTACTTTTATAAAATCAGCATATCAATATTCACTAACTGATCTAAATTTCAATGATTTCTTATATCCTCTAAATAATATATAAATATTTGTACACTAAAGAATGAATGAACTGGTTATAAGAAAGCTAGCTAACTTAAAAAATTCTAAATTCCATTTGAACTTAAATCTCATATAATAGGCTTGGCAAAATATGTATTAATCACAACATCCCTGCATCTTTATTTATATTACATATCATAGACAACCTCCTAAAATATATCTATTACATAATTCTGAAAAAAAAAAATGTAGATATAAATCTCTATGTAAAGAAAAAAACGTATAAAGTCTAAGATGAAAAACTTCATCTCATTTAAAGATAAATATTGTGATGAATATTACTTTATGTAATATTATGTTATTTTAATTGATACATCATATTTTTAAAAATATTAGATTAAATTAATATAACCATATCAATAAATAGAAAGCACATCCACCCACCCACATCACATAACATTTCAAATCAAAATAATCATAAAAATGTATTTAAAATGTATTTAAAACTATTATTCACAATTTGGATAACCTACAATTGTTGTCATGTCTTCATATCAATATTGATAAGACACATGTGCGCATATGTAATACAAAACAGAAATAATAGCAGGAATGTTAAAACAATAATAAATTTATAGTTATTAAAGAGACTTGACATAAGCTTACATATGGAATTTAGATTTAATTAACTGTCTTTCATAATTTTTCCAGTTAAGCATGATACCCTTTTACTTAACTTACATTATATACTTGCATATTAAATTTACAATATAAGTTTATTAGATTCAAAATGTTTGAAATTTTTTCATATCCTACCATATCTTTTTAAAAATCCAAAAATTTAAAAAAAATTATTAAGAATTATTTATGACCTACTTGTTGAAGGTAAACATAAAGATTTAATATACTGAAAACCATATTGATCAAAACAAATTCAGTAAGTCCACATTTCTCCTCAGTTGTTGATTTTAAGAAAATAAATATCAATGTAAGTTATCTTAAAAAACAAACACTATTAGGTCAAAAAGGGTTACACTTTGTAGATAAAAAGGCAATTAATAAAGGAGAGAAAAAAAATTGACAAACTTAAGTGAAGCTAAAACAATTGTTAATTAATTGATGATTAAAAGCCTTAGGTCAATTGACAATGTCCAAAGTTGGCAATTGTTGTGATAGTCCTTGAACACTTATGTTGTCAGGCAGCCTAAACAACTTCCAAGTTTCTTCATATATAAATTTTGATGATAGCAATTGGTCTCTCGCTTTTATTTTTTTGATTGTTTGTACAAAGCAAGAGTTCTGATCTGGATTACCAATGTAAGTTTCAATTTAAAAATAAAAATATTATGTAATGTTTTGTTTTAAAAAAATATTACAAAAAGCAAAAAAAAAAAAAAATAGGTCCTCTTTTTACAATGTTCTGCTTGTAATTAATGTTGAGGAAAGACAATAAGATCCCAACATTTTAGAAATACAAAATATTAAGTACTATTTCTAATTTCAAGTCTGGTATAATCTAAATAAAGTAACCTGACTTACAAGAAAAAGGATATACTTTCATGTAAGATATTTGTCTTATATAAATTAATTATGATAGTTTATTATTTATAAGTAATAGTATTAAGACATAACTTTATCAAAACTAAAGTATTTGATGCTGGACCCTTATATTTTAATGTTTCAGGATATAAGCATCTATAAGAATTTCATTTTCATTACTAACTAAGCAGGAAGTACAAGAAGGCTTTAAATAACATTCACATATGTTTTACTTTGATTTATTATCAAACCTCCTTCACTTATAACTTTGACCATCATCCAATTCATTAATAATTTATTAAATTAGAGATTATTCCTAGCCTGGATATAAATTTTAAATTACAGTTAAACATTAATATAATTGAGGTTTTTAATTAAATAAAATCATATAGAATAATGTAATTTCATCTCACTTTTTCCATGCATAATATATTTTTTAAGTAAACATAAAGCTTTCACTTCAACAGATATTCTTTAAATAATTACAGTTTTATTACTCAGGAAATGCATAAAAAGTTTAAGCACCACAAATAATAAACAAAACTGTTATCCATAGACACTGAGCTCTAAAAGCTATCACTCTAACACTACACTAAATCATGAATATGTATAAAGACATCCAAAATGCATTTCATACTGAACCAAGACTTTTCAGTTATTCTGTTACAATCTTTTACACATATCATTTGTTCAATATTTATAAATACCAAATTTTTATATTTTAATTTACAAGGATCAAATTTTCTGTGATCACAATGTTGACATCAACTACATTAATGATTATTAGTAATCACTGATTAAACTAGAAAATATCATTGCACTAAATATAAATATTAAACCTCAATTAAAGATTGATGTGCTTGTTTTTAATGTCAATATATGTATAAAAAAAATGTTTCACATGGAAAAAGAAAAATGAAATTGAGTTACTCTATTTGTTTATGTTTAATCAAAATACATATAAATAATTTAACTAAAGTTTAAAGTTTATATCAGTGCTAGGGATAATCTCTAGTTTAATAAATGATTAGTAATAAGCATTAATATATTTATCAGAAATATTTGGTCTCAAAGTTATGAGTGCAGAAAGCTTGACACTTGCAAATCAAATCATAATAATTTGACATTAATAATACTGAACAAATAATGAAGATATGTATAAAAATTATGATCTGAAATAACTGAAGAGTACTGGTTCAGCACAAAATGCATCTTGAAAATCATTTGTTTTTCAGATGACTTTATTCACATGCTTCAAGAATTTGTGATAGAGTGGATGTTTAACATGTTTAGCTAAAAACTCTTCTTGTTTATTTTGAATGGAAGATAGAAAATCATATGTTAAATATTCTTGTCAAGCATTGGTAGTCAAAAAATCGGTTGTCGCGGGTTCGCTTCCCAGCTGATGCTTTGACATATTTGACATTTTTATTTTTTGTACACAATATACTGATAATCTTAACATTATTTATCACAAATGTAAGTTTTAAAGTGATATAAAAATTTAAAAATTAATATTTGATATTTTAAAAATATAAAATGTATAATAATGAAGCTTGACATCATTAGATAAATTGATTTATTAAAAAGTTACTAGAACAAAATATTAGATAGACGTGAAACAAACTTTCCTATTCAAATTAATAGAGATATTTTAATTCTGTTATTAAAACTAAAATAAATCTTAAGATTAGTTATCATCAGAGAAAGAAAAAAATACTGTATTACTTTGAATTTAAGCTGACTTTAAATTTAAGTCACAGTAGGATTTTAATATTGGAAAAATATATAAAAATGATTTTATAATAGGTATTGAAAAATAATAAACATTTTTATTTACTTAAAGAGATACTAATATAAATATAATAAGCTATCTAATTTATTGCAATTCTTCTTCAGACATACTGCCATTTTTAGTATCCAATAATGATTTTCTGTGTTTTTTATTCTGAAATAACTTTTCTTTCATGGCTCTCCAACAACGAACATTCCTTTCATCAATCATAAATCTTTTACTGGCTGCACAATTTCCAGTTTCTTCGGTACATAATATAATTTTTCTTTTGAATTCAGTATCATATGTAAATTGTTTTTCCATCATTAGCGAGTATGAGTAATAAATAACTCAAAATTAAAATATGGCCAGATGCAATGCAATTCTAAACAGCTACTAACAAACATCAACTGAATTAATTCATAAAAGTGTGAATGGGGAACCTCTGAATAAACTGCTATTAACAATCATAGTACTATGTGTATGCATAGAGTGTAAAGCAAAGATCCAATTGTTGGGAGTGGGAGATCAGCAAAAATAAAATGTTAAAATAGTCTCTTTAAATTTAAGCCACATCCTCATTTTATGTCTTCAAATTTTGAATAAAAAGTGTGGCTTAAATTTGAAGTAATACTTCTTAAAACTAAATATATTAATTGTTATTATTAAAATTTTAAAAAATAATGATTTTACCTATTTGGCAAAGATAATTCTACATTTGATTAAGTAGAAACTGCTTCTTCTATGCCATAATATACTTTTTAAGAGTTGTCTTTTTAAAAATAAATGGTTTAAAAAAATGTTTCGCTATAACATTTTTTGATTTAAAATAAGCCTTTTACAAAAATTTTGTGTAAATAATCTTTAATTTGTAAACAAATTACTGATAATTATAATTTTTCCAGTATTTAACATTGAGTTAAAATACTCAGCCAATCAAAAATTATTTCCATTGACATCTAGGCCACCTCTCTCATGGCATTATCCTTCAAAAAGATTGGTCATTACCTAAAAAGTCTGTATAATACTGAGATTTTCAGATTTTTTTCCAACTAATACACTGCATATACAAAGAAACTGCAGACTGTGATTTAAGGTTATAGATAAGCTTAAAACTACATACAGAAGATATAGCAATTATAGCTCCATTGTAACATCCAAAATGACAAAATCTATGCCAAATTGCCATAGATCTTATTCAGACCATTAAAGTTATTAAAAGTGAGATTCTATCTCCATCCTTGTAATGTTGATTATTAATTTAATAATTATCAACATCATATTTTCTTCTAGCTGACATAGCAATTTGACTTTGAATTACTATCATTGTTGGCAGAAATATACTTATAATATCAAAAATCTAATGAATAGGTGGATTCATTCTAATCATGATCCTTTGCCAACCTATGAAGAATTATTTATTAATAGCCTGAGAATAATAATATAGTCTCTTAATATATATTGTACCCTCACTTCCAGGAAATATGTAAATTATAATCATTTGATCTAGCTCAGATAAATAACTATGTTTATCTAAAATGTATCTAAATTAACAATAACTATATTTTTTAAGAATATCAATGATTAAATTAGCTTAATTAATAAATAATAATATAGTTCTGTTTTATAAAATGAAATAAATGAATATCTAATCAAATCATGAGACTATGAAGTGAGTTTACAAGTGGTAGAGCGAATACATTAAGTTAATCTACCACTGGATATCACCTTAATGGCATAAGAATACTATCTCTACTCCTATTACTTAAATACTACATTTATAGTACTCTCACATCTTTAATCAAAATTAATTAAGTACATAACTCTTAACAAGTTAATCTGAATATCTTTATTACAATCAATTTAACTCAAATTATCTCAGGTTCTCTTAAAATAATTCCAAATTAATTATAACTTTTGTAATCAAGTATGATAAGGGATTTAATATCATTCCTAACTACAATTCAATAATACTAATAATAACAAAATAATAATACTAATCTTTAATCTATAATTTACTCTCCTATCTTTCTACTTATAATGTTGTTCTTGTATATCACATAATAATAATAATATAATATAATCCTCTCTTATTCATATGGCATCTTAAGTAAACATGTATGATATGATATTATAATATGAGAATATGTGGCAATCATTACTAAGATAACTCAATGTAAATCTTTGGTAATTATTCCATGACCATCATACCAATATCATAAGTAAAACTTCTTAAATAAAACATATCAATAAAAAAAAAACATTATAACTTTTAAATAAAAATTTTATTTATGATGTGCAAATACTATGTCTTCATTATAATTATCTGTGATTATGTAATTGTGATGTGAACAAATTGAGTCAACACCAAGACTTATAAAACAAGTTTAACAATTTTATTAACAAACTTAACAATAAAATTATTTACATTATTTACATTCTGATAGAATTCTATTTATTCATATTCAGGTACTTTTCTAATACAAATCAAATGATCTAAAGTATAAGATACAGAACATTTTCTTAAATGAGCTCTTATTTTCAAAATATTATTATATAATTTTTTGTTACAGTTATTAAGTTTTATTACTTCAATAGGTTTTAAAAAACATATAAGGTACTATTTTTACTATGACTTTATTCTTGTTATTTAGTTTTAAAAAATAAATTATTATTCTGTATAGTCATTCTTCAATAAATAATTATGTGAACGACCTTGATTAATAGCATACCATCAAACTAAGCTGCTTATTAATTATTACTTTAAACTTTAAATATAATGTATGTATTAGTGTGTTGTCATAAAATTACTTCTATAAAACTTATGATTACTTACATTCATTAAACACGATTCAGTCTATTACCTTTACTTGTAAATAAAAATATGCATTAAAAGTATGTCTTTGAAAATTCTTAATAAGTAAATAATATCGTTATAAATCCCTTTTAATTATCAATTATTTATTTTATAAAAAATAAATAAATATCATTTTTAAATATAAGAAATTGTATGATTCTTTCACTGATGAAATTATGTTCTTATAATTTTTTACACTTATTTTTACTCTAAGCAACATAACTTACTTTAAGAACAATTCTGTATTTCCAAACTTATTTATTATTTCCAATTTTAAAACGATCATCCTTTACAATGTAGCCCAACAAATTTCAATAATAAACAAACAAGTAGGTGTATGGTATACACTATAACTTCAACTTAATAACACCTTTATCAACTGATTATCATGGTCACAGTGTACAAGCAATGAGGTATGACTTATTTATCTAATAACCTCTACTACCAAATATAATGTCCAGGCTATTTATTCAGCACTATGGCACATTAAACTTTAACACTTAGAAAATAAACACTGCCATGAATATACACAAGATATAGGGCTATGTTATCTATACTTGTATAATCATCAATATAGTATACTCTTCTTCCCATATAAATAAACCCTACATACAACATTATCTTGATCTTATGTAACCTAATACTAAGATATTATTACTAAAGATTCATCACTTTACATCGCTAAATTCATCTTCACATTTCTATAATAACAAATAAATTCATTTTTAGAATAACAGTCTAACTAACTAATAAGACAAGATTATTTCATTCTTTGATAGTTCTCAAACTTAAGCATAAACAATCAGAATCAATGTCATATTTTTAATACTTTAAACCACTCAAACATAAAACATCCAGTTCAGTTATAATAGAATCATATACTTATATTTCCCTTATGTTTAAATATTTTTACGATATCAATAAACTTATGCATATTCCTAAAATAACTAAACAAATAACAAATTATGTGTAGGTATCGTGTTTTATATACGCATTCATACATCCACACAAAATCATAAAATACATTATAAAATCATAAATATTTTATATTATTATCATAAGTAATTTTTATTGTCAATTACTTAGCCGATGTATTCTGGATCATGATCTAAATAAAACATTTTATTATCGTTTATTCCACATTATCACACTTTAAAATATATTAAGTTTTTTTTAAAAATTATTATTAAAGAGTTTTTTTTCTTTACAATAAAAATTTAATTACTAGGTTAGTAAATAATTTAATGTTCCATGTTCCTACTCTATCCCTATACTATGAATAAGCATTACTATAAATTTTTTAGTAAAAAATAATTTTAAATTATATTTACGACAACTCCATTAAACTTTCTTGCGATGAAATGTTCTTTTCCCGATAATAAGTTCATCACAGGAAGTGTCTTGTTCTCCTGGTAAAACATTAGTAACACACTTCTGATACCACTAACTATGCATGCTCCACTTCTCAACGTTGCAACATGTAATCCAAAATGACGGTTCAAGTTAAATACGGTACATTTACTTTTATTCTATAAGATCTAAACTGATATGAGTAATATTTTTCTTGTCTCCAAAATTTTAAAAATATTCAGGTATTCATTGATAGGTAAATATCTAATTTAAACACTTTTGATATTCTTTGTTAAGACAATTTTCAAATTCTTATAACTTTTAATATATTTACTGATGTTCAATGTCTTCTGATACACCCAATAAACTTACCCCAGCATTTGCCAATATCTTAAATTATTTCCACAAATAAATTCAGAAACTTTTTGTATGTCCAGCATACTTTAATTACTAACTTGAAATATTTTTTTTAAATATGATATAAGTCATATTTGCAAATGCTCTTAATTTTTTATATTTTAAAAAAAAAATTCCCGTTTTAAAATATTTTCAATATTTCTTCAGAAAGAAATATCTCGGTATTCCAAAATAATTGTTTGGTCAAATTTTAAGGTTTTTTCTTTTTAAAAAGCATTTTTCTATCGTATTTTAAATAAATTTTCTTCGTAAAAATATATTATATCATTTCACTTTATATTTTTGATGAAATTTTTTTTACATTTTCTCCATGACGTTCTTTTTATGAAATTCAGTCGTAAATTAATATGACTTATCGCACAGGCAAAATTATACACTTTATATGATAATAATACTTGAATATTTCCATCAATCCTTTTATATTCAGTGATAACTTCTCCATGTTTAAGTTAATGACAAATTGAACAAAAACAGATCAGCAAGTAAGGAATTATTTAATTTTTTAGCAACGCATTTCTATATCCCACGATCTAATAATAATGAGTTAATATCCTTTTTTTCTGAATTTAAAATGATAAAATTGACTATTATAATATACTTAATTAACTAAAGTTGCAATGACAGTTACAACTATAGCAAAAATTATAATAATAGTAGTCTGCAAATTTGGTTCAGCTCTTAAATACTCCAGCCTATTCCACCTCTGATTTGTCCATTAAACAATGCTTTTTTCTACAATCCCGGGAATAGAATGCCAGATTAAATTTAAGACTAATAATAATTTATTAAATATTTATTTTTATTATATTATTCAATTCTTAATTAATTTTCATATTTTATTTACACTTAAGAAATACTTTAAAATAACTTTTAAAAATCACATTTCAATATTTATTATCATTTCTACTTTTATTTTAAACAAAACGTATTTATTTTCAACATAAAACACAAATCTAATTTCATCTATTATATCTATTTTTAAAACCTAATCTAATATTTCTAACAGATAACATTATTTTATTTTCAAGAACAGGTGTGAATATTACATGTCACGTGATTTACAAAACTAAATGAGATGCTAATAATTTAAAGAAAATTAAAATAAATAATTTAATTTATAAAATATTACATAAATCAATATTATAGCACAATTTTAAAATAATTATTTTAATATTATAAAATCGAATATACACTTTTCTCCCTACATTATTACTTCTAATTAAAAGATTTTAAAAAATAACTACTAAATACAATTATTATTATTGAATAATCTATTCATTTAACTTTACAGCATTACTTTTAAAATTTACCCTAATTATTTATTTATAAGATATATTACTAACTCAGTATTTCCTATGGCCAGTTCTCCCAACCTACAATCTTATAATGATTTTTAGTTAACTGTTTTCTTACAAATACCAACATACATCAATTATTTTACTTGCCTTAACTAAATTATTCAAAGATTATTAACACATAACATACATCATCCCTTACTTAACCTTAAAATTTAAAATTTTCCAGTAAATTATTAGAAATAATCTATTCTAACCTAAACAAAAGGGTACAATATATATTAAGTAATTAACATAGTTCAAACAAATCATCTAATCAACATATTCGTCTTCATCATCATTTTCAACTATTATCGATCCACTGCAGTATGAAGATTTCTCTGTTCAATCCATCTCCAATTTCTGTCTCTTCTCCACATTACTCCGCATGCTTCCTTATTTCATCTATCCATCTCATACATGGTCTCATTCTAGGTTTTTTATAATCTCTTGGAATACAGTTTAAGATTTCAACTGTCCATCTATTATCATCTCCTTGAACAATATGTCCAGTCCAACTCCACTTCAATCTCTTAATTTGTTCAATGAAGTCAGTAACATCTATTTGTTTCCTCGCCCATATACTTCATTTTCAATCTCTTCTTATTACTCCTAACATATATATGTCATACTTCATTGAGTGATTTGAAATCTCTACATTGCTGTTTAGTTAAATGTCCAAGACTCAGATTTGTAATGTTAGAACTGGTAACACACATTTATTACAAACTTCCTTTTCAAACACATAGGCATATTCCCTTTTATTAAATTATTTCCATCAAAAGAATTCCAACCAAGTTTAATTCTATGACTAATTTCATCCATTATGTTTGCATCTGTAATAATAATCTGACTAGGATATTTGTAGTTATTAACTTCTTCTAACTCATCATTATTAATCTTTATTTGTTACTTAAAACCAACTGTGTAAACACGAACAATTAATAGATACCAAACAGTAGAAAAAATATATATCTATGATTGAATTCTAACTTACTGGCCTTCTTTTAAAAAAACACTGCTTTCTACACCATTACCTACTTAAACTAATGGTTTAAAAAAATTAAACACACTAGATTTTGACTAGTTTTTAAGTTAGCCTGAATCCTTTTAACCTTTTTCGGAGACCAAAACAAAACATCATGTAATTCTTTTAATTTGCTTCTAATCTGCATTTGATAGTATGAATGACTTTCTTATCACTCTAAAAACCATTCATTGATTTGAATAGTTTATAATCACACAATAATGTTTAGAATTAACTGTGCTTGAAACTAAGCTGTTATCTTGATGTACATACACCGTCATTATTATTAAACATGAAATTAGCATAGCTAATGATAAGTAATTAAAGGAAGCAAACAATTTAATCTTAAGTTATGAATAAATAGCATTCTATACATTTAGCAAGGACCAAAGATTCATTCTATTTTTGAGCTTTGATAACATTCAGAGTATTATTTATTCACAGTCTGAAAGATAGTACTTGCTCTCTTTAATTATATTGCTATAAAGTGGTCATGTTGAAGATTACAACTTTGTTTTACTTAAGTAAATAAATAATTGAATTGTGGTGGTAAAACAGAAATTTCTTGATTTGTGTTAATTAGGACAAGTTTTGTGATGTTTCTTATAAATATAACTAATTTGATAGCTTGAATAAGGATGAAATTAATGCATAAGGACTAAAAACCTCCAATGAGCTAACCATCAGTAAACATAAGTACAGAATGAGCCATCTATACTTTAGCTTTGATAGTATGTAAGCACACAAGCATGATTTGTATATGTTAATGTAATTTCAGGGCAACTATAAGCTATTCTAAAATCACTATCAGTAATCAGAGGGAAAGACTGAGCTTCATATTTAACAAACTCTAAATATCAAATTAATCTTCAGTTAATAAATGTAAATATAACTTTTTGATAGCTCAAATGTAGATGAGATTAATGCAAAAGTACTGAAAACCATCAGCAAGCTATAAGTAAACTATCAGTAAACATAGGAATAAATCCTTGTACTTTAGCTATGATCATTTATAAGCATACCATCTACTGATGCACTAACATGTAAAGCACAGTATATATAAATCATTCTCTGAGTGTTAGTACATCAGTAGATGATATGCTTATATACGTCAAAACTTAAATATAAATGGTTGGTTCGATATAATATATTTACTGGTGCACCTATTTACTGACGGTTAGTTTATATATCGTTTGCTGGGATTTTTCAGTACTCCTGCATTACAATTATTCAGGTTTCAATAACACCCAGTAATAGTTTTTTTTTAAGGTTTTTTTTCTTGAATATAACTGTCTAAGTTAATCATTGTCAATAATGAAATTCACCACATAAGACATTCTTTTTAATCGAATTTTTATTTTTATAAATTCAAGTCGCAACGTAAATTAGAGCTGACCTAATGCTTAGCACACACGAAAAAGAATTGCATAAATAATTCAAAAATTAGTGAGAAAACTTTTGACTGAAATGTTTTAAATATACGATATAAATAAAATGTTATCACAGTATAAAAGCATTTCATATATCAAATCTTCAATTCAATATTTACTGTAAGAGCTCCAATGACATTTATTTTATAAATTTATCAATGAAATATCTTTTGATAATATGAAATAAAATTTTCTTTTTTAAAGAGGATAAAGATTTAATTTCTATTTCTAATTAATCAATAGGAATTTTCAATAATAATAATTTATTATATATTTAGTATATATGTATATTGTTATTATTTTTTAAACTTGACCGCTGATATAAACAATATGCTAAAATATTTGGTTTATATCAAATTTGCTTTTTAAATTGATTTAAATCTGTTAATTGTACAAATCAGTTTTCATATATAAGACTTTTGTTTAAAATTTAATAATATAATATATAACTGAACATGAAGAAGCACTTACTATTGGATTTTAACACAACTTTTATTAAGTACACATTTGTATTCATGGAATTAGGTCAAAAATCAGCAAAAAGAAGGTAATTGAATAAAAGAGAGTAATCCATGGAAAATCAAATGCAAAATTAAAACAACTGTACCATCAAGAAAAAAGAAAAGACAAAGCAAATAAAATAGTAATCATCAAAGTACATACTAATATCTCTGTTGCGAATCTGTCAAACTGCACATAAAATACAATTCAATTAATAACTCTTCAAAACAAATTATGTTTATTAAATCAATTATTTTTCTATCACTGCGTTATGCCATCTATCCTTCATATATATATAGTGAAATCTATAAATCAGATCATAATACCAATACAAATTTAAAACTAAAATTAAACAAAAGATTCAGAGATTTGAAAAAATAATTAAACTATAAAGTTTTGATGTTATAGTACTATGATGACAAAAAATCAAACAAACTTTATATATGTTAGGAACAAATATATAACACTAAATAATTTCCACTGTTTTTTTTTTTTTGAATTATTTTGAGTATTTTGATTCTGTAAAATTGAAAAGATGATTGTATGACTTTTAGAACTATTCAGGGTTGGAAATTGAAATAATTTTCATATTTAATATTTATATAAGCATTTCAAGGTATGTAAATTTTATAATGCATGTTACAAAGGCTATGGAAATGAAATTCCACTTTTTACTGCAAGAGAGGTTAATCTTCCTTAATAACATAGTCTTATTTAGTAGTGATAAGTTGGATTACTTGTAAAATATAATTACCAAAGGTGCATGTATAAAGTTATTTAGCTAATAGTAAAAGTAATAATTTAGAACTGAATTCATTATACAGAATTCAGTTTGAAGTCATAAGTTATATATCTGTGGGAGAACCCAAAAATAACCAAAAAAAATTAATAAAAATTTGTTTATTTATTTTTAAGTATTATAAATTTAATCTCTTTCAAATTACTATCCATTTGATGTAATACATAGGTCTAAACATATTTTTCATTTTTCAAAAAAGACCAGATATACTTGCAAAGTGATGCCTTTTAACATCACCATCATTTTTTCCCATCACTTCTAAATTCAAAAAGAAAAATAATTGAGACATTTTTTGACAGATTAAATTTTTTTTTTGCAAAAATGAAGCTGGATCATGATGAATTTATTAAGAAATGTGTCACATACACAGTTTGGGTGGAGTTTGCACTCTTTTCTTTGCCAGAAAACAGGAAGTTTATTTTTTACCACATCACATAAATGAGAAAAATGCCATTTGCATAAAAAAAAATTGTTTTAATTGTTCAAACATTTCAGCCATTGAAAAAAAAATTGACAAATATGCAAAACACCCTTTACAAAAAAATGTGCTATGTGGCTCTTGACAGATTGATGTAGAAGAGTTCCTGCAAAAAGTATGTAACAGTAAACATATATACTACAATAGGTGCACAAACAAGAGAACAATTCTGATTATTTTTGGGTCCCTCATCATATATATAACTCAAATTATACATTTTTTAAAAAAAATATATTTATTAATTTAGGTACAATAAAAAACAATAAAAGCTACAATTTGAAAAACAACTTATTGTCTATGAAAGCCACAAATAAGTAAAATATTAAGGATTTAGAAAACAAAATAAAAAAATTAGAATCAGCACATAAGAGGGAATTAATTTCGGAGTTTTGAAAAATGCATGTTTTGACTAACTGAGGAAGGCATATCAAAGAAGACATTTTTCAGACTAAATGTTTTGGTATTAGAAATCAATCAATCAGTCAGCAATATTCATCAATTGATTTCAACAATAAACTCTAATTGTCTCTATAAGAAAAAATCTTATTTTTCAATCCAAAAAAAAAAGCAAGCTGCCAGTCTGAAGGAATATTTTTCCAGTGTGTTTCCATTGCAATGATGATATGCTTAAATCTTTTTCAAGATAATAAGGTCACCAAACATGTATTGGCCCATCCTTTTTCAGATAAGTAGTGCCTAGAGAAATACTTGACCAAGATTTGATATGAAGCTTTCTTTAAACTGAATCCTGCAGACTGCTGTACCAAATGATGTGTTAACCATGCTGAGAATTAATAGTTTTTATGTCCTGTTATATGACTATTAATCAAGACAG
Organism: Epiperipatus broadwayi; assembly: GCA_028023455.1. Lineage (NCBI taxonomy): Eukaryota > Metazoa > Onychophora > Udeonychophora > Euonychophora > Peripatidae > Epiperipatus > Epiperipatus broadwayi. The sequence continues at coordinate 11,396,618 of JAQFVV010000003.1, forward strand.
AAAAATACCAATAAGTTAGAAAAAACAGTCTGAAATGATACTAATGGATAATTTACACATGGATTTGGAGGTAACTTTGTTAGGAAAAGGATTTCATAGTAAATTAATAATGAATTTTCTGATTCAAGAGTCAACACACAAACATATACATACTGTAACGCTACTGAGCATTCATTAAAATTGTGTTTACAATTATTAAAAATAAAAATTTCTCATAAAACAATGTACAGTTTAAATTTGATAATAAATAATAAACGTATTGCAGAATAATTTGTCTGTAAATGAGTAAAAAACATCTCATTTGAAAATAAGTAAATTTATACAAGTCTTTTTTTAGAGTTTTTATTATTAGTTTAAAACAAAATCCAGTTCGCTACAAGAAAATAATCTATAAAAGTGTAAAGAGTTTTTGAACTTGTCTATAAATGTTGTTTATCAGTAAAAGTTACAATTAATTAATTGGAAGGGGGTAGAAATATAACTTAAAAAAAAAAAAAAACTAAAAGCTTAAAATATAAATCTTTTACATAAAGTAAAAAATATCTCTCTTTTCATTCAATTTAAAGAAAAAGATCTTTTCCCATTATTTGAAAGAAATGAAATATACATGCATAAATAGCGAATGATTGTAAAAATGAAGAAATAAAGTAAAATGTATGTGTGTTGATAAAATGATAGATGAAAGTTAAAATATTAAAAAACAGATCCAGCAATGGCTACTAATAAAAAAATCCACCAAAACAACAAATTAGCAATGGCTACCAACTGAAAATAGGATCAAAATCTTATTAAAAGAATGTAATCAAAAACAGTGGATGAATTCCAACAACAGATATAGCTGGCAGATATAAAAACTAATTAACAAGTGACAACAGGTCATCACATAAATAGTCCAGTTTTTCATTGGTCAATCAGTTCAGTTCAGTCAATCAATCAGTGTTTACGAGGACAATGCAGTGCTAACAACCATTGGAATTATACGACTTTGCTCCAGTCTGAGTCTGATAAAACAGCCAACCTGCCTGATAAAAGTGATGCCTGCCTAACAACTTGAAAACTGCTTGGGATATCTAACTATCTTTAAAAATAGTGCCACAAAATAATAAGCAAAGGAACCTCCACAAAACCTCAAATCCAACAGATTGGAAAATTATCACATAAAGCAGCAACCAGCAAGAAGCCAATGTTCAAATCCTATAGGTAATGAATAACTTTTCTTATTTCATTTTTGAAAATAATGTAGCCACTTCTATTGAAGCCCCCAGAGTCAGTTAATAAATGAACTCTATAATCTTATAAAATGAAATATTAATGTACATGTTTTGAATGCTTATAATTATTTTAAGGCTGAATTAGATTGCTGTTGTATATCATATTATAATATGTATGCCTAAGGTTATCATGAATCATTGTTTATATTTAATTGAGAAAATTTATAAGTAGTTTAAAAGTTATAATAAGTACTTATTTAAAAATAAATTATCTTTAAACTTAATGCTTGTCAATCAATTCTTTTACTACTAATTAAAGCAGAAATGCATTATATTCCTATTGATTGAGCTAGTTGGGATATCTTAGGCACTGAATTAGTTTTCCAATCATTCAAAATGCATCATTTATCTTTGGGTAACTGACTGGCTCCCAGGATTTATTCCAAAACAAAAAAGTGCTTTGAATGATAGGTATTGAATTCTGCAGCCGAGAAGATATCTGTGCCCTTGAAACGTGGTCACAGTTATATATATATTTAAATATAACTCTGATTTGGTCACAGGTGCCCTCTGAGCATTATTTTTCTCTGCCTAAAAGGCCATGGTGGTGCAATTTTAAATTGCCTTGGTGTAGATCAAATATATTAAAAATAAATAATTGTATCATACTTTTGTATAAAAGTTTTACAATATTGTTTCACAAGTTATATTACCAAGAGTCAAAAATGATATAGATTTTTGATTCCTCCCTCAGTGTATCAACTAAACACCCCACCCGGTTCAATATATATATATATATTGTGCCAGGCATTATCAAATGGCCTTGCACAAAGTCTGTATTAAGCACAACAAATATAAAAATGTGCTATATTAATAATGGAGGTTCGGTCTGAGCAGTAGAATACCCACACACACAAATTTAAATATTGTACACGTATAATAAACTCATGTATTTTTTTATTTTTGTTTTTCCTTTCTGTATATTTTTTATGATATGTCATTATATGTATTTGTTTTTTTTTTATTTTCCAACATACTTGTATATTTTTTTTAATTACTTTTCTAAAGATTGTAATTTTATTCCATAAGCAAGTAATGTTAATTGCTTTTGCAAAAATCTGATCAAAAGCAAAAGGTTTGATAATGCTATAATTAAACTGTTATCTCTTTTAAAAAAAATTCTTTTGAATTGATTTTGTAAGCAAGTGGTCTGGGTTATTCAAGATGGATGTCAAACTTAAAATGTAGAATTTAATTGGAAAAATATAAAGGAATGTTTGCAATCTAAGTGATAAGCTAAATTAAAAGGATTGGCTGATTCATTCTTCTCAGAGGGATATCTGAATTGGTTCTTATTAGTGGGATTGATAGTGCTGTGGGATTCATTCTTTCTTTGGCAGCCATCCTGAACAAGTCATTCTTTTTTGTGGCTCCAGAATTCTCCAAGCAACCAGCTACTTAGAGATTCATTTACGAATAGGACTATTAGTGACATTCTTAAGAACAAATCCATTATACAGTTCTTTTAAGAACTCTTGTCTTTGTGGATTCAAGTAACCATTGGAGACAGCTTATGAAAATTTATTAATAGTCCTAATTATTATTAGATATATATATATAAAGAAGATATGAAGCAATATACTAGAGATTCCAGCAAAATGACCGTGGGGTAGACAACTAGCCGGTGCACCGCCCTTTCTCTGTCCCAAGCCACCAAGATGTGACCACGCCAATTCCAGCTGCCCATGATGATGACAAATGCCACCTTGCTAAATGGATGAAATCTTCACCACACAGCCAGTTAACTTGAAGCCCACTCAAAAGCCCAGAGGAGAAGAATGAAGATGCAGATATGTTTATTTTAAGATATTTATTAATATTGAAATAATTAACTTTGATATTTCCGATTAGATATATTATTTTTTGTTATTATTATTAATCATTTAAAAGAGAGAGAGTCTCTTGCATACGTATATTGAATTTAAGGTTATTACAGGCATAAATAATAAAGCTTTTACTTAAATCTTTTGAGTCAATTTTTCTATTTTAAATTCTAGTATTTTCAACAAAGATTGTAATGAGATTCTTTTGTTGTTGTTGTTGCTATTCGTTTTGCTCTTGTTGTTATTCCTGATATTCGTCATATATAAATATGCATATATATATACATGCGTACATACGCATATAATATTCGGTAAATACGATATCTCATGCTGAATATCTAAAAATGTATTTAACCGTATATCCTTTTTTTTTTAGTTATTTTTTTTGTCACTGCTGCACCTCAAGATGCGTGTAAGTAGGGATTGATCTATTATAGATTCCCTGTAAGCAAGTACTCTAATAACTTTATATTTAAAATAATAGTAAGTGTATAATTGTGCGACACGTATATACACGTATAGAAATTTATCTCTGGGAAAACGGAAATAGATACAGTACCTTATGGTGAGTACGATATAGTATCTGAGCTAATGCAACCTATTGACTTGTTGAAAATATGAAATTAGTGAAATATTTCATAGTGCAAATATATGCATAGTTTTTATTATATTGCTATCAATAAAAGGTTTTAAAGTCATCAGTAAAAGCACATGCCTGTATGACCGAGAATCTCATATCTGTATATCAAATCACACAAAGTAAAATTTACTTCTATTGGGTAAAAGGAGCTCAGACCACTTCCATTACTTATAAACATTGTAAATAGCTTTAGGGATTTATTATTTTTCTCATTTAAAATTGTATTTTATCTATTTCAACGCCTCGAATATATATGGTTTGGGATAATTAATTATTTAATATTTTGTTATTATATCATCATTAGTATGAAACGGTGGTGGGTATTTGGGATTAAATAAATATTTAATCATAATATTAAACTTGTTTTATTTTCATATTATTATTTATATTGATCAAAATATATTCTTTCCTTATCAACCACGTACCGGTAATAATCATTTAACTTACCCATTTGAAGACCCTAGATTGTAGAGTGACTGGGCTAGCCACAAGGGATATCACTCTACCGGGGTGTTAAATCTTATTCTTATGCTCCGCTGAACATATGGTATTGCACACCCTTCTAGGAGGGAGGAAAAATTCATTTTTTGATTCTTTTCTAGAAGTGGCACGCAAAAGTCTATTTTGTAAATAGATTTTTCAAAGGTGTGTACTTGCCATTGTTCTAAATATTCAGGCATTCAAATAAGATATCAACTAAAGGGTGTTTTTAATTGGAAGAGTCCTGTCAATCCACTCTTTCTATCAATTTAGCTGGAAGTACCAATATACATGAGTATAGACAATCGGCTAGATTGATATCCATTTCTTTACCTGTTGAATCTTGGTCACTTCATGCTCAGTGCAAGATTAGGAAAAGAATTCCGCAGGGAGTATGGACTGGTACAGTAAAACTGGCGCCACACATGGTTTAAATATAAAATGGTACGATTAGGGAAAGAACAAGTTAAATTATATAAATGTGAAAATTACGGTAAAAATATATTATGTGCCATATGTCTATATAAACTTAATGTAGGTGTAAGTAAAAACTAAATTAAATGTTGACTATATATACATAAAAGAAGTTATATACAATTTGATCATTAGTTCTTTTTTCTTTTTAGATGTATAGTGTAATTAATAGGCCATACAAATGAACACGCTTAGTTTGCTATATATTTGTTTTGAAAGTTATTCTTAAATAATTTAAAATATTTTACTCAGTAATCTGCAGATCCAAAATGATAGTGTTATTCTTTGTTGTGACAGATATTTAATATATATTTATGATTCAAATTGTTAGCAATAAATCAAATGTTCACACTGTATTCTATAAATATGCTGTATAAGTAAAATAGATAAAAAAAAGTTATTTTAAGTAAGTATACATGTAATATATTGACGGTTGATATTTTGTTATATAGAGTACAGATTCCTTTATCTTAATAATTGCTTAACAATTTTCACTTTAAACCGAGTCGCTAACATTTTCATTTTATTGGATAAGTAAAGTTGCCGTTTAAACTGAGTAAAAACTGACATCAACATATGCAATTAAAATACTAATAAAGTATATATAAAAATTATTAAACGAATGAGTGGGAAAGTAGGTCACATGCTGTATATATGCGTATATAAATGGTCGGAGGTTTTACAAATAAAAGTAATAATTTATTATAGCGTTAAATTTTAACATAACTTATAATTAAATCTGTTGGTCTTTCTGTTTGTAAAAAAGTAAAATAAAACAGTGTTAAATACTGGCTTATGAATTAAAATTTCGTAAATGATTTAAAATAGCTTATACTGGAAGATTTTTTTTTTTAAAAAAAAGGAATAAAAAGGAAGTAAAATAAAATAGAGTGTTGGATAACAGCGTAATGAAGTAAAGTTTCGTATGTTAAACTTGAGTTTCTGTTTTGGGCGATAAATCGAATTAGATATAGGTAAAATGGGCACAATAACTGGAACAGGGCATAGAAAAAACAAATAATTAGTGAGTGGAATAAGGCAGAGTTAGGTGCGCGGTGTACTGTGTATTTAAAAATAAGACAAATAGTTAAGAAATAATTTTAAAATATCCGCTATTACCAATTCTGTATTTAACTGATCAGTAACTAAAAACTATATATACCAAATATAAATAGATATATGTATTCCGTAACTCCTAAATAAAGAATATTTATACTGTGCTTTTAATGTGGACAAGATCCAAATCAAGAAAAATGGATCAACAGCCAATAAGTGATACAAACACCTCGGTTAACGAAGAACCAGAGGAAAAGCCTCACTGTGAGCAAAAAGAAAATGATCAACAAAGAAGCAAAAAACTTGAAGTGGAAAACGAACGCAGGTGGACCATGATGGTAGAAATTTTATGGACTATAAAACAAGAAATAGCCAGAATACCACAGGAAATAAATGAATTGAGGCAACAACTATCAGAAAATACAACATATATAAATCAAAGAATAGATGATGTCAAACGTGAACTAGAAAATGAAATCGAAACAAGATTTCAAAGCATGTAAAACAGAGATAATCTGGAACAAGGCAACAGCAATAGGCTGGAAAAAACAGAAATGAGTCAGCAGATGATTGAAGCAGAGCATGAATATGTTCAGGATCAAGTCAAAAAAAAAGGAGAGGATGCTGGAATAACCGAAGACCATAGCATTAAAAATGAGATGCATGAAAAAGAAAAGGGACAACCTTACCTGTGCAATATAAACCAATTCCTAAAAATAAAAATATTTGAAGGACAAACAGGTGAAGCTCCTATGGAGCACATTAAAATATTGGAAAAATATTTCCAGGTAAACCAAATCAATGACTTTAGTAAACTGGCAATTGCCTGCAGTCATCTCCATGGCGATGCTCAAGCATGGTGGGAATCCTTGTTCCACTATCCAGTAACCTTTGAGGAATATAAAAAGGAATTATTAAAAAGTTTTTGGAATGAACAGCATCAAGAGATGATTCTATACCAAGCCATGCAGGAAAAACATAATGAGAATAATGGTGAAAATTACTTGCAATTTTTCAGAAGACAAGTGGCAACACTTCAGACATTAAATGCATGTCACATATCAGAAGAGCAAATTGTCAGAATAATCTGTCGTAATCTGCCACTTGGGATTGAACAAATGTTACTTACCACAAATATGAATACAGTGCAACAAATGGTGGAAGTATTAAGTGCAGTAGACATGACCCAAAGAGAGAGCCAAGGGAACAAAGATAGGCAAAAACAAAATCATTGGCATAGAAAGGCCATACCGAGAAATAACAGCATAGAAAGATGCACTCACCAAACAGAAAACAATGGTTACAATCAAAGAAAAAAATATTGGAAAGAAAAACAGTTCAGACCACCCTCACCAAGGCCAGGGTGTAGTAAAGATGAGAATTAATCAGATCACATAATTTAAGAGTCTTTGTAGTTAGATGTTTTTAGGTTTCTTGTGAACTTTTGTCTCTCAGGCATTGTGTGTATGGGTTGATTCGTATTGGCATTTTTTGAACTCAGGCTCTGGAGATGGAGGATGTGCAGGGGTTGGATGGAGATGTCTGTGTGATCTAGAGTCTCTGTGGCTTCAGGTGAAGGAACACTTCACCATGCAAAAATGCGAGCAATTCTTTTAGCAGAGAAAATATTCTCTGGGACTCAGTTGGGGTAATGCAAACGTACTCGTAAGTCTCATATAGAAAGCAGAGGAGCATTAACTTCAACTCTTACTCAAAGCCCTTCATCTGTGGTTGCAAAATATCCTGTCAGCCTCCAAAAGTTATTGAGCATGGATGCACCCGCGAAGTTCGGTACATTATTCTGTTAGTATTTTTCATGTTTCGTTCGACTTTGCTTGGCTGGCCACAGAATTCTAGAAAGGATAGATATCTTCATGTTGCCCATCTGTTTGTCTTCTTTTATCTCTGACCCTGGTGATTGGGAAGCTGATGCATTTTTGGCTTAGTATATCGATGTTATGGGGGATGAAGTGTCACATTGTCACCGTTGGACATCGTGCTTTGTAGAGTTTCAAAAGACAAATACAAAAATTAGTAAAAATATAACTAGTAAACATATACTTAATATCTATGTAAATAAGAACTTAAGACTTTCATATCCATTTAAAAGTCTCACTGGAGAGGGGGGTATTGTGCCAAGCATTATCAAATGGCCTTGCACAAAGTCTGTATTAAGCACAACAAATATAAAAATGAGCTAGATTAATAATGGAGGTTCGGTCTGAGCAGTAAAATACCCACACACACAAATTTAAATATTGTACATGTATAATAAACTCATGTATTTTTTTATTTTTGTTTTTCCTTTTTGTATATTTTTTATGATATGTCATTTTATGTATTTGTTTTTTTTTTTTTTTCCAACATACTTGTATATTTTTTTTAATTACTTTTCTAAAGATTGTAATTTTATTCCATAAGCAAGTAATGTTAATTGCTTTTGCAAAAATCTGATCAAAAGCAAAAGGTTTGATAATGCTATAATTAAACTGTTATCTCTTTAAAAAAAAAATTCTTTTGAATTGAATTTGTAAGCAAGTGGTCTGGGTTATTCAAGATGGATGTCAAACTTAAAATGTAGAATTTAATCGGAAAAATATAAAGGAATGTTTGCAATCTAAGTGATAAGCTAAATTAAAAGGATTGACTGATTCATTCTTCTTAGAGGGATATCTGACTTGGTTCTTATTAGTGGGATTGATAGTGCTGTGGGATTCATTCTTTCTTTGGCAGCCATTCTGGGCAAGTCATTCTTTTTTGTGGCTCCAGAATTCTCCAAGCAACCAGCTAGTTAGAGATTCATTTACGAATAGGACTATTAGTGACATTCTTAAGAACAAATCCATTATACAGTTCTTTTAAGAACTCTTGTCTTTGTGGATTCAAGTAACCCTTGGAGACAGCTTATGAAAATTTATTAATAGTCCTATTTATTATTAGATATATATCAAAAAAGAAGATATAAAGCAATATACTAGAGATTCCAGCAAAATGACTGTGGGGTAGACAACTAGCCAGTGCACCGCCCTTTCTCTGTCCCAAGCCACCAAGATGTGACCATGCCAATTCCAGTCACCCATGATGATGACAAATGCTGTCTTGCTAAATGGATGAAATCTTCACCACACAGCCAGTTAACTTGAAGCCCACTCAAGAGCCCAGAGGAGAAGAATGAAGGCGCAGATTTATATAAGTTTATTTTAAGATATTTATTAATATTGAAATAATTAACTTTGATATTTCCAATTAGATATATTATTTTTTGTTATTATTATTAATCATTTAAAAAAGAGAGAGAGAGTCTCTTGCATACGTATATTGAATTTACAGTTATTACGGGGATAAATGATAAAGCTTTTACTTAAATCTTTTGAGTCAATTTTTCTATTTTAAATTCTAGTATTTTCAACAAAGATTGTAATGAGATTCTTTTTGTTGTTGTTGTTGCTATTCATTTTGCTCGTTGTTATTCCTGAAATTTGTCATATATAAATATGTATATATATATATACATGCGTACATACGCTTATAATATTCGGTAAATACGATATCTCATGCTGAATATCTAAAAATGTATTTAACCGTATATCCTTTTTTTTAAGTTATTTTTTTTTGTCACTGCTGCACCTCAAGATGCGTGTAAGTAGGGATTGATCTATTATAGATTCCCTGTAAGCAAGTACTCTAATAACTTTATATTTAAAATAATAGTAAGTGTATAATTGTGCGACACATATATACACGTATAGAAATTTATCTCTGGCAAAACGGAAATAGATATAGTACCTTATGGTGAGTACAATATAGTATCTGAGCTAATGCAACCTATTGACTTGTTGAAAATATGAAATTAGTGAAATATTTCATAGTGTGAATATATGCATAGTTTTTATTATATTGCTATCAATAAAAGGTTTTAAAGTTATCAGTAAAAGCACATGCCTGTATGACCGAGAATCTCATATCTGTATATCAAATCACACAAAGTAAAATTTACTTCTATTGGGTAAAAGGAGCTCAGACCACTTCCATTATTTATAAACATTGTAAATAGCTTTAGGGATTTATTATTTTTCTTATTTAAAATTGTATTTTATCTATTTCAATGCCTCGAATATATATGGTTTGGGATAATTAATTATTTAGTATTTTGTTATTATATCATCATTAGTATGAAACGGTGGTGGGTATTTGGGATTAAATAAATATTTAATCATAATATTAAATTTGTTTTATTTTCATATTATTATTTATATTGATCAAAATGTATTCTTTCCTTATCAACCACATACCAGTAATAATCATTTAACTTACGCATTTGAAGACCCTAGATTGTAGAGTGACTGGGCTAGCCACAAAGGATATTGCTCTAACGGGGTGTTAAATCTTATTCTTATGCTCCGCTGAACATATGGAATTGCACACCCTTCTAGGAGGGAGGAAAATTCGTTTTTTGATTCTTTTCTAGAAGTGGCGTGCAAAAGTCTATTTTGTAAATAGATTTTTCAAAGGTGTATTCGAGCATTCAAATAAGATATCAACTAAAGGGTGTTTTTAATTGGAAGAGTCCTGTCAATCCACTCTTTCTATCAATTTAGCTGGAAGTACCAATATACATGAGTACAGACAATCAGCTAGATTGATATCCATTTCTTTACCTGTTGAATTTTGGTCACTTCATGCTCAGTGCAAGATTAGGAAAAGAATTTCGCAGGGAATATGGACTGGTACAATATATATATATATGTGTGTGTGTGTGTGTGTGTTTAAATACAAGTACAGTGAACCTAATATAATTAGAAGGGATTTGAAACTCAAACTTTAAAGCTCCTAACAGCTATTCACTTCATCTTATACAAATGATCCACATGACCACATACATGTGAAAAAAGTCAGAGATCTCCAATATACATATTTCATGCTGAACAAGCACTCATCAGTTGCTCCGGATCATCTTCTCCCACACATATATAATCAGTGCTCAGCTTATATTAATAAACAAAACTTCAAACTTTAATGGACAGGCTTCAATATTTGACACCCTCCAACTCTTCAGTTATCCGTATCATTGAAAATCTGATAATGGAATGCGTAAAGCCATTGTTGATGTCAATATTATTGTCATACCTATATTGACTTAAGTCACTCTGACCTCTCACATAAGATCTTAATATGTTCATTTAAATACACAGAAGAAGGATGGGCAAAAATACAGGTTGAATATGTTATGTTTAATTACAAGTATATTGTCTGTACTAAACTTTATGTAATTAGAAGGGATTTGAACTCAGACTTTCATGCTTCATTCAGCTATCCACTCTATCTTATATAACTGATACATATGATCACATACATGTGAAAAAGATAAATTACTCCCAACATATGCATTTTATACTGAACAAGCACTTATCAGTTGGTCCAGATCATCATCTCATATATATATATATTCTAACCTCCCCCCCCCGTCGCTCTCGTCGTCCAAAATTATATACATACTGTTTAAATTTTACGGGTTCTAGCTCAGTTACCAAATAAATAAATGAAATATTCAGCATTAATTAAAATGATTACTAGCTCTAATTTTTTAAAATACAAATACGGTTATATTTTTAAAATGAATTAACAAATATTTACTATTTTCATGAGACATGGAGTGACGATACGGGGAACGAGATAGACTACATTGAGATATTATCCACACGATACTATCTCAATGGCATAAGAACACTATACTCCCTTTTTACTATACCAAATAACTAGCTCATAGTATTCTTACGACTTTCTAAGCTCTTTTCACTACGATTAAAATAATAATTATATCTTAATATTCTTTGTAATAAGAATCTAGCTCAATTAAATAAAATGAAGAAAATAAATAAAATAAATAAAATGAAATCTCAGGTTCATAAATTGTATTCTAACTGATTTAAAATTACGGTAGTAAACTATGAAAAGGGAATTTTATGTCATAATTCACTATGCAATAACTAACAATAATAAATAATAAATAATAACAACAATAGTATAATATAATCTTATTTCTTCCTAAATGAAATAAATAAATACGTACGTGGTAGTATTTTAATAATCTGACAGCAGAATACGTGTGGCAACATTAGCATATAATTTAATGTAATATTGTGGCAACCGACTTATGACCAATAAATAATATAAAATTATGATCTTTTAATTTTAATATACCAATAATTTCTAAAAATTATTATAACACTTTTATGTTTACCTTTTTGTGCAAAAACTATATGTCTGTTTCAATTCTAAGTGTATCGTGATATCATGCATCCATGTGGAGAAATAACAACGAGGACACAAAACTTTAAAATAAATTTACAACAAAGTTTATTAATTACATAAACAATAACAATATTTTACATTATGTACATTGGATATCCTTACTCTCCTATCACAAATTAGTTTTCCTAGTTTATAAAAAATGAAATCAAACTTCTATTTATTTTTCTTAGTTAACTCTTATCTTTTAAATGCTTAAGAAAATACAGTATTATTATTATTGGATTTCTTATTATGGTTAGCTTGTTACAAAATATATTTCTTGTATGATTATCATTAACACTTTGTATCCCTACTATTATTAAAATTATAGTTTACAAAATTACATTCGTATTAAACATTCTACAAAACAATAAATTTTAGTTTTATATTGGTTGTATGGAATCCTACTAATTCAAACATTCTTCTACATTCGGTATTAGGTTTTATCGTTCATTATCCGATGTTTATTAAGTCTAATATTCTCATTTAAGCCTTACTTCGGATGATAATTACAACTATTAACATACCATGCACAAATATATGTTTATTACACATTATTGAATTATTTTTTTAATAAATATGCAATATTTATTTTTTAAATACTATTTAAAAAACATTTAAATTTTATTATCACTTTTAAAAAAACTTTGTTTAGATTTCTCTTTAAAAAATCTTATATTCATTTCCAAATTAATTTTAAACTGTATTATATGATTCTTTCTCTCTTTATGATATTTTGTACTTTTACTTTTAAAATTACACAATTCTATACATTCCAGTAAATAACTATTCTCACATAAACGATAACATATCTACAATTCTATTTTATTCATTATTTCTTTGAAAATATCTTTCTGACGATGCAGGTTCACGAAAATAAGGATAGCGAAGATAGATGCATAGGATCAAAAATATAACTAGAATATTACTTATCATAAACCTTGACAATAATGGCACAGTGAATTTAGAAGACACTATAGAGGAGTGACCTTTATCTGTCTACCAACCTCTATTATAGGAGTGATGCTAAAGCTATTTCTTCAGCTTTATTATAACATCAAAAAAGTTTAAAGATATGCAAAAACACTGTCCAAACTACATGTGTTCAGTCATAGGACTTAGTTAACTATACTGAAATCACACAAACTAACTATGATCCAAATACTTTATTTTCCTATTTCTTAACAAAAACATCATCTTGGTTTCCTCTCCACTAGTACTACCAAGTCACTATCCGATCTTATTTCTCAAGATTTTTCTATACAGTACATCGACAAATTCCTATCTGCATTTCTAACAATAATAAAATTCATTTATTTCAAAACTATTCCACTGTTCTATATAGAAAATCTTTTACTACTTTCCTTGTATATTTTTATCATATACAAACTATTTTAAAATCTCTGAATACTTTATCACATGAAAGTTCAAAAGAATCACACAATTGTTCTGTCGAATTATATTATTAATATACTTAAATAACTTATTGCATGCATATTCAGAATTACTCCTATCTCATAATATATCAAAATGTTGTATAAAATGTGTACATATAATTAAACTTTCACACATCATTCTTAATCAATCGATGATCTAAAAAAAATACATTATGCATTATAAATAAATATCAAAATTACCAGACGATCTTTATCTTCTCGATCGCGTTCTGTAGGCTTCACCATCCCATTGATTCTTGTAGATATAAGAATTCCATACATACATTTTATTTTTAAAACAATATTTCTATCATTCTAATAAGCTATTATATTTAATTTTTTAATATTACTAAATTTATGTTTATATGTTTTCCCTAATCTCACATAACATTTTATAATTTAAAATAAATTAGTAAAAAAATATTTAAACTATATTTACGGTACTTCTTCATCGAATGTTCTTGAAAATCGTTCATATTAAAGCTAAAAAAAAATATATTATTTCTTCTTCAGTCACTTAATGTTCTATTTTAAGGTAAAACAATTATTACTCTGTTTAATAAATATTCATAGACTACAATCCTTGGTTTTCACAATATTGAATACAATCATTAATTCATGATATCAAATCCATCCTGTAAAGAAAAAAACGTCTCCATATTCTCTTCCAATATTGTCTGCTAATATTTTCCCGCGCGACTTTTCCGATGCATCTTCTAGGTACATTTATTTAAATATTTAATAAAAATTTTCTATTTCCATGGATCCATTTTTATTAAGTAATTTAATTTTTTATATTTTCTAAATCAAGCACTTCCTCCAATGAATACTTTGTAATATTTTAATTCTTCTTAGATAAAGTTTTTTTTCTTCGGTTCCTTTTGGTATATAACACAATAACTCTTTCATATTATTCTATTATTTTTTCTTTCTTTGAAATTCTGGTACTATATTTTTATAATATCTCTTTTTAAAAGATAAACATTTTTTCTTCATTATTATTTTTATATAATTTTTCTTTATAATAAAACGCATATTAAATTTTCCATAGAGAAGAATAACATAACTTCAGAGTAGCCTTATAAAATTATGCGTCATAATTTTTTCATGACGGCAAGTAACTTCTCTTTTAAGTTTTCATATAGCGTCCCACTTATATTTCTTTGAGTTATAATACTAAGTTTCTGGTTGAGCATAAATAAATCTGCATTAAGGCACTTTCCAAATATTTTTTCCTTAGCAATATTTTTAGGTATTTTTCCTTGTACTTCCATTTTACTGTACGGTTTTGGTCAAACTTGAATAAAATTCCCTGGTAAGATAACTTTTAAAATTAGCAATCCATGTCGAGGCAGTCAAAATATATTATATGTTACAAAAGAACTTTTAAAATAAACACAAAATTTTAAATTTATATCACTTTTCCAGCTACGGTGTTATCAGCTAAAAAAATATGTTACTTTCTCTTTCACTTACACATTACTTCTCCCCCCGCTCCATCTAATTCTTATATTTTGTCTGCTAATTTACCTCCGTTGATTGGTTAATGACTTTTTTAGCGCGAACAGATTTACACATTTTAGTTTTATAACATACTAGACTGTTAAAAATGAAGAATTGATGACGTCATGTCTTGAATATTATTTAGACTATATTTTTAAATTCAATTATAGTTTTATCAAAATTATTTAAACTTTAAAAACAATTATTAAAATAACATTTAATACTTTAACTTTTACTTTAAGGATCGATGGCAATTATATCTAGTTTCAATTTCACAAACTTTATTATTATTTTAACAAGCGTGTGTGTGAAGGTATATAATATACAGTCACGTGTTTACTAACTTTATCAAATGATTTTTTATTTACGTCTAGGTCTAAATTACCAAAACTGATATATTTTATAAAAAATTTGGAAAATAATTTAAACTTGTAGAACTAAATATAACTCTCACCATCTTAAAGTTTATTTTAAACTATACTCTATTAATTTTGACTATTAAATACAATTATAACACTACATGTAGCATTTATTTAATTTATTAGTTTTAAAATATTATACTCAAATTATTAATATACTTTTAACTATCTATAGCTGTATTATTTTATATGGCCAGCTTTTACAACCATAAGCAATGATATAATTAAGCTTTATTTAACTGTTTTCTTTTAAAATAATCTATTACATTTTTATATACCAGGTATTTTCAGCTTTGAATTGTACTATAAAATCTAATTATCCTACTATTATTTATATATCATACAAATATAACTTAAAATTTAAAATTTTTTAGTAATTGACCATTCTACCTTATTATGACCTATAGATAAGGGCACAATATATATATATAAACAGTGCTCAGTTTATGGTAAGATAGTAAATCTTCAAACTTTAATGGACAGGCTTCAATTAACTTCATCTTCCAATTCTTCAGCCATCCATAACATTGAAAATCTGATTGTTGAATGCTCAAAGTCCTTGTTGATTCCAGTACTATTGCCATATCCATGTTAACTTTTAAGTCACTGACGCTTAATGTATAAGATGTTAAAATGGCAGAATATAGGCTGAATGTGCAATGTTTCAATGATGTGACTATGATGTAGTTATTTTGATATCTTTGTTTGTTTGCATTAAAAAATATGTTGTTAATTTACCATCCTAGCCTATTCTTATTTTATTCTCATTCCCATATATATCTATATATTTACTTTTTTAATTAATTAATTAAAAATAGTTAATAGATGTGAACATCATTCTCAAAGTCTATGCTTTATGCCATTTAGAACTCAAAACTAATAACAGAAAGGAACTAATAAAAATGCAAAAAAGCTAAATTCATAGGATAGATCTTTATTATGAACTTGGTGTCAAGTATCATGACTTTTATCAACAGTAACTATAACTAAAAAGTTAAATTTTTTCTAATCTACATGGAAAAAGATGGAATAATGAAAAACAGTAAAGAATACTTGCTTTGATTATTATTGTAGCTTGAAAACTAGTTACTATAATATTATATATGATACAAAGCTATCATCCTGTTATGATACATATTATAGGCAAATAAAAAATAAAAAGAATGATTTAGTAACAGCTTATGATTCCTTTAATCATGAAAAAATATACAAATTTACATTTAGCTTTGATATTGAAAATGTTAAAATTCTTCATGAGGAGAAAAAATATAATAAAAGAAAAATTAAGAAGACAATTTTCATAAATAGAAATAAGCATTTATTTTTATAGTGCTATGCTTTATAAATTGTAATACATTAAAGAACAGCCTTTTCAAGCTATTGTGCATGAGCTTTTTATGAGTGTTAATAATAAATGAATATTTTCACTCCCAACACAAGATATAGTATTTAAGAAAGAATAAAATGAATCCACTTATTCTTTCCAACCCAAATGCTTATATATGGGCAAATCTTAAGTACTGGAAGTGAAAGCGTGAGGATAGACCACTCACTTTAAATGTCTGAATGAATGACATCGACGAAATTATCTAGAATTTACTAAATGCCACTCACAAGTGAAACTTAAACATATGTAAATAAGCATTTATTTTTATAGCGCTATGCTTTATAAATTGTAATACATTAAAGATCAGCCTTTTCAAGCTATTGTGCATGCGCTTTTTACGAGTGTTAATAATAAATGAATACTTTAATGTATTACAATTTATAAAGCATAGTGCTATAAAAATAAATGCTTATTTACATATGTGTAAGTTTCACTTGAGAGTGACATTTAGTAAATTCTAGATAATTTTGTCGACGTCATTCATTCAGGCTTTGTAATCAGTAATTTAAAGTGAGTGGTCTATCCTCACGCTTTCACTTCCAGTACTTAAGATTTTCCCATATATAAGCATTTGGGTTGGAAAGAATAAGTGGATTCATTTTATTCTTACTTAAATACTATATCTTGTGTTGGGAGTGAAAGTATTCATTTATTATTAACACTTGTAAAATGCGCATGCACAATAGCTTGAAAAGGCTGATCTTTTATGTATTACAATTTATAAAGCATAGCACTATAAAAAAATAAAAATAAATGCTTATTTACATATGTTTAAGTTTCACTTGAGAGTGACGTTTAGTAAATTCTAGATAATTTTGTCGACGTCATTCATTCAGACATCGTAATCAGTAATTTAAAGGGAGTGGTCTATCCTCACTCTTTCACTTCCAGTACTTAAGATTTGCCCATATATAAGCATTTGGGTTGGAAAGAATAAGTGGATTCATTTTATTCTTTCTTAAATACTATATCTTGTGTTGGGAGTGAAAGTATTCATTTATTATTAACACTCGTAAAAAGCGCATGCACAATAGCTTGAAAAGGCTGATCTTTAATGTATTAGAAATAGAAATAGAATATCTATAATTAATGGACAATCTGCTAACATTAAAATTCAGGAATCATGGGATATACTTGATGATATTTACTTGTGCTACATTTTGAAATGAAATGACAATTGAAAAAGTGATTAATTGAAAGTATTAATGTGGATTATAATACCCTTTTATAATATATTATCCATGTTATCTGTATTTTATTTTTATTATATGCATAATATTAATAATCACATTGTTTAAATATCAAACAGCACAGAAGTGTGTAAATATATAACTCTGTAACAGACATACATATCAAATGCAAAGAAAGACATTGATCAGCTAATAACAAAAACTCATTCAGATGTGAATTATAATTTTTACTAACCATTTAGGCTTAAAAGATATAACTCAAAATGTAATATTCAGAAAAAGACATTGAAATCTAAATAGTATAGAATGCTTGGTTTGATTATCATTAGTAATTTAAAACCATGGCTTAGGCTCAGACACTTTATTTTATTTTTATTAACTAATTATAAGCATTAAAGGCATCATGACAAAGAGATAGTGCATGTATTTGTCATATTTACGATTTATGATTCAAATTCTGGCTTATGAGCTTGTAGCCAACTACCTAATAGTTATCATGAAATTGGTTCATACTCAATCCAGCTATCACTCCAACTTTGGTCAGTAAGAGGGTATTTTATTTTTCTTAGATAGAAGTAAAACAAGAATGGAAATCCATTCAAATTTCCATCCGAATTTTTGCCAACTGGAAATTGCCAAGCCTGGTATGAACTGCTTTCTCTTTCACTATTTCTCTATGAAGAACTGCTGGGAATAGTCTTTGCTTTACAGTAGGCTATTTATTTAAGACAGTTTAATCATTTTATCTTATGATATCACATTAACATATTACGTAAGAAATATTTTTATGTATCACCATTACATATAACAAAATGTTCATGATTTTGATACAATTAATAAAATTATATTTTTTTAATTACATATATATATATATGCATTTCTCTACATATTATAAGCTGTTGTTTATATTATGTTTTTCATATCTCGAAGATGGCAGCATTTTATTTTTAAATAAACTTTTTTTTTTTTTTTAATTTAAATACTGTTTATTTCTGGCTTTCTTTTATATTTATCTTCTACTTTATCCTCCCACTGAAAAAATCATTTTGTTTAGAGAGAATTTAAGATAATAAACATTTTGTTATCTTACAGATTCAATATTTTATTTTTGAATAAACTTTTCTTTTCTTAATTTCAATACTGTATTTGTGGCTCTCTTTTGCATTTATTTTTAACTATATTCTCCTACTGAAAAACTCATTTTGTTTAGAGGGACTTTTAAGACAATAAACACTTTCTTGATAAGAGATAATCAAAATAATAGTACAGCCAAGCTGCCAACTAAAGACAATATTTTCAAATTCCACTTATTTGAGATCTTATTTATATATTTCTGTGTGAATATATATATATTATTTCATTGATTGTGATGCTCAATGACTATTTTAAAAAATGTTATAATTAAATTAAAAATTAATGAGACTCTTAACCCAAGAAATTTATTGCCATATAAAAATTAATACTTTTATCTTCATTTTCAGCAGCTTACGTTTTCAAATTTTTATGCAAGGGCTATAAAATTAAAATAATTCTTGCTCAGATATTTTAAGATTTTCAACCTCAAAATACTATCTCTATCTTATACATTCTTTGAACAATATAAATATAGTCAGCCTGCTTTGCATTCTTACTCTCCAATAACAGGAAAAATTATTTCTTCCTTAGATCATGAATAAAAAAAATTTGGAATCTATTTATTGTTTTCATAAGATACATAATTACTTGAATCGTTTCTAATGATTGATTTCATTGGCTTTGTCAACCAAAGCATATCTCCTGGTGTTTCTACTTTATAAACATTAATATTTGCCCTAAGTCCTTTTTAAAACCATAAGATTTCAAATTCATAATAACTTTAATTATTTATGTAGTTACTCATTATAATCCTTAAATGATTTAAATTTGAAGTCTCAACATCTTCTGTAAAATCACTTTTTTTTTAACTATAAGCAAAACATAAATCTCATTCTTATTAAATTTTCTGTCAAGTAATTGATTTAAAATCTTTAGTTTATTACTAATAAAACGTCCAGTTAATAGTTTTTGACCAATTATTTTCCAATTAGTTATTATAATAATAATTTTTTCATTTACAAATTATTAAATATAGCTATATAGAAGGAAAGCATCTATCCTTACTAGCACCATTAAACAGTGGTGTTAAAACTGCACGGATACTCTCACCCCAGCCACAAGATAGAGATTTTAAGAAAATAAGAGTGGACATCTTATTTCCGAACTCAAATGCAATTATATGAGCCAATATTAAGTGTCTAGAAATGAGAGTGTGAATATATATATATATAAATCATTAACTTAAAATACATTTCTTATTTTAATATTCTTACTAGCACTTCTGAATTTTAAATTTATTTTGTGCCAATATTAGATAATGTTGAATTATATAACACTCAATAAATTTTACAAGCAGTGTTTAGATTGTAATCATAGATAAGATAATCATCCCATCTCACTACCATTATTAAGCAGTGGTGTTAAATCTGCAAGGATACTCTTGCTCCAGCCACAAGATAGAGACTTTAAGGAATAAGGGTAGCTGCCTTATTTCTGAACTCAAATGCAATTATGTGAGACAATTTTAAGTAGCTAAAAGTAACACATTAAAATGGACACTCTTATTCCCTTAAAGTCTCTATCTAGTGTCTGGGACAAGAGTATCCTTTCAGTTTTAACACTACTGTTGAATGGCACTAGTGACAAGGGGTGATTACCTTCTATATAGTTACAATCTAAACACTGTGCTTGTAAAATTTATCATGTATTACATAATTTAATATCATCTAATATTGGCACAAAGTAAATTTAAATTTCAGAATATATATATATTGTAACTTCTAACAATCTACCCCTATATCACCTTATACACATATAAATACCCAGGCACCAATTCTGTACAAGATAGAATAAAATTTATAATTTAGGTTGCATTTCTAATTATGGATAAGACTCTTATTATAGTATTCATCTACAGCTTAGCTCAGTTTGGGGTTATAGGGTCCTGTGGTCATCTAGAATGTAAATGGGATGAGAGAAGCATTTATAAAAAATAATTATAATGTTTATTTAGTTATACTATAAGCACTTATTTATGTTATCAAAAAAAAGTGATTCATCAAGAATCATAATATGTTTTATTCTCCCACCATCCAAGTACATGCTAGACCAATCACGCCACTCATCTAATACGTTTGGGATCACTGTAACAATAATTAATCTATAGACATTTGATTTAGATTGCACAGCTATATCAATGTTTATTTAAATGATGAAATAATGTCAGGGCTCTATTATATTAATAATAAGTGAATCCTATTATAAGGTGCTAATTAAGTAATGAGGACTTTTGTGAAACTGACAATTATTATAATAAAATAAAGGATGGACAATGATAAAAATCTGTGCATTTTTATCTCACACCACCATCTAATCTAGGTCTTGGCATTATACAATGTTTTGGATCAATTAATTCCATGTTATTTAGATAGATTGCATATACTATTAAACTGATAATATTGAACATGTGTGTGTGTGTGGAAATGGTCAATCGAACGTATATGATAAAATAATTCAGAGGGAATCTTACTTCAACAAACATTTATTACAAGACACATTCTTTTACAAACACATCGATGATGATTAACATTAATTTCACATTAACTACAAACTTGACTAAATAACACTTAAATTACATAAATCCTATATACTTAATATTTAGAGGCTCTTCCTCTTATCTGTTATTTCAATATTATTTATAATATAATTTTATCTCTTAAATTATTAGCAATACAAAATAATTATATATTCACATACCAATGTTTATATCATCTATTCCCATTCTGTGCTCTCAATGAACTAAGAAAAAAGTATCAAATAATCAATAAATGCCACTGAAACTATTTCCATATGCGTATAAATCTATATTTACTATATGAAATTAAGTGATAATTTTATTAAAATTAGCATTAAATAAAGTAAAATTTTGTAATCCAATATTACTTTCATATACCGGGAGGGTGAATTGCCAGTAATAATAATAAATGAAATAATGATAATGTGGGTGATATGATTTGACAAGCTACTTAGAACTTACAATTCCAGTGATGATCTTCTTCCATATCTTTAAATTTATCATATCTCCGAATAAATTTACAATCATAATGCATTTATTGATTACATTTTCTATTGATTTACTTGCAGAATGAATAAACTTCACAATATGATGGTACAATGAGCCAATATTTAAATTACTAATCCAACTTCAAGTATATTACAGAAATCATTAAAAACCTTTATCTGAAATAACTAACATATATTACATAACAATAAATACGTGGAATGAAGAGGGAGAACAAAATGCTAACAAATAAATATTTGCATACGTGCACGTGAGGGTTAACAAGACTCCAAACATCAACTTAATTCATCAACATAGTAACTATCAACTTTTCTGACACAAATAGCATGGAACTCAGCCGACTTATCATGAATAAATGGGGCATCTATCACTTCACTTTAAGGAATATAATTATCACATCTTATACACCTGGGTCTCATTTTACGCGATAGATAGGTTCCTCAGAAAACACGTGCAAATGAAATTGCGCAAAAATAGACGTAACTTGCCTTGAAAAAGGGGGGATATGGACTGTGATTTTTCAAAAATCACATAAAAGCAAAGCACCAACATAAAATTACTTTAAAATTTGCGCAAAAAAAAAAATATGGAAATAAAATATGACTAATAAAAAATTTCAAATTTGAAAAAAATTGATACAAGACAAACTTTTTTTATCTATAATATTTAATTTTATTCAAAATAATATATTTTTATGCATAATTTACAGTAAAGTAATTGACATTTTTTATACATGTTTTAATTATTATCGTACTTGCCGATAAACAGGTTCGTTTGCAAATTGGTAAAAAATCAGATTCTTCACAAGAGGAAATACAACTAGCACCACCTTCACTCTCATGTTGTGTTAATGATTTTCTGGTGACAACATAATTAGTAATTAATCTTTGAGATGATGATTTTATTAATTGTTTATGAAGCTCACGATATCCAGACATACAACCATTTAGCTCTCGTTGGAATTTAAGAGCACGTTCGTGATTAGTGTCATTAATAAGAAAATAATTAAAAATAAACTTGCGGACACTAAATGATTAATAATTGATTATGTTCTTTTTTAAAAAGCAAAAACAAAATGTGATTAAAATGCAAAATTAACACGCACAATGTTTGAACAAATTTACATTATAATCTTGTAAAATTTAATGTGTGTATACATAAAATGTGGAAATCATGATTTTAATTTCATTATTGCATAAAATCTTACTATTAAAAAGCACTGAAAATATTGGAATTACTAAGATGAAAGTCGAATTCCAATAATGTGCTATTACTTTCAATATGACGTAAGTGCACGAAATTTATTATTTAAAGTAATAGCGCATTATCGGAGTTTGACTTCCGAAGAAACATGAATCGCGTAACTTCAAAATTGCATTAAATAAATCGGCATAAAAAGAGACCCAGGTGTACTATCAAATAAGGAAATATACTACCAACCATGGCTCAATAGATAAATAAGTAAAATGAGCGTTAATCCGAATAGTATGATCATCCTTTTAATCACCTCTCTACTCAAAAGGCATCTAATGCATTTCATATAGGACAAATCCATAACAGACAAATTCTAATTTTCACAATCTTTAGCCCATAGCACCAGCCGCAATCGATAAGAAACAAGCATAAATTTAACTCTTATAAAATAGCTTCTGATAGCGAACACACTTGCGAATATATGATCATGTATGAAATATTTTTGAAATCACATCAGACAATAAAATGTTATATTAGCATTAATTAAATTATGTATGAATCTAATATCTATGAAAATTTTTAAACATCGAATTTCAGATTAGCATAAATACTATCAAGTAAGCCTGACCATTCATCAATACTGGCATAAATATTTTCATGTATGTATTTATTATTCCCAACTAATGAATGATGATAAAGCATGCAATTTGCACCAATAATATAAGCATAGGAATATATAATATTTCACATAATACAACAATAGAAAATATTACCATTTTGGTATAACTTATACCAAATCTCTGAGACATTCTAGAGGAGATAGGCATATAAATACATAATAATAATAAAACAAATTAATATCAAATTAAACATAAAAGAAAATAAATAAATAAATACATCCATATATCTATCATATGCAATGGAAGAAATGCATATCAAATCTTCTGTTATTAAAATAAAAGTCCCCTTTTTATTTTTATTTTTTTATTTTTTTTAATTCATACTTGAAACTTTAAAAGTAGAAACAAGTACACGTAGCTCACATTGACAAGACATAGAACCAAACATTAAAACATACAAACATTTTTCCTGCAAGATAAACATGAATTTGGCAAAACAGCAATAATCTTCAATGTTCTTAGGACTTCCTAATGGACATTACAAGCAGCTTTTGCACATATTTGAATCAATTTACTTTTTTTATAAACTTTACACAGCTCAGCAAGATCATCCAAATAAATGTTGATGATTCACACTATTTCAACTTTGTTTTGTCTAAAATTTTCAACATTTAATAAATTTAAGATGATTAAGATCAGGATTATTTGGTCATCCATGCTTATGCACATTTCTGATAAATAATTATCAAATATCCTTAAGTCACGCATTCTATCACTCATTTATAAGTGTGAATGGTAAGGTAATTTAGTATACATAGCTTTTCTAATAATGTAAAGAATTAGAATGAATAATTTCTCCTTTTCAGCCTTATTTTACACAATAAAAATAGAAAACTTATTAAATGAGAGTCAATAAGATATTCCATTACACAGTTCAGCATAGCTTTCCCAATTATTATCACTATTGTTAATTTACGTAATTCCAGTATTACACTATTTATTATAAATAAGTTATAGCAAAATTGTATTAGCAATTTTTCTATATAATACCCATGCATTATAAATAAAAGCAAATTCAAATTGTTAGCCAATAAAAGTTGGAACTGGTGTACCTTTAAACATTTAGCTTTCCATATTATCCTGTATCTTTCACAATTACACATTGGCATTTATGCTTGAATAGTATGAGAGAAGTCCTTCATAAAAGGGAATAGTAGAGAGTTCAATAAAAATATTAGGTTCACTTGTTTTATTATATTTCTTTTTTTAGACAAATATTTCACCTTCTGTAAAACTTTTCTGAAGTCTTCTGAGTATTTAGCCACGCCTCTTTTTTTTAATAGTTATAATGAGGCTAACAATATGCAAGAATTTATTGCTTGTAAAAAAAAAAATGTTAGGAATAGAATATTGAGAAAAAAAAAATTAAATTACAAATACTAACTAATAATAAATAAAATAATAATTTTTACATTTTCAAATGAAAGATTTTATGCAATAAATAATTTTTAAAAAAAATCATATTAACTGATAGTGTGTGTGTGTCCTTTAATCCAAAGGTCTATTAATGACTGAGCTATTAGAAATAACTATGACAAAATAAATAATGTTATTGCAAGATGAATATTCTGAGTGATAATTATAAATATGAATGAGGTGTGAAGTGATGTCAATGGACATGCACCCACATATACAAGTTAGATCTTGGAATGGCAATAAACAATAGATTAGAAAATTAATGAATAAGCACTCATCATGACCTTACAGACAAACAATACTTATTTCCACTAGTCTAGCTTTCATACCAACAACTCCTGATACAATCCATTCCCCTCTCCCACTATTAGATATACATAAAAAAATTTAATGATTGATACACTCTAACTAACATCCTAAGAACTTTTCAACCAAATTATACATTAAGTTATGTCACAATTCATTTTTTCCATATCAGGTATCCCCAACCACTATTGGCACAATGTGAACTTCCCACATTCCTTCATGGTGCCAGTCTGGAAGGTCTCAATATATATATATATAATGTTTAATGTTTTCATGGTTGTATGATGTAGATAAATTATAACATTTTGGACTGTACTGTGTATTATTTTCCATTAAACACCGATATTTCGATGGACTAGCAACTGCCATTATCAAGGTTAACTTTTGAAAGAACAATCTCGTTAGATCTCAAAGAAAAACGCGACTCAGTTCGCGATGAGAAGTGAGGTTCAACTTGAAGTAGTTCACCATTCACAATATGAAGCTTATCAAAATGTTTATTTCCCTCAGTTTTTTCACCTATTAATTTCAAGTTAATATTGGATAAAATGAGAGGTTTCCACATAGCTGGAATACGTTGTGCTTCATCAGCCCTATTTAAACCAGTAGGTCTCTTTAATATTTCAATTGACTCTCTCATGGTTCTTAAATCATATTGTTCCAAATTTGCAAGTATTTTTGTATTGTCAAAATCAGGTTTGTGACCAATTTCTAAAAAATGGGAAATAAAAATTGATGTACTAATTTTTTGATTAAAAGCATTTCTATGTTTCTTAATTCTGACATTTATACGTCAATAGACGTATAAATGTCAGAATTAAGGAACATAGAAATGCTTTTAATCAAAAAATTAGTATTCTGACATTTATACATCTATTGACATATAAATGTCAGAATTAAGGAACATAGAAATGCTTTTAATCAAAAAATTAGTACATCAATTTTTACTTCCCATTTTTTAGAAATTGGTCACAAACCTGATTAGGACAATACAAAAATACTTGCAAATTTGGAACGATATGATTTAAGAACAATGAGAGAGTCAATTGAAATATTAAAGAGACCTACTGGTTTAAATAGGGCTGATGAAGCACAACGTATTCCAGCTATGTGGAAACCTCTCATTTTATCCAATATTAACTTGAAATTAATAGGTGAAAAAACTGAGGGAAATAAACATTTTGATAAACCTCATATTGTGAATGCTAAACTACTTCAAGTTGAACCTCACTTCTCATCACGCTCTGAGTCACATTATTCTTTGAGATCTAACGAGATTGTTCTCTCAAAAGTTAACCTTGATAATGGCGGTTGCTAGTCCGTCAAAATATCAGTGCTTAATGGAAACTAATACACGGTACAGCCCAAAAAATTATAATATATATATATATTCACATTCTCACTTCTAGACATTTAAGATTGATTCATATAATTGCATTTTAGTTTAGAAATAAGATAGCTACTCTTGTTTCCTTAAAGTTTCTATCTTGTAGCTGGGATGAGAGTATCCTTACAGTTTTACACCATTATTTAATGGCATAGTGAGAAGAGATTATTACCTTCTATATACTTGCAATCTAAACACTATGCTTATAAAATTTATTTGAGTATTACATAAATTATTAATTATTGAATATTGCATAATTCACTTGTCACCTGCTTTTTCAAAATATTATTTGGAGTTCTGTAGTATCTGGTATCACATTTTTCAAAATTCATATTCAAAATAAAAGGCTCAGGATGCAGATTTTAAATTTCTGTTAACATAAAATATACCATAAATAATCTTATCTATCTACAAGTACTACAAAAATAAATAAGATTTTACCACTTTCATTTGTTTTTCTCATGGCATCCAAAGTGTTATCCTGAATCTGCAATTATGGATACATATTAAAAAACCACCCTTCCAACTTTTCATATTAAATGTCTATTCAATAAATAAATAAAAATTAATCAAATCATTTATTGTTCAGGAATTCATAAGAAATCCAAGCAACAAATGACAAAGTTGAGCCATGATCCATAAATCTCAATTGCTAGGGTCAGTGATTTTAACATTTCACTAAACTATTAATGCAATATAATTTATTTGTAATACAAATTTTGATTAGAGATTACTATAATTGTATAATCTAATGAATAATTTTTAAATATATTATCTATATATATAAAGTGTACAACATAATTCATAAAAAAATATCAGGAGAAAATTTAATTAAATAAAAAAACTATATATTTAAACTTTTTAAAGCAATTTAATAGATCAGAATTTTTTTAAAAACTAGTGACAAACAATGAGATTCTCTTTTTTTTTTTCCTAAATTTTATATCTTCTGCAAATAGAGATAAAAGAGTGAATGGCCATAAATATCCCTCTCTGGGGAAAGAACAATCCAGCAACCATTCTCAGAGACAGAGAAGATATTACTCATCAGGCTCATTTAACTCCTATTTGATGAGAATTTTATATATTTTTTCTTTATTTCTCTAACTAAAAATAGCTATACCCATTTTCTGGACATTTATTGCATGGCTAAATATATTGGCTATGAACCAATTATCTGAACCAGATTTTCAAATTCCATCTAGATTCCAATACTAGATAGCTTATATAAGTGATTCGAACTCAGACTTTTACATGACTCTCAACTCTCCATGCCATCTCATATTGCTAATCCACCTGATCACACACATGTTGAAAAAATAAATAATCACCAATATATGTATTTCATGCTAAACCAGCAATCATCAGTTGGTCCAGATTACTATCTACAAACATATATACAATCAGTTCTCAGCTTTATATTAATATGAGATGGCATGGAAAGTTGAAGGTTGTATGAAAGTCTGAGTTCAAATCCCTTATATATTACATTATAAGTGCAGGTAAGTGTAAGCCTGTACAGTGTATTAAATTACATATTAAAACAATGCATTAAAAGTCTGCACATCCCTCACATATGTATGTAAATGGATTATTCTCCAGTACATGAGAAGTCAGAATCACTAATGCCAACATGGGTAGGATGACAATCTTGGCACTAACATGAGTTTTGAACATTCCATCATCAGATTTTCAATGAAATAGATGGCTGAAGAGTTGTGGGTTGGAATAGTTTGAAGCCTGTCCATTAAAATATGGAGATTGGCTATCTTAATATAAAGCTGAGAAATGATTGCATATATAGGTGGAGATAGTAATCTGGACCAAATGATGATTGCTGGATTAGCATGAAATATATATATTGGTGATTATTTATCTTTTCAACATGTGTGTGATCAGGTGGTCAGCAATATGAGATGGTATGGAGAGATGAGGGTCATGTGAAAGTCTGAGTGAATCCCTTATATATTACATTATATGTGCAGGTGTGTGTAAGCCTGTACAGTGTTTCAAAATACTAGCTAACGAAAATGGCAAGTCATTCAAATAATTTCACAATAAGATTCTTTTGCAATATACTACATTCAATATCCAATAGACTAATTGTTGAACACTCTGTTTATGAGATACATAAGTCTTTGATTTTGATTAACATCACTTAATAAATATTTATAAATATAATTATCATATGTGATTTTATTATTTGAACATCAAATAGGAGCAAAGCTATTGACAATAATAGCTTTACTATATTTACAGGCAGTTTAAAAGTAAATATTAACAAACTAATAACAAGATATCACTATTACTTAAATAATATACATTGAGGAAATATATAATTGTTATTGGTTTTCAAGTTTAAATTACTTTTTTACTTGAAAAATTTTTCATTGAAGATGGACCATGACCATATTCTAAATTTAATAATACCAGAAAGACAGAACAGTTGATGCCTTAAAATGAATTATATAATTGAGCAAATGAGTTGTAATAAACACTTAATATCAGTAAAATCATTCTGTTATTTATCTTCTGAAAAAGCACCTTTAATGCAGTTGCAAAAAAAAATTATAATTTATAATGTGAAAATTTGTAATACCATTAAAAATTTATTTCATTACTCACTGTAATTGTTTGCAACATGTTACAAAACAAATAACAAACCATTAATACAACCATTTAAAAATTAAATTTCAGCAAGTAAACAAATTAAGATAGAAGAAAAAAACTTCCGTTATATAAATGTTAATTAGATATTTACTTCTAATGAATGACATAGTTTATTCTTAATAATTAAAAAAATGTAATACTTTAGTCTATAAAATTCCTCTAAAAGTGATTTTCTGTTTATAGCTTTAACCTCTAAAGCAGAATCTGCATTAAGTATATATTTAGCAATCCTTTTCTTTTTATTTCTATGATTCTATTTTAATTGCTATGAAATATTTTGACAGTTCCATATGGCAATCGATCGAAAAATTACTACCAAAATTTAAACAATTATTAAAATGGACACATTAGTCAAGTGATTATATATATACTTAAATAACAAAAAACTGGCATTTCTTTCTCAAAATAATATCTGACCTTAGTCAGATTAGCTTTAAAAACAGCAGAATGCCAGCCACTTGAATGTTGCTTTTTTCTTCTTTTTTTTTTCTAATGTCTTCATTATTAGATAAAAGTTTCTGGGAGCTTAACAAAGCAAACATTTCTCTCCCAAAAAATATTTCTTTATATTTAATCTTTACAAAAACTCTTTTATTTTACTCTTTTATCCACAAAAATCACACATTTACAAATGCTTTTCAGTAGCACACTCTTTTTAGAATGAAACCCAATCATTGAATAAATAAAGTATATCTATGGTCAAGGTAGTGTTATCTCTTGTAAGATATAAGTATTCTGTTACAGCTATTTTACTTTTGCTGGATTTTATTTACTGACTTTTCCTAGTGTATATATATAAATATTGATTTGTTTAAAAAAAATTCTATTTGGAAAAAAAAAAAATCATAAAAAATGGAGATGATTCAATGTGGCTGACTGGGCTTTATTTTCTGCTTTACAAAAATATTTTTAAGGCAATTTTTTTCAATAAAATTCTTTGCTTTTTCTATAGAATGCCTTTAAGTAATTTGGGGGTGGGGGTGGAATCATATAAACGCTTTTTTTACTTTACAATGAATTAGAGTATATTTTAGTTTTTAAAAAAATTAAATATACATAATACAGTACATACAATTCTAACATTGATATATATATATGTTGTAATATTGTGGTCAGCGGCCAACTCTGGCTATGCAATATTTAATTTTCCCATACATGTCTTTTAACAATAACAATGGAGATGATGATGATTTGCCATCTCCCCATATTCACCTCATCTTCAATACCATTACAAATGATGACCCAATCATGGAGCCTGATAATGATCAGTTCTGATGGTCAGTATAAAAAATGTCCACATAACTTAAAGCCCAAATATAATTACACCTGAGAAAGAAACTGTACTGTGATATAGAATTGATTTTTAAAAATGTATTACTGTAAAAGATGTGACAAGAGTATAGATAACGATTAAATTATAATTTGATTATAAATTAGTTCAATTTAAAGAATATAAAATCAAGATGTGATTTTTTAAAGATTGGATTTGGCTTTTGACTGTTGGATCTTGCTAAAATGTACTTTCATTACTGGTGATGAATGGAGAATTTGTCATTGGCTTGAGGCTGCAATGTTTTCATGCAACTCTATGGAGTGTTCTATCTTAGCACTATACCAACTATTGAGTGTTATGTTTCCAGTTATTTATCATGGACAGTTAACATAGTTCTGCCATGAACACCAGTCTCTAAGTCCCATAGAAATGAGCAAGGCACAAGTTTAAGGTTTTACATTTATCAGCATCTAAAATTCAAAGAATCAAGGCATAGTTTTGAAGTTTTATATTTGCCAATGTCTAAGACTCAAAGGAGCAGGACTTTGCAAAGATTTTTGCATTATTATTATTTCTATTTTGAGGCTATAAGTATAATGTCTAAATTGAGATAGACCTTCTGATGTTCATGCTGCATTGTCTACTTATAGTCCAGTAGCTGGATTCTGTATTTATCCCTGGATTGCAGGTCACTATGCATTCTTTTTTTCCCAGATGCTTGTCAGATCTCTTGAAAAAAAAATTTAAATGGTTTGTTATATGAACTAGTTAAAAAAAAAAAAAAATACTGATGAATAAGAAATAAGTCACATGCATCAGCTGCATAGAAATGAAGAACAAAGCAGGGGAAATTGGTAAATTAGACAAGTAAAGTCTGGTAGTGAGACAGTCATGTTTAAATAAAGGCAGATTAGTGATAATAATCATAATAGTATTAATTATGGTGAAAGGTTGCATAGAAGGAAAGGTGATGTGAGGCTTACTTTATAAGATATTTTAAAATATTCATATTTATATTCCCTGTATTTAAAAGTAATTTAATTTCTATAAGATTAAAAGTGATTTTATAAACATATATACTGACAAAAACAAAATTGAAGAAGGAGGAAGAATGTGATCATGAAGATGATCAGCAATCAGTGGAAGGAACCCAGAGATTTCCACATAGCCCAATTAATGCAAATGTTTAAGAGAATGAAAGAAAGTAATCAGAAAAGAGATGAAAATAAAAAAACACCAGAAGAAATGTTTAAACAAATGAATCAACAAAAAGAAGATGATAATAAAAAGAGAAAAGAACAAAGAGAAGAGAATAACAAAAAAAAAGATCAATGAAAAGAGGATTAAAGGAATCAACAAAGAGAAAAGGAAAGTAGAAAAAAATAGAAGAAATGTTTAAAGAAGTAAAAGTAGATATGCTAAAGAATATAAAAGAAGGCAGCAAACAAAAAAAAGAGGATAAGAAAAAGTATGAGAAATTCAGATGCTTTTAAAGAAAGTAGAAAAAAGTAGTCAATAAAGTCAGATGCTGTTTACAGAGAAAAAAATTAATTCACAAAGAGAGATAATGCTGTTAAGAAAAATTAAGACTACAATCAAAAGATGTGAATTAAAATAGAGGAAATTGAGCAGAAAAGAGATGAAAATAATCAGAAAATGACTATGAAATTAGAAGAAGACAAAAAGGACCAGAACAAGGAAATAATTGATGTTATGGACTAAATGCAAAATACATTTCAAGAGTTTCATCTTGAATTAGATCAAATAGTAAAGAGGATAGACCAATGAATTTATAAGAAAATGAAGAAATAATAAAACAAGTGCAGATTCAATTATAACGATTCAGCTAAAAACTAACACAGAAATAAAAAATGTAAAAGGTTCCAGTCAAAAAGCATGTAAAGAAATTATTGCCCATCTGGAAATGTAGAGATTGATCATGAAGAATTAATGAAAAATAAAAACACAGATTTAAAAGAATTGGAATTGGTAAATGAAGTTTGTGTAGGATCAAATTCGATTGAAAAAGATGAAATGGAAATCAAAACAGTTCTTAAAGAACAGGTCAGGGGAAACCCAATACCTCATAATAAAGCATCTACTTTAGTGAACCAATTCCTAAAGATAAGTACATTTAGGAGTCAAGCTAGTGAAGCCCTTATTCAATAGCCTAAAGAAGTATTTTAGGTTAAACATGATGAAATAAAAAAGTAAGATGGCAATAGCATGTGGTTAATTACATCATGCAGCTCAGATGTGGCGAGATTCCTCATTGATCAAGCCTAGTATTTTTGAAAGTTATAAAAAGGCATTACTTTCTAGTTATTGAACTGAAGTCTCACAGAAAAAATATATATCTGGAAAGTCATTTACTACATTGTTTAGATGGCAAGTAGCTTGATTGTTAGACCCTACTGCCCATCCTCTAACTGAAGGTCAGATCATGCAAATCATCAGAAGAAATTTTCCTCTTAAGATTGAGCAGATGTAGATTGGTATTGATCACTGATCTATTGAGCAGGTAGCAGAGCTGCTTAATATTTTGATTTAAGCAATCAACCTACTGAATATTTTAGTCACAAAGAAGTAGTTTGAATAAATAAAGGCAGAAATGATGCACCCATTAGGTGTATAAAATGGACAATACCTGCAGATTCCATACATATTTGAAAAATTGGAAAAGGTGGCAAAGTGCATTCACAAAGCTATCCCAGCCCAATAAAACCAAGTAATCCTGATAGATCTCCAAATGATTCTCTTTATCCAAGAATGAGTACAGGTAAATGTATGGGAAGAAGTTAATTTAAATCACCAAGAATGAGAGTATCATCTCCATTTAAAAATTTCCATGGTAGAGGTAAAAAATGATACTTAGAATAGCAATAAGGATGGATTTCCTATCAATTACCCTGGATCCATTTTAAAAAGCAATGATTTTATAAAATTATAATTACTAGATGTAAAAAGATTCAATTGAATATGATCTCCAAATGTGAACATCCAAATTAAATAAAATAATTCCCATCTTGCTATAAGAAATTGCAAGAATAACTAAACATTAATAGGTGATCAATAAATTGTAAAACAATAAAATGGTCCATACCCCATGATACCAGCCAAGAACTGATAGCAATAAAATTAAATGAATTGTAGCATCTTGGATAATTATGCTGATGTGATAGATGTCAAAAGAGAGATGATGCCAAGTATAGCTTTCAAAATCCCTACAAATGCATGGAAGAATATAATGAAACTAAAAAAAGGAATAACAAAAAAACAGATACCACATAAGATAATAAAAGATCAAATGCCAATTTCTATAATATTAAGGGGTAGACCCCTCTATGCTTTAGATGCAACAGAGTCGAACACATAGCAGCACTATGTGAAACCAGAAATTGCATTAAGTGCAATAAATTTAACAGAATGAATCACTTATGTAATACTGGGAATAATAAGTCATGGGCAAATATAGTGAACAGTGAGAGAGAAGATAATAAGTTGTATGAATATGAAACAAATAATGAGCAAAATAATGAGCTGAACTTAACTATTAATGAACCAATGTCAGTTAAAATAGAATCAGTACCAGATAGTCCTAATAACATTACAGATGATACAAAATCAGGTACAGATACAGATATAAATGTAGTAAATGTGGATCTCCCAAATAAAATAGAAATACTTGCCAACAATAAAAAGATAATAATAAAGTAATTGAAAATAAAGATATGAGATAATCATAAAACCAACAATGATATCATTAATGTTAAATATAAAAGATTACAAATCTTTAGTGATCTTAATCAATCAAAATTAAATGATGATTCGAATGAAAAAGGAAAAGATGACACAATTGATAGTTTAAAAGGAAATAAAGAGACTCCCAATTATGTTAAATAATGAACAGGTCACTGAATATACTATCAATAAATATAAGAGGAATGAATGGTCAAGATAAAGCAGAGAAAATATTAGATTATATAGCAACTCAAAAATATGAAATGATAATTTTATCAAAAAAAAAGATAAGTGATAATATTCCAATATGGATTATAGAAAAACTATCAAAAAATAATATATTTCTGTTCAAAGCTAACATTAGATCCTCACAGGGAGTAGCAGTACTAATAAATATGCACTCGGGAATAAGAAAAATACAAATAATAAATTTACAAACAAATCACATAGTTCTGTCATTCGTTATTTATAATGAGCTACATTACTTGATTGTGGTATATTCTATAGCAATGGGGTAATGACATCTCAAAGATTATTCATAGCATTTAGAACAAACTGATGCAAAAGCCAGGTATTGTGATAATGGATGGTGATTTTAATTGTTCATACCAAAACATTCCTAAAGCCTTAGAATATAAGTTGGGGGGGGGGTCCCTATATCCACTACAAATGAAATATGGAAATCATGCTTACACATTTTTCAGCAGTAGGTACACTTTGCTAATAGATTTATTCTTCGTTTCAGCAAGTAAAGTTAATAATTCTATTATTAACACATCACATTGCATTTTCTGACCACATAAGAGTTCAACTGCAAATTAATAATTATGTAAGAAACAAAAAAATATATTCGTACTGTACCGAGATACATCAGGAAGGAGTGTGCTTTCTTCGGAGTTACACATAATTTTGGGAGAAATATAAATTGATAAAAGATTTGTTTAAATATTTAATAAAAATAAAAGGTCTTATAGGGTAAAATAAGAATAAAAAGAATTTTTTATTCTCATAGAAGGGTTTATCGTTAAAAGCATAAATTAGACAGTTTTATAAGATATAATTTTGAATCATATTTAAATAAAACCTAAAGAATTAAAACTTGATTTAACTAAAAATTTGATTTAATTGAAATTTGATTTAAGATTGCTTTAAAAAAAAAAAAGAAAAAAAAAGCAAGGTGGAGTTCGTTTTGTCTTATAATAAAAAAAAAATATATAACCAAAGGAATGTAGTGAACAATGGGAGCTAATGACAAACATGAGAAATTTCCATTAAACAGCTAATTAGTGAAATAACTCTAACAAAGAAATTGAAATTTGCAATCATCTAAAGAATGACCAATGAAACTGTGTAGAGAGTCGAAAGAAAAGAAATAATTGTCCAATAGCAGAAATTCAGAATGTAGATTGAATCCGCAAGATAAGGACCGTAAAATATAAAAGGGACGAATTTTCTATTGTATTATTAGAGTATTGAATTATTAGATTGAATTTGATATTGTGATTAAAATTTGATTCTGATTTATTCTTAATTTCATAGTCATATTATTAATATACGTCTAAAGTTAAATAAAACATAATGCTGCATTGTTAAACCCATCGTGTGAACAGCCGGCCGAATCCTTCCATGCAATACCAACAGCAGTCAGTTCGAATGTCGATTATGTTCACGTAAAACAAGAAGGAAACGGAGTGTCCACGGTGAAGCCCACAGGATCCCAATGACATCGGGAAAAGGATTGCAAAGAGTTAGCGCTAACTGACCGAAGGAAATACTATCAGAAGCTACGCTCGGAACCTTGCATAAAGGAGAAAGCTAGGTAATATTTATTTCATTTTTAATTCACTAATTAAAAGCCGTAATAATATATGGAATAATAAACTCTGAACTTTATATTACGAACAATAATTACTAATTGTCTTTAGCTCCATTACCCAGAGATTTTATTGTGATTTCAAATATAATTGTGTGCGTATAATTATTTTCTAAATGTATGTATAATATGATATTTTGGTTGTATTAAATATTATCTAAACTTGAACAAAAGTGTAATTAATTATATTATAAGACCAAACGAAGTGAAATAGCGTAAATGGAGACCTAATGGGTTAGTGATTACTTAAATTAAATTTGAATTAAATAGAAAAAAAAAGGAAGCGAGAAAATTAGCGCAGAGAAAGATTCGTAAATTGATTTTTTTTTAGGTAGGCAGAGTATATATTTTATTGATTGTTGTAGCTGAACTAGCGGGAGCGGGTACTAGATCATATTGGTCAAGCAGACTTGTCAACAAAGGTCGGCTGGCGCCCATTGGATTTTTTCCTTTAAATAAATAAAAAGTTTGATTGGCTAATGTGTAATCTAGTAAACGAGTATTAATGTTATTGGCAAATGTTTGCAAATGATATTGACCACTCTACCCGAGGTACCGACAGCCCCGTGATAGGATTTTGTGTAAGAGAGAGGTACAAAGTTCTGATCGAGTCGTTATTATAAACATTAAATATTTTATTGATTTTATATAAATGATGTTTATAAAAAAATTACAAGACGACGCAAAAGAGGCTAGGTATAAATGGCGCGTCAACGTGGAACGAAACTAAACGTTTTGAATGGCAGAACCGATGTGAGTCATGACTGGACATTTTAAGCGGTGTGGCCAGAGTCGTGTATGAGTGACAGAAGTGATAGCTAGTAAAAAGAAGCGGGAGGGAGCGTGATAGTAGGATTAGAAAACGGTATAAGCAGCGCAACTGTAAAGGTGATTTTGCAATTATATAAAACGTGGAGGCATAGGGACACTCCGGGGAATTTTAGCATAAGAAAAAAAAAGGGAACTGGGAAGGTTAGGTTTTGGTTGTACGTACGTAAGTTTATTATTATTAAAAAAAGAAAAAATGGACGAAAGTGGAAACGACAGGAGGGCAACGCCAGAAGTAAGCCCGATATTTTTTAAAAATCCGCAAATAGTGGAAGAAAGTGCATTCCAAATTTTGATGAACATGATGAAAGAGATACGTAAAGACATCAAACAAAATCAACAAGAAATGAAGCAGGAAATTAATGAACTTAGGACAGAGATGAGAGAAATGAAACAGGAATTGACAGCAAGAATGGACGCATACAAGGAAGTGATAGGAGTAATGAAAAAGGGTGTAGAAGAAGAAAGGTACGAAATATTAGAATTAAAAGAAAATATAGAAGCGAGGGAAGAGTCAAGCAGTATACGGAAAAGCCAGCTAGAAGAGAGAATAGTACGCGTGGAAGAGATATGTCAAGACTTAATAAGTAGCCAGGAAACGATGCGACAGGAATTAGGGAACTTAGAGAATGAAATAGAGACCACCAAGAATATAAAAACTAAAGTAAAGGAGATATGTAAAGATGTAGTGGGAGACGCAGGGCAGAAAATAAGACAGGTAGAACAGAAGTATGAGGAGTTTAAGATTGAGAATAGACACAGTGAACAGACGAGTAGATTTATGGAGAAGCAGTTTACCATTTCGGTATTCAAAGCGGAGGTAGGAGAAAACCCGCTGAAACATTTAGAAAGCCTGAGTAATATGTTCCATAGTAAAAGTTTACCGGAAGAGGACAAGGTTGCGGTGGCTAGTAGTTACCTCCAAGAGACGGCATGTGATTGGTGGCACACTTTGGACGAGAAACCGCAGACATTCGGAGAATACAGACGGGCTATGTTAAGGGCATTTTGGAATGAAGCTAGGCAAGACGGAATCCTGTATAAAATATCCCACGAAAGATATTCAAGTGCGCGGGGAGAGATGTATGCGAAATTCTTTTACCAACAAGTGTCAAAACTTAAGGCATTGACGGCATTCCCTATGTCAGATGGTCAGATAATCAGAACACTACGCAATAATATGCCGCCAAACATACAACAGCTAATGTTAAGTAAAGACGGACGGTCAGTGGAGGAAATGGTGGAATTTCTAACACAGATTGATTATGGCAATCTAGCTAGGGAACCTCCAGATTGATATAGGAGATGGGATGGGTACAACGACCCACATGGCAGAAAGGGAGAACCACCTGATCGAGCGTAAATAAAGAAAAAAATGAATAAATGGGTATAACGGGACCGAAAACTTAACAAGTAACACGGACACACGAGAATAAGAAAGGACGAACTTCCATCAAAATAAATCGAGGGGAATGTATAGTAAGAATAAAGTTAAACGTTGAAACTAAAACATTCAGATTGATATTTTAGTTTCAAAAGGGGGGACGGAGAAATGTACCGAGATACATCAGGAAGGAGTGTGTTTTCTTCGGAGTTACACATAATTTTGGGAGAAATATAAATTGATAAAAGATTTGTTTAAATATTTAATAAAAATAAAAGGTCTTATAGGGTAAA
The DNA here is from genome assembly GCA_028023455.1 of Epiperipatus broadwayi. Taxonomy (NCBI): domain Eukaryota; kingdom Metazoa; phylum Onychophora; class Udeonychophora; order Euonychophora; family Peripatidae; genus Epiperipatus; species Epiperipatus broadwayi. The sequence goes on from JAQFVV010000003.1 coordinate 11,435,789, forward strand.
ATAAGAATAAAAAGAATTTTTTATTCTCATAGAAGGGTTTATCGTTAAAAGCATAAATTAGACAGTTTTATAAGATATAATTTTGAATCATATTTAAATAAAACCTAAAGAATTAAAACTTGATTTAACTAAAAATATGATTTAATTGAAATTTGATTTAAGATTGCTTTAAAAAAAAAAAAGAAAAAAAAGCAAGGTGGAGTTTGTTTTGTCTTATAATAAAAAAAAAATATATAACCAAAGGAATGTAGTGAACAATGGGAGCTAATGACAAACATGAGAAATTTCCATTAAACGGCTAATTAGTGAAATAACTCTAACAAAGAAATTGAAATTTGCAATCATCTAAAGAATGACCAATGAAACTGTGTAGAGAGTCGAAAGAAAAGAAATAATTGTCCAATAGCAGAAATTCAGAATGTAGATTGAATCCGCAAGATAAGGACCGTAAAATATAAAAGGGACGAATTTTCTATTGTATTATTAGAGTATTGAATTATTAGATTGAATTTGATATTGTGATTAAAATTTGATTCTGATTTATTCTTAATTTCATAGTCATATTATTAATATACGTCTAAAGTTAAATAAAACATAATGCTGCATTGTTAAACCCATCGTGTGAACAGCCGGCCGAATCCTTCCATGCAATACCAACAGCAGTCAGTTCGAATGTCGATTATGTTCGCGTAAAACAAGAAGGAAACGGAGTGTCCACGGTGAAGCCCACAGGATCCCAACGACATCGGGAAAAGGATTGCAAAGAGTTAGCGCTAACTGACCAAAGGAAATACTATCAGAAGCTACGCTCGGAACCTTGCATAAAGGAGAAAGCTAGGTAATATTTATTTCATTTTTAATTCACTAATTAAAAGCCGTAATAATATATGGAATAATAAACTCTGAACTTTATATTACGAACAATAATTACTAATTGTCTTTAGCTCCATTACCCAGAGATTTTATTGTGATTTCAAATATAATTGTGTGCGTATAATTATTTTCTAAATGTATGTATAATATGATATTTTGGTTGTATTAAATATTATCTAAACTTGAACAAAAGTGTAATTAATTATATTATAAGACCAAACGAAGTGAAATAGCGTAAATGGAGACTTAATGGGTTAGTGATTACTTAAATTAAATTTGAATTAAATAGAAAAAAAAAGGAAGCGAGAAAATTAGCGCAGAGAAAGATTTGTAAATTGATTTTTTTAGGTAGGCGGAGTATATATTTTATTGATTGTTGTAGCTGAGCTAGCGGGAGTGGGTACTAGATCGTATTGGTCAAGCAGACTTGTCGACAAAGGTCGGCTGGCGCCCATTGGATTTTTGCCTTTAAATAAATAAAAAGTTTGATTGGCTAATTTGTAATCTAGTAAACGAGTATTAATGTTATTGGCAAATGTTTGCAAATGATATTGACCACTCTACCCGAGGTACCGACAGCCCCGTGATAGGATTTTGTGTAAGAGAGAGGTACAAAGTTCTGATCGAGTCATTATAAACATTAAATATTTTATTGATTTTATATAAATGATGTTTATAAAAAATTACAAGATGACGCAAAAGAGGCTAGGTATAATACATAGTAAAAAAGAATATTAAGAGCCAAATCATATTTTCAGTTAATCAATTATCAAACATTATAATTGTTACAAACTATTACACAAGACTTACAAAACTACCTCCATGCATTGCATGGTATAAAATAAAGAATATGCTATCAAAATGAGGATAGTAAATTATCTCAGAACCAAATAAAAAATAGAATCCATGAAATTCATAACACATTGCAGAATATTTCTGGCATAAGTCCTAATCATGAATTAATCAATAAACTGCAAGTCGAATACAATAATATATGCAATCTGATACAACAAGAAACTTATATATTAAGACTATGAAAATTGATCCCTGGAATGAATCACATATCAAAACCAGTGATTAACTATAGCAAAATTTATATACCACATACAAAGGGCATTGCTTCCATGGAGACAGGGGAGAATACTGTGGAATCTGGAGACGAGGTTGATGAATACATGGTCAAAAAGCTAAAGGCAAAGTTTGGCTGTCAAGTAGCAGGCATTGATGAATATGAGAGAGTGGCTATAGAAAATACAAAGGAATATATATTGGTTCAAAAAATAATGGATGAAATTAATAGGTTGAAGTTGTAAACAACAATGGCAAATGACTCTATATCATCCTCGGTCTACAAACAGATCAATTATGTATTGGCAGGTGCAACGTCAAAATTTTTCAATCAGATGTGTAATGAAAGGATTGAATGGCCTTACATAAACAGCAGAATAATTTTTAGCATAAAAAAGACAAATCAAAACAAACCCCAACTTTCGAAGACCTAAGAAACATATCTATAGAAGATATTGATTCAAAATCTTGGCACAAATACTACTTAAAAAATTGAATAACTTGGTAAGAGATAAAACATCATCAATGCATCACACTGTTAAGGGTAAAAGAGCAATAAATGCATCTATAAGAATACAAAAAGCAATAAAGTATGCAAAGGAACTTAAGCTAACACAGTACTTTATAATACAAATTGATTTTAAGTCAGCATTTGATCTAGTTAACTGGTCATATCTCATAAAAACCCTGAGTAATCTGATTCAAGAAGACAAATATCTAGAGAATGCTACAGTGAATTACATAAGAAATAGTAGAATGTCCTATAAAAACTATATGCGCAGATCTGAATTCTTCATACCAGAGAAGGATATTCCCCAAGGATCACCATTGGCAGATCTATTATTCACAATTTACATAGACCACATTGGTTAATGGAATCTATATACCACATTTGAGTGTCACAATAGGAGTCACTGCCTTTATTGATGACATTATAATAATAGTATAAAATAGTTATAATATTAATGAAGTGATGAATGTCCTAAAAAAGTTTCAAGAAATTACAGGTTCAGTAGTTCAATCTAACAAATCAGCAGCCTGGCAATTGGCAACAGGTAAAAGAATACCATCTGAATTTATAGCTCAGCCAAAGTCATTTCTTGGATTGCCGATATATATGTCAAAGACACGTGTGAATGGTCACTTAAATCAACTAATTACAAAAAAAATTGAAGAGGGGATTAATAACTTCACATTGTTCAAGCTGTATGAAGTGACAAGAACACAATTGTTCAATGCAATTGCAACAGGGTCTTTAGTTGTTACAGTACATGGGTCAAACTATATAACAAAACAATTAGTAGAATAAATCAGATGGCTAAAAAATTCATCTGGGGAAAGAAATCTAGATTACTATCAATGGCAATATTACAGTTACCCATTTAAGGGAGGGCTTAACTTAATTGATCCGAAGGTATATATAGATTTTATTACTGCAAAACATATTTAAATATTATTAAGAATCATTACTTCAGTCCACCAACAGGGGATATAAAAATATATAGTAAAATAGGGCTGGAGAGAAGATCTTATTTGGCAGATATGTTTATTGCATATAAAGACATACAAGATGACCTAAATGTGCAAAATTTGGAAGGAATTAGATATAAAGACATAAGAAGGGGAGTAAAACCTCATGAAAATTCATGGATAAATTGTTCTAGGAAAGGGGTCCTAGTTAAATTCCATTCAATTTATATATCACAGACATATATAAAATTCATATTCAAGTTGATCAATGGAATTGTACCGACCACAACATACATTAATAAAAGATTGGGAATGAGCTTAGAAAAAACTTGTTCATTTTGTAAAAATAAATGTGAAACATTTCAATACTTACTAGAAGAATACAGTGCTTTTGGGAGGCTAAGATACAGAGTTTTCCACACCCCAATGATAAATCTTCAAATACTACTCAAGCAAAATGTAATAAAATTCAAACCTCATAATGCAATGGTGATAATACATGCATTGAAAACTATATGGATAATCTGGTGTTCTTTAATCTTTGATAATAAAAAGTTTAATTGGTTAAAGAAACTTGACAATGATTGGGACAACTATTTTGCTAGGTGTTTGAAATACTGGTTGAAGAAGGTTATGGAAATAGTATGGGGAGGGACTGCTATTGTGAAATGTGGGAGTAAAAGTACTTACACAAAGAGAAATAAGACAATAAAAGTATGTAGAGTGGTAAAATAAAGGATCTCTCAAGAGAAAATAAATATTTCATGTTTTAAACTAGGAATACAATTTGTAAGGCCTAACTCTAGGATTTAATAAGAAAACAATAATAACATTTCAACAATAAGAGTCTTATAGATTTCCATTGTGGTACTTTGGGGACAGGATTGATAAATTTGGTGTAAAGGATAAATAATATTTACTAAAGCAATAAACCTCAAAAGTGTGCGCTTAAAAATGCGAAGGTAGGGACCTCTACAGGTCTTAACCACAAGCTTATGCATAAAGTGAATAAAAACTAATTTGTAGATATTTCTTGTACATATTTAAATGTTTGTTTAATAAAGTTTATTACTTAAAATAAAAAAAATGTTATTAACTAAATTAGTATTGCAGCACTGTAATTATTTTTATTTCATAACATTTATAAAAAATAATTTTTTATATATATTTGCACCAATTATCTAATTTCCGTGCAATACACTCTGCATAGATTAATAATTTTATAATAGGATCAACAATATTTATAAATTATTAATTTTAAACAAGCTATATATTTTAATTAACTTATTTTAACTTAGCGACCTGAATGGCCATTTGAATGTCAAAAAAAAATTACAGGACATATAATTTTAAATGAAATTTCTAATTTATTACAATAAATATAAATATATATATATACATTTTTAGAAAGTGCAAATATGAAAGAATGTAATAAAGCTGATAAAATAGTCATTACAAAAAAAAAATAATTAAAAAAGAAGATTTTTTACATTTTTAAACATATTTATTTTTACATTGGTTCACAAATTCTCAATTTTGAAAGGTATAACTTAAAATTACAATTTCATAGACAGCTTCATCACATGTGTCTCAAAATGCTGAAAAAAATGATATATAATATGTCTTACCTGAGATAATTTTTCTATGCAAAAATTACAAAAACAGTGCGATTGGTAAGTTCCATTTTTACTATCCACCCTACATGTTCTACTTTTATAACACACTATATGCTAGAAATGTTTGGTTGTCCTTGCATGCAGGTATCTGTTAGAAATATGTTTGGTTTTTAGTGGGGAAAAAAATAACAGAAATAATTTACAAGATGTTGAGGACTTTAGTAAATTATATAGTAATGTATAGTATAGTATAATATTATTACATATTACTTTTATTATATTATATTAGTGAAAAATGGAATGGTGTGTGACCTAAAATGTGTATTCTTTTCAACTAAATAAAATGTACTCAAAAAATAAATATCAAGCAAAAATTTCTCCAAGATAAAATGAACAAGAAAAATCAATAAATATCAAAATAAACAAATTTATTAAGAGCATTGATTATATATGTGTGTGGGAGATGAAATATGAGAGTGGATGTCTCGGTATATGATGAGTGTGGATGTGCATGTTTTTATACTATTCAAATGTATTGTCTAAAATTCTATCGGATATATATATATTGTTTTCTATATGTTATAACGATCCTTAACGAAGTAATGATCGAATCTACGCAAACTACGATATCTGCTCTACAAAGCGCCATCTAGGCATTTAAACCTAGAAAAATTTATAGAGTAGGCAGATACGCGCTGTTAAGATTCCACTTTATTTAAATATTCAGATCGTTAGCCCAAGTCACTAGCTCAGTGGAGACGCAGAGATAAAAATCTATATCTTAATTTATATCTTAAATATAAATAAATAAAAGCCACTGCCAGAAATTAACACATAAAAATATTTATTTACGCACATATAAAATCATTCTAATTTGAGGAATAAGTTTAACATTTTAGATTTTTATATTAACTTTTAATTTTACATTTAACTAAGTTTCAATGAGTTTAATATTTTATTTAGATAGTCGAGTATGAATAGACTACATAGATCTGCATTTGAAAAGAAAATATTCTTCCCTGATTTAACCTTAGGCAACAAATTTCGCAATCAAACCGGCGCCAATCCATCTGATACATTTATGTATTCAATGTAGCATGAAAATACGACAACACAAAATACTATACTGTCAGGAATGTACATCTGATCAGTAAGTAGAATTAGAGAAGACATTGTCTCTCCACCAACAGGAATGTTACATCTGTTGGCAAGTAGAACAATAAACATAAAACTCCATAGGAATGGACTGTGGTCCTTTGCCATCTTACAAACCCATCCATAGGCAAACAGAAGGTGTGTGGCATATATATATAATCCTGCCCATAGCGGATCTCATACTACATCTACAATTACACAAATATATCCAATCCATTGAACCAATTCAACTACGAAATGAATAACCTAAGATTACCCTCCCTTAATATAACTTTACAAAACTATATAGCCATTCACACCCGACTTAAATTTAACATTTAAATACGTTCGCACAGATTATTTTTATACAATTTGTTTTATAATGTCGAGTATAGATCGGCTGCACAGATTCCACGGTCAAAAACATTCCAAATTAAACACAACCGATCAAAATACAAAGTCAATCGATAACGTCAATTGCTGAGGGAATACAGGAGACCCTTTGGTGTTCATCATAAGACACCACAGTGACATTGTTGACTTATATGTTCTAATCGACTGTGAAAACCACAACATAATCAACCGCTAATGAATCTATGCAACGTCTATACCCAACTTAAATGTAATGCATTTAATAATTTCTACAATAAATATTATTACAAATAAAAATAATAAAAATGGAAATGATTTTAGCAAAACTTAACTATATAAATTTAAACAATCAATTATTAATTTGAAAATCAAATAAGAGTTCATTTTAAAATTTAAATTAGCTGAATCTTTAAAAAAAACAATGACGAAAGTTCTTAATTACTTTTTTTTGTTGTTGTTAATTTGTAAAGTTCATAGCTCACGGTAGAAGAGTCCAGGTTTCTGCTTTTAATTCCCGCGATGCCTCCATTGGAAGATAATGTTCTGGAGATGGCAATAGCTGGTTCAAGGTATCACAGTCTTTTCATTTTTTTTTTTAAATAGAGAGTGTGGTATGTGCGTCCTACCACATCTCTCAAACACAAAACGCTGGAACTGTCAGAAAAAACTGTATTTCCCTTTTTATATTATCCACACGGATTCAATCAACAAAACGTCACTAATCCATCACTTTCATTAGGGTCCGAGCCAAGGCTTAGTGCTTCCATTGGTCAAGCTAATTTCTCTTTATTTTCTTATCTATCTTTCATCAGATCATTTTAATTATACAAGAGCCCAAGGCTAGCTTGCTTTTCAAACAATTTATAAACAATCATTTCCATTTACAGATTACAAGAATTAATTAATACCTGTTTTTATTTTTAAATCTTGTACTTTTTTTTTATAAAAAAGTACGTTCAAATACTTATTTATTTGTTTTTTTTTTTTTAAAAATATTTTTAAAGTTTGGCATCTGTGCGAATGTATATACGTTTAACAAACATTTTAATTTTAGCGTTTAGTTTTTTACTTTTATTTGCGAACTTTTAAGTTTTTATTTTAAATTAATGTAACGACATATTTATATATCGTTACATATCAGTAAACTTCCTCAAAAAACAAAAACATTAAAAAAAAAAAGAATTTACTTAGTGTTAGTAATTACGTTACACAAATTGATTATATATGAAAATTTCAAAAGGACAAAACTTTTTTTTTTACAAGACAAAACAGTAATTACACACAAATATAATGATTACAAAAAAAAAGTTGACTGTTGATTCCCTATTACCAGCTAAATTTCTGCCCCCTCCCTTCCAAGTTTCATTTCTCCTACCTTTAACTATTACTTAGGCAAGTTGAACGATTAGATTTTAATTTAACAAGACTTTTTTTAAAAAAAAATTATGATTTATATTTATTATTACATTTTATTCCTCGCATTTATATTTACATATGCGCAATTTTTCTTACTGGCAGTACCTTTAAGACAAAATTCCAAGTATAACCTTACGTTAATACAACAAATATATTTATACTAATTTCAGAAAAAATACTACGGGCATGATTCACTTTTAAAATTCTCAGGGCACTCGTGTTTATTAAAGATCGGCCCAAGTTGGGTAGCCAGTTATAACGATCGAAATGAAAGTGAAGATCGAATCTAACCGCAAACTACGATATCTGCTCTACAAGGTGCCATCTAGGCATTTAAACCTAGAAAAATTTATAGAGTAGGCAGATACGCGCTGTTAAGATTCCACTTTATTTAAATATTCAGATCGTTAGCCCAAGTCACTAGCTCAGTGGAGACGCAGAGATAAAAATCTATATCTTAATTTATATCTTAAATATAAATAAATAAAAGCCACTGCCAGAAATTAACACATAAAAATATTTATTTACGCACATATAAAATCATTCTAATTTGAGGAATAAGTTTAACATTTTAGATTTTTATATTAACTTTTAATTTTACATTTAACTAAGTTTCAATGAGTTTAATATTTTATTTAGATAGTCGAGTATGAATAGACTACATAGATCTGCATTTGAAAAGAAAATATTCTTCCCTGATTTAACCTTAGGCAACAAATTTCGCAATCAAACCGGCGCCAATCCATCTGATACATTTATGTATTCAATGTAGCATGAAAATATGACAACACAAAATACTATACTGTCAGGAATGTACATCTGATCAGTAAGTAGAATTAGAGAAGACATTGTCTCTCCACCAACAGGAATGTTACATCTGTTGGCAAGTAGAACAATAAACATAAAACTCCATAGGAATGGACTGCGGTCCTTTGCCGTCTTACAAACCCATCCATAGGCAAACAGAAGGTGTGTGGCATATATATATATAATCCTGCCCATAGCGGATCTCATACTACATCTACAATTACACAAATATATCCAATCCATTGAACCAATTCAACTACGAAATGAATAACCTAAGATTACCCTCCCTTAATATAACTTTACAAAACTATATAGCCATTCACGCCCGACTTAAATTTAACATTTAAATACGTTCGCACAGATTATTTTTATACAATTTGTTTTATAATGTCGAGTATAGATCGGCTGCACAGATTCCACGGTCAAAAACATTCCAAATTAAACACAACCGATCAAAATACAAAGTCAATCGATAACGTCAATTGCTGAGGGAATACAGGAGACCCTTTGGTGTTCATCATAAGACACCGCAGTGACATTGTTGACTTATATGTTCTAATCGACTGTGGAAACCACAACATAATCAACCGCTAACGAATCTATGCAACGTCTATACCCAACTTAAATGTAATGCATTTAATAATTTCTACAATAAATATTATTACAAATAAAAATAATAAAAATGGAAATGATTTTAGCAAAACTTAACTATATAAATTTAAACAATCAATTATTAATTTGAAAATCAAATAAGAGTTCATTTTAAAATTTAAATTAGCTGAATCTTTAAAAAAAACAATGACGAAAGTTCTTAATTACTTTTTTTTTGTTGTTGTTAATTTGTAAAGTTCATAGCTCACGGTAGAAGAGTCCAGGTTTCTGCTTTTAATTCCCGCGATGCCTCCATTGGAAGATAATGTTCTGGAGATGGCAATAGCTGGTTCAAGGTATCACAGTCTTTTCATTTTTTTTTAAATAGAGAGTGTGGTATGTGCGTCCTACCACATCTCTCAAACACAAAACGCTGGAACTGTCAGAAAAAACTGTATTTCCCTTTTTATATTATCCACACGGATTCAATCAACAAAACGTCACTAATCCATCACTTTCATTAGGGTCCGAGCCAAGGCTTAGTGCTTCCATTGGTCAAGCTAATTTCTCTTTATTTTCTTATCTATCTTTCATCAGATCATTTTAATTATACAAGAGCCCAAGGCTAGCTTGCTTTTCAAACAATTTATAAACAATCATTTCCATTTACAGATTACAAGAATTAATTAATACCTGTTTTTATTTTTAAATCTTGTACTTTTTTTTTATAAAAAAGTACGTTCAAATACTTATTTGTTTTTTTTTTTAAAAATATTTTTAAAGTTTGGCATCTGTGCGAATGTATATACGTTTAACAAACATTTTAATTTTAGCGTTTAGTTTTTTACTTTTATTTGCGAACTTTTAAGTTTTTATTTTAAATTAATGTAACGACATATTTATATATCGTTACAATGTATATATCAAATTCTATCATATATATATTCTTTTTTGCACATATATATATATAATTCTATTGTATATATATTGTTTTATATGTGTATATATATAATAACGAGTTATAAACTAGGTGAGAAAAATAATTCAAAAAACATTTTTATATTATTTCACCTGTATTATATATATATATAAAGTAATAAAAAGTAGGTCATAAAACAAATTGAGGTAAAAGATTCTCAATTTTCAAATGTGCTTTTTATCTAAAAGTTTATCGTTTTTATAAAAAGAGAGTTCTAGAACTAGGTCAGAAAAATATTAAAATAAACATTTTTATATTATTTCACCTGTATTATATCATATATATATTACTTTTAATTATATTTAATTATAGAAAACAATAATAATAATAATAATAAAAATAATAATAATAAAACGAATTGAAATACTCACAGAATCCTGTCTAAATGTTAGCATCAGTTTCAAATTTGAATTCAATTATGAAGGCATCAAAAGTCATTATTATTAAAAATAATTTGAACAATAATCCTTATATATTTTTGATATAATCTTTTTTTTTATTTTTAAGCTTTTAACTTTTTTTTTTTTACAAAAAAATTTGTTTCTACTAAGAGGGTTTATAAAAGCCTTTATGTAATTGAATGTAATTATTACACTGTAAAACAAGTTCAATGGACTGTGAATCATATTTATGGTCATTAAATCTAAAAAACAAAAGAAAAATAAAAAAAATTAAAAAATGTATTTTATAAAAACTTTCATAAAAAATCCAAATTTTATCGTAAAAATAAAAGTTATAGCTCATTTTAACCATAACAAGATGGCAGAATGAAGGATCTGAGAATCATAAGTGTACTACTTACCGATTCTGTGCAAACTCAGTTGAAAGTCTAAATGTTTGTTCAGGGGCTCACAGGGGCTCTTTGGGCTCAAAGGCTTAAAATCATTTAATTTTATTTGAAATTATTTGATTGGTTGATATATATATATATAAATTAATTAAAACTTGAAAAATCACCTACTTTACTAAAAAAAAAATCTTTTCCAAAAATATCAAGAGTTGATTTTATTGCTAATATTCCTGCGCATTTGCTTTTAAATATCTAAATAAATTCATTTCATTACAAATTACAAGCATCTCATAGATATTAATATAATTGATGAAATAAACTTCAACAATGACATCCTAAATATGAAATTATTAAATTTTGTACATCTGTTATATGACTTCAAATTATTTTAAAAATTAAATATATATACATTTTTGCTTGTAATACTTTTTATTGCATGCACAAATTTTAAACATATGTTCATAAATAACTTGTATCAAAATGAATCGTGAGGGCAGAGTTAAATTTTTTTAATGACTTTGAAAAAGAGTGCTCTTTAATAAGATAGGTGAGTTTATACATTTAACAAAAAAAGTTATTTGTGTGAATAAGTTTTAAAAAGTTCATGCATGAAATAAAAATTAATGTAAGTAGAAAAATAGATCTATATTTTATCTTTGAATAAATTAAAGTTATATATTAGTTATATGAAATTTAATATGAAATTTAATAATTTCAAGTTTAGGATGTCGAAGTTTACTTTTGATAATTAAATTAATGTCTAAACTGTTTAAGATTTGACATTTGAAATAATGACAATTGTAGTTAGTAGTATATATACTTATAATCTCCATTCTAGTCAAATATTTTCTCTTTTCATTTACAATTTAATTGTATGATAAAAATTAATTCAGAAAAAAATCTGTCTTTATATCAAAAAAATGTGGTATTGAAACTATAAATAAACTACCACTGTTATGAAAGAAAAAGGTCAGACATTTATAAATAGGGCTTTTATGTCTTACAACATAAAAAATAATTAGAAAAATCAGTCTGTCTTAAAGTTGTAGAATATTAAAATGCTTTTCACCAACAAAAAAAAAATAACAATAACATCAAAATCCAAGAATTTGATCTTCTCAAGCCCATACTGTTTATGAAACTTCTTGTGAAATTGTAAGACATGGGTATGAGTAATAATTACATCAACATGAAAAGAGATGAGCATTATTAATATAGTAAAACAATAGCATGCTTTGAAAATCGGCCATGATATATCTTGTTTAAAATGTGCTATGTTACCGGAAAACAATTTGAGATGACATTAAAATTCTAAAAAAATCACGAATGTTTAGTAAATACAATGAAACAATAAAGTTTATAGAAATGTTATTGTTTTTTTGTTTTTTTTATAAAATGCCAATCAAAACAATATATATAATCAATTATTTATCCCTTACAGATAATTACAACTCATCTACAGAGAACTTTGGATTTCCACCAACCAAGAGAACAAGCTGGATTTAAAAGTGGTTTTAGTACAATAGATCATATCCAGGTATTGAGAGAAGTCATAGAAAGGACAAACGAATATGAGTTGTCATTATGTTTTGGATTTGTAGATTATGAAAAGGCATTCGATTCTATACACATTTCTTCAGTGATTAAAGCATTGGATCATCAAGGTATAGATCCAGGATATTGTCATATTTTAAAGAATATTTATAAAAATGCAGCAGCAACAATTAGATTACATAATGATACTGAAAAAATCAACATTGAGAAAGGTGTAAGATAAGGTGACTCCATATCTCCAAAACTTTTTACAGCAGTGCTGCAAGAAGTATTTTGTAGATTAAAATGAGAAGCTAAAGGAGTGAAAGTAAATGGAGAGTATTTAAGTCATTTAGATTTTGCAGATGATGTAGTTGTTTTTGCAAATAATGCTTTAGAGCTGCAGGAAATGTTGCAGGAGTTAGCAGATGAAAGTAGAAAAGTAGGACTAAAGATAAATGTTAAAAAGACTAAAGTAATGTTTAATTGATTTTCTCAAAATATGAAAATAAAGATTGATTATGAAGGATTAGAAGAAGTTAACAGTTACAAATACCTTGGTCAGATTATTAATACAGATGGAAACATAATGGAGGAAATTAATCATAGAATTAAACTTGGTTGGAATGCTTTTGGTAGAAATAGCTTGATACTAAAAGGAAATATGCCTATGTGTTTGAAAAGAATGGTTTTTAACAAATGTGTTTTACCAGTTCTGATTTATGGATCTGAGACTTGGACACTTAATAGAAGAGCAATACAGAGACTTCAAACCACTCAAAGGAGTATGGAGAGATGTATGTTGGGAGTAACAAGAAGAGATCGAAAATGCAATGTATGGGTAAGACAACAAACAGGTGTTACTGACCTTATTGAAAAAATTAAAAGATTGAAATGGAGTTGGGCTGGACATATTGTTAGAAGAGATGATAATAGATGGACAATTGAAATTTTAAACTGGATTCCAAGAGATTGTAAAAGACCCAGAAAGAGACCACATGTGAGATGGATGGATGAAATAAGAAAATGTGCAGGGGTGTTGTGGAGAAGAGAAGCTAAAGTTCGGAGAAGATGGATTAAACTTGGAGAGACCTTCATCCTGCAATGGTTGATGATGATGATGATGATGATGATTTATCCCTTACTCAATCTTCTTTTAACATAAACTCTTCTAAATTTTGCATTGAATGAAATTAAATTATATCATTGAGAAAGTGAAATCTATTTTTAGTTACCAGTATCTCCAGCAACAGCCACAGCTACTGAGCTATTTTAACTAGATAAAACATGATCGCTATAATGTACTCACACTGCTCATAAAAATTTTAATATATGACACTAATGTAAATTTATACAACAAACCTTTTCTTTTTAATGTTTAAATACAACAAACATTTTACTTTTATTAAAAAAATACGTTTAAAGTAAAATCTGCAGGAGAGATAATACAAACAACAGAAACAAATTAAAAAAAGAAAAGCTAAAGTTTAGAAATGAAATTATGTTTTCATCTTGAGCAGGAAAAAAAAGCATCATTGAATGAAAACTCTTTATACTCTGGAGATTATCAAATAAATCAATCAAGATAGAAAGAAAGAAAATTTACCAACAGAATTTCTGTTTTCCTGCATATATTTTTTTCTATTTCTTTAAATATACTGTTTCATTTCAATGAATTATTTATTAAAATATAATTTTTATATTTTCAAAATGTATAATATAATTATTTAATAAATTAAAACCTTTCCCCCCCCATTATTCAACTTTAAAATAATATATAACCAATTCTCACTCCTAGTAATTTTTTACATGTCTATCTATCTATCTATCAGTCTGTGATCTGATCAAATAGCTCATAACTTTAAACAACCAAAATCTATAACGGTATAATGTAGTTTTACTTATTACTGTATTCCATAAATTGGGTAAGCCAAAATCTGTAACAGTATAAATATTAATTAATTAACTGTTACTAGGAAATTTATAATGGAGTAAAATTGAATGTACCATAATTAATTTACCAAATAGCCCATAATGTATGATTTCTAATTTTGTAATGATATAACATAGCTGTTTTCTTAATAATTTTATTATATACTAATTGAAATACCAAATGGTAATAGCATGAAATATTAGTAAATTAGTATTTAAATAATATAAATTATAAAAATACAAATAATGTTGGGCACATATTTATTAATTTAAATAAAGATATATAATAATTTAAATCAAGTAATGTTTATTGAGACATTAGCTTAACTTTTGTAATCAATAAACTGTAAATAATAAACTATTAAAATAAGGTAAATATTAAATATAAAAGTAGAATTATGTAGAGACTCTAAATTTATATTAAAGTATAAAGTGATCAATAAACTAGGAATAATTACAAAATTAAAATTTAATTAATAAAATAAAATTTAATAAGATAAAAAAAATACAATAATATATAAATTGATGAATAGATAAATAATTTTCATTAGAATATTGAATTATAACTTACTTATAAATAATATAAAAATATGTGTTGTCAAAATTTCTAACTTATATATCTATGAAGTAATACATATGACTTATATATTGTCATAGATATAACTGGTTTATACTTACAATTAAAATATATATTGATTTACAAACATTTATAAAAATAATAAAACAAACAAAACACACTTTAAAATGTTATATAAAAATTAAGGTTAATATTAATAAAGATATTTCAAATTTTATTTTTAAAATTATATAATTTTCTTTTTGATTAACATACTTATGTAATATAAAGAAACTCACGTATTTTACATTAAACAAAATATAAGATACAACTGTATATAATAAAACGTATGACCTGGTATATTTCTCCACAGATCATTGGATATCCTTTTAATAGATTATTCAGTTAAACACATTTATTAATATAAACACAATAATAATAATAAAAAAATACTATATAAAATTATAACTTGCAAATTTGGATACTTCGTAGCACTCCTGATGTATGACAAAAATCCTTTAAACAAATATATCTGAAGTTCATCTAGTTTCAAAAAACCTTGTTCAAAAATAGAACTATATCCAATTAATGAATGAAGCATTTGTGAATTATTATAATATTTTCACTTTTATATGAAAATGAACACTATTTTATTATTTTTATTTATAAATTAAATCCTTTGGTAATTTAAATTATTATATATGTCATTTTATATCCTTTTTTAATTATTTATGGCAAACATATATATTTTTATAACATGAAGAGCATTCCACATTTCTTCAAATTTTAATATCTTATACTTTAAGACAATTGTATTCCAAGGTATTTCCAAATTTCTCAAAAAACAATATCTTTTGGGACAAACATTTTATTTTTATTTAGCTATCCATTATCATACTCCAAATTAATTATTAATTTTTATATAAAACACTTTGGATTTTTGTTTACTAAAGAGGCAGAACATGAGAGAGAGAATAATCTCAAACCATGAACTTTTATATCCTTTACCCGATAATAAAAATATTGATATCACTAGCTAAAATACTGTTCCCATAGATTCATTAATTTTTGCAGTCTTTGTTATGAAGAATCAAAATTTAATTCAATAAAGAGTTCTTTTAAATATAGCAATGTAATACAACAAATTTGCAACTTAAAATACATCTTTTAAAATCATAATTTGAATAAAATACACGTATTTTAACAATCTACTAAAATAATTATATATAAAAATATTTTTTAAATATATATAATTTAAAATTGTTTTAATTTTATAAACAAAAAATCCATGTATACCAGCACTCACAGATGAAATAAGAATTTACTATTTGTTTATTTATGTTTATGTATTATTTATTAAATGTATGCAGTAAAGTAAAATATTAATAAATAAAATATTAATAAATGAATCTATCAGTAAGTATTTTAATCTATCCAATCTTTCTAATACTAAAATATTAAATTTATTACAATCTATGAATTAATATGCTATCTGTTAAGCAAATTAAAATTAAAAAATCGCTAATGTCATATTTTTATATATTATGCTATAAATGTGAATCATTTGATCTTTCAAAACAATTGAAAAATAAATAAACCAACAAAAAAAAATTTCTTTAAAAAAATATAATTATTCCAGGTTTGAATCTAAATGAAGATGGTACAATATATAAGCAAATAGCTTAAGATATTTTGTAAAATTGCTGAGAAGATTTTTGTAAAATTGCTGAGAATTAATTAAGTAGCATTTAATATTATCAAAAATATGATTAATAAGATTTCAAAATTGCTAGTGATTAAGCATATTTTTTAACAAAGAGTATTTTCAGTTTTTAAAATAAAAATTATTTACTTTGGATAACATTTAAAATATTTACTAGTAATAAATTATTGATATATTAGCAAATAATATGTTAATTGTAAATCAAAACTTATTAACTTTTTTAAAAAAAAAAAAAACATTAAAAAATTCAAGACCAACTTGTTCATTCAATTGTATCCACATGAGGAAAAAATATAGAAGTAATAAATAATTATGCACAGTGGTAAAGTGATGGACTCGAAGACTACAAGTTTCCGGTTCAGAAACTTAGATTATCACTTCGATATTCATGCATCACTAGATCTCTCAAACAACTAATCATTTGAAAATCATTAGATCTCAAGAGCAATTAAAAATTTAATTAATAATGAAATAAGTTTTTAATTTATTTAAATAACTGATATTTCTTGGAAATGTTATCATGTTGTATTACTTTAATGTCATATTGATAATAATTTTTTTTTCCAGTTTGCTCCCAGATTTGTTATATTGTGATGAGGTTATATTACATTCATATCTCCTGACTCAATATGAATAAAAATATCAATCTTTGACAGTCACAAACATATTTATTTATCAAATTAATGGCACTGCTCATACTTAGTGACAGAATCTGATAAATCCATAAATATTATCCAATATGTTAACATTATTTATAATTTCTGGTAATTATATATTATTTTTATTTGACAAATTCTCTGTAACCCACAAGTAATATAAATTATTGACATAAAAAACTTACTGAAGTCTTACCACTACATTAAAATATAACTCTAAAATTGAAATTTTGGAATAAATTATGTTAAAAAAATATCAAATAATAGAAAACTATCAGTAATGATGATCAAGTATTATCTATAGTTTAATTACATTATCAGATATTTATTTTGTTATTCAGCCTGCCTTCAACAAAAAAAATATACTGTATATATAATATTTATTACATGTGATGTGATGTATTGTGGCTTCTCCTTAAACGAAGTCAAGAATATCTAAGCAATTATGGCCAGATAAACCTGTTAACAAATCTCCATCTATGGAGCAAAATATTAATTAATACAAATTAATGATAATTCCTTTGAAGGTATATACGTGAAACCTTCATTCCACCACACATTCTGAAACTTATGAAAAAAGGCATCAGAAAAAATACAAATGATAATCAAAATGCACATCTAAGCCCAAGTCTCAATCTTTTATCTATGTCTTCATCATATGTTCACTATTTTATCAATACCAAATTTGCAAAGGAGACAAACTTATTACATTTGTTTATCTTTGTTTCCTATTTCAGACAAGTACATTAATGATTACTACATTATCTCTAGATCAGTTATAAACTTTAAATCTCAGAGATAAATATATTCAGTCAAGTGAATACACAAAATGTGACATTTATGTTCTAATAATAAAGTATTATCAAGGATGCTTTATCATATTATTTTTTTACCTAAGCAAAGGACATTTACATATATATAATATTTAGATACAGATATATTTTATATTCTTGGAATTTAGATGTAATTATAGGGAATTTGAACCCAAACTTTCATGCTCCCTTCAGCTATCCAATCTATCTCATACAATTTATACACATGACCACACATGGGAAAAAGATAAATGATCTCTAATATACGTATTTCATGCTGAATCAATACTCATCAGTTGGTCCAGATCATTATCCCTCACACATATATATATATAATCAGTGCTCAATTTATATTAAGATAGCAAATCTTCAAACTTTAATGGACAGGCTTCAATCTACTCCACCCTCCAACTCTTCAACCATCCATACCATTGAAAATCGGATGATGGAATGATGCTTTACGCCTGTACAATAAAGTTTGAAGATTTGCTATATTAATATAAACTGAGGACTGATTATATATATATATATATATATATATATATATATATATATATATATATATATATATATATATATATATATATGGGAGAGGATAATGATCTGGACTAACTGATGAGTATTGGTTCAGCATAAAATACGTATCTTTTTCACATGTGTGGTCATGTGTATCAGCTGTATGAAATAGACTGGATAGCTGAAGGGAGCATAAAAATCTGGATTCAAATCCCCTATATATATATATATAAAACATTAAATAATAATAATTCAATTCAACATTGAATTCAATATTTATCAAGTGCATTTCAATACTTACGCTTTAATAGAAATACACTAATTAAAATCAAAATATTAATAATTATAAAAGTTTGTGTTATAAACAAAAATATATTATATACATATCACACTAACTTATTTTCAATTACATTTCAATTCTTTTTCAATGTTAGTAATAAAAAAATTACAAAAATATCTATATTAAAACATTTTTGATTATATATTTTTGCAGCCTATTAATGCATGATTTATTTTAAAATGAATTACTACTTTTTTTAATATTAAAAGTGTTTCTTTTAACAAGTAAATAGGTACTTTAAATTCTATTTTAGATATACATCCACTAATATCAATTTTTCCATCAAGTAATTTTTTTAACATTATCATGTCTTTAAGGATTCTTTTGATATTTAGTAATGAATCAACATTCCTCTAATATGCTAATAAATCTTTTCTCCATATTATCAATTCTAGATTTAATATAAACTAAATCCAGATTCCGTATAATGGAACCATATTCTAACAAACTAACAATAAGAGAACAGAATAACAAAATATTTAATATAAAGGGAAAGATATCTTCCATGTCTCAAGATATTATCAAATTAATTTATAAGCTTTATTTATAATATACTTTATATGTGCACTAAATGTAAATTCCTTATGAAAGAGGATTTCTAATCAGAAACTATCTTTTTAAAATCAATATAATTTAATTCAATCTTAGTTTTATTAGTATAATTAACCATACTTGCTTTGCTTATATTTATCTTCATGTTATTAAATTTACACCAATCATTAAAATATTCAATATCACTTTACAGTTCAATATGAACCTCATAGACATCAATTCTTTTAAATAATTTATAATCATCAGCATAAGTAATTCTCATGCTTTCGTTAATGTTTTGACCAATATCATTCATAAAGATAATAAAAGTAATGGAACCAAGAGTCCACACCCATATATTTTTGGGGAAAAAATGATTTACATTTGTTTATGCATACAAAAGAGATTGTATTTACCAGATAATTTTTAAAAAATGCAACTAAATGAGGAATAAATTCCAGCATTTAATTAATCACTTGAAGCAATGAATCAAATGCCTATGATGTATTAAAATAGACAATGTCAATTTATGACTGCTTAGATAATGAATGTGCAATATGATCACATATCACCATTAAATTAGAATCAGCAGATTTACCTGGTAACAACCCATGCTGAAAACCAGGCAATACTTTAACCACATCTGATATTATAATAGATACATCTCTCATAAATTCTAGGACCAGTGACATAATTTTCCCCTTTTATATATATAGATACTATCTTAGCTATTTTTAAAATGTCAGGAATAATATTTTTATTAATAGATAAGTTGATATATTGCAAAGGAAACAGTCAGAACAATTCTTGATAATAAAGTTAGGAATATCATTGCAACTCATAGAAGATTTTGATTTAAGTATAAGTTGATATATTGCAAAGGAACCAGTCAGAACAATTCTTGATAATAAAGTTAGGAATATCATACCCATAGAAGATTTTGATTTAAGTTTATAAATTACTTTAATTATTTCAGTAATATGTATTTTATTAACATCTATATTCCAACAACTTTACATTATCAAACTTAACATCATATAAAACATTATCAGAAGTATTTGAATAGATATTCAAAAATGATGACTTAAATCATTCAAAGAAGGCAAATTTTATTATCGGTAATTTTCCTATTTTTAATATAATTCCAAAACATTTCATAATTCTGTTTAAAACCTTTTTCACAATTATTTCAATTATCATAATTTCTCTTCATAAGAGATTTGGTGTAGACTCACAATATATTAAATCTCTTATGTAACTCATTATCATTTAGATATTTTGTTTTCTGCTCAAATGTCTGCATAATTCCTTAGAGAACTATTTAGGATATTTATTATTATTACTCTGAAAGCATTTAATTAAAATATATTGTTTCAAATAATTTTGTAAGATATTAATAATTTATTAATATTTAGTAAGGCTGTAGCCTCAAGAATATGCATATAAAATGCAAAGATTAACCTTGTGGTTTAAGACCTGTAGAGGTCCCTACTATCGCATTTTTATAGGCATGTTTTTGAGGCTACAGCCTTAATAAATATTACTTATGTAATCAATGTGCATTTAAATAAATTTTATAATAATTTATTAATAAGATCCTAATACTATAGCAGCCATATTTGAATCAATTTCAGTATAAATTACACTACAGTCAAAAAGACCTTCAAGCCTTTATATAAATCTCCCAAATCACCATGTTTATAATCTCTAAAATTAGTTTCAATAAACAATACAGGTCATAAATGCTATCTATTGTAATATCTAATCACAGATTATATTGATCAGGAGATTGATCAGCAATTTATATTTCAAATTATCTTTAATACTAAAAATAAGATCTAATACTTTTCCTTTGACATTGATATTATTATGCTGTATTAATTTAATTAAATGAGAAAAGTTTTTAATTCTATAAAGTTTAGTATCATTACCAATATCCTTGATGTTATATAAATAGTAAGCAATTTCATTAAAATCACCAGTTAAAATAATGTCATATTTGTAATTCATTAAAAACCCTTCAACCTTCAAATATTTGTCTAATTCATAATATAACAAAGTAAGTCATAAATATATTGTAGCTACTAAGATTTTCTTTTTATTTTTTAATATTATTTTCAATTCATCATGATTCTATAATATGTTCATTAATTAATATTTCCATATGCTTTATACATTTTTGATACCAATCGGGGTATGTCCACTTCTTATTTCAATTGCATACCTTCCATCTCATCTATATATTACAACCAGGTAGTTACATAGTTTGCACTAGAAAAAATAAATAAATAGATAGATAGTTGGCAGCATATTCTTCAGGTTTGAATTTTTTTTTTTTTTTTAAAAATCAAATCAATGCAATTAACAGATTATCATATTGTCATTTTTGCAAGATTTGATTTTTAATTATAAAGGAATATCAAGAATTTTGTTCTTAACTTGTTTTTAATCTATGATTAAGAAGATAATTAGCTGAATAATTATAGTTATGAAATTTTATTTAATTGGTTGTCATGAAAATGATAATGTAAAAGACAGATTGTAATTGGCTTGTGGGCAAGATTGTTCTAAAAAATATATGTGGGAGTGTGAATTAGTAACTATACCCAAGTGTCTGGAGTCTGGAGAGAGATTATTGCTAACTTAGTCAAATCTTAATTTTGCTGCTGAAAAAATAGAAGAAATTATTGCTAACTTAGCTGTTGAAGAGAGCAGTCAAATCTTAATTCTGCTGCTGAAAAAGATAGAAGAAATTATCTCTAACATAAATTATCCCTAATATAGCTATTTAAGAGATAGCAGTCCAAGCTTAATCCAGCTGACACCAAGCTATTGAATAAAATAGCAGTTTTTTTTGTATCAAGCTTTTAGCATACCATGAGTTTAGCACTAAAAATGGTTTATACAATAAAAATCATGTGTTAAGTTGAGCTAAAAGCTAAGCATCAACTTCCTTCGGGTAATCTACCTTCACTGGAGAAAAATGTAGGGAAAGTAATCCCCCTTTAAGCAGTCTGAATCCTTGCCTTCAACCAAGATCAATGAGTTTCTGAATACATGTCTCACCTGGAAATTCAAGAGAACCAAATGGACAAATTTTGCTATTTTTCAATTATTTGGAATTGCTAGAGACCAGGGAAAAAACACCTTAACCATGCCATGCATAAGAAGCCTTCAAGGAGAAGCTCAATTGACTAGAAAACTGGAAATGAAAGACTCCAACACTAAAGCCATGTCCAGAGGTATTATTTTTCTATCAATTGAATAGAAAACTGGAACTGAAAAAGACTCCAACACTAAAGCCATGTTGAGATATTATTTTTTTGTGTGCACATGATATTTTTATTAATAGAAAATCTGTTTTTGTTTCATATTTGCCCTGTCTAGACATGTTTAACAAACTCTTAAAAAAATTTTAAAAAACCAAATAAATTTAAAATTAATCCATGAATAAAAATTAATTAGTTGGTTAATGTAATTTTGCAAAAATGTATTTTTTTTATGAAATGGATGTTTGAAATTATCTACTATCATGTCATTTTTGTTGTTGTTATTAATTAGATATTAAATAATTGTTTTTTAAAAAAGTATTCTTTCTAGTCTTAAATACATTATTCTATCTAATTCCTGCTGCATGAAGTTCGGTGTGTGTGTGATCTTATATCATGACAGCTTATATTCTAAGATTTTGGGTTTTTTTCTTGATGGTCCCAATAAAACTAGTTATTTATAAGTTGGGAAGCCCATGAATTGATAAAGATTATTTATAATAAGCTAATTTGTTTATTTATTTCCCTCTTTCTCACAGTAATAAATTATAGTTCTTGCTTCCTGATCTAGATTTGTGCATAACAGCTATATAAGATAGGGGATTTATATTTGGTGTATGAGCATCTAGATGATGATGATAGTGGTGGTGATTTCTGGATTGGTGTGAAGAGGATATTCTTCAAAAAAAAGTTCATGCATTAACTTTTATTTAGTTTGGTTTTTATACATTTTTTTTTTTTTACTTGAAGATAAAAATAAAATTCTTCAAATTCCTCAATGGTTTAAACCCCAGTTTTCTGGAGAGTTACCAATGGCTTACCAATTTAGGGCAGTTGATGTTCACATACTGTGCGCATTATTCCAGATATGATCCTATATTACCCTATAATGTTATAATTCGTGATCCAACTGTAGGCACGATGATGATCAGGTTCCGATGGTCAGTGACAACATCTCAGAAATACACCTGAAAACAAAATTCTGTAGTTTGATGCAAAATTAATTTAAGCTTATTACTGTGAAATTTGACAAAAGTATAGAGGATGATTATGATAATTGAATTATAATTTACAAAATAAAAATATTAATGTTTATTTAAGGAGTTCATATTTAAAGCTGAACAGATAAGATAATCAAGGCATAATTTTGGAGATTGGATTGAGTTTTTGACTGTTGAAATTTGTTTAGATGTACTTTCAGTTTTGGTGATGAATGAAATGTTTTGCTATTGGCTTGAGGATGCAGTGTTTTTCATTCATCTCCATGGAGTGTTCTTTCTCAGGCATTACTCCAACTCTCAGATTTTCAGATATTTTTTTCAATTATTTATCATGGTCCAGTTAACACAGTCCTGCCATGATTCCAGTTTCTAAGTCTCCAAAGAAAAGGAACAAGAAATAGTTTATATGTTCCAGCCCCTATGACTCAAAAGAGCAGAGCTTTGCAAAGATTTTTGCATTTTTATTTCAGATCAAGGGTTGTAGTAACTTATAGTGTCTAAATTGAAATAGTCCTTTGGGAATTCATGCTGCATTGTGTATATTTATAGTCCAATGATTGGATTCTGTGTCTATCCCAAAATGACAAATCACTATGCATTATTTTGCAGTTAGATTCTCATGAGATCTCTAAAAAAAATTTGATAAATGGTTCTTGACATGAACTTGTGTTTGTAAATGCATATGTACTTATAATAAAAATACAATAGAAAAGAAAACCAGTCACACACATATGAACATGATAGAATTGGAGAATAAATCAGGGCAAAAAAATTAATGAAATAAAACCAGGTGTTGAGACTATAAGATTGAAGGAAAGGCAAATTAGGGGTAATGATGATATAGTAGTCATGTTAGATATGGTGAAATATGGTTGCATGGAGAAGAGGTCATGTCAAGCTTATTTTATGAGATATTTAAGTTCAGAATTGTAGTTCTTGTGTAAAAATAATTCAATAGTTGTTTTTTTTTTTTAAGAATAAAAATCTATAATAGAAACATATATGCTGAAAAGAGGAAAAGCAAAAAAATGAAAGAAAATAATCCAAAAGAAGATAATCAGCAATCAATGGAAGGAATTGAGAGATTAGAGGAGGTTTCCATGTTATCTCAATTATTAGAAACATTTAAAGAAGATAATAAAAAGAGAGACTAATAAAGAGAAGAGAATAAAAAGAGACACCAACGAAAAGAATGTGATAATAAACAAAAAGAAGAAGAGAATAAAAAGAGAGACCAATGAAGAGAATATGATAATAAACAAAGAGAAGAAGACAATAAAGACACCAACAAAAAGAAGATGATAATAAACAAAGAGAAGAAGAGAATAAAAAGAGGAGACCAACAAAGAGAAGATGATAATAAAAAAGAGAAGAGAATAAAAAGAGAGGCCAGCAAAGAGAAGATGATAATAAAAAAGAGAAGAGAATAAAAAGAGAGGCCAGCAAAGAGAAGAAATAAACAAAAAACCAACAAAGAGAAGAGGATAATATAAAGAATCGACAAAGAGAAGCAGAAAATAGAAAAATAACAGTAGAAATGTAGAAAGAAATAAAAGTAGATATGCGAAAGAAAAAATTAATGAAAACTGTAAAAATATGGCTAATGAAATAGCAGACCAATCAAACAGATTAAAGAAGAAGTTCTGAATGAAGTGAGACAAAACAAAGAAGAACAGGATATGAAAATAAAAGAGGTCCAAGAAGTAATAAATAATAAAATTAGCCAAGTGCAGGAGGCAAGTCAGTAAAGTTTGGATTGATAGAAGAGCATATAGGGATCTGGCTAATCAAATTAAATTCCTGCAGGTCAAAGAGATGATGATAGAATCTGAGAAATAGTAAAACAATTGGAGGGTGATCATAGAAAAGAAAGTCAAACCAAAAGCAAAACTACCATGCATACATTAAAAAGAGAAATTGAAAATATAGAAGAAGTAAGGATAGAGTCAATATAAAACTAAATGCCTCAAATTGTAAACCAGTTACTTAAAATAAGGATTTTTTCAGGAAATGCTGGTGAGGTGCCTATTGAATTCATCAATAGTCTGGAAAGATATTTCAGCATTAATGTCATAACTGAGGAGGCAAAGATAGTGATATCTTGTAGCCATCTTCAAGGTGCATCCCAGGTCTGGTGGGATTTGCTATTCACCCATCCTCCTAATTTTCTTGGAGTTCAAGCAGACATTCATGAAGTGCTACTGGAGTGAGGATTACCAAGGAGTTAAACATAAAATATCCCAAGAGAAGTATCCTACCATTTTTTTAGAAAACAGGTAGCAAAATCGAGAGCACTCACTGCAGATCCTCTGTCAGAAATTACAAATAATAAGAATATTAAGACATAGCTTTCCAAATCATATTGAAAAGATGTTGATTGGCACTGATAGATGTACAATTGAGCAGGTGGCTGAACTGTTAAAAGCATTTGACAGCAGCAAACCTGCTTATGAAAAAAAAAGGAGAATTTAAAACTCCCAATTAAATCGACATACAGAGGAAATAATAATCCACATATGAATGCTATCCAATATAGGAAGCAAAAAATCAAGATATCACCATGGTATCATAACAGATGAAATGAAGTGCTACCATAGAAGAGGAGAAATTCAACTGGTGAAATAAATAGTCCTACCATAACCCGAATAGTTAGAAGATCTGAAAGTGGATCAAACATTCATGAAGATAATACTCATCAGGAATACTGTTCTTCATTCCATAACAAAACACAAATAATTGGACAAACCAGAAGTATATCACCTCACAACACAGAGAGTTATTATCAAACTGATCATGAGCTTCAGTCTCCTAAAGTAGGATGCAGTTATACTTCTGACCTATGAAACAAAAATAAGACAATGAAACTGAAACTGAGGAAAGAAAAAAATACTTTGAAGAAATTGGGGGTAAATATTAGAAAGTAGTGTAGCTTTGCCTTCAGTAGTGATGGTGAATGGTGATATTCTTATAGGCATAGGGATGCAGTGTTCATGATATTCCAAAGTTTTATCTCTGTACTGCACCTATCTAAAGTTTAAACTTTTTTAAATAAGCCCCTCAGGGAAGCTGGGCTTTCTATCAGCAGAATACTGAATTGTATACCAGGCCCAGAATGTGTCATGGGTATGGAGCCTATAAGACACATAAAGTAAATGAGCAAGGTATTCCACATGGCCAAACCTTCCTTTGGTCATTTTTTCCTCTCAATGTGCCCCCTAGAAAATAAGTTGTGTTTGTGCTTAAACTGAGATAGCATTTATGGTGCTCATGTTGCATTGCAAATTTGTGTTCCATGATGAGCTTTTCTGTCAATCATGATGCTAATGGAATAGTCACCCCATCTCCAGAAATAAAAATAGATCAGATAAATGAAACAGTTAGTTACCAGTGTTTAAATAGCCTAACATGGCTTAATTAAAATGCAAAGCATGACTAACACAAATTTATGTTTTATTGAAATGAAATTGGCTGAATCAAAGTAAAATATCAAGAAAGGTATTCAACTCAATTTCATTTTCCATATAGGACTGGGGTAATAAAACCAGGTGGTTACATAGCTGTACTAGAATAAATAAATAAATAATTAGATAGTTGGCAGCATATTCCTCAGGTTTGAGAAATTTTTAAAAAAAATCAAATCAAAACAATTTACAGATTATCTTGTTATTGTTGTTGTTTTTTTGCATATCTGATTTTTAATTATAAAGGAATGTCAAGAATTTTGTTGTTAAATTCTTGTTCTTAACTTGTTTAATCTATGATTAAGGATAATTAACTGAATAATTGTAGTTATGAAATTTTATTTAATTGGTTGTCATGAAAATGATAATGTGAGAGATAAATTGTAATTGGCTTGTTGGCAAGATTGTTCTAAAAAATATATATGGGGATGTGAATTAGTAACTATACCTAAGTGTCTGGAGAGTGGTTATTGTTATCTTAGCTGTTAAAGAGAGTAATCAAATCTTAATTCTGCTGCCAAAAAAGATAGAAAAAATTATTGCTAACTTAGCTGTTGAAGAGAGCAGTCAAATCTTAATTCTGCTGATGAAAAAATAGAAATTACCACTAACATAGGTAGGTGTTAAAGAGATAGCAGTCCAAGCTTAATCCAGCTGATACCAAGCTATTGAATAAAATAGCAGTTTTTTTTTGTATCAAGCTTTTAGCATACCATGAGTTTAGCACTAAAAATAGTTTATACAATAAAAACCATGTGTTAAGATCAGCTAAAATCTAGGCATCACCTTCCTCCATGTAATCTACCTTCACAGGAAAAAAATGTAGGGAACCTAAAAAACCCTTTAAGCAGTCTGCATCCTTTCCTTCAACCAAGAGCAATGAATCTCTGAATACATCTGTCTCACTTGGAAATTTAAAAAAAACCAAATGGACAAATTTTGCTATTTTTCATTTACCTAGAATTGCTACAGACCAGGAAAGAGACACCTTAACCATGCCATGTCTAAGAAGCCTTCAAGGAGAAGCTCAATTGAATAGAAAACTGAAACTGAAAAGAACTCCAACACTAAAGCCTTGGCAAGAGATTTTTTTTTATGTGTGCACACTATATTTTTATTAGTAGACAATCTGTTTTTGTTTCATAAATGTAATAAGTTTTTTTCTCAATTTGCCCTCTGGCTAGAATCAAAGATTACTATCTCTGATTTTTTTGAACATGTTTAACAAACTCTTAAAAAAGTTTAAGGAAAGAACCAAATGAATTTAAAATTAATCCATGAATAAAAATTAATTAGTTGGTTAATGTAATTTTGTAAAAGTGTATTTTAATCCATGAATAAAAATTAATTAGTTGGTTAATGTAATTTTATAAAAGTGTATTTTTTTTTTTTGATGAAATGGATGTTTGAAATTATCTACTATCATGTCTTTTTTTTGTTTGTTATAAATTAAATGTTAAATAATTGCTTTTTAAAAAATATTCTTTCTAATCTTAATTACTTTATTCTATCCAATTCCTGTTTCATGAAGTTCAGTGTGTGTGTGATCTTATATCATGACAGCTTATATTCTAAGATTTAGTTTTTTTTTTTCTTGATGATCCAAATAAAACTAGTTATTTATAAGTAGGGGAAGCCCATGAATTGATTAAGATTATTTATAATAAACTAATTTATTTATTTATTTCCCTCTTTCTCACAGTAATAAATTATAGAGTTCTTGCTTCCTGAGCTAGATTTGTATATAACAGCTATATGGGATAGAAGGGTTATGTTTACCGTGTGGGCATCCAGGTGATGTTGATGATGATGGTGATTCCTGGGTGGGAACAAAGAGGATATTCTTCAAAGTCCATGCACTACCTTTTATTTAGTTTGGTCTTTTATAAATTTTATTTCTTTTACTTGAGGATAAAAATGTAATTCCTCAGATTTGTCATGGTTTAAACCCCAAATTTCTGGAGAGTTACCAGTGAGCATTATTCCAAGTATGACCTTATATTTCCCTGTATCATTATAATATATATTACATCTATGATCAAATATATTTATAGCATCAATTGCTTCACTCATTATGCTATTTATCACATATTGACATTATAAATTGTCTCTTGTGAATTTATTTCTTGCATTTCTATATTATTTTCATTAACACTATCATTTTTAATAATATCCTAATTCACTTTTTCGGCTTCATTTAGTTTTTCAAAAAAAGGCAGTGTTACCTGCATTTTTTGGTCATAAGTTCATATCATTCATTTTATCACTAGAAGGTTCAGGAAAAGACATAAAAATAATGTATATTTTGGATTAATAATTAAAACTCTGTGCCACACTGCAAAAACTTTTAATTCACTTTCTAAGTAGTTTTTCATATAATCTTCAATTGACCAAACACTTTACTACTTTTACAATGCTTTATTATCCACCCTTTCCTGCAGTTTACAGTTTCGATTGCCCCAGCAATCTTCTTCAGAACTACAACATAATACAAACATATGAGTATAAATATACATGAACATATAATTTACAATCTATATTGTTATTCATTTCTTACCCTTTTACATTCTATATTTATTAATCAAAATATTTCCTACCCTTATATATATACACATATATATATACACACACATACATATATATTTTTCCCATATATATTCTACTTTTATTCTTTATTTTATCCTACTCTCATAATATATAACTCTAAGTTAATATCTTTCATATTTTACATTATTATTATTCACTTTACTAACAATTATTCAATAACTTATAATCTATTTTACTTTATAATATAATTCTAAGCACCTTTGTTATCTCCTAACCTCAATGTTAAATTCAAATTTTAAAAATCTTAAAACATTTCAAAAACTCCAAAAATTTTACCGTTATAGTTTGAGTACCCCCCTCTTTAATAGTATCTACCTCTTCCTACTTTATAACTAAATTTTTTAAAAAAAATTATTTTTATTCTTTATTTATTTTATTCTCATTATTCTTTAAACACTCCACTTTAATTTAATATCTTAATGTCTGTGACATTTCTCTATATAAATTTCTTAGGCAATTATTATTTGATGCAATATCCTTGCATGGGCTGTGTGATATTATAGCATGCACTGTTGACCATCCAAATCCCAGGTATTTGATAATCAAGTTATTTCAGACCAGCCCACACATAGGGACCAATTTCAAACACAAATAAAAACCCTTTTTTGCCTTAATTACATGGATTCAAATCACTATAACTGTATCACAAGCAACGCAAAAACACCTAATTGGAATACACCCTTCAACACTTCCAGCATATGATGCAACCATTTGGCAAAGTTATGACCTTTCACCCCATATATTTAAAAGATACTCCTATACCTATCAGTAATAACAACTATGATTTGAAATTACAGCTGCACTGTGACATTGATTTAAACATAATTTCATCACAAATCCTTGATCAAAAAGCTGCCCTATGTCTATATATCACAGGATTGGAATCCCAGTGCTACCCCTGTCACCAGCAGGGTCATCTAGCAGTGCAATGTATCAATCTTCAAACTTTACTTTCAGGAAAACAGCTGATCACTTAAATCCCTAAGTTAACAAACAGTCAATAACAAATCTTTTTATAAATTATATCCATCAATAGCCAAGAGTTTATCCATCCAAGTACTACCTATTCTATACATACATCCACTCTCAACCTAACTCCACAACCTATTGATTTGACACTCCATGATGCAGATAATGACAATGATAGCCATGCCAATTCAACTGATATACAAACAACCCCTGACTTAGAGAATATTGTTTCTTAAACTTCTCCCAATGTAACAACAGAAGCCAACACTGTCTCAAATAAGATTAATACTGTCCCAGAAGCTCTTATTTATAATCATACATGACAATGACCATACTATTCATAATAAAACATCAACACATATCATGGAAACAATTTCTCCATGTTTACCACCTATACCAGCCACCACCACCCCAACACTTCTAATGAAACAAAAAAAAAGCCTGGACAACCCCAAAAAGATTCAGCAATATAAAAAACCAAAAACAGATGTGACTGACCTGTTGATGCTGGACATGGACCTTCTACAAATCAGTAATACCTCGTGCAAACTGAATGCCCATTATCTGACTCCAGAGCTCAATATACGTATATCTCCCATAAACAACAAATACACTCAACAGTTAGACTGGTCAACCACCAATATAAATTCATAATAATATAACCAGACTTTCCTGAAAGCATTAAAAATTCACACCCACACTGACTGACAACTGGAATTAATTACCCTAAAAAAGGTTGATAAATGAGACTAAAAATTACTGTACTTAAATTAATGTTCAAGGTATCAATTCAGTGACCAAACTTTTTCAATTGAAAAAGTGGATAAGCAATATACAATCTCATGTGCTTGGATTGCTTGAACTTGAGATTAAAATATACAATGGATCCCAGATTGACTGTGCTGCTTACCTCAATAAACAGAAATAACAGCAGGAATATTAGTTTCTTTAAAAGGGAGTTCCATCACAAATTTAGATAATAATGAGAAATATAAAATTTTATCCTTAGAAATGAAGCCTTTTAAATCTAAATGGTTTTATTATCATGAGGTACATAATCTTGCATATAAGTATTTCGACTCAGAACATAGGGATTTTGCTCATTCACAGAGTAAAGTCACTGATAAGTGTTTCATTTATTATTGTAATTTAGAAAATATAGCTTATTACAAGGCTATAATCAAATGTATAAATTTCTAAGAGTATAATAATAAAAGTCCAATTTATAGTAATAAACTATAATACTAATTACATATAGTATAAGGAATCTATATTTATTAGAAATAAAAAAGTTGATTATATTGGTCAAAATTTATACAAACCATATAATGTCATAAAATTACTTTATAAATACCCAGTTAAAATGAAAATTAAACATGCAAATGAATATAATTTTTATAAAGATTTTTGTCTTATTAATTTTTCAGTCTGTTTGAAAAATGTAATTATATATTTAAAATTGTAGTGGCATAAGTTTTATAATGCTAAAGGTCCAAGACTTACTGTATCATCGAGAATTAAAACAACATATTTCATTTGAGTTAAAATTATTATTTGTGAATAGACCTGAATTAAATAAATATATAAAAAAATTTCCATTGTATGAAGGTCCATACAAAATAGTTAAGAAATTTGGTGAAAATGCATTTTTTTTTAAAAAAAAAGAATAATGCCCATAATTTAAAACCATACCATAAACTAATGTTTTCTAAAAAATAAACTTACTGATGAAGACTACATGAGAGTTTCTCAGGCAGTAAGAAAATCATATCCTACATTACAAGGAAAAATAAAAGAATGCCAAATGAAGAAACTTGCTAACCTACATGGGCATATCAAAAATCATAATGTATCAAGCAATGTACCAACTTCATCTGTTAAAAATCTCAGTTCTAAACATCTAACAGATATTAAAATTTCTGTTCATAAAAGAGTATTAAACTTTGCCATAACACCACCTAATATCCCTTTATTAGATATAATGGCAGCTACTGAGGAAGTCACTCAAAAATTGCCTTTAGAAGAAGCAGCAGAATTATGTTGGAGAATAAAAAGAACACCTGACAAGCAACAAAAACTGAAGTCAAACATAATCTATGGTGAGAGGAAAGCAATTAAATCTCTCAAAGTAGATAAATCTATAATTATTCTACCTTCTGACAAAGGCAATGCAACAGTTGTAATGGATACAACTGATTGTGACAACAAAATACAAGAATTCCTCACAGTGGACCAATATAGAAAAGTGGCAAAAAAATCCAATACCCAGTACAAAACCTAAGTTACAAGCTTTACTCAGAAAGCATCACAAGTACTTCACTGATTCAGAAAAAAATAAAATATCATATTTCAGCAAAATTCCTCATCTTTATGGTCTACCTAAAATCCTTAAGGATCATGTTCCATTAAGACCAGTTCTAGAGATTCATCTTGCCAAAATTTGGGAAGATTTCTTCTCTAAGATCCTAAGTCCTTTGGCATACAAGACCCAGTCCTTTGTGAGGAATTCTAGACACTTTGTAGAATTAATCAAGAACATGAAAATTGAAAGAACTGACTTACTAGTAAGCTTTGATGTGGAGAGCACCAGAACAGCTCTTCCTGTTGATAGTATAATGAAACTATTAACATTCTGTATAAAAACAATGTACTTTCAATATAACACAGAATTCTTCCAACAAAATCAAGGAATGGTTATGGACTCACCATTGTCTCCTCTGATTAGCAATATTTACATGGAACAACTTGAAACCTTAGCATAAAAACTGCTCCATATCCACCTGAAGTTTGGATTTGCTATGTGGATGATACATTTGTTGCATGGCCACATGGTGAAGCATTGCTACAAACTTTCTGGAGACACATCAACAATATATCCCCTACAATTAAATTCACAATAGAATTAGAACAAGAACAAAAATTGGCATTCTTAGATGTTCTTGTGACAAGACTCCCTCGTGGCAAAATCAAAACTACAGTTTACTGA
This sequence comes from Epiperipatus broadwayi, assembly GCA_028023455.1. Classification (NCBI taxonomy): domain Eukaryota; kingdom Metazoa; phylum Onychophora; class Udeonychophora; order Euonychophora; family Peripatidae; genus Epiperipatus; species Epiperipatus broadwayi. The sequence continues at coordinate 11,469,797 of JAQFVV010000003.1, forward strand.
AAACCTACACATACATACAGGAAAATACCTAGCCTATACATCCAATCACATCAGAAACACAAAACATGGAGTTATAGAATACAGCAAAAGAAGTTTGTTCAGAAACCAGTGATTTAGAAAAATAAAAGATCTATATAGAACAAACTCTTATGAAAAATGTTTATCCATCAGTTGTTATTAAAAAAATGTTAAATAGACAACAAAAAGAACCATCAAGAGAAAAGACAATTATTGGTACTATAATGTACCCATACATTCCAAAAATAGCAGACAAATTAAGGAAAATCTGCAATCAGTATAACATCAGAACAGCTTTCCAGAGCCATACCATGCTAGAAGAAAATCTAACATCTACAAAGCCTAAACTTGAAATAATGAAAAGAAAAAACTGCATCTATGAAATACCATGTGAATGTGGAAAAATATATATTGGTGAGACCAGTCATCCCATTGAAAAGCACTTGCAAATTCACAAACTGATGATTAAAAGAGAGAAAATAGATGTGTCCAAGGTAGCAGAACTGAGAAAATACAAAAATATTGGATAGAGAAGAAAAGGTACAAAGAAGAAAATTTAAAGAAGCTGCTCACATGACAATGGCAAAAAACCCCATAAACCAATCTAGTGAGACTATATATAATGTATGCAAACCACTAATCAACTTTGCTCTTAGGAAAAAAATGGAGAAATCAGGAGGAACCTCATAGATAAGTATATGAAATTACTACAGACTGTTGCCTTTGGCAGGATGGCTCAGTTAATTAGAGTATTACCTTAAAATTCAATAGAATCTAATGACCCAGGTTCAAATTCCATGCTAGTAGTGTCATTGGTCAGGCCAGCAATACCTGAAGAAGAGGTGAGAATATGTCTCGAAATGTTGTGCATATATTAACCTGTTTGATGTGCTATTACTAACAATTGAATGTATTTGGAATATTTAAATAAAGTTAAATTTTTATAAAGACATTCAATACACATATTAAATGGTGGAAATAGTCCAATATAAAAATACAACTAGAACACCCTCATCACAAACCTTCAGGAAAACACTAATTCCTTAAATGTCTAGTTAACTAAAAAAATGAGAATGTATTGTACATAGTCATTGATTCTATTGTTCTGGTGGTATGAATTTAGTTAGTCCTAAATTATTAATGGAAGATTTAATTACTAGTAATGACTTTATATTGTTTAGAATTGTTTTCTTTATTTGTGTTAAGAATGGGAATATGTGACATGCACATTCATCATGTAATCTATCTGTGATCTATAGATAAATAAATCAAGAAAAAATTAGAAATCATTTACTTTTAATAAATAAATTCAAATGTAGAGTAAATGAAGAATGAATAAATAATTTATTTAATTCAAAATAAAATATTAAATTTATCACATTGAATGATAATAATAGACTCTGTTAAGATAACAAAAAAAGAAATTCATGAACCAATTTTTTAAAAAAGTGTTATTTCCAGGTAATGCAAAACTCAGAAACAACACAAAGACTTTGTTTTTCATTGGAAAGGTTTTATTTATTTTATTTGCTTTCTTTTATTATTCTGTGGGTTTTGATATAAGCTAAAATGTACTTTGAGAAGAGATTACAAAGGAGAGAGTGTGAGCTCTCCTCAGTTAATGTCTTCAAGAATAAATGATGTGGATAACTACAAATATTATGCTGAACGGTTTGAAGCCATTAAATCTTTGGATTTGATAAGAACAATAGTCTTTAATAAAAGCAATAGATGGCCACCATCTAATGATAACATGAAGTCATATATTATTGTCTCTCATCTGGGAAATGTTATGGAAAACCATTGTGGAAAAAAAAATGGAAATATAATCCGAATATTAAAGATGCCGACCTTGGTAACAGATGCTAATATAAACAAATAATTTCTCAAAAATCCTTGCTAAACTAACTTTTATTTTATCTTCAATATTCAAAAAAATAATAATACACTAATAGATATATATTCAAATTTCTTTATTTTAAAATTTAAATTAAAAATGCAGTTTATATTATTCAGTATTATTCAGTACAAATTTAATAGATTAAGAAAGTAAGACTTAAATTCATTATTGACATTAATATTTCTAAAATAAATCAAATTAAAACATATTTAGCATTTAATTTTTTTATTGTTCTGAACATATGTAATTATGATGGAAGCTTTACTTGATCTAAATGATATTTAAAAATGAAAATTTTTGTACTGTATGAAAGATCATGTGTATTAACCCTTTATTATGCATGTTTAGTAATTTTTAAGATGTAGATCACAATTTAGCAATTGCAATCTATCATGAATAGATTATAATAATACAATGGATTATTTTAGCTTACAATGGTTAAATTTAATTTTGTCTTATTATCTTAATAAACTTATATCTTATTATTAATCTATGCATCATTTGATTTACCTATTTTACAAATTGCTTCATTTCATAAATATTGATTAACATATTACAAACTACACATCCACTAGATAATAAATCATTTACTTATTAAATTTTTATTTACCAAATAAATACATAACTACACATAGGCTCAATAGTGTCTTGTAAATTCATGAGTTTATTATGATGTAGGTTAAGATTATTACAAATTCATTTATGGCACATGAAAATAAATTGTTCTAACATTACCTAAGTATATTCATTACAATATATTATAGTGAATAGAGATAATGTTTTTACAATTGAAGTTAACAATAAAGTTTATTCCACATTTGATAATGTTCTATCTATGATGTAAAATATATTGCCTGGGGAAAAAATGTAATCAAAAATAAAGTGAACAAAAAAACTAGAGAAAAATTTGTAAAAATACTATAAACAAAATTTATAAAAGATACACATATTTTCAATGATTTAATAATGCTTATTAGACAATAATGAGATTTTTTATGACTTCCAAAGCTACATCATAATAATCATTAAATAAAATCATTAGATATTAAATATTTCAGTTCATTCAGAGTGGTGATTTCTGGAGATGAGTAAAGATGTTACTAGCTTATTGAATTAAAGAAATTTACAAAGTTCATATATCTTATTCTTTTTCTAACAACTCTAATTACCATTCTGCTACTAACTTTTATAGGGGATCTAAACCCAGACTTTAATCTATCTTACACAACTGATACACATGACCAAATGCATGTAAAAAAGATAAATGATCTCCAATATACATATTTCATGCTGAACCAGCACTCATCAATTGGTCCAGCATAACAATAGTATCATTCCATCATCAGATTTTCAATGTTTTGGATGGCTGAAGAGTTGGAGGATGGAGTTGATTAAAGTCTGTCAATTAAAGTTGAAAATTGCTATCTTAATATAAAATGGGCACTAATTATATATGGGTGTGGGGGAGGTTATGACCTTGACCAACTAATGAGTGCTGGTCCAGCATGAAACACATATGTTGGAGATCATTTATCTTTTTCACATGTGTGTGGTCATGTGTATCAGTTATATGAGATAGGTTGGATAGCTGAGGGAGCTTGAAAGTCTGTGTTCAGATCCTCCATAATTACATCTAAAATTTCAGGGATATAAAGTATATGTGTATTTAAATATTATTAACATTTAATAAAAATTTAAAAAGAAAAAAGAGTTAGATTACACCAAGAAAAGTAGTCAGGTGGAATTTAAAAATAGATTTCAAGTGATATATGAAAGAATTCAAATATGCAATAAATATAACTTTCATTGTTGAAGTTTTGTTAATTATAATGAGGCTTTTGATTTTATATGCACACCACCTATGATTAATAATTTTAAAACTCAAAAATTGATTTCCCTTATTATGCATATTAATGAAGTAAGAGGCTTATTATATTAAAGTTTTAAACATTACTATTATTAGATGCAAGCATGTCAACTTTTAAAATATATATGAATAGCATTTCTCCATAATGATTGATTATCTGTTTGATTTAACTATAAACCTTTCAGAACATTATTTACATTTATAACAAATAATATCTTTTGTTATATGAACAAATTAAATGATTTCAAGCTGCCTTTTTACATTCAAGAAAAATCCCAGATCTAATCTAATAAAGTATTCTCTTATTTATTTCTTTGTCATCATGATATTCTCAAAAGTCTTCAGCAGCATCAATATTTTTTCTATCTTCACTAAAGTTTGTGATATAATTCTAAAATTAAATACTAAATTAAATTGCATTAAGAAATGGCAAACAATGGAAAACTATTATTAATTATTATTGCCTTAAAAATTAACAGAATATTATATCATCAAAATAATCTGAAAAAATTTCTGAGAATATACAAATATTACATATTAGAGATCTTTTTATATTCAATTTTATATAAGCAAAAAGTGTCATTGGACACCAAATGGCAGTGCTTTAATCAGTTTCAGGTATTCTAAATGTAGTTTTATAAATTACACTCCATCTTATACTATTAAAGATAATTACAAATGTTTTGAATTCAACTCAATTGCTTATATAATTATAAAAAACTAATATAATGATAGCAACATTTTATTTTTGTAACCTCAGTTAATAGATGATTATAAGAATGCTTGACCTTTTGATAGATAGATGGCATATATCAAAATATAATTAGTTTGACTTGCTCTATAAAAAAAATTATGAATTTAAAGAGGAAAAATTGAAATCTCAAAATTAGCACACATTGAATAAATTAATTTTAATTTGAAAATAAATGATTTTTTTTTTTTCCTAATAAAACTTGAAGGATTATAATTACAATTTTTTTTTTTAATCAATGGTTCAAAAAAGGGATGTCTATTAATAAGATAACAGACTCCATCACAACAGTAATGAATAAACTGCTGAAAAACCTAAGTAACCAACAGTTGGCAAAACATTCAAAAATAAATTCATTCATATGTTTATCCAAATTCAACATCAAGTTGACAAATTCATTATCTTATACTGTAGCTTTAAACAACTGAATCCATTAAAAATTATATTGTTTTTCCGAAACAAATAACAGAATCAATTTTACCATAAAAATAGCAGGCAATGCTATATATATACCCTTATAACATGAGAGTATCTTATTGTCTATATTTTAAACCTATCTTTAGGTATAAATCTAACACACTTAGCATTATGTTTAACATGTTTCAATTAGTTATACTGTTCTGATCAAACACAGAATTGAAATAATAGTCTACTTAGATTGGTTATATCATGTGAAGTATATAGAATAGAGAAAAAATAAATAAATCATATGGTAAAGTTAGTTTATATTTAAAATATATATTTTGTTTAAAATCACACTACAATCCAGGCATGTCACATGTTCTACATTTATAATTATGCAATCATTTTTTTAAAGATTAATAGAAGGTAATTTTATTTTCATCTACAATATTTTGGGTTTATTTTCTAAATAGTTTTTATTTATCAAAGGAAATATTTTTTAAATTAAATTCAGAAAATTAAAGATAAAAACAGAAAGAGATATTTCCTGTATAATTCTCAGATATTTAAATTGAGTTTCTGCTTCAGAAGAAGCATTTAATGATTTCAATTTTGCTTCATACATAATGCCTATTTCATATTAGATATTCATGTTGAAAACTAAAATATATATATTACTAAAATATTATAGCAAACTAAACTGAAACCTTTTTAAAAATTCTTCAAACATTAACAATGTTCCATTAAATGCATTATAATTAAAATTAAGAACTAACACTAACCAAATAAACAAATAAATAATTTATACTCTATTGAAGCTATAGCTATGGTATAAAAATGAGATTTTGTTTTTCCTTCTTTATATTATAATATTATGATGAACTAAATAAGATATTTATTTTGACTAAGTATTAAATATATAGCTGAAATGTTAAACTAATACTGTTCAAATATCAAGATAAATGAAGTTGTGTTCTAATAAAGCCAAATCTGTGATATAGAATTGAAAATTTTATGTTTTTCTTCATTGTGTTATCCTTTAAGAACTAGATATCCAGTAAATAAACAGTTCCTAAATATGTATCCAAATAACCTGTAATTTAATAGATTACTCTTAGAGTATTAAATAAAATTATAATTTTTGTTTGACCAGAAGTAGGTTTTTTGTAAATTTAATGTAATTGACAAACAATACTGTAAATAAGTTTGTGATTAAAACACTTTTTAAATTTTAAAATAAAAAAATGAATGTATGTTCATATATATATTCAACCGCCTTTTTTTAAGTCTTTACACATTGGCAATATGACAATAATTAGAAATAAAAACTAACACTATCTAAATTTGTGTTTGTATTTATTGTGGTCTGTAGGCATTTATAATTTCTAAAAAATCAAATGTGTATTTAAATTCATACTAATACTAACTTTTAAATATATCTGTGTGTGTTATAAAAATTTTAATTCAAAAATGCAATTTTTATTTTAAAAAGCAGAAATGATGATAAATTGGAACATTATATATGATAAAAACATAAAATATTCAAAAGTGAAAATGGAAAGATAAATAACCCATAGCTGTGGGATAAAAAATTAGAAGATGACTTTAAAAATCAGTATAATTCATTCTAATAATATATTTAAAAGGGCAAAATAAATATAACATTCAATACAATAATTATCTGAATATGTGCACATGTATGTATATAACTATCCCATCAATAATACATTCAATATTAATATTGCTTTAAGTATAAAACAAATTTATATATATATATTGTAATGATCCAGTCGATAGGACTTAACGTAATCTGCACTACAAGGCGCCATCTAGGCATTTGAACCTAGAAAAATTTATAAAGTAGGCAGATACGTAAGTCAAAAAAAAAAAATTTTTTTTTTTTTATATTTTGCATCCGATCGTTAGCCCATGTCACTAGCTCAGGGAGTAGCAGAGATTTAATAATATCATATCTTATCTAATTAGATTTCAACATTAAAAAATAAATCAAATAAGCCACTGCCAGTAATTAGCATACAAACATTTATTTATGCACATATATATAAGATTTAAAATTGTTTTAGTATCAGTTTACATTTTAACATTATATTTTAACTTGACTTTAATTTACATTTAATTACTATTATATTATAATTTTACATTTTAATTAAGTTCGCACATATAAATTTATGAAAGCTTGTTTATAATATTGAATATAGATCGGTTACATAGATTACACGGTTAAACACATTTCAAAGTAAACATAAACGATCAAAATACAAAATTATTGATTACTGACAATTGCGGAGGGAAATTTATACGTAACCCAATAGTATTCACCATAAGATACTTGCATTGTCACCAATAACTTAAAAGAGATCCGAATAAATACATTTTAGATACTCACCATAAGGTATCATTATTTATCGAATGTCTATATATTTTGATCAAATATGAAAACCCAAAACATACTTAACCGATAACCAATCCATGCAAGCGTCTATAAACAACTTAAATTTAATGCATTTTTATTTAGGGTCAAGTATGAATAGACCACATAGATTTGCATTTGAAAATAAAATATTCTATCCCTATTTAACCTTAGGTTAAAATTCGTAGTCAAACCGGCATCAATTCATCTGATATATCGATGTATTCAATGTAATAAAATACGGCAGCACAAAAAGTTAAGAGAAGAAATTGCTTCCCATGAGATAGGAATATTACATCTATCTGCAAAGAAAAGCAATAAAACAAAAAACTCCATAGAAAGGAACTGCGGTATCCGACTTATAATTCCTTCCATAGGCAAACGGAAGTGTGCGGCGTATGAAGCGATTCTTCCCGTAGCGAATCAATATTACATCTACTAATCACACCAATATATCCAATCCATTGACCCAATTTAACCACAAAATAAATAACCTAAGATTACCCTCCCCTAATATAACTTTACAAATCTATACAGCCATTCACGCCCGACTTAAGTTTAACATTGATATATTTTAATTTATCGGAAAACAGAAATCATAAATAAACTTAAAGAACAAAATTAAATAAATGGAAATGATTTTACATAAATAAGAAAAAAATATATATCAAATAACACTATTAATAAAGAATTTAGTTTGGTCAGATAGGATTCTATTGCATTATTTACTAAAAAGTTTTAAAATTTAGAGTTCTTATTGTTTCAAGTGAATATAAAGTTCTTATGATTTTTAAAACGTCCAACTTTATCCATTGCTTGCCATGAATGTGAATTCCCACGCCGTCCTAAGATAGGTATCCATTTAGCCGTTGTTTTATTTATTCATTCGGAGGTTTTTTTAGTTTAATTGGTCCTCAATGTAGGAAACGATAGTTCATTTCTCCTTTCTTTAACAGCTGAAAGAATTGACAGTGCGTCTGTCAATTCTATCACCTCCAACTCCGTACTAATACATATAGTCACATCGTAATAATCAATTAACTCACTAATTAATAATTTCCAACCTTGTCCTTTTTATATTAATGTGAAGGATTGAATTTACATTACGTCACCGATGCGATGGTCCTTTCGCTGCGGTCCGATTCCATAGGGATTTCTTCTTATTTGCTAACAGTTTCTATTGTTTTCCTATCTGACTGATGTTTTTTACATTTAAATGCCCAAGGCTGGTTTCCATTTAACTAATTAACAATCATTTCCATTTCTGATTAATTACCCTGTTTTCCAAATCAAAAATATATTTAAAGATAAATTTAAAGATATAATTTTATCTCCAAATCTTTTTAAAATTTAGATTTAAAATACTTTTTCTTTAATAAAGTTTTATTTTAATAATTTTTCATTATCTGTGCGATTTAACATGTACGAGTTTAAGATGATATTTAATTTCAATTTTTAATTCTTAAAGAAAATTTTTAAATGCGAACTTCTTATTTTAACTTGTTTAATAATATAAAAAAAAACAATGTAACGAACGTCTGTGCTCGTTACAATATATATATATATATATGTTATGAGCATATAATTTTTTGATGGAAAGCATTTCCAAGAAAGTTTATGATTTTCTTTTGGTAATCAATACATATTTAACCCAATATACATTTAGTAACTGATCAATAAATGAATACCTAGTTCTTTTTTTTTAGTTAGATAACGAACAAAGAAAGAAAATTATAAAAATCCCTCACCATTAGATAGTTGAATAGCCTGGAGAATAATATATTTTTCCTCAAAAATGATAGGGAAGCCTTTATCTTATTGTGAATAATCTGAAAACTAAATTTTATCATTATTAAGCATTACATGAATAGCCCAACATAACATTTAATTAAAAAAAATCACATCTGATATTTAACCTAATCCAATGTTCTCTACAAAAAAAAAAAAAACCAGACTAATTAGCTAGAAAACGAGTATTAAGAGTCTGACCTGCACTACTATTCAGTCTAGTATCCATAACATTATTCATAGCTTATATATTTTGCTTTGAAATTGAATAATATATTAAAATTAAATATATAAGCCTACATATATTTGCTTCATTTTTAAACAATTGATTTAATTAAATCTTTTTGTTGTATGTGGGCATGAATGAAATCACATAAATTGTATTTAAACATAACAAATTTGATTTACTTTAGATTTAGTTTCTTTAGTATCATTTTAGTCTACATTGTTAAGTATTGAATATATATATATATATATATATATATTTAATAAGCAACTGTTTAAAAACTTTTTTTTAAAAGAAAAAGAACAGTTATATTTTACTTTAGGTACATAAATTTAGCCAATTTCTCTTTTGGGTCAATTTATTAAAACATAGATTAAAAGATTTATATCCATTTTATTGAGAAAAAAAATTCTCTTTTTGCTTCATTTTAAATTAAAAACTTTTAATTTTGTTAATCGAATATTTTTTTATATGTTAATTTTATCTTTACCATAAAAGTATTAATTTGGTGAAAACGTATATAAAACTACTTGAGCATAATTATTGAAACGATAAATAAACAACAAGTGTCCAGAAAAATAAATTAATCAGGGGAATGAAATAAAAAATTTTAGTAAAAATAAAAAATAGTAAAGAGTAGATGACCTGATTAAATTCGGCAAAATCAAATTTTATTAAATCATTTAATCAAATAAATTCTGAGAATTCAATGAAAGAATATTCTAGAAATCTTTTGTTAATTTAATATAAAAACCTAGTATGGCATGTTTTAAAGGTCTTCAAACCAGGTCTTTAAATCAGTCATTGCTAGAAGCTATGCCCAAAAAAAAAGGATCATGTGTAGACTAGTGGGTAGAACTGCCTATACCTTCAATCAGTCACACCTGAATATATGCAAGTGGTAGAATATTAGTCATTTATTTGTAATTTTAAGAAATACCTTCCTAGCAATGTTGAAGAAAAAAGCATGTCATCCATTTGTTGTAACTTTATCAAGAGCCCCAAAGGAATACAGTCCTCAAGAAACATTTCTGCTATAACTTAAGTTTTCCTGATTATGAACTAAATTAATAATCAAATATTCTGTAAATTTAGAAGCTCCAATAACAACATAAAGTATAATGAATCTGCAAGCTAAAATGTTTAAAGCTCTGTCTGAAAAGTATACTAAAAGGAATTCTGAAATGAAAATATAATTTCAAGAGAAGTTATGCAACATACTCATCAACATAGCTTTGTTTTAAACTTTGGATTTCTGCATGCAAGTGATCAATCATTTTTGGACTTTCACTATAGACTCTTGCCATGAAAAAATGTTGGTAATATATATTATTTTATTACTGATTTAATGCATAATTTTCGTATAATTACATATGTTTATTTTATTTTATATTGTGCTTGCAATTTTATGTTTTAATGTAAGGAAATGTCCTTAATTAGTTCGAATATGTTGTGAATAAATTATATTGTTGAGCAGTAGGTGATATTTGGGTGATTGTATTTTGTTATAATAGTAAACCTGAGTCATTTTAATTGATCAAGATTGTATTGAAAAAGTTATAAATTGCTTAAATGTTGCACTTCCCTCACCATGTTATTTGTATTTTATTTTCCTTTTTGAGTAGTTTTATTTTTTATTATATTATTCATTTGTCTGGTTAGGTAGTTAGGAGTAAATTTTAGATTTAGTTAAAAATATTATATGAAAACAATGAATGCATGTAATTTTTTTTAAAAAGCCATTATAGTATATATGATCCATTTATATAAATAAAAGTTTTTACATTAGCCATGATAGGATTTTTTTTAATGTTTTAAAAAATACATTGAATCAATTGTAATAAATACTGACTAGTTTATATTTTGTAAATTATTTTCTGGTTATGTATGCATATGGCAAAACCTACAACATTAAAAATTGAGTGCTTGAAAATATATTTATAATCTTTGGATGGATCTAGGACCTATCTAGATTGATTATTTATTTTAATTATTGTTAATTGTATATTATAATCAAGGGAGGGATGTTTATTATGCTCACATTTGTATATGGCTTGCAATGATTTGTGTGACATGTAAAAATGTAGTATCATGTTTGAGACATGTAAATTTTTAGCTTCCAGGCCAATCACTTAAGATTTAATAAGCGATTTCCATTAATATTTTCTTGCTAAGTTGTAAGTATTTTTCAATATTTGTTATTTAAGCAGATGAATATTTCCTGCTGGGTGCTTATAGCTATATACCCAGTATTTTTTTTTCTCATTTAAGTCCATGCAAAGGCTGGTATACCTCCTTTGTTTTGATATTTATTAACTGTGTATCCTCTTTCACAGCCTAGTATATCAATGAATTATTTATATATTTTAGTAATATACTTGAAATCTACCTCTTTTGTCTGCTGCATTATATCATGAATATTTTACCCATGAAAATGTCATAATGTATATATCATTTTGCGATTGTATTCACTTATGGAGATGTTAAATTCTAATGTTGAATCTTGACTTAGTTGTGCCAGGCATTTAAATTATTTATGTATTAAAATATTTCTAAATAGAGCTACATTATCCATCCAGAAATCATTGGAATGCATAAGATAAAATAAATAATATCCATATGTTAAACTAATGTTTTCATGAAGCATGGTGATAATTATAAAATAGACAATAATGCTATATAAACTGAGATAATGATAGTAATATTTCTCAGCTCCAGTTATGATAATTTTATAAAAATAGTTGCTAAATTTGTCTAGTGAGGGACATTAGTAATTTGTATTTAAACTTGAACTATGGTCAATGTGTTCCAATTAAACATGTGTTCAATTCATTAACTGGACACTATTTAAAGGATTATCGTCAGTTCAAACCCCAAGCAAGTTTTTTTACACACTGAACCAGCATAATGTGGGTCATCCATCATTCCACTTATATATCTGTGAAATGTGTTTATAATTTTATCTCCTTTCTTTTATTGCTGCTTTCTATAATATGAATAAAGATAATACTCATTATCTCAGCATCTTGCATTATCTATTGTAATCAATTTATTTTATGTTTTCTGTAGTTGAATTTAGAATCTCTTGTATCTCCCTGACTTAAAAGCATATAAAAGAAAAGGGGATATTAATATTAAATGCTGTAACCAGGTGAAGATAGCTTGGATGCAATAGATAATGATGTTCTGGCTTTGTATTATTTGTGGTAATGTTTATGTATTATATATGTGTCGCACATACATATGAGTTGGATAGTCATTGCCTAGTTCTCAGGATTGACTTTATTGAGCTGCAGATTTGACTATTACAGTATGTCACCTTTGTCTGAATTTAATCATCATCTATCTGTTTTCTCTCTCTCTCTCTCTGTATATATATATATATATATATATGCGTGTGTGATGTGCTTTTCATGGTGGTATCACAGTTTCAATATCGATTGTCATTAGGTTAGCATATGCAAGTACTGTACATCTGCTTATAATAAGAAAAAAATCCAAAATAAATATAAAATAGATGAGAAAATTAAATAAAAAGAAAAGCTTAAATATGTAAAATAATATCAATAGTTATAATTTTCGGTGTTTATAAAGTCAAGCTAAGCTTTTATAAATAAAAATAAAATTTGACATTAAACAGGGAAACTAAGCACATTACATAGCCCATCTTAATCATTTGAATAAGGCGTATACATTCTTACACAAAAAGAATAGATGCTTATTTGTTGTAAAGGTGTATGGGTTCATGCATTCATAGTCTGAAATTATTTATAATTATACAATAAATTTGTAATTAAAAATGTAATAAATTAAATTTCAATTTAGAATAATTAAATTCTATAAACAATGTAAATAAAGATAAATCTCTATTGATAAAAATAGAGTAATTATTGATCAAATAATCATAATTTTAAATATATTTATCTTGTAAGTTGTTATTGATTAATAGTATCCTCCCACATTAAACTTTTGGATACCCAATTAAATACAGTTAAGAAAAATATTACTTCACACTCCTGTTTTTTTTTCCAGTGGATTTCAGTTGTTTTAAATCTTTTTCTACAAAATAGCAGAAAAGAACATGTCTTACAGAAAATATAAAAAGTGGATAAATAGTTAGGATTTGCCAATAACTTAAAATATGCATTCACCATCTAAGACTCATCTCAATTCAAAATTCTCTTTCTCTATGCTCAACAAAAAATCTTAAGTCCAAGAATTATAAAATAAAACATGACATTCTTATAATAAAGTTCCAGAAAAACTTATTTTCCAAATCCAACAATAAGGCCATAATTGCTGCAATCATCTGCTTCATAAGTTGAATTTAATAGCTATTGATTTATGTACATATGGTAAAACCCAATCCATAAACAGACAATTAATGACTATCAAATTTGCAATAAAAAGGCAAAATTGGAGGGCTTAATAAAACTACAAGTAAATCTATTTCCTGGTTGAAATTCTTATGAGTTTCATTATGATATTTTGTAAATAGTTTAAGCTCTCTAAAAAATCAATATGCTTATTAAATATTTTTTATATAGAATGGAATATTTAAGTTTGCACGTTTAGTGTCAAGACCAGCATTTTTGAAAAAATGAAGGAAAAAAAAGATGATTTTTTCCTAAAAATATGTATTTTTATAATTAAATTTTATTAAAATTTTTCTTCAATGTGTACAGTATTGAATATCCTAGTTGTAAAATATTAAGAGAGAAATATATTTAAAGAAAATCAGGCTAGTTTTCAGTTAGTTCTTCCTTTTGAAGTGTAAATTTGTCTCTGTTTATTTCTTTCAAATATTAAAATCACAAGAAAACATATTTCAAAAATTCATAAGAAATACAATATGAATTCTACAAAAATGATTTCTTGAATAGCTACAAGAAGTTTCATTACTTATCAGATGCCACAAAATGCACATTTATTTAATGAAAGCTGTTGTTGCTAAAGAACCTTAAAAGTCTACCAGTCAGTAAAAAAAATCATTCATCCAAATTCATTTATGTTAGAATGCCAAGCAAAATCTAGTTAAAATCTTCAAGATGCAAGATGTAAAGTTTATTTCATTATCCACATATATTGCAAATACTGGAGAATGCTTATATCCTACACATCCTTCAAGTCAAAGTGATAAGATACACTATTTAAAAGTAAATGAAGATCTTTCATGTGTTTGTTTTGCTTACATTAACATGATCAATGGTTTATACAAATAAATGTTTTATATTTTATTTTGCATGATAAAAATTTATCAGTAATAAATTAAAGAAAAAAGCACATTTTAAATAAGATAAAATTTATTAAGTAATCAATGTAGAAATTATATTTTAAAATTATTACACAATAATAAACATTAGCATAAAACTTGTCTTGAATATAATACTTATTGCTTGAATTTTTACATTTAAAAAAGAAATAATATCGAAGTTAAAACATGCTAAAATTAAAATCAAAATTTTAAATCTTTATAAAAGATAAAATCATTCAAATTAAATAAATAAAATATTTAATTTAATATAACAGTACAAGATGGAATACATAAGTGTGTGCTTGTAATAAAATGTATTAAATGAATCTTTCATTGAAAATTATTCCTGTTATTAATGTGTTAAATTATTGAAATTGGTAAGGCAATGTTTAAATACAGATTCCAATGCTGTCAGAATCATGAAGTCATTTACAAAATGGACAAAGTGTGCTAGAAATCCATGTGCAACTTAAAACAAATACACTACAGTGAAGTGGCAAATTATGTTGTATCAAAGTACTCAACTTCAATTACACACTACTCAAAAAAAATGTAGACAAACAAAAATGTAAAAAAAATCAAATTTAATATATTTTATGATCTCAAGCAGCCATTTTCTGTATCTGAGCATCACATCTGAAAAAAATAAAATTTGTAAATAAATTTTAAATCATTCCAGCAGACATTTTTCTATCTCAGAGCATCACATACGATCAGGTTCATTAATAAAATTTCTTTGGTTTATGCTGGAACCACATACATTTTTTTATTCCTTTATTCTTCTTTCTGAATTTGATTTGCAGTCCTTTGAGTAAAAAAATATTTTCTAAATATAATGCTAAAAGTTTTACAAAATTTTAGAAAATAATTAAATTAATAATGATTTAAAAACATCAAACAATTAGAAAGATCATAGTTTCTTGATAAAGGAACTAGTCTACTATATTTCTATAAAAGAAAAGTTATTGGAAATATATATAAATATTACCCATGAAAGTCAGACATTTTGCTGTTTACTTTATTTAAACAATAAAAATACAATACAGTAAGTTTTTCTCCCTTTATTCTTATTTTTCAGTGAATGAAAAATATATGTAAATGTGTCCCCTCAATTTATTATTAATAACTATCTAATTATTATTTTTTAAAAATGTTTGTTTATACCATAATTTTAACTTATATATGCATGCTATATATATATATATAAAAACACATCTGCATTATTTATATGTGCACATTGAAAAATAAATAAATTTCACTAAAGATAAACAGTAATTTTGTTTATACATATATATAGTTCTGCCTTTAAAAAATAATCTATTTCATACAACATCAATATGACTACATGAAAAATATTATTAAAACTTATAAATATAAACATTTTATTAAATGCATATTTCTTAGTATTATAAATGTGAAAGAGTTGAATATGTAATAATTGTGAATGTTTAATCAATGATAAAATATGTTGTTAAAACAGGCAAAACTCTCCATACAGTAGTGCCACTCACTGCCAACCAGAGTAATCAATGGATGCCAGAAGGCTTGTGCATAAAATCCATATCTAGTGCCTACTCATCCAATATCCCCATACTCTGGTTGGCACTGAGTGGCATTACTATATGAAGAGTTTTGTCTGTTTTAATAACAGTGATATGTTAGCATAAGAAATAGTGATCATGTGATAAAATATGTTGGTTATCTCATGACAAAATTGTCATTTCAATAAACAAATATGACAGAATGATAAATAAATTAAATGTCTTACTTTACTTTTAGACAGATAACAGTATATAAGTTCATTATATTGCATCCATAAATTATAATTTGAGATAATGCTAATGATTTTTCTTTGCGTTCAGAGAAAACTTACTTATATGTTATGCTAGTCTAGGCAATTAATTATAATATGGATCAGGTAGATTTAATTTAATTTTATTCACCAAACATCATTGTAATCATTGTTTTAATAAATCACATGAATTGTTAAATCATATCAAAATTTTGTGTCACCATTGATAATACAAGAGATAGGAAAAGGTTTATTAAGTTTTATAGTTAAAAATTCTTATTTTAGTCATTAAATTTAATATTTTAATTTTATTTTGTTATATTATTAATAAATCTGCTAGTTTTAATTAAAAGTGTTGGAGAATGTTTATTGATCTAGAAAGTCCACAAGTCATTTAACTCATTTGTGTAAAAAATTACCCATTTTGAATGTAAAGAAAATAAATAAAATATTATAAAAACCCAATAACCTAAGACATATGCCAACCTTAATAGAATCAAACTAGATGAATCTCTCATTTTTATAACCTAAGATAGGATTATAATCTGACCAATCACATAATTCAAGATCTGAGGTATATATAATAAAAGTTTAAGATGAGGGTAATAATGAAGCCTTTAGATAGAAAAAAATATTAATATGAGAGTTATATACATTAAAATATATTATGAGCAGATGAAGTATTTATTTAAAATTCATGATTCTATCCATGATATTTGGGGCTAACTTTTAGTTTGATAGTGTAAGGTAATCATGTATACTTTCTCTGATGTGGCAATATTTCTCATACATTCCATGCTAATATAAATAGTATAATTTTTTTTTTCTTTAGAAATACATTTTCCTATAGATGATACAAATGTAATGATTTTGATCATTAACTATATATATATACCTATTCATAGAACAAATAAGTACCAATACATTACTAAAATAATTCAGAAGTAAGATTCCCAAGAATTATTTAAACAAACTTGTAAAAACACCCATCTTTTGTTCTATTAATGCCAATCTATTTTGTTAGATTGAAGATAATCTTTCATCTGACAAAACAGATTGGCATTGATATATACCAAAAAGTGGGTGTTATTTACAAAATTGTTTCAATGACACTTTGAAAATCTTCCTGGTGAATTATATTAGAATGGTGATCATGTGATATTTGATGAATTATCTCAGTAATGTATTCAGATTTGTTTGTTCTGCAAACAGGTTCATGTTCTTAAAATTATATATTTGATATGCTATACATTTATATATATGTTTATGAAAATCATTAGAAAATATAAAATTAATAACATCTATTGTGACTAAGATATATTTTTTAGAAAATTGGTCATAATTGACAAAAAACTGATAAATAAAAAATTGCATCTAAAATTTATAGTCTAAAAACATTGATTGTGATGACATAAGGTGTTCATTGATGTCAAAAACATTGATTGTAATAACATAAGGTGTTCATTGATGTCAAAATAATTCTCTAAGCAGATTCATAGAGAAATAATTTATAATGAGAGAATATGAGTATTAATTTGGGAACAATTATTACAATAAATAAAATGGTAATAATAAAACAAATTATTACAGATACAAAGAATTTCCAGAAAACTATGCAAATTATAAAATTTTTGCATCTGAATTCAATATATTAACATGAGAATCTTAAAATTATAAAATGTCGAACATTGATCTGGTGAGAAAATCACTATAAATGTCCATTAATTAATAATAAAAAAAACACTATTTGAAAGTGCAAAAGTAAATATTGTACTCTTATTGATAAATAGAGTGCTAAAAATCATACAATCTATTAATTAAATGCCCATATTTGCGATTTTACTGAAATATAAAAGCAATAATTCCCAATGTGTCTGAATAATCTAATCCCAATTTAAACAAAAATTAAAAATTTGCATGATGTGAACTTTACAAATTATTAAAAAAGTAATTTTCATCTGGGGTATTCATAGATTTTTAAAAAAAAGTTTTAATAGTGAAGAGTTTGAAATTCAATAAAACAAGTGTAAAAGCAGGAAAACCTTAATCAGTATATGAGATGGTAACTGTTCTGATTCATTTTATAGTAAAGTAAGTAATAGAATACTAAAAGCATTAAAAATGCATAATTGCTATGAGGATTACTTTATTCTAATTTTTACAGTTAGATTAAACCAATATAAACTAAGATCTTTTGGAGATATGGATTTAAAAATGGATCTTAATAGATGAATTACATAGTCAAATGTTTAGAAATATGCCCAGTTAAAGAAGATTGCTGGAAATGGTCTTTTAAGTATATTGAAATTTCAAAAATAAAATACATGAATTTGTTACCTTAGTGAAATTGTTTGTGGATGTTCTCAAGAAGAAATTTAGCAATGTTCTAGTAAATAAATAAATAATTGTACAGTAAATTGTCATGTGATGCATGAACACTCTATTTAACAGTTACATTCAGTTAATATAAAGAAGTTTTTTTACATTGTTCAGTTGAGAATTAATCATCAAACCTTTAGCTAGAAGTCCATCACTAAGTGGCACAAGTAATGCCTCTAGTAATAATAAATGTAGTGAAAAAATTGAAAATCTACTCTTAAAGAACAATAGAATCATTAGGCATTAAATTCTATATTTCCTGAACTGATTAATCAATATAAACATAGTATATAACAAATACGATTAATGATAATGCTATGCCGGTCAAATTCCATTATTATTTTAAATTTATGCAATTTCTTTAGTAGCAACAAATTATTTAGACATATATGATTGTGCAAAAATGTTAAGCTGATTAAACAACAGTATAAATACCTTTCTGAAAAGAAGCTAAAAGTTGACTCAGTTAAAGGTTCTTTGGAATCCAGTTAAATTGTAATCAAGTCAGTAAGTAGTACAACTATTTTTAACATGATCAGAATAGCATCTATATATGTATAATGCCTTCTTCATAATCTCTCTTCATTTTTGTATATCGTTTGCAATCACAACTGAGTGAATACCAATTACTTCACATAATTGTTCAAAATCATCTGTTTATGTTTAATAGGGTTTCCTCTTTTTATTTATGCTTTGTATAATAGCAAAAAATTTGTTTTTTAAAATTGTCGTTGACATAATTTGTTTTATAAAAAATAACAATGTCACATAGCATATGACTGCCTAGCAATGATTGAAATTAACTAGTAAGAAGTCAGCTTTAGGACAGGATTGGATTATTATTCTGTTGAAGACTTGTGTGAATGTTTTCAATATTATCAGTGTCCTTCATTATAATATAGCTCTTCTCATTTTAAGATTCAAAGAGACAATAATTGCAAATAATTTCAATAAAACAGATAAAACATATTTAATTATTAGATTTGGGGCAATTTCATTATATTCATTTATTTAACTTAAATTTGATAGTAATTTTTAATAATTATATTCATCCTTAATAATTAGCTCATGGAAAAAACAATGAACTCTTGAAAGATGTGCAAAACAGCTCCACCACAGATTGAACATATATAAATGTGTCAGTGTGTACGTTTAATAATTAGTAATAATTTTACTTTTTATTTCAAAATTAAATTACACAGATTAAAATCAATATTTTTTTCTTCTTTAATTAATATAAAATTAGGTAATCCCTTCATTTATTTATTTAAATAAGGTTTTCTTTAATTAATATAAAATTAGGTAATCCCTCCATTTATTTATTTGAATAAGATTAAGCTAAATATTTAAAAATGTGGGGTGTTTTTTTGTTTTGTTTTGTTTTGTTTTTTTAAAAAAAAAGTATTAACAGAAAACTTATTAAAATAAAAATACCTCCAAGAATTCTCATTTATTGCTTTTTTAAAAATTTTTTGTCAACTTTCTAAATTCTTAAAATACTTAATACTTTGCAGCTATGATAATTATATTATATAACTATTATTTCTTTTTTTTTTCCCCATACACTTTTCAACACACACACAAACAAACTCATTAAAATTGTACATACATAAATTATCATAATTAGTAAAATATTAAGACATCATGCTATTAAAAAATAAATATTATAAAAGGAATGTATAACAGTTTATGTAAACTTTTGTGATGCAAATTAATGAAATATATATAATAACTGTCTAAACTGGGTAAAAATTTGGAGATTTTTTTAGGCTTCACACAGGCTTAAAAGTTTTTAAAGAGTTGATCCAGAACCAATCAAGTTAGTTATCTAATTATTGGTCATTACACAATTATATAGCTATTAATTGCTACATATATCATATAGTAGCAAGCTAAGTGGGTAATATTTTCTTAACTATTTCTCTTCATGGAGCTGTTAGAAAGATATTTGCTCTTCATCCCACCAAATTATTATTACTATTTGCATTTAATAAAATATTCTATTTTCACAATAACTTCAATTTCCTTTAGCAAAAATAAAATATTATATGTTGCAATAACTCATAAGTTACAAATTTTGACAGATGTATTTTAAATTTGAACTTTTGATTACAGGTTTATAATTACATTCACCATAGAATTACAATGATATGTAAGGAAATAGAAAAATAACACATTCTCTAACCATTTATTCTATAATATATATATACAACATATTGTAGATACATTTCTTTCTCTTAACAAAGTGAATAAATAAAAAAGTATTGCATGTATATTAAAAATAATTATTAGTGGTTTGAAAATGTTAAAACTGAACCAGAGTAAATAAGTGCATGCAGTCATGGAACTTATTTTGATCACTGCCTCTAGAAAAATATATATATATATAAAATTACCCCAAATCCAAAACTCACCCAGACCAGCAAAAATAATATTAAACACAACCAAAGGTTTCACTGCTACAAGCAGACTTCTCAAATCTTAAGAACTACAAAAACTACACAATATATATATTAAACATTACCCACAAATCCATTCACTTCCCATCCACCCTTAATATTAAAAGAACTCTTAAATAAGTTAATTGCTTCAGAATAATAAATTTTCAATAATAAAGATTCTTTAATTCTTCTTTTGATTTCATTTACCTTAGCTTCATCAAAATTAATAGTGTGACCTGTATCTTTTTCATGGACAAACAAAGCAGAACTAAGATATTTATTTTTAACTTTACTTTTATGAACCTTTATTCTTTCATTTAAACTCAAACTACTCTGACCTATATAGACCTTCTTACAAAATAAACAAGGGATAAAATATACTACACCAGGAATAGTCTTTCTATCAAAAATTTCATAAAAGTAGAGTTAAAAATAGATATCTTAGTTCTACTTTGTATGTCCATGAAAAAGATACAGGTCACACTATTAATTTTGATGAAGTTAAGGTTGTCTTGTTTGAGAGAAATTAAATCAAAAGAGGAATTAAAGAATCTTTATTATTGAAAATTTATTATTCTGAAGCAATTAACTTATTTAAGAGTTCTTTTAATATTAAGAGTGGATGGGAAGTGAATGGATTTGTGGGTAATGTTTAATATTATATATATTGTGTAGTTTTTGTAGTTCTTTACACTTGAGAAGTCTGCTTGTAGCAGTGAAACATTTGGTTGTGTTTTAATATTATTTTTGCTGGTCTGTTTTAATTTTGGATTTGGGGTAATTTTAGTTATATATATATATTGACTAAGATTAGAATGCTAACTAAATTGGCCAAAGATTGCTTCCTGAAAAAAATCATATTTGCTTGAAAATTCTCAATTCATATCAAAAGATGAATCTCAACTCAGGTAATGGCTTTTGTGTAATATTTACATCATTAGGCTTCAACTTCAGTTCAGTGCAAAATAGCACAATTAAATTATCAGACTTGAAGTCCAAATCATGTTACGATAACATATTTATAATTGCATCAATATTTATGGCAAGCTAACTTGATAACAATTTTCCAACAGATTTGAATTTCATATTATTATTATGGTAGTCTATATATTATTTACTACATTTAGAAAGACT
Organism: Epiperipatus broadwayi; assembly: GCA_028023455.1. Taxonomy (NCBI): domain Eukaryota; kingdom Metazoa; phylum Onychophora; class Udeonychophora; order Euonychophora; family Peripatidae; genus Epiperipatus; species Epiperipatus broadwayi. The sequence goes on from JAQFVV010000003.1 coordinate 11,492,180, forward strand.
TCTGAATACTCACAAACTATAACTTCCAAAATCTTTATAATGATATGAAATTTACATATTATATTTAAAGGTATTTAAATTTTAAAGCAGTATATTTGTCTTGCTTTAATTGAAAAGCATTATATAATCATTATGGTATTTATCATTCATCTTATGTTCCAAGATTTAAATTCAGCTGGAGTTTACACACCTCTCCATATATATAAAAATTTCCCAAACAAAGAATAAAAAAATTCTAAATAATTTGGATTAGTCAGACTACCATAGAAAAGAAACACAGATTGTAGCAAGATACAAATTTCATTATAAATGGCTCCATATATCTACAGGAATTAAGTGCATCATTGCTATTTATCTTTTTAAAAGTTATATTCATTACTTTTACATAGTTTACAATAAGACATAACACTTGACACAATAATTATTTTTATCAAGAGGATATGATCTAATATATTTGCGAATAAAATCTTAATATTACACAATATTTTTACATAATATCTTAGTCAATTGAAAAAAAAAATTTCTTTTTTTATGCTAATTGTAATTTATATATTTAAACATTTTGAACATTTAACCAAGAAAAGATAATGCAGTTTTTATTATTGTTATAATGGACTAAGCATGCTTTTGATGTTGCATTGCTTATTGCAGCAAATATGAACACTATTATTCTGAACTTCAAGGTAGAAAGCATGCTCAGCAAATTATAACAATAATAAAAACTGTGTTTTCTTTTCTTGGTTAAGCAAAATGTTTAAATATATAAATATGTTAGTCAATAAAAGATAATATAAAGTATCCCAAAAAATGTTAAACAAGGTTCTATTTTAGTACATAAAGGTGTGTAAATGGCACATTCTTATAATCAACAATATTTGAAAAGTTAATTATTGAAGTTTTTAAACTAGTGCAATTTAATTTTTTAAACTTCAATATATATTTATCAATGAAGTGTGATATACTGTTCAAACCACTGAACAAATTCTGTGAAAATATTTATCATATGACATTTATTGATCACTATAGATGAATTCTATTTGTAATCATAATCCTTAGTTCATTCAATCAATAAAGTTTTGATAAATAAAATCCCTTTTTTACTAGATTATGTAAAGTTTAATAATATTAGATTATTAACCGAATTAAATAAGCAAAAGATTCTTTTCTACAAATCTAAAAACTAAATATTAAAAAATTCATTATTATAAGAAATATTTATATAAATTAAGATCTTAAAATTTAAAACTGCACAATGATTTTTATAACATATGCACATAGGTTTTATCTAAGGACTATTGTAATAAATATATTGATCATTTGAAATTTATTAATTTTTTTTGTTCTGTAATGTATTTTTTAAGGAAAAAGTAATTAAAAATAAAATATTCAATGACACACAGCATATTTACTTATTAATTAACTTTATAGTTTTACAATGAATATAATGCAATGAAAATAAAGAAATTTTTAATTTGTGTTCATAACTAAACAATTAAATTATTTTTATTTTGTATAAAGTATAATACTATACACAAAAGCTATTCATCGAAGTTATACACTGTCAGTTTGTTATGCATATGATTATAAAAATTGATGATAAAATTCATCATGCTGACATATTAATACATTGATTGTCTAGGTAAATTAATATTACTAATGGTATAGCATTATTAATTAGTAGCATGCAATATTTTGATAACAGTAATACAATGTGTCACAAAATAAATTTTAAAAAAATCAAATTATCATGTTTTGTTTGACTAATATTAATATAAACCCAATAGATAATCTTAAGACTGAATAAGAACATTTGTATTAAAAAAATTTGTAAAGCCAAACTGCTTTAGCTACTTGTCTGATCACATATATGACAAAATGTTTTTGATATAAGCTAATAACCCTTCAAGATATTTGAAAAATTGCCTTGTTTTAGTATAGCAAGAAACAATAATATTAAAACACACACAATAGAGAATTTCTGGTGCAGTTTTATGCCACAAATGTGTAAAAACATATAGAGATCAAAAATTGCAATCAAAAATGTATGTAGATAGATAATTATTAGTTATTGCTTTAATGATTCAGTTTAGTATATCATATGGCAGAAAGGTGTATACATATATTGCTTTAAGCACATATTAATGTTATATTTTTAAAAAGATATAAAAATTGCTATTAATTGAAACAAAACTTTTGATTCTCCTAGAGATCCTAATGGGACCAAGTAAGTGAAATCCTAATGTCGGTTTCATAAACTCTTTTCATTTCCCAATAATAGGATTGTTCACTGATACCCATTAACTGACATGATGAGTTTACTAAATGCTATATTTGACTTTAAAATGAGACATTAGTCAGATTTTCCTGACAATAGAAGGTATAGGTATATCTATTTGAATGTATATGAATGCTATTTTTTATATTTAAACTTCATCATCATTATCAACCATTATCAATTCACTGCAAGTTGGTCTCTCCAAGTTCAATCCATCTCTGATTTCTAGCCTCTCTTTTCCACATCACCTCTGCACATTTCCATTTATTTTTTGTCATTTAGCATTCCATTTTAATCCACAAAATATTTCTTGTATATTCTTCTCAATGTTACCTTTCTAATATCATTATGCAATTTAATTGTTGCTGTTGCATTTTTATAAATATTTTCCAGAATATGACAATATCTTTGGGTCATATTCTGATAATCCAATGCTTTAATCATTGAAGAAATGATTATAGAATCAAATGCCTTTTCATAATCTACAAATCCAAATCATAATGGTAACTCATATTCATGGGTCCTTTCTCTAACTTCTCTCAATATTTCAATATAATCAGTGTACTAAAAACCATATTTAAATCCATCTTGTTCTTTTGGTTGCTCGAAATCCAATGTTATATGTAAATGAGTTGTAATTATCTTGGTAAAATTTTTGTATAAAACTGATAAACGACTGATAGATCTATAATTTCTAATATCATCTTTACCATTTTTTTAAATATTAATATTAATACTGCATTCTTCCAATCATCTGGTACATCTTTATCATTTAGTCATTTGTTATATAACTTTGCCAAAATTTGTCTCTTTCTTCACCTGCTTCTTTTAAGATATCAATTATAATTCCATCATTACCTGGAGCTTTTACCTTCTTCATAAATTTAATTGCATGACTCACTTCTTCACTTAAAATTCTGGGCAATTCAGAAAGTATAGTAGTTGTAGGAGGTACTTTTCCATGTTCTTTATTACTATATAATTCTTGACAGAATTCTTCTACAAATTTCATGATGTCATCTCTCTTTATAGTAATAGTTCCATCTTTTTTTCTTATTGCTGATATAAGTTTCCTACCAATAACAAAATGTTGTTTTAAACTCTAGAGACTTTCATTCTCTTCTATAGATTTCCTTATTAGTTCACAATTATATTTTCTTATGTCATTATCAACCCTTTTTCACACCATTTTACAAAATTGAAGATATTCAATCCTTCTTAATGCAACATTTTTATATATCTTCATAGTCCTTCTTTTCTTCACAAATTCTCTAGTTTCAATATAAAATTTTATTGGTCAATTGCTGCTTTTTTCTACCACTTACTTTTGCTGCAGTTTTTAAAAGTGTATCAATTATTTTTCTATTAATTTCATTAAAATTTGAATCATGTTAATGTTTTTGAAGATTAAAAATATTAATTGTGAATATTGTTTTTCTTAATAATTTTTGGCTCTCTAGTTTTGCATTAACATAATCTCACTAATCAATAATCACTTCCTGTGTTAAATTTATTAAGAACAATACAATCCTGAAATACGTATTTTCTGTTAGTCAAAATATAATCCAATTCTGCTGTACCTTCATTTAGATATTTCCATGTCCATTTCCTTTTAACATTTTTCTCAAAAAAAAAGAAGAATTCATAATATAATTTTTTTCCTTTTCGGCAAACTTCAAAAGTCTATGTTTTTTCTCATTCCTATTACCATAACCAAATTTACCTATTGCACTTTCATCTTTCAATTGTTTACCAATTCTGGCATTAAAGTCTCCCATAACAATTTTAAAATGCTGTTTGGTCTGATCAAAAGCCTTTTGTACATCCACATAAAAATCCTCTACTACTTCATCACTATGAAAATTTGTTGAGACATAAACCTGAATTACCTGAATTTGATATTTGCTATTAAGTTGAATAACTAATCGTCATTCTGTATGATACTCAATCAATTTCAACAATGTTGTTCTTCCCCCCTTTATTTATAATGAATCCTTCTCCACTTGTACTTCCAATATTTATGCCTTTGTAATAGAGTACATGTCCACTTTTTAAATCAATTGTCTCTTTACCATTTCTTCTAACTTCACAAAGTCCAATAATATCCCATTTAATATAAGACAATTCTTCTTCCAATTCTTGCAATCTTCCTTCCCTTGAAAGTGATCTGCAATTGTAAGAACACAAATAAACGGTCGATATTATTTAAGAAGCTGTAAAGTTGTGAATGCAAAAGTTACTAATCAAAAGCAGAGAGTGCTAAAAATGGATGAGGACCTAGATTGTCATTACATAATGTGTAATTATATATACAGTTTAAAAACCCCAATGACTGCATGAAATAATAAAAATGTTTTGAATTTAAAAGAAAAAATGAAGAGATGACTTGAAAAGTGGGCATATATTTTAGTATAGTGACATAATTATTGAAAGTACAAGTGAAGTAGAGTTCACTTGTAAATGAAATATACATTTTTTTTACTATATATCAAACAGAATGACTAGATAATGATTCAGTTAAATGGAAGATGTCAAGCATATTTAATTCACATTTCTGACTCAAGAACTACATTGATAAGAAAGTGGAAGACTCTTATTGAAATGTTTTTTATCATACTTTAAACAACATTTTAAAATGTTTGTTAGATATTTTAATGCTAAAATTTAATAATTATTGAAATATGAAAGTTTTATGAGTATATTTAGATACACAGATAGTAATGCAAAAGGACATAAATTTATAAAATGTAGAGGAAAAAAAACTGTATATTATAAAATCTGAAGTACCCAAATGAAAAAATAGCTGAACTGAATAATAATATAACAACCAAATAGTTAATACCTCAAGAATTCATAAAAAAAATTCATTTAATGGAATTAATAGAGCTAGAACTGCAATCTATGGATTTTGGTTCCAAAGTCTATGATCCTACTACTGCATTAAAATAAACCAGTATGTATGTGCATATATATATATATGGACTAATATTTATAAAAACTTTAATTTGTATAACAGATTCAACATAAAAAATTATCCTCAATTAGTAAGATATAAGATATGTCAAACTAGTATGTATGTATATATATAAATGGACTAATATTTATAAAAAGTTTAATGTGTATAACAGATTCAACATAAAAAATTATCCTCAATTAGTAAGATGTAAGATATGTGTTAATGCAAAGTTAGAGAAACAAAGGTTATTTTTAAGAAAAAATCAATGGTTATATCCTTAATTTTTAAAAATATTCCAATGAATGTAAGTTAAAAATCTACAAATAATTTGAAAATATTGACTACTAGATGATTCTGAAATAACTAAAAATTCCTACACAAATAATGAGAGCAAAAGGAACAATTTTATCAGTAAATTTTCAACCTAGACAAGGCAATGCATGAAAAGAATAAAAGATATTGAATATCTTTAAATGACATATCCAGAAGAATTGAATATCAGTAATTATGTAAAATGGTATCAAAAAGATTTAATAATGGCATAAAATATAATAAGGGAATAGTATGCAAAACTATAATGGAGAATAAAAGGTTCAAAGAAGTACAATAATATCTGGATATTGTAGAAAAAGTAATTTCAGCATAAAAAGAAAATAAAGCATTATTGTTAAAAAGGTGGATCTGAAACAGAATTCTATAAAGAACTTCTAAAATTCCACATTTTAATAAGATGAGATGAGATATGCAATTTAATCTACAAAAAAAGAAGAATATTTATGAATGATGGAATATATATATATATATATATATATATATATATATCATTCATATCTTTAATATATATATATATATATATATTAAAGAGATTTGGTTGCAGAAAAAAAAAATTGTTTAGTAAACTATGTAACAAATATACAAATGAAAAAGAGAGTAACTGGAAAAATGCAGTAGTCATATTAATAATTAAGAAAAGTAAAAAAGAAGACTTAGAAATTACAAAATATACGGACTCATTATCAGTTCTCTATAAGATTTTTATTTAAATCACTATAACCCATTTACTGTTTAGTGGTATAAAAAGATAGTGAAGCATTATGACTATCACTAAATGAATATAAATACAATAAGTGATTGAAAAATCAGCATCAGAAACTTATATAAGCAATAAACATAGCTTAATTAAGAATCATCAATCAACCCTTGTAACCAGATTTAAAAAATCCTGATTATCATCTAACCAAATCTAAACTTGGATCATAACAATAAAATATCAATCACCAATATTTCACTTGCATACAACAAAAGTAATCATATTAAAAATTCTAGGATTATTATGTCAAAGCAGATCACATCATGAGTGTATTGGCCATCATTAAACTAGTCATTATTATCATAAAACATATAAAGTGGGTAGACTTTAATGATGGCATTTATTATTATAGCACTATTTAAATAATTTAAAAAGAATTATATGCATGTTCACAAAACACATATATCTCATATACCATTAATCCGGAATTAGCCTTTGAATAATAAGGACTGATGATTTTAAAAAAAGAAATTGCACACATTAAATAATTTCACTGGAATAACTTGAAATAATGATTAATATATTTATTGAATAGAAATGACAATAATTAAAAAAATGAAATTAGAGATCTGATAAATATTCTACATTACAAATATATTTTGATTTTGACTATTTACAAATATCAGAAAATATTTCCATAGAACGTAAGACAAAAATTATACATAAAACATTATTTATATTGTAATGAAAGATAAATGTTACAACATTCAACAATAAAACACGTTATGACTACAAAAAGGAAGATTTATTGATGCTAAGTATTTTCGATACAACCATCACAACAATAGCAGAATAAAGAAAATGAGGAATTGTGATCCATAGGTAATTGTAAATTATAAATATGAAAATTTATCAATAAACACATATTTATGAGCACAAGTGCATGTCTAATAATATAATATATTCCAGTCATTAATAAACCAATAAATATTATACACATGTGCATTTTCTAATACAAAATGCTTCAATTTTTAATTCACAATTTTCTTTAATCTTTAAACTGAATTATTCTTGCAATTTACTCATAGAAGATATCTAGATAATAGAACTTAACCACAAAATCCTGATAATATATTTTGATAATTTCATTATATTTTTCTAAATCAAGACTTTTATGAATGGAATAATTCAAAGAAAAACATGCCTACAGTTTCAATCACTTGGTGTACTTTTTCTTTTTCATTAGGCATTCAATTGCAAGTAGCAGATTAATTAAATACTTCTTTCCTTAGGGCATTATAAAATACATTTTTATTAACTACAAAGTTAACATTTGAAAGAATATGTCAATATATATTATACTTACTAGCCAAGTCTTTCATCTAGGTTTTATACATTTGTAAAATAGATCTCATATGTGGACAGTATATTTATATATGATTCACAATAGATTTATTTTATCGGTGCTTCCATCTATATAAAGAGTAGAGTAGCATATTGTATAAAGTATAGCCCTATTGTCTCAAGATTAGACTTTCTTATATAGATTACTAGTATGATATAAGCTAAAGGAGTGAAAGTAAATGGAGATTATTTAAATCATTTAGATTTTGCAGATGATTCCAAATAATATTTTAGTGGTGCAAGAAATGTTGCAGGAGTTATCAGATGAAAGTAGGATTGAAGATCAATGTTAAAAAGACTAAAGTAATGTTTAATGGATTTTCTCAAAATATAAAAATAAAGATTGATTATGATGAGTTAGAAGAAGTTAACAGTTGCAAATACCTTGGTCAGAATATTAATACAGATGGAAACATAATGGAGGGAGTTAATCATAGAATTAAACTTGGTTGGAGTGCTTTTGGTAGAAATAACTTGATACTAAAAGGAAATATTCCTATGTGTTTGAAAAGGAATGTTTTTAATAAATATGTTTTACCAGTTCTTACTTATGGATCTGAGACTTGGACACTTAATAGAAGAGCAATACAGAGACTTTAGACCACTCAAAGAAGTATGAAAAGATGCATATTGGGAGTAACAAGAAAAGATCGAAAATGCAATATATGGATAAAAGAACAAATAGGTGTTATCGACCTCATTGAAAAAATTAAAAGACTGAAATGGAGTTGGGCTGGACATATTGCTAGAAGAGATGATAATAAATGGACAATTGAAATCTTAAACTGGATTCCAAGAGATTGTAAAACACCCAGAAAGAGATCACATGTGAGATGTATGGATGAAATAAGAAAGTGTGTAGGGGTGATGTGGAAAAGAGACGCTAATGATAGGAGAAGATGGATTGAATTTGGAGAGACCTTCACCCTGCAGTGGATTGATAGTGGTTGATGATGATGATATTCAGGTTAACAGTTGGTCACAGTAATGCTGATGACCCTCAACTCATTTCAGCTTCTATAATATGTGACAAGAGTGTTTACTTCATATTTATTGAGCTATGAAATCATAGAGAAGACATCCTATTTTATTTCTGGATTTCAAACTTGAATAGCATGGAGATTAACAGCAATTGCCCTTTGAAACTGACTTTTTTTTCAAAGGAAGGTTTACTGTTATAAAGGTTACAAAGGAAGGTTTATTGTTACAAAGATGTATAATTTGATGACATTTGCTATGAGCAAGACAGCTCTGTGTTGCAAATCCAACCCTATAAACTAACATATTTAACTTAAACATGGGTATACAATGAATAATATTACTTTACATTCATCATTAAAACAAATAAGTACATAGATTTAAAAAAAAAGCATGGATACTCTCCAGGTCTATATAATTAATCAATTAAACTAAAAGCACTATTTACAGTAGCTATGGAGGAATGTGTAAACAGGAGGATCAACAGTATTTTTTCTCTTGCTTAATAAACAATTGCCATTGTTCTACTTTTTAAATTTACATCCATCAAAACTAAAACAAATTTTTAAATATCTAATCTTTTAAATAAAAATAGATTATAGAATTATCTCTATAATTAATATACATTTCAGAAAAAATAATTTTGTTAAGATTAAAAATAGTTTTCTTTTGTTACATTAAAAATTTTACATTTTTATCAAAATCATAAATAAAACAAATAAAATATTCCCATTAAATAGAGACCATTTGATTTTAAATAATTTACAATATTTCAAAAATAGCAAAACATTATTATTCATATTTCATTTATTCCAGATTTTATTTCAAATAATTATATACAAATTAAAAAGGGTGTGAAACACTTGAACGAGAAGCTATAAAGATTCCACAAATTATTATAGGCTAAGCGCTTTCTAGGCCATTTGCCTCATATTCATGTTGTCTTTATTCATTTCTACTTTTCTTTTTAGGCTTTAAATATATATATGCTATGCTTTGAGATCAACATGAATATAAAATCCAGGCTAAAAAAATAAGCTGTATTTAAAGACACTATATATAGCACAGAAAATTACATCCCTTGCTTTAAAAAGATAATAGAAAAAAGCAATTATTATGATCTATCATATTGTATTGAATTTATAATTCTCTCTATAAGCAATAAATGTTGAGATTGAAGAATTAGAATATCAAAATATAGATTCAAGATATTGTCAAATTCCAAAGAAAATTTCATGGTAATGGTAAGATTACATTGTTATACTAAAAGGATATTATTAAGATAATAGAGTATATGTCAAAATGACTTCATCTTTCTAAAACTTTTTATGGCAATTTTATAGACAAATTTTTAATTAAAATTGAAATCAAAAATAAGTAGAAATTAGGTAAGTCACTTCAATTTTACAAATAATGTATCAGAACTTCAGAAAATATTATAAAAACTAACATTATCAGAATATATAAACTGAATTAGAAAATACTACAATAGAATAATAATAACTATAGAAATAAGCTATTATTCTAGATAAATAGATGATATTTTAATAAATGGAGACAAAGGAGCTATGAATAAGATTTATAATGATCTTAATAACAATATGCTTTACATTATCTTTACATGTATAGAATTTGAACTTAAAAATATTTAGATAATGAAATTTTTAAAACAATAATGATGATAAAATTAAAATAAAACATTTTATTAAAAAGACAATTTAAGGAAAAATAATTCCCACAGAACCACAACAAGCATTGACATAAAAACTATAAGATATTTTAAATACAAAAATAATAAACACAATACTGATATAAATATAGATAAATTATAAAAAGAACAGTTTATTTAAGTATATTAAAAATATGGATATAATTCAAAACTATGTGAAAAGTATACATGTACTATATAAATAATAATAGCATTATTCCTTTAAAATAATAATAATAATTTAAGAATCATATATATGAATATTATATGCTCCAATGCTTTACAAGCACTAATAAATAAATAAAAAACTTTTAGCTTGTCAGTATGGTTATAAATGCATAATATGTTTTTTGTTTTTTTTTTGCTACTTAATATATATAATAATCGTATGTGAAAATACATACATTACAGTGAGAAAAACAATAAAACTGCTGGAAATGCTTTTTTTTAATGGGCATCAGAGCTAGCTGCAACTAACAGCCCAGGGTTACACAAATTATGTTTCTAAAATCTCTTGATAGCAATTCTGCACAGCCTTGAACAGGCTGTCTGCCAATAGCAGCAAAAACTTTTTTTTGTTTTTTTTTTTGTAGTAACTAGTACAATTTTTGTAATTGCATAATCTTTTTGCTTTTATATATTTACTCTATATAAACAAAGAATTTATTAAATTAAAACATAGCACAAGATTGGTCTTAATTTTTTTCATTTCCTATTTACGATGCTTAATATAAACAATCCTTTATTTACATAAATAATATATTCCACAACTTCAAGTTTAAGTTGAATTTTTACAAAAACTGGGTTTCCATTCAGATGCATGTTACCATTAACATGATTCACAATATGTGAATAGTTTTAATAAATAAAAGCCAGATCTAGAATATACTTCAAAGATAATCACAATATAAAACAAACAAAAGCTGGAAGATATTGAATTATAAATCATACTTTTTGAAATTTTTTACACTTACATTTGCATGCCAGAATGTGTTTGTTTAAATCTAGATTTACATATATTGCACAGAGAACTGTCACTGGCCACATTCTAGTGATTTGCATTAAGTGCCAAGCTCAGTATGTTTTTTGGAAGTAAACATTTATTTTACTTTATGGGAGGTGTTCATTTGTTATCCAAACTTTAGAATTTTAAAATCTCTAATTTTTTTAAATACTTTATTTATTTCAATTTTATAGCAATAAAGATAAAAGGTAAAGTAATCTTTTTTTATAAATCCACTGCAAGATATAGGCTTTCTAACAACCTCTCATAAAAAAACAGGGAAGGAAAGAGCAGTACTCATCTAGCGGCCAAATTCTGGATTGTGAGGATTCGAACAGTTCGCATTCTTATTTTACTATTTAACTAAAATTAGCTGGATAACCATTTATTATCTAATGTTGGATAATTAGACCAGACTCACTTGAAATCAGTTTTGAAGCAATGTCATAGACATGACAGGCAAATGTGTAACCCTATACCACAAGACTCTTTATTTCAATAATAGAAAAAATATAATTTACTACTCGACTTTTTTTTATTAATAATTTATAAATTGTTTTTCTACTCAACGAAAAAAAAAAAAATCTTTCTTCTTAAAAAAAAAAAAAAACACTCCACAAAAAATATACACATTATAAATCATCTAAAATTCCTTCAAAAGATTTATTATAATATTTGGAAACTGCTGAGAGAACCATGATCTTTTCTAATCTAACTTCTTAACCTCATGGTTGGATACAACTTGTAAAACATTTATGATAAATTACTTTTTCCACCTGTCTCAAAGACCTCCTTCCTTTTCTTTTAACTTAAAATTCAATTCAAAATAATCTACATAAAAGATAATAAAAAAGCAACTATTTCATGACAACTCAAGAATCAGTGATTAAATCATCACTTTAATTGAAATAAGTTTTATAATTAAAAATAAATATAATTTTCAAAAAAATCAGATCAAGTTAATTATTGAATCAACTTTTTAACATAAATATAATCTTTTAATCTACTACTATTAACATATTCCAGGCAAGTACACTGGCTATTACCAAAACTAACTTCTATTATTGCTATCTACTGAGATACTTAAGAAAAAAAAGCTCATTAAATGATGATTTAAATCCATAATATATTTAGAAAACTGCTGTAGGAAAATATATTTTATCTTCTATACAACATAATGGTATTAAACAATATCAGCCTCTTACACTTAAGGTTTAGGGTTTAATTCTAAACTAAGTCAAATTATTTTTTTAAATGTTTCTATTTTTCTCTCAGCTAATATCCAATCCAGATAATCATTCATCATTGGACTATAAATAGATATCTAGTTATCTTTAGCTGGTGGGTAAAATAAATAGAAAAAACACCCAAAACCTCACTACTGACATATAACAAATCTAGCAAACATTGCCTTCTCCTTAAGTATTTGTGTGTGTGTGTGAAGAAATGTTAAGCCTTTGCATTGCAGTAGTGACCTATTTATTAAAAAGGTTAATTTAGCTTTTACCTTAAATTCTCTATGGGAAATCACCTTAAATTAATTTGAAATAATTACTTTAGCAACAGATATTAGAATAAACTGAGCTAAAAAGAGAGAAGTGCTGACAAACTAAGACAAGTAATGTTCAAATATCTTAGTATAGTGATAGAGTAGTAGGCTCTGGAGCTCAAAACCCATGATTTGCAACTCCAGCTTTGTCACTTTCAGTGCTCAAAGTTCATATGAACTCCTAGTCTATAAATCATTTCATTATTTATTTTATTTTGTTAAATACAATGTTGCCTGGATATCTAGATGTACTTTCCAAGAATGTGATATACAAATAATCAAGGCAATAGAGTAAAATATTTTGAACTTACTATTAATATGTACTATGATAAGAAGATTAACATTGATAAGAAGATTAACATTGATAAGAATGATTTCTTATTTCCAAAACATTTTTCTGCAGTGTTCTGATAAATATTTTGTAAATTGAAATAAAATATGGCAATTAAATCATCTAAATTTTGCATATAATTTGCTTATTTTTAAAAATAATGCTTTACAGCTTTGGAAAAATTACAAGAGCTATCAGAATAAAAGCAATAAAGTAGACTAAAAACAAATTCTAAAAAGATTAATATAAGGGAAAAATAAAGATATTTAATAATAAACTAAAAGAAATTAATAGCAACAAATATCATGATTGGATTATTAATATAACTAGATTTCATATTAAGTAAAATTAATCATAGAATTAAATTTGGATGAATTGCTTTTAGTAGAATGAATTTAATATTAAAAGAAAAAATGGTAATGTTTTTGAAAAGGAAAATTTTTGATAGATGCATATTACAATTTCTTACACATGGTTCTAAGATGTGGATGCTTAAGAGAAGAGAAAAACAAAGACTTCAAATCACATGAGAAAATACAATAAGCTGTATATTGAGAGTTACAAGGAAAGACCAAAAGCAAAATATATGTATAATAAAACAATATGTATTAATAAAAAAATTAAGAGAATGGACTAAATGGGATGGCTTGATTGGTAAAAAGGATAATAATAGATGGACAATTGAAGTTTTAAACTAAATTCCAAAAGACTTTCAAAAAAAGACTCTATGTAACATGATTGTTATAAGAAAGTTTGCTGAAGTGATATAGAGAAGAAAGGCTATGGATTGGAGAATCTAGACTAAAAAAAAGATCTTCATCCTGTAGTGGATTGATAATGGTTGAAAATGATATTTATTTCTTAAAAGTGTGATCTATAATCAATTTAACTATCCATCCAGTTACAATTGCATAGCTATTCATAGGTAAAAGGTAAAATCATAAACCCCTCAATAATCACAAGTTGACTGGTTACTATGTTCCATCATTACTCTCTGTAAAAAAATATTCAACAGCATTTGGTCCTGCATTAAGTTAATTAAAGCTAGTATATTATCTTTTAACTTTAAATTTTAAAATTTTTTAATTTTACTTATAAAAAAATGTTAAAAATTCACAAAGTATGTCTATTATTTATCTATAGTACTTATTTATCTATACATACTTGTCTTCTATAAAAGTTTTTTTTATCTTACAAAATATAATTTACAGAAATAGTTCATAAATAATAATTCATTTCTATTACTTTTTTAAATTCATAATCCGACACACTTATAATTTTTTTTTTTTAAATAAAAATAAAATTTATTTTACAAAAAAAAAGTTGCATCGTGATTTTTGGCAATATCAAATCAATATATACCTGGGTCTCATTTTACGCGATAGATAGGTTCCTCAGAAAACATGCGCAAATGAAATCGCGCAAAAGTAGACGTAACTTACCTTGAAAAAGGGGGGATACGGACTGAGATTTTTCAAAAGTCGCGTAAGAGCAAAGCACCAACGTAAAATTACTTTAAAATTCATGCAAAAAAAAAAAAAGAAAATAAAATATGACTAATAAAAATTTTCAAATTTGAAAAAAATTGATACAAGACAAACTTTTTTTATGCATAATTTACAGTAATTTACATTTTTTTATATATGTTTTAATTATTATCGCGATTTGCCGATAAACAGGTTTGTTTGCAAACTCGTAAAAAAATCAGATTCTTCACATGAGAAAATACAACTAGCACCAATGTCACTTTCATGTTGTTAATGGTTTTCTGGTGACAACGTAATTAGTAATTAATCTAACAACTAAAAATTAAATTCTTATTTTGTCTTTAATTTTTTAATTTTCAATTTTAATTGTGCTCCCTGCTATTACTGATTACAAATAAACTTGCAGACACTAAATGATTAATAATTGATTACATTCTTTTTTAAAAAATAAAAACAGAATGTGATTTAAAATGCAAAATTAACATGCACAATGTTTGAACAAATTTACATTATGCACAATGTTTGAACAAATTTACATTATAATCTTGTAAAATTTAATGTGTGTATACATAAAATGTGGAAATCATGATTTTAATTTCATTATTGCATAAAATCTTACTATTATAAAGCACTGAAAATATTGAAATTACTAAGATTAAAGTCGAATTCCAATAACGTGCTATTACTTTCAATATACACGAAATTTATTATTTAAAGTAATAGCGCATTATCGGAGTTCGACTTCCGGTGAAACATGGAATCGCGTAACTTCAAAATCGTGTTAAATAAGTCCGTGTAAAAAGAGACCCAGGTGTACATTTTCTTTTGTCAGAAATTAATAAAGAAATTTATTTTTAAATAGTTTTAAGTGCAGCATTTTTGAACCCCATATGACACCTTACAATCAACAATTAATAATTTGCAAACTGTTACAAAATTAATGTCAATCAAAGATTAACTTTAAGAATTGAAAAAAAAACCCAATCATTTAATAAATGGAAAATGATCCATATTATATACATGTACATAGTTTTAAGTGTCAGTAATACTTCAAATGTTTCAGACTTGAACATATTGCTTCTCAATGTAGTAGTGGAAATTACAATAGTTGTAAAAAAACTGACAGACTTGGTCATTTGTGCAATAATAAATATAAGACTACTTTATGGGCTAATATAACTTCTAAAAATGCAAGCCCATTTTGGACATGAGTTATCACATTAATAATAAAACTTCACTTGCATTGCAGTCTGAAAAATGAATGTGATTAACACAATCCGGTCAAGAATGCAGCATCAGTAACACTTCCACTGATGTATCACCAATAAATTGCCATTATGAGATCATATTAATCCATGGACCTGTTGTATTTTTGTAAAAATTGCATACAAGTTTGTGCATTCCAGAAAAACTACAATTTATTTGAGAGGGTGTTTTTAGATCGTGTACTGATAACAGGAATTTAATTAAAGCATTAACATAATGGCAATCAACAATTCCAAGAAATATTTGCTGATTGCAAATATTTCTAAATAAGAGACCTTATCTTATTGGACAATGTAATTAATTGTTGCAGTTATCAGGAAGCTATAAAAAGAGTATGTAACAACTACGTCTGGCAATTCGAGTGCATCTCTAATAGACTTTCCTGTTCAAATCCAGTAGGAGAGATCTCACATCAGTGCTTCAATTAATGTTCAGCACTCAGTGGAAATGTAGTTCACAGGTATAGCTGAAAGGTCCCACAGAGATTGGGAGACAGTAGCCTGAGGAAACTGTCAGGATAGCAGCTGAATAAAGAATTGAGTTTCCAGCGTTTTTCAAGTGGAGTTACTGGTAGACTGTTGCAGAGACAGAAGCTGTAAGGAGCTTAAAGTCAGTTGTAGTGCTATACTATGAAGCGTTCATGTGCAGCTAAACTAGACTGGGGCCAAGGTATGTGTAAACCTAGCCCATTGTGAACCATTTTTGTAGCAGCCAGCCTGAATGTACATCGAGGAAATTGAACATTAGCGAACTGTAGAGATAGAGTTGTTGCGGACTATTCGCTATTCTGATTACTTAAAAAATATTGTGAATCTTTTATCGTATACATTCATTTGCTGGCTGCTAAGTCATACTTGCGGACACAGCAGGACTCAAATAAAAGTAATACGTAGAATTCAGTTCTGTGTTGTGATAAAGATACCCCATGCACTAAACAAAAAATAAAACCTAATTATGAAGCACCTAATAAAATTAATTCTTCTGCCAATAAAAATAGTAAAAGAGCTACTATAACTGACTATGACACCAAACATACCAACAAAAAGCATCACTCCAACTCCTCAAAAATATATGTCAAGCATTAAAATTTGCCACAATAAATATGTGAGGAGTTATTTCATACAATAGAATCAGATAACTATGTCAATTTTTAAATAATCACCATGCTGGTATCTTTGTCATTACAGAAACAAAAATTAATTTATCAACTAAACCAATCATTGTTAACACTCTAAATGATTAATAGATATCCATACATAAGCCCAATATCAATCCAGCCCAAGGTGTAGGTGTTGTAATAAATACACAATTTCCATTGACAAGATTAAAAATATTTATTTCAGTCAATACAATTATTACCTTTATTTTTTAATTACAGTTGTACTATCTTATAGCAATATATTTATGCCAAAAAGCAAAAAACATAAATAAATACTCTCATCATTACCAAATCCTACATAACACTGATCTAACAATCATGTGTGGTGATTTTAATTGCTGATCAATCAACTGGCCTTGTTCTGCAACATTCACTTTATCCTTCAAATGCTGTCATTTATTAGAGGTCAAGGATCTCTCATTGATCTCTTTTTTGTTTCTCCTACTGATCTCAAGACTTCAATTCACTTGTCTAGTGTTTCATTTTCTGATCATACCTGTGTAACTCACACAAAACACCCTTCAAAATAAAATAACAATTCATAAATTTACATTCAAGCATCAATTTCCTGGTGAGTTTAAATTAAATCTCATATATTAATTATGAGTAATAATTACTTTTATCAACTGCAGAATCTTTCTTCAATAGAAATATAAACACTATTTTAAAAAATTATTAACAATTCTTATTCTGATCAATTAACAGATTATTTTTAAAATAACCTTATAAAATAATGTATTGATGACATCAATTCAACTCTTCAAGCTATAACATAATTCAACTATAAGATAATTCAATGATGCAAAAACCCCTTATTCATAAACTGCAAAGTGAAGCTAATTAGATAAGTGTTCTTTATATCCAAAATATCATGATATTTAAACCTAGGAAAGTAATCCCTAATCTTTCAACATTATCAACAACTACAGTAAATTATGTAAAATCAACTCCTCCTATATCTATGGTATTCCTGTTTTGATGAAAATAATATATACTTGTGTCAGGCATCAACATTGACATTGAATTTCTTAATCATTTAAAAACACTCTAAAAGCAGTTCATTATTGTCCATCCTCTATTAATCGTAATATACACCTTTCTCAAAATAATTATATCTTAAAAAAAAAAAATTCTTGAGAAAATTATGCACTTACATTCACACACCTCACTAGTAAATAATCTTATTCCAGCTAATATTTGCAAGCATCTAAATTATATTATCATTCCCATTCTACATAAGTAATATATGTTCACATGAATATATTAATGTAAATTTCTGCCTTAGAAAAAAAAAATCAAAAGCATTATATTCTTCGGTGAATGATCTGTGTCACATCTCATTGGAGGTTATTGGTCAAAAAATTTTTTGCAATAATTATTCTTAAACAAGTAAATAATCTTATTTTTCCCATGATTTCCTCATTATATTATGTAGTTAAAACCTGCCATGTATCTCAAACTATTCTTTTAGCACAGGAGTTAATAATGTATGCAAAAGAAATTAAATTATCAAATTATGTCACATGCCAGGTTGACTTTAAGGAAGCTTTCAGACTGATAAACTGGTATTGTTTGGTATATCATTACTATAAAAAATTATCTTACCAACAAATCTATCAAGCTTAAAAATAATATGCACCTCTCTTCATCTTTTAATCTAAGTTGAGGTATTCCACAGGGCTCACCACTTGTTTCATTACTATTTGCAATATATATAGATCCCATGATCAAAGAAATTGAGCACTGCACAGATCACTTCCTTCCTCATCTTGGTACTACTATCATAGTGATCTTCCAGCATTCTAGTTTAGATAATGGGCTTGGAATTTCTCTACCAGCACATTGGCCCAGGACTTTCTCTACTGGATCCTCACCTTTGAAAATAACTGGATGGCCCCAATTCATTTTATGGCTCATTCATTTTCACAAACAATGGCTTATACCAATATTTGTTTAATCCTAGAATCCTTCATTAACCTTTCACACACACCTCACATAATTCAACCAATGCAATTATCATTTATACACAATTACTGTTTATCTATATTTAGGGTTATTTTATGTTGTCTTATTGTCAAGTATAAGTTGGATTATTTTATTTCTATTATGGATTGCTTGTTCTCCAATTTCATAGTCCAGATATGCTATTTTTTTCTTTTCATTGCCAGTCAATTATTTTGACCTACTTAGATTTTGTCAGGTGGTTCTTTTTGATTTTTTATGTCTGTGAGGCAAGAAATCAAGACCTACACCTAGGCTTGGCCTAGTGTTCTGGGAAGTTGACTTCTGGGTCATTGCTGGTGTGTTCAACGCCCCCCTTTTGCTAGGATTATGTGATGATCTATGTCTAATATTTTCCTCCCAACCATTTTTATAAGGGCCAAAATTTATGATATTCATATTTGCATCTCTTTGTAGGAGTGTCAGTCCTCTTTCTCATGGTTTGTAGCTTGGCCTAGTACTGTCAAATGCTGTTAAGTCATCCAATTGCTTGACCATCTTACATCCCATGCATAATAGCATTTGCTCTACATTTAATGGGAAATTATGACATACAATACTTATAATGTGCTTGAATAGAGAGCTCACCATTAGCAATCTCAACATAGCTGCTTGGCATTGAAAGAATAGGATACAGTTCACCAGGATGCCATCTGTTCTGTGCCACCTGGTGCTTTAAGTTTTCTTGATGTTCATCACCCCAACAACTAATTTGAAGTGCACTTTTATATTCATCATACACTCCTATCAAATCTGGGTTCAGGTTGTAAATGGCTGCAAGTGATAGCTAATTTAGCTTCTTTATTCATCATGTTTATCACAATCTTGGCTCACTTTGTACTTCTTCACTCATCATGTATAACTCGCTCACCTGGCCATTAAACATACAAATTTTTAAAAATTGATTCACCATGGCCAGGTTGTTTTGACTCACTGCACTTACCTTCATGCCACCACACTCTTGGCTGGATGAATCAATCCCACCATCTTCTTTTTTTATATGTGACCTCTATTTCTTCCAACCTCTCGACTGTTCTTGATTTATAATTCCAGCATTTCTTTTTTATCTTCTATTTTCTATTATTTCTTTTCATAATAATTCTATGCTCTTTTCCTGTCTTACTCTTGTGTCTTCCCTTTCTTTAGCTATTCTGTCATTTAATTCTCTCTTATTTTGCTCTATTTGTTCCACAATTTTACTTAAGTTAATTATTTCATTCTTTTCAACATGGTTCTGTTCTATTCTACTTTCACCTTCCTGTTCTTCAGTTTATGCTTTCTCTAACTCCATTTTTACTTTAGCTTCCATTTGCATTTACATCTCTTTATTTATCTATATTTGAAAAAAAATCCTAACCTTGAAACCCCATGGTCCTCTACTTCCTTATCTGCCTCTATAAAAAAAACCCTAATAAACAAACTTCTCTATTTCTCTGCCTGCATTTCTCTCTACTCCCTCCTTTTTATTTACATTTTATTATACTTATATATTCAATTACATCTTTTATATATATATTTAATATTATATTTTTTTGGGTAATTTCTCCCCTTACACTGCTCACCAACTTCAAATTTTATTATTATGCATCTTAGATGTTTAGTTAAAATTTAGTTTCAAACAATAGCATTTAATTATGCTGGGTCAATTTATGGCGCATAGGCACTCACATTTGATATTTATAATGATCATGGAATTTTTTAAGGATTATTTGATTATTCTACTTAAAATTATAATTATTATTATTTTTAACTGTCTACATTTGTTAAGTGACTATGTATCTTTTCAATGTATTGTACTGTTAAAGTTTCAACAATTTGTACATTGTGTACTGTTTTAAAGCAATAAACAATATTATTTCTATTTATAATACCTTTGTGCCAGTAATTTCCCATTCAAACAGAGGGGTAGAATATCATTGATAGATTAACTGTCAATACCTATGATCAGATTGAGGTCACAACGAATGCACAATTCCAACTTTTTCCTGATCATAGCACCTCTCCATACTGCTCAGACAACACCAATCATCTAAGGCAATTTATTTGTTTTGAGACAAATCTCAAGTGCGATCCAGCCATATAAACTTATAGCCGACATGCCCAAACAAAAGGCAAATGAACCCAGTGCTTGAAACACAGGCCAGCTCCAACATCTTGAATAGGGAGCCAGATATTAATAACAAGTACATATTAATAATTATAATCATATAATCATGATGATGCAGCTAAGAAAGAAAATAGACCAAGCAATATTTAAATAACACTTTTATTTCTATGCACACCACAATCAATTAAATATTTCAATAACATATATATGCAATCCAATAAAATACACATACAATAATTCTTTAGCATTAAGTATCATTTATAATATTGATTGTCCTTTCTTTTAATAGTCAATTTCCTCTTAATAATGTCTAGACTTTTACTTTATAACTTTAGAATGTTTATATTTACCTAGGTTTTCTTAATGGGGAGATATCTTTTTTTGTAATTAGCATATTTTGTTTCCATGGTCATGGTCCTGTCCATTTCTAATGCTTCTCATACTAATCATTCAATCACCAGCGATGATTTTCTTTGTTTCCTTCCACATGCTTCTAAATGACAATAGGAGAGAATATGCAGCAATCTTATACTATGGTTGAGGCATTGATCACAGAAAAGAGAAACTGATGAAGCCAGGGACCCAGGGCACAAAGCCCAGACAAATACTCCTGAAGTTCTTTAGCACTACACATTACCACTTTTATGGCCTTTACTTTTATATTTTATGCAGTTAGAAATAAATGATTCTCTGATGATCTTGTTGACTACATCACACACAAAATTTGAGTAATGATAATAACAAGAGACAAGCCGCCACTTTTGTACTTACTCTCCTATTGTCCACTTTTATCAAAATTTTAGATTTTAATTAAAATTGATTTATCTAATCTTTTCTTAGATTAATCCACAACCATATTGGCCAGGAATCTTTCCAACATTTAATTGCATTCATATCAAAAAGATAGTTTAGCAAGATTATTTTGATTAGTTAATTTATTGTTTATTGAAAATTTTAGTTTCATTTCCATTTATTTACATTTTAACATTTATTTTTCCTTTTATAACATTTATTATAAAAAAAAGACAGCGGTTCTGAATCTTTATTTAAACTGGATTCTTTTTTCCCTCCCTAATTATTTACTAAAGACAAAAAGAAAACAAATCTACTTAAAAGATCTGATGCAATATTTTTAATTTATTCTTAAGCTATTTTTTTTTCATACTTTATTGTTTTTAAATTATTAAAGTATATGTAATGCATATATATGTATTTTATAACATATATATTTGTGAGCATTACAATATATTACCAATTATGAAATCACATGGAATTATGCAGAGAATTTTTATTGATTATCAAATGTAAGTCAAACAATAATAAATATTAACTATTAACTTTGAATAGTATTAAACTATATGAAAATAAAACAGAAATGCCTAAATTCTATTCATCTAAGAAATAATTAAGCAAATCTATCTTACACTATTCTTATGCTTTTCGATGTAAATGAAAATTTCTTAAACATGTTGAAATTTCAAAGTGAAATTAATATTGATACTAAGTGTATATATAACATTATCAATTGTAAAATCATATCTAATTTTCACAGACAATTAATGCTGTGAGCAGTTAATATTTAATAATATTTGGTTTATTTATTATCAATGAAGAGATTGTTAAAAATAACTTTATTTTCTGCCTAATTATATATGATTTCTTAACTGATAATATCATATATACATTTAACATCAATATTCATTCCACTTTGAAAATTCAATGTATTTGGCAAACTTACTTTTATTTATATTAAAAAGTAAGACTCATTTGATATAATTTATTCCCTTTGTTTGCTAACATAACATTATAGGTTTTTTTAATTATTTCGTAATTAGATGGAGTAGACATCTCTACTTTATTTTTTTCTTATTAATATTTTTTGATCAATTAAAAAAAATAACTAATTATTTTTACATAAAAAAAAATCTAGTTATCTGCCTGGCATGTTCTATTGCAAGTTGCATTATTAAAAATTTATCATTCACTTTAAGTTCTGGATTTTTTTTCACATAAATTTCAATAATATTTTGAAGTTATATTACTCCACAGCAAAGGCCAACTTATATAAAAAAATTAAATAGTATAAAACATTTAATATCATTAAAAACCAGTCAACACTTAGACAATCCCTCCATCAATAACAATCAGGAATTTCGAACTATTGTCAAGCCAAGCTCCTTTTAACAATGAAGGTGAAATCCAAGAATTTGAAATTCCAGATTGATATTGGGATTGTCTAATTGTTGACTATTTTTTAATGATTACTTACAAACCCATTTAGCCTTGAACATTATTATAGTTAACATTTAATATGTATAAATACAACTGGGATTTGCATAATTTATATATATATATATATTAATATACTGCAAATAACTTCCTTTTTATTTTCAAAAATCATTGTTACAACATATAGCAGAATATTGCAATGTAGCCATGTTGAATGAAATAAATGTCAAACATATATAAAAATAATTGTATCTAAAAATAATCATAATGATCCCCCAGAAAATACTTTGCAATCCCTTAGGGGTCATGACTGACATGTTGGATGTATATAAATAACCAATATATTTAATTTTTAAAATATGCTTATATTTTCAATAATAATTATCACTTTATTATTTATACATTATTTTAAAATTGTAAATACGTTTAATTATTTAAAATTTTAAAAACTTGGATTAAATAAATTATAAAATATTTTTTATTTAAATACAAATGTTAATTCACATTTTAAAATTAAACATAAAATCTAAAAAAAAAAGATTTTGGATTAACGTATAATATTTATTAAAATAATGATTAACATAGAGAGAAAAAATTAAGTAATTTATGCATAAAGTCTGAATTCTTGCAGCCATAATTGAAATCATTTTTTCAAAAGAAATTAAAATCTTATATATTTTTAACAATTTAGATGTGTTTTAATTTTTTGTTTTAAACTTGTTAACTACAGGAAAATTTCATTATACTGTTTCCATCTTTTATTTTCTTGCATTTTTAACATGATCTTTTCAATTACAGAACCAGTGATATAAAAATTTTATTTTTTTCCTGGCTCTATCATTTTAAAAACTGTCATGAACTGTATCTATTTTTATAAATCATAATTTTAATGCAATATTTTTCCATATAGATATTTTTCCCCTCTTAATGTGAAATGACAACGTACTTTTTTGTTCTATGTGCTTTTTTTATTATTTTGAACTAAATGAAGACTTGGAAAACATTCTGTTGCCATGAATTATGCTTTTATCAAAAAATAATTCTAAGTACAATCTTCATTGCAAGTTATTTAAAATGTACTCATGTTTATTATTTCATATATTACCCTACTTTATTATATTTTATTCCTATTATTATTTTGAATCACCTTTTCTTTTATTGAATAAAAGGAATATAAGCAAATGATGAACTTGAGGTTGTGTTTAACTTTGCTGCAACGCATGAAGTATTGAAAAAAGTTAAAACTTTCAAGAAATATTTATATTACATCATATATATTGTAACGGAAATGTTTTTTTGAGGTTGGTTATTTTATTTTTATTTTATTTATTTTATTATACTTTTATTTTTACAACTTTTATTCTTCCTTTCATTTATTTATTTCTTTATCAATTTGACTATGCCCAAAATATCCCAGCTTAGCCTCCAACTGTAATGAATATTGTTTATTTAGTTTGGTTTACTACGGATTTTTCAATCATTAATTAATTATTTAACCAATGCCGTTACAATGCAAGCAGAGAGTTAATACAGATACAAATTTAACTTCATATCTGTACCCTTGACCGAACTCCGAGGCAATACGTACATATTATCTTGGTGTTATTTTTCCTAATCAAGATCCTCGGCTGCTAAACAAAGCAAACTATTTCCAAAAAAATTAATAAATGTCTAGTGCTTGCTATTTATGTTTTTTATAATTGGGAGATTCTCACAAACAAGCAGAACACGACTGCTTTAAGAATCAGCCTTACCCTTTAATCAATAAATTACAGTTTCCCCCCTGTCGTAGCTTGGTGATAGGAGAATAAAGCAAGTGCAAACACTTTAAATATAATGAATAATGTTTAATGGCAATCGCACTGATATAAATACATAAAAAGAATAAACACACACATATATAAAAAAATTACACAATAAAATACACACTTATATAAATACGTAGCTATAATAAAATAGAGTAAAGCATTTCGAATATTGAAGTTATCTTGAAGTCCTATTGGGCAGAGTTCTAGATCTATCAAGATTGTTCCATCTTTATTTATTTACGAATATTGAAATAAAATGCATGCATGCTTTAATTATCTAGGTTTTCATAGTAGTTGTTTCCATGGGCATTTCTTTCGAGCGCTCGTTACCGTCCAGTGGGAGATCATCCCTTTTTTTGTAGAGACGGTATGTCCTTCATTGTCAGCTGGATTGATTTTCTCTCTCAATTTGATTTGGTTATTTCTCATTCCAGTTCTTTTTCTTCTTGATTCTTTGAGTAGATTTTTAAGTCGTTCAGTTACAGAAGTGGCGGTCTCTCTAGCAGGTCAGGCATACATCTTATACATTGCGAGTCAGTGGTGAGATGGGTCAAGTACAAACCCACATTCCCTTATGCCACTAGCTGAGCACTTCTTTCATTTCTTCTATTTTTTTTTTTTTTAGCTGCTGCTTCTTCAAAATCTCTACTCGTAATAATTTTAGATAAGTGTCTTCTGGTCTTACTGTCCTCTCTTTTGATCATTGTTTTCTGTAAATTTTTAATTAATTCTTAGATTTCCAATGAATTCTTATCAACATATTTCTTTAATTAGGGGCTGGAATGTAGGTTTTAATTAATCGATCTATAATTATAAGCTTTTCCTTCATATACATTCTTCTTTGTCCGAGGAATTCAATTAGTCCAACAGACTTTCACACCACTAATTTATATGGCCATATTGTTTTTATATTACATATTTCATTTTAATTTTTACTTAAAAGTTTATAATTCATTTTTTCAAGTTTATGTTTACAATTTATTTTAACTTGTTACAATATAGTTTATGCAGAGAAAAAGACACATTTCGTTATGCATCCCCTTCCCCTCTCCTGCAATAAACAGAAATAATTTTCAAGCTTTCAACTAGCTGATTGTTTTTTAAAAGAGAGAAAGAGACGCATTTCTTTATGCACCCCCTCCGCTTCTCTTACTATTAAAAAAAATCAAAAGTAATTTCGATATTTCTAAATCTCAACTTTTTCTTTTCTTTCTTTTTTAATTTCTAGTAGCTAACCCATTTACCTTATTAATTTCTAGTAGCTGACTTATCTACCTTTAGTAATAAATATATACGTGTGATGACGACTTTACGTAGTCATCACAATATATATAGAAAGCAAGCAATATGATACCACACACAATAAGAGTTTTAAATCTAACAGGATCATACTTTAATTTGAGATGTAAAGTTTGCACAAAACAAATAATCATTCAAAGATTTTTGCAATAAGCAATAAAATTAAATTTTCTTAACATTTATAATATCTCTTGAATTGTAGTTTTTTTAAAAAAGAATAAATTAAAATCAAGACTGTCATAGATATTCTAATGTCATGCAGATACCTTCAGTAACTTCTTACATATGCATATGTATACATATTCATATCAAACATAATAAAGAAAAATTTTGGCTGATGGTCCTGGATTATCCAATGATGATGCTGTCTCACATTCAACATTCAAATATGTATATCAACTATATTACCACAACATCAAGAGAGCATTAGATATGTGCAGCATTAAAATAGCAAAAGTTCAGGTTTTTTAAAACTATATTTATATACACAGAATAAAGAACTATTTAAAATTCAGACACCATTTATCTTCTATGAATAAGAACTAATTCTTAAAAATGAGCACATCATACATGCATCCAACTACAGACTCAAATAGTTTAAAAAAGGAAAAAGAAAATACTTTTATTGACTGAAAAAAAATAGATTAATTATATAATATAAATTCATATCATCTATACATTCATAGTTACACATTAATGTATGATTTTTATGTATAGTTTTCAAATGGAATTTATTATGAAATATATTTTTAATATTTTTATTATTTTGATAAATTCAAACATGTTCACTTAATACTAAGTCAATGTGGTTTCAAATAAACCTATTGGAGCATATATGTAAATCAATGTAATAACTTGAACTTTGTAAATCACATATATGTAAATCACAATGTGATAATTTTTTAATTATATGTTAATCAAAATCAGAAAGCTTTAATATGTATAGCATATTCTATAGGCCTTAATATCATTTTTATATTGTTATTAGTAAACTTGAATTCAATTATTAAAATTGTATTGCATCATTATCTCTTGGTCACCATAACAGTTATAGAGCTTGTATTCTTCTGAGATAGATTTGTGTATAATGGCTAATATATAAATGGGATGTATATTACTGCTTTTGGGCATCCAGAGATGATTAATCATCATCCTAGTTGGTGTAAAAAAGAATACTATTTAAAGCCCATGTACTACATTTTATTTTAGTTTAGTCTTATTAGAAGCTAAGTTTATAGCTGGCCAGTATAAGTAGATGATGATCAACATATTTTAATATCCCAGCATTATTGTTTTTCTGATTTTTTCTAGTTATATATTCTATGGATGAGCACTTATGATGGTGCATCCAAATTATATTTAAATAACTGCCCAAGCTAACTAAGACTCAATAGTTAGCTCATATCACCAGATTGACTGTTGATTTATATTTTTTATTGTTCAAATTCAGTCACAATATTGGTTGTTGATTTTATTCTGATGTAGTTTGATTGATGGATCATTCATGATGGTGAATGGTTTCTTTTGAGTATCACTATACTTATTTATAATGCTGGTTGATTTATAATGATACTTATAGTTGCTCTAAGGAGGTAACTGATTTCTTCTGAGTAACTAACTGGCTGATCTCTCAGAGATCTCTTGATCTCATGCTTTCTTTAATATATATATATATATTATTGGGATATCTTCTCACTTTAATATCTATATCTTTAATATTATTTTATTTTACTTAAATATCTTACTAATATCTTTATATTTTAATGTCTCTTATTTACTGGGATTGATAATGATTTGCCATTATCCTAATTTCACCACCTCCCCCATTCTAATTATATATATATATATAAAAGAAATATTACAATAAGATAATGAGATAAGACTGTAACTTAAGTAACAAAAAATATTCAATTAAAAATAAGTTTGGCATTTATAACAATACACCCTAATTAATATATATATATATGCTTGAAATTAAACATATAATTAAAAGAATTAATAAGGTTTACAAAATATTTTTTAATATATTAAATATAATACTAAATATTTTAATTAAAGTAGCACATTAAAATGCTTATTTTTTCTTATACCAGATAATTCATGAAATAAATCAGTCATCACAGTTTATATTAAAAATATTTCTTACATGGCAATTGTCAAAAGATTTAACTTTTTGGTATAGTCTTTGCTTTTAATTTGATACTTTTCAACCTTTAGATAAAGATATTTTATTATAATTTGTCATATTTCAACACAACATAACCAGATTGATTACTAGTGTACATAAGAGACTTCTAATTTTTTGCTAGAAAATCAGGAAAGATTAAGCTTTGGGTTTTAAAATTATTAATTACAAAACAATTTCTTTTATGCTTAATAAGTGGAAATCTAACTTTTTGCAAGCTTTTCTTAAGATATCAGTTTAAATTGCTACCAACCTCCTCTTACTGCTATTCTTTCAAGTTGCTCATTAGAACAAAATAAAATATGATTCAACAAGATTTCTAGATAATCAACATTGTCAAAATGTTAGCAAATACTCATTAATCTACAATGCAATAGCTTTCTTACTTCTGAATTAATATCCCTCTGACTTAATATACTACTGATATAAAAGTTTAATGCAAATGTTGATAAATAACTTTAAAAATTCATTTTTAATCGTGCAACAACCCTTTTAACAACTAAAATTATTTGTTTGATATTTAAAACAACAAATAAACATAAATTTTAAATTGCATGCATTCAAAAAATTTGGTAAACACAACCAATTAATTTACTTAAGCATAAGACTTTTATTAATTAACAAAAATATAACTGAAAGAAAATTCCAAAACTAATTTCTAGCTAAAATATGTTTTGAATTTTTTTTTTTTTTTTTTTAAAAAAAAAAAAAAAAACATTTCAGAGAAAAAAATTAAAATTCTATTTGAAAAAGATTTAAAATTTTTAGAAATCATTTTAAACTAATTAATATTTATTGATTTTGTCTGTGTATCATTGTACATACATAGGTTTTACAAGATAGAAACACTAAATTTGTTAATAATAATACAAGATATTATAGCCATAAGCATGCAAATTTCAGAAATAATAGATATGAAATGTTTTGAATGACAAAACCAGAGTTATATTTTATATGTATTTTAGTGAATTACCATTAAATTGTTCATATTTATAATTTTTAAGATGTTTGGTACTATTATTTTCTAATTTTTTTCATTTATTTTCTCCAGTCTCTTGAAAAATAATGATAAAGATAACTCTTTATAATAAAATTAATTAATATGTTGTTATTTTTTAAACTTGAGTTATCATTTAAAAATAATAAAATAATCTAAAATTCTTCTGAAAATAAAATTTGTAAACTTATATAAAAGTGAGTATTAAATTTTTGCTTTGTTTTTTTTTTAATTATAATTTGCAATATAAAAAGGCATGGAAAATCTATACCATAACTGTTTTCAAATGGATCATAAAAAACAAGAAGAGACAAACTTGTAAAATTGTTAAATATATTTTTAATATCATCTGGAAAAAAATTTGTTGTTGGAGAATATTTGCTTAGTGTGTGGATGTGAAAAAGAAATTGGAATGCAGTGTGATAGATTTAATTTGATTTGGAAAGATCAGGAAAAATATTGCTAATGTTTAGAAAGTGATTCAATATGCCATTTTGAATATGAAAGAAAAAAAATTTTCTGAGTGTATGTGTTTATTGCAAAGAGGCTTTAAACCTAAGTCAAGCATAAGATTAGATGTTTTTACTAAGTTTGCTATTAAAGAATTTTTCAATTTAAGAATAATGTTGAAGTGTAAGGTTAGGAAACATGTTTATCGATCACCATTTTTTAAAAAAAAAGTTTGTCTGTCCTTTTGTATAAAAAAGTTTGAAGAGTAGTAGAAAAATCATAAATTTAAATATAGAATAAGGAAATTGAAAAATAAGGAAATATGGATTGCAATTGTATCCCACAACCTGGTCAGAACTAAATTGGGCATGCTTTGATAAAGCGTATCGTATATGATAAGATTTTTTATTTGAAATCCTTAAATAAAACTAGAAAGGATGTAACAAATGTATGGTTATGTAGATCATGTATAAATGTGATAAAAGAGATGAAAAATAATTTCTAAGAGTAGATAATTTAAAGAAAAAGTCAGAAGAAATAGGGGGAAAGGTAGTTAAGGGAATTAAAATAAAGTATGTATTTAGAGGAGTGACAAGAGATATGGATGACAAAATAAGTAATGCAATGAAGATAGTTAGCCAAAGAATAAGTAAGATAAAAAAAGAGAAAAAGAATATAAAAGTAAAATTAAAATTGTTACAGATGAAGTATGAGTAGATCAAAAAATTAATGAATAAAAATGATAAGGAGAAACTAGATAAGAAAGTTTAAGGAAGTTCCAAAGATGGAAAAAAAAGTTATGAATGAAGTAAATAAAGTAAACTATGAGACAGTATTGATAGAAGACTCGTTAATTAGTGTTTGTGGAGATGTAATTGCAAGAAATAATAGGAATGTAAGAGTATGTTTGCCTGGAGCAAGAATTAGGGATGTTACAGATAAGGTAAAAAAACAAGGAAGTAGAAATGTTATGGTAGAGACAAACAATTTGTCAGAACCATCAGAGTAATAGATGAGTACAAAGAATTGATTATCAATAATTATGCGCTTTTAATGCTCGTTAAAGAAGTTATATTTATTAATAATTTATTTAAAGCTTAGCGCTTTCAAAGCTCCATGGCTTCATACTCATAGCTGTGTGTGGTTGATAGTGATGAGGGGGAGGATTCAAATTTATGTTAATAATTTGAATAAAATTAAAGAAAGAGTAGGAATAGTTGGATTATTATCAAGACTCAACAATAGTGTTATATATTAGATAGGGCATGATCTATAAATGAGATTAAAAAAATTATGCGAGAGAAATAATGTTATGTTTATGGATGCATGGGATTTTTTATTAGTAAAAGGGAGTTATACAGTAAAGATGGATTGCACTTAGCAAAACAAGAAAATGAAGCATTAGGGAGTTTGATTTATAAAAAATATTTAGTTCAGAAAACTTATAAATGGGAGTAGAGTTTTAAATTACAGTATTATCAAAAAGACAAAGAATAGAAGACATGTAAGAAATAAACAAGTGGTAGCTAATTTAGATATAAATATATCTGAAGTGAGGGGAAAGGTCTGTAAAATTAATGATAAACAAGCTAATTATAAATGCAATAGAGAAGAAAAAGTCAATAGAATTTACAAAAGGGTGGTTAAAAAAGAAGAAATTGTTAAAATTGGATATTTGAATATGCAAGATCATAAGAGACCAGAAAAGTGGCAGGAAATAAGCAAAGTAGTTAAAAATGAAGAATTACTCTCCATACAGTAGCACCACCAGTGCAAGCAAGAGTAAACAGCTTGTGTAAACATAAGAAATGGTGATCATGTTATGTTTAGTGGTTAAAAATGAAGAGCTTGAGGTATTAGCAGTAATGGACATACATCTAAGAGAAGAACCTATACTGCAGGACTTGCTGTGGCACGATATAAATAGAAAAAAAAAGGAATTGTGGTATATTTAAATACTGTTAAATGTCAAGAACATTTGTGGTTTGAGATAAGGTTAGGAAAACGAATTGATAGTGGCTGTTGTGTATATGGTCACTGGAGATAGTCCAACTATAATGGAGTGGGGATCAGTGGCTTGTATAAATGACTAGTTAAGGATATACTGAGTTTCAAAAAAGGGGAAAGAAAATAATGGTTATAAGGGATATGAATGATCATATTAAAGAAATTGATGATGTAGAGAATAGAATGAATGGTTTTAGAAATTTTTTTAACAGAGAGTGAATTTGAGCATTGGAAATTTATCAAATATTTATGAGGGACATTACACATGGTCTATAAATAATATATTTCACACAATAGATTATGTATTAGTAGAGAAAGATGGAATTAATAAAGTACGAAAAATTAAAGTGTTTGATAATGAAGAAAGAGTACGTAATAGTGATCGTAATTTCTTTATAATAGAAATGATTAGTAATGTGATGAAAAATAAAAACAAAAGTAGAAAGGATAGTAAAAGATGTGGATGGAGAATGAATGATAAGAATAAGTTAGAAGAATATAAAATAAAAGTAGAAGAAATTATGGAAGAATATATTGGGAATGAATATAAAGACTGGTGTGGTGAATTAGAAAAGTAGCAAATAGGGTTTTAGGTGAGATTATGCAGAAGAATAAAAAAGTGAAAATTAGTAAAAGAGTGAGAAAAAGCATGCAGAGAATATAAATGTGCTATTAAAAACAAAGAAAGTGAAAAGAATGTTAATATTAAATGGGAAAAAATATTTTTAAAAAAAGTTGGCTAAAATATATAATTATAGAGAGAGAATGAAATTAAATAGTGAATTATTAGAGGATATTAATAAAAATGGAAGAAATGGGAGCAAAAAATTTTGGAAATATATTAAAAGCAGCAATGTAGAAGAGAGATAAATAGTATTATTAAATGATGAAGAAAAAGAGTATATCTCTAGAAAAGAATTAGACAATCTTAAATAATTATGTAAATAGATGTAGAAAAGATATTAGAAGGAGAGGCAAGAGAGAGAGGAGAAGAGGCAGGAGGGGAGAGAGGGTGGGGAGAGGGAGGGGAGAGAAGAAAATTTAAGCTCGACTCTCCATTGTAGTTACATTTCTCAGCACACTTCTAACCATTTACCATTAAAGTCACAATTAAAATTTTAAAAAAATTAAAATATTCCTATGCCCATCCCCATATTCCTGATCCATCCCTCCATCACACTTGCATTCACAGGTCATCCATACTACTATTTCACTTCATTCTAAAATTTTCATCTTGCTAGCTCTTTCCCCATTGATAATCTCTCTTCAAGGCTTTAGAATAGTATGGTCTGGAAGTTTATCTAATTTGCTATGAATTATTGGTGATAAATAAATACTCTCCCCCAGTGATTACCTCCATAGTTGACCTTGGCTGAATCTAACATAGTCAATGTCCATTTACTCTAAATTTCCAATAATTAAAATTAAGTTTTAAACAAAAATTTTGAAAATAATATCTTATAAACACTTTGATAATTAAAGAAAAATTATTAACAAGTTCATCTGGAAAGGTATTTGAATACAGCGGGTGGATAAAGGATTTTATGTCCACCCACTGCACTCTCTATCACCCAACATTCTGAGATTGTGATTTGAATTCTGCAGTGTTGCGTTGTTAGCCGAGAGGTCATCGCACTCGCCTTGCAAGCAAGTAGTTGGTTGCAGACGGGTATGGGTTCGTGTCCCGGTCGATGCTATGACATATGAAAAAAAAAAATTCTGCAGTGTTTAATAATTTTATAAAATAATCTTTTAAATAAATTTTACCTGGTATGATTTAACAAAGTATGTTATACTTAAAATTTAAGTGATAGTGTATCGATTCATCGGGATTTCTAGAATTTATTATACCACAAAACAGTGAGACATAGATCGAAGTTTACTTTAAAACAACAATTTTATTAACAAATATCAACTTTAAAAAAATATATATCTACATTATTTACACGTTTCACATCGCTTTCCACTGTTCTTCAACCGTATATAAAAAAATTCACAAAATAAATAGCTGATTTTGCTACGTTATCAAATAACTAATATTATTTAACTCTTACTGACTGGGATTTACACTTGCCGTGGAATAATAAAAAAATGATTATACTATTTGCTTTAACAAAATTTTTAATATTAAAATATAAGAAATTAACTTTCTTCCTATATTTTATAAGCTCAAATAAAGGATTTGTTCTATGATTAGACAGATTACTTATGAAGATAACTCTCCATATAATAAGTAGCTAGTAAATTACATTAATTATTTCAACCTAATATACCTTAACACTATGCTTTAAATTGGAGATATTTTAAGCATGGATTACCCTCTTGTGAATCAAATTCCTACTATTCAAGTCTTTAAGAATCAGTGCTTACCTAGATCATTCATTTACATGCATGCAATCACATACTAATGTCCCTATCATAATAATAATATCTTAGTTGGTGTACTGTTTCAGTGATATTCTCAGCTGGTTGCAAATATAACTTTAGATATGTGCTGCTTATTATAGTTACTCCCTGTGTTTTAAACTCTTACTTCAATATTTAACTAAATTAATATTCTTGGCTCTTATTAGTAAAATAAAGCATTTAAATAATGCAATGACTTAGTACAACAAATCGCACATGTAATCCGCACTCATTAAGAAACATCAAATTAATTTTACGACCCTGTAGACAAAATTTATAACTGATACTTTTCTGTGTTCTAAATACATACACCCATAAGGAAATGAAGTCAGCATTAGCATGAGGGTAGGCAAAGACTCGAACAAGAGAAAAATACCTTTTTCATTAAGATTGAGATATGCTAGGAATTTATCACTAGTCATACAGGGATACATGGGTATGCCTAATACACTCTGGCTATCAATAAAGAAATCATCTTATGGTATAGAAATAGCTAAGTGGAAAACTCATCCACTGCATTTAAATACTTCATAAAATTGGATTAAACATCTAAGTGAGCAAGCTAAGCTACAGCTGCACTAGCTAGGTGGTGATTCATCCAACCACATATACAAGGGTCTCACATTAATTTGTACACATAAAATTTTACACTTGCACTCCCCCTATGAAATATTGCACTACTACATGAGCCAACAATTTTCCAAGCATCAATTAGCTTACATCTAACTTAATTTAACTTTTACTATAATAATAAATAAGAAATGTATATCATCTGTAAAATCATCTTTCTGGACTTTTATAACATAGTTATGGTATTTTATCACAACATGCATTCTATCTTTAAATAAATGTCTATAAGCATAAATATTTAATAATACCCGATCTCTTAAAAACACTTCATATAAAAAATGTTCTTAATTATATATCTCACTCTTTTTATTAAGGGTAAAGCACTAAATTAAGATTTGAATAAGGCATATTTCAAAAGAAAATTTTATAACTCAAGTAATAAAAACTTTTATATAAGTTAAATTTAAACTGAGGTATAGGATTAGCTTCTTTTTTTTTAAATTTAATCTCAGAAAATAATAACTAGAAGTAATAAAATTATACTTATACAGTCCTACCACATCATCCTCCTGATCTTTCTTACATTTTCCTGCAAATCTCATTTAGTTGGTGTTTTGTTTATTTTATTTGGTTTTGTTCCATGTGCACATGTATTGAATTATCTAATCCATGGGAAACTCTGATACATTTTAATGAATTAATCCTTGAGGTTTATTATTTCTGCTCATATTTTTAGCACAAAATCCGTTTTCTTTTTTAACGGTATAAAACACTAATCCCGGGTATTTATTTTAGGAAATCATTTTAGGTATTGGTAATCTGTATAATGGATGAAATAATTTTTCAATTCATTCAAATTCTTTATTCGTTTAGAGTTCTTTGCATAAGATTATTTTTATAGTTGAAGACAACCAGCTTTTCTGTTTAGAGGCGTACGTTGGTCTAATGTACCTTCACTGCAAGAAGTCTATTTATCTACGTATTATCATAATATTCTTTTAGTTTATCCTAGTTTGTTAATCTTTCTTTGGTTAATAATTATTTTTCTTATCATAATATTCTTTTAGTTTATTCTAGGTTGTTAATATCTTTCTTTGGTTAATAATTCTTTTTCTTCTCCTTTATGAGTCATGATTAGTTTAAGTTACAATGATACCATAAGTATTTCAAATGGGATTTAACCTTCAGATCCACCCTAATTTTAAAAAAATCAAAATTATCTTCTTTCGGAATTTTGGATAATACAAATAATTAGATCCGTCAGTTTCAATAAATTCAAATTCGAAATCAAAACTCATAGAATACAGTGTTTCCTCGATTTTTCCCGAGCAAAATTCTCTCTGCGGTTTATGCTTCATTGTTTGCCGATTGCTAAAAAGATTGCTTACATTTGTATGGGAAAAGCTCATGATGTTGGTCAACTTCCAGAGAAACAAGTGCTTACCTAATATAAAAATTTTACTCCCTGATCATTTTACAATATTATTAATAAGTTGACGAAGTTTTTCACTCAGAAAACCAGAAAAAGTAATATAAGACTTAAATTTTTATAATGAAAATTGCTAATTTAACCTGACAAGATTCTTCTAGCTAGTCTGACGATGAATAGAGCCCTCCTAAAGGATGGATTAGGTTTTTATATTGTCTGGATCCCCCCCCCGCCCTTTTCAATTCCTGAATGATTGACTTGCCAAACTAATTATACTAATTTTTAACTGTTTGATTACAATTGTTTATAAATTATTTATTCGCACTTTGTACAATTATCATGTGGTTTTGTGGAAATCTCTCTGAAAAAATAAAATGAAAGTTTTTAATAAAAATAATAATACATAGCAGCCTGATTTTAAACCTAGAATTTTGAATGGGAATTGGCTGCTATGAATGAGTTATTGAGACAAAATAATAACTTCTTTAAAAGAGCTTTCCACTGATATCATACATTATTTTCTTTGATTAATAATTAATTCTATAATTAAAATTTACAATAAATTTTACACATATATACTTCTATCCCACATAAAACTCTATCTAAACCGATTGCTAAATACTTTGATTAATTGTTGAGATTTTTTTTCTTTGACAAATTTACTTTCATTAAATTATAGCGTTATAATTTACTGTTATAAAATACAACCATTTACTCTTAGTAACTGAAACACACAGGCTTATTATATATCTATGTCTATATATGTAATATATAGGGTATCTCCCCTTCTTCCTTTTTCAATCTCCAAACTATTAAAAATATTTCATAAAATATTGTTAACAAATAAATTTCTCAATCACGATTTCTGCTTTAATATTATTTTACTAATTGACACTAAAATAAAATACTCTCTGTTTTATAAGCTTTATAAATAAATTTTGTTTTGCATATGCAATTTTATTCTGATTCAAACTTAGCACCGGTTAGAAAACTTACATGTTACCACAAAATATCTTATGAGGAAAATTTTACTAAACTTTGTAATAAATAACGGCTATATATTCTAATCAATGATAAAGATATGTGTAAAAGATAATGATATGGGCAAACTGATGAGTGCTGGTTCAGCATAAAATGTGCATCTTGTGATCATACATCTTTTCCAATGTTTTTAGTCATACATTTACAATTACATTCCTCCATAAGGTGTTAAAAATGGATAGAAACTAGTCCCTACCTTATGTGAGAGTGGTGTAGTGAAAATTACATTACAGAAATATTATTCAATAAGATTATCATTACTTTCAAAAAGAATACCTATTACATAAGCTTTGAAAGGACAATATCTCAAGGTGTTAAATGGACCAAAAACCCAATATCTATGTGTTATGTTTGTCTCATATATTGATTTATGTTCACACATATCAAACTTCATCTTTTGTCTTTTTGTTTTTTGCTTCTCTCTTTTTCAGAAATTTGAATAGGCTATTCATTTACAAATGTCTGGTAATAAAATTTCCATATATAAAACAAAAGAGTGCATTTAATCTTAAAAATACTAGCTATAACTAATTTATAGCATGCTGCCAACTCTAGAAGTGTTCTATTAGTATATTTTAATATTGGTATAATAAATTTTATAAGGTTAAATCCAGGATGTTTACATTATATATTCAGATATCCAGAGATACATCACAAAATTGATATTGATTATAATGTTTATTATACCAAGTATTATTTATTATATATAACAGCATAATAATGCTATTAAATTCCTATCAATTTCATTATATTAAATATATTTGTATATATGCGAGTGTGTAATCAGATTGGATTTATCGTCATTTTTTTTTTCAATATTTGTTTTTGCTTATCACTATTGCATAACAATTGCTATGTATGAAATTTCTAAGTGCTGTTTTGATTTCTATTCTCATATCTCATTGTGTTCTTAATGCACTTGTGTAGCATCTTCTGTATAACTTTCTTTCTTGTTATGTCATTCACTAGATTATGACAAGCTTCTATAATAATTCAAACTGTTAATATTCCTTCTACATTTAAAATTGAAATTACAAATCTCATCTTCAAAACTATCAGCAGCTCTGCATTTATTACTTTTTATTTGGCTCCGTTCATCATCATCATCATCAACCATTATCAATACATTGCAGGATGAAGGTCTCTCCAAGTTCAATCCATCTTTTCCTATCTTTAGCTTCTTTTCTCCACATCACCCCTGCACACTTTCTTATTTCATCCATCCATCTCATACTAGACCAAATAAGGAATTGTACAATTTTTACATAGTTCATGTCAAAATAATCCAAAAGATGATCTCATATGGGTTATTTACTCCAATAATGTATCACATTAAAACAAGTGGAAAGCATAAAATTTAAAATTGTGATATCCATTAAATTAGTCTGTAAGAGATTTGAAGACAGAGAGCTTCACACTGCAATTGTAAATTTGTTTCTTTTATACATGTTTTTAAAAAAAATTATCTATAATCCAAAAGGTCTACATTTTTGAGGTATTACTAAAATGTCAGATTCCCATAAAAATGTCCTCAGATTTTTAATGGTTGAGCCTATTGTATTCCATTACTTATTCAAATTTCTAAATTTGGCAGTGCACAAACGAAAACCTCCAACTTTAAATTGTGACATGATAATCAAAATAATTGAATGAATGTTTCTTCCTAAAATTATTATATCCATTTTTTTTTTTGTTTTCATATTAGAATTTTATTACAATCATAAATGTCCAAGTGTTTTTAATATAAGGATTGCCAATGTCATAGCATATTTGTTTATTTAATAATTATAATGCAAATATTGATTTGTAGAAGTTAATTCATGACAACTATATCTTTTAGGGATGGCTCTACTTTTATCACCCATTAAATAATTTAAAATAATTATTGATCAGCCTAAAATATAAAATGAATAAATTTCTTAAATGAAAATATAATCATAGTACTGACTGAGTAATCAAAAGGATCCACAGACAATATTCCAATAATTATTTAGATTTTGGGTTCACATGGACTCGTGAGAAAAAATGCCAAGTTCCTCACTACATTGAATGTGTGGTAAAATTCAGTACCGATATTTTTCAATGAAACATTCCAGTCTTGAGTCCAGCCAAATTGCCTCATATAACATAGCAGAATTAATTGTATTAAAATTAAAACTATATACTATAGCAAAGCCATTAATTTGCCAGTATATTGGGAAGATGTAAAAACTATGTTCAGAAAAGAGGATGCAAAAAACAAAATTTTTAAAATTCTTCTTAGATGACATTATCAAAAAAAGAACTAAAGATATGTCAGATAATATTAAGGGAATGGTTGCTAAAAATCTTTCTAATCAATATTTTGTTTTGTAAATTGATAAGTCAACTGACATAAGTGGAAAAGCTCATAAAATTCTGGGATACCTTTGTTTTATTAAACAAAACAAAAAATAATTAGCCTATTTTCATGCTGCAGAGAACTTACAAAACATCAACAGGACGTGATATATTTCAATTAATTAAATCAAATTTATGTGTTGGAATAGGCTCTATTAAAGAATTTGTTACTCTAGCAAAGAACAAAACCCCAAATATCATATTCATTTATTGTTTTTTACACAGGGAAATTTTAGTTTCTAAAACACTATCAACTATAATAAAATCCGTATTCAAACAAGTTATACATATGACAAACTATATTAAAACCAGGCCTTAAAAACTCAGCTTTTCAAAATTCTTTGATTGATCTATGGAAGCTAGTATAAGTCTTTACTTTTATATAATGGTATAAGATGATTATCCAGAAATAAAGTACTACTCTATATTTCAGAATTCAAGAATGAATTATTGATGTTTTTCCAAAATGAAAGAGTAGACACTTTCGAAAAATATCTTAATAATGATATTTGTTGCTCAAAACTAGATATTTGGTTTATATTTTTAGTATTTTAAGTCAATTCTAATAAACAAGGAAAAGAATTTGGTATTTTAAAAAAAAATATGCCTTTAGAAAAATTGAAAAATTTAGTAGATATGTTTCTCTCATTTCAGTATAAAAATGTCAATGATGAATATTTAATGGGAAAAGATTACTTACTACTTTCCAGCATTAAATATTGAACATTATAACTGTATATGAAATCTATTTTATATTAATGACACAAGTCATGATTTTTCTTCAAAAGAATCTAAAAATCTCGGAAAATGAATCTGGAAAAATTTTGGATTTTGACTCAGGAAGAATGTGCCATTCTTTCTCAAAAAGCTCTTAAAATTTTGTTACAATTTTTAACATCATATTTATGTGAATTCAGTTTTTCACAATTAATATAAAAACCAAAAATAGTTAAAGGATTACAAATTTAGATGAAAAAATCAGGATAAACATATCATATTTTAGACCCATAGTGCTAATATCTGTACAAGCATCTGGCACAAATTTCTCATTAAATTTTATTTTAAAAAATAGTATTTTAGAATTAGTGACTTTTTGTATAATCACTATATATTGTTCCAATATCATGGTTGGTACATATAATAATTGTATCTAGAAATTATTAAAATAAAATTATTCATTAAAAGAAATAGTATGTAAAAGTATAAGAGTTTTTATTGCAGTTTGTTTTCGAAAAATGTAAAATTAAAAGACAAAGAGTAGTTGAAATAAAAGTTACAATTAATTAATTAAAAGGGGAGAGGGGGTTTGCTTTAGAAACGTCAAACTGAAAATTTTATAAAAGAAGTTAAAGAGTTTTTTATTATTATTAGTTGAAGTATAACTTAAAGTTTAAAAATATAAATCACTTTTTATTTAAGTTAAAGAAAAAAAGGTCATCTTAAAAATTAAATAATGAATTGATCTTAAATTATATATGTGCGTAAATGATGAATTAATATGAGTTTGTTAGTAAAATATATATGTGCGATTGTAAATATAATAAATGTATGCGTATTAAATATTAAAAAAATGATATAGAAAATTATCATTAAAAAACAACACGTTTGGATGGCTGCTAATTAATATCTCCAACAACAGGATTAAAAGCTTATCTTGAGGAATGCAATTAAAAACAAGAAAGGAATTTCAACAACATATTGCCGGCGGATATCAAAGCGACAACAGGCCTTAAGTATAAATAGTCCAGTTTTTCATCAGACAATCAGTTCAGTGAGTTGAGATTACAATTTAGATTGGGAAGTTGAGATTAAATCAGTCAATAATGCAGTGTTAAAACCCTCGGAAACATACGATTTTCTCCAGCCCAAGTTCCAGTGAAACAGCAATCTGCCCAGAATAAAAAAATGCCTGCATAACAACTTGAAGAATCATGGTCAATATTTAACTGTCTCCAAGAATAATACCAATGAATAAGCATTAAACCTCCTCAAGAAACTTCAAATCTAACCGGTTAGAAATATTTCATTAGAAGCAGCAAACAGCAAGAAGTATCCACGTTCTAAAATCCTAAGTAATAACATTTTCTTATATTCATTTCTAAAGTAGCCATCGCATTAGTAAAGCCTCCAAGAGTCAAGTAATATGAACTCTATAGCACACATAGATGAACTATTAATGTGTATGTTTAAAATGTTGTGTGTGTTCATGTTGATTTCATTGTATTTTAAATGTCAAATATTATTTAATTCTTTGTTATATTATATTGCTATTATATATGTGTGAGCCTGAAATGATGATAAGCCCTTGTTCATTTAAATAAGATTTATAAAATATTTACAATTAGTATACTAAATGTTAATTAAAATAAATTGTCTTTTATACTTAAGCTTAAATCTGTCTGTCAATTCTTTTTCCATTAACTGAAACAATAATTTGTTATTGATTACAAGTAGCTGAGCTAGTCATGGGGTATCTTGGGCATTGAATTAGTGGCCATTGTAACCAGCGCCCGTGTTTATGCAAAACAAAAAAGTGCTTTGAACGTGTTGTTAATTCAACAGTCGAGAAGAAATCTGTTTCCTTCAAATGTAGTCAATTAGATATATTTCACAGATATATCTGCTGGCTTAGATTCAGGTGCTCTTTGAGTACTCTCTTCTCTGGTGGAGCATTACATAAATTGCAAGAAATAATATTGTATTATATTTTAGTCATATAATTTGTTTTCATAAGATAAATTTATTTAAAGAGTTAAAGTAAATATTGTGTTTACTCCAACAGGGATTATATGCGCCCATTTATTAATTTTCTGGTAAACCATCCACCCCGGTACAATATATATATGTATGTATAATAAAAGGAAAGATTTATAAATATTTTAGCATTACTTTTTGACAAACATGAATGTTATGGAATTTGATGTTCCTTAAGTTTTTTCATCATCTAAGGGGTTCCTTGACTTTGAAAAGGTTATGAACCAC
The DNA here is from genome assembly GCA_028023455.1 of Epiperipatus broadwayi. Taxonomy (NCBI): domain Eukaryota; kingdom Metazoa; phylum Onychophora; class Udeonychophora; order Euonychophora; family Peripatidae; genus Epiperipatus; species Epiperipatus broadwayi. Next base: position 11,535,216 of record JAQFVV010000003.1, read on the forward strand.
TGCTCTAGAAACGAACTTTAAATTAAATAGATCTACGGTTGAAAATAATAATAATTTTGATAAGTTATTATAATCCCATGTATATCAAGCATTTGTTATTTACATATATTAAGATATCATCTCTTTTTTAATGTTCTTTTCTAATAGCTCTAAAGAGTAATAAAATTTTCTGAAAAACAGTATTACCTTAATTGTCAAACAGCTTCAGAAACAAATTGATTTACTGATCGCCTCTAATCATTAACACAAGATTGGGCAGCAGACATCTACATGACCTTCACGCTGTCATTTCTAATTACAACAAGAAAAAAAAAGTTAAATAAAAATTATTTCAAAATGGCAATAGAACCAAACATTTAAAAAAATATTTTTTTTTAAAATTAAAAATATACAAATACATATATAGATTAACAAAAATAAAAAATGAATAATCACAAAAATTATTAAAATAATTATAATAAAGTTTTGAGTATGTACATGTTTTCTTCTCAGAAGACTGATTATTCTGTAAAAAAGATAAAATATATTAATAAGCCAGTAATACAGTTGATTATCAAGGAGATATTCTTTATTACAGTTTTTATATACATATCAAAATATTTTAACTTAAAGATAAAACTTTTAAGTAACCCAGTGAAGGGCAAAAGTCTTCCTATCCAAAAGCTTCTCCTAAAGGAACAATGAAGAAGTCAGTACTTATCAACCTTGCCAATTTCTAAATATAAGTATTTGAAAGTTATTCCAACCTTGTTTTAAACTCTAGCTATGACTAACTAGATACACATTAATTGATCAATATTTGATCTTTAACTGAATCGGATAAAATTATCTAAAATAAAAATCCTAAGACTGTTAAAAATTTTTCCCAAGTTTACTCAATGGCATGTAAATAAATGCACTAATATAAATAGACTCATAAGCTAGCTCTTCCTACACACACTCATATATATATAAATATTCTGAAAAACAGACTTATTATCTTCAAAGAATCCTTTAAAATTCGATAAAAGAGTTATAGCAAATTTTTATATAAATTTAAAAACAATATGCTTACATAATTCAAAAGAAATTGAAGTTAGAAAGGAATATTCAAACTTCAAGCTATGAAGCAAACATGTTGCAAAGTTTAACAACACATGTACTCATTTTCAATAAACAACACAAAAGATTTTCAGGAACATCAAGTAATAGCAAAGATGCATACAAAAAAATTCTATTCAAATAATGTCATGTGTGATTCAGTCAAAATGTTCAACAAGAAAACACATACATAAATAAATCTAAAAGATGTATATATATATATATTATATTTTTACCCAAAACTTATCAAAAATATTAAAAAAGTATAATTTATTATATTTACTGATAGTTTTCATAGATCATAGCAATTTTATAACTTAAGGCTATATTCTCAAAGTAGACATAGACTTAGATATACATAATATTCAAATATAAGTATATTGTCAATACTAAATTTAATGTAATTATAAGGTACTTAAACTCAGACTTCCAAGATCCCCACAGTTATGCACTCCTTCTTATACAGCTGATATTCATGACCACATACATGTGAAAAAGATTAATGATAAATGGCTGAAGAGTTGGAAAGGAGAGAAGATTGAAGCTTATCCATTAAAGTTTGAAGATTTGCTACCTTAATATAAACTAAGCACTGATTGTATATATGTGTGAAAAATAGTGATCTGGACCAACTGATGCATGCTGGTTCAACATGAAAAATATACATATTTGTATTTTTCACATAAAGGTGGTCATGCGTATCAGTTATATAAGAGGGAGTGCATAGCTGTGCAGAGCTTGAAAGTCTGAGTTTAAGTCCCTTATAATATATACATATATATAAATTCTGTAAGTGATATTAAATCTTTCTGTGCCATCTATTACGTTTTCTAAACTTTTAAATACTATTAACTGATAACATTTAAAAGTTTGATTACCAGTCTTTTTAAATGAGCTGAGCTCAATGTCCTGAAGACAAAAATCGATTTTTTCATCAATTAATAATATTGAGAAGTATAGAAAATAAAATAGATAAAGCATGAAGTTTTAATATTACTCCAACAGATTACATATTTATAGTTTATTAAATTGATTATATGTACAATAAGTATATATATATATCATCAAAAATGGGAATTAATGAAATCCATTATGCTGTTCTTTTGTATAAATTATAATAAATAATAAAGAAATCATATACAACAGCTATATATATATATTAATAATAATTACACATAAAAAGCCTTTTTGGCACATGGCTTTAAGCCCTTTTCAAATGTTAATCATGTATTTTTAAGTTAACCAATTATTGCAGATAGAACACTAGCTAGTGTTTTATAACTAAAGTAAAATAACAACAATAATAAAATAAAATATCAGTAAAATAGGATAAAATCTTTCATGTACAGATGCAATATAACTTCAAAGAATTCACTATATTATATAACAATATATAAATAAAATAATACATACATTATATAACTTTATATATACTATTTTATATAATTTCCATTCATTTTTAATTGAGCAATTGCTAACTAAATTTATTAAAGTTTTATAAATATTCATACAATTATTTAAGTTATGCTTAATGTAATATGTTTCATATAGTTGTTGGGTTTTTTTCCTTGTCCATCAACATCTGATGACTAGATTTAATTTTAATTAAACCATCAAATGTATTTATAAAAATAAAACAAAAAACTTTATATAAAAATAAAATTTTGTTTTGGACTTTTGGAAATTTGTATATATTTTATTCATTTTTTGACTTTTTATATTTTTCACTTAACTATATTCTTCTCTCTTTTCTCTATACGAAAATATAAATTATTTTTTTAAAACCTCTTTTTAGCTAATATTTTAAAATAATGAATACATGATCAAATTAACATTTATTTCATATAATTAAATATATTTTAAAATACATTGATTTTACCAATATTTTATTTATGCATTTGCTTTACAGTAAATTAACTTTTCTTATTTAAAAAATTTATCTAATTGGTTTAAAGTACAATTATAAATTTATTTAAACGCATATTGATTACATAAGTAATATTTACTAAGGCTGTAAACCTTAAGAATATGTGCATGAAAATGTGAAGGTAGGGACCTCTACAGATCTTAACCACAAGCTTACACTTACCCTCTTTTCTTCCAAAGCGTAAGCTTGTGGTTAAGACCTGTAGAGGTCCCTACCTTCACATTTTCATGCACATATTCTTAAGATTTACAGCCTTAGTAAATATTATTTAAAGTACAATATATGATCAATTGAGAAAATTTTAATTATTTTTATTATTTTCATTCTAATTAGAAAAGACGTGAACTCAGATTTTCAAGCTCCCTATAACTGTTCACTCTATTGTATACAACTGATACACATGATCACCTACATGTGGAAAAAATAAATGATCTCCAATATATTGAAACAGTAAGATTTGCTTTGCAGATCTTCATTTCACCTTTTCTCACCTCTTTCCTACCCTCATACCTTAGTTTAAACCCCAGTGTATCATAGTGTTTCTGCAATGCGCTTATATGCTGAAAATCCCGCCCAATTTTAAACCACGAGTACAACGCTCGTGTTATATATATCTGTAATTTTAATTCCCAGTATAAATAAATATTATAAATTATGTGTATGTACACGTAAGAGATATTTGTTTAAAAAGTAGGATATATAGATCGTAATTGTGCACACACTGTGATACATTTATTTTAAAACTTAAGTTAAAATAATAAATTGTTTAAAATCATTCTGTTTAAATCTATTCATAAAAGATATTACATTCGTAATATCTGTTTTGATTTAAAATAAAATTATATTCGTCCCATAAATAGATTTAAACATTGAAAATTAAAAGTAAAATAATTTTGTTTTTAGATTTTAAAATCACGATACATATTTTCTGTTTAAAATAAATGAGGATTGGTAAGAAACAATAGCTTAATTAAAATGTTCTGGGAGCTTATCTAGAAATACAGCAGCTGTCCACTTAAGGTAGTTTTTTAATTAGCAAAAGTTTTTTATTAAATCAAAGTTTTAATCCGAATGTCGACAGGGACATTAACAATAGAAATTAGTTAAAATTTTGTTGAATTCCTTTGGATGTTCAGATGGATTTTGTTGCAGTTTGATAAGATATCAAATTTTCATATTTTTGTAACACTCCAAGGCAAGTTCTATTGTACAGTTCTGCTATATATAGAAGGGGTTTCTTTTGTTCTAGGCATTCTGATTATTTCTATTCATTCTGATTTTCTAGTCATTCTGATTTTATTCTGATTATAACTTTCTGAGCAGACTGATTTTTGTGTTGATTCTAAGCATTCCATTTTATTCTGACTTTTCATTCAGAATTTTATTATTATTAGTTTGCCAGTAGCCTGCAAATTTAAATATTGAAGCCGAGTTTTCGTCTTCAAACAGACTTTACTGTTTTTTTTAAATATTGCCTTTAAAGTTCTGAAATCCCAGGATGACCAAGTAGAGGTGGCAAGAGAGCTATTTTCCTTTCGAAAATGGCCATCAGCTGCATGTCAATGCCATCTGATGCTTCATGTAAGAAACCTTAACAACTTTCACCACTGCTAAAATGTGAACTGTAACCAGAATTTGCTGCCAAGTCTTATGAATGCTGCCACAATCAAGTTGGAAAAATCTCCATCTGAAATTACCTGCAAATGCATACTTCTGACGAGGTAACCCAAAATTAACTTAAAGCTTTTGTGATCATATCTTCCTATTACTAAGCTATAGCTAATTTATTTGTTTCTATTTTACTTTATCCTATAATTATGTTTTCTTTATTTAAATGTTGTAAATTAATTAGTATGGCTCTATCTCTATACTTGGGTTAATATTTTGTATTTATTAATCTGTTTTTCTTTTATTATGATGGTGTGCGAGTATAGCCATCGGACGAGTGAATTATTCCCTTTTATCTAAATAAAGAAGCCGCCATTAAGGTGTTTTAAATTATACATTTTGTCCAATTTTATTATCTCATTTGAATCGCTCATTTGAGGGCTATCTTACTTTTATACAAATATTTAATAATTTTGATGTTAAAACTCCACATGTTTATTGGTTTTAATGTAATATGAGAATATGTGCAAGGTTAATGAGTAAATATTTAACAAATGCATGATTGCATAATTAATTTATGCTTTCTTTTAAAACCCCACAATCATGCATTCTCCCACTTTAAAATTTTTATTGTTTGGCTTAATTTCCAAGCTTATAATTTTGAGGTCGAGAATGTGCGGACTTTCTTTCTTAAAATAATTATTTGGGGAATTGATTAGGCATTTTCTTAAGCTAAATAAATCCTTTTAAAATATTTTGTATACTTATTTGAGTGTTGCTAGTAGATGTATTGGGTGTCTGAGATCGCTTTGCTCCTCCTAAGGACTTTAAATGGCTAAGACCGTTCCCCCTTCACTTTCTGTGGTTCCCAGGCAGATTGTGTACTCAAATTGTCATACCTGGGAATTCTACGCAGTTGTCGCCCAGTTGCTAAGATTTGGATGAATTCAGACTTCGGCTGCCCATGACACTACCGCTTATGGATTTAGGGCAAGATGCCTTCCCATATTATCTTCACTTTTATTATTTCATTATTTATTTGCAAAGTTCCAGTGGTTTAAACATATCACACCCTCCATCCTTTACAGAAATTCCTCACTAGCACCACGATCTTCCAATATAATTGAATTATTTCTATAAATGTAAATGCCTTAATCACGTCCCCACCTTATAGCTTAACAAGCATTAGTCCGTTCAATTCTCGAATTCAAGAAGTATTATATTTAACTTTAATGTTGCCAAATATTTTATTCAACTATTTCTCATTTACTCAAAGCGCCTCACATATCTTCACTAACTCTTAGGCACATTATCATAATATTATATTAGCTCGAGGTATAGAGAATACATTAATCAACCTATAAATGTAAATTGTCATTAACATTGTTTTAAATACAATCTTAGTAAACATCGCTATCTCCCATATGCAGACAGTAGGTGTATCATATATATTTTGATGTTATAATAAATCTTTTAAATCTACTAACTTTTGATTATTTACTTTCTTGATCCATATCACTGTCTCAGTCTATATTTTCCACATTTCTTTTGTGTTATCCATAGATGTTAGTTAGCAAATCCAAGCTTATAGTATAGTATAGAGTCTCTTTGTTTCTCCCTGACCACCAGGCACTGGTAAAAGGTTATATTATTAGTAGCATCAGATGCATTATCATGTAGGTGGTGCTTTGGAATTTAGACTTTAGATTCGAACTTAATCTATCTAGAAGGCACCCCCTCCTAGAGTGTTCAGGTTCGTGTTTGGGGTTTGAATTCTGCAGTGTGTTAGAGAAATAGATGAATCTGACTATTACAATATGTATTCCATGCTGTTCAAGTACTCACCAGTTGGTTCAGATCACTATCTCCCACACACATATACTTTCTTATATAGAAAAAAGAGAGGAATATGGATAAGTGAGGAATATAAAGTCAAAATATGAATAAAATATACACAAATTTCTAAAAGACCGAAACAAAATTTTATTTTTATATAAAGTTTTTTTGTTTTATTTTTATAAATACATTTGATGGTTTAATTAAAATTAAATCTAGTAATCAGATATTGATGAACAAGGAAAAAAAACCAACAACACAAAAGAAACTGGAGCTCAGGGTATGGCATAGCTATATATATCCCAAAGGGGGAAAAAGAGAGATGTTAACTGAGAAACAGTCACATAAAAAAGCATCATGCATCTAAAAGAATAAGAAACATCGTCAATGCATGGAAAGATTATGAGTTATAGCAGTTGATTTTGACACTGAATTCAGTGATAGTTATTTGTCTTATTTAAAAAACCTCTATTAAAAGCACTTTTCAATGCGTAATTAAGCTATAATGAAAATTTTTGTGTACAATGAAAACTATCAAAGTAATGTGATAACATTGCCAGAATGCCTGCGGCAAGTTCAGAAATGATGATACAGTAAAATATAGTGTTGCCTGTCTAAGTGTTTTCTCCTTGCCCACAGTTATCAAGATGTTCTATTGAAATAGAAAAAAAAAATGCTATTAAAAAGTTAAAATTTTTATAATTAATTATCAAAGAATTCACAATAAGATTTTTTAAAATTTCATAAATGTAAATAAAATGCCTTAGTAATTTAAACAAAATTTACCCATGATAAAATATTTTTTTTATATTGTGCATTTTATCTTATATATATAATTATTAATATTGTGAGAGAATGTACATATTCATGTTGCTTGTTATTTACATATTAATCATTTTTAAATATAATGATTTGGACTATGAAATAGTTGAGATCCTTATATATCAGAAAATGAATAAACTATAAATTAATTAAAAAGACAAAAGACTAATACCTGTCATAATAAAATTTTACAAATAATTAATCCATTCCCAATTCAAGCATCTAAGGGCTAATGATATCTCTATAAAGTTAATATGTAGTAATTTATGTCACTCTTATCTGATTGGTCTCAGTCCAAATGCATATATGGATAATTTATTTTAAACCTGAGAAATATTCTGAGTTGGAGATATGATAATGGTGTACAATTATGATAGTGTTGCCAGAGGGTATTCTATCTGTAGACATCCTTTCTAAATTAAAATGGCAATCAAAGTTAGCAGACAATATGGTTCAAACCCATATACATAAAATGCTTTTGGATGACAATAAAGTATAAATAATTCTTTGATGGATAATTTGATCAATAAATCTAACTTGGATATTTTATATGAAATAATTGGTATTTACATATTAGACCTGCTACGCTTTTTCACATCTGTGTCATTCTCCCCATAAATTTCTAACCTTGCGATCAAAGCAAATAAACGCTATGATCTCATCAAATAACATGAACACCAGAACTGTTGACAAACTTAAATGATAAATTTGTTTACAAAAATAATAAAAATACATTATACTAAATAAAAATAGGTAGTTGTGAGTTTTTGTTTCATCGTGGCAATTGAGGATAGAACAGGAGCAACTCTGGTGAAAGTGATTAAACAAAATATGAAAAAGAGCTTGACAATTTATTCAGATTGATTCTGTTTTAATAAGTTTACTATTCCCCCCCCCCCAAAAAAAAAAACCGAGGAACTACCGTCTGCAAGCTGCACAAAGATGAAAATGCTTTCATTAACATTCTGGACAATATTAAAAAAAAATAACTTTACCTCACTGATTCTTGTTTTAATAAAAGTTTATTATCCCCCCCCCCCCCTGTAAAGTATATAAAACTGAAAAACTATGATCTGCCAGCTGCACAAAGAAAATGGCACTTTCGTTTGCATTCTGGATGATATTTAAAAAATCAGTTCACCTCATTGATTCCATTTTAATAAAAGTTTAATTTTTTTTTATGTTTTGATAAAAGTTTACTAATTTATTTTTTATTTTTTAATAAAATAGTTAAACATTTCTCAATCACGTTTTAACTGAATAGTTAGACATTTCTCAATCACATACTTTAACTCTCCATTTTTAAAAAATCGAGAGTCAGATGTATGGTTTTTTGTTTTTATCTGTCATTTTTTACTTTTCTACCGTAGTTAATAGACATAGTATTTTTTTCTTTTTATTTGCTTTACTGTCCATTTTGTAATTAATATACTTATTATTTTTGTAAGCAATGTACTTATTTAAGCAAATAAATAGATGTAGTTTTTTTTATTCTGTTTATGTAATATTATTTTTTGTTAATTTTGCTTTAGTATCTTTTGTAATTTCATTCTAGAGGTAGTATAAGTAGTATTTTTTTAATTTTAAGTAAAATTTGGAAATTTCTTTTCATGTTTACAATGGCAGAATACCATACCTTGTGAAGGAGATGGAATAATGGCTTTGGCGGCATGAACTGCCATTTTAAAAATTCACAACTACTTGTTTTTAATACATTGTACAGGCTTAAATCTGTATTTATATATGTAATATATGCAGGATACGAACTCAGATCTTCACACAACCCACTACTCTCAGTGCCATCTCATATTGCTGCCCCTCATGCGTTTTTATTATTGTCGCATACAAATTTATATTTTTCATAGTGTTAAAAATGTACTTTTCAGATTTAGTCTGGCATGATTAGTATTACATATTAGAACTGCTATGCCTTTTCACATACACATCAGTCTGCCAATAGCTTTCTAAATCTTGTAAAAATATCATAAAATAATGTATACACATGGTCCATTTTGACAAATTTATCACTTAAGTTTGTCAGAAGTTCCAGTGTACATATTATTTGATGACATTTCAAGATAAGAAAGTTATTGGCAAACTGATGTAAGTACCAAATAATTATATAAGGGATACATCATTTGTTAACCACAATCAGTGTCAATCTTATTTAAACTAATATATATATATAATAGCAAAGAAAGTAGCATTAAAAATGATGGCTTGTTATATTACCTGAAATGTCTTTATTTATATGCTTGCATTTATTCATACTGTTTATGTTTTTTTTGTCTTCAGAATGGGCACCATTCAGTTTCCTGGTTCACTAAATAGTCAAGTTTTCTTCCTGTCATGATACATTTCTTAAAGAAAAACTTTGCTTCAGAATATTAGACTAAAAGAAATTGAATGTGCACACTTAGGAATCTTTCATTTTTCAAATTATTTCCATTAACCTAAATTAAACAAACCACATTTCACTGCATAACTCATACCAAATATCAAGTGAAGAGATATTTCTTTTAATAATATGAAATTGATATATAAAATCAAAAAAAATTTAGAGGAGCATATCTGCTCCTTATCTGTAATTGAATTAATTTATTTCAAAGCAAGCTTGAAAGATGTGAAATCTCATATTAATAATAATTTTAACAATTGTGTTTTCCAAAACAAGAAATATCTTCTATTAAGACAAAGTTTTATATCATTATACACAGTCCACTTTTTTCTACCCCCCCAAATTAATATAGATGAAATCTTGATATTTAAATCATACAAATCATTTATATTTTCTTTTCATTTTTTCAATGTATTCACTTTTTTAAAATAATAATTCACCATTTCTATTGTCAATTATTGCTTAAATCTTATGATTATGTTTTCCATTCAAAAGTTTTATTTTTATATATTAAGTCAAACCTTTTTTGTTTGTAATTGCTCTATTTTCCTATAACACCTTCTAATTATCCCTTTTTTTAGCTTTATCTGCTTCATATACCAATTGGTTGCTAAGACTTTACTTCTAGAAGTTATAAATCTACCATCAACTCTTTATTTTATTCAGCAACTAGTTATTAATTACAAGACTTTTTAATTCTTATATTTTTTTATACACTATTACTTATACATTACAACATCTTTTAAATTTTCACTGAATAATTCCCATCTTTAATTTGAATATTTTCTTATCCAACATGTTTGAAAAGTTTTCTCTAATACTCCTCATAAACTTTTCAATTTATCAATTGCTCTTTTTTTTTCTAATCTCAATTTGTATTATTTTTAAAGATGTAATTATATCAGAACTAAATTATAATATTATCATTTGTTAGTTCCATTGTGAACAGGCATTTTCAATATTGTTCTAAACCTATTGGAATCATAATCAACTTTAAATATATTTTAATTACTTCAAGTTTTCCATGTGTAAATTTTTTTGTTTTTAACCCATGACTTCATTATTACCACATTATTTTCTCTATAAAACCTCATAACTTTTTACAATTTTATCTACTCTATCCTCTTCTAATTATAGAAATTCAAATATTATATTCAAATTAATAAAATTTAAAATTAAGCAATAAAAAAACTAAATGCCTTTTTTAATTAGCAATTTTTTAAAATATTTTTTTAATTATAGAGTGTATAATTTTTAAAATGTACCTTTAATCTCATTTTTACCATAAATTTCATTTTTAACACACTGATACTTCTTAAAAAAAAAGTCATGTAATGATGAATATATATAAAAATTTATATTTACATAAAAATATTTTAATTCTTAAATTTAAAATAAAAATTATTTTTTTAGTTATTTCTAGATATTTGTTTACATTTCAAAACACAGATAATTAAAATTAATTATAAACTGCCTCATTTTTCCATTACATGATAATTTTTTTTTAATCTGTTAAATTTCAAAATAATAATAAAACTAACTTTAATATCAAATGTTTAAAATTATCTTTGAAAAGATATTTAAATAATTTCTAGTTTTCTAGTATTATAAAAGATAAAAAATTATGCAATGCACATATTTTTTTAAATTAACAAGAAAATACATGACTACAATATTGCATTGGTTTCAATTTTCATCATAACAATTATGAAAATAAATGTTACTTAATATGATTAATACAAAATTTTTTAACAAAAAAAAGATTAAGATAAAATATTTGTGTAAGTTTATATAAAAAAAAATATTATCATAATATTAATCAACTTCTAAAACTGATATTTGTTAAATTGTCATTGACATTTGAATGTTTTTATTGTGTAGATAATTTATGGACAGCAGTCACTATTCTGAAAATTAATAAAAATGAATATGAAAATAAAAGATAAACAAAAATTACTATGAAAATGAAAGATTGACAATTTTAAAATATTTTTTAAAAATTTGTATTGTCTGCAACAATTAATTAACTCTAGCATTTTAACAAATTGTAGAAAGATAAAAATAGTTTATATCTAAAGTATTGTAAATGTAATAGAAAGTTGCCTTAATAACATGGCTTATATACTTTAATGACTTTTATAAAAAGCATAACATTACAAATAAAAGTATTTAAAGAAAAATGAGTAATTAATAATAAATAATAATAAATTACAAATTTCTTAAAATTTTGCCAAAGTATACACAGTCTTCATGTAGCACACTACATCAACCCAATTAAAAACTATATTCAGCTTTAAATTTAAAAAAAAAAAATTAAAACCTGTACTTTAATATAAACTACTACTTTTACATATTGTTTTAGCATGTGAATATGTTCATTTACTTTCTAAGGGATTGTAAATATTTATATTCATATAATAATAAATAATATTAGTTTTTTGATGTAGTTTTAAACTATAGGGTGAACTTTATCTATTATTTTAATTTATGTATAGACCCATCTGAAATCACCATTAAAATATTCAGAGAATCAAAACTGAATTTTAGTTATAACAACCTCTACATATCAAATATAAACATCAGATATAATAATAAATAATCATAACATTAAAAATAAGTAATTGAAATTGAAGTAACTATATCTCTTACTGAGTCAACAACTACAAAAAGATAGAATAACATTTATCTTTTAGTTCTGTTATAATATAAACTTAATTTTTTGACAAGATTTAAACTATTGGTTGAATATGATCTATTATTTTAATTTATTGACAAACAACAATCTGAACTTACTATTAAAACATTCAAAGGATCAAAACTCAGTCTTAGTTTTAAAAATCTCTAAATACCAAATGAAAAATCAATATAATAAATGTATTAATAAATAATTATAAATTTAAATATAAGTAATTGAAATGGGAGTAACCGTACTTCCCACTGAGTTATGTAAAATATCCACAACTATAAAAAGATAGAATGATACCATCTATCTCTGATAATTCAGATTAAAATATTTAATTTGCATATAAATTGAAATAATAGGCAAAATTCATTCTGTAGTTTAAAACTATGTCAAAAAACTAAGGTTATGTAACAATAGAGCTAAGAAATAGATGTTTATTTATTACTATATTTATTAAACAGTTTGTTAAAACTGATCAGTCTTGATCTTCTAAGTCATATTATTTAGTCTGTATATAACTTAAAATAATAGAATGGTTTGAAACAGAGCTAAAAGATAGATGGTATCATTCTGTCTCTTCATAATTGTTGACATTTTATATAACTTAGTGGAAGGTACAGTTTCTTCCATTTCAATTATATATATATGAAAAACAAGTTAAAAACTTGCTAATGCTTGTATTTATGTCAACAGATGGTGTTCTACCAAAAACACCGTCAAGCGTATGTTTACATAAACGTCAGAGCATGCATTCACTAGCTCTAACTTTAATTCCACTTTCAGATCATGATTTCAAGCTATTTGCTATCATCAGTGAAAGACAGGAATTTTAGAAACTAGATCTAAACACAAACTCTGAGCGTTTATGAAACAGTTTCTATTCAGCTTGCAAGCGTGAATCTTTTAGACACGTAATGTCTTCAAACTCAGCATAGCAAGCCAGATAGCTATATGGGTCTGATCTCAGTTCAGCATCACCACATAGTAGAAGCCTCTGCAATATATATCATTGCTAGAAAGACCTCAAAGGTACATTTATGAAAAACAAAAAACAAGTTAAAAACTTGCTAACGCTTGTATTTATGTCAACAGATGGCGTTCTACCAAAAACACCATCAAGCGTATGTTTACATAAACATCAGAGCATGCATTCACTATCTCTAACTTTAATTCCACTTTCAGATCATGATTTCAAGCTATTTGCTATCATCAGTGAAAGACAAGAATTTTAGAAACTAGATCTAAACACAAACTCTGAGCGTTTATGAAACAGTTTCTATTCAGCTTAGACATGTAATGTCTTCAAACTCAGCATAGCAAGCCAGATAGCTAAATGGGTCTGATCTCAGTTCAGCATCATGACATAGTAGAAGCCTCTGCAATATATATCATTGCTAGAAAGACCTCAAAGGTACATTTATGAAAAACAAAAAACAAGTTAAAAACTTGCTAACGCTTGTATTTATGTCAACAGATGGCGTTCTACCAAAAACACCGTCAAGCATATGTTTACATAAACGTCAGAGCATGCATTCACTATCTCTAACTTTAATTCCACTTTCAGATCATGATTTCAAGCTATTTTCTATCATCAGTGAAAGACAGGAATTTTAGAAACTAGATCTAAACACAAACTCTGAGCGTTTATGAAACAGTTTCTATTCAGCTTGCAAGCGTGAATCTTTTAGACACGTAATGTCTTCAAACTCAGCATGGCAAGCCCAATAGCTATATGGGTCTGATCTCAGTTCAGCATCACCACATAGTAGAAGCCTCTGCAATATATGTCATTACTAGAAAGACCTCAAAGGTACATTTATGAAAAACAAAAAACAAGTTAAAAACTTGCTAACGCTTGTATTTATGTCAACAGATGGCATTCTACCAAAAACACCATCAAGCGTATGTTTACATAAACGTCAGAGCATGCATTCACTATGCTCTGATGTTTATGTAAACATACGCTTGACGGTGTTTTTGGTAGAACACCATCTGTTGACATAAATACAAGCGTTAGCAAGTTTTTAACTTGTTTTTTGTTTTTCATAAATGTACCTTTGAGGTCTTTCTAGCAATGATATATATTGCAGAGGCTTCTACTATGTGGTGATGCTGAACTGAGATCAGACCCATATAGCTATCGGGCTTGCTATGCTGAGTTTGAAGACATTACATGTCTAAAAGATTCACGCTTGCAAGCTGAATAGAAACTGTTTCATAAACGCTCAGAGTTTGTGTTTAGATCTAGTTTCTAAAATTCCTGTCTTTCACTGATGATAGCAAATAGCTTGAAATCATGATCTGAAAGTGGAATTAAAGTTAGAGATAGTGAATGCATGCTCTGACGTTTATGTAAACATACGCTTGACGGTGTTTTTGGTAGAACACCATCTGTTGACATAAATACAAGCGTTAGCAAGTTTTTAACTTGTTTTTTGTTTTTCATAAATGTACCTTTGAGGTCTTTCTAGCAATGATATATATTACAGAGGCTTCTACTATGTGGTGATGCTGAACTGAGATCAGACCCATATAGCTATCTGGCTTGCTATGCTGAGTTTGAAGAAATTATGTGTCTAAAAAATTCACGCTTGCAAGCTGAATAGAAACTGTTTCATAAACACTCAGAGTTTGTGTTTAGATCTAGTTTCTAAAATTCCTGTCTTTCACTGATGATAGCAAATAGCTTGAAATCATGATTGGAAAGTGGAATTAGAGATAGTGAATGCATGCTCTGACGTTTATGTAAATGTAGGCTTGATGGTGTTTTTGGTAGAACGCCATCTGTTGATATATATATATATATATATATATATATATATATATATAACACTCAAGCTTTCAATAAGATCCACAGTTAACAGAATAAACAATGCCTTACATAAAAATACTTTTCTGCAACTTTTTAAGATATGATGCTGATTAATCAAAAGTAAAGTATTTTCACATTATAAATCAAATGTCTTCTGCCATATAAAATGATACTAGATCATCAAAGTCAAAGTGGTGAACTGATACAAACAGACTTTTTCTGTCTCCTCTCTGTGATTTTTTTTTTTCAGCTTAATTAATTAAATATTAGGCTTATGTAACAAAATCTTCTCATGCCAACAGTCATCTCTACACATTATCTTTAGTAACAAGATTATATATTTCTGCAATCACATTTTCACACCTTAATTATTCATAAAACTATCCTGACTTTATCTTCTTTTTTTTTTTTATTTAAATATGTAAACATGCAAATACTTGGCACTAAAAAATCATGCAACAATTCCACATTTAGCAGCAGAGAGCTTAATTAAAATAATAGTAATGTAGGAGGTGGTATAAATGAACACAAGCAGATGATTAATTAAATTATCTTGTAAGGGTAATAATTCATTGATTGAAAAAAAACTGTACAGTGTCACATTTACTGAGAAGTCTATATCAATAAAGGGCTGGGGGGTTTTTTATTATTGAAGCCTGTAATACTATTGCCTAAGTTGTTATAAATATTGGCTGAGAACTTAAATGCTCTTGTATTATATAAGTTTTGCAAATCAAATTCAGCAAAGTGAAAAAGATACTGATTGTTGCTATGATCTTGCCAACATATAAATTGTTTTAAATACTATTATAATAAAAATGAAAAAAACACACTAGATTTTCTACAATTTCTTATGTGGGCACACAATTTCTTTCATATTTTTCATTGCCATTACAATATCTTTTATGACATCATAGAGTCTTTCTATAGATAAACAGCTAGTTTCAAATGTTGCCATTATTTTTTTCAATTAATTGAGTCAATTGACGTATTAATAAAAGCAATATGAGAATCACAATTTTACTCACAACATTGTCACATTTGCTTGGAAACAAAAATCATATAAAAACATACTAAGTTTCTAAAACTATAATTGGAATAGATACATTATTCATTTTTATTGTGATAAGTAAAAATGATAATTTTATGATAATTATTGCAGTGTTTGCTATCCTTTTTACTTTTTGTTAATCGAAATAATGGATGCATTCTTGATATTAATGAATTTATAAACTTCTTAAAAAAATGAACTCCAATAGTTTTGAAGCAAACATACCACTACCCTATTTTAAAATCTTTCTATGCATTACATTAGGACTTGCAGTCATTCCATTTTTGATTACAAAGTCTTGAGTAAACTTCATCAAGCTGGATATATCCATTCAAATCTAAATGAGTAGATAGGGTGGGTATAACATTAAATGCAATTATCTGATTTTTTTATTATTACTCAAAAAGATGATCAAAATATCTCTATCTACTTTTAAAAACATAATCATTCTAAATGCATTTTAAACAATCGCATGTGATAAAAAGTGTCATCTGTCTCCAGAGAACCTAATTATATATATATATCATTTAAGACAAAAAATACATTTAGGAATAAAGGATATGTAATGATATATTGGAGAGACCATAATGAGGGAGAGAAATGCCATTAAAAGAAAAAAAGTGAAAGATGCTTTTAAAAGAATTAAGGTATGAAGAACAGAGATAGAAGCCAGAAAAGATAGATAACAGTCATGGCTGAAGCAGTTAATAAGGAGGAATTAAAAGTAGAAAAGCTATTTTGTATGGTTTAATTTTCAATAAAAAAAAATAATAAAAAAATTAAAAATATTGAGTTAAACAATAAAAAAAATTCAAAAAAATAAACAAATTGCTTAAAAAATATATAATTTTAAGATATTTAATGTTATTAAATTTATTTATTGTAAATAGAAATTTTAGCTTAAAATCAATTAAGAATCTTACTGCAGGTGACATTTTAAATAAAAACGTTTAAAAAAAATTTTACAGATTGATATTTTTTGGCATTATACTATCTATATCTAGTATCATGTAGTTTGAATAGTCTTCAGTAAGACAGGATAAACATATGGGAAGTCTGTAGCATTTATTATAAAGGGGCCTTAAATTTAAAATACATTTATAAATGTTAAATTCTAAATTATTTGCATGCATACTAAAGTAACATTTATCAATTTAACCATATACTCATCTAAATCAATAAAATGTATATCTAAATAAAATTATTTATTTGCATCACGTTATTAAAGAATTTTTTTTTTAATCATGCTCAATAAAAAACTCCAAGAAAAATTTTTATGTGTATTTTCTATTTCCTTCAACCACCATCTCAAACAAAAAATATTTATACATAGCAGAGTATAATATTTGCAATTCAAAAAGTGTCAATGATTGGCATCTCTTATTACATGTTCACTACATAGTCACACCTTCAAATGGCTTTAAAATATGGGACATAATATAAAGACCCTACATCTGTATATGACATAGCAAGAAAACAACATCTGCCTGTATGAATACAGTCCCTACAATATGTACCATGCAGTATGAAGTTCCATTCATGTGTAAACAAGTGTTGTCAGGTTACAAAAAAGTAGTAGATGTTAGTTTTATTAGATAACTTATAAATATTTAAACTAGGACCTGTATCATATTTTACTTTTGCTATGAGGATAATCTGTTATGGTTATGCAATAAAGAGCCATAGTGATTTAATACAGACACACACATCAATTCACTTTTAATAAATATTATATCTTGTATTTAAGTCTACAATGAACTACTTTTACTAAATACAACCACAAATCACAAACTATGCTACATTTTGTTCTGAGCTCCCCTCACAAATATATATACACATACATATATATAATAATTCACATTATATTGATAAACACTGATTAGAAAAGAATATAAATTGTTTATTGAACTACAAGTGTACAGTACTTTTCAAAATTTACATATATATAATGCAGATTCTTTTTGTATGTATAGTATACTGTAATGAAATGAACTTTTCTTAGTATGCATATAGGTTAATGGGTTCATCATGATATATAGAGAAGTACATCTTTATCATTCATACTTATGCATACCCTGCATACATTGAATTCGTTCTTAGAAGAGGAGAAATTAAAAACTAACTAAATATTAATTCTACACTTAATTTACCTCATCCATATTACACTTCTCTTCACTGATCCAGATTTCGAACCCAGGCGGAATTTGTGTGATCATCTAGTTCAGGTCATATTTGTATCACCAGAGTATGAATAGATAAATGAATATATGTTTGCTAATGAGAGTGGATATAAGATCATTTGTAAATAAATAAAATGATTATAAATATATGAATGGATATGATGACTAATTAAAATTTGACTACATAAAAATAATTCAAGAATCATATTTTAACATTTGAATAAATTTAATAATCATATTTACAGTGATTAGTATTTAAACAGCGAAAAATTTAAAACAAAATTGTGAAACATTTACTTAGGCATTTGTGGTTATTCTTTGTTTATACTTGATTTCTAACATTATTCCAACTCCTGATCTCACAAAGAATAGCCACTCGACATCTCCTTGAATACATAAAATTGCCATACATTTATTTAATTAATTTAATCTGATATACCTCTATTTGACATCATGATGGTTTAGGATCCCCCTGTTATGTACAATGTTTGTGTTATAAATGAGGAAGACCATTCGTGACATAAATAATTAATGAGATATGAAAAAAGAAACAGTTAACACATGCATTGAAATAAACAAATAAAGAAAATGTGAGTTATTGTGCAATCAAGAATACATCATAGACTTTATTTTGCTAAATTTATGTTATGAATGAATATATTTCTTCTTTATATTACTTATTAACACTAATATTAAATTTTTTTACCCCCATATTAAAGTAAAGAAAAAATTATAATAACTAATATGCAAACAAATAATGTAGATGACATTATTTTAATTTAGCTTTAAAGTTTATATAGAAACTGCCCTAATGGCTCATACCAGTAATCTAGGGTCATTCAATTTATGCATAGATAGGAACTCATAAGCATTCTAGATCTGCCATGTCAGATGTCTTTAATAGCCTTAGAATTGGTGTTTTGAAATGGAGAATTGCAAGATGAATTTATTATGAATTGGCTTAATTCTTATAGGTACCAGTGCAGAAAGATGGTCCAATTCCATCTCAATCTTGACAAGCCACAGCTCTATGGACGATGACCTTTCCCCGATGTATTCCTTGTATTTAGCACTGCATATTTGTTTTAACTATTAATTATATTTGCTTAAGTAGTTAGTTTAAAGTGGAATATTGTCAGTGTCTCTTATTTTATTGCATACTTTCAGATCTAGGTTTTGTGATTTATAAGGGAATTAATGATAATTTTAGAAATTCAGACGCTTTTACTTCATTTACAAAGATTTTAATGTCAAATTCTTTATTTAATTATATTGAGTTGTCTACATTTACCCTTGATTTATGAATATTTGCATGTGAGTTTTGATAATATTGTCACTCAGACCTGATCGATATTTTTCAAACTTCAAATTCAACTCTTTTCCATAGGAAATTATAGGTTCTTCCACAGGTAATAGATTTTTTTCTATCCTTTTTATGAAAGCTCATTGTTCAACTTAAGCGTGTTAGTGCTCATCCTTTTACTTCATTGTTGACATCATCTTTACTAATTATTGGTGTAAATAATTTGTTAATAACAATACAAAAAGAAAAATTATATATTTTTATTTTTTATTTTTTTCTACTTTAATATATATATATATTTAATTTTTTGATAGCGTTCACTCATTCAATCTAGTAGGTATTGTTGTGTTGTGCTTGCAATCATAACACATTTAATAGTAATATTTGTAAGCAGTTAGTTGTCATGTCTGTCTGATAGATTTGGTCTAAATCTTTGTTTATTATTTATTTAGGTTAGGATTTTAAATGTAAATTGTAGTTATTGGTTTGTCAATTTGTGTGCCCTAATGTTTACTAATCTGATAATTAATAAGTTGCTAACATCATGGGTCTTGAATTAGGGTTTGGCCTCATGATGTGTACTAAGTATTGGAGGGGTGTTGGAGATATCCATAACAATATATATATATAATTTTTATTTTAACTTATTTATCTATAATAAGTTTGCATATTATGCTAGTATGCCTGGTGAAGTGTATTATTATTCTTTTTAGCCACGGATAACTTAAGACGGAAAAATAACCCAAGTCATCAGGCATACTAACATACATATGCAGTTATTATATACATAAACTATTTAATGGAAAGCTGATTTATTCTGTTTGAAAACTGCTAAAATAATAAGAAAGTACAGATTATGATGAAATAATAATTCTCTTAAAGTAATTAGAGGATAATAAAAATAATGAATTCAGTTTGTGAATATTGAAGTCAAAAATTAAGAGGATAAATGACATATTCTTGTGATTATTTCCCTATTTTCCTTTTTCCAGAACATTTCTCTTTAAAACACATTATAGTATTTTTAGAACAGGACTTCAATTCAACTCTTTCAACTTCATTAATTTCTTCAATAACAGATTTGAATCTATGATTATATTCTAAAGAAGCATAAACTAAATCTAAATATCTATCAAAGAGCTCTTAATATTTATATTCTTAATATTTATATTAGAGCAAAATATGGTGCAGAGATAATGTGTCTAATTGCCATGCCTATGATCTAGAGTTTGAACTACATCAGGTGAAATTATTTTTCAGAGTTTAATATTCTTCTCTTAAGTAACTGTCCCCACCCAGGCCAGCTAATCAACAGACACTGATAATTAAATATATAATTATTATTAGCTAGAGAATAAAATAAAAATGAAAAATTGTTCAAACCCTCTTCACCAATCAAATGACAACCCTGAAGCACTGTTTTCTTAACTGTTCCTTTAAAATGGATTGTTGACCTGGGCCCTGCCATAGAATATTTATTAAAAACCTGATTTATCTTATTCTTTATAAGAATTAAGAAGTGTGTAGGGTGATTTATGACCAATGCTTGAAGTATATTTAGACATTGTTTTTCATAGCATCCTCCAGCCTCAAGACATGTAATTCGATTAGGAAAATCATAACTTAAAAACTTCCATATCTTTAATATATGGCAGACTCAAACATTAATGAGTCCTAGATTATTCCTCTGCTGAGTAAAGTTTGAAAAATATCAGTTTAATCACTTAATTGAAATAATGTGCACAACATATCACTAGAAATGAGCTTAATGTTAATGTTAATTAACTAATCTTCAAGCAACTAATTATAAAATTATTTTAATTTTAAAAAGTTACTAAAATAAAATGAGTTTTCATAGACCTCTATTATCACTCTAGCCAAGAAATACGTAGCACTGATTAATTAAAATGTCTTTTTAATTTTTCAAAAACTATTTCTCTCTTTGAGAATAAAATTCAGTTGTAGATATATGTGTATGATTTATTAACATTCAACACTAGTCGGTGCTCAATTTAATTTTACTTTTAAAAGAGTTAACAAACTGAAATTAAGGTTTTTTAATTAAGAAAAACAGTTCAATTTTAGTCTTGCATTGGTGATCGAGAGGTCATAGCATCAGCCAGGAAGCGAACCCGCTAAGCCGGGACAATTGCTTGTAAAGCAGATGTCGCTGACCAAAATGGAGAATTTCTTATAATTTAGTTATTTCAATAATCGATCTTTCTAAAATATAATGGACACAAATGTTTTTTAATGTTTATTATAAAAGAAGATTAGTTTGAGACTTTAATCTTTTGTGAATATCATTTAAATAAACAATTTAGTATCTAGAGTTTTCTAAATAAAATAAGTGAACTTCAATTGAAAAAGTGCAAAATATTAAATAATATTTTAAACTTAAGAAATAAATAAATAAATAAATAAATCGTTGAAAATAAATGTTCAAATTAAACAAAGTTAAAATAAACTTAGACTCATGTATATATTAATTAATTGAATAGACCTTATAAATTACCTTATATGGAAATGAATTCCTAAGACACTAATTAATTATATAGATCTAAAACCCTTATAGATATGGAAATAAATTCCTAAGACTAATTAATTGTATAGCCCTAAAACCTTATCGTATCAATAAATTCCTAAGAAAAATTTCATTGTATGAGAACAAAGCAGAAGTAAAAGTATTCCAGAAAAAGATAAGGAAACAAAAGAAGAGAGAGGTTATAAATCGATAGGAAAAAAAAACTGAGCACTCTTTCTGTAATTGCTGCTACTGTCGCTATTCCATGAGTTAAAGAACAACAGATCATCATCGGAGGACTTCATTACCGGGATCTCAGCTTCTGTATATTACTTAGTTGACCAGTACTTTTAACAGACTGTCTCAATCTTATTATTATTTTGGACATCTCAAGAGGTTCTTAGAGGGGTGTGTTATAAAGATAATAGGCAGTAGTGAAAATAAAGTGAATTAATAGCTTACCTAAACTGTATAAACATTATTTGCTATTCAGTAATTAACCTGTGAATTAGGCTCACTCAAATTCAGACTTTATATTTATGTTAAAGATCTGTATAGTAATTCTTTTTCTTAATTGTTAATAAATTATTATTGCTAAATATATATATGCTATTATCTGTAGAGTTTATTGTATATTTGTTTACTGGTTGCTCAGTCATAGTTGGGGACACAACAAAATTCCTGTAACTAGGAAAAAAAAGAAATTTTATGTATTTTTATATATGATACTCTTTTTTTTTATCCAATCCATCATAAAATATAGACCTTTCAATGGGATGTAATGATCATTTAATGTACATTGGTTTAGATGGCATCTAAAATTTTGCAGAATAATATTAAAAGATTATTCGTACTTATACTCTAAATAGTTCTACTCAATATAGATTACACTGTGAAAATACTGTACTATATATATATATTTAAGTTCAGAAATTACCTTACGATCATATCACTCATTTAGAAAACATAAATTAATCACATATAGATATAAAAAAAATTGGAGAAAACATACTGCTAGTTGGATAAGCAAAAATAATAATAATAATTACATATGATATTTATTTTAAGTATTTATTTTTATTAAAAGACATTATATATATATACACACACTCAAGGTCTTGATATTTATGACTCAAGTGGAGACTGAGCATAACACATTCATTCACTTTACTATTGCATTGAACTGCAGAAAACAAAAACAAAATAATTTATTAAAATGATTAATACAAACCAAAACTCTCATATACAATATTTTTAAATTCTTTTATTTACACTAAGATTTCTATTAAATTTGGGTCAAGTTGTGCAACTGAATTTTAACTTCTCCCCAACAGTCTGTTTTTTTTTTTTCAAATTATCATATATATTTGTAATAGATGACAATGTAAAATTTCAAGGTTAGAATAAAATGATTCTCTTGTAATTTTTTCATGCGTTTGGTTTTGATGCCAATACAATATTTCAGGGTATCCAGACTAACAATATTGTAAGACCACACTTCAAAACACATTCAACTCAATTTAAGTTTCTACTCTTTTACAAGAGATGGTGTGCCATTTTTTAAAGAAAACTCTTTCATTTAATTCGAGGAAGAAATTTTTGGGCATTTAAAGATAATTAAAATGGAAGCAAAAAGAAATGAAGAATAAAATCTTAATTTCCCTTTGAATTGTTTGCATAAAATTTGCATTTTTTTTTAAACTGCTGCCTTCATAAAACAAAAATCCTGTAACTAATTTTAATATATAGACAGATAGATTTTATTTAACTTCTAATTTCAGTTTCTTTGGGTCAAATCTTGTAACTGATTTTAACCTACATCTATCAAATCGATTTTCTTCAAATTTTGTACAAGTGTATTTTTGAAGCAAAGAACCCAAACTCTAAATACTAAATATATATATATATATTGTGACCATCTGAATGGGCACAAGATCTATATATATATAATATATATATATATATTGTGACCATCTGAATGGGCACAAGGGTTTAAGATACCTTGTATCTTAAATAAATAGCCATATTGTATTATAAAAAAAAAAATGAAATAGTCTTAGAATTTTAAAAATTTTTGAACAACATTGTTTAAAGCTTAAATATGGGTTGCTTATGCAGTTTATTGACCACTTGATAGGTATTCATTAGTATTATTGTGGTTAATAGGATATATAATGTAAGGAAGGAGGGTTGTTTGTTAATGAAATTCATATATTTTGTTGGAAAAATGCAAAGTTATCCTGTGTTAGTATAATATTTAGTTGAATGGTTTTAAAATCCTTTATTTATTAATGCTTATCCTTTTGTCAACAGTTAATAGCAGCTTCAATTATATTTAGTTAAGACAGTTCAATATTTAGGTTGTAGTGCATGTGTATGCATGTTTGACTGCATTATGTTTCATTTCATTTTCATCCTTTAAATAACAGCCAACAATAGTACATTCACAATAAAAAACATTTAAACTACAGTAGTCATCTTAAATAATTAACAAATATATATTTCTTTCCAGTAATTAATAGATAGTTGAATCAATAAATTATTTTACAAATTAAATAAATTATTAATCATTTTTATTTGATAGTTAATTAATATTCATTTTTCTTTCAGGTTTGTAAAAGCTATTTATTTCATTATTATTATTATTATTTTTGTCATTTAATTCTGAAAATCAAAATCATTTTTTTTGTAAAAATTTTTTTTTTTGAATATGTAATTAGCAGAGTTAGCAAGATGCGTGGGAGTAAGCTAGTAACAAGAGGCAAATGAACTTTTGGCTAAAGAGGGAGAGCTTGTAACAAAGATCTCCAGTGTGTAAAAATTGACTTTGTAAGGAATTGGTGCCAAAAAAAAAAAAAACAGTGGCTTATATTTTTCAAGCAACTAAAGTTAATTGCTAAAGTCAGATTATAAGAAATATATCATGGAAGGAGCTAATTTCAATATGCAGAACTAAACTTTAAAGAGGTACTCAGTTTTACATGTTCTCTCTCAATTTAAACATTTTGAATTAATCCCTTCATCACTATTGCTCTTGTAAAAATGTATATTAATATCATGCAGTCTATATTATTTTATTTTATTTCAGTTTTAAATAAGAATGATTCACATAACTATTATTATTTTATCATTAAGCAACATATTTTTCTTTTGATATATGGAAAATGTGTGCAGAACTGTTATATAGAATACATATTATTCTCACTATTTTTCGTGCTATGACTTGCGAGGATTATACATAGACTTAAGGATGTGTCTATCTTGATAGAGCATACCATGTTTAAATTCTTCTTAATTAGATAACAATATTCATTTATTGGATATGTCTGGAGCTAATACGCATTTATAAATTAAGGAAATAAAATATAAACTACTTCTGTTGAAATTGAATTTGATTGACAAAATTGTTGGTAAATTTTGGTTCTCTTCAATAAAAACGGAATATCAAACAAAGCATTATTAATAACGGAATTACTAAAGACAATTTAAAGTGTAGAATGCTATTCAAAATAATAAGGACAATTGCGTATTTAATCCAGAACGGCACGAGGAATATCGTATATTTCTCAGTATAATAAAGGAGAAATTAACTGCTTGTGTATGATTTGGTGTCTAAAATGGATATGCTATGAACACTGAAAAGTAGTGGGTATATTTAAGTTACGCTTATATTTTTTTTATTAAGTTAAACTGCAGAAGTGCATTTAGTTTAAATTCGGTTTGGAATGTGCCCTATACTGTTTATTATAATCCCGGAGTGAAGCTTTGCAAATGAACTGTTTATTCAAATTACAAAACTAATAACTTTTGTGTTTTGTTTTGTTTTATTACTTAACTCATATATAATGTATATGATGGATAGAGAAGCTTTAATATTATTATGTTTATTTTATAATCTACGTTATTTTGATTTTCAAGACCGTCTCCGGAAACGTGCTACTTAAAGGAGTAGTACGTCGTCGGTAAAAAAAAAAATTGATTGTGTTCAAATAGGTCTTATTATTTTCCTTACGAGGATGAAAGAAATAATTTAATAATATATTATTAGAGAGGTTTACATTTTATTATGCATATTTTATTATCTTAAAGTGAGAATTATTATTATTATTTTTTTTGAATCAACAAACGTATAATAAAAATAGTTCGTTCATAATAATTAGAAGCATTGAATCTTAAAAAGTAACCTAAAGTTTATTAAATTAAAAAGTTATACCTTAATGCAATATTTAATTATCATATTACCTGCTTAGTGTGTAATTTAGGGTTAATATTATAAATACTTTTATTTGCGAGTGTGTGTTTGTTTTGCACAATTGTAATATTTGTGTGATAAAGTATAATTTGTGAATATTTTATGCATAAATTCGTACACTGTTGTATTTTCTGAGTTGAACAGATTGATGATATATTATCTGTAGGCATTTGTCTGCCAGCATGTATTTATAAGGTTCAATGTTTTTAGAAGCTATGAGAATAGAAAGAAATCTGATTGCGTATAATATCTGTAGGGATGAAAGATCTTGCTTATTTAATACATGTTAATAATTTTCCATGAGTAGAGCCAAGTTTATTTTATATGCGTATGATTAATGATAATTTATTGAAGTGATGTTCTTAGGGTCCTGGTGTCGAGGAATTAAAAATCCCCACCAATAATGTATTTGGAAGTAGTGGAGTTATTGTTGAAATATAATTAAGTGATATAGGAAGTTATGTGACGTTTTTCTTGGATTCTTGGTGTTGAGGAAATGTTCTCCACCAAAGGTATATTTGAAATCAGATGAATTATTGTAGAAGTGTTCGATAAGAGTTACCTGCTCCTCATGAAGATTCCCTTTATAACGTATGGTATATAAAATCATAAAAATATAGCTTTGTGTTAATTAAAATGTGGCTAGATAAATTGTTAGATTAATTCTGATGTAGTACTAGTGTCATATTTATTGATGAATTACGACATTGTTCGAGATAAAATAATTATATAATGTTTTCTTAATGAATGGAGAGTTTAAAAAAAAAATTGTTTTATATTATTGCTGCTTGAACGTACACACACACACGCGTAATTTAAATACTATCGCGTATATAAAGTATAGAATTATTGAAATATAAAAATGAGAAATAAATGCTTGGAAATATACTACATTCAGTTAATAAAAGTATAAAACATTAAGATTTAAACAGGAAATTAAGTATTTTAAAATACAATGTATCTATTTAAATAAAAATTAATCATCAAATCATCAGAATAAACATGATTTTGCTATGTGTGAAAGGTATAAGGAATTGGAATGATTATTTAGGCAATTATAGAAAGTTGCTTTGCTGAAAGCCAAATATAAGTGATTCGATTTATTTTATCAATCAACAGTAATATCCTCTCGAAAGTATATATATATTTTTTTGTTTGTGCTAATAATATAATATATAATTTTTTTTTATTGTCTTATAGATGAAACATATAAGCAAAGTATGTGTTCCAAGTTGGGATCTTTAAGTTCATTATTAGTTTGTTTACATAGTAGGAATCCCAAACTGTTGCTAAAAATTTATTTAATAATTTAAAAGTCTGCAAAACAAGAAGACTTATTTGTAAATATTATGTTGGACCAAATTTATTTTGTTTATTGTAATAAATGATTTGTTTAGTTATTTAAATTTAAAACAATTGTGTCGTGAGTTATTTTGTATACATTCGTATTTCCATTTCCACATCTCCACATTGTATAAATCTATTATAAAACAGATACACTATTTTAAAGTTATCATATTAAATTTGCTAGTGTCTGACAATATTGTATTTCTTAATCCAAACATGATAAAGAGTAATTGCCACTTGATAAACGTATTAGAAAGGTTGCCAAGTCAGTATATTTGTTAGATGATGATATGAGATTAAAATACCCTATCTCTGTCATTATCTTATTATTGAAACATAGTAAAATATATTAGTCAATTTGTTTTATTATGTTTTTCTCATATTTTAGAATTATAACTTATGGGCAATGGAGTTTATTAATTCAACTGTGTTTATTAAATTCCCTGAGATCTTATTATTTATTTCTTGATTGGCATTAAAGTAGATGTGTAGATTATAATATGCCAAGTAATAGAATTGTTTAAGAATATAATTTTAGCAAGATGATATATGTTGTACTTGGATGAAGGAAGAAATTAAGTTTAAAGTATATTTTAATAGACTGTATCAAATAAACATTATGATTCTTTATCATACAATTAATTAACAAAGGACTTTACATTATATTGAATGTTTTATAATATTTCTTCTTTTATTCATTTATTATCATGTATCTTAAGAACTGCCTATAGCCTCCCACTGAGCTGAGCTGAACATAAACTTAAATATATGAGTCTCAGTAATAGTTTTATATTATATCTTTTATTATATTGTTCTATTCATTGGTAGAACTGGCGCCTGGGCATTTCGCTCATGTAATGTATATGAGCGGTGTTGGAAGTGTAGGTTATAATATATATATTCTAAGAAATGCTTTTATTCAATATAAGGACTAATGAAACATTTAAAAAAAAAATTTTTTTTTCTTGTACCACAATTTTGTTTGTTACATGCAACTTTAAATAAAAATACAAGGAATCCACAAATAATTAATTCAAGCAATAATAGAATATTTTTGGTTTGATCACAAATTGTAATGTTTGACTTAATTAATTTATAGATGCTTCATAATTTGTTTAAAATTACATAAACAATCAAAATTATAGTTCAAGAAAAAAAATATTTTTTTTTGCTTCTTAGCTTATAATAGCCCTCAAATTAAATAAAAGCATTTCTGTAAAAAAATTACATATATTATATAGTGATATTATTAATATTTTAGTTTATTATTATGCTAACCTAAAAGAGATGTATATTAAACAATAACTATTTTTTCCAAAAAAAAAGACAAAACTGTTTAGGATCTGCATGTTATCCTGGATAAGATATTACAAACCTTGTGGTTTGCTGTTCCTTTTGATTAACTCATATTTTCTCCTATTAATTTGCAATCTGAAATGTTAATTTATTTTATAACTGGAAATAGATATGTCAACTTATTTAATTAAAAACAAAACAAAATGACAAATACTGACTCTCAGAAAATCGAGAAAATGTTGAAGGCAGTTTCTTCTCTGTCAATTTCAAAGGATATCATATTAAGATCAGGTAAATATTTAATAAATCTATATAATTTAAGAATTTAAAAAAAATTGACAAAAAATAATGTTAAAAAATAATTCAGAACACTTATTAGAGTCAATGTTATTCATTGTCAAACTTATTTTTACTAATCTTACCATTTTTATTATAATTATAATCTTATCATTTACATACAAATATAAAAAAATAAAAAATAAAAATAATAATACAGTGAAATCAGATCACAAAAATAATATCAAATATGTTGAATAAATATCACAAAACAAAACAATAATATTAATGTCATTCAGTAAAGTTAAGAATTATTGAAAACTTATCCCACATTATTAAATAAGTATAATAAAAAACTACGATCAATCTGATAGATATCTAACACAGTCATACCCATTTCTTTTTAATTATTTCTGTGAATTACAAAATCATGATTTATTAAACAATCCAATTAACAGTTATTCTTTACAGCTAAATCATTTATTCATTTAGACTATTTCACAAAGCAACAGTGAGAGAGAGCAGAGAATACATTAAACATTACCATGTGAAAAAAATAAACAAACTTAATCACAAATAGATACATAATTCTTGCTCTACCCAATTTCATAAGTGAAGTTATGTGCAAAAATAATATTGCTCAACATTTTAAAGAGCTTACTCCAGAAATATCCTTTGAAATTCTAACAAACATATGAGAGATCTTAAAATGAAACAGAGCACTTTCCTCATCAAATATTTTTGAGATCAATCTCAATAATAATAAGCATTTGAAGTCATCAACCACTTTGCTTTAAATGTGCAAAATTAAGTCAGATTGCATTTAAATGCATTGCAGCAACAATTAAAAATAAATATATGAACTTTGTACAATGATTAAAAACCTAGATATAGACAAATGTTTCTTCAAACAACATTAAATATTCAATTATGAAAATTACAATATATGTCTGCTTCAAATGAAGAACAATTTATTAACAAACAACAAGTACCTGAACATTCTGTTATCCATCCTTACACAACTTATCTGATATACTTCTCACACAGATAAACCAAACTTATAAAACATGAAAAACTTAAAAGTGAAATATAAATACCAAACATCATTACCTATGATGACAAACATATAAACAATTCTTCAAAACCTTAAGGGATAATCAACATGCAAAATACTAGATATATTTTAATTTTAGATGTTAATAGTAAAATACCCAAAATCTTTGACACTTGGAGGAAGCAAATTAAAAAAGAGCACTATTTTAGTACCATAAATAAATAATAATCCTTATTTAAACATTGCTATGATTAATTTATATGGTTTAAATGCCATATAATGAAATCAATATATTTTCATTCTAGATGCCAGAATTTGAATTTTGAAACTATTATTGAGATTGAGCAGAGAGGTGTTTGAGATTAATTGGTATTATTAGTCAACTATTTACTGCTAAACTTCTGACAGCTAGTATATGCATATGTATTTTTTGTGCTCAGCATTTCATATTTAATATTCATACTGAAATGATTAATTTATATATATAATTAGAATAAGCATAACACATTATTAAATGAATAGATAATAAAAAATATGACAATATATAATATTTTATTCATTATATATTGTAATAAGAATTGTAATTTTTAATATTTACTAGGCCTAATCTGATAAAAATTATGACACAATTATTACTTCCACTCTCAGGCTCTAACATTCCTTTAATAAACAAGATTATTTGTTTTATAGATACTTAAAAATCAAAGAAATGTATTACCATTGTTTTTGGTTGTTTGTTTTTACTATTTAAGATCTTAATACCATGCTATCTTTAAAATCTCTAGCCTCAGACTAAATTCCCTTAATGTTGATTTTCATGTAAACATTATGTTTCTTCAACACTTGATAAATAGCATTTTCTGTGGCAAAGGAAAGCTTAAGAAGAAATATATCTTTGATAGTTCAGCTGAATGTAAAATTTTTACTGTTTTCTATTTAAAAACAAATAAAATAATTGATAAAATGCTAAAAATCTTAATGAATAGTTACATTTTAATAAATAAAATCATGGTATTATAAGCAGATTTTTAAAAAAATATTTGTGTAGTGTGCCCTGCACAATTTAAGTTTACTACACATTTGCTATAAATTTTAATATTAACTATAAAAATTTCATTTGCTGTATTCAGGCTATCAATGAGCTATACAGTTTTTGAGCAGCAGAATAATCTTGAAGAAAAAATAAACAATGTCAAACTAACAGTATTTCTGGTCTCTTGTAAGATGGGATGTTGATTGCTCAAAGTCTAGATACTACTATTTCCAATACAAAATTCACTTAATTTCCTTCTTAAATTGCATAAGTTAGTGTAGGATTTGGCCATTATAATCCTCTTAAACTATTGGTCATCTCCCAAACAAATTGTGACAATGAAATCATGTGGTTGTGAAATCATATTTTCATCCTTTAACTACATATACATCATTTCTGACTCCTATTCCCTTTTCTTTCTTTTTTTTTCAGTTCAAGACTTTGAGAATTAAGAAAGCAATGATAGGCATTGGCTTAGTACATTTTCAGATTTAATTATGATCTTTTCTTGAGGCACTGAAATTACTAATGACTAGTTTCAGGTAGAAAATATATGTTTAGACAAATTTTATAGGAATCCTCTGCCTGCCACAAAAGTGGAAAGGACCAAGAAAATGTGGCCTAAAAATGATTCATCTCACACAGTCTGGCTAGATGATTATGTCTGATTGATTAATCATTATAGCATTAAAAGTAGCATTAAAAGTAGAAAGAGGTTTATTATAAGCTTGTTTGGAAAGTCATATCAATTAATAAACACAGGAAGCAGAAATAGTACTAAAGATAAAAAGTATATTTTTTTTCCTTCTAAATATATGTATGTAGAATGTGTAATTTTTTCTTGATACAAACTTTTCAAGACTGGAATGGAACACCACACTAATAACTAAGGAGCTGACAAGAATTATGATTGATATAGTTGCTCTTAATGAAATTCATCTTTCAGAAAGAGGTTTATTATAAGCTTGTTTGGAAAGTCATATCAATTAATAAACAAGAGTGCATAGTTTATTTGTACTAAAGTCTAATTTACTATCTTCTATTCTTGGAATTCCTCACTGTTTTATTCTTGGAATTTCTTACTGTTGCACGATGGTATTACTGCTTATTTTATTAGTGCACACACTTCAATATTACATTCGTAGAAAGTTTTTATTCCTTACTAGATAGCATTATTACAGACATCTTTTTTTTTCTTTTTGAAGACATTAAAGCATCTGTTAGTACAAATAGTAGACGTTGATCAAAAGTTGCTGAAAATAATAGTATTAGTGCTGTAATTAATATTGGTCTCTTATCATTGAATTTTTTGCATAACATATAGAATGACTATCATAAATACTTTATTTAGACAAATCATTATATAAAAGATAGATCAAAACAATGGCATTTAATAGATTACTTTATAGATGTGAATCAAAATCCAAGAGCAATTCTAAGTGCAGATTGTTAAACAGATCACAGATTAGTATTCTCCAGGATTAAAATATTTGGATTTAAAAATAGGTCTTCTCCATTCATGTTCACAGGGAAATTGATATTTCTTCTTTAGAAGTATCTACTACATAAATTAAATTTCAACAACTATTAAACTTAAATTGTTAATTTGGACTTTCAGGATTGTCATATTACTGAAGTTTGGAATTATTTTAAGGAGTGTGTTATGCATATAAGTAAATCTAATTTTAAGTTCACTTAAAAAAAAGTTATTACTGGTTTTCTGACAATGATCTTATTACAAAGGAAAATGATGTTTTTCTGCTTGGCAGAAAAATAAATGTCAAATTTCATAATAAATAAAGAGATTTAAAGGAAAAAATTTAATTACTGACAAGAATGCTTAAGAATTAAAACTGCAAAGGAGATAGTTATTAATTGATCATGATCATTACAGAGCTTTTTTGAAATAACTTAAAGATATCACAATCCTATTAAATTTCAGGAAGGGCACTCTCTGATATGATGATAATATTTTGGGCATGTGGAAGTATAATGATCTTTTTTTAAAGAATATTAAAAGAATTGAAATGACCTTTAATGATATACCTATTTTATTTGCTCATTTAGCTTTTGATAAAGATATCCAGCTTAGTGAAGTTAGAACAAACTTTTGTAATCTTAAAAATGGAAAATATAACGGGAATGTTACTTTCAAAATTATTTACTTTTTTTAGGATTCATGAAGTTGTGATGTTTGATGGCTTCTATTACTCCAATCTTTAAAAAAAGAATATATAAGATTGCAGGAATTATTATGGAATCTCATTATTATCCTTTAGAAAAAAAGGTATTTTCAAGAATTTTGTTGAGTAGATTGCTTCCAGTTACAGATGAATAATTATAGAGATTCAAAGTGGTGTTAGAGGATTGCTTTTTACTACCAGGCAAGTGCAAAAAAATGTCAGGGAAAAAAACAATTATTTTTATATTAATTTTATAGATTTGGTCATGGTATTTGATTTAATTAATTGAAATGATCTATGATATTATTTAAAATTAGTTGGGTGTAAATCAAAATTTATTTGTATTATACAGCTTCTACATGATGGAATAAGAAGTGTTATTACTAATAGGTGGGAAATGTGAGCATTTGAAGTGAAAACTGGATGTAAATTTTATGAAAGTGATTTTTGGAACTGCAAATAGAATACTTACTGAAACAAAATTTAGGATGTGATATAGGTTTAACATTGAAATTTGTAATTTGAACTCATTAAAAGCAAAATTTAATGTTGTTTTCTGGATTTACAATATGTTTGGTAATTGTCTTATTTTTTCCAGTCAATAGATGCTCTACAGAATGTACTTAATGTTTTGAATTTAACCTGTAAAGACATCAGATTAATTAATAATCAATGTACAAAAAACTCAAGTTCTTTATCAACCAATGATGAAAGAAAAATTCTCAGCAACATTTAATTTGGCTGATTATTAACTTGACAATGAAGACTATTTTAAATATTTTTTATAGTTTTATAAATAGAAAAGTTATCTAAGATGTTGAAATTCAACACAGAATCCAATATGTGCTGCGGTTGCTTTTAATAAGTTAGAAAATATAGTATTCCACCACAAAAAAAGGGATTACTATAACTAAATTAGCTATATATAAAAATATTATTTTAATTAATTTAATATATGGAAATAAAACTTGGATATCCTATCAATACCACATAAGGATATTAGAAATATTTTATTTAAGGATGCTTTGTAAAATTTTAAAAAGACAATAACAAGATCATAAAAATAATTAATATATTTTTTAAGTTGCTGAATGTACTATTATAGAGTACAATGTTACAAAATCATATCTTTATTCAACTGGACTCCTAAAAAACTATTTTATCTTAAGTATAGTTTTCATGGGAGAATCAACTCCCATGTATGTTAAAAGGATATTCTCAAAGACATTCATTGGGAAAATATAGCAACAAATCAACATAGTATTAAAGTATTTTATAAAAAAAAATTGCAAAATATCAAACAAATGAATTAATATAGTTATTGCAAAACTCATCTCCAGTGTAGCTTTTTTTTATATATCTTTTTTCTTGGAATTAGAATGGCCATAATCATATAAATAAGACTGATGATGATGATATCAAAAATCAAATTTATTTTAATAAAACTATGAATTTATTTACAGATTCAATATAAATTTGATTGTCATATGAAAAATATTTATCAGTTCAATTTGCATTTAATCCCAATCATTTTTTTTTTTTTTCCAAAATCATTTTCAATAAAATTAAAGATGACTGATTTAAATTATTAATTAATATATTGTAACCTCTTCATTGTTCAATCTTACAATTTAATACTCATTAAATTTTATGGTACAGACCTATAAAAATTTGTGATGAAGAAAATAAATGACAATTATCACTGATAATGATCAAATATTGTTACTTGTTTATAAGATCCTATTTCCTAGTCACTTCCAGAAGCCCTTGACAATATTGCAGTCTATCATTGACAATTTATCAAGTAATAATACTTAATCATAATACTGTAATTGTTGATTTATTTCCACTGCCTTCTGAGAAGTTACTATTCATGTTTTTCAGAATAGATGTAAAAATGATTTTATCCAAACTTGTGTCAAATATCCATTTTCATAATTTGTTTTTATTTTTCATCTGTAATATTATTATTTTTTGATTTATGTTTATTCGTTTTTCATTCTTGCTGTTTGTTCATTTTAATTTCATTTACTACATTTATGATTTCTTTTCTGAAGATATAACATTTTAATTTTATATATTCAAATTCTTATAAATTTATATACATATATAGCTCTAGGTATATTTTTACCAATATGGCAAATTTGCCTTTCTTTGTTATTATAGCTTTAATTGCACCATTCTGCTTTTTCCTTTTTCTTTTCGAAATTATATTTACGAATTATATTTATAATATACATTTTTCATTTCCTGGCATTTTTATGTGCTTTTTATTCAAAGATTTATATATTTTCTTCTGATTTTAAAATTATTTGATTTTTCATTTTTATATTTTTTCAGATTCAGATCTTAATATAATATCGAATAACTTTTATAGATTTATTACATATATAAATATAAGTTAGACCTTGAGGCAATACAAACTCAATTACTATGACAACTACCTAAAATCAGTGAATTTATAGTATTTGAATAAAGAAATAATAATTATTTACTTAAGTATTAAAGTAATGTGCATATGTATGTGCATCTGAATATTTAATGTTTTCCATTACAAATTGTTAAAATGTATTTAGAGTAAAGTTTTCGTTTTATAATTGATAATTAAAAATGTTTAAAGAGGAAATTAAAATGAACTACATTTAAAAAAAATTATGAAAAATTATAACTAAAAATATATCTGCTTTTAGCTAAGTAGCTAATAAATAATAAATAAGATTAACGATATCATAAATCATTTAATTATAATTAATAAAAGTACAGTATATAAGTACATACTTTTCTCTCGTCACTATCCAGTACTTTTTCAACTAAAAAATTATTTTTCATTAATTAGAAAGATATTTTTATATGATAATGAGATAACTGAAGGAAAATAAGAGTAATCACTATCTGATAGATTTAAACAGAATCAATGACTTATAATCAAATCTTACGCAAATATGTCTGTTAAATAGTATCCATTTTATGTCCATCATGGTTCATTACGAAATATATGTATAATTTGATGAAAAACTTAGAAGCACAAATAATAATAATTCATAAGTAGAATCCTAATAGTGTCATATTATGGCATTATTAAAATATATACCTGTATAATTTTAATAAAACCTTAAATAAATTATAACTATTAAATATGTGATATTGACAGTGCATAATCTCATTCATTAAATAACTAAGTTTGAATATGTTTTCATAATAATAATTCACCAATTAAATTCAATCATTTTAATAAACTTGTAAATATTACTTATTTTCTCTTACCAATGCCAATTTATTGCTTAGAGAGATCTCACTATCAGCACCAGCCTCATTTTGAACCATTATTAACCCATTGCAGTATGAAATCTCTCCAAGTTTAGTCCAGTTCTCCTGATAAATAGCCTTTCTTCTCAATATCACACCAGCAAACTTATTTATTTCCTCTCTTCATTTCATGGGTGATCTTTTCTAGATCTTTTACAATCTTTTAGAAAGAATTCAACTGTCCCTCTATTATCATCTCTTCTAGCAATAATTCCACTCAAGTTTTAATTTCAGTTTCATGACATGACATCAATGATAATTGTTTCTCCCCTAAACAAGTATTTCATTTTCAATTCACTCTTGTTACTCTCAATATATATCTCTTCATGCTTTAGTGAGTGATCTGAGATTTCTGAATTGCCCTTTTGTTATGTATCCAAATCTCAAATTCATCTATTAAAAAATCTTCCTTTTCAAGCAGAAAAACATACTTCATTTTATTTCTACCAAAAACATCCATATCTGCATTAATAATCTGATAAAGATATTAGAAGTTGGTAATTTCTTTTAATTTATAATTATCAATCTCTATTATCACTGTAGAAAATTGGTCAATATTATCTTAGTCTTTTATAATTTATCTTTAGTTCTACTTTCTAACTTTCATCTGATATTACAACATTTCCTGAATCTCTGAAGCATTATTTGCAAAAATATTCACTTTATCTGAAAAATCTAGTTGATTTAAATAATCTCCATTCATTTTTATACCCTTAGTTTCCCATTTTAAATCACAAAATACTTCTTATAAAACTGCAATAAAGAATTTAGAGATGTGGACTCACCTATCATGCACCATTATCAAAGTTAATTTTCTTAGCGTCAATATGTAACCTAATTTCTAATGATGCAGCTTGGCAAATATTCTTCAGAATATGTCAATGTCCTACATTTCATCACTATGGAAATACTTATAGAATCAAATGCTTTTTTCATAATCTGTAGAATTCAAAACATAATGGCTACTTATATTCAATGGTTCTTTCTATGACGTCTCCTAATACTTGGATATGATCCCCAACTTTCGAATCCAGCTTGTTCTTTTGTTTTTGGCATCCAATGTCAACTTTAAAAGTATTGCAATTATCTTAGATAAGGATTTTGTAGGAAGTGATAGAATCCTGATAAGTCTATAACTGTTAACATCTTTTTCATTACCTTTCCAAAATATCAATATTACTACTGTATACTTCCATTCATCTGGTACCTTTTTATCATTTAGATATCTGTTATATTTTCCAACAATTATCATTAATTATTCTTCCATTTTTTTGAAGTTTTTCCTTACTTTATAAATTTAATTTATCACCTTTTCATTTAAAGTGCTCTATTTTAGAAAATGTAATAAATGTATTGATTATTTTTTTCTTGTTCTTTATTGCTGTAAAATATTTTGTAGACCTATTAAACTTATTTTATGTTGTCATCTCTTTTTTAATAATAATTTTAGTTTTTCTTTTCATTGCTAAAACAACTTTTTTTCCAATAATATAAGGTTATTTAAATACTTCTAAAAATTTTATTCTATAACTTTTCTTACCAATTCACACTTTTATATTCCATATATCATTATTAACTCTTTTTCAAATTTTTCAAAATTCTAGATCTTTAATTCTTCTTAATTAATCATTTTTAAATATTTTCATATTTTCTTTCATATATTTCCTTGTTTAGTTGAAAATTTATTGGTGAATTACTGCTTTTTTGATATGTTATTTTTGTTGCAGTTCTTAGTAAAATATTAGTTATCTTGTTATTAATCTCAGTTAAGCTTGATTCATCATCAAAGTCTGTCAAAATTGAAAATGATTAATAAGTTCTAATTTTAATTCATTTCTGAAGATTATGAATATTGGCTACCAATGTCTTTTTTAATAATTTTCATCTGTATAATTTCGCTTTAATACATATATTTTAATTCAATAATTGATAAACAATTTCTTTGCTGAATTTATGGAGAACATTGCAATCTTGAAATAAATGCTTAGTTTTAGTCAAAATACAACTCAATTCTTCTATGTCCATTTTTGTTTAGCATATTTTCTCAAAAAAAGAACTTAATATCATACAAAAAATTTTTCTGTAAATTACACAAACTTAGGTTCTCTTTCATTTCTGTCATCATAACCAAATTTATACACAATACTTTTATCTTTTATTCATATTTCAATTCTCGCATTAAAGTTTTCCATGACAATTTTAAAATATTGTTTGGTCTGATCAAAAGCATTTAATCATTTATATAAAAATCATCTAGTTCATCATAATGAGAATTTATTACAGCATAAATATGAATTTCTTGTATTTAATGTCATCTATTAAGCTAAATAACTAGTTTTGTCATTCTGTCTGATATACCATCAATCTCTATAATGTTTCTGCTTCTAAATCTCCCCCACCTACACTTCCAATAGCTGTACCGTTATAGTAAAGTACATGTCCATTTTTCAAAACAATTGTTTTTTCTTTTTTCTAATTTAGCAAAGTCCAACAATGTTCCATTTAATATTATACAGTTATTCTTCCTATTCATGCAATCTGCCTTCACTCAAAAATGATAGGCAATTGTTGAAACAGATCTGTTTCACCTATTATATTTTCTAATAGTGTATTTCATTGCATTCAGATTGTGTGTATTTCTTTAATTTAAAACATTGAGTGTTCTTATAATATTGCAGAGTATGTGTGGGTATAATCGTCCTATTAATTATAATATGAAAATACAGACTTAAATATTTATATACGCGCATATTCATTTATGTTTGTTAAAACTGAAGTAAACATAACGGTGTGTAGTTAGAATTTATATATATAACAGAATAATTAGTTTAAATTTATAAAATTACTTATTTAAGTTTCAATATTCATTTTAAATAATTTTCAGTTCTATTGTTTGTTTAAAATTACACAAGCTGGTAGTTTGTTTACGAGTTTTAACCTTTCGTCTAAAAATAATCTTTACCTAAAACTTGACCAATTTAAAATTATAACTAAGACAAATTATAAAATTCTGTCAGGCATAAAACCACACTAAGTGCTTTGCAAAACTCTTGGAAATATATTTGACTCTGGAGGTAGCTATGACACAAATTGGAAAACTCTTGGGAATATATGTTTAATTCTAGATGTAGCTATGATGCAAGTTAGAATAAGAGAACTTTTAAGTCCACATTTAACTATAGCAAATATTTTACTAAGCGGATATTTAGTTAAAGGCACAGTTCTAACCAGTTAACAAGTGAAGAGGAGGGACCTACTGTCAAAAGTAGAATATAAAAAGGGCCTGTAGTAGCCATCAATATTCTTAGTTGTTGCTGTTTGAAAATATTCTTAGTTGTCGATGTATATTTTACATATGTTATTTAAAATGCATATTTTGTGTATGTTATTTAAAACACATATTTGCATAAGTTATTTGAAATAGATATTTTACGAGTTATTTAGAATTAATATTTGAGTAATTTATTTAAGAATCAATATTTTGCATGAGCTATTTAAGAATCCATATTTGACCTAGATTATTTAAAAATCAGTTTGTTTGATATTAAATGTAAATTACATGACATATAATTATTGTTTTAAGTTCTAGTAAATCTTTAATCTTTTGCTATAACTCCATTTAATTAGAGGATAAGAAGCTATGCAGAGATCCTTAAATCATATTCTCAATATTGCCTTTATCATGTGACTTAATAATCTTATTTATGAACTGATCGGTGGTACTAGCACTGAAAGAAGCTATGATTTTGGCGTAATTAATTTATGAAAATATTAATTTAGCATTGCGAATGTGTTGCTAGTTAGCATAAATATGCATATTTCCTTGCTATACCTATAATGGCCTACATCAGGATCGTTTCCACATCAAATCACACCTCGAAAGTTTAGGCAAATGTGACATTTGTATTTAAAAGAACAAAAGTGTCCCAAATGGCTCATAAGCCACTCTTCTGCTCACTTGAATAAAAAAGCCTCTTCATATTATAGCAAGCAGACTAATCTGAAGAACCGTTTACTAGGTAATAAACCTCAATTAAGAATACATTCAAGGTGCACTTATTCTGATACTATAGTTTATAATGCACTAGAATCTAATGTTTGGCTGCCACACCTCAGTTCAGCTTCCCTAGAAAGTAACTTGATCCAATTCGGAATCTGAGTTGATGCATTTATCTGTGTAGCAACTATATGTAATATCACGCAAATATCATTATAGTTGAGTTTAAATTTAGTAATAATAATATAATCTCTATCAGTTACCAATAAATTGATCACTCTATTATTTATTTTCACTATATAGAACATAGTGTGAGTTAGGACATGGAAGATGGTATGGGCCTATTAAAAAGTCATAGACTAATTAAAAATTTGTAAACCCAAAAGCCACTCACCTGCATGTGAGTGTTATATAAAATTCTTTATATTATTTTATAACCTGAACCACTCATCTGCATGTGAGAACTATATAAATTGCTTTATATTATTTGTAACCCTGAGCCACTCACTTGCATGTGAGCACTATATAAATTGCTGTAATATATTCTTCATAACCCTGAGTATTCACTCACCCGCGTGTGAGCAAGCTATACCCAATTTATTTTGCTTTATAATTTACTAAGTATTACATTAAATTTATGAAACAAATGTATCTGTCTCCAATCTTGCTCATTACCTTATGAATCACTAGTTAAGTTATATAATATGTAATGGGAAGGAGATGTCTCACGTTTTACTGCTTTGCTATTACTGGAACATGAATAAAGAGATATCGAGTTGGTTGACTTGGAAGCATGAGTAAGAGAGTTGAGGTATGATCAGATGTAGGATATTACTATCCCAACTTGGTCAGCCTTTGGTTCTCTGGCTTGGATTCTTGGTCTGTTGAGCAAATGTACAAATCTGACCATTACATAGGTATAATTTTTTCCCTGGAGTTGGTGCCCAACATGGGGCTTAGACTAAGTACATGATCCTGAGAAGAGTATTTATATTTTACATTCCAAATATCATTGTAGTATTACAAAAATATGTATAAATTAAACGAAACAACTCATAATCTAGTATTATAATTGATAAGTAATTGAGATGGTAAATAATTTAAATAACTAAGAAGTCAGAAATGGCATGTGATTCAGAGAGGGATGAGCAAGAAAATGATCAAGCAAGAAACAGAAATACACAAATGATCAAGCAAGAAAAAAAAATACATGTGAACTGAAAAAAAGAGAAGAGAAAACGTTTTATTTTTTTTAAAGAGAGAAACCTCAGGTGGCATAAGACAGAAGCTGGGTGAGTCTAAAATTTATTTCATTATTTAGATGTGCTTATTATATATTTAATTATACTAGTAGTTAAAATGTATCAGGTGGCAAATAACAAAAAGGTATCAGGTGGCAAATAACAAAAAGGAAAAATGGGCAATGAACAAGGGTGAGGGAGGTAGTTATAAATAGTCAGTTTGGGAGAGTAGATGGTGAGACAGCTGTCAATTAAAAATAAAAAAGAAGCAAATCAAAGATATAGTACTAAGATATTATAAAATAAAAATAAAATGGAAGGAGAAAGAAAAGATGAGGGAAAAGAGAAACAGGAGGAGCAGGTAGGAAAGGAAGTAGGAAGCGAAGGTAAAACTTTGAGATTAGGGAGAATGATAATAAAATATAGTGATAACAGTGTGGAAGAGGAAATAGCAACTAACATAAATGAGAATATAGAAGAGGAAAATAGGCCAAAATCAACACAAGGAAAGGGAGATAGGGAAAAGCAAGAAGTTGTAGGTGAGGGACCAGGCATGGTGGCAATAATGAAATGAATGATGAAGGAAAAAGAAAAAAAGACTGAAAAGGAAGAAAAAAGAAGAGATAGAGAAGAAAGGGAAAAAGATATGGCTGAAAGGGAAGAGAAAGAAAAGAGATAGAGAAGAAAGGGAAAAAAAGAAAGGAAAGACAGAGATAAAAGAAAAAGTAAGACTGAAAGGAAAGAGAAAGAAAAAAAAGAGAATAAAGAGAAAAAAAGAAAAACAGAGAAGAAAGGGAAGAAAGGAAAGATAGAGAAGAAAGGGAAGAAAAGGAAAATAGAGAAAAAGGAAGAAAGAAAAAGAAGAGATGCTTCAATATACAGAGCACATGTTTGATAGCAGGAAAGAAAAGATGGAACAGAGGTTCCAAACTCTTGAAGAAACAATGGGAAGATTAATGATTGAATGTAAGAAACAAAATGAGGAAACACAGAAAGAGAGTGAGGGGCTCCTGGAGACACAAGAAAAAAATGGAAACTAGCTTGAGGAGAGTAAAAGGGAAGGCCCTCATAGTAAGGAGCAAGCTAGAATGGCAGGGAAAGAGCTTACATAAAGAGAATACATATAAAGAAAAAAATGGAAGGCATAGAAAGGGAGTTAGAGATAATAAATAAAAGGACTGCAAAAGGAAGAATAGCTATATTACAGGAGATACAGGAGCTGCAGGAGAGTAGATAGGGTAGAAAAGGAG
The DNA here is from genome assembly GCA_028023455.1 of Epiperipatus broadwayi. Lineage (NCBI taxonomy): Eukaryota > Metazoa > Onychophora > Udeonychophora > Euonychophora > Peripatidae > Epiperipatus > Epiperipatus broadwayi. The sequence goes on from JAQFVV010000003.1 coordinate 11,578,675, forward strand.
TAGAAAGAGACAGCATGAATAGTAGAGAATTAGCACCAAAAAGAATAGTTAGCTAGTGAAGGCAAAGCGGAAGTAGAGAAAGCCAGGGATCAGATCATACAGAAAGAGACAGCATGGGTAGTAGAGAATTAGCACCAAAAAGAATAAAGTTAGCTAGTGAAGGCAAGGGGGAAGTAGAGGAAGCCAAGGACTGGATCATACAAAAAAAGCCAGAAAAGAAGGTAGAGAACCCCCAGAGACAGAAACAAAAGAGTATGTAAATCGAGATAAAATAGCCTGTGTAGGGGGTAGAGAAAGGGTTCAGAGCCATATGATAACCAGAGGGGAAGAGGGCCTTAAGAGAGAAGCGAACATAGAGAGCACAAGAGAAGGGATAATAGGCATAGATATGGTTAGGCAACAGACATATCTGTCGAAATATATACAGGTCAAAATCTTTAAAGGAGAGGTCGCAAAAGTCCTAGGACACATCTCCAAAGTCTAACTGAATTGTTTAGGTTCCAGCAGGTAGACCCTCAGAACCAAATCATGCTAGCCATACAGTATCTACAAGGGTATGACCAGTCCTGGTGGGATTGCTATAAAGAAAAGCCTCACACATTCGAGCAATATACAGCAGTGCTAGTAAGGACTTTCTGGAGCGAGGAAAGGTAGGATGGGATTCACCATACTGTACTCAGAGAACACTATGGGTCGGTCACAAAAGAAATGCACACACAATTTTTTATGCATCCGGTTGCACGTCTCAGATCCTTGACTGCGTTTCCATTTACTGAGAATCAAATAATCCGTATAATTCAGCAAAATATGCCAGGATACATGCAACAGATGATGGTGGGGTGTAGGATATGCACAGTGGAAGAGATGGCTGCTTTCCTAACCACCATAGACTATACCCCCATACACAAAGAAATGCATGAGAAAGTTAGGAAAGTTAGACCATGTTAAGTGCCAAGTTGTTTGCTAGGAGGATAGAGGATCATACCATAGGTTTAGCAAGGCACCCCAGAGTAGCATAGCATATAAGGGAAGGTCCACAGTATCAGGGTCATTAAACTGCAAAGGGTTCCACTAGATTATTCCTGTCTATGCTAGACCATTCCCATAGATGGATGCCCACCTTAGAAAAAGGGAATGATACAATATGTCTGGTCCACTATGGGTATCCTGAGAGAAGTTGAGGAGAAGAAAAGTCTGAGTTAAGTGTTAGAGCATGTCCCTTGGTAGCTATAGAGTTGGATAATCACAAAGTTGTGGCATTAATAGATACAGGGAGTCAACTCTCATTTGTGGTCAGCAGCTGGGTGACCAGGGTGGAATTACTATACCACCAGGTTCAAAAACTCCCCCTCAGACCTTTGAAAATGTTCATGGCAAATGGAAAACAAAGACTGAAAGCTATCAAATATGGGTAGAAATAGTGTGGGGTCCCCTCAAAATAGGGCACATTTTCTGTATCAGGTTAAAAGACGAGGGATATTTCCAGGCTAAAATGTACCCTATCCCATTGCAGTATCAAGAAGCAGTAGAGCAGCAGATACAGCAAATGGTAGAAATGGGGAATCATTAAAAAGGCACCCTCTCCTTACAACAACCCTTTGATGATTGTAAAAAAGAAGGATGGTTCAGAATGGATCTGCTTGGATGCATGAACTTTAAATAATGTGATGGTTCCAGAAAGAGATCCCCCCCCCCAACATAAAAGAAATATTTTTACAATTGAAGGGCATGATAATCTTCTCAACTCTAGATCTAACATCTAGCTACTGGAAGATGTTGCTTGATCCTCGTGACCACCAATACACTGCTTTTCGGTACAAAGGGCATTCTCATGTATTCCAGTGTGTCCCCTTCGGACTTATAAATAGTGCAGCTGGTTAATGAGATGTTTAGATCAAGACCTCTCAGAGGAAGTAAAAAAATGTATTATTAGTTATATAGATGATTTGGTAGTGGCATCCAAATCTTATGCAAAACATATGCAGAGCCTAGAGAAACTATTCCAAGAGTGTATCAGAACTTTTTAAAATAATTTATATAAATTAGCATAGCTAATAAAAAAGAGTCAGAGATTCTTAGCAGGCATCAGTCTAAAGCAGTCAATGACAATCAGGAGGAGAAAATGGCTGCCAAAAGTAAAACAATGCATTTCTTAAAAGGGAGAAAAAGATAATGGTGAATGAAGTTAGCTTTAGTAAATTACTATTACAGTTTAAATGGAAAGAAGTTCACCTTTAGATGAGTAAACAAACCATTTGAAGATTAATGAACTGTATAATTATTAGCTGTGTGTGAAATAAAATATTTTCACACATTAAATATATCCCATAGCAATTCCCAAAAGTAAACAGGATAAATTATTGTCAGTAATATTAATGCCTCAGCAAACTGAAATAAACTTGCTGATTTATATATTCAATTTTGTGTATTATTCATTTTCTTCTACACAGTTGAGATTGTCTCCCCATTATCATTGCAGATAATGCAGACAACAGTCATTAAGAAGAACTTGTATAGAAAATTAAATTATAAAAGAATTGTATGTTTGTGTGAAAAAGGGAAAAGGAAAAATTTCTGGCAGTTTCTACTCATAACTTGTGTGAATTTGACATCAGTAATCCCTCAGTGTGTAATATATATGTGGAGCACATAGATTCTTAAATGAGTATCAATAAAATTGAAGATAATAAGCTTAAAATGTGATATGTTGAATTATTTTGATCATTTATGAGTGAATGTTGAATGTATAGAAAATTTTAAATTTTATTTAAACTTTCCAAATACAAACAACTTGTAGGAGGTTTTAACTGCAAACCCTTAGAAATGATCCCTTCTGATTTAAATGATTTTCTACTTTAGCCAGTTTCAGACATAATTTTTCATAATGTCTAAATTTCATCACAACATCAGGTCCATTATTTGTCTGAAGGTTTGTAATGATGGTATATTATAAGATGTGATATGTTGGACTATTTCCATCATTTATGAGTGAATGTTGAATGTATAGAAAATTCCACATTCACTCATAAATTATGGAAATAGTCCAACATATCACATCTTATAATACTATTTGTGTGTGATTACTAACAAGTTGTTTGTATTTAGAAAGTTTAAAATTTTCTATACATTCAATATTCATTCATAAATGATGGAAATAGTCCAACATATACATATCACATCTTATAATATACCATCATTACAAACCTTCAGACAAATGATTATAATACTATTTGTGTGTGATTACTAACAAGTTGTTTGTATTTAGAAAGTTTAAAATTTTCTATGCATTCAATATTCATTCATAAATGATCAATCAACAGAGGATAGCAATAACTCCTCTTATAATTTTCCATCACATAAAATCCTTAAAAAAAAAAAAAGATTTAATGTTCAAATATTTTTTTTTTTTGTGGGGAGGTTTTTTTAAAAATTTTAAAAAAATTTGTGTGTTCCAAAAACCAAAAAAAATACATATAGTGAATAAATAGATAATTTAATTATATCTTTTCAATCAACAGAGGATAGCATGTTTGTGTTTTTGAATGATAAAACAAATAACTTGAGAGTTACCAAGATTATAATTTGACATTGTGAACATTGGCAGACATTGTGAATTTATGATGGATTTAAAGGACTTATTCATGGATCAACTACTATATGGAATGTTGGAACACAATTCTTAGGAAAACTCTACTAAGTGAAATGGATATAATATACAGAACAGCAATGTATAGCACATGAGCTAACAACAGATAATGCATCTGAATATCAAATGACAGAAAATGAATTGAATCACCACCTAAATAAGATATGACTTAATGTGCTATTGCTGTGGAATTATAGGACACACAAAAAGGCTGTGCTTGCAAAAAAAACAAAAAAGACAAGCCACACTCTGACTTTGAATCAGGAGAAAATGAAGCTTTAAAAAGTTAGATATAAAGTCATTAAATGACTCAAACAATGACCAAATTACTTTGGATGTAACAATTTGTGAAATTAAAGTCAATATGGAGAATGACAGCAGTGCTGGATTACCAATTCTATCTCTGAAAAAGTGGAATAAAATAAATATCAAATCTAAGCAGAGTAAAATTGGCCAAATTACTTTGGATGTAACAATTTGTGAAATTAAAGTCAATATGGAGAATGACAGCAGTGCTGGATTACCAATTCTATCTCTGAAAAAGTGAAATAAAATAAATATCAAATCTAAGCAGAGTAAAATTAGATAAAGTCAATATGGAGATTGACAGCATTGCTGGATTATCAATTCTATCTCTGAAGAAGTGGAATAAAATAAATACCAAATCTAAGAAGAGTAAAATTGGATAAGACAAAGTCAGTAGATATAAATGAAAACAGAATATAAATAAGTGAAAAAGTTTTTTTACCAGTGAAAGTAAATGAAAAATTAAGTTTTACCACTATTTACTGTAAAGAGAGACATTAGTCCACTGTTCAGTAAAAACTGGTTCCTTCCATTAGGAATCTGTCTTAAAAATTATTAAGAAGATTAAACTAGAAACAGAAGTTAGAACAAAGTTTCCTCAGCTATTTAAATAAAAAATAGCTGAATTAACAATAAGATCAGTAGACTTGGAATTAGTTAAAGGTGTGCAACCTACAATGTGTAAACCATGAAAAGTTCCCTATGCCCTGAAGTCAACAATTCAAGAGACAATATGAGATATGGTTAAAAAGGGTGTGCTATCACCTGTAGAAGAGTCATCATGAGATACTCTTGTGGTCGTTATTGTTAAACCGGATGGGACTATTCACCTCTGTGGAAATTATTGAGTTACTGTAAATAAATATATAAAAAAGGGTCCTTATCCTGTGCCAAGTGTACAGAAAGTGTTCGCATCTTTACAGAAAATCCCCTTTACAAAGATAAATTTAAAATTCATGTTTCACCAGATACTTGTCGCAGAAAAAAACAACACAATTGTTGACAGTATGTACCCATGTCAGTCGGTTTAAGTGCAATAAATTTCCTTATAGGATAACTGTGGCCCCAAACATTTTTCAAGAGAAGATCAACATGTTATTGCAAAACATAAATAGAGTTATTCCCTACTTAGATGATATACTTATTACTGCCTGGTCAGAAAAAGAGCTGGAAAAATAAGTAATGGAAGTGTACTCAAAGCTAAATAAAGTGGGAATTAGATTAAATGACACCAAGTGCATTTGGGCAACATTGGAAATAAATTTTTTGGGAGATAAGATAAATAAGAATAGAAAGTGCCCCAGCCCTGAGAAAGTGAAAGCTGTAAAAGAAGCTGCCACTCCTAAGAATGTACAAGATTTTTAAAAGCTTTTCTGGGACTGTTAAATTTCTATGAAAGTTTTTTATAGGTAAATCATATGTGTTAACACTACTGTATGAGTTATTATGTAAGGAAAATGCTGAAAATGGAATGAAGAGCACAAAATTGCATTCCAGAAAGCCAAGGACTTATTAATGTCAGAAAAAATTCTTAGTGCTTTATAGGAGTGATCTGAAAGTGACGATTACTATAGATGCTTCAGATTTCAAAGCTGGAGTTATTATCTCACATTGGCATAGTGAAGGCAAATGTTCAATCATTTATGCCTCCAGAATGTTAATATAGGCTATAAAATTATAGTCAATTTGATAAAAAAGCTCTGGCTATAATATTTGCAATAAAGAAATGCCATCAAAATATAGATATAGATGTAGTTTTACAGCATGGATGGATCATCAAAATATATATATAGATGTAGTTTTGCAGCATGGATGGATCATCGCCCTTTATTTGGAATTTTTGGAAAGGGCAAAAAACCTGAATATGCAAGCCAGAGACTTGTAAGATGGATTAATATATTATCCACCTGTGACTAAGATTTAGTTTATAAGCCAGGAAAAGAGATTATGCATGAGGATGCATTATCATGACTACTAGAAGTTTATAGAAGTAAATGTAGTAGAATCAATAAATATTATAGAAAATCTAAATAGTTCTAAAGTTTCTGAATGGACAGATAGAGAGCCTGGATATAGTAAACTAAAGAATTGGATCTGAAGATGACCAAAAAATCAACCAAGTTTCATTGCTATGGCAATTTGGAACACTCATCAAAGTATGTATATCTGTAATGGCTGTATCCTGATGATTGATTAAGTACTCATAATAGTGGAAAGATGGGAACAAGTCTTAAAATTGTTACATAAAGAACATCCAGGAGTTGTGCAGATAAAAATGCTCATGTGTGGTCTAAACGTAACAACAAAATTGAACAAACAGTAAAAACCTGCCATGATTGCCAATCTGTGGCTGAATTACTGAAGAAAAGTTTATAAACCATGGACAGAGGCCAAATGCTCAGAGTGTATCCATATAGATTATTCAGACAGGATCTTTGAATGGACATTTGGTATTAATAATCATAGATTCAAACAGCAGATGGGCCAAGTATAAGCTGACAAAAAGTATGAGGGGCCAAGTATAAGCTAATAAAAAGTATGAGTACTAACATAAAAGCCCTACAAGAAGTGTTTGCCACTCATGAATATCCTGAGAATTTGGTATCCGATAATGGAACAGAGTTTGTCATGTTCTTACTCCGGCATACCACTTTTCCTCTAACAGACTTGCAGAAAAGTCAGTCCAAAGTTTGAAATCTGTCTTGAGAAAAGTAAAAATTTACAAATATGGAAAAAGTACCGATAGAAATCATGTTCTATCAGCATTTTATCTTTAGTGCAACAAACTGTAAAACATCTCCAGAGTTGCTGTTTTGTAGAAAATGTCATACTCGTTTATTAAAACTTTTACCTCTAAAAAAGAAATCAGAAAAAAAAATAATTCTAGTGAAAATACATACAATGCAAATTTCATGAAATTTAGAGTCATCAAAATTGTATGAGTTTTGAGACATATTAAAAAAGAAATGAATGCCTGGTTGACAAAGTATCGGAAGTCATATGAGTAATTAAACTTGAAAGTGGATTGTGTGTCAGAAGTCATTTAAATCATTTACATTAGCGATTTCATGATAAATAAAAGACCTGTAGCTGCCAAAATAAAAGACCTGTAGCTGCCAATTCTTAATCAGAATTTTTGGCAAATAATAAACTTGAAAATTTTCTCTCTATTGAGCGAAATACAGCAATCAAGTTGAAGTGGATCAAGATATACTGACTTAAATAAAAATGAACAATTATCTAGATCTGAAAAACCAACTCATGTAAACATTGATCCTGATGAAAATAAAAAGACTGATCCTGATGAGAATAGATACACTTCTACTCCACTAAGTCAGAGAAATCAGAGAAAGCTTGCCATATATAGAGTGTTGGGAGATGTACTAAAAAATATTTTAAATTATGCGTAAAAGTTTTAATTAAATCATAAACATTGCACCAACAATACTGTTATTTTCCTCCCTAAAATGATTAGTCTACAAAAAACATATTATAGAAAGAACTTTTAAAACATAACTAATAAAGAGGCCAAGATTCTTAGTATGCAATAGTAAAAAGCAGTCAGGCACAGTCAAAAAGAAAAAACGGTTGCAGAAAGTAAACAATGCCTGTCTCAAAAGGGAGAAAAGATAGTGCTGAATGAAATTAGTTTTATTAAATTACTTACTACTAAAGTTCAAATAGAAAGAAGTTCACAGAGACTTTAATTAGATGAGTAAACAAACCATTTGGAGATTAATGAATTGAATAATTATTGGCTGTGAATGAAATAAAATATTTTCACACTCTAAATATATCTCATAGCAATTCCCAAAAGTAAACAGAATAAATTATTGTTAGTAATATAATTTTGTTGTATTTGCTATATTGTTAAATTAATTCATCAGCAGACAGAAATAACCTTGCTGATATATATTCAAGTTGTGTATTATTCATTTTCGCCTATATGACTGAGATTGTCTCCCCATGGACAAGACAACATTTAATGCTACAATTATTTATCTTTACAAACATATATATAATACTGCCTAATGCTATAAGTAAAATATAAATATTAGCAAAATCAAAATTCACAAAATTATCATGATCATGATTTCACCTATTAAACAAATGATGCTTTTCAAGTGAAATCTACAAACAAAACTAAGCAATATATACATACATATAACTACACACAATTCAAATACTGCCAATTATTTCTAATATTAAAAATTCTCATATTAATGATGTCTTGAGACCCAAAATGATTAATCAAAGATCTCTTTAACCCTTCTTTTGATTTCATTACATTTATAAAAGGCAATCTTTGCATCAGTGAATACTATCTTAAGACTAGTATTATGTTCATGAATGTCTAAGTTTTACAAGTAATTATAACTCTACCATTATGAATTTTAATACTTTCAAAACAATTTTATTTACTTTTTGTTTATCTGAAGGTTTATGATGAAATTATTTTAGTATTAATTATTTGTTGAATTATTTCCATAGTCTAATATTAAATATTGAATGTCTTTAGAAAATTTTTAAACTATCCAAATATATTCAGTTATTAGCAATAGCACATAGGTTAGTATATAACACAATGTTTTGAGTAGTATTATTCTCCTTTCTTCTTCAGGCATTGTTGCCCTGACCAGTAACAGTACTAGCTAGAAAATAGAATCTCCTTCTTTAGATTCATGATTCTGCATTTTAGAATAATTCAATTGGTTAGAGTGTTACCTTAAAATCTCATAATTTTACAAATCTAGAGGTCCAGGTTTGATTCCCATACTACTATTGTTACTGGCCAGGCCAGCAAAACTTTAAAAAAAGAGGAGAGTAAAGTCATGTTATATGCTACTTGTGTGCTATTTTTAACAGTTGAATGTATTTGAAAAGTTTAAATAAAGTTTAAATATTTTTCTAAATACATTTAATATTTAATATTAGATAATGGAAATAGTTTAACAAATTTATATTAATTTACTATTACTGTAATATTTTTATTATCTATCAACTCTTTAGCATTGTTTAATAATGAACTGAAAAGATTTTACATCCAAGCCCTCATAACCTTTAACAAATAATTATATTTATTTTACCAAGGCAAATAAATATTTTTATCAATATCAACTACACAATTCATATCAACAATTATAACTATTCTTATTAAGTAAAATACATTTAGTAAATGTCTGACATTAACCTAATCAATATTATTACTACCAAATTGTTTTCTTTGAATTAATGCATTACTCTTATAATTATTTAATTTCTTATTATTAAAACAGAAACAAATTAATGTAAATGGCTAATAAGTTTAAGGCCTATACATGGTTTGTTTTTAATTTTTATAAAATGATTCTAAAATGCAATTGATTCTATTTCTAATAGTTATTAAATCTAAAAGCTTTATTATAATTCAAAATAGATTTAGTAGTTGAATCAAAATCATTTTATCTAATAAAAACTTTTCAATTTAACTTTATCAATATCAAACAATCAAGTATATATCTGACTAATCATTATTTAAAATATATATTAAATGTGGTACTTAATTATTTACATGTTTAAACGTTCATCTGAAAGCATGGTTATTTTAAAAATGTGTTTGACTGTATTAGTATTAAGCTAATATAAAAAAAATTTAATAAAATTATTACTAAATTTACATTCAGACATTAACATCAAATTGAGCTCTGCAGATGAACTTATATAAAATTTGAGTTGTTATATTTGATAGGGGTCTGAATTAAGTTCCAAGATACAGATGATAACAGTTTTTGAAAGAAACATATGTCCAGAAATTATTTGTTTTTTCATCAAACATTGCCACTTGAAAGATTGTGAAAATATCTACAAAGAGCATGAGCAAGAATTAACTTTAATAATGTTATTTACATTTTGTATTAGTGTTTAATTATATACATATAGTGGAAAGAGTTGAGCTACAATTCAAATCTAGAAATTTTTTCAGCTAAATGAGAATATTCAAATAAGTTCAGAATTTTTTTTAAAGTAACTGCTGCCTATATCTAACCCAGATATCAGTTAATTATTGGTTAGTAAAGGGTCATCTAGTTATTTTAGAAAGATGATATAAAACTCTTACCAAGCAACAATTATTTAGCTTAGTGAATAATCTCTTCTCCATTATTTCTCTACAGAGAAATGCTGAAGAGACCTTTTTTACATACTTTTAGACATAACATTTTAATAATTCTAAGTAAAATAATATATTGATGAGGTGATATGAAAACAAAAATTATAAAAAACCCTACATAGTTGAACAATGAACTACATTGTATCTAATTCCACAATTTCAATTATACACTATCGAAAGAAAAATGTAAATAAACAAACAAAAATCCAATAAAATTCACAAATTTTTCAATATTTGGCAGCCATTTTTCCTTCTATAAATACCATATAGCAATCACATTTTTAAAAAAAAAAAGGTAAAATTTGTAAATATAAAATGTAATAACACACTAGTATCTACTTTTCTAAGAAGTGCTGCATACAATTATATATATATTAATAAAATTTCTTAAGTTTATATTGAAAGCATATATATTTTATTGTTACTTTATTATCTTTTTCAAATTTGTGCATAATAAAATATTTTCTAAGAGTATTGCTAAAAGTTTTATAAAATTTTAGAACATACTTAAAGCTAATACTGATTTTAAAATATTTAGAGATATCATAATTTCTTGATAAAGAGATTAGACTATTATATTTCTACAAAAGAAAAAAATCATTGAAAAAAAAAATGAGCCAGAGTGTATTTAATAAGACAAAAGTCAGTTATTTTGCAATTTATTTTAAAAATAAAAATACAGTAGTAAGTCTTTTTCTTATTATTATTCTTTCAGCTATTGCATGAGTGAACACACATTCTGTAAAATATATCCCCTCGATTTATTATTAGTAACTATAGTATTATTTTAAAAAATTTTGTTTGCATATCCATAGAATCCAAGTGCTGCACACTTATAGTTCAATAAACAATATTTTTTTCTATTCTAATCAATGTTTGACAATAAAGTGTGAGCTACTGTATATTATATACATTTCAATGCAAGAGGAACTTGGAATAAAATATAGAAAAGTTCATGGCTCCACTATAATTTAAACAAATAAGACATACAAGTGAATTTTGGAACATCTACGCATAGGCCGTCTTTATTTTTGTTTAAACATATGACTTTAAGAGAATATAAGGTTAGCACGAATAATTTTTATTATGAACTGTATTAAAACACAATAATTATTATTCTGAAAATTGAATAATAAATTCAGGCTTTACATGTTAGGGATTGTAATTCATTCTTATTACAACCCTTTGACAGTTCAGAGAAAAGAAACTAATGGTCTGCAAAAAAAAATACCATGTCAATGTTTTTGATATATAAAATTTTCACCTTCTGTTTAAATAATAGCATAATAAATTTCATTAGAATAATTTAATCATGAATATTAAATAAATAATTAATAAATTAAATTGAAAATATTTAAATTTTAATGAATGGTAAACTTCTGTCTAACACCCTGAGAGTGATTGGACAATTCAATTAGCATTATATAACAAGTTGAAAAATTTGCAGTGCAGAGTTGGTGAGTAAAAGAAAAAGTTATATAACTTATTGTATGAAATTTCCCTGATATATTAAAGATAAATTACTAACATATTTTCCTATAGCCCAATAGTGATTACAGACCTAATGTTTCAAAAATTCAATAAAGAATCTGAATTAAGATGTCCCGTAAAACTTAAATAATCTAAGAAAATCAAATTTCTAGACTTAAAAATGAAAACAACAAATAATATTTAGATTACAAGATGATTATAAAACTAAGCACATAGCTATATCCATAAAAAAAAAAAAAAGAAATAGTTTGCAGTGTATAAATAAGAAGAATTGTAAAGCTTTAATCATCTGTTCAAAGTTAAATCTGATCCAAAGAATGATGATCAGATGTGATAAAAATGGAATTCAAACATAAGTACTAATTGTAAATGTATTAAAAAATTTAATATTAATTTTAAAAAGTAGGATAATAATAAAAAAAACTAAATAAGCTTATGAATAATATTAAGAATAAATTAAACATGCTAGAACATCTAACATATTTTAAATCATGGAACAAGGCATCTCTATGTGTAGCATAAAAAAAATAAAAGAAAATTTAATAACAGGAATATATCAACTCATCCTTTAATTCAGTTATGGTTAAAAATAACCATACATACAACTTGGTATTCTTAAACTAGAAGCAGAATCCGAATGTACATTTGATCCTGGCAAAGAGAAAATAATGTATGAAGAAATGATGATCATAAAAGAGAAATAGGAATATTATTCATTATGAATTCAAGAAATGTAATGAAACAATGAGCCAATAGCATACAAATCAACATGCACTAAAATTTGTATATATAAAAATATAAATAATGCAGCTATAACTTCAAGTCAGAGTGTGTATTTGACATGCAACTATTTCAAGTATGCTAAGTTGTATAAAAATTATGTAATAAACACTAATTTTAATTGCATACATATATATATAAGAGTATTGATAATTTAATTTTTTTATTATTTAAAATGGGCCTATTATTTTATAAAAATTTTAAAGAGAATCATCATCACTGCTATAAATTAATATTTTAGAGAGATAGACACTTTATTGTACAGACATGCTTTACAACAGTAAATGTTGCTGAGATAATGATTACTGTTAAATCTTCGCTGATGTAGTGAGCTACTTGTCTATAATATCAAAAGAATCTGCACCATTCATAAAGTTCAAATATAAATAATAATATTTTATAAAGTAAGTCATACTATACTTAAATAAAAAATAAAAAACTTTTTAGAACTTATATTTACAAATGTCTACATTAAAAGACTAAAAATAAATCAACTAGGAAATTATTTTAACTAATTTGAAAATGTGAAAGAATGGTATATAAAACAATAAAAGATTACAAATGCAGAGTTGAAATACATTCACACTTCTTAAATAAACAATAGTATATATTTATATAACCAAAAATGGAGAAAAAAAATTCATTATGCTGGAGGTTTTTTCATATAAATTAATAAAAAAAAAAGTAATAAAAGTATCAATAAATAAGCTATTATAGAAAATATATATTTATATATAAAAATCTTTATAGGCAAATGATTTTGTCTTTATCAAATGTTAATAATCTTTTTAACCTTTATTGTGATGTGATGAACTATGACTTCTCTTTTCTCGAAGTCAGGACTTTCTCAGCCACTATGCCCAGAGAAACCTGTTAGCCACCTTACCTTGATCTTTCCATTTCTCATCCTAAGTTTTTCCCCTATTTTTCTCTATCCTGTTACAGCCTATTTTTACCACATTACCTTTGTCCATGCTATGGCCTTTTATATCTAAATCCCCCTTATCTTTTTCCAAACCCAGCATAAAAACCAAGAACTCACTTCCTGTATAAGCACTTTGTTTATATTTATTCTTTCACAACTTCATTATTTGTACTCTTTCTGCTTGCAAGCATTTACATTCAATTAACAGATGCTTAATATTTTCTATGCTTTCCTTACATAACTTGCAGAGTAAACCACCCATATTTTTCTATTTATGTGTATATTCCCTTGTTGCTAATGATTTTGTTCAAGCCTTAAACAATAAACTACTTTCCTTGCTATTATCATAAATTAACTCACACCCAATATTCCATTTACTTCTATATATATTTAAATTCTTTTTACTCTCCATACTAGTTCTCCAATTTCCTATTTTCTATTAATGCACCTATTCTTCTATCTCATTCCTTAGCACTAATATATACATATATCATTATGTTTATTTTTTTATGGGAAATGTGGTAGAATAACTTAACTCCAGATCCATAGCTACTATAAGACCATCTCATTAATTTATAAATGATAGGTGTAAGTCTGATAGATAGCGTATGATCAACCATGAGAGTTGACCAAATATAGTTTTATAGAGATGAATAAGGTATAACGCTTGTTATAATACTTATTGATTATTTTTAGGAGTTTAGAAATGATTATACTTTATTTAAATATGGACATAACTTGTAATAAAATTCAAATAGTATTTTTTGCAGATGCATGACAATCTTAATCATAATTAATAGGTCATTTAAATATTTCAAAAATATGGTTGGCAGATCATACTTTAAATGTAATTCAACTAACAAGGTACCCTCATTTGATTCCATACCTTCCCAACAGCCACACTCTATTAGTTAATATGCATCTCTAAAGTATTTACTATATATTTTTGTATATCTGAATTGTATGTTTGAAATGTAAGAATAAGTCATTAATTGCATATATATAATGAGTTTCTTTTTTTTTTGTTTCAAACTTTCATTTATAAATTCAAAACTAAAAAAAAAAAAGCTATAAATTTATCTTTTTCTCAAATAAAATTTGATCATAAAATCAAATGTTAGTCCATTTTTATAACTTTCATTAAACAAACAATTTGTAATTAGTACAGATCATAAAGAAAACAATAAGCTTATAATGATTTATATTACAAATTTTACTGATATTAAAAATAACTAACTGTTTAACACAGCTTTTATAACCAAAGATATATATATATGTGCATCTTAATTATGTAAATGCATTCTTTTTTCAAATCTCTATAATACCAGAGCTCATTAAAGTTTATAATGTAGCTCTAAATATGAAATACTAAATTAAATTGTGTTAAAATAATAGAAAACAATGGCAAACTATTACTGACAATTAAATATTATTGCTTGGTCATGGTACTTTGTTGCTTGAATATATAAACAAAACAAAAAGCTTTTCAAAACTCAAAAAAAATTAATGCTAGGAAAGTCATCTCCAGCTCAACTAAATGTATATTATAAAGGATAATACAGGTAGAACACTGTTAATCTGAATACTTATTATTTAAATACTTGTATTATCTCAACAAAATTTCAAAGATGATGTTTAATCTTTTGCAATAAACTGGTATGTGAATAACAAAAAAATTAAAAAATAAAAATCAACAAATATCTATAAACCTTTTTTTTTATCTTTACAATGAGATGGAATAAGGCCTATTCTTGAAATTTAAAAAATCCATATATTCAAAAAAGCTCTGGAACCAGGAAGTTTGAATCAATGATGCTTTACCTGGGAATAGAAAGAATTTTGAGAATTGAGTAATCATTTAATTTTATTTCCTTCACTATTTGAATATTTTAAATGTAATTAGTTTCCAAAAATAATATTTTAAAGATGCACCACCATGTTGCTATCATCTGAAAGCAAAACCTAAGACTAAAAATAAAAAGTAAAAATATTAAGGTCATGTTCAAAGTGTTTATAAAAATAAAGAAAATAAAGATAGATAGTAAATAAAAATATCAATAATATTGGAAACAATCAATTATATTAATCACAGATTTAAACTTGGAGTGCTTGCAATAATAATAGAACAAAGACTAGGAAACTTATTAGAAAAGCAATACAGAGATTGCCATACCACATAGAAAGGTATAAAAAATTATGTCAGGATTAATAATGGAAAATTGATAACTAAATATATATATATACATAAAGAGAGAGAGAGAGAGAGAATAAATATATTCTATTGATATCACTGATTAGTTTAAAATGTTAAAATGGAGTTGCATTTGATATTTTGCTAGAAGAAATTATTAGATGAACAACTGAAATTTAATACTAAGAAATTTTTTAAGATCTAAAAATATTCTATATGAGATGGATAATGCAAGAATTGTTGCAATAATTTAAAGATAAAAAACTACGAATAAAAGTTGCTGAAATGAAATTGAATAGATCTTTACCCTGCCATGAGCTGATAATGTTTGAAAATAATAATACATTTATTAGCATATTTGCCTACCTTGCATTTGATCTAGCATTGGAATTTTAGCTAGAACAGATTTCATTTTTAAAAATTAGAATTTTTTTCTCAGATAAAAGTCTCATACTAAACCTTAAATGACTATGTAGCATTAACAAATGAGCAAGCAATTAGCTAAGAAATAAAACAAGGCTAGGAAACTAATCAATTCTCACCTGGATTCTTCTCCATTGTTCTACAAAGAAATTTTTGAATACTTTATTATGCAGCAAGTTATGAGTATTGAAAAGTCTGTTTTACTTTATATATATAATAAAACACAGAATTATTCTATAAAACTTGGTTTCTGATGAAAACCAGTCTGCTGGTTGAAATATTAAAGCAGTTTTATATAGAAGTAATTCTGTGTTTTTATTATGTTTTGATTTTTCCTTTAGTTAGTTTGTATATTTATTATATATATAATAAAAATAAACAACTGGAATAAAATTACAAAAAATTTTTAAATGCTTATATAAAATTGAAGATTAATATCCTTTGCTATAGCCAGCTTTGGCATATTCCACCATCTGAAGTAGCAATGCTCTGCCATCTTAAGTAGCAATGCTACTTAAGATGGTGGAATACGCCAAAGCTGGCTAAGATGGCGGAATACGCCGAAGCTGGCTATAGCAAAGGATATTAATCTTCAATTTGATATAAGCATTTAAAAAAAAATCTGTAATTTTATTCCAGTGTTTATTATTATACATATATATAAAATAAAAATTGTTAAGCTGTATCTTGCTCACTATAAAACTATTTTCATTAGAAACACTCTGTACTATTATTTATTACTTATAATATTAATACTAAGCTTTACAAGATTTCTCTGACTGTCACTAAATTAAATAATAGTATTATCCATTCTATCCAATGTGAAGATAAAATATTATTAAAGATAAACTTCTATCATTAGTTTTTGATTATTAGCCTTCTGATAAAAGACACTGAAATAGTACAATTTCATTCAATGATCATCAATAGATGGAAAACTTCAAACAACTTAAAGGTTTTAACTCAAAATAATTTGATTACTAACCCAAGTTATAAAAAAACAGCATGCATATAATATAAAATATTTACAGCTGTATAAATATTTTGATGAGTTTAAAACCTTAGAATATTTCAATATAAGATAATAAAAATGGATAATACCTGGATAGAGAGAGTACAAAATCTATAACTTCTTACAAAAATAAATTATTACAATAATAGCTGATCATAGAGGTTTGAAAGAGCTGACACATTTGTCCATTTGTTTATATATTTTGTCTTTAAATAGTTGGCACAATAGATAATATAATTTAGTTGGCCATTTTTAAATACAAAAACCTTCAGTTAGCAACATAGAGAGTAAAATCAATATTAGTTAAGGTAAGTTAAAATAAACTTGTTTAATTTTTTTATTTTATTGTAAAATTGAGCATACTAGATAGGTTTTTAATAACAATGATAATAATTTTGTATCTAACTACATGAACCCATTTTTATTAGGCACTTGAAATATGGTATACATTATTTATTATCACATAGATTTGTGCATTTTGGCTATTCACAACTTTTTATAAAGATTCAATAGAAGCTCTGAATTAAAAACGTGGATTTACTCATGATTTAATTAAGATCTTCAGAACAGTTCTAATCTAGACACAATCTCATCTTAAATGTCAGTGAAAGATTGTTGTCACAATATTCCACAATAAATGTAATATTTACATCATAACACTAAGTAGTAGCCTTCAGCTTTCTGAGGAAGTTGTTGCTAAAAATAATTTAAATACAATATTTAATAAATGAAAAATGTTATAATCAAAAGTCATTCCTAAAAATCATATTGTTGCAGACAACTATACTCACTTACTAAAATGATTCCCTGTTATTTAGATGAAAGTTAATAAAATATTTTGATGAGATTAGAGATAAAACATAAAATTTTGGGAAAAAATTACAAAATTTATATATTTTATAAAAAGTATTTTTTATTTCAGTGAAGAATTCTTTTTATGATACTAGTGCACTATTATTAGCATAGATTAATCTCCTACTTTTTGCTCCTGAAAGAACACTAACAAGTATATTAAATAAGGCAGGTAGGAGAACTAAACCTAGTGAAAGATTATTCTGTAAATTCTAGATTTGCTTCAGTTATTATTGTATTATATTTTCTCAATTGAATAACTATTTCCCTACATTTAAGAAATTACAAACTTTTAGACCATTTTTTCAGATAATCTTAATCTGAATTAAGATTAATAAATGATATACTATTCTGTGACTTATTTCAGTAATCCTTTTTAACAGATAGTTAAGAATAGAACTTATTCACAGCAACTACAATTCTGAATTCAAGCATGCTGGAAGTAGTTAACTCTCAACTACAGGCATGATTTTTGTTAAAATTACTTTTTCAAAATCCTTAAAATGAACACATGATAAAAATATTGGAAGTCAATTTTTCTTATCACTGTGAAGTTACTGATTCTCAAGTACTCTTCTTCGAAGATTTTTCTTACTAATCAAAACGTTGATATAATTTTCTTAAATACTTAAAAGTGATTCTATAATAACCCAAATAAGGAAAAGTTTGGAGAAGCAAATAATTATCTGCTGCAATAATAATGCTGGATTATCAAGTATAATTCATAAATCCTTTATTAAATGTTACCAAGGAAAGATATACAAAATTATTTCAGAAAAAACCAAGCATTTAATATTCAAAAAACAATTTAGTAACCATCAAATTATTCATTTTAGCTTGAAAATAATTTGAAAGTTGTTAAAACATTTCTTCAATATTTCAAATTAATTCTTTTAAACATCACTGAGTTCTTTTTCTAACAAGCTTTATAAATAATTTTAAATTTTAAGATTAAAATGACAGGATTTTATTTATAGTAACATACAATGATTTTCATGATAAAACATAGTAATTAAGATTCATTTTTTCAAAATACAAAGATATAAAATATTTTAATATATATCCAATAAAAAAAATCAAATTAAGATAATTTTGCACTCAAATATAATTACTAGCATTATGTGAAAGGGGCTGTAGAAAAGAGTTTGCTGTTAACTGAGAAGAGACCTTTTGATAACTCTTTGAGGCTTTAAAGAATCTGAGCTGGGCAAATGTTTAATGTCCACTCCATACCTTCTCATCATTGTAACTGCTATTAGTATATCATTATATAGTTTATGAACATAAATGAATTTCTTACCAAAATGCAATAGCCAGTGCAATGACTTTATTGGCTTTTTATCTCTGAGTTTAAGATCAAAAAACATTAAGGATTTTCTTTTCAGTTGCCTGATAGTTCTTAACTAAAATTTCAGTTGAGTTTTTTCGAAAGCAGGTTGAATATGTGTGTGAATGGAGCCACTATTGATTTTCTTTTCAATTACCTGATAGTTCTTAACTAAAATTTCAGTTGAGTTTTTTTTTGAAAGCAAAATGAATTTGTGTGAATGAATTTTTTTCAATAAATGTTTACTATTATATCAGTCAAAACTAAATCATGGCCTTACTCTCAAGAGGTTGTAATGTCATCAGCTAAGATAGCAGTTGGTAGCAGAAGACAAAGTGCTAAGAATACCCTGATTGCAGATCCAGGCACTATTTGATGACAACTTTTTACTTAGGTATTTACAACTGTTGATCACTTTCAAATGGAGGAAGATTGCATAAATTGCAAGAACTATCTAATATTAAATAGAATGTTATTGAACTTTTTAAAGTTAAAAAAAAAGGTGAAGAGATAATTAATTTAAAAAGTGGTCAAGTACTTTACTATATAGCACAAATATTGGAAGTACAAGTAACATTGGATTTATAAAAATAAAAAGTGAAAAAATAACATTGTGAATATTGATGGTATCTCAGACAGAGTGGCAAGAATACTACATGCAAATAATTCAAATTTTTGCCCCAACAAGTTCTCATTTTGATGAAGAAGTATAAGATTTTTATATGAATATACAAAATGCTTTTGCTCAAACCAAACAACATTTTAAAATTAACATTGGAGATTTTAAAGCTATAATTGATAATCAATTGAAAGATGAAAGTGCTGTAAGTAAATGTGGTTAAGGTGACCAAAATGAGAGTGAACATAAACTTGTAGAGTTTTCAGAAGAAAAAAAACATTTATATTTTGAATTCAATTTTTTGAGAAAAATGCTAAACAAAAATGAACATATTTTGACTATCAAACATTATCTATTTCAAGATTATAATGATCTAAATAAATTCAATGCAGCAAGTGAGCATTGATTATTGAGATGTAAAAGATATACATGTTAATGCAAAACTACCAGAGACAAAAATTATTAAGAAAAACAGTATTCAGAATAAATATTTCTGACCTTCAGAAACATTCCAATGAATTTAAATTAGAACTTGAAAATCGTTTTAAAATATTAACAAAATTTGAATATGTTGCAGATTTAAATGAAATCAATAGAAAAATAATTGATACTGTATTAAGAACTGCAAGAATTTACCAGTAAATTTTCTATTGAGACAATGAATAAAGAAAAGAAAGAATATGAAAATATATATTCTATTGAGACAAAACAATGCTTAAAAAAAAAAGGAACATGAAAATATATAAAAATGATTCATTAAGAAGAATTGAATATTTAGTTATGTAAAATGGTACAAAAAAGAGTTAATAAGCATAGAAGAAAATACAATTATAAATTAGCATGGAAATCTATTGAAGAGAAAAGAAGTCTTAAAAGTTATAAAACAACATCTTAGAATTGGTAGAAAAATTATTGTGCAATAAGAAAAAAGATGGAATTATTATAAAAAAGAGAGATGTTATCATGAAATATGTAGCAGAGTTATATAAAGAAATGTGTAGCAATAAAAAGCAAGAAAATAAAGTATCTCCCACAATTTCTATATCTTCTGAATTGCCCTGTATGAAGAAGAATGACATATAATTAAATCTAAGAAAAAGATAACATCTTACAGTAATGAAATTATAATCAATATCTTGAAAGAAACAGGTAAAGAAATAGAAAAATTGTTGGCAAAGTTACATACCAAATGTCTAAATGATAAAGATATATTATGTGATTGAAAGACTGCAGTAGTAATTTTAATATTTAAAAAAGGTGATAAAAAAGATATTAGAAATTACACACCTATCAGTCTTTCATCAATATTATACAAAACAGTTTCTAAAATAATTACAATTTATCAACAGTAAGTTTTGAATTTTAATCAACCAAAAAAACAAGTAGGATTTAGAAGTAATTTTAGTACAGTGAATCACATCAATGTATTGATAAAAATTATAGAACGGAACAATGAATATAAATGATTAGGATTTGAGGATTATAAAAAGACAATTGACTCTATAAGCATTTCTTCAGTGATTAAGGTATTGGATCATTAGGGTATAGACTCGGGATATGATCATATTATGAATAAAATTTATAAAAATCATTAAATTATGTAGTTATTCTAAGAAGATTAACATTGAGAAGGGTGTGCCACAAGGTGATTCAATATTTCCAACATTTTTTACAGCAGTTTTAAAAGAAGTATTTCATGGATTAAAATGGGAAACTAAGGTATTAAAAGTAAATGCAGATTATTTAAGTCATATAAATTTTTGCAAAGAATGTAATTGTCTTTGCAAATAATACTTCAGAGCTTCAAGAAATATTGCAAGAGTTATCAGATGAAAGTAAAAATGTAGGACTAAAGATAAATGATAAAAAGATTAAAGTAATGTTCAATAAATTTTCTCAAAAGAAAAAATAAAGATTGATAATGATGAATTAGAGGAAGTTAACAACTACAAATACCTTGGTTAAATATACAGATTGAAACACAATGCATAAAATTAATCATAGAATTAAATTTGTTTTGGATTGTTTTTTGTAGAAATAACTTAATATTAAAAGGAAATGTGTTTATGTGTTTGAAATAAAAAAAATTTCAAAAAATGTGTTTTAGCTGTTATTACTTATGGATCTGAGACTTTGATTCTTAACAAACAAGCAGTACAGAGACTTCAGACTATTAAATGATATATGGAGTGAAGTATTTTAGGAGTAAAAAAAAAATAGAAAGCAAAATGCATGGGTAAGAGAACAAGCAGATACTACTGAATGTCACTGAATGAGTCAAGAGACTGAAGTGGAGCTGAGATGAATACATTGCTAGAAGAGATGATAGTAGATGGACAATTGAAATCTTAAACTTAATCTGAAGAGATTATAAAAAACCTAGAAAGAGATCACATGTGATGAAGTAAGAAAGTTTACTAGTGTGGTGTGAAGAAGAAAAGCTAAAAAATCATAGAAGCTGAATTAAACTTTGAGAGATCTTAACCTAAAGTAGATTGATAATGGTTGAAAATGATGATAATTTTATGAAAGTAAATGTCTAGATATTTTTAGACAGCACAGTAATTTTAGTAAAGTATGAAATAAGTTTATTTCATTTTGATATTATGTACTTTATCTAATATTTTAATAGAATTCCCAGGTCAGTGTTGTGAGACAACCTTGATGATAATTTATTAAAATGGTGAAAGGAGAGGATACATATCAATGATTCATGAGATCATGCTAATTAAAATAGTAAAAGAAAGAAATATTTGGCAACTATCAAATAACATTTTGACAGTAGTAATAAGATTTTTTTTTTTAATTTTAGAAGTTTCACATCTTACTTATAATAAACTTGATAATTTATTGAATACCTAATAAATATATTAAATGATTTTATGCATTATCTTAAAGTTTAAAACTTTCAAAAGAATACCTTGGTATTCCATATAATTTCATAGGTCATAAAATGTTGATAACTATAATTTAAATAGTAAGTATTTCTATGGATAAGTGCTAAACTGTGATAATGAAGGCATCTGTAGGCAAGGATTTAGGCCAAGTAATGAAGGTGGGTTTTGCTTCTTGGAAATCATATGCTTTTTGCATACGTCTTTATCCATATGATTTTAAGAATGTGTTGATTTTAGTTTCATTACATATTATACATACTGATAACATATATATATATATATGTGTGGGTGTTATATTATAGATATAATAAATGTTCAGATGTTCATACAGAAAAAGTAGACTATATTGTTTTAAAATTAGTTTTATTCATGCTGAGCATGCTTTTGATATATTGTATATCATAATCAAACAAAATGAAATATATCAAATCTGCATTGTATCTGGAATAACACAATAAAAACAAATCAAGTTTTAAATTGTTATATTATATATAATAATAATTAGTAATACTAATTAAATAATTGATTAATTAATTGATATTAATATTTGTGCATAGATATAAAATGGGCTTCTTTCTTATATGAACTTTTGCCTTGTAAGTCTCTAGAGCAGGTCAATCTTCATTGGTTTCTGTTATTTCTTTGTCAAGATAATATGTTGCACAATTGTGACTAATATTCTAGTTACCAATCAATATATATTTATTTATGAGTATAAACAATTTTAATAGGGGCAACCACAAAATCATATTATTTTATAATTTCATTGAATTTAAGTAATCTTAATAACATTCTGATAATGATCAAGATCAATTGTAAGATATCTAATGTACAATAAAAAAAACATATTTTAAAAGATTGTTGATGATTTTTTTTATAATTTACTGTATTTGAATTTTTCTGTCTAATGGCAGTCTGAAATAATAAGATAGCAAGATCCTATAATCAAATAAATTATATCTGACAGGATAATATGGCTAACTTTGATTTATGAATGTACTTTAATATTTAAGAGAACATCATCTTAATTCATATATGTCCATATTTTTAAAACTGAGTGAATTGTAACAAATCTACCAGTATCATATGGAATTGAGATGGGGTGAGAATCCCAGATTGTGTTATAATTATCAGAAGTTCATACAAATGCTACATGTTTATACAAAGATAAAATAATTTTTTTAATGCTTTCTCTCACAAAACCACTATTATTTATTTACAAAAATAAAATTAACTACAGTATATCTAAGAGCATCACAGTTCGATTTTTTAAATAGTTTTACATATACATACGAAATCTCACTTTTTAAATAATATTCCAAGAATTTGATTAACTCTATATCAACATATGAATAAGACAGATTCTATGATCACACAATCATATTTAATATCTACAGGAAAGATTTTACTGAGAACAAAGAATAAATTCACACACCCAAAAACAAAACCATTTGAACAATAAACAGAATTTAACAAACAAGAAAAAAAATACGCAGGATATAATAATATACAAAATTCATTATTTATATAACTTTAAAAATAAAATAATTGAGTTATATTTGCTTCATAAATATTATTTTCTTGCATTTGAGATTTAAATTATAAGAATATTTTAGTAAGCAAGTGATAAAATTATTTTGGTTACATCACAAATTTACTAAATAAAAAATGAAAAATAAAATATTAATAGGTAGTAGTAATTCACAAATAGAAAATAATTATGAGATTAATAGATTATTTAAACAATTAATGTATGTGGGATTTAAACTCAGACTTTCACACGACCTTCAACTCTCCTTGCCATCTCATATTGCTGACCCACCTCATCATACATATGTTGAAAAGATAAATAATGCCCAATACACATATTTTGTGCTAAACCAGCATTCATCAGTTGGTCCAGATTACTATCTCCACACATATATACAATCAGTGCTCAGCTTTGTATTAAGATAGCCAATCTTCATACTTTAATGGACAGGCTTCAAACTACTCCAACTCACAACTCTTCAGCCTTCCATGTCATTGAAAATCTGATAATGGAATGTTCAAAGCCCACATTACTGCCAAGATTGTCATCTTACTCTTGTTGACATTTAGTCATTCTGATCCCTCATGTACAGGAGAATAATCCATATGCGAGGGATGGGCAGACCTTTGGTGCACTATCTTTCAATATGTAAATTAATACCATATATAGGCTTAAACCTGCACATATATATATGTAATGTATGTGGGATTCAAACTCAGACTTTCACATGACCCTCAACTCTCCTTGCCATCTCATGTTGCTGACTTACCTGATCACACATGTTACATAGTACAAGGGGTCAGAATGACTAAATGTCAACATGGGTAGGATGACAATCTTGGCACTAACATGGACTTTGAATATTCCATCATCAGATTTTTAATGAAATGGAAGACTGAAGAGTTGTGAAATTGGAGTATGTGTGGAGATGGTCATCTGGACAAACTGATGATTGCCAGTTTAGCATGAAATACGTATATTGGTGATTATTTATCTTTTCAACATGTATGTGATCAGGTGGGTCAGCAATATAAGATGGTGAGAGTTGAGGGTCATGTGAAGGTCTGAATTCAAATAAAAAAAATACATTA
Source organism: Epiperipatus broadwayi (assembly GCA_028023455.1). Taxonomy (NCBI): domain Eukaryota; kingdom Metazoa; phylum Onychophora; class Udeonychophora; order Euonychophora; family Peripatidae; genus Epiperipatus; species Epiperipatus broadwayi. Next base: position 11,603,914 of record JAQFVV010000003.1, read on the forward strand.
CATATATATATATATATGCAGGTTTAAGCCTGTATAGGTACTAATCTAAACAATCAATGAAATTTATTAAATATTAGTAATAATTTACTTAGGGTTCTTTTTTTTTGTCATCTAAGATATAAGTATATATATATAGATGGTCTATATATATATTGAAGTAGATACTTTATGAGCATGTGTAATAACTTGTAGGAATAAGATAGAAAGAATGAAGTAGCATAATTAAAGTTAGAAAGAAAAAAGATCAAGGAAATAATTTATTTAATAATAATTAGATTTTATTTAAACTTAACAATAATTAGGAGGCTCAAACATCATTTATCATTTCAGCTTAAATGTTCCATTCTTCTCCAAATTTATTTTTCTAAATCTTCAATATTTTCTCCTAAATACTGTCTTTGCTCTATATAACTCCAAATATAACAATTAAAAAAGAACATAATCATTCTGGATAATACAAAATCTATTATTTCTTGAAGCTTTAATCAAAATCAGTAAAAAAAAAAAACAGAATAATATATATTTATGAATAACTTTAAAAGTAAAGTTTTAATACATTCAATATATATATATATTAAAAAACATATGCCTACTACTAAACTAAAATTTAAATAAATAAACCACTCCAAATAATTTTAAACAATTCAGAGAAGATTTTTCTGTAAAGTCAAACTTTATTGTATAACATAAAAATTCAACCAATCAAACTTTCAACTTACCTGTATAATATAAAAATTCAGCCAATCATCCCCTCCCTCAATATAATTATTTCCAAGTCTATAACACTCATCTTTGGATGAATACTAGTAATTGTGAAACTCTAATATCAAACCAATAATCCCTCAACCTTAAAAATACCAAACCAAACACTTAAAATGTGATCATAACACAGATTATGAAACATTAAATCTTATTATATTATAATAAATATATTTAAGATTGAGTTGAAAAACTAATTTCTATTAATATCTAATAAACAAATTAATTGAAAATTAATTAATGATAATAATATAGAAATATGTATTGCAAGGGTACAAAATGGTTAAGAGCCACAAAACAACCAAGTACAGAGATTATAGTAGTCAGTTCAAGGGCATCATTATACAGATAGCCTAAAACTAGGCCAAGAAGATTATTCTACAATTGTATAACATGGCCACATAATCATTTATAGCATAATCTTTTGTGGACTCTAATAAGTTTGATAAACTTTCTCTCCAGAGATCGCAATTAATGTTAATGCTACAATTATATACTAAATTAACAAGAGTCATGCAAGTATGGCTCCAATTATCTTTATTATACTTTTCCTTTTTTATTTCCCTTCCGAATTCCTTCTCACTGCAATCTGAACTGGCTTGATCTATTTTAAAATAAAATACTTTCAAATTAGTACAATCACATATATTATTCTAACATTATAATAATCTTTCCTGAGAAAATACATTGTCACTAACCTATGACCGACAATGGTTCAACTTCATTGTTGACAACCCATCCTAACAGGAGTGACCAACCAGGTATATTATATAATAATGGGTGTGCTGTATATAGCTTAACTCAAAACCTCTTCCTTTGCTAATGTTAAATAATTTATCTTGATCACTAAATGATGGCATAAGTATCTTGTGTTTTCTTATGTCCATCTATTTTCTTTGATGTCCATTTATTATGGCATATGTATCTCTTGTTTTCTTATGACCAAAATTTAAACTGACTTTACCCTCCTTTTTATCTCTATATGATCAAGTTCATATTCGTGAAACTAAAACCTACATATGCATAAGTGTAAAAAAATTAAAAAATATTTTTTAAAAATGAAAACAATATAGAAACCTCCCCCTCCCAAAGTATGTTAAAAATATTGAATAAATTATCCAGAATACCCCCATACTCTATTGTTAAAACTTTTACAAATCTACAGTAGCTAATATACATAAAACACAACTGGTTGGGTCTATATTTGTATTTTGCTAATCACAGTAGAAAAGTTCACTTTATAAACAGTTTATAATTGCCCACTTGTTGATCTACTGTTAATATGGATTAAATTGTTGTCGACCATCGTTTATGGAATGACATTTTCCCATAAATTTTTGTGTGAATCCTCTAGGTCCTCTGGCTTCTGGACCCACCCTCAGCTAGTTGCATATTTTTCCAGAGATGGAAATTCCTCAGCATACTTTAGGTGCAGCTTGGGAGACAGTTCCCCTGGGGGAGAAGTCCTTGATTCTCTCTAGCCAGAGAACATTTTCATAGCAACTTGCAGCAAATACTTTCGATAAAAAGTTTAATAATCAATCCCGAACAAAAGAAGATTCTGTAATTTATACTTTTTTCAATTCTCTCCCTCTCTCTCTGCACTTTTAATTAATTATATTTGCCAGACAGGATTCACAACTTTTTGGTCTATTTTTAGCAAAAATTTGTCACTTCAATTTCTGTCCATTTTTCTTTTGGAATTTTTAATATTTCAAAAAGTTCTTGATTACTTAACGACATTTACAAAGAATAAACTCTTACAATACTTTTTAATTACAAATCGGTATTTAGCTTGGGTTTCAACAATAGAGTTCCTCCCAACTCATCTTTTTCCAAGAATTTCAACAACAACAAAAAAAACTCTTACTAAAAACATATAGTTCAAGATAAACTTATAATTCAAGATCACTAATTGATCTTGAACTATAATCAACTTAAATAATTTTTTTAAAAAATATCAAACTTGAAAGTCTGATTTCTTAATGAGATTAAACATTTTTTTTTACTAGATTAATTATAAAATAACACATTAAATAATTTTATAAAACTCTACTTCTAAACTAATGATATAACTACAAAATTAAATATACATATTTACATATTAGATGGCAGAAAAAAAAAGAAAAAAAACAACACCCAAACTACTCTGTGTAATATTTTCCTCATTTCCCCTTTCTTGAGAGTATTGTTGGGCCTGACTGCATGCTCATTATAATTTCCTCATCTAACTTTATACTCATCTTCCCCTTCCACTGGATCATTATATTCCATGTCCACTAACATCTCTTATCATTCTTCAAAGGACAGCCTATGGTTTTCAGTAAGCTTATGCAGAACACCTATAGGTAAGTTGTACTTTATTGTTCTTACAATTTGGTATTGGTCCATTGGATAAGCTTCTAGCACTCTGAATTTCATAGCCTGCCTTTGGAAAAATTGGCTATAGTTTTTGTCACTGGTTGATATATATTTTTCCCATGAGATCCAGATGTGGATTGCTTCTTCCTTTTCAATATTCCAAAAACCCTTAAGAATCATTGTTTAGTATTCTTGAAATGTCCTCGAGCTAATTCCACAGCCCTCCACCATTTCTGTGCTGCACCACTTAAATGGTTGGTAGCATGATAATTTTCTCTTTCTCACTTGATCTATGAAAATAGAAAAACATCACATAGATTGTCAAGGTAATCGAATGGATTTCCTTCCCCATTTCCCTTGCAAACCTTAATTTGTATGAATCTAGCTAATGAAGCCCTTTCTGGATTAGCTTCCTCTTTTTATTTAGCGAGGTCTTTATACTTATTTTCTCTAAATCTATTCCCGCAGTTTTTCTTTTCTGACTATCTTTTATTTCACCTATGAATTGTTCTTTCCTTTCTATTCCTGCCATCTCTTCTTCCGTATCCTTCCTAATAACTTTGGGATCAGCTTTTTCTAGCCCCCCCCCTTCAGCTTTACTTTCATCACTTCTACTCTCTTCCTGTTTTTTTTTAATTCATTTACATCCTTCCTAAGGACTTTGATCATAATTTTCATTTCTTTAGTCTCTTTACTACTACTAATTCCTATTGCTTTTAGATCAGCAATAGCTTTTAATATTTCATCTAACTAACTGCTCAGGGTTTTTGAATATTACCACTGGGATTTCTATTGAAATTTCATCCTCACATTTTTCCTATTTCTTACAGTAACCTCAAGATCCCAAAAATACTCTTCCCCTCTTTGGGATCATATCTCACCCTCTTGCCCACACATGAATGTCTTCATTGCTCAATCCTCACTCTTTTCTCACTTTCTTATGGCCCCCTATTGGGAGCCATTTTTATAATTTCTACCTTACTCTGTGTGATGGTACAAAATGGTTTAAAGCCATAAAACTATCATTACACAGATTATAGTATCTGGTACAAGAGCACCACTTGGCAAATTGCCAGCACTAGACCAAGAAAATTATTCGATAATCGTAGTGCTTATTTATATATGTAACATGGCCACATAATCATTTATAGCATAATCTTTCATAGACTCTAATAATTTCAGTAAATTTTCTCTCCAGAGGATGTAATTGATGTTAAATTCTATAGTTTTATATTAAATTAAGAAGAGAGACATCCAAGTATGTCTCTGATAATCTTTTATTATACTTTTCCTTTCTTATTTCCCTTCCCAATTCCCCCTCTCTGCAATCTGAACTGGCTTGATATATTTTAAAATAAAATACTTTCAAATTAGCACAATTTCTTACCAATTCTATAATAATACTATTATTCTAACATTATAATAATCTTTCCTGAGAAAATATGCAGTCACTAATCTATGACTGACAAAGATCCAACTTTATTATTGGCAACCCATCCATCAGGGATGACCATCCAGGAGTATTATACAATAGTCAGTGCCCTGTATATAGCTTAATTCAAAACCTCTCCATTAATTTTAAATAATTTATCTTGACCACTAAATGACAGCATAAGTATCTGGTGTTTTCTTATATCCATCGATTTTGCTTTGACATCCACTTATTAGGGTATAAGGGTCTTTTGTTTTCTTATGACAAGAATTTAAACTGACTTTACTCTCCTTTTTATCTCTCCGTAATTGAGCAGTTTACATTCGTGAAACTAAAACCTACATATGCATAGGTATAACACAGATAAAAAAATATTTTAAAAAATGACAATATATGTCCAAAATAATGAATAAATTATTCATAATAACCCCATACTCTATTGTTGAAACTTTTATGAATCTATGGTAGCTAATATATGTAAAAACAACTGGTTGAGTTCATACTTATTCACTTTATAAAGTTTATAATTACTCACTTGTTGATCTGTTGTTAATATAGATTAAATTGACATCAACCATCCATTTCCTGACATACTGAGTGACTATCAGTCCTTCAAATATAATCAGAATGGTATTGACTATGGGTTGACATTTTTCAGTAAATTTTTGTGCAAATCCCTCTGGCTTCTAGACACACCCTCAGCTATATGCCTACTTTTCCAGAGATGGAAATTCCTCAGCATACTTCCGGTGCTGCTTAGGAGATTGTTTCCCCAGGAGAGAAGTCCTTGATTCTCTCTAGCCAGAGAACAATTTCATAACAACTTACAGCAAATGCTTTTGGTAAAAACTTTTAATAATCAATCCCAAACAAAAGAAGACCCCCCTCTCCCCCTCCCTCCCCCTCCCCCTCCCTCCCTCCCTCCCTCCTCCCTCCCTCCCTCCCTCCCATCCTGCCAAAGGCAACAGTATGTAGTAATTTCATATACTTATCTATGAGGTTCCTCCTGATTTCTCCACTTTTTCCACAGAGCAAAGTTGATTAGTGATTTCCATACATTATGTATAGTCACACTAGGTTGGCTTATGGGATTTTTTGCCATTGTCATGTGAGCAGCTTCTTTAAATTTTCTTCTTTGTACCTTTTCTTCTTTATCCAATATTTTTGTATTTTCCCAATTGAACGTATGTTCATTGGTCCATACATGGTCTGCTACCTTAGACACATCTGTTTTCTCTCTTCTAATCATCAGTTTATGTTCTTGCAAGCGCTTTTGAATGGGACGGCTGGTCTCACCAATATATATTCTTCCACATTCACATGGTATTTCATAGATGCAGTTTTTTCTTTGCAGCATTTCAAGTTTAGGCTTTGTAGATGTTAGAATTCCTCGTAGTGTGGTATGGCTCTGAAAAGCTGTTCTGATGTTATACTGATTGCAGATTTTCCTTAATTTGTCTGCTATTTTTGGAATGTATGGATACACTACAGTACCAATAATTGTCTTTTCTCTTAATGGTTCTTTTTGTTGTCTGTTTAATGTTTTCTTAATAACAGCTGATGGATAACCATTTTTCTTAAGAGTTTGTTCTATATAGATCTTTTCTTTTTCCAAATCACCAGTTTCTGAACAAACTTCTTTTGCTCTGTTCCACAGTGATAGTATAACTCCATATTTCATGTTTCTGGTGTGATTAGATGTATAGGCTAGGTATTTTCCTGTATGTGTAGGTTTTCAGTAAACTGTAGTTTTGATTTTGCCATGAGGGAGTCTTGTCACAAGAACATCTAAGAATGCCAATTTTCGTTCTTGTTCTGGTTAAATTGTAAATTTAATTGAAGGGGATATGTTGTTGATGTCTGTCCAGAGAGTTTGTAGCAATGCTTCACCATGTGGCCATACTACAAATGCATCATCCACATAGTGAAGCCAAACTTTAGGTGGATAAGGAGTAGTTTTTATGGCTGTGGTTTCAAGTTCTTCCATGTAAATATTGCTAATCAGGGGAGACAATGGTGAGCCCATAGCCATTCCTTGATTTTGTTGGAAGAACTCTGTGTTATATTGAAAGTGGGTTGTTTTTATACAGAAAGTTAATAGTTCCATTATGCTATCAATAGGAAGAGCTGTTCTGGTTTGTAAACTATTATCATCAATTAACCTTTTTCTTACAATAGACAATGCTTCTTCTTCACATGGTACATTTGTGAATAAACTTTCCACATCAAAGCTTACCAGTAAGTCAGTTCTTTCAATTTTCATGTTCTTGATTAATTCTACAAAGTGTCTAGAATCCCTGACAAATGATTGGGTCTTGCATGCCAAAGAACTTAGAACTCTTGCCAAATTCTGGCAAGGTGAATCTCTAGAACTAACAATAGGTTGTAATGGAACATGATCCTTATGGATTTTAGGTAGACCATAAAGATGAGGAATTTTGCTGAAATATGATGTTATTTTACTCTTTTCTGAATCAGTGAAGTACTTGCGATGCTTTCTGAGTAATGCTTGTAACTTTGTTTCCGTACTTGGTATCGGATCTTTTGCCACTTTTCTATATTGGCCAGCTGTGAGGAGTTCTTGTATTTTGTTGTCATAATCAGTTGTATCCATTACAACTGTTGCATTGCCTTTGTCAGCAGGGAGAATAATTATAGATTTATCTGCTTTGAGAGATTTAATTGCTTTCCTCTCCCCATAGAATATATTTGACTGCAATTTTTGTTGCTTGTCAAGTGTTTTTTTATTCTCCAGCGCAATTCTGCTGCTTCTTCTAAAGGCAATTTTTGAGTGACTTCCTCAGTGGCTGCCATTATATCTAATAAGGGGATATTAGATGGTGTTACAGCAAAGTTTAATCCTCTTTCAAGAACAGAAATTTCAGTATCTGTTAGATGTTTAGAACTTAGATTTTTAACAGATGAAGCTGTTACATTGCTTGGTACATTATGATTTTTGATATGCCCATGTAGGTTAGCAAGTTTCTTCTTTTGACATTCTTTTATTTTTCCATGTAATATAGAATATGATTTTCTTACTGCTTGAAAAACTCTCATGTAGTCATCATCAGTAAGTTTATTTTTTAGAAGACATTCTACAGTATTAATTGAATGCATTGTTTGATACTTAGAAAACCTTTGAGCATTTATTCTTTCTCTAATCAACTTTGCTCTAAGGAAAAAGTGGAGAAATCAGGAGGAACCTCATAGATAAGTATATGAAATTACTACATACTGTTGCCTTTGGCAGGATGGCTCAGTTGGTTAGAGCGTTACCTTAAATTTCAATAATCAAGAATCTAAGGACCCAGGTTCGAATCCCATGCTAGTACTGTCACTGGTCAGGCCAGCAACACCTGAAGAAGAGGGGAGAAAAATACCTCTCGAAACGTTGTGCGTATACTAACCTGTTTGCTGTGATATTACTAACAGTTAGTGCATATACTAACCTGTTTGCTGTGATATTATTAACATTTGTTTGCTGTGATATTACTAACAGTTGGTGCATATACTAACCTGTTTGCTGTGATATTACTAACAGTTGAATGCATTTGGAATATTTAACTAAAATTAAACTTTTCTAAAGACATTCAATTGTCCAATATAAAAATACAGCTATAGTGTAATATGATTATACCTTCCATTTGTTTCTGTTTGGTTTATTTGTGTAGAATCTATATGATCAACAGAATTATTAGAATATGTATTCTTTATTATTTCTTCTAAATATTTCCTTCTTTATCTGTGTTTTATGTTGAACATCATTATGTTGTGGTAGACATACAAGTGTAATTTGAGACATTTGTAATTCAATAAATTTGAATTTTTGTTTATTTATTTTTCTGTATAATTGACTACTATCCTTGGATGAAAGGTCTTTTCTTTCAGTGATTGGGACCATACATAGATGGGAGGTTCTCATAAAAATGGAATTCCCTCAAAAGGATTCAATATTATAAAAGCCTTCTTTTACACTTATATTGTTTAATTTAAATTTAGTTAGTACTATTAATTTTTTTGAAATTATAAAATTTCATCTATTGGTTTATAACCCATTAAATATTGTTTGTGTTATGATACATATCTACTATGGGGATATGGGAAGATATCATTTCAAATTTTATATACTAATATAGTAGAAATAGGTGTAAAGCATTCATAATTATAAATGTTGATATATAAAAATAAATTTGAATTGTTGTCACTTAATAAATATTGTTAATTTTTATTTATTTAAGAAAGTCTCTGATTTATTTAAATTATTTATTTTGTTTTCATAATGAAATAACATTGAATATAGATACCCATACATATATATATATTATCATTAACATCATAATAACTTGGTTGAAAATAATTTTGAAAATCTATTAAGATTATGTTAAGTATTATTATTACTACAGGATATTGATGGACCCCTGAAGAGTGTTAAGTGCAAAATTCACCCTGAGTTTGAATACTGGGCATAACGAAATAATCAAGAGAGGTGAAGATTGGATGAACTAGTCTAAGTTGTATCTATATTTAATATTTAGATATTAAATTATTTCATTTGAAAGAGATGCAATTATGGATTTAATTTTTATCACATCATTCATGGCATCCTATATGAAGACCCTAAGTCTGACTATAGCTAGATGCATTCACTCTCATTCCTTAAGGGAATGCTGACCATTATAAATGGCACCCATTTGTAACAAATTGAATTTTGCACTTAACTTTCTTCAGATGTCCATCAATATCCTGTAGTAATAATATTACTTAATATAATTTCAATAGATTCTCAAAATTACTTAAATTATTATTATTTAATGTCACACTATATATGACTTGCTTTTATTATTGATTATTATATCTAATAATAATTTACAGATAAGAAAATTCAACCATCTTTGTTTAATATCTTTAAATTTTATAAATTAAAGGCTTGCATTATAGTTTAAAGAATTCAAGTTAAAAACCTTATTATTATATTAACCTTATACTTATGACAATATGTTGAAATACCATATTTCTTTAAAGACAATACATAATCTACTATAGTATAACAATTTATATTTCAAAACATTCTACACAACACACTCATTACAAAATACATTTCAATGGCATACAATATAGATTAAATTACAGCAAATTTCAAGTCATTTATTTACACTGGGTAGAAGTGATGTTTTGAATCATTAGGTAATATGTGAGAAATTGTTAATATCACTTTTTTTTTTTTTAATAAACCACTTTTTTAAATAAAATTTTATTTTTACAAACTTGAAGATATGAAATTCAATTGGATATTTTATAGTTTATCATCAAAAACAGACAAAATCAATAGTATATAAATTACATTTTGTAAATAATGACAAAGGTATAAATAAATAATGTGGGAAAATTATCTACTTGTAGTGGGATAGGATGTGAGACCAAGCTCCATATAACATTAACAATTTCTGATGAGCAAGAGACCTATCTCTGTTTTTAATTTTTGATATTTTATTGTAAAATAGTGATTTTAATTTCTTAGATGTAGCAAAAATGGCATCTTAGAAACCAAAGGGTAAACATAAGGAAAATAGTAATCCTAACTGAAAAGGCATCATTTCATGCTATCAATGAGAGTAGAAATAGAAGAAGTACATGATTGACTCAATGATATTTCTACATATAAGAAAAGCAGGACACTTGAACAAAAAAAATTATGACAAAGAGAGGGTCTATACTGTACCGATTCGAAAATGTATGTCCATCCAACAAGATTTAAAATCTAAGCAAAAGTACCCCGAATCCAATCATGCATGAGATACACAGGTCAGGAGCAATCATGAATTCTAACCTATTTGCCCATTCCCCAAATCTATAATATTATGAACAACACCTACAGTGATACCGCATAAATTCATTATATCCTGGCCTGGTGCTACAACGTTTTACATGAGACTCAACTGGTGATGATGATGAGAGATTGAGTGAACCCAAGATATTAAGTTATGAGTATACATAAATATAAATATTAATAAGGAGATTCGAACAACTGGATTAAGTTTAAAATATAAAAATATTTATTTTGAACATAATTAAAGATGAGTTTTAGATATATAATTAACTCTACGCTTATAAAACTATTTCATTACAAACATTAAAGAATATTAAGATTATGTTGATTTTGATAAGTATTAAGTTAGTGCGGCAGTTACTGGAAATGGATTTATCGAAGTGGTTTGGTGGCCATTTCATACATAAAAATACATTTATCAAGATATAATTTAGTTTTGCTGATTAACGATTTCAATACATAAGCTTATTTTATTTAGATACTTGATTTATAATAATAATAATGAGGATACATTTTTGATTGGCAGCATAAAACATTATTTCTTTTACATTTTCAACATTTAATGATGGGATAAAGTGAAAACTCAATAATTTCAGGAAAGGTTTATTTCAGTAAAGAGGGGGGGCAACTTCATGAGAAGTTGGGTTTAAACTCCAATAAATAAAGAAAAAAACAGAATGTTTTATTACCACATATCATTACGATTTACTTTGCTAAACAGGCTGGAAACTAACTGTAAGAAATGGTGGTGCTAGCATAATATCAGTGAGAGGAAATGGCACATTTGAACCAGGATAAGGTCATTCTCCAATTTTCTATAACGATGGTACATGCCAGCTTCATGCTAAGACAGTACAGGAAGAGAAGGTGGGTAGGAGGGTTCTATGAGCCAGTCTGTGGTGCATTTATACATTGTATCATTTACCCCAACCTGAAGGTTCTAGAAGTAAACTTAGACTTCTTTTATAAACTAGGATACAAATGATGAGGCTTTGAATCCCTGGAGTGAGGTACAGGTGATTCAAAGCAGTATATAATATATATACTTGGAGAAGAATGACTAACAAAATGACCATGACTCCCTGGAGTGAGGTACAGGCAAATCAGGTCGAAGCCTTATGCAGCTTATGAATAATTGTACATATGCTAGCAATGCCATTATAATAATATAAAATCAATAAATTTAACTATTAATGAAAAACCTTAAATGGTTTAACAAATATGTAATGACATGCTAGGATAATGACCTACATAATCTAGCTTGCAGTGCTCCCCCCTTCCTGAATCAATATTTTCATATAGGAAATAAAAAAACTAAAGTAGTGCAAATTACAAAACAAATTTAAGTCGCCAGTCTTTGTGGTGATGATGATCAATAAGAACTATATAAAACTAACGGACACCAATAGCCACCCCAGATTGCAAAAATATTTATACATTTCGTATAAATTTACGATAAAACATTTAGATAAAAAATATTCATTTAAAGTATAACCCAATCTTACGAAGTATTTAGAATAATTAACAAGAACTCATTAATTCCCCACCCCTTCCCTTTTTAATAGAAGTTCGTAAGATTAAGTTTTTAGTGGCATTTGTAAATAAAGTGAGAAAATATAAAAATATTATTCAAATTAAATCATAACCGCACTAACTGATAAAAATAATAAGAAGCGTGAGTTGGATGACAGATTAATTAGGCAGCAAAGAATTGATATAAATGATTAACATAACTTTAAAAAAAACATTAAATAGAATGAAATTATTAGTTTACAAATTAAATTATATAGTTAAAATTGGATAAGGCGGTTATACAGTCTTTTGGCTGGTTACCTCAGGATTCTTTGGAAGTACTGGCGAATCTTCTGTGGCAGGTGGCATTCTTTGGGGCTACATCATGGCAAGAGTTGGCTGAAGACAGCAGACGGCAACTTGGCTCTCCAAAATTTCAAACAGACGTGAAGTCCCCTAGCAATGACTGACAAAACTCTAACATAATAGATTTTTAGCTCTATTTATATCAGTTTTTGGCCCCTCAGAGAATATTTATTCTAAACTAGATTTCCTGCCTCTAATGGATCTCTATTTTAGGAGAATCTTTACTCTATTGTTAGTAAAGATTCAGTTTTGAGATAACTCTAAAATCAATCTCAAGTCAATTTCCTGTTTGGAAATGAATTTGACAAAACAATGTTGATAGCTAACTAAAATCCATTAGTTTTGTTTTAGTTTTTACTTTTTAATTTTAATTTACAATTTCCCTTTTTTTTAATCCTTGAGACAAACTCCCCACTCCTTTAATTATTTTAGACAGTTTATCTTGAATTTATATTTTGTTTTATGAAAAGAAAATTATAACGTATTAAAATAATAAAAAAATACAATTTTAAAAGATACAAAATTATCTAATATTTTTAATTACGTATATACACTCCTATAATATACATTCTACATCAACAAAAAAATGGAGCATAATGACACGTGGACTGTGGTAGAATTGTGAAACTCGACCTTGGACTAAGATCGATTGTTTCAATATTAGCATGCACCATTCTCTGTAATAAAAAATGACTAGTAGGGAGAGCATATAAATTGATAAGGAAATCAGGGTATTTTGGTTTTTGATACCAGAATTTGAACTTTTTGTCTGTTTATTGATGATAGTAGGAAGATATAGAAATGGTTGAGATTGACTAGCACTATGGATCACATTGTAAGCCTTCCAAAAGAGTCCTTTTCTAAAGAATATGTGATTATTAAGATCAATATAAGCAACTATGGATTTAATGAAAAATTAAAAAAATAACTTTACTTGGTGGAGGCTTATCTGTAGGGGTGGCTAGAACAAATTTCACAGTATTGGGGTGGTCTGAGACAACTAAAAGCAGTAAAATAATCACTGAAAACAAAAGGTAAGGATTGAGTAAAGGGAGAGACCATTTATCTTTGGTGTGCTTCTGTAAGGTTCTAATACTGATTACAATTACTATCTTATTCTAAATCAGTTTGGAACAAAACAAATTAATCTTCTTGAATGCATTAGTCATTTTTTGGAAAAATCAGAATAATTGATGAGAGAAACTTTTGTATAAAAAGAATGGTATGCTTTAGACAAGAACTTCATTATATTTTCAGCAGATATGAGAATAGAGTTTTGAATAGATGTTCGCATAGCACTCACTCATAGACTTATAAATGGAAAGAGGAAGCATTACTTCCAGAATATGTTGATGACATTCTAAGGTTAAATTGAAGTTTATAATGTGCTGTAAAATTTTCCAAAATAGAAATAAGTAAAGGAAAAAACTTATTAAAGAGAAGAAAAATGACAAGATCATCCATGAATAATATATGTTTCAGTGCTTTATCAATCAGTGGAATATTGATACCAGAGAGTTTCCCCTCTATTTCCAGAATCAGCAGATTTATACAAGTAATAAAAAACAAAGCATTCAAAGATGAACCCTGTGGAATAAAGTTATGGATTTGAATACTGGCATAACTTTGTCATTAAGAGTGATAAATATTTCTCTATTCATTAGAGAGTTAGCTAAAACATAAAGAATGAAAACAGGAATGCAATTGTAATATTTCAATGAGGATGCTAATAGGAACAAAATCAAAAGCTAGTGAAGATAGTATAAGAAGAGAAGAACCCTTTTTAGCAAATTGATAGTTTGAGATGGAAAGCAGAATAATAGGTTTATCTCATCCTTAATGATGGATTCAATGACTTTGATAAGTAAAGATGATGTAGAGATAGAACGAAAGTTAAGAGGAGAGGAAAATGTATTTTGCTTCAGAAGTGAAACTAAAAAACTCGATACAACATCAATATGATAAAATTTGTTTAGAAAGTCAAGCAAATTCATAATGATTGGTACTGTAAAAAAACTAATATGCAAGACTTTCTTTCTAAACAAATGTATCATATTGATAGGATGTATACAGTTTCCTTAAAGGAATTTAATTAATTGCATAAGGACCAGGATGAATGCTGTCTGATAAATATTTCAGTTTAAGCATAAAGTCAGACTTTGTAATATCATGATCTTGATGACTTTCACCATAAGCAAATATCAGGAGTTCAAGATGGCTGAAAGTTTGCAACTTAGATTGAAAATGATAAAAAATAGAAGGTAACATGTTGATTCCTGTGCAGAAATGTTTATCTACAATAACAGAAGGAGGAATGGACTTTTTACTTTTAATAAAAAAGAGCCCAGCAGAAATATCCTTTCAACCAGTTATGAGGTTGAGCCAAGCAGATTTTGACTTTTTTAATAGAAAGATACTCAGCTACATAGATTGAATATACTTATATTAATGCTTAAGAGACATAACTGAAGGAACAGAAACAGGGTCACAAGAAGTGACTTTCAATTTCAAATTAATATCACCTCCAAGTTCCTTAACTAAAGCTGTAGGAGATTTGTTTTTACTAGTGCAACTAAAAACCAATTGGATAATATTTATAAAAGAAAACCAGGCTACAGTAAGTTGTAGAGAAAGAATATCAATCTTTCTAAAATGAAAATTTTAAGATTATTGCCTCTAAAGATGTAGCCTTAAGCAATACTATTAGTGTGCCATTGTAGTAAAGAACAGGTTGTATATGAAGATCAATATCAAGTTATGTGGAGAGTGGCAAAAGATCAGAAAAAACTACTAGTTCTAAAGATGGACTAATATAATTATAAAGTGCAGATCATGTGAATAAAATAAATGATCAATGAGAATTGAATGTTTTAAAGTACAAAAGAAGAAGGTATTACTGGGGGTAAATGCTTAACCACTCATCAGTTTACAATTAATAAGGTGAAGGTATTTAGTTACAAAATCATATGATCTGTCATAGTTGCCAAAAAAGGAGAGTAGGAAAAGAGTTGGATGAGAGAACAAGATTAATATGGCATAAGAGTTGATATATAAGAGTGGGTTTGCTATATAAGTAAAAATAAATAAAGTTCATTGTAAAGGCAGTATAATGAAAGGTAATGACAACCATGTCTGATTAAAATACCAGATGTTAAATGAATCAAATGGTATTTTATGACAAATTAAAATTCCAACCCCTGCAGCTGGATATTGGAAGTGGAAAACTGTAAAAACCCAAACCTGCCAAAATATCTAGCAAAATTGATATCAAAATGCATATAAAGTTTAGTCTCTGAAAATAAGGTAATGTGATGAGAAAATTGAGAGATCTAATTGCTGATATCAAATATTCATTTGAGAAAGTTCATATCCCTCATATTGATACCAGTAATATTCAGACATGTAAACTACAGAATTTAAATAGCAATGGAATAAGCAGCTTAAATTCAGGGAGACTAAGAAACAATTAATTAAAAAGGTAACACATTTGAGAATAATTTAATAAAGACATAACATTTAGGATTATATAACATCTAATGTAAAATATGGTAGATTTTAATGCATCATCTCAGTTAATCATGCACAAAAACAATTTAATAAAATAGTTTATTTAGTTTAAAATTCATATCTTATTTCTACAAATTAGATCAATGTAATTCTACACATTATTAAATTTAAATTTGAAAATATAAGAATTATTATGAGAATAAGATTTTCAATTACTGATATATATTATTAATATTGTTGAATCTTGATGTTTATTTACTACTTGAACAAATCAGGAAATATTTTTACTTTAATACACTGGTATGAATTTTACTCCATATTGCCCCACTGTTTCATTTCCAATTTTGGTTTTTAAAAAAACTACATTAATCTTTTTTATTTTCATGAAGCAAGTTTAAAATAATATAAACTTCAGCAAGATGACTGGCATCAATTTTTTCTTTCAAATCTACAAATAAGCTCACCATTTTCATTTTTATCTTCTCCCACTTTTTTAAAACATCACAACAGAATAATAAACAGCTTCTTTTATAATAAATTTTATAATTTTCAATTATCAATTGTAATTCAGATTTTTGGGTTTTATAGTTTCTCTTCTCTGACTTCACATCTTTTTTTATCTCATTCCACTATCTCACATGTGATTTTATTCTAAATAATTCAATTGATAAAGTTTTAATACTTCAATTGTCATCTATAATATTTCATCTGCAACATATTTAGTCAATTCCACTTTAGTATTTTAAATTCTTTCAATAGTGTTGGTGATACCATTTGTTTTCTCATTCATGTATTATTATCTCAATCACTCCTTATAACTTAAGATTTATTCTTGAGTAATATGAAATAACTGCATTGTTTCCCTATTTACATAATATTAATATAAAAAAATTATAAATTTGTAAATATTAATTCCCAAATTTTATATATAAATCCTGTTCTGTATAAATAATGATATGAATCATCTGTGAGCCATTTTCTCATTTTGCACTCAGTCATATGATTTCTCCTTCTTTGTCAATCTAATACTTTATTTGTTTTTTTATACAGCATCATTTAAATTTTTTTGAGAATTATTTCAATTCCATCAGACAATTAGTGAAATATTTTTTTTTAGATCAACTAATGTAATTTTGGAAATTCCATTATTATAATCACAATACTAATTTTCCATGCCCTATTTTTTAACAAAAATGTTGAAATAAATTGAAAAAAGTCCTATTACATTGTAAACAAAATTCATATTGGTGTAATGATTCAGAAATTTAAAAAAGCAATGCTTTAATGATATAGTATAATATCTTCCTTATAATATTGAAGTTAGAAGTTTTAGAATTCCATGAGTGAATGATGATTCCAAATAATTTCCTATCTAAAAGTATTTTGTTCTTTTCCATTTTTCAAGATTTACTCCATCTTTAAGTTTGCCAAGAAATTACATTTTTTTTGCATTCAATCTTTAACTTTCATAATATAATCAAATATAACTACTTCTTAGTATTTTGACTACTAGTGAAAAGTAACTTATAAAATTATCTACAAATATACTAATAACAATCAGATACTACACTAGGCATACATATAATCAATCATATTTATATATTTATAGCACAGTACTTATTAGATCTAAATTTATAAGATCATAAATCTACACCTAACATGAAGATTCAAATCTATTTTCATCAGGTGATAGATTTACATCAAATGAGGAGTACACTATAAATATGTAAATTTGATTCATTATATATATATATATATATATATATATATATATATATATATATATATATATATATATATATATATATTTGACAAATTAATTATTTTTACTTTGCAAAATGTGCTACTAGGTATATACATATGTTAATTTATTGGTCTGAAGATTATTTGAAGTTGTCTATTTTTTTAACTGGAAAGATTATTAAAAATATTCACTCTCATGTTTTTTAATGTCCAATTCTGTACAGCCATTTGATAATTTATTCCATTTCCAAAAAAGCAATTTATCTTTCATTTATATTTTTCTTAATTTAATAACATTTTCTAGCACTTGCTTCTGTTTGTATTATCAATCAGTTATCTCTCTTCACAATAAATTATTCCTTTGTTTCTTTAGCAATAATTTTTTTATTGTTTGAATTTCATCTTACAAACCCATTAACTTTTTTCTACCTCCTCACCTCTTCATTTTAAAAATAATCTATAATGTGTGTGGAAATTTTTTTTTGCTGAAAATATTGAACAACAGTTATGAAATATTAAAAGCTAATGCTGCATTTCAATTTTAAATATGTATAAATCCTTAATGCAATATTCCTAACATATTTTTTTTCTGTTTATATGTATCAAAAATAAATGCTCTGCAATAGTACGTTGGTATAGATTTTTGCAGAGAATATGGATATAGTGTTAATAATATTATTTTTATTAATGGTTATTTTCATTTTCTATGTATTAGATAAATATAATACCAATTTTGATGGCAAAATATAAATCATATGCTGATTCAAATTTCTTAATTTCATGATGGGCAAAATTCATGTCTATTATTATAATACATAGTAGTTTATTGCAAATTCATATAAATGATTGATAGTAATGTTAATTATGTGTGAGTCATGAGCTATATCCCAGGTTAACTTTGGTTAATAAGGATGAGATACTGGAACTTGTTATCAAAGTTTTTTTCTCTTCTTTGTATGAAAAGAACATAACAATATAATATTTTTCTGATACATCAGTTTAAGAATTGATTTTTATTAGATCTAAATGTGTGTAAAACAAAGAATAATTTTTAATTAATCAACCTATTTTAATAAATAGTTTATTTTTGTTATTTCAAATTAAATTTAGTGACTATATCATTCTTATTTCAATTCTGACCTATTTAAACAGTGCATGCTTGATTAAATAGCTTATTTATGTTCCTGAATATGCTAATGTTCTAGACTAGTGAAGATGTTAGTGTAATACTTCATCATATGCAGTTTTCCATAAAGGGGAAGTGGTATTCTATGAATATATTTGTTATACCATCATTAATTGGAACAGAGTTCTCTTCTATGTTCGATAGAGCTCTTTGTAATTTTGGGTAAGTCAATCATTGAATGAGATCATATAATCACACATATATATAATAAATACCTCATATTATATGTAACTAAACAGGAAGTAACTGAAACTTTTATATAATGTAAATAAACTCTCAAAACATGGATACCAGGCAATATCACATGTCTCTTAGCATTTGTTCTTATATATGCTTAGTTTATATATGAAATTTTAACTGAGGGAGTGAATTTGATCTACTGATTATATATATTTATAGAATAAATGATAAGAATCACTATTTAAATATTCAGAGAATCAAAGCAAAATTTTAATTTAAACAACCTCTAAACATAAAAATGAACTCAGTTTTTAATACCTGTAAATAATAAATAACTCATGTTTAGAGGTTGTTTAAATTAAAGCTCTGTTTTGATTCTCAGACTATTTAAATTGTGACTCTTTTCATTTATTCTATAAATATATGTAATCAATAGATCAAATTCACTCATTTAAAATTTCATAAATAAACTAAGCATATATATAAGAACAAATGTTAAGGAACAAGTGGTGTCACCTGCTATCATCTAACTATTGAGAGTTTATTTACATTATATAACTCGTTGGACATCAATTACTTCCTATTTGGTTACATATATATATATATATGTTATATATAGAGCTCACAAATAAGCTATTAACAAACTTTGCAGAATATCGCCCACCCCAGACCGGTTTCTGCTACTGGATTCCTCAGTGAGGTGATAAGATATTCAAGCATTAGATTAAAAATAAACAGGCAAAACTCACTATATGTATTGCCACACATAGCAAGTTAGAGTAATCATTGGATGCCAAAAGATTTGTGCATAAAATTCCCATCTAGTGCCTATTCATCCAATATCCCCAGACTAGTTTCTGTCTTGTGGTCTTCATCATTGAGGAGCCTTGAATCTGAGAACACTGCACCTAGATTTAGGATCTAATGCAACCCTCTAACAGTCATCTTTTATCTCCACTTCATTACAAAACTATGAGTCTTAAATTGAAGACACTTTAATATTTTCAATCCAAGCTCAGTAGTTTATATAGTCATATAGGTCTGAACTCAGTTCAGTACCCATACATTTTGGTGTCTTTGGTTCTTTAATAACCATAGCCACCACTATCCTATTAGGCAGGATTGGTTTTAAGCCAATAAACATCATGTGATCACCAATTCTTATGCTTGGTTATAACTGTTATTAAAACAGGCAAAACTCACTATACGTTATTGCCACACACAACAAGCTAGAGTAATCAATGGATGCCAGAAGACTTGTGCATAAAATCTCCCATCTAGTGCCTACTCATCAAATATCTCCAGACTAGTTTCTGGCTTGTGGACTGAGTTCAGACCTATATGATTATATAAGCTACTGAGCTTGGATTGAAAATATTAAGGTGTTTTCAATTTAAGACTCATAGTTTTGTAGTGGAGATAAAAGGTGGCTGCTAGAGGGTTGCATTAGATCCTAAGATCTAGATGCAGTGCTCTCAGATCCAAGGCTCCTCACTGACAAAGGCAACAAGCCAGAAACTAGTTGGGAGATATTGGATGAGTAAGCCCTAGATGGGGATTTTATGCACAAGCCTTCTGGCATCCATTGATTAGTCTATCTTGCTATGTGTGGCAATATGTATAGCATGTTTTGCCTGTTTTAATAACAATTATAAGCAAACATAAGAAGTGTTGATCATGTGATGTTTATTAGATTAAAAATACCCGGACAAGCCCAGCACTTTATCTAATGGATAACTATTAAGTAGAAAATCTGAAATTTTCTGTCATTCATATTTCTTCCAATCCTTCTATCTAATTAAATAGCCATATGGGACTGAACCAAGTTCAGGTACACCATATTTTAATAACTTTAGCAATATAATGTTGCTAAAGTTAAGTTATTAATATATGGTGTATCTGAACTTGGTTCAGTCATGTGGATATTTAAGTTAGATAGCTGGATTGAAAGACATGAATGTCTGAACATTTCAGATTTTCTACTTAATAGTTATCCATTAGATAAAGTACCGGGTTTGTCCTGGTATTTTTAATCTAATGCTTGAATATCCTAGCACCTCACTGTGTAAGCCTAGCAGAAACTGGTCTGGGATTAGGAATATTCTGCAGAGCTTGTTAATAGCTTATTTGTGAGCTCCATATATAACATTTGTAATACAAGCTTGTTAAATTAGGTCATGTGACATATGACTTTGATTTCTTTGTAACATATGTATGTATATGAAATAAAGTGAAGTGGACTAAGCTCACTCTAGCTATGAAATAATTAAACAAATCTACCATCTTCATATTGTGATGATCGCACATACTGCGGTCACACATATAGATATTTAACATTTAAAGAATGTTAAATATTGTGCTTGGGTTATAAAAAAAGTGAGTTTAAAAAAAATTACAAAACAAAGAAATGTTTAAGTAAAAAAGAGAGGGAATTAGAATCAAAACGATTCTTATATTTTACCCTTCAAAGTTCAAATTTTAGAAAGAATAAAAATATTAAGGTTAAAAATATCGATATCATGTGTTCAGTGTAAGATTTAAAAAAAATGAGAATGGAAATGTAAATAAAATAGAAACTTAATAATGTAAAAGAAAGTGGTAGTTGGGGAGTTTAATAAAATATAAGTAAAATTTAGAATGCAATGAAAGATAAAGATCTGTTCTTAAAACTACACATTTTGACGAAAAATGAAATGCATATGTGAAGGTATGAATAAAGAGAGTGAGGTTTATTTCATGTCAAAATGAAATAATTTATTTAAAGAAAATGATTGAGGTTTATTTCATGTCAAAATGAAATAATTTATTTAAAGAAAATGATTGAGAAATAAATGTAAAATATTATATTATAAAATTATATCAAATTATAAGTAATTTTGTATAAGTTGTTGAAAGAATTTTTAAAGTAAAAAGGTGTGAAAGAAAAAACCAAGCAGGAGATCAAGATAAGGAAAGAATTTGATAAATAAAGGGCATTAATTAATTAATTGAAAAGGAGTATTGGTCAAAACTTCAGTGAAGACACTGCTCTGATAAGAAGCAGAGAAATATAATAGAAAGCAGACATGAAAAGTTAAATTTTGGGAACATGAAAACAAACTATAACATAAGGGAAGCTTCGAGGATGTGTGGCTAAGGGCCAGTCGACGATCGCTGGTCAATCCAGACTTCCGTGCTATAATGGTTCGCGTCTCGATGTAACAACTGCCAACATAGCGCCTGCCGAAGAGTTCGTTTTTGCCTTGCCTTGATGCCCACAATACGGAGGAGTCCCAACAATCAAATCTAACCGAAGAGCGACCGTTCCCTACTAAAGAAGTGGAAAAATTCCACGGGATGGTCAGCAAGATGCCAAGTTTATTCGAAGACTTTATCACCTAGGTAATTATGAATAAGACATTTTATATAATTATGTGCACATACTTTTAAATTTAATGCAATTGCCAATCCCACATATAATGAGATAGACATTAATTAGACTCTTTGAATATTTGAAATGACTATAAAGGGATAAGTTATTTCCACAGATTGCAATCATTTATAAAATCTTCTATTGTATTTATTTATCTTTTTGTAGTATTATAGCATAATGTGTTTTTTATATTGAGTGTTTATAATTTTGAGTGTTTCTTTTATTGTAATTTATTGCATTAAATATCTTTTATTTATGTAAAATCCATTTTTAATCTCTTCCTTCACCACTTCCAAAAATAATATAATCTGAGGGTTTGGAAAATAATTATTATTCATTTGAGTACTTAATTAACATGTGAAGCTAGTGGTGCAGTATTTGATCCCATTAAATTTATAATTATCCAAGCGCTGTAACTCTGTTAAATCTTACAGCAGTCGGGAGAAAGTTGACCGGGAAATATAACCTGGGGCTATACCTGTATAGCATACAAGTTTGGTCAAGTGCAGATATAGACTCGTTTATGTCCGTATTTTCTCTCTGCTTGTGGTAGCGGAAAGTGGACGATCTTGAATTATAAGAATTCCCCATTATATCTATATAAAAAGGAAGTTTAAGCTTTCGATCTTAGGTTTCCGTTACAATAT